>CM060676.1:33708000-36108000 GCA_030686995.1 Artemisia argyi | reverse complement strand
CTCTCAAGTTGTAAACACAACTTGAGTCAAGTTAGGGCATTATGAGCCATTGAATCAAATCCAATGAGCTAACTTGACTCAAATAACTTGAAACAATCCTAACCCCCGTAGGTGAAGGACATGTAACTCATGGTTTGAATCCATGTCAGCAAAACAACACTTTCTCAGATACACAGAGCATATTAAATTTCCCACATTAATTTTTCCTAGTTACCCGTAACTAAAATAATGTACATAATTACAAATAAAACAGTTAATACTTATTAAAGGTTACATGTTATGAGAAATATAATTCTTGCTCATTCTATTACAGTAATGTTTCGTGACGGTATTCCACATATTATAATGTTAAAAGGAAGAAACTGAAGGTGCGTTTTTGAGTTGGCAAAAAATATACCAATTTTTCTAGAAAATTTTTCATGTCAAAAGAAAATTTTGAAAATCTGTTTAGTCGTACTTTTTCTTAACAATTTTTCAAAAAAATAAATTCTCATTTTTCAAATTTTAATTAAAAAATTGAAACACTCATTCGACTATTCTCATTTTTTTTTCTCTAACTCCAAAAACAACACATTCACCATTTTACCTCTAATCTCTCGTGTCATCCTCCACTGCCCACCGGCACCACCACTGCCCGCCGTTGCAGCCACCGTCGCAATTTAAGGTAATATTCTTATATTTTTAAAAAAGAAAAATATAACTCAACTAAACGGGTTTTCAAAATTCCCAAACTCTTCTCTAAAGAAGAAATATCATTCATTTCTCAAAGAAATTAGAAACGAAAAAAGAATGAAAAATTTTCTATATCTAAACAACACCTGAATTTCCATCCTTTCAGAAGCAAACATGACTTGACTACACATCTTGGGGCAGATGTGGCAAAATGGTTGGGTTGGGTCTTGGGCTTTAGATTGGTATGAGTATAGATGGGTATGGGTCTAGATGAGTTTGGTCAAACGGGTATTGGGTCGGGTCGGTTCAGGGTTTTTTTGGTATTTCATTTTTGTCCTTTTATTCGTCATTAATTATTAGGGTTTTTTTTGTTTTCGTATGTTTTCGTCCGTTTTTTTACGTTTTCGTTCATTTTTTACGTTTTCGTCTGTTTTTTTACGTTTTCGTCAGGTTTTTTACGTTTTCGTCCGTTTTTTTATGATTCGTCTGTTTTATTTATGTTTTCGTCCGTTTTTACTTTTGCGTCATGTTTTTACGTTTTTGTCCCGTTTTTCAAGCTTTTGTCCATTTTTTTACGTTTTCGTCATTTTTTTTACGTTTTCGACTCTTTATTTAACGTTTTCATCTATTTTTTTTACGTTTTCGTCCGGTTTTTTACGTTTTTGACTCTTTTTATATTTTTGTCTGTTTTTTACGTTTTCGTCAGGTTTTTAAAGTTTTCGAATCTTTTTTCACATTTTCGTCCGTTTTTTTACATTTTCGTCAGTTTTTTTTTACGTTTTCGTCAGGTTTTTTACATTTTCGTCGGTTTTTTGCATTTTCGTCATGTTTTTTAAGTTTTCGTCCATTTTTTTTTACATTTTCATCCGTTTTTTTTACGTTTTCGACTCTTTTTAAACGTTTTCGTCTGTTTTTTTAACGTTTTCGTCCATTTTCTTAAGTTATCGTATGTTTTTTTACGTTTTCGTCCATTTATTTTGTTTTCGTCCGTTTCTTTTACGGTTTCGTCAGTTTTTAATGTTTTCTTCTTTTTTTTACGTTTTCATCTGTTTTTTAACGTTTCCGTCCTTTTTTCACGTTCTTGTTCATTTTTTACGTTTTCATCTGTTATTTACGTTTTCGACTCTTTTTTACGTTTTCGTTTGTTTTTTTTACGTTTTTGTTTGTTTTTTGCGCTTTCGACTCTCTTTTTACGTTTTCACCCATTTTTTTACGTTTTCGACTATTTTTTTACTATGAAAACGGAGGAAAAAGTAATGTAAGGACGAAAACAGAAGAAAATGTATAAAAACAGACGAAAACGTAAAAAACAGACGAAACCATTAAAAAAAAGTAGGACAAAAACGTAAAAAAAAACGAACGAAAACATTAAAAAAAGAGTGAAAACCGTAAAAAATGTCAAAAACAGGAAAATGGACCAAAACGTAAAAAACATGACAAAAACGTAAAAATTAAGGACGAATATGTAAAAAAATGGCCGAAAACGAAAAAAACTTGACAAAAACGAAAAAAAGGACGAAAAAGCAAAAAACGGATGACAATGTAAAAAAACATACGAAAACGTTAAAAAAGAGCCGAAAATTTTGAAAAAACAAACGAAAACGTAATAAAAAATGGATGAAAACGTAATTTAAACGGACAAAAACGTAAAAAAAAAACTTGACGAAATGCAAAAAACCGAAGAAAACGTAAAACAACGGACAAAAACGTTAAAAAATAGTCGAAAACGTAAAAAACGAACAAAAACGTAAAAACAGACGAAAACGTAAAAAATAGATGAAAACGGAAAAAAGAGTCGAAAAAGTAACAACGGATGAAAACATTAAAAACTGACAGAAACGTTAAAAAAAGAGTCGAAAACTTAAAAAAAAACGGACGAAAACGTTAAAAAAATGGACGAAAATTTAAAAAATTGGAAAAAAAAACGTAAAATACAAGACGAAAACGTAAATAAACGGACGAAAACGTAAATAAAACGTAAAAAATGAACGAAAACGTAAAAAAACATATGAAACCGTAAAAAAAAAACATGACAAAAAAGTAAAAAGTCGGACGAAAACGAAAAAAAATGGACTAAAACATAAAAAAACTGACGAGAATGGCAAAAAAAAAGATGAAAACGTAAAAAAAAACAGACGAAAACATAAAAAACATGATGAAAATGAATAAAAATGTAAAAACACATAAAAACGTATAAAAAATAGACCAGTTCGGTTAGTACATAGAGTATTATTGATTTTATTTTAATAATAGACTTATTTAGTTCTTATAGTAGATTCATCTAGACCTACTTTATTATATTACTAGCTTATAGACCCGTGGAATCTACGCGATTTTAAAGGGTTTTTTATTAAAAAAAATGTAAGTACGTGAATAAAGTAAGAATTAACAACGAACGTAAACGTTATGAATTTTTTTTGTAACGGAATAATAAGTTATAAGTGACTAATAGTATCATATACAATGCTTGTAAATATCTATATAATAAACATTCATTACCTCGTGATCTCCAATATGTTTGTCTTCATAAGCAAATGTATGTAGTGACCATTCTAACACATCAACAAAAAGTACATTACATGAACACCTAATAAGTTTTAAAAATATGTAAGTAAAATAAGTTTTGGATTTATAATACCTGTGAGTAAGAAAAATGCCACAAAACATGCCATATGTATAGGGCTGTAAACAAATCGGACGAACACGAACGGAGCCTTATTCGAATTTTTTATTCATGTTCGTTTATTAAGAAATGAATTGTTCATATTCGTTTATGTCCGTTCATAAGACACTAAACGAACGATAAACCAACATAAACGATCGAACATAAATGAACACAGACAAACAAACATAAACATTATTAAATTATGCACAATATATTATTTTATAAGTGTTGTTTTGTTTAAACACACCAATTTGAAATTCTATAATTAAATGATATGATATACGAAGATAAATAAATAAATGAACATAAATGAACATTAACTTACGCATAATCGGACATTCACGAATATAAAATGAACGAATGCAACTTTTGTTCATATTCGTTCATTTAAATAAACGAACGTAAAATATTGTTCATGTTCGTTGATTTAATAAATAAATGAACATAAATGAACTTTTTACCCAAAGATTCATGAAATGTTCACTGAACGTTCAGTTCGTTTACGGCCCTACATATGTATAATGTACATACCTATTGACCGTTTGATCATACACTTTGAAGAACTTCTTTATATACCACATTTGTAGTAGATTTTAATAGGTTACCATCCACATCTGAAACAACAACCTTCAAACATTTTTTGCCTTTGACACGTGAAAGAGCCACATATAGTTGTCCATTTGTGAAAACAGGACGTGGCAAATACAATCCGACTTTTGAAAGAGATATTTAATTAATATGGAAATGGCTCGTTATGAGTAGCATTATCTATACTACTATATAATACATTTGGGACTATTGTATAATTAGAAAGGCTTAAAATTACTTTTACTTGCTTATTATGGAAGGATTTCAAAATTAATTGGTTAGGAAGCAAGTTGTTTAGAAAGTCAGTTAGGAAGCAAGTTGGTTAAAAAGTTTGTTAGGAAGCAGGTTGGTTGTTCAAACTAAACTTATTTGGCTTAACCATCTCTACTTATAAATCATAAATACACTTAAATGTGTAACCGAATAACCCAAAATATAGTCACAGTTATCCGCCGCCGCATTGCGTGAGTACCATTCAATTAACTGGTAAGAAATACACTTAATTTGTCAGTTTTGATTTATGTACATTTATATGGGTCGGTAAGGGTCGTGACAATTTCTGTTAATTTACATGCAAATGAGTAGCTAAGGCCTAAGGGTAGTGTTTTATCTTGAAATGAGTGAAGTGGGTAATATTTTGAGGATGTTTAATAAAAGGGCGTATTTTGGAAAAACTTTACTATACCATAATGCAATCTTTATTTTTAAGGATGTTTAACAAAGAAATCATCATTAATAAGTTCGTCTGATTGACGGGCTAGTTATATTTTACTAGCAGGGTCTTCGCGTGATGCAGCTGCGGGCACCCTGTAATTTAATTTTTTCGGCTAATAATTTATTTTATTTGTACATTTTTTGGTAATAGCTTTGCTGATTAGTTTTTTATGGTAAAAGTTTGATTAAATTTTGCTTAGTTTGTATTATTTTATTTATTTTTTTGTTTAGTAGTTTGATTGGTTTGTACAATATGTGAACATATTTTAGTTTATTATGTTCTTTTTGACAATAAATTTATGGATATCAAAAATTTCGTTTAGCTTGTGTCCGTTCGGGCTCGAGCCCGTTTGACCCGTGCCCGTTCGGGCTCGAGCCCATTTGGCCCATTACCCGTTCGTGCTTGAATATTTGTATAATATGCTTTATTATTTGTATTAGTGACATTTAATGCAGGAATTGTATTTAAGTTGGTTGTACAATATGTTTGATAATTTGTATTTCTTATGTAAAGGGTGTTTTAATAAGTGCATTAATTGTATTTATTGATAAGTTAATTAACTGTATTTAATGTAAATAATGATTTATTTATTGTATTTAATGTTAGTATTAATTGTATATTAGAATTAAATACGAGGGGGATTTCTATAAGTAGCATTTGTTGTTGTACTTATAGCTTTAAATGTTGTAAGGCTTAATTTTAAATATTCTATTAATAATAGGCCTTCATGCTTTATAATATAATATGATGTATGGAAAAATTTACTCAAACTAATTTTAGTACTATCATCAACACACACCAACATCCCAAACTTTTAAACTAAGCAAAATTGAAAAAAACTAAAGGCGTGTTACAACTTTTGCACTAAAAGTTCAACTTTAAAATCGTTTGAGCGCATTTTTTTTAAAGATATGTATAGTTTATATATCATCATAGCTTAAAGACCCGTGGATTCACGGGGTTTTTAAAGAAATGTGAAAATGAGATAATAAGAAAACAATGAACGTAAACATATTCTTATATGAAAGAAACAATGAGATAATAGATGAATTGTTCGACAATCAATTAAGTTTGTAACAATTAAAATAGTAAACATCGATGCCGTTCTCGTCTCCAAATTTAACGGTCTTAAATAGCAAATGACGTATGTGAGCGCTATCAATTTGATAGCAAATGTCCATTCCATGCACACCTAACATTTCATAAAAAATGTAACTAAAAACAGTTTGTGATTCATAATGTAAAAAAAAAAAATTAAAAAAAAAAAATAAAAACTTTGTGGATATGTATATTGCACATACCTCTTCGACCTTTTTCATAGACCTTGAAGTATTTCTGTGTACACGACATTTGTAGTAGTTTTAGACATTTCCATATTGATCACAAACGACGACTTTCAAACCACGTTTGCTTTTAACTCTTGAGACAACAACGTATAGTTGTCCATTTGTGAAAGCATGACGGGAAATGCTTATATTACCTTTTAAGGGCAATATATATATATATATATATATATATATATATATATATATATATATATATATATATATATATATATATATATATATATATATATAAAATCTTCAGAAACAAAAATAGACTATTTTTGATGTCTCGTTATGCATATTTATTGCATTGGTCATGCAATATACCCATTATGTTATAACATTAAATCATAATGAAATGAGACATTTAGGTTGATAAGGTGATGAGGCGAAAAATGATCCGTTTTTAGGGGGTCATTTAAGCTCGGAATTGAATTTATTTGATCAAATATTGCCCTAAATCGTTCCTTTTGTGATTTTTGGTACTTTTGGAGCGAATTCTGGAAAAGAAAGCATTTTGGACATTTTTGGAGCATAAAAGAGAAGAAAACGGCAAAGTCTTAATTTTCCTTGCTGGGAACAGTACCTGACGGCGTCACCAAGTTCAACATGACGGCGTCAAGAGTAAAACAAGAGGTGAAGTGGATAGAGTACGTGACGGTCCAGAGAGTTTTTACACTAGGGCATGACGGTGTCACTATAGGCAGTCATGGTCCCTTTACACGTGACGGCCCACAGGAAATTTGCTCTTGACGGCGTCAGATCTGGATCTAGGCAATCCGATATTATTATGGGCGGCGAGTTGACGGCGTCAGATTTCTCTTCTTGACGCCATCACGTTGGAAAATCTACATATAGTTTTGTAATTTTCATTCATAAGAGAGGACAAGTAGAAGGATAACTTGGAGAAACCCTAGCACGATTTTATCAGTATTTTCAAGGGTTTTTACCCTTTGAAACCTTTCATGTTCAATTAAGATAAGTATCATTTCAATTCATTCAATATGTCTATGTGTTGTTTGAATATATCTTACGCTTGTCATGATTTTAACATGCTAGGCTAGATCTCTTGTGTGTTTGCTTAGATGTACTGAAACCTAGATGTTGATTATGGGTTGATTGCTTGTTTATAGTTGTTACGGATGAATGATTTCGATGTTAGGCTTAAGAAAACTGGCAGACTTCCATAGGGTAACTTGCTTGAACGTCTTAAGAAGCATGAACCAATGCGTACTAGGTTTTTATGGTTGTATTTAATGCATGAGCGAATTCTAATGATCCCATGTTAGGAGCTTCTTGCAGGCTCAACATAGGAGTGAAGTAGGAGCTTATAGAGTTGGGGAAGTACGTACGCCACCCCACAATTGGTATTAAGGAATATAACCCGTCATCCGCGCAATTGTAACAAACTATCAACCTGTAAAAGATATCTAGGGAGTAATGAAATCTAAGTAAACACAATTTTCTCATTTATTGTTCACACCACTAGTTTAATTAGTTTTATTACATTTTTGTTATTTTATTTTGATTGCATCTTTAGTTATTGGGTTAGTTGATTAGCAACTAATTCCGCCTACTCTTCCAAAACCCGAGATTTTAATTACTTTTATAAAAATATAAAAACACAAAAAGAATCATCCCTCACCTCTAGACTTAATTTTTAGGCTTTCTAATCCTAGCGACACTATTCCTGAGTTGAACGATCAATCCCCCAGTACTTGTCACTATACTATACTACAACGATCAGGTACACTGCCTGGTGGGGGTTGTAAGCTTCTCGAGATCCCTCGAGAGGTAAAGCCTAGTGCAATTCTCACGCATCAAGTTTTTGGCGCCGCAGCCCGGGGAATAGTTATTGTCTAGGTTATGATTTCTTTTAATTTGGTCTACTTGCTAGATTCCTTTCTAGTAAGATTTTATTTTTATTTTTAGGTTTTCTTTAGTCTATCTTTTTCTTCGTGCCTTTGTTAGTAAAATAAATTCATTGACTATTTCGTGGACCATTATGGAAAACGAGAATCCACCCCTTTCCCCTAGAGAAGTGGCTTTGTTACGTGAACAAATTGAGAATGAGATTAGGGAACTTAGGGAGCTTAATAGGTTGATTAATGTTGAGCTCGACCATGCATTTAGTGACCTAGCGACCGCCTTGTACTATTCAGAAAAATTTTCCACCCAAATATGTGAGGTTCGCCTTTATATTTGATAGGAAAAACATTCACTATTAGTGCTTATGAGTGTACCGGTAGCATTTAGATTCTAGAACTTGCGTTAGTGATGCATCCCGAGACCGCTAGTGAGACTACATTCGTGTAGTAGGATTTACTACATGATAAGAGGCATTAGGATCACCCTTGTGTTAAACCCGTATCATAATTACTTGACCATTTAAGTCATATTATTTGGCTAATAAAGTCAATTAATTCTTCCCACACCTCAGCGTTGCACTCATTTTTAGTACACGAAACCCCTAGTACACCTCTCCGAGCCTATCTTTTCGTTTCTAACTTTAAGCATCTTACTTAAGGGAAGAATTTGTTACAACCCACTTAAATGTACAACCAAATCGCCTTAGTCTTCCGTGTATGCACTCATCTTTAGTGCATTATTGTTATTTGTGCTATGGTGTAATGGGGAAAAACATCATATTATTACCCCCGTATATACGTTAATCTTAAAAGTACTCCAAGTGTTTTGATTATCTTGATTCGAGTAATTAGATTAGTTTATTGTAAAGTATGTAAAAATTCAAGTGTAAGGGGAATGTTCATTCCCTATGATATATTATTTTGGATGGTAGGGTAAGAGTGCATGCAAAAAAAAAAAAAAAAAAAAAAAAAAAAAAAAAGAAAAAAAAAATCGAAAAAAAGAATTTAGTTAAGAAAAAAGAAAAAAATAGAAAAAGAGAAAAGAGAAAAAA
This sequence comes from Artemisia argyi, assembly GCA_030686995.1. NCBI lineage: Eukaryota > Viridiplantae > Streptophyta > Magnoliopsida > Asterales > Asteraceae > Artemisia > Artemisia argyi. The sequence goes on along the minus strand of CM060676.1, from coordinate 36,099,115 downwards.
ACATACGAACTACCATCTCGTTTCATTCTATGTTTGTTTTATGTTTTTGATTTATTAGCTTAAGTCGAGTCTAGTCTTGCCTTAGCAACGCCATATTGCACATGTAATTAACCAAGATTATTAACTCGCCACCAGTAAAGATTGCCTTTATCCAACAAAACCGTGTATTCCATATCCCTACACCTAACATTATAACCCTTTAAAAGATCTCTTTGATAGTTTATCCTAGGTGCTTACGCCATGTGGTGGAGGTTTGATCCTTTCCCAAGCCTATGATAATCTATTTTGTTATGACAGGTAGTGAGAGATGTTTTCCATTTCCATATTGTGATATATACTTTATTACATCCGAGAGATGTGAGTATCTAAACACTATTTGTGAGGTGCTAGTGTATGACCTCCGTGCTTGTCTTTGGTCTTTAGTGGAACGATTATTTGTTGTAATTACTTTTATATTAGTGTTAAATGACCCCTAACTTGTATTTTGACTAGAATAAAAGCGCATTTGCTTGAGGACAAGCAAATCTCAAGTGTAAAGGTATATGATGAGGCGAAAAATGATCCATTTTTAGGGGGTCATTTAAGCCCGAAATTGAATTTATTTGATCAAATATTGCCCTAAATCGTTCCTTTTGTGATTTTAGGTACTTTTGGAGTGAATTCTGGAAAAGGAAGCATTTTGGACGTTTTTGGAGCATAAAAGTGAAGAAAACGGCAAAGTCTTAATTTCCCTTGCTGGGAACAGTACCTGATTGCGTCACCAAGTTCTACATGACGGCGTCAAGAGTAAAACAAGAGGTGAAGTGGATAGAGTACGTGACGGTCCAGAGAGTTTTTACACTAGGGCATGACGGCGTCACCATAGGCCGTCATAGTCCCTTTACATGTGACGGCCCAGAGGAAATTTGCTCTTGACTGCGTCAGATCTGGATCTAGGCAATCCGATATTATTATGGGCGGCGAGTTGACGGCGTCAGATTTCTCTTCTTGACGCCGTCATGTTTGAAAATCTATATATAGTTTTGTAATTTTCATTCATAAGAGAGGACAATTAGAGGGATAACTTGGAGAAACCCTAGCACGATTTTATCAGTATTTTCAAGGGTTTTTACCCTTTGAAACCTTTCATGTTCAATTAAGATAAGTATCCTTTCAATTCATTCAATATGTCTATGTGTTGTTTGAATATATCTTACGCTTGTCTTGATTTTAACATGCTAGGCTAGATCTCTTGTGTGTTTGCTTAGATGTAGTGAAACCTAGATGTTGATTATGGGTTGATTGCTTGTTTATAGTTGTTACGGATGAATGATTTCGATGTTAGGCTTAAGAAAACTGGCAGACTTCCATAGGGTAACTTGCTTGAACGTCTTAAGAAGCATGAACCAATGCGTACTAGGTTTTTATGGTTGTATTTAATGCATGAGCGAATTCTAATGATCCCATGTTAGGAGATTCTTGCAGGCTCGACATAGGAGTGAAGTAGGAGCTTATAGAGTTGGGGAAGTACGTACGCCACCCCACAATTGGTATTAAGGAATATAACCCGTCATCCGCACAATTGTAACAAACTATCAACCTGTAAAAGATATCTAGGAAGTAATGAAATCTAAGTAAACACAATTTTCTCATTTATTGTTCACAACACTAGTTTAATTAGTTTTATTTACAATTTTGTTATTTTATTTTGATTGCAACTTTAGTTATTGGGTTAGTTGATTAGCAACTAATTCCGCCAACTCTTTCAAAACCCGAGATTTTAATTGCTTTTATAAAAATATAAAAATACAAAAAGAATCATCCCTCACCTCTAGACTTAATTTTTAGGCTTTCTAATCCTAGCGACACTATTCCTGAGTTGAACGATCAATCCCCCAGTACTTGTCACTATATTATACTACAACAATCAGGTACACTGCCTGGTGGGGGTTGTAAGCTTCTCGAAATCCCTCGAGAGGTAAAGCCTGGTGCAATTCCCACGCATCATAAGGACATTTTTTTAATGTTAATATATAGTATGAAAGGCAAAAATGAAAACAGTACGACTCTCAATCATGCTTACAAACATTTATACACTTCGAAAATACATGTAATGATCAATTTACAAAACGTGGTAAATTAGTAACAGGGTAATGATATTTGTTCCTAAATACCCGCATTGATCATTCAAGTGAAAATACCCATGTTAGTTTATAGCAAACTAATAACATCACAAAGATGACCTAAGGCTTTCCTTTACTTTGTCCTTAGAAATCATAGTCATGGGGTGGTTATTATATACCAATGTATTGGCACAACATTAGCAGAATACGACAGTTTTCATTTTCCATAATCATTTCCTTATGTTGTAAAATCCAAGGCTAATTGCGAGTTACCATTAGGAGTCAATGTATATAGTCATAATTAAATGTCAAATGACATTATAGATTAATGCAATAGTTCTCTAACATTTTTTGAAACAACCCTTAAACCAATTGTTAGTTTAAATCCGAACCTTTATGTATGCTCTAAAGCTTTTGGTCAAACTACGGAAGCCCAAAACAGTCTTTTCACTCTTTTGCAATCTAAACCTTTATGTCTCCTCTCGAGTTTTGATGTTTATGAGATTACATCTTTTGGTAAAGGTGTGAAACCTTTAACTCTCAACTCAGCACATACGGCAGTTTTCATTCACCATAATCATTTCTTCATCAACCTGATTGTGTTTATCGGTTGCAATGAAGCCTCTCTAAGCTCTCAAAGCAGCGCTGTCTGATAGCCATAAACACTCTTTGATTAGTGTACAATTTAAAACATGTATTGGAGGTAGTAATTTTAGCCCATCCTACCGAGTATTGATGTGTTATTTGATATTGGTTATCTTTTATCTCTAACAGGTAGCTTAAAACAAAACGGGTTAATTGGTTAAGAATTCACCCAAAATGTTAAATATGCCCTCCTAAATCATGTTATTCATAAATGCTTAAAACAGTTCTATAATCATCTTTAACACATATTATTCATACAATAACCCGTATAGAAAGTATTTTAGTTCGACCGATAACAAAAAGTAACAAATTTTAACCCGACCCATTTCGACCAATTGCAAAAACCATCTATCTCACTCATTTTGTTCATGGATGGGCCATTTTACTACTTGTGCAACCTACAATACTTCTTTATTACACCATTTGCATCGAACAAATGCATGTTACTTGTGCTTATAGCCTAAAAAATAATATTAAATTCTTCACTAACCCGACTTGCTTTATTCATTTTATAAATTCACAGTTACTTCAAAATACACAGTAGTGTTATCATTATGCAGAATATATATATTCCTACAAAATGGTTAAGTTGTTGATATTTACTAAAAATCATCACTAAATATATGATATATAGTCTGAGTACTAAAACTTGATGATATATACCCAACCATGTTTTTGACAATATCGGCTCGTTTACACCTAATAACCACAGTTTAAGATCATGTAAAATAAAAAAGATAATAATAGCTATTTATCTTAGGCATGTAGTCAATACTCCTTGAGTGCTTGTTCAAACATTTGTCAAACACAGAATAACTAAAAAATCAAGCATCTATAAAATAAACATTTCACCAACATATCAATCCTACCCGGCCTAACTTGAACAAATATCAATCATTCGAGTATTAGCATATAACTTACCAGTTTAGGGCCCGACCCTACATAAGGTATCCCTTTCACAACCTTCGTCATGTGCATTTCAAGTTAGGCCTGTAGTAGCTAACATAGTGAATAATTATGCTCCAATGACATCTTAGGTGAAGGGCAATGCTTATACTACCTTTTAAGGGCTAAATAATTGCAAAAAAACATCTTCTAGAAACAAAAATAGACTATTTTTTATGTCTCGTTACACATATTTATTACATTGTGTTATAACAATAAATCATAATGAAATGAGACATTTAGGTTGATAAGGACATTTTTTTAATGTTTATATATAGTATGAAAGGCAAAAATAAAAACATTACCACTCTCTATAATGCTTACAAACATGTATACACGCCGAAAATACATGTAATGATCAATTTACAAAATGTGGTAAATTAGCAATAGGGTAATGATATTTGTTCCTAAATACCCACATTGATCATTAAGGTGAAAAATACCCAGTTTATAGCAAACTGATAACATCACAAAGATGACTTAACGCTTTCCTTAACTTTGTACTTAGAAACCATGGTCATGGGGTGGTTATTATGTACCAATGTATTGGCACAACATTAGCAGAATATGGACAAACATAAAATAAAAAAACATATTATCTCTATAAAGCAACTTCATGTACCAATGTGTTGAACATAATTTACATGATCAAACTGAAACTCGTTTGGCATAACATCACAACTTCTGCAATGTAATGAACTCATGGTCTCCATTCTGGTTATTATCTCTATAAAGCAAATTCACTGCAATCTCTGTTCCATCTTCCATGGTCTCCATTATTGTGTTGTGACCTTGAATACCGAACTTTCGACTGCGTCATTTAAAAACAAATTTATCATTTGCTTTATAGAGATAATGTAAGAATCTTCTAATACTAATGACCTAAGGAATTTTTACACAATTCACTTTGTTAAGGATACGCATTGAGCACCCGTTTAACCTTTGTGGAGCCATTGACTACCAACTCGTCATTCATTAAACCTGATAGACTTTTCTATTTTGTATAAAATAGTTGGTTTTGTTTTTCAAGAGAAATAGAGTATAATTGAAAATGTGTAATTGATGCGTGGGAATCGCAACAGGCTTTACCTCTCGAGGGATCTCGAGAAGCTTACAACCCCCACCAGGCAGTGTACCTGATCGTTGTAGTATAGTATAGTGACAAGTACCGGGGGATTGATCGTTCAGCTTAGGAATAGTGTCGCTAGGATTAGAAAGCCTAATTACTAGTTTTAAAGGTGAGGGATGATTATTTTTTTTTTGTATTTTTATGTTTTTTAGAAAGCAAGTAAAATCTCAGGTTTTGGAAGAGTGGGCGGAATTAGTTGCTATTCAACTAACCCAAAACTAAGATGCAATCAAAATAAAATACTAAAAATGAAATTAAACTAATTATACTAAAGTTGTGAGCAGTAATTGGAGAAATTGTGTTTACTTAGACTTCACTACTCCCTAGATATCTTTTACACGTTAATTACTTGTTATAATTGTATGGATGACGGATTGTATTCCTTAATACCATTCATGGGGTGGCATACATAACTCCCTAATTCTATGAGCTCTTATCTCCTCCTACACCATGACCCAGCACAACTATAGGGATTGTAAACAGTGGCTCATGCATTAAATACAACCAATAAAGACCTAGTACGCCTCAGTTCATGTTTCTTAAGACGTTCAAGCATGTTACCATTTGGAGATCTGCCAGTTTTCTTAAGCCTAACATATAAAATCATTCATCCAAGACAAGAATAAACAAGTAATCAACACATAATCAATATCTAGGTTTCATTAGATCTAAGCAAACACAAAAGAGATCTAGCCTAGCATAATGGAATTGAGACAAGAACAAGATATAGACAACCAACACATAGACATATTGATTGAATTAGAAGAACACTTATCTCAATTACAATGCAAGGTATCAAGGGTTTGGAACCCTTGAAAAACCTGTAAAAGTTGCACCAAATTCGTCTTTAGGGTTTCATCAAAACTTCTCCCTCTTTAATGTGAAAAACTAGAAAACTATATATAGGAAAATAGGGGTGACGGCGTCAAGAGCAAGGGTGTGATGCCGTCATCTCGCCACCAAATTCTTTCTCGGACGGCCTTGATCTACTTCTGACGCCCTGTGTGACGCCGTCATCAACTACGGTATTTTATTCTTGGGGTTTTGACGCCGTCAAGAACAACTCTTGACGCCTTCATGTACTGTTCCCAGCATAGAATTTTGAGACTTTGCCGTTTTCTTCACTTTTATGCTCCAAAAACGTCCGAAATGGCTTTTTTTCCAGAATTCACTCTCCAAGTACCTAAAATCACAAAAGGAACGATTTAGGGCAATATTTGATCAAATAAAGTCGGATTCGGGCTTAAATGACCCCCTAAAAACGGATCATTTTTCGCCTCATCATATACCCTTACACTTGAGATTTGCTTGTCCTCAAGCAAATGCGCTTTTATTCTACTTAAAAGACAAGTTAGGGGTCATTTAACACTAATATAAAAGTAATTACAACAAATAATCGTTCCACTAAAGACCAATAGACAAGCACGGAGGTCATACACAAGCACCTCACAAATAGTGTTTAGATACTCACATCTCTCGGGTGTAATAAAGTAATATAACATTATGGAAATGGAAGATATCTCTCACTACCTGTCATAGCAAAATAGATTACCATAGGCTTGGGAAAGGATCAAACCTCCACCACATGGCGTAAGCACCTAGGATAAACTATCAAAGAGGTCTTTTAAAAGGTTGTAACGTTAGGTATAGGGATATGAATTACACGGTTTTGTTGGATAAAGGATGTTTTACTGGTGGCGAGTTAACAATCTTGGTTAATTACATGTACAATATGGCGTTGCTAAGCCAAGACTAGACTCGACTTAAGCTAATAAATGAGAAATAACAAAAACATAAAATGAACATAGAATGAAACGGGATGGTAGTCCGTATGTTTTTTTTTCTCTTTTTCTTTTCTATTTTTTTTTTCTTTTTCTTAATTTTTTGATTTTTTGATTTTTTTTTTTTTTTTTTTTTTTTTTTTTTTTTTGCATACACTCTTACCCTACCATCCAAAATAATACATCATAGGGGTATGAACATTCCCCTTACACTTGAATCTTTACATACTTTACATTCAACTATTCTAATGACTCGAATTAAGAAAATCAAAACACTTGGAGCACTTTTAAGATTAACGTACATATGGGGGTAATAATATTATGTTCTTCCCCATTACTCCATAAAATAAGTACTTACCCATGAGTCCCAATCGTCCCAAAACAATATGTACAAGGATATGACTCGACTTAGCAACCTTGTAATCAATTAGAAAGTTAACTTAGGGTTTAACAAATAACAATAATGCACTAAAAATGAGCGCATACACGGAAGGCTAAAGCGATTTGGGTGTACATTTAAGTGGGGTGTAACAAATTCTTCCTTTAAGTAAGATGCTTAAAGTTAGAAACGAAAAGATAGGCTCGGAGGGGTGTACTAGGGGTATCGTGTACTAAAAATGAGTACAACGCTAAAGGTGTGGGAAAAATTAGTTGACTTAACTAGCCAAGTAATATGACTTAAATGGTCAAGTAAGTATAATACGGGTTTAACACAAGGGTGATCCTAATGCCTCTTATCATGTAGTAAATCCTACCACACGAATGTAGTCTCACTAGCGGTCTTGGGATGCATCACTAACGCAAGTTCTAGAATCTAAATGCTACCGGTACACTCATAAGCACTAATAATAAATGTTTTTCCTATCAAATCTAAAGGCGAACCTCACATTTTTGGGTGGAAAATTTTTCTGAATATACGGTTATGTGCTAGTCATACAATCTCCTATCCATGAGACGCTTGCTATGGCTAAAGTTTCACTCCTAAATGTTGTAAAAAATTTTAATTTTGGCACTAAAATTACACTAACAAGTATTTCTCATAGTTTTATTACACATCTACTATCAAACAAAACAAACTCAAGCGAAAGTGCATATGTAAGGTATCATCTTTTTACCCTCCCCTTACACTTAAGATGAACATTGTCCCCAATGTTCAAGTAAAGAATGTGAAAGTGAAAAAGTAAAGAAAATGAAATCAAATACTCCCCTGATTCGCTCGGTATGGATTATAGGTTGGCCAGGTTAAATCTTCCTCCAAGAAAACGAACAATCAAAGCTTCCCTTCCAGAATATAAATCATCTCCTTGTCGAACATAACTTGTAAATCCTAACAACAATAGACAAGACAACCTCGCGTAAAATCAGCGGCATCCTATATAAGTTACTAAATCCTAGAAAACAAGATAAGATATAATGCTTGTGAAATGAAGTTTGCAGATTTCCTGGAGATTATAAAACTTAATAATTCACAAAAACCATAAGACTCCGTTAGAAAAACAAAACCGGTAAAATTTCCAGATTTTAACTCCTGACGCCGTCAGAATGGACCTGCAGAAATTCTTATGTTAAGTTTCCGGAAAATTTCTGGAAAAACTTGGTCCTACTTCCTGGAAAATCCTGCAAAACTTCATTATGACTCAATACAAGCATTTGACTCTAACAAATACGAATATACATGTTCATTTAATATTGTGGAGAATCATGATCGGGTTGTTTCTTAAAAACATATTTGGGGTTTCCCCTTACACTTATCCTTTGCAAAAATACTTTTAGGTTGGAGTTAAGACTAGGCCAAACAACATAGTAAAGTATTTCCACATTTTAATTTAGAAACATGATCAACCAACAATAAAAATAAAACATGCATACAGAAGCAAATAACAATCAAACAAATAAAATCACACAAAACATGGGTTGCCTCCTAAGAAGCGCTTTTCTTTATTTACGAGTCTTGTAGCTAGACTCAAGGTCATGGGTTACTACGTGATTCGGGTGAGTTCCTCGTTGAGGACATCTTTGGGATCAAACTTAGGTTTCAACTTTCTATCGGTTTCCTTAGTATGGTATGACCTCTCAAACTTTTCTCCATCTGGATCATACAAGGTCATTCTAATATGCCATGACCCGTCACCTTCTTTAGGTGGCTTGTCCCACCTCCATTTACACTTATCTCCCTCTCTTTTCCATCTATTCCTTTCTATGTTAATTGGCATTACGCTTAATAACTCAATCATCTTCCTAAAGACTAAGGGGTCCTCAAAGGGGTCTAGCTCCTCATCTCTAGCTATGAGTTGTTCTACCAAATGTGTCTTTTCAACAAAGTCTTTTTCTAGATAGAATGGGCATTGAGGTCCTATAAAGTTCCTTTCTATCCAAGGTCCATATCTAGACGGTCTCCTATTCATCTCTACCCAATACGGTGTTGGTTCATCATCACAATCATAACTATGCTTCTTAACATCATACACCGACCAAGTATCGCCTTCACCTACCGCTATCTTTGATTCCTTGCAATCTATCATGGCACTAGCGGTTGCTAAAAATCCTCTTCCTACCAATAATGGGCATGTAGTGTCACTAACCATGTCTAGGACGTGAAAATCAGCCAGTATAGTTAACTTTCCCACGTGAACAACTACATCCTTAATCATTCCAACCGGGTGTGCAATACTCCCATCCGCTAGCCCTATCAATACCTCTATTTCCTCTAACTTTCCTAACTTAAGATCGGTGAATAAGGATAAGGGAATCAAGTTGAGGCTTGACCCTAAATCGGCTAGTGTGTCGAAAGCTTCGGATCTTCCTATCTTACAGGGCAAAACAAATATACCCGGATCATCAAGCTTTTTAGGCAACTTGTTTTGAACGAAGGCGGTCCCATTTTTACCTAGCTTACACTTCTCATGTTTTTCTAGGAGGGCACTATAGTAAGGAGCACGCGCTAAGACATCAATGACGGGGCGTTCAAGGTGAAGTTCTTTGAATTCATCGTCAAGGTCTTGCGTAAGAGGTGTTTCAACAATGCTTTTGACCGGCTCTATAGTGGGTGTTTTATTTGATTGGTCCTTTTGGGGAACTTGGTTTTGTTTGAAACACGTGCTCGTTGATTTAACCGAGTAATATTGTGGACACGAAGTGGGTGACGAAACTGAGGATATGGAATTAACGGTTAGTTTCGGATTCTTGACCGTGTCACTCGGGAGTGCTCCCATTTCTCGGTCATTGAGAACTTTCAACAATGCATCAATTCTAGTGGTCATCTCGCTTTGCTTTTGTTTGAAATCGGCTTCAAACTTAGCTATGCGGGCTTCTTGAGATGCCATGAACTTTGACATCAATCCTTCAAGATTGTTGGTACTACCATAGTTGTTAGAAGGATTGTTGTTGAAAGTACGGTTGGATGGTGGACCGTTTGGTTGATAACGATTAGGCGGATTGGAGGGATTGGGTTGATTTTGTCTCCACCTAAGGTTTGGGTGATTTTTCCATGAGGGGTTGTATGAATCACCGTATGTGTTTGGCTCGGGCTTGAAAGTGTACCACTTATCTCCCGCTTCGTCGGTACGCGTGGATGCGTAGTCCGCAAAAGCTGTTCCGGGGAGTTCCACACAATCACGAGTGTCATGGGGACCACTACATAATTCGCATGAAGAAGTGATTTTGTTCACTTGGCTTGAAGGCTTAGGAGCATCGTAAGATTTCATGAGAAACTTGACTTGGTCCTCAAGTTCCATGATCCTACGGTCGGGAGTGCTAGAATTGTTCGAAGGCAAAGATATTGCCTTGACCGTTTTGTTCAAGTCACGGGGATCATTCCAACTTTCGTTGTCATAGAGAGCAAGATCTTCTATGAGTTCCCATGATTGTTCCGCACTAAGATCACGTAGCTTACCACCGGCCGATTGGTCAATGGTTAGCCTCGTGGAGATGTCGATATGGTCATAGAAGATTTGGACTTGGAGCCAAAGATCTATGCCATGATGAGGGACTTTTTGGAGTAAGTCCTTGAAACGAGTCCATGCTTCATAAAGAGATTCATTTTGACGTTGTTGGAACATCAAGATGTCATTCCTAAGCTTAGTAGTTCTCCCCGGTGGGAAAAATTGAGCAAGGAAACGAGTGATGAGATCATCCCATGTGGTGATGGATCCCGCCCATTGACTAGCTTGATCCCGTAGAGAGAATTGGAATAGGCGTAAACGGGTAGTCTCTCTAGTTTCAACACCTAGGTCTATGGAATCTACGATTTTGAGAAAGTCCTTAAGATGTTGGTTTGGATCTTCGGAACGAAGTCCATGGAATGCACATCCGCTTTGCACCAACCGGATGGCGTCGGATCGCAAGGGGGTCACATTGGCTCCGGTGAGCTCAATGGTGTTTCGGTAGCCTTGATGGCTAGGTCGGGAATACTCTCCTAAGGTTCGGGGCCTAAGGGGTTCTAGTGATGGGTTTTGTTGTGGTGGGATGACGGGTTCAAAGATGTTACCACCTTCCATGATGTCGGATGGTAAAGAGTTACGAACAAAGGCACGAAGAAATAAGATAGACTAAAGAAGACCTAAAAATAAAAAATAAAATCTTACTAGAAAGGAATCTAGCAAGTAGACCTAATAAAAAGAAATCCTAACCTAGACAATAACTATTCCCCGGGCTGCGGTGCCAAAAACTTGATGCGTGGGAATCGCAACAGGCTTTACCTCTCGAGGGATCTCGAGAAGCTTACAACCCCCACCAGGCAGTGTACCTGATCGTTGTAGTATAGTATAGTGACAAGTACCGGGGGATTGATCGTTCAGCTTAGGAATAGTGTTGCTAGGATTAGAAAGCCTAATTACTAGTTTTAAAGGTGAGGGATGATTATTTTTTTTTTGTATTTTTATGTTTTTTAGAAAGCAAGTAAAATCTCATGTTTTGGAAGAGTGGGCGGAATTAGTTGCTATTCAACTAACCCAAAACTAAGATGCAATCAAAATAAAATACTAAAAATGAAATTAAACTAATTATACTAAAGTTGTGAGCAGTAATTGGAGAAAATGTGTTTACTTAGACTTCACTACTCCCTAGATATCTTTTACACGTTAATTACTTGTTATAATTGTATGGATGACGGATTGTATTCCTTAATACCATTCATGGGGTGGCATACATAACTCCCCAATTCTATGAGCTCTTATCTCCTCCTACATCATGACCCAGCACAACTATAGGGATTGTAAACAGTGGCTCATGCATTAAATACAACCAATAAAGACCTAGTACGCCTCGGTTCATGTTTCTTAAGACGTTTAAGCATGTTACCATTTGGAGATCTGCCAGTTTTCTTAAGCCTAACATATAAAATCATTCATCCAAGACAAGAATAAACAAGTAATCAACACATAATCAATATCTAGGTTTCATTAGATCTAAGTAAACACAAAAGAGATCTAGCCTAGCATAATGGAATTAAGACAAGAACAAGATATAGACAACCAACACATAGACATATTGATTGAATTAGAAGAACACTTATCTCAATTACAATGCAAGGTATCAAGGGTTTGGAACCCTTGAAAAACCTGTAAAAGTTGCACCAAATTCGTCTTTAGGGTTTCACCAAAACTTCTCCCTCTTTAATGTGAAAAACTAGAAAACTATATATAGGAAAATAGGGGTGACGGCGTCAAGAGCAAGGGTGTGACGCCGTCATCTCGCCGCCAAATTCTTTCTCGGACGGCCTTGATCTACTTCTGACGCCCTATGTGACGCCGTCATCAACTACGGTATTTTATTCTTGGGGTTTTGACGCCGTCAAGAACAACTCTTGACGCCTTCATGTACTGTTCCCAGCATAGAATTTTGAGACTTTGCCGTTTTCTTCACTTTTATGCTCCAAAAACGTCCGAAATGGCTTCTTTTCCAGAATTCACTCTCCAAGTACCTAAAATCACAAAAGGAACGATTTAGGGTAATATTTGATCAAATAAAGTCGGATTCGGGCTTAAATGACCCCCTAAAAATGGATCATTTTTCGCCTCATCAGTAATATGGTTTATTAATCATATTCAGAATGTTCTGGTTTATTTAAAAATCAATAAAAGAGAAGACAAAAGGAGTTTGAGATACGGACTGACATAACATCATTTTACCATTGCTGAAAATTTCCCCATTTTGACCTGTTACCCAAGCTGCTCATTTCGCCTCCTCTAAGCTCAATATCTCATATTTTTAGTTCTATTATTGAATAACCGTGTTTTTTCTACATCTATTTTGTAATTATTTTCAGAGAGAGAGAGACCGACCATGAGGCTACTTCCTCAAGAGCAAATAGGACTCCAACAAACGGGGGCACGAAAGGCAGCAGCAACACCAGCAGCAGCTCCACATGTAATCAAATCCTTTTGGTCCCTATCATTTTTGAAGTATCTAAGCCAATTCCATGTCAAATGGTACTTGGCTATACAAGCCCCAGTGTGAACCATTGGTCCTTCCTTTCCTATAACAAATAAAGTGATCCAAAAATCTTATCAAATAATCATTATCAGATTGAGGTCTTTCAAACTTACTATGAACATAATTATTAAAATTTATATTAGTCTCTCATGATGATAGATTATTTAAATTTATATTAAGCTCCCAAGGTCAACATGTATTTGGATCATGGTCAAAATTGGTTTCTAAGAATACAGAAAATAATCAAAAGTCTTGATGCCTTTCGGAACATACTTATTGTTATGAATCAATAGCTCCACTATATTTTCAAATACGCATATTCCCACAATGCCTTCAAATTTCTTTTAAAGATTAGTTATTGTAAAACCTTTATACTGGGAAACTAAAAAACATAGGCATTTACGTATGTCACTGATTTTTTGGCAGCGGGTGAAAGCCAACTATTGAGATACACTGATTGATGACTTATATCAATTATAGTTCTTATTAATGAGACTACTTATAATCACTTTCACAATATGCTATCGAAGACCCCCAACAACATTTTTCCCTAAAGTGATCAAGACAGCTTATATAACTAATCTTTGATATTAGTATTCACTAAATAAATATTCATTAAGCAATTCCCATTAATTATTTCATAATATTCATTACGTCTCCTAAAAGTGTATGTACCAAAAGAATCAAGATTTCTTTTTCAGTTGTGAGTTCGTGAAATTGTGACTAAAATAAACAACTAATAAAACCACATTACCCAGAAGGTTGACCAGCTGCTGAAGCAGATTTCAAAATTGATGCTTGGTCCGACCTCAAAAGCAGCAAAAACATTCTCACCATAGAGCATATAACTTAATTTGGTTTGACTGAAATCATTAAATACAACAAACTGTTACATACCTCAACAAACATATGTATTAATGTGACTGAAATAAGAATAGCACCCCAAGTTGTGACCAGACTATCCAGAAAAATCAGGAGAGCCTGAGAAAGATGACAACCAATCCAATCTTGAATCGATCTTATAATAATTGTTAAAATGAATGTAAATGAAAAATACCTTCATTGCAGTTGCATTGCAAATAAGAAGTGTTCATAGCAACAGGTTGAACTAACACATTTTTTTCCGTTTATCTGAATTTTTTAAACGAATCATTGTTTAAACTTACTCAGGTGTTCAAGTTTTGCATCTATATAAGTCGAGTATGTAACTTAATAGAAGCACGCAACCCTTAAAATAAAAGTTGAATACGATACACTGAACAGGTGATACGTGGGAATTGCGCCCTCGCAACAGGTTTTACCTCTCAAGGGATCTTGAGAAGCTTACAACCCTCACCAGGCAGTGTACCTGATCGTTGTAGTATAGTATAGCGACAAGTACCGGGGGATTGATCGTTAAACTCAGGAATAGTGTCGCTAGGATTAGAAAGCTTACTAAACTAGGTCTAGAGGTGAGGGATGATTCTTTTTGTATTTTTTATATTTTATGAAAGCAAGTAAAATCTCAGGTTTTTTAGGAGTGGGCGGAATTAGTTGCTAGCCAACTAACCCAATTAACTAAAGATGCAATCAAAATACAATAAAAGAAATGAAAATTAAACTATTATACTAATGTGGTGGAAACAATAATGAGAAAAGTTGTGTTTACATAGATTTCATTACTCCCTAGATATCTTTTACAGGTTGATTAGCTTGTTACAATTGCATGGATGACGGGTCATATTCCTTAATACTAGTCGTAGGGCCGTGTACAATATTCCCTAACTCTATAAGATCCTACTTCACTTCTATGTCGAGCCGTTAGAAGCTCCTAACATGGGATCATTAGAATTCTCTTACGCATTAAATACAACCAAAAATCGTAGTACACCTCCGATCATGTTTCTTAAGACGTTCAAGCAAGTTACCAATGGAAGTCTGCCAGTTTTCTTAAGCCTAACATTGAATACAATCATCCGTAACAATTATAAACAAACAATCAACCCATAATCAACATCTAGGTTTCACTACATCTAAGCAAACACAATAAAAACCTAGCCTAGCATGTTAAAGAGAAGACAAGCGTAAGATATAATCACACAACACATAGACATATTGAATGATTTGAATAAGTACTTATCTTCAATTGAACATGGAAGAATCAAGGGGTTGAAACCCTTGAAAAAGCAGTAAAATTTGTTTTAGGGTTTATGCCCTAATATCCCACACAAAGTTCCACAATTTACAATAAAAAATTGGAAAAATATATATAGACTATGCATCCTGACGGCGTCATGTATTAACTTCTGACGCCGTCAACTCACCGCCATGATGAAATTCGTATTGCCTAGATCCATTTCTGACGCCGTCATGTAGAAGAATACTCTGGGCCATCACGTGTACTTGGACCCTGACGGCCTAGGTGACGCTGTCAGGCCAATAAGCCTAAAAACTTTCTGGATCGTCACGTGTATTTTCCAATTCCACCTCTTTTGCCACTCTTGACGCTGTCATTATAAACCCTTGACATCGTTATGTACTGTTACCAACAAGGATTTTGAGACTTTGCCGTTTTCTTCACTTTTATGCTAAAAAAACGTCCAAAATGCTTCCTTTTCCAGATTTCTCTCCGAAAGTACCTAAAATGACAAAAGAAAAGATTTAGGGCAATATTTGATCAAATAATCTCGAATTCGGGCTTAAATGACCCCTTAAAAGCGGTACACTTTTCGCCTCATAAAACACCCTTACACTTGAGATTTGCTTGTCCTCAAGCAAATGCGCTTTTATTCTAATCAAAATACAAGTTAGGGGTCATTTAACGCTAATATAAAAGTAATTACAACAAATAATCGTTCCACTAAAAACCAAAAACAAGCACGGAGGTCAAACACTAGCACCTCACAAATAGTGTTTTGATACTCACATCTCTCGCGTGTAATAAAGTATATATCACAATATGGAAATGGAAAATATCTCTCACTACCTGTCATAGCAAATAGATTACCATAGGCTTGGAAAAGGATCAAACTTCCACCACTTGGCGTAAGCACCTAGGATAAACTATCAAAGAGGTCTTTTAAAGGATTATAACGTTAGGTGTAGGGATATGGAAAACACGGTTTTTTGGATAAAGGCAATATTTACTTGTGGCGAGTTAATCATCTTGGTTAATTACATGTATAGCATGGCGTTGCTAAGCCAAGACTCGACTCGACTTAAGCTAATAAATCAAAAATAATAAAAACCTTAAAACAAACATAGAATGAAACTGGATGGTAGTCCGTATGTTTTTCTCTTTTCCTTTTCTATTTTTTTTTTCTTTTTCTTGATTTTTTTTTTCGATTTTTTTTTTGCATACACTCTTGCCCTATCATTCCAAAATAATACATCATAGGGAATGTACATTCCCCTTGCACTTGAATTTTTACATACTTTACAATAAACTACTCTAATGACTCGAATCAAGATAATCAAAACACTTGGAGTACTTTTTAAGATTAATGTATAAATGGGGGTAATATATGATGTTCTTCCCCATTACTCCATAACACTAGTACTTTCCCCATGAGTCCCAATCATCCCAAAACAATATGTATAAGATATGACTCGACTTAGCAACTATGTAATCAATTAGATAATTGACTAAGGGTTTAAACATGTAACACTAATGCACTAAAGATGAGTGCATACACGGAAGGCTAAGGCGATTTGGTTGCACATTTGGGTGGGTTCTAACAAATTCTTCCTTTAAGTAAGATGCTTAAAGTTAGAAACGAAAAGATAGGCTCGGAGGGGTGTACTAGGGGTATCGTGTACTAAAAATGAGTACAACGCTAAGATGTGGGAAAAATTAATTGACTTTACTAGTCAAGTGATATGACTTAAATGGTCAAGTAATTATGATACGGGTTTAAACACAAGGGTGATCCTAATGCCTCTTATCATGTAGTAAATCCTACTACACAAATGTAGTCTCACTAGCGGTCTCGGGATGCATC
Organism: Artemisia argyi; assembly: GCA_030686995.1. NCBI lineage: Eukaryota > Viridiplantae > Streptophyta > Magnoliopsida > Asterales > Asteraceae > Artemisia > Artemisia argyi. The sequence goes on along the minus strand of CM060676.1, from coordinate 36,082,101 downwards.
ACTAACGCAAGTTCTAGAATCTAAATGCTACCGGTACACTCATAAGCACTAATAATGAATGCTTTTCCTATCAAATCTAAAGGCGAACCTCACATATTTGGGTGGAAACTTTTTCTGAATGGTACGATTTTGTGCTAGTCATACAACTCCTATCCATGAGACTCTTGTTAAGGCTAAACTTTCACTCCTACATGTTGTAAAAATATTTAAATTTGGAGCTAAAATTACACTAACAAGTATTTCTCTTAGTTTTATTACACACCTACCATCAAACAAACAAACTCAAGTGTAATAGTATCCTATAAGGTATCACCATTTACCCTCCCCTTACACTTAGGATGAACATTGTCTCCAATGTTCAATTAAAGGATGTAAAAGTAAAATAGGTAAAAGAATGAAAACAAATACTCCCCTGATTCGTTCGATGTGGATAGTGTGTTAACAAGGTTAGATCTTCCTCCAAGAAAATGAACGTTCAAAGCTTCCCTTCCAGAAATATAAATCATCTTCTTGTCATTCATAACCTGTTAAACCTGAGAAAACAATCAAGGCAACCTCGCGTAAAATCGGCGACAATCTATATATACTAACAAATCCTAGAAAGCAATTTAAGATATAAAGGGTAAAAATGGACTATTTTCATGAAATATAAAAACCTATTTAAGTTAGAAACATAACACAATACTAGGGAGCTTCATGTAAGGAGTACTATGTGGATATTTCGTTTTGACGAGTTTTTGGGTTTACGAATTAAAGTGCCCTGACTCCTTGAACGATTATTGCATATACTTCTGAGATATGATGGCCTGAACGGTGTTATGTTATAACTAAAACTTAATAACAACATAACTCAATAATATGGAGCTTTGTGTGAGGAGTATTAACTTCTGAATTATGATGGCCCGAACGGTATTATTCTGATCACATAATACAATAGTAGGGAGCTTCATGTGTAGAGTCATATACTACTGAATTACAATGGCCCGAACGGTGTTATGTTATATAAAGCACCTAATAGTAATTAGTTAAGAAAACCTAGACTAAGACTTGACATACGCACAACCGCACTACCCCAGGATACGTAAGTAAGTTGTCTAACCCCTACTATAATTAGTAGAGACTCAGGTGAGTTTTCATAGCCTCACACCCTTTTAAATGCTTTCTAAATGTTTTACAAACCCTGTGAGGGGGATACATGCTTTAATAGCAAATACAAGTCTTTGCTCTGGTTATTGAACGAGTAAACTAACAGCCATCATTACATAACCAAAATTCAGGAATCTAATCGTTTGGGATGTTTTACCCAAGCGAACGCGAATATAGTTGATAGATCTATTGGAGTTTGACAACTCCCGTTGGCATTAACACCCCACTAGGTGGTACCAATAAATACTATATTTCAACCCACTGAAGATTTAACTTTGGAAGGTTATCCTTCCCATCCCCTCATGGTTTGGTCTGCAGACCCTATGACCCGGATTGTTAACGTGTGGTTCATGAGCTTAGTACAATATACCTTCTTTCTAACACTAACACTTTTCCACACATAGAGTTTAAGCTGAACTCTGTGGAACTTGTATTTATACTTTAACTTTTTAAACCTATGACTCTCACTCAACATACGTGTTGACTTTTAAGCATGTTATCTTAGGTAATTAGGCACTATAGGAACCCTGGCACGGAGAACCACCGGACATGAGGACATCCAGAGTAGTTATCATTCATCAATTTTGTGTCATAAAACGTATCTTAGGGATCTCTCTTTTTGTAAAAGTATATTTTACTGTAAAAACTCTGATTAATAAATGAATGATAACAATCTTTTTCAAAAACGTCTCTTTTCGAGTCATTTTCTATTATCTTGTCTTTGTTTCCATGAGTAGTATCCCAAAAACTTTATCTGCTGCGATCAGTGAAAAATGGGGGTGTTACAGATTGGTATCAGAGCCTTGGTTATAGAGAACAAAAGGATTTTCCTAAAAACTATAACCACTTTTTCAAAAAGGTCCTCCGTGCTAGTAGAATCCCCAACTGCCTTTAGATTAGAATCCCCAACTGCCTTAATATTAGAATCACCAACTGCCTTTAGATTAGAATACCCAACTACCTTTAGGTTAGAATCCCTAACTTGCCTTTAGATTAGAACCCCTGAAGTGCCTTTAGGATTAGATATCTCACTATTGCCCTTAGGATAGAATCCCAACTATTAGAATTGCCTTTAAAATGCTTAACTAGGTTAGAATTATGCTAAGATATTCCTTCGGGAATTATAGTTAGATATGTCATCCTTTAACAATCCTATCATCGTGTTGGATACCGATGAGACGGATACTTCATCCGAAGGTTATGAGTATGCTCCGGCTACTCCTACTCACTCATCTACTGGTTCTAATTGTAACACCCAAACCCGACAAGGGCTAAAATGTCACATTTATGGTGTCAATCAGAACAAACACAAGCATAAACTTTAATAATACAAATGGATACAAGGGTTACAAAAGGTTCCATGATAAAGGAATACAATATCAGAACTAAGTACAAAAATGACTAATCTAAAGCATCTTCAGAACCACTATTAACTCATCAAGCAATTCCTCTCTAAAAGCTCCTATTAGCACTCTTCACCCATAACCCAGCTTCCTTCTAAAACCTGCCGCGGGAGAAAGAAAACGCAGCTGAGCTTAAAAAGCCCAGTGAACAGATATAACAACAAAGTAATATGAAACAGAGATGAATACTGAATAAGGTATAAAGGAAATAACAGAATGTAATCAAAGGCAAGTATGAAATAGTAATAAGAGATAAGGTAAGGGTTAGTCATCAACCACGAGCCCAGAAACAGATATAATGCCTTCATCATAATCATAATCATAGTCATAATCACACATAAGCAACATATGTAGGGGAGGCCTACCAGAGTTGTGAAGGACGTGAATGCACGCAGCATCAATCACCAGATACAGATAACAGATAACATATAACAAAAACAGATCTAGGATGCATCCATACGCCCCCACAGAAATCAGATTGACCATAATAAATCATATCATAAAGCGCGCGTATCATATAACAGAAAGGGACGTGGCAGAACATCACTCTACTGCCCTAGAGTCATGTCAGAGGTGCATCACTGACACGGACATGGAACCCCCATGCCTAGTGAAACAAATTTGGCTCGGGTGTCAAACTAGAATAGGTCAAACAGAATGTCATAAATGACACAGATCATAGGTCATCAAAATAATCAGATCAGAAATACATATCAGAGGTCCATATCATAAAGTCCAAATCAGAAGGTCAAATCAGAAAGTCCAAATCAGAAGGTTCAGATAACAAAGGTTCATCACAGAAAAGGTTCAAAAAATAAAATGGGGTTTCATAGCAATGGCATCGGGAACCCTAAAGAGAACGTCAGATCAAAAGAAAATGAAAGAGTCATGAGAAACCTTTACTGAAAAGGTCAGAATATTTGTACCTTAGACCGCAAGTGCAAACATAACAGAAACATAAATATCGGAAGCAAACTCCTTCTTCAGCGAATCTACACGAATTCATGATCGTCTTAAAATTAATAACTTATTTAAATCAGGTTTCTCATTTTAGTCGGCTTTCCATTTTTAGTAACTTTACAGATTATAGTCCGTTTCAAAAATTTTAATTTAATACTTTAAGGTTATAATGGACAATTTATAATATATAAGGTTAAAATAACGAATATAATAGTTTGGGTCTTAAATGTCAATATTATAAGTTTAGGGTCTAAAACGTAATTTATCAAAATTAAATCTTAAAGTCACATAAAATTATTTTAAAGCTTATTTTAATAAATTAATATTAAGATAATAATTTTGGGTCCCGTCATTATCATTTTATATGATTTATTAACGTACCCCCGACCTTTATGCCGCGACGACCCAAGATTTTCATAAAATCATGTAAGACTTGTTATAACCCGACATCGGTTCACTTAATCCATACACACAACATCCTTTTTAGTTTGAAAGTAAAATAAATTCCTGATACCCTCTTTGTGATTTTAGAATTAGGCTGAGATAAACACCTCTTTTTTTGTTATTAAAAATAGCCAAACTATCACTCTCTTTTGTTGGTTAAGATCGGTCGAACAAACATATCCCAACTCAAATTTCATATCAGATATGTATACATGCATGCACCCTCTATATATATTAGTAATGAATTATGCAAGTTGGTTTATAGCAGCTTTACAAATGACCAACTGGTTTTATAGGAATTATAGCATGCGTATATATGCCAGTTAAATAGATGGTTGATTCTTAGTCATATTTGCATGCGATTCGAAAACGAAACCGACAACAGATTCTTTTTCTTGTTTTAATCAATGCGAACCTAAAATAAACACTCACGTTTTAATCTCTTTTAATTCTGATTCGATTAATGTATGTTGTTGTAATACGTTTTTAAGCCAAGCATCAAATAAACAAACGTTCAAGACAACCAAAATACGCATTACCAGATTCATATAATCGATTAAATATGTTTATTAGTCATTATTTTATGTGAGCATATAGAAACATGTGATAGCCGATTATGAAACAATAACAAAATCGACCAGGAGACAAATTTAAAAGAGAATCGAACGAGGAAATGATACCATACCCTCGTAGTCACGACACACGAACGAGAAGGACACCACACGATTGAAAACAAGCCTACTACCCACGTCGAACACCAAACGGTGCCTCGCTCCCCTCGACAGCAATAAACCATGCACGAATAAGTACTCCCTCTTGAACCAGAATTCCACGTCCAACTTACCACCAATATCACGATCAAACCTCCTTCTTCGTACTTGATTTTGAATGAGAAAGAAAGGATTAAAGGGTAGCCTCAGGTTGTGTTGTGTGCTAGGGTTTTTTTTTTGTGCGTGTGTTTATTTTTGTGATGTGTCGTATATTGCTATGAGAAATAAATGGAAAGGAGCGTATCATTAAAAGGGAGGAAGATCACTTGCCGAGTTTTGCGGGATGTCAAAAATACGTTTCACATTTATCTTCTCAGGGAAAGAAATGGGCCACATCTTTAATTAGCATTCCATTAACTTAGCCAAATTATAAGTACCAAAGTAGTGAACCATTTATAAAATATTTTGGCCCACTTAAGGAACATGTAAACGTGTATATAGTGACAAATGGTGGAGCTTTTGTATTTTATAGTTAAGTAATTTAGTTATTTAGGTCATAGAGCAACATTTAGTAATATTATATATGATTTAGGAATTAATAACTTAGGTTTTAGATTAATAATGTTTTTATAGATTCAAAGATTAGAGGGGCAATTTAGGAATTTTAAATGTTAGAAATTTTAGGGTTTTACAACTCTTCCCGTCTAAAAAAAATTTTCGTCCTCGAAAATGAAGTCACAAGCTCAAACATAAACGTACCGACTCACGAAAAGAAACGAAAATGATCAACTCACTCAGATGATTCTCCAAAGAATTTTATCAAACGAAATAGTTTTGTTTTTCATGACTCGATTCAGAAGGTTCAGAACATTTCATATTCTTCAACAATGACCAATCATTTCAAACTGAATCCAATGGATACGGAACACATATGTAACAGATAACAGATTACAATCATGAATATGAACAGAATTGATGATAAGACTAAATCTCGTCTTGTGTATAACCTTTCCAAAGGATTCTCATAAAAAAACAGATCTTGTTTCTGACAATTCCCAATTCATAATCTCAGATCTTCACTCACAGCAGATCAAAATGGAACAAATTCAACTAGTGCGAAACGTACACGTAGCAGAAAATAGGTGTACTTCTTCATAGTAACGGACAGAAAACAGATAGGTTGATAAAAATCAAACGGTAGGAAGCTCTACAACGGAACTTAAGATTCTTATCAGAAGCACAGAGGTCAACAAATGCATGTAGATTATCCAACGTGTCAAGTTGTATAACGATGAAGGCAGATTCGGCATATAGGTAGAATGAACCTAAAGTCTCATTAATCGCAGATAATTTTCAACATATGCCAGAAAAATTCTAAAGCTTCTCAAGCACTTCTCAAGATATCCTATGAACACAATAAGTGCACGTTATATGATGTGAGTATTATCACGTTGGCCAGGCGTCATAATACTAGCATCATATAAATATGCCCTCATGATGGCCATACTTTATCTTAAGTCGTGAAATAAGCAACTTATCTTAACCACCTAACAGTCTTCTATCTCCTAGGGTTGACCCGAATCAAATCATCACTACGGATTCAAAACCAGAGGAACCGATCGTATAGATAACGTAGCGGAACTTAGTAAGCATCAAATGAAGCATGTCGTCAAAAGCATCAGTTCTTCCACAATTCATCAAAGTTCTCATATCAAAACTATAATCCAACATACGCAGAGTAAACATAGAACGGAATTACTAACAGAGAGCCGATATCATTCAAAGGATCTTATCATCAGGTAACGGAAACTTAAGTGGGTTCAGCAAAATGAATTATGTCATTAGTAACCTCATCTTTCACAGAATCAACTCATCCAAACATAAATATTTGCTTCAAAATTTGTCCATGCAAATACATCTTATCATATGGTGAAAAGGAATTATAAACTTGAGTCTTTTACCTCAAGCTTTTGTCACCTCTTCTTGAAATTGTGGTGTAGTAACGTGAATCTCTGACATGATCACTGTGCATCCTTCCATCCGCAATCTACTTCTGCTATAAATTCATCTTAGTACAACTAAAATGAATAGAGAAGTAAGACTGCGTGTCTTCGACAGGTCTTCTGGTACAGCTCCAGGTTTTAAGGTAAACACTGTCGCTGCCAACTCCAGGTTATGTGCTAAAAGTTCATCTCCAACAGTCTAGTTGTCTTAATGCCAAAGCTGTAATCTCCACGTGCTGCACACAGTATAATCGAGTCCCTTCTAAGTATCTCTCTTCTTCTCACATGCTTCATCGATGGTAACGCCAGCTGTGAACATCTTCCACTACTCTTCTGTAAGGTTTCTAGCTTCGGTAGATGTCATCGATCTTGGCCCAATCGGTGGAAATCTCAGTCTTCGCAATATCCATAATAGTATTATCTGCTGCAACTTATGAACGCCACTCAAAAGTTCCTCTTCCAGAATGAGGGTCATTCTAACTTAATACGAACATGGTCTTCATGTTTCTCTTTCGCCTCTGAACACACTACAATGTCATACTATAACAAGTTTGTCCAAATACTCGCGAAAGACATGATTTTATCAGATGCGTAAGAATAGTTGACATATTAGCCAATACAATTGGCATCATTAAAAATCAAAATGATCAAAACGAGTACGAAAGCAGCTTCAAGAATTGTCTTGCTCCTTTACACGTAACGGATGATAACCAAACCTTAAATCACCCTTAGGGAAACTTCACATTCACCGCATATCACCTTCCTTCTTCGTGAATAAAACTGAAATACTTCACGGAGGTTGCTCCATGTTAGTTAAGCTACTTCTTAGAGGTTCTTGCGGTTGCTTCTTCAGTCCTTCAAATCTAAAAGAGGCCATCTGATACAGGGTTTCAAAGGTAGACAAAATCAATCATTGATACGCGGAAATGGATAAAGATTACGGATAGTGATATGGTTAAGTTCACGATAGTCGATACGCCGTCGCATAATTCTCTCCTTCTTCATACCAACAGGAGCATCTAAAGAGAAACACTAAGGTGAACAAAATCATATTCCATCAGCTCATTCAATCTCTCAACTTCTATGGCACCATGGTTTTTTCAACTAAGATCAGTTCAATACCAACTCTACTTCCTGAGCGGGAGGGAATGCCAAGAGGTTCATCAGAGAACATCGGAAAATTTGTACAACAGAATACTTCCAATGCCAGAACTTCCCACGGGTGGATATTAATAGGTGTCAGGAGAAAACTTAACACCGAATGAGATTGGAGTCAGGACTTCCATAGTAGCATTAATTTTAATATATTTAAGTGATTGAGAGTCATCAAAACAAAAGTAGAACAAAGTAGATTGTTAAAGGTCATATATCGGACATGGTAGTCTATGGTAGCTTAAAGAGGAGCCAACCAATCCATAACTAAAAGACTGCAAAATCAATTTTATCAAAATAGACGAATTCGTAGAATGAATACGGTCGTCAAACCAGACGGATAGTTCATATATCAGGGTCAAGTACATGGTTCATCAAGAGTGTTAAGATAGACAAGCGAATAGTTCAAGGTGTTTGAGTCTTGTTTGGCTCTTTAGCCCAAGTGATCAGTAGAGTGTGTATCTTCGGTAATACGAACATCGTATAATTGTCAAAAGTGAGATGGATGGAATATCAGTTGTCAGCATCATCATGCTCAGTTAACAAATCCATATTGAGATACCATTAACATCGTATCCATCCAAAGGAACTGATTGGCAAACAAAGTTCATCATTCGAAGGGAGGGAACAAATCTTCCTATTTCCGTGGTTAATAATTATCAGAGTACTCATAGGAGTAGTAATGGATTATACAGAGTCAAGTAGTATCAGATGATACATCTTATATCCAGTATAAGTAATGGAGTCACAGAATGTGTCAAATACGTTATGGTTGAATAATCTTCGGGATGGTCGGAAAGGTATCAAACAGTTTATCAAACAAATTATAGATGGAGATTAGAATCAGAGAGTGAAACTTAAATGGTGTAAGGTATCCATGTAGTTCCCAAGGTATTCCAAACTTACTTGGTTACTAAGCTTAAGTTGTGCACAACTTTCAAACTTCAAAAACAAAATGTTCTTATAACTAAGGGCAGAGGCACGAATCAGAGTGATGTGGAAGTAATGCTACTTACATAAATGTCCTAGTCTACCCATTCCTCACCGGTAATAACTTAAGTTCCAATGGAGAGATCTTAATGCAAATTCTCAAAGGTTATCTTATGAGCGCCTACAGTGGAAACTTAAGGGTCCAAGCTTCACAGGTCAAGGTTTGATGTACTACAAGTCGCAACCTGGCTCTGATACCAAAATTGTAACACCCCAACCCGACAAGGGCTAAAATGTCACATTCATGGTGTCAATCAGAACAAACACAAGCATAAACTTTAATAATACAAATGGATACAAGGGTTACAAAAGGTTCCATGATAAAGGAATACAATATCAGAACTAAGTACAAAAATGACTAATCTAAAGCATCTTCAGAACCACTATTAACTCATCAAGCAATTCCTCTCTAAAAGCTCCTATTTGCACTCTTCACCCATAACCCAGCTTCCTTCTAAAACCTGCCGCGGGAGAAAGAAAACGCAGCTGAGCTTAAAAAGCCCAGTGAACAGATATAACAACAAAGTAATATGAAACAGAGATGAATACTGAATAAGGTATAAAGGAAATAACATAATGTAATCAAAGGCAAGTATGAAATAGTAATAAGAGATAAGGTAAGGGTTAGTCATCAACCACGAGCCCAGAAACAGATATAATGCCTTCATCATAATCATAATCATAGTCATAATCACACATAAGCAACATGTTAGCATCGTATTTTATTTATAAAAAGTGTCGGTCATTAACGTATTGTTTTAGGTTGCTTTAGAATATCATTATGATGAAGTTTATGTGTAGTTTTCATGATTTTATAAAGTCTAAGGGCTAGTCATGTAATAAGGTCAAAGATTAGAGAAGCCCTAGACTTCAACTATAAATACTCTTGTAAACCTCATTTTAGAGGTTGGTTCTCTTAGTCATTAACAAGGTCATTATTTTCACACACTAGAGTTCCCATCCACTCTCTCTCTCTACTTACTTTCTCTCTCTAGGTTTAGGCTTGAATCATATGTGAAATACGTTGTTCTACGGTCCTACAAGTGGTATCAATCGCCTAGGGATAATATAGGTTGTTTTAGGTTTGATTTGGTTGAAAAAAGTTGGTATAAAAGTGATTTTTCATTCGAAGTTACTGTTCATCGCCAAAAAAAATTTCGAGTTAGAATACTGGTTCTATCGAGTTAGGAGCTAATTTGGTTCTATCGAGTTCAGGGTTAATTTAGTTCTATCGAGTTAGGAGTCCAATTTGGTACTTATCGAGTTAGGAATCTTATTTGTTTCTATCGAGTTAAGTGATTACTATCGAGTTTGGTGATTAAGTGCTATCAAGTTTGGATTTGTGGTTGTTTGGCGAGTTAGCCTTGTTTTCCTAATCGATTATCGAGTTAGGAACAGCGTAGCTACCTTCTAAGTCGATACTCTGCCAAAATTTTATCAACTTATCGAGTTAGGGACTTCACCTCGACCTATCGAGTTTGGTTACTTCCTAGTGTTATCGAGTTTGGACCACTACATCAAGACTTATCGAGTTTGGTACTTTCATCTGGACTATCGAGATTGGATTTTTAGCTTGAATTATCGAGTTTGGACATTCAAACTGACTTATCGAGTTTGACACATTAAAGACCTATCGAGTTAGAAGACATCTTGACCTATCGAGTTACAAACCTTAAAAAACTATCGAGTTAGAAAAAAAAAAAAAAAAAAAAAAGTTTTTTGGCGGGAAAATTTGAGTAAAATTTATTTTTCACACGAGACTTTACGTTCAATTTTTACGCGAGATTCAAAGTTTGGTATAACGTTGAAAATTTCGGCCGAAAATTCAAATTTTTAGGCCAAAATTCAAAAAATTTCGGTAAAATTTAGCGAAAAAATTTTCAAAACTCAAATTTTTCTGGTAACCTTAGAATTGTATTTCTTAGTGATTTTCAAATTTTGGCAAGGAAAATTTTCATACTCGATTTTTGGCGGGAAATTACGAAATCAATCAGATCAACCGAGAACGAACTTTCATCTTCACCAAATCAACTAATCTTCAACAACAACCTTTGTTATCTTTCAAAAGATCCTCAGAACAACGTTTCACTTTGAATTCAAATCATGGCAACTCAACAAGACATTCATGCTGCCGGTGCCGAAAACCGACCTCCAATGCTTGAAAAAGGTGGATATCTTCCATGGACAAGCCGCATGCTTCGTTACATCAAAACAAAGCCTGATGGTAAATTAATGATCAATTCCATTACAAATGGTCCATTCAAGCCAAGACAAGTTCAAATTGAAGGTAATCCAAATGACACACCTCCTACTCAACCATTCGTGCGTGAACAAACAGAAGCAGATTACACAGAGGAAGACAAGAAGCAGATCGCTGCAGATGATATGGCTATGCATTTAATCCAACTTGGATTACCACGGGAGATCTTTGCTGCGGTCGACAGCTGTGAAACTGCTTATGCTATGTGGGAACGTGTTAGACGGATATGTCATGGAACTGAGATTGGACAACAAGATGTTGAGAACAAACTTCTTACTGAATGGGAGAATTTCACATCCACTAAAGGTGAACAGATTGAATCATACTACACCAGGTTTTGCACTTTGATGAATGAGTTAATCAGAAACAAGTTGACACCTCGACCAATTGCAACAAACATCAAATTCATCAATAACCTTCCAGAAGAATGGGGTCGTTATGTTACAATTGTCAATCAAACAAAGGACTTACATAAGGTGAATTACGATCAACTCTATGACTTTTTGAAGCAAAACCAAGCTGAGGCTAATGAAGTAAGGAAAGAAAGATTGGCAAAGAATCATGATCCTCTTGCATTAATTGCTAATACACCAACACCATTACTAGTGAACACTCAACCACCATCATCATCTTCCACTCACAACTACATGCAACCATCATGCATTCTACAACCAACACCGGTCTACCAACAACAGTTCTACCCACAACAACAACAAGTTATTCCACAACAGCAATACCCACATTTCCAAGAACCAGAATTCACTGACAATGATGAAGCTACTGCAGCCTTGACACAAGCGTTTGCTTTTCTGACAAAAGCATTCCAAGGACGCTATTCTGCTCCAACAAACAACAACCAAAGGATTTCATCGAACACTCGCAACAAGCAGTTTGCTCAGCCGAATTTCAATATGGGCAATGAAGGTCAAATGGTTGGAGTTTATGGGAATCAGAAGGGATATCAGAATATGCAGAATGCAGGGAATCAGAATGCAGGTCAGTTTGCAGGGAATCAGTATGGTCAGTATGCAGGGAATCAGTTGGGTCAGTTTGTTGGAAATCAGAGGGGTCAGAATGTTGGTAATCAGGCTATGGGTAATCAGAATAGAAATGTTCCAGCTCCAGTAGTTGGGAATTTGGGAAATGTGAATCAGGGTAATCCGGTAAAGTGTTTCAACTGCCAGGGTGTAGGTCATATGGCAAGGAACTGTCCTACTAAGCCGAACAAAAGAGACTCAGCGTACTTGCAGAAAGCAGTGATGTTGGCACAAAAGAAAGAGGCAGGATTTCAGTTGAACGCAGAGGAGAATGACTTTATGGCTCTTATGGATGACATGGAAGACAAAGAGGATATCGATGCGAACTGCATTTTTATGGCAAATCTTCAGGAGGCAAAGTATGACACAGATTCTGACACACCTCCGGTCTATGACATCAATGCAGTCTCTGAGGTATCAAATTTCAACACATGTCACAATAATGATATATTTGATATGTCTCCTCATGAGGAACAGCATTTTGAGAAGCAAGTACCCACTTATGATACATTCCTGGATACGCCAAGTAGTAGCAATACTCCTTCAGCGACTCCAGATGTGAATCATAATGGAGGCTTCGTTTCACAGCATGCTGAGAATGATGAGGAAACACGTGCGTTATTTGAATCATTATTAAATAACTGTGGTATTGAAATCGAAAAAGTGAAAAAGGTCAATCGCGATGTTAAGGCCGCGAATGCTAAATTGACCGCTGAGCTTGAGAGTTACAAGGAAAACGCTAAAGCTTTTGAATTTCATAACAAAAGATTGTCTGAATTAGAAACTGGTTATCAAAATTCCGTTTCAAGGGAAAAACAATTGCAACTCAAGTTTGATACACTTGATGTTAATTCTTTCAAGAAGATAAAAGCTTTAAACGCGGAAATTTCTGATTTACAAAACCAACTTTCTAAACAAAAAACAGCTTATACCAATCTTGAAAAAGAAAGGGATGAGTTGAAAAAGGACTTTGCAAAGAAAGAAGACAAACTTTTGGCAGAAATCGTAGAGTCAGAACACATGATTGCTCATTTAGAAGAATTAGTGGTTAAGTCGGGTCAGTCAAGTCAAACAATGAAAATGATTTCAAATCAAACTAATCCGGTTTACCATACGAAACATAAAGTGGCTCTCGGTAACAACACCCCCAGTAATCTCAAGAAAGCTCAGCAAGAACAGAATGTTTTGTATAATGGCAATGTAATTTACACTAAACATGATCCTCCCGTCGTTCGGGATTCTGTGCAAACGATAGAACATGTCGAAGAGAGCATTTCTAAAATGAAACAAAAGGATTTGAAACCCATTGATTACAACAAATTGAACAAACTTTCGGGAATTACTTTTGTTCCACAAAAAGAACCATCTGTGTTTTCCATAAAACGACCATTCTCAAAAATGTTTTCTAAGAAAGTAATTGTTTCAAAATCTCTTTCAAAAATGGAACAAATGTCTTCTAACAACACTTTTAATACAAGTGAGGCTAGAAACATTCTGGATGACATTAAAAAGAGAATTCAAGAACTTCAAAACATTGTTGCTTCTAAAACTACAATCGATATTAACAACTGGCATTCCAGTTTTCATATTGAGCAGAAAAAAGTTTTTGAAAACGAAATTACTATCCCACTAAATAACATCAGTGCGAGGGTAATCCATTTTGAAAAAGCTTTCTTAAAAGAAACGGCCGACTTTGTCAAGGACCACAAATCCCTGGTAAACGAAGCTAATGATACTCGTGAAAACATGAATGTTTTGGAAAACCTCAATGATTCTCTCTTCGAAGCTGTTATGACCACTGACATTATGTCCATCATTTTACAAACATACTCTGTTCAAGACGATGAAAGACTGAGAGCTGAGACCTCCAAAATTGTTTCCAAATATGAAAATGCTCTTATAAAGCTTGAACAAGAAAATGTGTCATGTTTTAAACAACTTGATCGAAAAAAGGAAGAATGCAAGTATGACAAACTGTCGTATGAGCGTGCTTTCAAGAACATGAAAGAGCAAAATGATCTTTTGAGGACTCAGCTTGAAAGTCAAAAAAGGAAGGGTGAGGAAACTAAGTTTGCAAAACCATCGACTTCGGAGAAACCAAATGTTCCAAATATGGTTCAAAAACCAAAAATGTCGATTTCACGGTTTGCTCCAAAAGTCGATGAGAAAAAGGATTTGACAAAACCAGTCACTCCAACACCCTTGCCCAAGAAAATTGAAAATGAAAAGATTGTTGATAAAGGAAAAGCGGTTGTCGAAACACCAAAAGTTCTAGCACCTGGCCTTTTTAGGATTAGTCCCACTAATGCGTCTGCCTCCACATCTAAGACAAATGCGTGCACAAAGGATAATTCTAAAGAGTCTAGTGATGCTAAAAAGGACAACAATATAAATTCTAATGTGTGTGCCTCAACTTCTACAGGATTAGACAGCACCTCTAGGAGCAGCAGACTAAAGCCTAGGAGCAATACAAGGAACAATAGAGTCTCGCATGCCTCTAAGAGTAGTTGCAAGAATAAAGTTGAAGAAGTAGAAGAACACCCTAGGAATTTATCGCTTTTTAATAAGAAACATGATTCATCTGAATGTAATGTTGAGAGTACTGGTTCTAATACTGTTTGTTTAATATGCAAGAAATGTTTAATTAATGATGTTCATGATGAATGTGTTTCTAAGAATGTGAATGGTAAGCCAGAACAGAAGAGCGTTTCGAAAGGTCCTAGTGCTAAATCTAGATTTGTTGGAAACCTAATTAAAAGAATTAGGAACACCACTAATAGTCGCACGCCTAGGAACTATCTTAAGTATTGTGTTTGGATTCCAACGGGTAGAGAATTTATACTCAATGATGGAAAATTTGAAATAGTTCAAGATAAACATGTAGAAACTGTCTTTGAGTGTGATTTAAAATGTACCCCTAACCCCATGGAACCAAATTCAAAACGGTTTCCAAATACAAACTCTTCTGTTATTGGCAGGTTATCGAAATATGTCTTTGGATCGTCGACTCGGGTTGCTCCAAGCACATGACCGGGAATTTAAAGCTGCTGATCAATTTCATCTGGAAATTCATGGGAACTGTACGCTTTGGAAATGATCATGTAGCAGCTATTCAGGGTTATGGAGATCTTCAGTTTGGGAATTTTTTGATCACTCGAGTTTACTACGTCGAAGGGTTGGGACACAACTTGTTTTCAGTTGGGCAGTTTTGTGATGCAGATTTAGAAGTTGCATTCAGGAGAAACACGGTTTTCATAAGAAATTTGGTTGGTGATGATCTCTTAACTGGTAATCGTGGTACAAACTTGTATGCTATCGACATCAACCAAATGGCTTCTACATCACCAATTTGTCTTATGACAAGGGCAACAGAAACTAAGTCCTGGCTGTGGCATAGAAGATTATCCCATCTCAATTTCGACACTATCAACAAGTTAGCCAAAGACAACATCGTCACCGGACTTCCTAAGTTCAAATTCACCAAGGATCATCTATGTCCATCATGTGAACAAGGAAAAAGCAAAAGAGCATCATATAAACCCAAAACCGTACCTAGTTCGGAAGCAAGGTTACATTTGTTGCACATGGACTTATGTGGCCCAATGAGAGTTGAAAACATTAATGGGAAGAAGTATATTCTTGTTATTGTTGATGATTATTCAAGATACACTTGGGTAAAGTTTTTGAGATCAAAAGACGAAGCACCAGGCATCATCATCACCTTTCTGAAGCGTATTCAAGTTCTACTTCAAGCTCCAGTAAGGATTGTAAGAACAGATAATGGCACAGAATTCACAAATTAGGAGTTAAGAACCTACTTTGAAGATGTGGGAATCACTCACCAAACATCAGTTGTTAGAACTCCACAGCAGAATGGGGTAGTTGAAAGAAGAAATCGAACTCTTGTGGAAGCTGCTCGCACAATGCTGATTTATTCTAGTGCACCACTATTCTTATGGGCTGATGCTGTTGCCACTGCTTGTTTCACTCAAAACCGATCCCTAGTACATCCAAGATTCAATAAAACCCCATATGAGCTAGTGAACAATCGAAAACCTGACATCTCTTACCTTCACGTGTTTGGCGCTTTGTGCTATCCGACGAACGACAGAGAAGATCTAGGAAAGTTGAAAGCTAAGGGTGATATTGGAATCTTCATTGGATATTCAGAAAACTCGAGGGTATTCAGGGTGTATAATAGAAGAACGAAAAAGATAATGGAGACGATGAATGTGAAGTTTGACGAGATTTCACAGATGGCTTCTGAGAGATACGCTCTAGAACCCGCGCTTAATCCGATGGCTTCTAATCAAACCAGATTAGGACCCGCACCAAACAGACAGACTTCTGGACACATCAGTTCAGGACTCGTGCCTCAAGGAGCTCAGTCAACAAACACGGACAAACCTTCAGAACAAGAACTGGAAAATTTCTTCGAGTTAATGTTTGATGAATATTATGGTGGAACTTCGACAAATGCATCTCAACAACATTCCGCTGCACCCGCTCAAAATCAACCACCACCACCACCACAGGATGCATCTACCACAATCGAAGCTGAAGCACCAACTCCCTCAACATCATCTACATCTACTCAACCAACTCCAGTACTTGAAACTGAACAACCAAGAGTTGATGAGCAAAATCAAAACACAAATTTTCAAGAAGAACCAACAACTAATTCAAACGATGTTGCGTTAGAAGAAGAAGAAGCATTTGAAAACCCGTTTGCATCAGACTCTGCTGAATCTTCTTCAAGGTTACAAGAATCATCTAACACACATTCGTTCAACCAAAGGTACCCTTCTACGTTTCAATGGACAAAAGACCATCCGTTAGTACATGTTATTGGTGATCCTTCAATGCCAGTTCAGACGAGGAGACAACTTGCCACCGATCTCGAATTGTGCATTTACATTTGCTCAATAAGCACCAAAGTACCAAAGAACATTCGAGAAGCAATGGCAGAAAACCCTTGGATTGAAGCGATGCAGGAGGAATTTCTTCAATACCTGTTACATGATAGTTGGGAACTTGTTGAACGACCACTTGATAAACGCGTTCTTGATCTCAAGTGGTTGTGGAAGAACAAACTGGATGAGGAAATGACTGTTATTCGCAACAAAGCTCGTCTCGTGGCTAAAGGATATCCACAAGAAGAAGGGATAGATTTCGAAGAATCATTCGCGCCTGTAGCTAGACTTGAAGCAGTCCGGATTTTCTTAGCCTATGCCGCTCACAAAAACATCACAGTCTATCAGATGGACATTAAGACAGCTTTCTTGAATGGAACTCTGAAAGAAGAAGTGTATGTGAGTCAGCCAGAGGGATTCATCGACAAAGATCATCCAGACTACGTCTACAAGCTTAAGAAAGCCATCTATGGTTTAAAACAAGCTCCAAGAGCGTGGTATGACGAACTATCATCTTTCTTGCTCAAAAACAATTTCACAAAAGGAACGGTTGATGACACCTTGTTTATCAAAAAATTCAAAGATGACATTTTGATCGTTCAAATTTACGTGGACGACATAATTTTTGGATCAACCAATCCTAACCATTCAAAACATTTTGAAAATCTCATGAAAAGCAAATTTGAAATGTCCATGATGGGGGAACTAAAATTCTTTCTTGGTTTACAAATACATCAATCCCCTCGTGGTATTTTTATCAATCAAGCTAAATATACAATCGAGATTTTGAAAAAACATGGAATGGAAAACTGTGATTCTGTTGGTACTCCAATGGTCACTTCACCAAAAATAGGTGCTGATTTGTGTGGGAAACCCATCGATCCGAAGAAATATCGGAGCATGATCGGTTCTCTCATGTACTTAACTGCTAGTCGACCCGATATTCAATTTGCTGTTTGTTTGTTAGCACGGTTTCAGGCTAAGCCTACCGAACTTCACCTCAAAGAGGTTAAACGGATCTTTCGGTACCTACGAAGCACCATTAACATGGGACTTTGGTATCCGAAGGATTCGGAGTTTAATCTAACAGCATTTTCAGATGCAGATCATGCCGGTGATCAAGTTACAGCAAAGAGTACATCAGGTGGAGCACAATTTTTGGGTGAAAAGCTAGTATGCTGGTCGTCAAAGAAACAGGATTGTACTGCGCTATCAACCGCCGAAGCCGAGTATGTGTCTCTATCTGCGTGTTGTGCCCAAGTTCTTTGGATGAGGACACAGCTCACAGATTATGGCTTTACTTTTGATAGAATACCTATGTATTGTGACTCAAAAAGTGCCATAGCCATCTCGTGCAATCCCGTACATCACTCTAAGACGAAGCATATCAAAGTCCGCTACCATTTCATCAAAGAACACGTGGAAGAGGGTACTGTTGAATTATTTTTCGTTAAGACTGATTACCAACTCGCCGATCTATTTACTAAAGCCCTTCCAAAAGAAAGGTTTGACTATTTAGTTCGACGAATTGGCATGCGAAGCCTAACTCCTGAGGAGCTAGAACGTCTTCTCGAATCTTCTTGAAAAATGTTTTCAAAATCGCTTCGCTGTAAATATTTTTGAAAAAAACAAAATACAAAATTTCTAAAACCAACAAAAACAAAATACAAAAATATAAAATTTTCAAAAAATACAAAAACAATATAAAATCAAAAAATCCAAAAATATTCTTCTCACGACATGTCTCTCGTATAAATCAATATTCTGTACGTCTCTAGAAATATCATTCAACAATGATACGGACATGTACAGATGCTTGAGCGGGAGTTCTTTTTAATGTTTTTCTAAAACATGTCGTTTCTCAAGATTTTCTTCACGATGGCTTTCGTATACTTCTGTACGAAACCCGTGCTTCAAAGTGAAATCTTTTCAAAACATGGGTCCGGGTTTAATAACTCGAAAAGATTTCAAATAAGGACCCGAATGATGACTTCTGATTATTTCAAATCAAGGACTCGCATTTTCAAGGACGAAATCTTTTTCAAAAAGTTCGAGTCTAAACAAACGAAAAAGACTTCAAACAAAAACTCGTTTTCAAAATAGTAATCTTGAGCACTTTTTCAAGATTCATCAAAAGATTTTTCAAAATCTTTCAAATGAGTGCTCAAGATAACCCTTTATTGATTTTAAAATGTGCTATCATTAAGGGGGAGCACAAAAACAAAATGTTCCGAATTCATGCAAAATGAAATCTGTCTATCTCTCCAAAAAGCTTTTTCTTAATCAGTTGATATCAAAAATATCACGATATGCTATTTTTGAGGGGGAGAAGACATGATTAAAATGTGATCAAAGATGTTTAAAGCTTGTGACTGAATCTCAAAAGAGCTAGACTCAGAATGTACCAATGAATTGACGAAGCTTAAAATGTCAGTAATCGAAAAGACTTGTCCTGGACGGGTAATAATTTCAAGCTAGTCTAACTAGTGATGTAAGCGTGTCTCGAATAGGACTTGTCTGAGTAGAATGTACCGTATCGAGAGACTTTCTTTGGACTTGACCAGGACGGGTAATAACTTCAAGCTAGTCTAACTAGTGATGTAAGCGTGTCTCGAATCGGTCATGTTCACTGAAAGTGGATCAATTCAAAAAGTGCAAACTCTTCACGCATGTGCAAAATTCTTAAAAATTCATGAGCACATGTGAAGGGGGAGTCCTTCAAAAGAAACAAAAACTCTCAAAGTGTCAACAAAAATGTGTTTATATTCATAAACACTTTGAGAGATTTTCAATCAAAGGTTTTCATGGCAATTATAGGATTCATGGAGTCATGAGGTGACTAAGGTTAGGGAAAACCGTCCTATGATCCGCCAGAGCCGGAGGGATCTACCCAAGGACAATTCCAATAGATTAGAATTAGAAGTCCTTAGGTATGATTGAAAAAAGGAGAAAATGAGAAAGGAGAAAGAAGGGGTTGAAGAATTAAAAAGAAAAGTTATGAAAAAGGGTGAAAAGAAATAGCCCTCCATATGTTCAACCTTAGGGCAGACACCGGGTTCAATTCATATGCTACTGGTTGTTACTAAGGTGACACCGGTATTGAAGATAAAGACGTCATGGACCCAGTGACGCACTGCACTAAACCTTCTAGCCACTCAAGTTCTCTTAAAAGAGCTTGTTTCATTCTCACGGGGAACCAGCGTAATCTATCGATCTGTCTCTTAGAGATGGTTGATATTGAAGCAGGAGACATCTCCCTAATCTCCGCATAGGAAACCAAATGTGCACTTATCGAGTCTAGAGCCCCGAGATTCATCAAAAGATCTCATAGGAACACATGATATTTCTACACTGGTTGTTCATCATTAAGGACGCCAGATGTAAACTTAAGAGTCCTACGCAGATCTTAGCAATCTGCCGAGAACGTTTATGAGAGGAATTACTTATGTATATTCTCAATGAATGAACGGAAATTCCTGCCAGGGTCAACATCAAGCAGCCCTGACAGCAGGTCATTTCGGTAATTCTTTATGGGTTACGCTTAGTGTTCACGGTGGTTTCAAACGGTCTACAGTCGTGGAGTGATCCCCAGCGACTCACCCAGTCATTGAGCTACTTAGTAGGTCTCGTAAGCTCTTTCGGGAGTATCTGACATGGGAACGGCCATGGTAAGGGTTAGAAGGAGTCTTCACACTATGCTGTTGACGATCTCTGATTCCTTATCTGTAAGTACCGGTTGATTTATTGCTAACTGTTTACCTGCAGATATACATCATCTCCATGGCGAAAGATTCCACATGCTCATACAAGCATCACAAAGTCAAAGGAAAGTTCTCACAAAGATCAAAGGATAACAACAGTCAAAGAAAGATTCTACGCCAAAAAGAAGAATCTACAAAGTAAAGTGACAAAGATCTAAGTGAAAGAACGGAAACAACAAATGCATGTATCACAAAGACTTAAGACGTATGAGCATGTTGGAATGGCAGACAACCACGACAAACACAGAAGTGACGAAAGGCAGATGACATCATCGGATCACTTCATCAACAATGAACAAGGAACAATGAACAATGTACACTGACTCATCTAGTGATTCTTAAAAGACGTCAAGAGCTATGAATGATAAAGGTTAAAGACAAAGATGATGACGTCGCGCAACCTTCAATGACCAACACTTAGGGGGAGATTGTTAGCATCGTATTTTATTTATAAAAAGTGTCGGTCATTAACGTATTGTTTTAGGTTGCTTTAGAATATCATTATGATGAAGTTTATGTGTAGTTTTCATGATTTTATAAAGTCTAAGGGCTAGTCATGTAATAAGGTCAAAGATTAGAGAAGCCCTAGACTTCAACTATAAATACTCTTGTAAACCTCATTTTAGAGGTTGGTTCTCTTAGTCATTAACAAGGTTATTATTTTCACATACTAGAGTTCCCATCCACTCTCTCTCTCTACTTACTTTCTCTCTCTAGGTTTAGGCTTGATTCAATGGTGAAATAGGTTGTTCTACGGTCCTACACAACATATGTAGGGGAGGCCTACTAGAGTTGTGAAGGACGTGAATGCACGCAGCATCAATCACAAGATACAGATAACAGATAACAGATAACAAAAAAAAGATCTAGGATGCATCCATACGCCCCCACAGAAATCAGATTGGCCATAATAAATCATATCATAAAGCGCGCGTATCATATAACAGAAAGGGACGTGGCAGAACATCACTCTACTGCCCTAGAGTCATGTCAGAGGTGCATCACTGACACGGACATGGAACCCCCATGCCTAGTGAAACAAATTTGGGTCGGGTGTCAAACTAGAATAGGTCAAACAGAATGTCATAAATGACACAGATCATAGGTCATCAAAATAATCAGATCAGAAATACATATCAGAGGTCCATATCATAAAGTCCAAATCAGAAGGTCAAATCAGAAAGTCCAAATCAGAAGGTTCAGATAACAAAGGTTCATCACAGAAAAGGTTTAGAAAATAAAATGGGGTTTCATAGCAATGGCATCGGGAACCCTAAACAGAACGTCAGATCAAAAGAAAATGAGAGAGTCATGAGAAACCTTTACTGAAAAGGTCAGAATATCTGTACCTTAGACCGCAAGTGCAAACATAACAGAAACATAAATATCGGAAGCAAACTCATTCTTCAGCGAATCTACACGAATTCATGATCGTCTTAAAATTAATAACTTATTTAAATCAGGTTTCTCATTTTAGTCGACTTTCCATTTTTAGTAACTTTACTGATTATGGTCCGTTTCAAAAATTGTAATTTAATACTTTAAGGTTATAATGGACAATTTATAATATATAAGGTTAAAATGACGAATATAATAGTTTGGGTCTTAAATGTCAATATTATAAGTTTAGGGTCTAAAACGTAATTTATCAAAATTACATCTTAAAGTCACATAAAATTATTTTAAAGCTTATTTTAACAAATTAATATAAAGATAATAATTTTGGACCCCGTCATTATCATTTTATATGATTTATTAACGTACCCCCGACCTTTATGCCGCGACGACCCAAGATTTTCATAAAATCATGTAAGACTTGTTATAACCCGACATCGGTTCACTTAATCCATACACACAACACCCTTTTTAGTTTGAAAGTAAAATAAATTCGTGATACCCTCTTTGTGATTTTAGAATTAGGCTGAGATAAACACCTCTTTTTTTGTTATTAAAAATAGCCAAACTATCACTCTCTTTTGTTGGTTAAGATCGGCCGAACAAACATATCCCAACTCAAATTTCATATCAGATATGTATACATGCATGCACCCTCTATATATATTAATGAATTATGCAAGTTGGTTTATAGCAGCTTTACAAAATGACCAACTGGTTTTATAGGAATTATAGCATGCGTATATATGCCAGTTAAATAGATGGTTGATTCTTAGTCATATTTGCATGCGATTCGAAAACGAAACCGACCACAGATTCTTTTTCTTGTTTTAATCCATGCGAACCTAAAATAAACACTCACGTTTTAATCTCTTTTAATTCTGATTCGATTAATGTATGTTGTTGTAATACGTTTTTAAGCCAAGCATCAAATAAACAAACGTTCAAGACAACCAAAATACGTATTACCAGATTCATATAATCGATTAAATATGTTTATTAGTCATTATTTTATGTGAGCATATAGAAACATGTGATAGCCGATTATGAAACAATAACAAAATCGACCAAGAGACAAATTTAAAAGAGAATCGAACGAGGAAATGATACCATACCCTTGTAGTCACGACACACGAACGAGAAGGACACCACACGATTGAAAACAAGCCTACTACCCACGTCGAACACCAAACGGTGCCTCGCTCCCCTCGACAGCAATAAACCATGCACAAATAAGTACTCCCTCTTGAACCAGAATTCCACGTCCAACTTACCACCAATATCACGATCAAACCTCCTTCTTCGTACGATTAAAAGGTAGCCTCAGGTTGTGTTGTGTGCTAGGGTTTTTTTTTGTGTGCGTGTGTTTATTTTTGTGATGTGTCGTATATTGCTATGAGAAATAAATGGAAAGGAGCGTATCATTAATAGGGAGGAAGATCACTTGCCGAGTTTTGCGGGATGTCAAAAATACGTTTCACATTTATCTTCTCGGGAAAGAAATGGGCCACATCTTTAATTAGCATTCCATTAACTTAGCCAAATTATAAGTACCAAAGTAGTGAACCATTTATAAAATATTTTGGCCCACTTAAGGAACATGTAAACGTGTATATAGTGACAAATGGTGGAGCTTTTGTATTTTATAGTTAA
Source organism: Artemisia argyi (assembly GCA_030686995.1). Taxonomy (NCBI): domain Eukaryota; kingdom Viridiplantae; phylum Streptophyta; class Magnoliopsida; order Asterales; family Asteraceae; genus Artemisia; species Artemisia argyi. The sequence goes on along the minus strand of CM060676.1, from coordinate 36,058,274 downwards.
GTAATTTAGTTATTTAGGTCATAGAGCAACATTTAGTAATATTATATATGATTTAGGAATTAATAACTTAGGTTTTAGATTAATAATGTTTTTATAGATTCAAAGATTAGAGGGGCAATTTAGGAATTTTAAATGTTAGAAATTTTAGGGTTTTACACTAATTCTCCGGAAGAATTAGCCCAGAATATCTTAACTAACCTAGGATTAGAACTTTCCCCGAATGACCTCTATATGCAAGCATATAATGGGTATATGCAGGTATATGGTGGAAACATTCCTACTGTACCTACTATAACCCCTACCCCACCTAAACCCCACTATACTAGTCAAGATCGTTATGTTCCCGAAATAGATTCATCTCGCCTTAAGAAATACGTTTTATACCACCATCACCTCCCTCTAGGTTTAACATAGGTAGTAGTTCGTATAAAACACCTTTAGAAATGCATGATGAACAAATAGATGAAATACCTAGTCATCTAGATAAACTATCTTTAGAAAGAATGGAAGAAGTAGAAATTAGGATTAGGGAATTAGGAATAGGTAAAAATAGGTTAGAAAGTGAATTAGAGAAAACTCGTATTCAAGTCTTTAGGTTACAAACAAAATATGAAGGACACTCTGACGAAGTAAGTACCGCACATGTTAGACTTTCCACCATCGAAATGATTATCGGGGATCTTAGGGATAATCATAGGTCTGACATAAACAAACTCTTGGAGGCCATTCAAGATCTTAAGAGTAACCTAGAGCAAAAATAAGGTTATAGGTTTAGATAATATAGGTAGATAACTTAGTTAAACGGGTACTTGCTAGGTTTTCATTAAAAAAAAAGTTTTTCATAAAACTCGTATCCCGTATTAAGATTCCCCATTTCCTTAGAACACACTAGATTGCATTAGGACTTAAAAACTAAAACAAATAGGAAAAATTAAAACAAGTAGACATACCTAGGAATAGTAAAAACTTAGGATCCCGTAGAATCACTATGCCTTTAGACGGAGGGGGAAACTATTTTCGATGAACCACAACGATTCTTGCTAGGAACTTGCCCTTTTTAAAACCCATCCGGTATCAGAAAAGTGCTTTCAGCACTTAAAACATAAACTATAACAAAATTCTTACCATATCTTACCTTTAGAATGGCACGTACAAGAACTACTCCACCTGTCACTCCCATTACACCCGCCATGACTCAGGAAGATATCCAGCGACTAGTGACTGACAGTGTAACTGCAGCACTAGGAGCTAGGGATGCAAACATGGCTAGAAACCCTGAAATCCCTGTAGTGAAGAAGAGTAACTACAAGGAATTTATAAGCTGTCAGACCTTCAATTTCAAGGGGACAGAAGGGGCCATAGGATTAATTCATTGGTTTGAGAGATGTGAATCGGTGTTTTCCCGAAATAATTGTACAGAGGATTGTAGGGTTAAATTTGCAACGGGAACGCTTACTGAGGAAGCGTTATCTTGGTGGAATTCGTATGCCCAACCAATAGGAATAGAAGAGGCATATAAGTTATCTTGGGTTGAGTTTAAGAAACTTATGATTAAGAAATACTGCCCTCGAAAAGAAGTCAAGAAAATGGAGGATGAATTTTATAACTTGACTGTGAAGGGGAACGATGTTAAAACTTATATTAGGAGATTTCAAGAGTTGGCTACTTTGTGTCCTACAATGGTACCAACTGTTGAAAAGACGATAGAAGTTTTCATCGGAGGTTTGCCCCGGAGTATCGAAGGGAATGTTACAACCTCTAAACCTCAAACGTTAGAGGAGGCCATTAACATAACCTTAAGGTTAATGGACCAAGTAACAAAGCACAACTCTATGCCAGTGCCCTACGATAATAAGTGAAAGCTCCACGATGGGAGAGCTTTCGGTAACAACCGTAATAACACCGGAGGTAATCATACAAATCCCTATCCTCAACCAAGGCAAGATAATGCAAAAGCTTATGCCACCACTTTAAAGGAGAAAAGTGGGTATGCTGGAAGTGCCCCTGTGTGTAGGAGATGCAGCTGGCATCACACAAGGCCTTGTGTCATTAAATGTAACATATGTAACAAGGTGGGCCATTACCCAAAGGATTGCAAGAACAAAAGACCAGTTGCTGGAGGAAATCCACCACCAGCAACAGTCATTTGTCATACTTGCGGGGAAAAGGGTCATTATATGAATAAATGCCCAAAGAAAAATACTGATGGTGCCCAGGGTAGAGCATACATGTTGAGGGATAGGAATGATCCATAGATCCAAGCGTAGTCACGGCCTCTAGACTTAGGATTAAATCCATAGCTTTAGATAATTATTATGAGATAGAAATGGCCGACGGAAACTTAGTTAGTACTAACACGGTCATTAAGGGTTGTACCCTAACCTTACTTAACCACCACTTTGAGATCGATCTCATACCCATTAGGCTCGGTAGTTTTGACGTTGTTGTGGGAATGGATTGGTTGTCCAAGAATCAAGCAAAGATTCTTTGTGATGAGAAAATCATCCATGTACCTATCAACGGTGATACTTTAACTATCTGAGGAGATCAAAGTAGAACTAGACTTAACTTCATTTCATGTATCAAAGCAAAACGATGCATGTCACGAGGTTGTCAAGTTTTTGTGATTCAAGTAACGGAGACTAAGCCAGACGAAAAACGACTGGAGGAGATCCCTGTAGTCAGGGAATACCCAGAAGTTTTTCCTAAGGATTTACCTGGCTTACCTCCGATTCGTCAAATTGAATTTCAAATCGACTTAATTCCCGGAGCAACACCTATAGCCCATGCACCCTATAGGTTAGCCCCTTCAGAGATCAAGGAACTCTCTGAACAACTCAAGGAATTAACCGATCGAGGTTTTATACGTCTAAGTACATCACCCTGGGGAGCTCCTGTCCTATTCGTAAAGAAGAAAGACGGATCTATGAGGATGTGTATTGATTATCGTGGATTAAACAAACTTACTATCAAAAATTGATACCCATTACCCCGGATTGATGACCTATTTGATCAACTACAAGGTTCGAGCGTATACTCAAAAATCGACTTACGATCAGGCTATCATCAACTGAGAGTGAGGGAAGAAGATATCCCTAAGACCGCTTTCAGAACAAGATATGGGCACTATGAATTTCAAGTTATGCCATTTGGTTTGACAAACGCACCAGCGGTTTTCATGGACCTCATGAATCGGGTGTGTAAACCATACTTGGATAATTTGTAATAGTGTTCATAGATGATATCCTTATCTATTCACGTAATGAGGAAGAGCACGCTAAACACTTGAGAATAATCCTAGAACTACTTAAGACAGAGAAACTTTATGCAAAGTTCTCTAAGTGTGAATTCTGGATTAGTGTTGTGCAATTTCTCGGACACATGATAGATAAACAAGGACTTCGTGTCGATCCAACAAAAATCAAAGCCATTAAAGATTGGTCGCAACCTAAGAATCATACTGAGATACTACAATTCTTAGGAATTGCGGGCTACTATCGAAGGTTTATTGAGGGATTTTCAAAAATAGCTAAACCTTTGACAGAGCTAACCCAGAAAAATAGGAAGTTTGACTGGGGAAAAGATCAAGAGATAGCTTTCCAACTTTTGAAGAGAAAGTTGTGTGAAGCTCCGATCTTAGCATTACCAAAGGGAAACGATAATTTTGTCATTTACTGTGATGCTTCTCGAAGAGGTCTTGGAGCTATGTTAATGCAAAAGGATAAAGTAATCGCTTATGCATCACGACAACTCACGACACATGAGGAAAACTACACTACACATGATCTAGAATTCGAGCAGTAGTGTCCGCTCTAAGAATATGGAGACATTATATGTATGGCACTAAGTGTACGGTTTTCATTGATCACAAAAGCCTACAGCATATTCTTGATCAAAAATAGTTGAACATGAGACAACGTCGATGGGTAGAACTGCTTGCTGATTACGATTGTGAGATTCGTTATCATCCTGGCAAAGCTAACATAGTAGCAGATGCTTTGAGCCGAAAGGAACGAATCAAACCACTTAGAGTTAGGTCGTTAGTAATGACTCTTCATTCAAATCTACCTTCTCAAATACTCAAAGCCCAGAATGAAGCCCTCAAAATGAAGGATTGTAAACTTGAGAATTTACGAGGGATGGATAAGGCTTTTGAGATAAGTTCAGACGGGACTCGTTGTATTAAGGGTCAAAAATGGTTACCCTATCATGGTAACTTAAGGAACGTAATAATGCACGAGTCCCATAAATCTAAGTACTCCATTCACCCAAGATCTGGCAAGATGTATCAGGATTTGAAGAAACACTATTGGTGGCCCGACATGAAGGCATCTATTGCCAAATATGTGGGTAGGTGTTTAACATGTTCTAGAGTAAAGGCTGAATGCCAAAAGCCGTCTGGTTTATTGGAACAGCCTGAGATTCCCATTTGGAAGTGGGAAAGGATTACGATGGATTTTATCACTAAACTACCTAGAACATTCAACGGGCATGATGCTATTTGGGCAATAGTTGATCGCCTTACAAAATCAGCACACTTCATTCCTATACAAGAAACAGATGATATGGAAACCCTTGCTAGGTTGTACCTCAAGGAAATACTTTCCCGACATGGAGTGCCAATATCTATTATATCGTGATTCTCGTTTCACGTCAAGACTTTGGCAATCTATGCAAAAGGCCTTAGGTACTCAGATAGACATGAGTACGGCATATCATCCGCAAACTGATGGTCAAAGTAAAAGAACTATCCAAACACTCGAGGATATGCTTTGAGCGTGTGTGATAGATTTTGGAAAAGGATGGGAGAAACACTTGCCATTAGTAGAATTCTCGTATAATAATAGTTATCACGCTAGCATAAAAGCAGCACTGTATGAGGCACTTTATGGGAGAAAGTGTAGATCTCCGGTCTGTTGGGCTGAAGTTGGAGAAGTACAACTCACGAGTCTGGAGATAATCCATGAGACAAATGAGAAAATAGTTCAAATCCGACAACGCTTACAAGCTGCAAGAGATCGGCAAAAGAGTTATGCCGATATAAGATGTAAGCCTTTAGAATTTCAAGTCGGAGATAGGGTTATGTTGAAAGTTTCACCTAGGAAAGGTGTCTTTCTTTTCGGAAAGCAAGGAAAGCTTAGTCCGAGATACATTGGACCTTTTAAGGTTTTAGAACGAATTGGTCCAGTTGCATACCGACTTGAATTACCGGATGAACTAAGTAATATACACGACACGTTTCACGTATCAAATCTAAAGAAGTGTTTATCGGACGAGTCACTAGTTGTTCCTATTAACGAGCTTCAATTGGATGATAAGCTCAATTTCACTGAAGAACCAGTGGAAATTATGGACCGAGAGGTCAAAAATATAAAACATCACCGGATTCCTATCGTTAAGGTACGCTGAGACTCCCAAAGAGGACCAGAGTATACTTGGGAACGAGAGGATCAAATCTGTGCTAAATATCCCCATCTATTCACACCATCACATACTAACCATAGTTAAATCTCAGGACGAGATTTTCTTTCAGGATGGGAGACTGTCAAAAACCACTAACTTCCCCTTAAGTTAGAAATGCCTTATTAACTTAGCTTAGGCCCTCACTAGCACCCTAGGATTAGAAATGCCTTACTAACTTAACTTAGGCCCTTATTAGAGCACACTAGGATTATAAATGCCTATAGGATTTTCCCGAGTTAAATTTTTGCTTTAATATATCATTATAACCTAACTAACCCTTTGACAAGCTCACGTATCCACCTTTGCCAACCACTATAATGTTTACTTGATGTAAACATCCCGGTATGTCAAGTCAAGGTAATAAACATATTTTCACTAAGAAAACTAGTACTATAATACCCTATACTTGCTAGAAAACCCTAAATGCACCTATGTGTTTCCGGTTAGTTTTAAAACCCTAACTGCCAATCTGAACTTACATGCAAAGTGCTTAGGACTTAGATATAAGTTAAAATAGCTACCTTAGGATATATTAGAACCCTTAGGATATAGTACAACCCTTAAAAACTTAGGTACAAGTCATATAAGCACAAAACCTTAATTAGGTCATAACTTTCCGAAACTAGGTCAAAACTAGGTTAAAACTTTACCATAAGCTACCATCACTTAGTATAAGCTACTAATAGTTACTAAGCATCATTAGGACCTTAATTAAGATACTAAAACATATATAAAATCTTAAACACTTAGTAAACAAAACTAGATAAAAATTAGACTTAAACACCTAAACCATGTTACTTAAGCACCTTAATATGAACAAGCAACCATCCTAGCTCCTCTATATGACTAATCTAGCACCCTAGCACCTCCAAGCACCAAAGCTAGGAGGTGCATCACCTCCTTGTCACCAATTTTACCCTAACTGCCTCTCTTGGCTTCCTCCCACCACAACCGGCCTAGAACTCAGCCCCCTAGCTACCATAGCTCATCCTCATCAACACTATACCTGCCACCACCCCTCCTAGCCTTGCTTGCTCACCCCTCCCCCGCCGTGACACCTAGACAACCTGTTTCACCCAAACCGCCTTAACGAGCCCTATAAATACCCTCATCCTCCTCTCATTTCTTCTTCACACCTCTCCTTTCCCTCTCTACCTCACATTTCTGTAGTATTAGGTTGTTAGAAGCAGTAGGAAATGAGCAAGGAAGCTTTGGTCGCGTTGTGTTGTGGTTTGGAGTCGAGCGAGCCATAATAAACCCTAGAAACCTTAGTTCAGCCCTCCCCCGACCTAGGTAACCCTTAATTTACGTATATATAGTTTTAGAATAGACTTAGATGCTTAGTATATAACTTAGATAGCTATTAGATTGCCATGCATGCATGTTTGCCCTTGTAACCCTAGTTATAGATCGAATTGCATGCTTATATGTTATATAGCTTGCTTACTTACTTGATATAAATTGCATTATGTGACTTATTTGAACTTATATGAGTTATTTATAAGCTTAGAAACTAGATTGCCATGCTAAATTATGAATTACATGCATTTAGGACTAGTTTTGCAAAATATTACATGCATAGGGGTATATATTGTAAATTCCTGAAACGATAAAGTCTAGGGACTATTTTTGATATTTCCTAGAAGATATTAGTGTAAGGACTAGATTTTCAATATATTAAACCTTAAAATAAACTATTAAAACAAATATAAAACTAAAAGGACTAAAACTGCAAATAGTATAAATATAGGGGTAAATAGAGTAAATAATAGAAATTAGTATAATCTAGGAACTACATGTGTCATTTCTTTAAAATATGATAGTTTAGGGACTAAATATGCATTAGTTAGAAAATTATATGCCTATTTGTTATAAGTTTATATGTTTAGGGTAGAAAATGTATATATATATATATATATATATATATATATATATATATATATATATATATATATATATATATATATAAAGGGTAAAAATAGACTATTTTTAAGTTAGAAACATAACACAATATTAGGGAGCTTCATGCGAGGAGTACTATGTGGATATTTTGTTTTAACGAGTTTGTTGGGTTTATGAATTAAAGTGCCCTGACTCCTCGAACGATTATTGCATATACTTCTGAGAAATGATGGCCTGAACGGTGTTATGTTATAACTAAAACTTAATAACAACACAACTCAATAATAGGGAACTTTGTGTGAGGAGTATTAACTTCTGAATTATGATGGCCGGAACGGTATTATGCTGATCACATAATACAATAGTAGGGAGCTTCATGTAAGGAGTCATATACTTTTGAATTACAATGGCCCGAGCGGTTTTATGTTATGTATAAAAACCTAATAGTAATTAGTTAAGGAAACCTAGACTAAGACTTGACATACGCACACCCGCACTACCCCAGGATACGTGAGTGAGTTGTCTAACCCCTACTATAATTAGCTAGAGACTCAAGTGAGTTTTCATAGCCTCACACCCTTTTAAATGCTTTCTAAATGTTTTACAAACCCTGTGAGGGGGATACATGCTTTAAAACCAAATACAAGTCTTTGCTCTGGTTATTGCACGAGTAAACTAACAGCCATCATTACATAACCAAAATTCATGAATCTAATCGTTTGGGATGTTTTACCCATGCGAACGCGAATATAGTTGATAGATCTATTGGAGTTTGACAACTCCTGTTGGTATTAACACCCCTCTAGGTGGTACCAATAAGTACTATATTTGAACTCACTGAAGGTTTAACTTTGGCAAGTTATCCTTCCCATCCCCTCATGGTTTGGTCTGCAGACCCCATGACCCGGATTGTTAACGTGTGGTTCATGAGCTTAGTGCAATATACCTTCTTTCTAACACTAACACTTTTCCACACAGAGTTTAAGCTAAACTCTGTGGAACTTGTATTTATACTTTAACTTTTTAAACCTATGACTTTCACTCAACATACGCGTTGACTTTTAAGCATGTTATCTTAGGTAATTAGGCACTATAGGAACCCTGGCACGGAGAACCACTGGACATGAGGATGTCTAGAATAGTTATCATTCATCAATTTTGTGTCATAAAACGTATCTTAGGGACCTCTCTTTTGGTAAAAGTATATCTTTTACTGTAAAAACTCTGGTGACTAAATGAATGATAACAATCTTTTTCAAAAACGTCTCTTTTCGAGTCGTTTTCTATTATCTTGTCTTTGTTTCCATGAGTAATACCCCAAACACTTTATCCACTGCGATCAGTGAAAAATGGGGGTGTTACAAATAGTAATGGCCCAAGCTCATTAATTACATTCGGATCAAGCCCATCACAAAGGCCCAATCAACACTTGAGTCCGGCTTAAATCACAAGCCACGTAGAGCTTGGAAAGACCTCTCATGCATGACTGAATGGACAAAGCCTCTGCTCCCAACTGTCACTAGCGGTTAAGATGTACCATCTAACATCGCACAATGGAATGCACGACAAGCACCATTACGAGCTAAAGAGAGAATGACATCTGTCCTCCTTGTATGCTCTTGGATGATCAATACTTGGCACCCTGGTAGTCATTGATCACTCCCTGAAGTCCCTAAACCCTACAAGCCTCTCTATAAAAGGAGAGTAACACATAAGTTTTCACACACTTGGGCAAATACTGCCTCACAGCAGTGTTGCATGATTCTTGTTTAAGTATTACCCGAGCTTCTTGATCTATATCAATCTCATCGGTCCTTACCTTTTAACACGAGAAACCAAACAAAAAACCATTCTCATCCCATCTCTAAATCAATTCACATATCATACATAAACATTTATAAATGTAAATAAATAAATTTTAGGGTAGTTTTGGTAAATTGTTAGATAGTTTAAAGGTGTGTTTTAAATTTTATTTTATTTTTGCCAACATTTTTTATAAAATATGGCGTTAGACAAAAGCATTACAATATTTGGCTTATTTTGTTCGCAATTTAAAAGTTTTTTATCGGTATAAGAGATCTGTAAAATATTTGATAAATAAAGATCGTCATATAAAAAGCTGTAAAAAGCTAAAAATACCAGTTTTTTCATAGCTTGGCATATTGTTCAGGGAGTCGTTTTGAATTTTTTTTTCCCCGAGACGACACTGGGGGCTTCACCAATTGTGTATATAGATAGGGTTTTGCTATTGATACCTTATAAGCAAGATTATAAATAACGCGAGGTGTGGCGGCATGACCAAGCCTCACGCCTTAGAGGCCAAAGCGAAGCTTTTGCTAGGGGTGAAAACGAGTCGAGCCGCTCGTGAAAAGCTCGGGATCGGATCTGTAGAAAGCTTGAACGAGCCGAGCCTAAATGAGCTCGAGCTCGAGTTCGAGCCTAAATTTCGGCTCGTTTAATAATCGAACTTGAGCCCGAGCTTTATATATAAAGCTTGATTAGGCTCGCGAGCCTAAACGAGCCTTAAAATATATTTGTATATATTTTCTATACATATACGAGCTTAAAAAAATAAACGAGCTCAAGGCTAGTATGATTAACGAGCTTTCGAGCTTTATTTCATTCAACATGTTATATAAGTTAGTCGAGCTCGAGCTTTTGAAAATTTTCACGAGCTGAGCTCGATCTCAAAATATGAGGCTCGAAACGAGCCTGAGATCTGGCAAGTTCTTGCTCGGCTCGGCTCGTTTCCAACCTACTTTTGTGTTTATAAGACGTGGCATAATGCGGCACAAAATATGAAACTTATATATTTATATCATATTTCATATATATCGAGTTTACAAAAAGACGTATAATAAAGCGGCATAAAGTGTGACATGACAGCATGATCAAGTCTCACGCTTTTACCATACCTTTGCTTGTATTTTAGAATCATGCTTATAAGGTATTTTTACGATGCCTTTCAATGTTCAAAAACAAAAATGAAATGCCTTTCTTCTTTATAGCTGTTGTTTTCACGTGCTGAAAAGTGCAAATCATTTTCTTTTCTTGAAGTTAATCGAGTGGTAAGTTGGTAGATTGAAAACATACAAGGACATAAAAAGAAAAGAGAACATGTGGAAGACAAGGAGACAGCAAAACTCAAATCGTACCATGATATTATCTTTTTGGCTGGATACAGCAATCCAAATCAAGTTAAATCAAGCCTCGATTGTGTTTGGATCTAAGATGACGTTTTTTTTTTTTTTTTTTTTTTTTTTTTTTTTTTTTTTTTTTTTTGGAACTATAAGGGTTTGTTAAACCATACACAATTAACATACACCCAAAATTTGTCTACTTCCCGAATTAACAAGCTTACTAAATAGAAAACATAACTATCTTATAAAACATTTTATATAAATGCTTCATTACACCAATGAAAACGTTAAGGGTGAGCATGAGGCGGGGTGGTGCGATTTTGTGGCAAGGACGGAGCCAGGGGTTCCCGTGGGAGTCCGGATGCCTCATAGATTTTTTCAATGTAGCTTTATTATTTGAAAAAAAAAACCATCGATTTTTTTTAAAGTCATCTTAAATACACTCGGTCCATTGAAATATGTTTCTAATATTAGTGTTGAATATTTTGTACGTACCCGGTCATATTTAGTCCTGGTTCCGTCCCAGGAATTTATGGTGAAACCAACACCGAACCGTATATTTTGGTTTTTGAAAACTGCAAACCGTTTGGTTTCGGTTTTCTCGGTTTCGATTTTTCTATTTTTGACATTGAATCGATTCGATTTCGATTTTTTCTTACTTGACAACAAGCAAATTTTCATCTAATATAAAATAAACGATTTCAAGTTTTCATGCAAAATATTTAACAAATATCAATTGCAGCATAACATCCAACAATCCAAAGCTACAAAAAACGTACGAAACAACCAAAGAAAATTCTAAAATATAAAATTCTTGTCTTTGCATGTTTCATCCGCAAAAACATTCAAAGAATACTTATTTTAAAACAAATATATAATATCTATAAAAGTATTAAGTTTGAATGTATAGATACTAAACAACAATATTGTTTCTATATAAATAAAATTGTATACTTAAATCTCTGAAATAAAATATCAAATCTCTAATATAGATAAATTAAGGTTTATATTAAACCTGAAGACATACGGTGCCGTTTTGCACCCTGTTTTCCCGCCAAAACTGTGGCCCAAATGGTTGGCCTGTTTTTCTAGCCCAAGTGATCCACCAAAACGGTTTGTGTGTGACCCGTATAGAAGTAGTTTAATCAAGAAATCCTAATTTCACAAATCCTCCGCAAACTCAAATCGAAGCAGTTTAATCAAGAAACCCTCATTTCCTGCCGGCGATGATGATGATCGAAGGATGGGGAAGTTCAGAAACCCAAAAGACTATGATAGGGAAAAAGGGTAACAGAGGTATGCTTAACAAAGGGGTTTGCTTTCGATTGTGTTTAGAGAGAGGGTGCAGGTATATATGTGGCCTAATGTAAACATTTTCAAGTGTTAAGTGGTCTTTAAACCATATGTTGGCTTACATAGCCCAAATGGGTTAATTTCACAGATCCTTGATTAGTATGTACAAAAATAATTATGGTTGAAGGCTTAATCAAGTTTAAGGTTTATACTAATCATGTACCAGTATATGTTTCATGTGAATTGGCTACTGATCTTGGTGGTGAAGTCAGGTTGAGCCCTGGATTAGAGAATCGATGCAGGTATGTGGTTTAATAAAAGAAATTATTTCGATTATACCTTAAAAATAATTTAGGAAGGTTACGGTTTCCCTAATTTTTGCGTTTCGTTTGTTGTTTGTTATTATGAGTTACAGATGTAAGTGGTGGAAGAAGGAACACACATGATTATCACAGCCGAAAGTTGGGTCGGTTGTTTAGTTATTTGGGACTGTTGAGATTGATGAGGTATGCTAATTTGTTTAAATACATATAGAATTTTATAAAAAAATCGGGGTTTTGATAAAATGCAGCGTTTTGTAGGTCATATATAATGGGGATAGTGACCAAAGCAGAGGTGTTGGGTTTGTGACAATGAGTACAATTGAGGACGCTGAGAAAAGAGGTTTTTGTTTGCCATACTTCTGATCTCTAATATGCTTTATGTTGTTATTTGAGGGCTGAATATGCATTATTTGGTGTGACAGCTGTCGAGGAATTGCATCTTCCATAATTACTAAGGTAAAGGATTATGATGCCTCACTTTCACAGCAGAGGAACAAAAGACAGGTACTTTATTCATTCTTCTTTATCATCTTATTGCATGATGATATTCCTATTAAGATCTACTATTTTTCAATTCATGTTTCCAATGATGCAGGTATCTCTTTGGGGCTTCAACCGCTACAAGTGATAAAATTGCAGAGTTTACATGAACCGTGGCAATGGTGCCCGATAATTGTAGGTAACGTTGTAGATTTGTGAGGATTGGTGTTCTGTTTAGACTTATTGATGTATAAGTGTAAGTAAGTTGCGTATTTTTATTGTTGTGTTCTTTCTTTAATGACAGCGTGTTAGTGATGTTGGTGTTCGGTCTCTTACCACCGCCACGCTATCGAAGCGTAGACAAGAGCAACTTTTTTCAAACATGATACGTGGACCAGAAGTATTCGTATCTTTCTTTTTCTCTTTTGTTTTGCACAGTGATTAATGCTATTTTGGTGTTATGGTGAAACCTTTTTCAAATTATAACTAAATGAGTTCAGCTTACATTTTTTGAATGTTAAATTTGGCGGGTGCTATGATCCAGGCGAAATCAACCTTATAATTTCCCTATGGTGAAGTGTCGTTAGAGGACTACGTGGACCAGGAAGCGGATGGAGTTACTGCATAATTGAAAGATCATCTTCTTAATGGCATATGCGCTGTTGCGACAACAAACTCAGTCCATACATCTCTTGCTACAACACTCAAGTCGGTATCAAACAGCCCTTGGTACGGTAGTAAGTAACCACTAAACTTAGGAATAATAAAACAAAATTTTATTCAAAATTAGTTTAAAATATTGAGTTGAATGTCAATGTGTAGCTTCACTAAAATTATATACCTGTTGTCTAGGTTATGTGTTACAGGTGCAACTGACACGGTTGCTCATGACGAAAGTAACCAGCTACTTAATGATGATATTATGATGCGACAAAATGTTGCAGCCGAGATTAGGTCAATGAAGCTATCAATTAAACTTATTGATTCAAGGTATGTTAAATCATGAATTCACATATATATATATATATATATATATATATATATATATATATATATATATATATATATATATATATATATATATATATATATATATATATATATATATATAACTGGAGACGTTTGACTATTTTTTGCCACATATTCATGGTCAATGCCCAGTCATTGCCAAATATTCATGGTCAATACCCAGTCATTTCCACATATGCATGGTCAATGCCCAGTCATCAGTTTTCGAGTGCCATGTAATCAGTAGTGTCAGCCATGTCATCACATCTCAATTGTTATTTTCGTTATTAATTTTTTTTCCCAGATATATAAAAATTCGGTATTAATTAAATTAAAAATTTTGGCTTTTACAAGAATCGAACCTAGGTCTCTTAGTACACAAACAAGTGCTTCAACCAATGGACTAAGCCAGAAATTGTGATATACAATGAAAATCAAATATGTTATGCTTTCAAAAAAAAATACCAGCTATAAATGGAAAATATACTGATAAGGCTTCATTATTTACCTAATTCACAAAAAAAAGTCGTATGAAAAAAATGTCAAAACCCTACAGCCAAAAAAAACTATAGCTACAAGAAACTCGATTCAAAAAACTTTGATCATCTTCTTTGTTTTTGTTTAAAGGTATATGGTTTTTTCTCAAAACCCTAATGAATCTTTGTTCTTATTCTTTTTGCAGTTTTAATGTTATTTTTTTTGTCTCAGTAACAGAGATTGGATTTCAAAAACATTTATGTGTAGTTTGTTACTCTTTGTTTCTTAAGCTATTAATAAATTGTAATAGAGTTTAAATTCTGTTAGAGTAAGCCATGATTGTAGGTCAGCAGGTGAGATGTAGAACACTCCACTGAAGAGCCTATACGACATACAACACACTCAGATTAGTTCATGTTCGAGCCCCTCGCATATGATTGCTGTAAGTAAATAATAGTTTTGAGAAACTATATTGTCATATTGTCATATAAAAATGTGCAATGTTTCTACATTTGTGATCTTCGCTAAATAGGTATGAAAAACAAATTAATTTAATCCCTTTAAGAATTTGTTGATTACCTCATCAATATCCGATGCACAACACCATATATGAAAAACAGGATTTGGTTTTTATGTAGTTGTAGTTAAACTTGATGGAACCACCACATGATGGATACTATGTTAATCAGCAAAGCATTCAAGAACTGGTATGAAAACTCTGTTAATTCATCTAAAGACTTATGCCAATACTTATGAATATCTTTTGTAGGGCTATCTAAACTCATTGGCACAAACAATTGATGGTCTTTTCGAAGCTCAATAATGCATATTTATGGTCTGGTATGTTTACTACTACATAACGGATTAAAATTTGCTTAAAGAATTGTTTTATCCCATGATCTTTTTAATGAAAACTCATTTTTTGGTTAGTAGAAATGTAGTATGAGTGTCAAAAACTAAGTACTATGTGCACTTTCTGATAGGTAAGCTGGTTACTGATTTATTTTACTATTCCATCCATTTTTTGTGGCTCTTGATATGCTATTAGACTGATTTAAACATGTTTGATCTATATATAAAGACAATTGTCAGATAAATTTTGGATGTACGCTAATTCTTTTTCTCAAAACCCTAATCCTCACATATGCAGAAGTTTGTGTGGTTGGTTTCGTATGGTGACTAATCTTAGGTGAGTGATCTCTTATTCTTAGTCGACCAATTTTGTTTAATATACTCATTTATTAGTTGTGGTTTACAGGTGGTAGAGGTTAATGATAAAATGAAGGTATTTGTGGTTATATTTACGCATCAATGTTCTCATTCATTTATTAGTTGCGGAATTAAATCAATTTTGTTATGTAATCAATGAATTGAAAAAGAATCAACTACAGTCAGTTTTACTTCACTACTTGGTAATGGACCATCTGTCAATGACTTGATATTATTCTTTTGAATTCACAACAGGTGCTACGTAATGGGCTAATTGTTTGATGCATATAACCCAAGTAACTGATGCGCTACGTAATGGGCTAATTGTTTGATGCATGTAACCCAAGCTACTGATGCACGTGGTTTTGTTATGGTTATTAATTGATATGATTTTCAAATTATTCATATGGTAATTACATAACTATAATGACTATTCAATTTCATGGTTATTATTTTTGTAGACAGTGAACCACCTACTTTGGACTAAATATAATCTGCTACTACCATTTTACTCATAACTGTACTTTATAACTATTATGTTTGTCAAGCATATGATATTTACAAATGAGTAATCTCATGTTTCGTATTTGTATTTTTGTTGTTTATCTTATTTAATGTTATTTGGTTGCTTGCTCCATGTAATTTAGATTCACACTATTGGGAGAACAGTAGAACACCATCAATGAGTGAACTAAACGATACCTTTCTTGGACAGGTATATGTTTCAGCTTCATAATCTATGTTGCTTCAAGTTTCTGGACGGATGATTTCTTTTATCATAAATTGCTGTTGTGTCATTTTTTAACATGTTGGTACCATTCCGGGAACACCGTAAACAAAATGATCAATCATTTGTATTCAGGTTACATGAATGTGATATTAGTTAAATAGTTACATGGAGTAATAGTTATATTATTAGTTTTAATTATTACTCAAATTAACGTTGATGTTACTGCATTTGTTGTTGTCTAACATCAGCATCCTTGAAAGAGCAGCTATTCATATGATTTGAACAAGTCAAATGAAAACCATTAAAGGATTAGCACACCTTGCTGTGTAAATTATCTTTGGTGCAAGTACGTAATATCTCTCTAAGTAAGGTATGCATTTATATAATTATAGAAGCTTTGCCAAATTTAATGATGTTATTAGCTACTTATCTAATCATATGAAAAATGTCTATTCTGGTTGCATGTCCACTAAATCACGAAATGCACCACCAACTTAAAAACATTGCTAACCCAATTCAAAATATAAGTTGAGGCTACACAAGTCATAAACAGAAAGTAAAAGATAAAAGAGCTTACACTGGAGATTCAGGTGATACATTAGCAAGTTTCTTCTGATCATCCAACCCTACACGAAAAATATGTCAAATCATATCTACTTTTTTATATAAAATTTTGCGCTATTTCAATAAGTTTAGGCACATACTCTGACCAATCTAGCGTAAGGGCAAGTATTAGCTGCCATAGACGTCTTCTTTTATTCGTAAACTGCTAAAGATCTTCGTTCTCATCAAAATCTAAAGTAAGTTCTCTTCCATCAATAGAAAAAATGCTCCACAAGCACCCCTCTTTCAATAAGTTGCTCAGTAAACGTCTCACTAAGTTTGAAAGCCTAATTTATAAATGATGAAGGTCAAACAAGTATCAGAAGGCCAACAAGTCCTCTAAATTCACCAACAGTAATGATCTTCTTCTCATGATAACTTGGCCATTTGGACATTCTTTATTTTTTTCTCACATAATAAAGAAAGGAAAATAGAGTTGGGCTCCAGGGTGCCAGCGAGAGTATGAAAGTCGTGTTTCTGTTAACACCGCTGTTTCGGATCCAAATCAGATGCCTATTCCTTATCGGGATAATTATATTATTATAAGCTAATTAATGCTACTATTATTGTTGAACAGAGGATAATCTAAATTTATAAAGTATAGGTGGTTGCCCTAAACTATTCTACTAGCATGGGTTAAGTGAGAGTAGCTAACGTTGCTTTTTGTAGGAATATAATTTCATAACAAAAGTAGCATATATAAGGGTTGATTCGATAGCAAGTGCAGGATCCAAGATCTTGAGACCAAAAGTAGCTCATCTCAGGTATTAAACATATTCTTTTGCTTCACATAACTTGCTTATTTGGTTGTAACTTCAGTTTTCACTCACGCAGGAACACTTTCAAAAGTATTATGATGCACTTATGACTAACTTGAAAGCTATACTTATGAAAGCGACTGACAAAGCTAATCGCATGCTTCATGCCATAAGTTCAAGGACAATGCTAAGCATGTAAACTTTTTTCTCAATAAGCTTGGGTGAAGAGGTGGATGTGTTAAAATTTTAGTAGTAAATGTGGACACACTATCTGGACTTCTGATTAGATTGAATTCCATTATTTCAGGAGAATAGGTGGATGTGTCAAACTTTCATGCTGGAAGCAACAACACTAATTCAACAATATCATGTTTGAATTGCCCTAATCTCGCCAAAAGTGGAAGTGGATTTTATCTAGCAGAAAACATATTACATAGCTACCTTCAGGTATCTCCTTCCCTCCCGTGATCAAAATGTCATTTCTAACTAAAACTTATGTTGATATTTTATCAAGCAGTTACGAACAAAATGATGGATGACAACAGTAGCTATATTTGAAATAGTTGGAGCTGGAAGTGAAATTTTACCAGGATTTGTGTTGCAAGGAACTCATGATTTGATCCTTAAAAAGCCCATGGATCGTGGGTGGCTATATGTGTTGTTATTGCTGTTAACAACCTGTCACTTGACCATACTTTGCAATCTGGACTTTGAAGCATATATGCCTTTATATTGGATAATTATGGTATCAACACTAGCAAGGCAGAAGCATTCTTCACTACATGGAACGTTACTTTTCTTGCAGTCGAACTCAAACACGGCGAAAGTTGAAGGTATGAATGTTGAACAAATTATGCTCCTTTCTCTTTTCTTCTTTTAAATTTAAATATGCTGAACATTATCCATTATGTATGTGCAAAATCCTTCTTTGTCCCTTGAAGGTTGCAATATTTGTTCTTTTAGGCCTTTCTATCCGGTCGTAATCATTATAACTTATTAATTTCAATTGGTATTGCATGCTATAAAAAGGAGTTTTAGACATTTAATCGATAAACAAATGCTTTTAATTTATTAGACTACAATGAAGGTCAAATATTGCTTTAATATATTAGACTATACTAAAACTCAAATCTAGCAACCAGCATATGAGATTTGCAGTCACAAGTAAACAAAAGAATGCATGTTATTTTTCAATCTAAATAATAGTACGTGGAGCTAATTGTAAAAGTGAGATGAAACATTAAGTTAAGTTGTATTTGTAATTTGACAACTTTCAACATTATTGCTACTTACAATTAAAATTAAAAAAATATTATAATTAAATTAAAATGTAAAATTAACGAGGAAAATTATGGTGGTGATTTTTCCATTGATTATTTTGATTCATGATCAGTGCTTGCAATTAGCAAGGCATGGTGTATCAGCCTGTTTTCTCGGATCTGGACAAGTTGATCAAAGTGTTGAGCATAAAGAATTAAGAGGGATGTATTAAATCATATATGTTTGAGGTTAATGTTTTTGTTTAATTACTGGTGTATATTCTAATATCAAATATTTCATTCAACTAATGGTCTTAGAAATATGTCTTCGGGTTGATAAAACCACTTCAAAGCCTTGCAGAAAGTTGTAGAATTGCTTTATTTGCAATTGATGAAGTTCACTGTGTTTCCAAGTGGGGTAATATGAACCCTCTTGGTGAGGATTGTAGAAGGGACAACTCAAGCTCAAGGAAGAACTTCATCTTTTGCTAATGGAATAAACCCTGGTACTCAATTGGCAAATTTATTTCATTCGAGTTCACCCGCTCTTGGACAAACAAGTTCATCGTTTGGGAATGTTTAGAAATCGCCTTAAGTCGATTAAAAAGCAACTAAGTTTTGGTTTGTTTTTTTCTTGACATGTATAACTGTAGTTGGGTTTGCGAGAACATCATCAGCGGATTGTTAAATTGCTCTGCAATGGTATTCCCCTAACTTATCTAACCCTGAGTTTTCTGAGGTGCATGAGAAATTAATTGTTATGCATTATAGTTTGGAAGTGAAAATCAGCAATGATGCATCCATAGGTGTATTTTTTTGTAAATATTGTTGATTAAGTAGTTTTCTTTGACTTGCTGACTTGGCTACTGATTTGCTATATTCATGTGGACATCAACATCCTTATATAACCAACAGTTCCTCTAAAAAAGGTATTTACTTTTGTTATTTGATTTTTATTTGTGAACTTGATGTTTACTTAAGGTTCATTTATGAAATTTACTTTGTATTATGCAGTCCAGAGTATCTCAGATTTGTTGTAGAGAACAGTCTTATTATATCTTCTACCAGATCTGTGATAGGGCTACGTCCTTTCTCAAAGGTTTCTTGCTCGTGATTTTGACTCTATGGTTTATAAGAATTACTTACATGTATATGGGTTAATGGTTAAAAGATAGATTTTCAGTAGGGGGAAAAGGTTGAGTTGGGATGAGTGGCTGACTTAAAACAATTGTGGATGGGCTTGGTGTTGTTCTTTATGAGTATCCATTCATTGAATTTTGATATTTATGGACACAAAAAAAAGGTTGTGACCAAATAACGTGTCAGTTCAGGATGGATGGTTGGCTTATAAAAAAATAATAATAATACTTAATCACACCTAATCAATTATTACAATTAATTAACGACCAACTTATATTAAGCGACAAATAATTACAAGTCATGCCCGCCCATCGGGCGGGCTTTGAAAGCTACCAAAAACACTTATAATTAATAGTAAAAACATATATGAAATACCAAACAAAAACATATATGATCACTACCGAAAACATATATGCACGGCTTCAATAATTGTATTTTTGCACATATGTTCTAAAAACAACATACATGTTCGAAAAAAAACATATATGCGAGAACCATCATTGTGTTTAAAACCATATAATGATAATTTGTATGTTTTAGTTATTGTGAAATTATGGTTAATTATGATGTCGCATATATAAATTTTTACTTTATGAATGTTACATAGGCCTGATGAATGTTAACCATGAACCATGATCCATGTACCCATAGCAATCTTCCTCTGATTATGAAAGCATAGTAATCGTATGAATTACTTTCATTTCATTCATATTGTTGAGAGGAAACATTTAAATGTTAATTGATGAATGGATGAATGTTAACCATGACTCATGTTTGAGGTGATCGAACCAACCTCCTATTCATTATCAAATCTTAGTACCTATATCAATGACATACATTTCAATGGCATTGTTGAGAGGGCACATACGAATGCTTACTTGATGAATGTTAATTAATGAATATTATCTATACTTGATGAATGTTAAGTATACGTGATGAATGTTAATTGATGAATGTTATCGTATAGCTTCATCCAACCCCTCTTGAAGTATTGTTATTGTAAACTCCTCAAGAAAAGGCTCCATAATTGTTGATTTAAAAGTCTCTATTAACACTTAGTAATCAAAATTTTAAAAATAATAATTAAATAAACTTGTGTTGTTGACTGGTCGTGTTTGTTATTTGTACACGATCAATGAGAACATGTTCCTGCTTGTGTACGGATGGATATGCGTTTAGTCATGTGAAGTTATTCAAAGAATTACCTGAATTTCATTTAACTCCATAGGCCTTTGATTGTGAAAGTGGTTTTTAAACCACAATGCTGATATACTACACACAACAATTATATAGATTGAAAATAAGTGTAATGCATAGTAGCATAGTATAAAGAAGTTTAATGCATTTGGCATACGAAAAATTCATATGTTCAGTGCAATAATAGTTGTGATTTGCTGATGCATTGGTTTTGTATGATGAGAAATT
The DNA here is from genome assembly GCA_030686995.1 of Artemisia argyi. Classification (NCBI taxonomy): domain Eukaryota; kingdom Viridiplantae; phylum Streptophyta; class Magnoliopsida; order Asterales; family Asteraceae; genus Artemisia; species Artemisia argyi. The sequence goes on along the minus strand of CM060676.1, from coordinate 36,037,064 downwards.
GCAAATACATACATAACATATTGGTGATTAATTAATTTAAAAGTGATAATTCAAAATCCTGCATATTTCAGTTGATTGACAACCATCAAAAAGATTGTAATTCTAACAAACATGAAATATTGGTATTGTCTTGTTGTCTGCATCTTCATTATGGACTTCGTAATGACACAGTTTGATGCGCATCATTTTTCCTTCTTCAAATCCACATTCTAGTCCAAATTGATTCCAATTGCCTTCCATCACTAACGACTTGATTTTTAAAGTGTTTCTTGTGTCATCAATTACCTTCAACTTTATTGAATAGGTCAAATCCATGTGAACAATCTTTCCTTTTTTGTAAGTTCCCATATGTAAGTTATCCCATATATCTGATTCGATTATCTGTTTGTGTAATGCATAATTTATTAAGTATGACATGGTAATTATAATATTTTGTTGGTTATTTTGGGCCAATTAGTTTAGATGACTTACCAATGGATAGTGATTCCCAGCGTCTACTTTGAACTTTGTGTAGACTACGCTATCTTCATTGACATGAGCCGAGTGGTGGTACCATCTGCATATATGATGCATTCTTGGATCTGCAATATGAATTAAGTATAGTTAACGATATTATGACACAAATTATAGGTTATAAATTGTTGTTGTAATTACCATTGATATCACGATTAAGTATTGGTCTGGGTGGCTTTTTGAGGAATGTTGTTCGTATATCTTCTTTGCTAAGACCAAGACCATCGTAGCCACTTATAACTACAACCGACAATGTATAATTTGGCAGATTTGTAAACACAAGTTGTTGGCCCCATTGTATTCCTGCTGTTACAACAAAATCGTCCCATCCATAACCGGTCAGTCCATTCATTCTTACTATCTTATCTTCCCATGGTTTAACCCTTTTATGACGAACGGGAAACATCATTCCTGCGTAAATGACTGTGAATGTATTCTGCCATATATCTTGTAAGAAATCTCCCGGTAACAACTGCATGCATAAATATGTAGAGTGAAAATAGGGAAACTAATATAATGTCTATTTAATCAGCAATAATGTATTTGTATTATAGTTTTTACATACCGTTATTCCTGGAGTATAAGTTGCCAAACACCTTATCATTCTTGGACCTATCGTCTTTCTATCATATCCAGCACATTCTGAGCCAGTATTGTCGTATAATGTGACATAGTAGTCGTCTGTTCCTATCTTTATAAAGTGGATTGTTGTGGCACTTGGTGGTATATTTGACTCAACAAAGGCTTTCCACTGACTGTCACTTAAGACCCATTTGCCGTTTATGGTTTTTAATTTTGTTTTGTAACGGTACCTATCGGTGCCATTGAGATAAAGCATGTCGCTCTGTTCTTTGAAATACTCTGTAGAAACATCAGGTAACATCTGTTATTGAAATTGTAATGTATATGTAAGGTTTATGTATTCATTATAAGTATGCTATTATCTTACTAAATTTTGTTTGTACTACTTGTAGCGAAAATTCTATTAGTACCTGATGAGTTTGTTCTGTTTGATGGACATATTGGAATAGAAATTGTTGTGCCATCCTGATACTAAATAAGTAACATCAAGAATATCATTAACCAAAAACACATGTAATTGGTGCTTACAACTAAATAAGCTACTAAATAAGTAACATCTACCAAGTTGTATGTTGCATGGTAGTTTATTTAATAAGTAACATCCTGATGATACACCTTTTATGTTCAGTTTGTACAGTGTTTTATGAATCATATTTTTCGTTCGGCCGCATTTTGTGTGCGTCCTGCTTATAAAATACATAAGTATGCTTATAATGGTAATAATTTTGGACATAACATCAAACAATTGGTGTCTCTAACATAGGGTACTTAAGAATGTTTATAATTCTATACTTAACATAAAAGTAACTTTTGCCTAATTTTAAGGAAGATAAACTATCCTTCTGCAAATACAGGGGAATGCTATTGTGTGGGTATTCGATTTGTTCCATATAAGAGTTAAACATGCTTATAATTGTATTGCCAAGCTAAATATAAGTTTTGCCTAATTAGAAGTTGCTAAAGCTGATAATCGGTAAGACAATGCAATGTTATCATGCGATTTCTTCCATAATTCACATAAGTATATAATGAAAACACATTAAATTATTACTTTACCTTAATGATTTCGTGTGATTGTTTGCTGATTCTTGAGTTAATGCAAGGTGATTGGTTTGAGGAGGGTTTTTGTGTTGATAAATTTGTAAAGAGGTTAAACTATGTTTGTATAACTTATATTGTTACCAAACCGGACTTTCATAGACTTTTTTTTTAAATATATATATTTTGTTTATAATTTCAAATAACATGTTTTTTTATAATTTGTTATTATGGAATATGACTTACTATTGTTTATTATGAATGCGGGGTAATGGAGGAACTAATGAAAAGCTAGTGTAATTTCTTTTAACGTAAAAATAAATTAATATATATGAATACATCTAATAGTTTATTGAAATTAGCACTTTACTAAATTTTTTATTCGATTTTATATTATGTTTTGCTGATATATATTGAAACATCAAAGTAATAAACCATTAACTTAAAAGGTTACTTGTAAGTGATTATATATGATATTTGTTACTTTGCGATTTCAATAATTTAAGTTAAAAAGTTTTTTAGAATTTTGGTTCGGGGGAGAATGCATAGTTTAATCTTTCAATGGTTTTTAAACGCGACCAAAACGACCTTCAACAATCATACTATCCGTTATGATATTTCTTGCGATAATTTTGAGATGATGTTACGTAAACTCCTTAAGATTATTAGGTACCCGAAATTATGATGTTATATATGAATATTGGAATGAAGGTTCTTTACATAAGTGTGTAAATTAAATAAGTAAGAATCTATAAGCATTGGTATAATTTTTTGTTTTTTTTTTTTTATTGTATATTAATTAGAAACATTTTTCCATGCAGTATAATCATTACATGGTTTAAAGTAGCCTCACACCTACAATAGCTACTATCTAAATGTATTAAATTTGTGTTTATAATATATATATATATATATATATATATATATATATATATATATATATATATATATATATATATATATATGAATCTCATTTATTCATATCATTGGTAATTACAAACATATCTTTTTTCAGCCACTTCAACTTGTGTGTCGCCTAATCGGAACAGTAAGTATCTTTTGTTTCTTTACATTTGATTATTAGTTATCTTGATTTTCTACAATCCATTTACATTATAACATTTGATTATTAAGTAAATGTTATCTAGTGTATTCGATTATTAGTTTTGTTTACCTTTTAATAATTTCATTGTAATCTGCCGATGCATGTTTTTCTTTACTATTAATTTAATTGTAGTTTTTGTTGATCATTATTGAGTAATATTGTTTGTAAATATGTGATGCATGTATGTTATTATATGAACTGTAAGATGTGATTTTTGTTTTAAGAGTACGGGTAGTGTATGATGATTTGATACATGTAACTTGTTATATAAAGCCTAAGATGTGATTTTGGTTTTATGATTACGGGTAGTGTATGATTTTAGTCTTTTTAAAAGATATAACAAATAATATATTTGAAAGTGGTTATGTTGGGTTTGGTTAGATTTGATAAGTTATTTTTAACGGAATGCAGTAACCTATTTGAAACGGGTTTAATGTGTTTCATTTGGACCATTGTTAGTTTATGAAATATATTTAATTTGTTAATTATGAAAAAATAGTTATTCTATTCTGGTTGTGGTTGAATAATTCCATATTCACTCGGCTCATTTGGATTGGTACCAATTACGACAAGTAGTAAGTAAGTTAAACACTTTGGCGGCAAGGAGTAAAGCACAATCTCCCCTGTTTTTTGATTAATAGTCAAGTAGTTTATGAGTTGTTTTTTGGGTAGTGTATGATTGAGTCAATTCTAAAATAAATTACAAACTTAACGGCTAATTTTGTGTTAATGCTGGCAATGAGCAAACGACATTGTCCCCTGTTATTTGATTAAGAGTCAAGTAGTTTATTAATTGTTTTTTATGGTTTGGTGTGTATTAATATTAAGTGTGAAAATGAATCTTCATAATATAAAACAGGTTATTTTTTTATTAAATTTTAGTATATGGTATTAATTGAGAGGAAGAATGATGTTGTTATATATAATTTGTTGTAAGGTAATTGGTTAGGATTTAATGATGTTATTAAATGTATAAAATATCTGTGTCCTGTTTTATACAATATATTAGTCAAAAGATGAATGTGAATGTTGGTATTTAATAAAGGTACATTATAATATATATTTTGATTAAAAAGTTTTTTAATATTTTATTTTTTTGTTTTTTGTATAAAGATGCCGATTGAATTTGTTGTGCAACTCATTTACCATAATGAATATCCTAAAGAGCTTCAACTTCCTGAAGTATTTGAAGAGGAAGCATACACTGGAAACAGCTGTTTGTACTTGTCAGGTGTAGCAAGAAACAGTAAAAAAGTTGATGTATTCAGATCAAGATTTGGGGTTTATGAGATAAGAGGCAAGAGATGGAATGAGTTTGTTGTTGAGAATCTAAATGAGAATGTGAATGTGCTGCACTTTATAGAGGAAGGTGATGACTCGCTTTACGTGACAGGATTTGACAATGATGGGAAAGAAATTGGAGGTTATGGAGAAGGAAATCAACGGTTTTATCGGTTTCAGTCACGTGTAACGCCTTATGAAGAATTAGGAATACATCAGGTAAGAATTTTATGTTTTGAATAAAATTTTTATAAAGTGAATATATTGTATATAATTGTGGTTGTGGTTGTTGCATGTTTTAGTGAGGAACGAAACGTTTTTTTCTTATTTGAGCAGAGTATTGTTTGTTGTGTTTGAGTTTTGACAAATGTGTTTAAACGGTTTTTTTTTCAGACTATTCCTGCTGATTTTTTAGCTGGTATGATGAATGTTGGTGTGATAATGTTTAGATGTGAAGGTGATGAATTTAATATCCATGTTAGTCGTGTGAATCCAAATGGTGGTGGTGTTCTTAACGAATACGTGTTGAACTCACATAACTGGGCTGCTTTGTGTGAGGAAAAGGATTTGGAGTTTGGTGATGTTGTAGTGTTCACAAAAATAAGTAACAATGTGATTAATGTAATGTGTTTCAACGTTGATGGAAGCAGTGACACAGATGTTCAATTTCTTGGTACTTCTCACCTGAATGCAGTACAACCAGCTGTAGCATATGTTGATCAGAGTAAGTTTATAGTATAAATTTAGTTTCATTTATGTTTAGTTGTTTCAATGAATTTTATGGACGGTTGATATGTTTGTGTAATTGTAGTTAAGAGTTTTGTGTATTGGTTGTTATTTTGTTTTGCAGAGGATGATCGAGTGTACCATATATGCATGTGGCCTTATCATCGTGAACATTTTCTTGAAAGAACCAATGTGTTTTATAAGAGGTTTTCTGAAATTCTTGCATTTAATCGTCTTGTAAGTTTTATTCTAAATCCATTGTGTTTTAATATTTTGTAATTGATATTATGAGCTTCTGTGAGTTATTTTGTTTTTTTTGCATTATTGTAGGCTATACTGGCTAAAATCAAGCGAGATCATCCAATGCACATCTACAGGAAGGCTTTGCTAAAACACAATGATGTTGAGGTTGAATTCACTGTCAGGATGGATCATCACCATGAGAATCCTTCGAGGACCAATCATGTGAACATGTATGGTGAATACGCTTGGTTTGGTGAACAATGTGGTTTTGAATATACGAAGATGTTAAGGTTTAGATTAATGTACTCTGTTAATGATTTGGAAGGTGACGAAGAAGCACGTTATCCGGTTTTTCATGTGTGTTGAATGCACATTATGTTATGTGGTTTGTGTCTTCTTATTTTGATGGTTCTGTAGTAACCAAAAAACTGTTTAGAAATGTGTTTAACTTAGGTTATGTTATGTCTAATTAGTATTATGGATGGTTTGTATTAGTGTTATTAGAATATGACTGTGTACTGATGTGTACTTGAATTATTAAGTTGGTTAATGTGAATTATGGTTGTTTCTTTAAAATTACTTGCAGATGGTAATTTTTTTTTCTAGTGTACTGTGTATGTTTCTTTAAAATGGGTCAGACAAGTATAGTTGACTAATGAAGTTATTTGTCAAAGTTATCTGAATCCATTGTTGTTTTGACTTAAATCTTTCGCATTTTCACTGTAAATTGAATGTGGCATTTGTTTTAGATTGGAGTTATAGAAAATTTTGGTCAAAAGGGTATGTATGGGTTGAGTAAGCTGAGCATCATCAATGTTATTAACTTATGTTTCTGAATAATGACCCATTGGCATATGTGACCGACCTTTGTTTGTCGTGACACTTTTGGGAACAACATGGATCAGTATGACATGTTTTGTATGTGTTGAATGATTTTAAAGATCAAAGGTAAGTAAAAGTTATCTGAATGACAACATTTGATAGATATAAAGTTATATTGAAATTGGTTGTACCTGATGGATCTTATCTGATGCAGTGTTGAAGTTATATTGAAAGTGGTTGTACCTGATGGATCTTATCTGATGCAGTGTTGATATATACAGATGCTACTAACGGCCATCGCTTGAGCGTATGTTTTCAGGTAATATAACATATTTGATTTTTGTCTTGCAATAGTGAAGGCTTAGCCTCGAGTTACAACAACATATGCAGTGAAAATATGAATGAATTGCTTCAAAGGTAAGTTTTAAATGTCCATATTTTCTATGTAATACTAAATTGTTTATTAAATTCTGAATAAAGCTTCTTTATACACTACGTTTTTTGTTGATTTTGCGTAATTCCCATCATCATCACAGCATAAAATCTTCAATCCTTTCTTGCTCTTGACTCTTGATACCGCTACATATAGTTGGCCATGTGAAAAAACGGGTCTTTGTAAAAACAAACCCACATTTCTTAATGTCTGTCCTTGACTCTTGTTGATGGTCATAGCAAAACATAGTGCCAAAGGAAATTGTCTGCGATTAAATTTGAATGGCATCTTGTTATCAGATGGACTTAACACCATTCTTGGTATTGCACAAAGATTTCTGAGATTTCCACCTGCTATAATCTTAGCTTCTATTACATTTACTCCCATCCTTTGAACTTGTAACCTTGTTCCGTTGCATAACCCTGCTCTTTGGTCAATGTTTCTCATGCACATAACTGGAGCACCGATTCTTAATCTTAAGTTATGGTTTGGAAGGCCTGGTATTTTAATACTATTTAAGAAATCTGGAGTGTAAAGTGCCTCGTTGAAATTTGAATCCATATCAATCACTCCAACAGAATCTGAACTTGCATAAGTTTTTTCTTCCCCTTTTAGTAGATCAAGCATTTCATTGTTGACCATATCCACAAGCTCATGTGTGGGTGCCAGAATTGCTCTTTCTTGGAAATATAAGGAGGTGTAAAGGTTTTTTTTCCAATTCTGGATATGTTTGTTGAATGATTGATCGTATATGATCATCTGAATCTGGAATTAACATGTCATCTTCAAAATGCACTGTTGATTCTCCGTCATTTTTCCCTCCGATTGTACCATTGCCAATGTCTAAAATCCAATTTGCAAAATCTTGTATTTCTTTCTTTTCACAATCATTTGTGCCACCTTCCAACCTCAAGTTAACAGTCAACTTCATGACTTTGCAATGTTGCCATAAGTATGAGGAGTTAATAGATGAGTGTACTACATCATGCCTTGATCCATTTGTAATGACTGGTAGTATTTGTCTAAAATCTCCTCCAAACAAAACAACCTTTCCCCCAAAAACTTGGTCTGAAGGTTCGTAGGGTGTTGGTCTACATATATCTCGTAATGTTCTATCGAATGCTTCATAGCAATGTCTGTGTGTCATCGGAGCCTCAACCCAAATAATAAGGCTGCACATACGTATCAATTCAGCGAGGTCACTATCTCCGGGTATATGACACATGGAATCATCAACATTTATTGGTATTGCAAACCTAGAGTGTGTTGTTCTTCCCCCTTCCAGCAAAAGTGCTGCTATACCACTCGATGCAACATTTAACACTATTTGACCTTCAGATCTTAATCTAGCAGATAGAGTTTTGTATAGATACGTCTTACCTGTGCCTCTGTATCCATAAACAAAAAACATTCCACCGCTGTCTTCAACAACTGCTTCCATTATAGAACCGTATATATCTCTTTGCTCACTTGTTAGCGTACTATACAATTGTTCATGTTGGTGTCGTAATTCATCTCGATTGTATTTTCGCTCATCATAAACTAATCTGTTGAAATTATCCATTGTCAACATCTCATTAGGATATGGCATATTTGGTATTTGTCTCAAACTTTTATTGTTACAAAGCAGCATGTGTTCAATATATGTGAGACATATATTCTTCCTTTCATCGTCCGTTAGTTCCAAATCTGCAAAATTATTATAGCAACATTATGTTTTTGATAAATAAAATATAAGTAAATTGTGAATTTGTATTTTTAGGAGTATACCTGGGTCATTTCGTTTTCATCGTTCAATTCGCAATACATCATCTGCCATTACTTGCCATGTTTTCTCATAAACAACCTCCGGTCTTGACATGCTGTCGGTCACAATAAGCATTACGAAAAAAGATCGTAAATAATGTCCCATACCCCACAGGCTGGCTTCCAATAAACCGTCTATATATTCCTTGTCATCTTCTAATAGACCTTTTGCCTGGCATGCTTCTTTATACGTTGCGTAAGTGACGTTTTCGAATTTCTTAAAATCAACCCAATCTTTAGGACCCCTGACTTTGTTTATCAACACTCTTAAATAGAACAGTTCTCCAAAAACAATGGACACATGGTGGACACGACCAAGACATGTACCTTTTTGTCTTTCAACCCATTTTCTGTCTTCTTGTCTCCATACGTAATATTGCGGTATTTCATTATCAATATTCCATATGTTGTATACAGCTATAATTGTTTGATGTAACTACCAGAGCATTCTCTATATTAACGAGGATGGCTGCGTGCCGCCGCGTTGCAGGCTTGCATCGGAGCAGCGATCGTTCGACTGTAGCTGCATGTAATATGGTGAATGATTCCTCTGCGAATAATTCGACATGTGTATTGTGAATTACATGTATCTTTTTTTTTCTTTTTTTTTATGTGTAATGTTATATTAGTATGTGAAAGATTTTTAGTAGGTGAATGATCTCTCTCTCTCTCTCTCTCTCTCTCTCTCTCTCTCTCTCTCTCTCTTTTAATTTACAGGCTTTTGTTGCTTGTGGTTAAGACACAAAAGAGCTAAAAAAAAAGGAAGAAACTGGGCAAACCATGTGGATGGGTTGGGCTAAAGCATTGGCCTCCTGATTTGTGATGTCAATTTGACGTAATCAATGGGCAGCGAAGAAGAGGGCAGCGATTTGACCACATATTATATATATAGTAATGTGGAAGTTGTCGTAAAATTTAGGTTCGTTGGTGTTGGTGGAAAAGAAAGTGATCGCGAGCTTATAAAAGAAAATAATACATTCAGCACGGAACACAAGGTACACAACAACTTCTAAAATTTAGAACTTAATTGTTGCTATTAAAAAATGCATCATCACATTTAACAGATTTGAGGTTTATGTTGCGTTGTGTTGTTTCAGGAAGCTTGCCGACAAACTATTCATGCAGGAGAAAGATGCAACATGCCTGAAATTCGCTGCAAAAGTAGGACTCGAGGTTAACACTTCTAAGCATCATGATTTTTTTCCTGGTACTTTTTGTATAAAAAACCGAATATGTAACTCGAACTACATTTGCTCTATTTTGCAGATATTGTTCCCCCTGCAAATAATCCTACCCCAAACTATGGGGATTTTGACAAGTACCATGACAAAGGCGGTGATTGGAATACCATGGGTTACACTGTAGGTTTTCACACTGCTAAAGACCAATGACAACTCAAAGGCTCAAACAGATCTTTGCTTTGATATACGACCAGAAAAAATACGGTTTCTAGGTAAATTTCCATTTGTATCTTTTGTTTACCGCATTTGCATGCCAAGCACAAGCTATTACTAAAAATATGTTCAAATTTATTTACGAAAATAATTGGGTTATGCTATACTATTTTTGGTTTTCCCTGTAGACATGTAGTGGAACAGGAGGTTCATCTGCTTTGCCTTTATCAAATGCACTATCTTCAGTTTACTGAAAATGAATTTTATACGAGTCTATATTTTCAATTCCATGTCACGTTGATTTTTGAATATATCGTTTAAAAGTCTATCATGATTGTAATGCATTATTTTCATGATTGTAGGCTGGGTGACAATGTCAGGTTATCGTGGAAGCTCATAGATATTTGAAAATTGCTTTAAAGAAACAAAAATTGCATGTTGTAGGTCGCATCGTGAAGGAACATCATGATTCAAAACCATGGTCGCACCCTCTTAAAGGTAAGCTTTGCTTTACTTAAAGGTGGCATTCTGGTCTGATTCAAATAGGAGCCTTGAGGTCATTAGTTATATTCACTGTCGAGTTGGCCCAAGCAAACTTGAACGGTTGAACCAGTTTAGAAATGAAACTTTGGGTTTAGGTTGGGCACATACATATATATTAATATGTTTTAATTCTTTTCATGTAGAAACTAGCCTGATCAAGTTGATTTTGCAATCCGCTTATATTCACCCTCTAGCTGATCAATGAGTTGGTGCTATGCCACCTCATATATGACATGCATTTGTTCATACATTTACAAATTCGGTGAACGAAGAACAGCAAGGGTAAGTTTCAAAATGTTTGCCACATTATTTGATGCTTTAAAATGAATAGCAAAATGTTTGACATGTATTAGCCACATTTGTTATCTAGGAAAATGCAGTTGGCAAAATTTAGTTATTAGCTGGCCCGTGGAGCAGAAGCTGAACATGCTAAGAACAAACAACATGTATCGCACGAAAAGTTATGGAACAACATATGCATCTGTTGTAGACCAACTAACCAACAGCCGAAGGCAATGAATCTTTAAGGGTGGACAAAGGTATTGCATTACTGCCCTTAGACAATTTGTGTATAATATTATTTAGTAATTGTTGGGCTTATAACATGAAGGCATCAACTTAAGAATTCTCCAACAGCTTATAGTATGAATTTCTTATACATTTCTTATAAATTTCATATTGTTGATTGCTCATATACTGATAAGGTGGTGTTTGCATTTGCGAATCCATCTATAATACAACGGAAAAAAGTAGGCCCGCCCGCAACGCGGCAGCCGACACTATTTGTAACCATTGGAATGTGTTTAGATTGATAATTTCACACTTATGCATCAGTTGGCACAAGGACTCTTGAAAATTTTAACACCATTATTGTTTTGCTTTATAATATTTTGCTTGCATTCATGATTCATAGCTACTGCTAAGATAGTTGCTATCTAATTTGTGAAACGTACGTTGCTACATTACTTTTTCCTCTCAAAGCGCCATTCTTGAACAAATTTGAAATTTAAAATAAATATTGTCATATTGTTCTTTCAACTTTAGCTTTGCTATCTGTTACATGAGACTATCAGTGAACATAAATTTCTACTTTATTTATGTCAAATCATCTTGGCTGAAAAATAGGTACGCCAGCAACGCGGCCACCGTTGCCAACCTTGTTTATATAAAAACATATGTAAAGGTGAGGCGGGGCAGTATTCTTTGTTCGGTTTTTCCTATGAAACCAAAAACTACCCCAAATATTCTGTTTTTATTAAGAAAAATAAAAACCACCACTACCGGTTTGTGAATTGGGGAGGATTTTTCGATTCAACTTTTCGGATTTTTCAGTTTCGATTTGATTTATCAGTTTTGTGCTCACCCCTAGAAAGCGTTCCACCTTTACTTCTCTTGTTAGCTAAATTTAAAAAATATTGTAAATGTATGCAATAAATTGTGAAGAACTTACTCTATTCATTTCAAAATAATTTTCCTCTAAGAAAAAGGGATATCATGTTGAGTTTTGTGACACTAAAAATACATGCGGTTTTTTTTTATTAAAAGAAAAATCTTTATCGTCTTTGGAGATGATCTGGTCATTCATAATGGTCATTCATTATTGTTGTTATATGTTTTATTTTGTTATGACACAATCTTTGCAGATGATATGGTCATTCATAATGGTGAGGAAATCCATTTCTCTAAATTGACTTATGAAAATTAGAAGATTTGTTTATAGCATTATTACCAAGTGAAGGACTAAGTCAACAAACTGCTGTGCCATCAAAAGATAAGCAAGTAAAGAGGACAGTTGCAAAGCCTTGAAAAGGCAAGAAAGACAAAAGGCCTTCTCCTATAAGAAATTGCATACTTTGATTTACAAGTGGCTTCAGTCAAAGGTAAAGAAGGATCAAGGCAAAGAAGGGATGGTCGTATGTAAAGACAGTTTGGTTTACATTATCTTTGTTTATTGCTTACTTGACTTGGAAATGTCGAAGAGTCCTAGAATGTGACCATCTTTTGGTTACTGCATAAGTTTAGCACATTTCTTGTTTTACATTCTTAAAGGGTGTTTGGGAATGTCCATAGACTTTTAGTTCTGTCATATGAACTCATTCAACTAATATTACTTAAACCAAAGAGTGCTTAAAATATCCAAATACATAAAAGATAACACAAAATATGCTCCAATATCCTGCATTCAGGACCTCTTTTTTGGAATGCAATGTACAACACTTACAATGCACATTCAGAAGTGTTTAATTTTTTTTGTTTTATCCCTAGAGTTAACTTTGGTAGGTGAAGTGTGACTGTGCTTAGAAGATGATACATTTATTGTGTTGAGAATATGAGTTAATACATAGATATGGCACAACTTCTACTTGTCTTCCTAACATTTGCATAAATGTTGAAGAGAAAGAATATGGCTGGTAATCACTTTTACTACTTTCAACTTGTCTTCCCAACATTTGCATAAATCACTTTCACTCAAGTCAACTAAAGAATATGACTGGTAATGATACAGAGGTCGAGGTGTTGGATGATATCAATGAATCTACTAAAATGACATGCATCGAATGTTCTTTCCAAGAACAAAATAAGGTTGGTTTAACCTTTGATGCAACCTAAACATAATAGAGAAATTATGTAATATTCCTGTTGGAGGCATGGATATAGAGGCTAAGGTGTTCTTGCAGCTGGTGTAGGTGGTGGTGCGGAAGCTATATGTGGTGGTGGTGTGGCTTAGGTTTTAGAAGGGGAAACATAACTAGAGGAGATGGTGTGGTGGGTAGTGTAGATGGAAGTGGGACAAGAACAACACTTGAAGAATTTGGAGTGGAGTCTATTAAAGATCGGGGAGCATAGTCTATCGAAGTAGATAATTGTAGATCTCCCCAATCTAGTGACAGTAGTGAATAAGAAAGGAGTCAACGACCAAGTCAAGAAAGTGAAGGACCAATTCAAGCAAGTGGAAACCAAGCAACTGCATTCAAAAGAACCAAGAACATTGCATGTAGGTTCAGTCCATGAAGTCATTTGGAAATATTTATGTTTGTTGTAAAATATCTGTGTTTGTTTTGTTGAAATCTAAAGACTTGGAACAAGAAGGAAATGTTTATGTTTGTTGAAATATATTTATGTTTGTTTTGACTCAACAACTTCAAACTATTATTCTTTTGGTTCTTGGTTATGTGCACAGAAAGCTAGTTTGGTCTCTGTTGACTTCTAGAAGTCAAAATGGGTAAATCCAAACACCTCCTAAATAGCAAATGCAAACAAAAAATGTTTAAAAGTTCTCCAAACACAGTTTGGTTACTCATTTTTTGGTGTATGTTGACTTCTAAAAGTCAAACATGGTAAAATCCATACATAAGATACATAATCACGACAAAGGTTCAATATAACATAAGATAGAGAGTCCTGACTAAACATAAAACATAAACATCTAGACCTTACATAATTAAAAACAACATAATACAACCATATCTTGAAAGATAGAGACGAAAGCTTTCATGGTTTTTTGGCTCACTCATCCATGAGTTGCGCGATAAAGTTGTTAATCATTGTCCACATGTGGAGCGTCTCTTCCTTGAACACTCCTAGTTCCTCACGACCCTGAAATGTATTTTTTTTCAACATTGACACTTAGATGCATGTGGTTTTGGCATTGGTCGAAGTGGTGGTTCTAGATCACTGGCGTGATACCATTCTAAAGAGCCTTTATTCTTGGTAACGGACCGCATCGGTGTGATTGTTTGTTTTTGAGTTTGTAGATTGTGCATCCATAGTGAAGAGTTTCATGAACAAGATTGATGAGATGAGAGTTAATGATGTAAATGTAGTGTGATGATGTAAATAAGTTGTGAGAATTAAATAAGTTGATGAGATGAGATGGGTAGGTTTGTGTGTAAGTGTGAGAAGTAAATACACCTTTATCTCATAGCATGAAAGTCAAGCTCATATTAACCAATATCAAACCAGATAGAGGGACATAAAATGATCTCCTTGGTTATCTAGTGTGAAACCATGTCAAACCAGACTATGTTTGACTAATGAAAGTCAAACTCATATCATACCTGACTATGTTAAGATTGTTATATCACAACTCATATCAAAACCAAACTATGTTTGACTAATGAAAGTCAAACTAGTATGTTTTTGGACACACATATTACTAATGAAATTCGAACTAAATCTTGCTAATAACATAAACTGCAATACTACTAATGAGATAGATAATCACGACAAATGTTCAACATAACATAAGATAGAGAGTCATGACAAAACATAAAAGACCTTACATAATTAAAAACAACGTAATACAACCATATTGAAATATAGGAAAGGTTTCATTGTTTTCTGACCCGTTCCTTCAAGAGATCCATGAGATACTTGTGAATGTTTGTTCACATAAAGTGCGCCTCTTCCTTAAACACACGTAATTTCTCACAAAGCTAAAATGTATTTTGGCAACACTAACAATGGGAGAAATGTGGTTCTAGCATTGGTTGAAGTAGTGGTTCAGGGTGACCGGTGTGATACCATAAAGAAGAGCCTTCTACGGTTCTTGTGATACCATAAGGTACCGCATGGTTGTGATTTTTTGTTTTCAAGTTTGTGGAATGTGCATCCATGGTATATGAGTTAATGAGATGAGAGTTAAGGATGTAAGTTTAGTGTGGTAAATATAAAGTGTAAAAATAGAGAGACCTTTGACTAGTGTTTGAATGGGTAGGTTTGTGTGTAAGTGTGAGAAGTAAATAAGTTGGTTGGTTGTTAGAAGTGAGTTAAGTGATTTACTAACAAGAATCAGCTACATCTCAATCACAGTTTGGTTACTCATGTTTTGGTAGTTATTGACTTTTAAAAGTGAAAATGGGTAAATTTAAACACCCCATAAACTACATATACGAATGCAAATGCAAATGCCTAAACTACAATTTCAGTGCAAACTGCAAATGCCAACAAAAGATGTTTTAAAAGTTCCAAAAATAGTTACTCATTTTTTAATATCTGTTGACTTTTAAAAGTCAAAATGGGTAAATCCAAACACCCCCTTCACTGTATATGCAAATGCAAATGGCTAAACTGCAATTTCAGTGCAAACTGCAAATGAAAACAAAAGATATTTCAAAAGTTCCAAAGACAGTTTGCTTACTCATTTTTTTGGTATTCATTGACTTTTAAAAGTCAGAATGGGTAAATCCAAACACCCCCTAAACTGCATATGCAAATACAAATGCATAAACTGCAATTTTAGTGCAAACTACAAATGCAAACAAAAGATGTTTTAAAAGTTCCAAAGACAGTTATTCATTTTTTGGTATCTGTTAACTTTTAAAAGTCAAAATGGGTATATCCAAACACCCCGTAAACTGCATATGTAAAAGCCTAAATTGTAAACGCAAATACCACAAACTGCAAACTGTAAATGATTAGTTAAATAGCCCAGTTAAATTAAGAATATACACTTCAAAGGAAGACATTCAAAATTACATATCCCATTACATAAAGATGTCTTAAAATGCTAATCTAAAGATGTCTTAGAAGATCCAATTACATTCAAAAAGACAACACAAAATATGGACCATTATCCTACATTTAGAACCTCTTTTTGGAATGCAATGTACAACACTTAGAACCTCTTTTTGCATCCTCTTCTTTCAACTTTGCTCTCAGGCCTAAAACTCAACCTGTTACACTCAGCGGACTTCCCTTCTTCTGCTTACACTCAGAGGCCTTCCGTTCCTCTTCAACTTTGAAACCACTGCTGATACCCTCAGCTTCCAACTTTGGTCTCCATGTCTTAGAAGAAATACTGTTACCCTGTACTTGCATCCTTGTTGTTTGTGTGCCCTTTCCTTTATAGGAATCATCCTCATCGGCTTCACTGTCAGTTGATGACAGAGATAGAGGGTCATCATATGATGATGACATAGATAGACTGTCATCATCAGATAGAAGGATCACTACAGGAAGGCTTGACTTGCCCTTGGATTTGATAGCTGCAAAGATTATACAAGATAGTCAAACTGTAATACAAATTGTAATATTCACTTCCAAAAACAGTATTTACAGCATAAGCATTTATAAGGGAGAAAGACATTCCAAACACTCCATTAAGAGCTTGAATACTTTTACCTTTATCTCCTAGCATTTCCTTTTTTTGTCCTAATAAACAACTCATCAAGAAACTCATTTATACTTTCATCTATGATGGTCTTGTATGGCCCATATTTTGTTTTTATCTCATCCAATAATTCATGAGTCACCTTCATGTTATCCCATACTTTTGAATCATCCAAACTTTCAATCACTTTTTGCTTTCCTTTGGATTTGATATCTGCAAAGATTATTCAAGATAGTCAAACTATAATACAAACTCCAAAAACGTATTTACATCATAAGAGCTTGAATAATTTAATCAAGAATTTTGCCTTGTAAAACACATCTTCAAGAATTTTGATCCTGTTATCCAGATCATCACAAATCATATTCATATTTTCATGCGTCGTGTTCTTATATCCCCCATTAAGTTTTCCCTTTCCTTTGTCATCTATAAAGATAACCAAAATGAAATAAATAAGAGACTGTTTTATAATGAATAGAGTATTTAGAAGGAACTACTAAATGTGAGCTTTTATACAAAATGAAACATAAAACATAACACAAGCAACTGCATACTGCTATCAACCATTTATCACCTAATGCTCAACAAGACTAGATATACTCATGGAGAAACCATATACTTGAAGGCATTACACTAGATAACCAAGGTTATCAGTGCAGCTCCCAACTTTACACTAGATAACCAAGGAGGTGTTAGACAATCAACCACATTTCCATCTTATTATCACTAATGTCTACAAAGATAGAGTATCATTCCTCACAAGCATGTACACACATTGAGCAATAATTTGGCATCACTTATAATCATTAGTAACCCATGAACACTTCCAACTTATGACTACATTTCCCTTTAATCTTCCTAAATTCTGCTACCCATATGTAGTTTCATCCTAACACATAAGAAAACATATCAAAGCAAATAGAGGGACACCCTCCCAAAACCATAATGCATAAAAAAGAAAAAACATTAGTACAACATGCTACAATTGGTAAAATCAAACTAAACCAATGCATTAACTATTTAAACAGTTTGCATAATAAAAGTTATTGATATCATATAACCATATCATTAAGCCAATTTAAAACACATAAATGAACTAAAAAACATAAAGAAACAAGCATCCGAAATCCGTTGCTTCCTTCCACTACCCGGAGACCTTCCTCAATTCTTTTGTGGTGTGGGTGTACTCGGGTCAGACGATGCAACTGAAGGCGCATGTATTGGAGTGTATTTTCTAGGCCTCCATCTTTTTTTTCTTTACAACCACCTCATTCCCGCTACCACTTCCATCATCTATGTTAAAACAATTAGGGTTTGTGCAGTCTAATCAAGCAATTTTTGTCTATGTTTGTGTGTGTAGAAAAAATTAGGGTTTATGTTTGTCTTTTTATGTTTGTGTGTGTAGAATGAAGAGGGGATGTGTGTGCGTGTTTATGTTTGTCAGTTATTAGGTGAAGACGGGAAAGGACCAAAGGCGCAATTTATTGGGCTTGAAAAGACATAAATACCCTCATTGAAAAGTCAACTAGCGAGAAAACTTAACTAGGGTTATCTATACAGGGTAGCAGGGACCAAACGAGTAACCGTTTGGCCAAAACGTGACTACACGTGCAACAAAATCAAAACGGAGGACTAAATGCGAAAACGGGGTATAGTATGGGATTCGTGTAATTTACCCAAGAAACATGAAATAGTGAAAATGGTTTGGTGTGGTGGGACAAGTATGAGCTGGAAATGGAAATGACAAATCTACCCTCATGTGCCTGGCACATGGGGGGTTTAAACGGTCAAAACAAACGACTGTTAAAGGTAGGAACCGTCAGTGTTAAGGGTTTTCGAGTTATTGATGATCTACATATTAAAAATAAAAAAATTAAAAAAAAAAAAAAAAAAAAAAAAAAAAAAAAAAAAAAAAAAAGGTCAAACGACCATATGTACAAGTAAACGCAAAACATAGGAACTATCCGTGTAAACTTATTCAAAGTTTTATTTTGGTACTTATCTATCTACTACGGAGTATACTATATATAAAGTAGAAACATAACCCGGAAAATAATAGACAAATTTTTTTCAACCATACTACAATTAAGAGATTCTCACATTTAATTTCAAAATCTTTCCCGCATTTATATGCAACAAGAATCATTCGTTTCAGTTACGTGTTTATCTATTCACATAAGCAATCAATGACATTATTTAACTCAATATTGTTTAAAAATAAAAGTGTAAATAATGGAAACTTGATCATCACAATAAATTTTGGTGTTTCACCTGCCTGCATGCACACATGTAAACGGTAAACCTCATCATCATCAGATTAATTTTCTGCAAGAATCTTCACAATTTAACTAATTTTGGTGAGTGTCTGTTTAAGCTTGATGTTATTATTTATTTTTTTAAAGGCAACGTATTACATTACAATCTTATTATATAATGATTCACACTTATCCCTGACACGACTTAAACTGAACATCTTGTTTGGAGACATTCTCACATTCTCTTACGATAGCGTTGGGTTACACCCTTTAATTTTGGTGTTTGAATTGGGGTTATCTTGATTTCTACAAATTGTGATACTTGAAAAAATAAATTGGTGTTATAATGGAATGCAATTGGTGTTAAGACCGGCCGTAATGGCAAGGGGTCATGCACTAGGTCACCCAACTAAGGGACGCGTCCCTCTATTACGCCTACTCGATCATTTTCGTGGTCATGGATCAAAATGCATATCTCGGTCGTTTAGACGACTGACTTCTATCCCCTTTGTTATGTGTGAGTGTGTGTTTATTAAATTGTTTTTGTGGAATATATGTGTGTTTAAGTGGAGTATGTTTTTTTGTGCTGACCGAGGTGTGATGTGACAGTAGTGACCGCGGTCATATATGCTTACCATTACGCCCGACTTAAAAAGATAGTACTCCCTCCGTCTCAAAATATAAGTCCAATTTTACTTTTTGCATTGAACTTTGACCTTAAATATTGTTGCTTGTATAGTTGTATTATATAATACTTGATGCAAAATATATAAATGGATAGTGTTTTAAATGTATTTTTATTTAGTATAATTTTCATCAAGTGATATGTAATAAAAACAAAAAAATTTAAGTTCAAAAAGTCAAATTGGACTTATATTTTTGGACGGATGTAGTATTAGACAACCTAGCTAGGTTAAAATGGTTGTTATGTTTGGCCACGAGTTTCTTAGAGCATTTAAAGAAATAGAACAATATTTTTAAACTAGCATCTAGCGTTTAGTGTTTTGTATGCTATGCTTGTTCGGCAACAAGCAAATAGCACCCACAATTTATCAAAAAGAGCCCGTAGTTACCAAACGCTTTTATAAAAAGAAACTGCTCTTGCTTCTACTGCTTCTTTCAATTAGCACTTACTGCTTTCCGCTACTTTGGTACCACTTAATGTAGCCGCTAGTTTTTCCAAACATAGCTAAACTAGAAATGTGGGTTTAATTGACTTTCTGTATTATAATCTGATGATCATGATCAATAACATTGGACTGTCTAGATTAAATGTACATGTATCAGAAGCAATATGGTATTTGACGTTTGTATTCTAAGATTATATTGTAATGTATATGAAATTGATGCTAAAAAGGATAGTAGTATTGGAATTAAAACACTGAAAAAATCTTTTAATGTTTTACGACTTAGATATATTCCGTATGATTTTGGAATCTAGCACTAAAAACAACATGCAAATTGGTAGACCCCATCTGTACTATGATTGTCACTGATCTTTCCATCACATAGTTCTTTTTATTTTTTTAAACCATCACATAGTTCTTAATATGGTTTTATTGTGATGCACAACAATTGATTGGTAGACAGAGGTTATGCCTAGGAATAACTACAACGGGAACTCATCGGGTCGAACGAGTCGAACAGGTAGGCTTTTGAGAGAAAGAGAGTTAAGAAAAAACATTAAAGCTTCATATTCCAATGAGGCTAATGGCAATGAAGCTATTGATCTTGAACCGCGGTTTATGGAAGGGGGTGACTTTGTGGAACAATATCTTGAAGGGGCCTCGGCTGCACGTGATGGATGGGAAAAGCCTGATGGAGGATTGGTTACACAACGGTTATTAGTCGTTGCTAATAGATTGCCGGTTTCTGCTATTAGGAGAGGAGAAGAGAGTTGGTCATTGGAGGTTAGTGGTGGGGGGCTGGTTAGTGCTCTTTTGGGTAAGTCACAATTTACTTAATTGCGTCTCACGGAGCATCATTTGATTTTATTGTATTTTCAAGTCGTAGATAAGCAGTTTCTAGTCTTCTACCCATAGTGAAATCCATATCATTATTCACCGGGTAAAACCCTTTACAAAAAAAAAAAAAAAAAAAAAAAAAAAAAAAAGGGGGGGGGGGGGGGAGTCCATATCATATAATTTGACTAGAGGTCAACTGGAATTTATGTATCCTGTTAAGAAATAGCTGTAACAAAAATGATTCTATTTATCCGATTAATTGGGGTGATTTACCAAACACTTGTACATCTAAGTATAAGATTATCAAAACTTCGGGTAGTGGCTTTGTCACCAACAGATTATCTGTTTCTGATGATTCATATCCCATAAGAACTTTCTAATCACAATGCAATGCACCCTTTAACACGTATTTTCTATTAGAATATAAATTTGCTTTAACTTTATTGAAGGTGTGAAGGAGGTTGAGGCAAAATGGATAGGATGGGCAGGTGTAAATGTGCCTGATGAGCCTGGGCAGCGGGCACTAACGAAAGCGCTTGCAGAGAAGGTAAAGTTCAAACCTTTCTCAAGTGTCGTGAACAAGAAAATTGCATGTTATGCGGATTTATGATGTATAATTGTGTATTATGATGCAGAGGTGCATACCGGTTTTTCTTGATGAAGAAATAGTCCATCAATATTATAACGGTTATTGCAACAACATATTATGGCCACTTTTCCATTATCTTGGTCTTCCACAAGAAGACCGTTTAGCTACAACCAGAAGCTTCCAGTCTCAGTTCGCTGCATACAAAAAAGCCAATCAAATGTTTGCTGATGTTGTAAACGAGCATTATGAAGAAGGTGATGTTGTTTGGTGTCATGACTACCATCTTATGTTCCTTCCAAAGTGTCTAAAAGATCACAACAGCAACATGAAAGTTGGCTGGTTCCTTCATACACCGTTCCCGTCTTCGGAAATTCATAGAACATTGCCTTCTCGTTCTGAGATTTTACGTGCAGTTCTTGCTGCTGATTTAGTGGGGTATGTTCGTAGTTTGGTCAATCTACTTTGTTTACTTTAATAAACAAGTTTATTAGGGTGTGTACCGCCTTTCTTGATCCCGTCGGAATCCTTGGCACACTTTCATCGCCAATTCCGCCGCATCTGCTTTCCATTAGATCTAAGAAACCCGTCTTTTTTGTGGGTTTGATCGAATCATATCATCATTTTAAAAGGTAAGAATTGTGTGCGTCCATGTTTATGTAATGAGGGAAAGAATAAGAAAGTGGCTGTGTAAATTAGTGTGCGTTTTTTGTGATAAAAGTGGTTTATTTGTGTGAGAGAAAGATCTAGAAGTGTTTTTTGCTAATATTAGGGAGTAACAATGGCACTGTTAATCCAACTGTTTCGTACAATTTCGTGCAGCAATGGTACTGTTATTCCAACTGTTGCGTACAACAATTTGAAGCACCCAAATCCTGCCTTTTAGATATAGGAAGTGATTTGCACACTCCCAAAAGTGATTGGCACACTCAAATTTTGAGTGTGTTGACATTTATACCCTCACATTGTTTGGACTTATTCATATCCTGTAAGGGTATAAATGTCAACACACTCACATTTTGAGTGTACCAATCATTTGTGGGAGTGTGCAAATCACCTCCCGATATATAGTATAATGTGACCCCATAATATGTTATGCAGATTTCATACATATGATTATGCAAGACACTTTGTGAGTGCTTGTACTCGTATTTTGGGACTCGAGGGTACCCCTGAAGGTGTAGAGGATCAGGGGAGGCTTACCCGTGTTGCTGCGGTAAGTCAAAGCTGACTTATATAGTCAACTTTTGACTTGATCTTATTTCTGATGTTGGTTATTTAATTGTTGAAATCACAGTTCCCGATCGGTATAGATTCAGAGCGGTTCATTCATGCACTCGAGTCTACTGAAGTTCAAAAACACATAAAAGAATTGAAGGAGAGGTTTTCGGGGAGAAAGGTATGTTTGACCTCTTTGACATTTTTTGTTTGACCCCTTTGACCTGTACTTGCTTGTCGTTACAGGTGATGTTAGGTGTTGATCGTCTAGATACGATTAAAGGGATCCCTCAAAAGATACTTGCATTTGAGAAATTCCTTGAAGAAAATCCGTATTGGCATGATAAAGTGGTTTTGCTACAGATTGCGGTACCAACAAGAACTGATGTTCCTGAATGTATATTTTCATAATATCGTATCTCTTAATTACCTTTTTGACCAAATATATGTGTGCTTACATCATGTTTTAGCTCTTATTTTGTTATGTTTCTTTTGCAGATCAAAAGCTCACGAGTCAAGTTCATGAAATTGTGGGACGGATAAATGGAAGATTTGGGACATTGACAACTGTTCCAATTCACCATCTGGTTAGCCTTCAATTTCTAAACTTAATATTTTAGAATTGTGGGCTAAATGAGAATTGGAGTAGTGTTATGATATGATAGGTGGGATGTTTATCGAGTTCTAAAAACCATCTTGGATGTTTGCAGGACCGCTCACTTGATTTTTATGCTTTATGTGCATTATATGCAGTCACTGGTACTGACTACTGATCCTTTACCTCTATAGTTCCTACTTAAAATTTTTAATATTTGACTTAGAACATGTCTTAAGTGTGCTTTTATCAAATAATTGAAAATGCCTTTCAATCCAGACGACATCGTTATCTTGTGGACCCACATTAGTATTCTGCAACTAATGATATTTCCATCATCACGTTTCTAGATATAGCACTTGTCACATCTTTGCGGGATGGAATGAATCTCGTCAGCTACGAGTTTGTTGCATGCCAGGATGACAAAAGAGGAGTACTCATTTTAAGTGAAGTAATTGCCACCAACTTTGTTAACAATAATATTTCTAAGAATTCATTTCAGATTATAAAACGTCTACTTTGTCATGTCAATGTCTTCTGCACACGCGTAGTTTGCT
The DNA here is from genome assembly GCA_030686995.1 of Artemisia argyi. Taxonomy (NCBI): domain Eukaryota; kingdom Viridiplantae; phylum Streptophyta; class Magnoliopsida; order Asterales; family Asteraceae; genus Artemisia; species Artemisia argyi. The sequence goes on along the minus strand of CM060676.1, from coordinate 36,013,291 downwards.
GGCGCTGCACAGTCCCTCGGAGCTGGAGCGATACTTGTTAATCCTTGGAACATAACAGAAGTTGCAGCTTCAATAGGCCAAGCTTTAAATATGTCAGTTGAAGAAAGAGAGAAACGTCACCTGCATAATTTCTTACACGTCACAACTCACACTGCTCAAAATTGGGCAGAAACTTTCGTAAGGTATTTTTGGAAATTTATTTCTTAAAAGGAATTCAATGAGAAAATGAAAAAACTCCCATGTGACATCAATATTTAAAGTGTAAATTTTTTGAATTTGTTTTAGTGAATTGAATGATACGGTAGTTGAAGCACAACAAAGGACTAGACAAGTTCCACCACCACTTCCAGTTGAAGAGGCTATTGAGCGTTATTTGCAGTCAAGTAACCGACTGCTTATACTGGCAAGTTGACTATTGTGTAAATTTGACATTCGATTATTATATTTTCATACATAAAATAAAATAGAAAACAACAGGGATTCAATGCTACGTTAACTGAACAAGTTGATACGCCTGATAGACGTGGAGGGGATCAGATAAGAGAAATGGATCTTAAATTACACCCCGATTTGAAAGAACCACTAAAAAGACTTTGCAGTGATCCAAAAACAACCATTGTTGTCTTAAGTGGAAGTGACAGAGCTGTATTAGACGAGGTAAATTATACTCCGTATATGTTTAGTTTTGTGACATCTCATCGTTTTCTTAATTTGTACAACTTTTCCAGAACTTTGGTGAGTTCAACATGTGGTTGGCAGCCGAAAATGGAATGTTCTTACGCTCCACTAGAGGAGACTGGATGACAACGATGCCTGAACATTCTAATATGGAATGGGTTGATAGTGTAAAGGTATGTGGTATACACGCTTTTAAAGGTTTATGCCCGTCCCATGTTGTCTTCTGGTTTCTTATTCTTAAACCAGATAAGCTTTTCACAGCATGTGTTTGAGTATTTCACTGAAAGAACACCTCGTTCTCATCTCGAGCTTCGTGAAACATCACTAGTATGGAACTACAAGTATGCAGGTATACTTCCTAGATCCATATGAAGTTCGATTAATATTTAAGGGTTACTATGTTGAAGTTTAATGATATTTAATTTCTTTTCCTGTTAAAAAAATATGCCAATGTAAATGACCCAGATGTGACAGAATGTTGAGTTTATGCATAAAAAATGAAAGAATTACATATAATGTTGAGTTTTATAATTTATATAACAATACTAAGTGTTCGGGTTATAAATGACCCACATGTGCCACAAAACCATCTTTTAATGACTCGGGTGTCTGAAAATAGTGCAATATCTACAAGGGGACAAATGAAAAAGATGTCGATATTTGATACAAAAGAACCAAATAAGTATAGTTTTTATATGTAGTAGCTGTGTTATTTTAGCTTTCCAAAATTGTCATGGAGTGCGAGATTATTGATCCTAACACAAACTCCTTGCAATAACTTATTGTTTGTTAATACAGACATGGAGTTCGGGAGGCTGCAAGCTAGAGACATGTTGCAGCATCTCTGGACAGGCCCGATATCTAATGCATCGGTGGACGTTGTCCAAGGTAGCCGTTCTGTCGAGGTTCGACCCGTTGGTGTCACAAAGGTGCGTCTTTCATGTTATCTACAACCATGCAAGAAAAATTCAGTTATAATGATTTGCCAAAATCCTAATCTATTATTTCGTCCAAATAGGGTGTTACCATTGTGCGTATATTAGGAGAGATCGTTCATAGCAAATCGATTTCAGCACCAATCGATTATGTCCTATGTGTTGGTCATTCTCTAGGAAAGGTATGTAGGTATTTGATTTACAATGCTTGTTACTTTGTTGCATAATATTTTTTTAATGTGGAATTTGTTTTTTTGCATTACGAATTGAAAACAATGTTTACAGGACGAAGATATATACACATTTTTTGAGCCAGAGCTTCCATCAGACGGCATTGGCATCCCAAGACCAAAGCCAAGCGACATGACAAAGCCATCCGGAGATAAAAGGTCAGAGAAAAATGGGTCGAAATCATCTCAAAAGCAGACTCACCAACGACACCCAGAAAATAAGCAAATTGGTAACATTTATAATAATAATAACTCTAACAATGTAGCTGGAAATGGTGGGAGACGATCATCACCTTCCCCGGACACGATAACATGGAATGTACTTGATCTTAAAGGGGATAATTATTTCTCGTGTGCGGTTGGGAGAACACGTACAAATGCTCGGTACTTACTCCCGACATCGGATGACGTTGTCTCATTTCTAAGAGATCTTTCCAGAGCGTCCTGAAACTGATATGAATAATCAGGGAGTAGTTTTGTTAATAAGTAGGTCTATGGAATAACAACATAATGTAGTTTGGTTTCAGGATACAACTTAAGATATTAGTGTCAGACTTCTTGGGTTTTGTTTAATTAAGGTGTTTGCGTATTAAAACTCTTTATATGCTAGGCGCTTCTTAAATAAGTTGGTTTGAATAGTCGATCCCAGACACAAAAAAAGCAGTTTGGATAAGCGATTCCAAAAAAGCAGTATTTACATTCGAATCAATATGCAATAAGTAAACCAATCAGTCAATCACAAATGACTTGGTTATCCGGCGCAGGGGCGGCAATAACTCAACGTGGTCGACTCTGGTATGGATCAATATCAACTTAGAAAACGCGACAAGAACTGGTAAAATTTAAATTGCAATAACTTAGTTTTGATTTGAAATCACACTTTACTTGACTAGTTATAATACATGTGCGTGCACAGCAGCTAGCACGCCACTTTTCTTTCCACTTTCTCTTAGTCAAGTTTAGGGTTTTTAAAATTTTGTTTTAATTATTTATTATTATCGATTAAGAAATGAACCACTTAACATGTTTTAAATGGTTTTACTTGGTGGACAAAAAATAAAAAATCATATGTATATGTTATAACCTGCCTATTATTTTAGGAGGTGCTTTTGAATTAAAAATTATATTTTATTATTCAAGCAAAATTACATGATGATACTTGACTTGCGTGAGATGTTAGTGATATATGTTTTTAGTTTCGCAAACCCGTGCTATTAATATACGATGTGTTTTGTAATTGTGGTATTTCTTTTACTTATATATTATTTCTGAATAATTCTCATGTGTTTTATGATGTAAAAAGTTCACTATAAATTTTGTAAATTTTTTGTAATTGTGGTTTATGTGTTTTAATTTTTTGAATATTCTTGCATATAATTTGTTAACAACAGCTAACTATTACGTTTATTATTTTTTTTTTATTATTTTTTTTTTGTTATCAAATAAGGATTGTGATGCGTGTATTTTTTTTATATAATTTAAGGAAACACCTTCTATATTAAACAATGACTATCTAACCAATTTTTTATTTATTTTTATTATTTTTTATTTTTTTTAATAATTAGCTTTGTATAACGTTTTTAACTGACAGACATGTTGAGGTTGAGGTTGATTTTGTTGTTTAACTTTAACTATTGATATTATGTTGTATAAAATGTGTAAATTTAGTAGCACATAATGAGCGTTGATAAAGTTAAAATATGCTCCGTAAAGTTTTTAAAATGTTTTTATGGATATCTATATACAAATTTTAAATAACAATTTCATGAGTCGTTGTTATAAGTAGAATTGCGTATACTTATTTTCATATCACAATATCGTGCTTATCATTTAATATTTATATTCCCGTTACTAATAATTTACCCGTATTTCAAACCTGTGTACGCATAAATTAAACTTTTAAATAGTAACATGAGTCCTTATTTAAAAAAAAAATCTAATAGATGAAAGTTTAAAACTAATATTAGTTTAAAAAAATATTTGACGTATACTAAAACTAATTCGTAGATTTATCAAATTTTGTGATTTTAATGGATGAAAGTCTAAAAACTAATACTAATACTCATGTAATTTTAAACAAAGTTAATATTATAAAGTATAAGGGGTATAAAGTGTAAGGGGTTATTTGTGTTTTTTATAAAGTTATTAAAAAACATGAAAACTTGTAATTTTACACTTTACTCTATATAAATTATTTAAAATTCAATCACTAAATTTTTATTAATTACTTCATCTTTTTTTAAGTTTTTGTTTTCATAAAACACCAATATTTTTATGCATTTTTTTTTCTTATCCAAATTTCTCTACTAAATTTATTAAGTTTGACCAAAATCAATTTAATTTTGACTTTCTATTGACTAATCATGTTTCTTGATTTCTCCTACGTGGCAAAATCGAGCTCTACTATTGGTCCAATTTTTTTTTTCAATGAGAAGGGATTTGCCAAAATACTCCGAAATGATGTAATTCTTTTATTATATAAAAGATTTTATAGAGTCGATTTTATCTTAAACTAGGCGAGTACCCGTGCATAGCAACGGAATATCTAGCGGCAGATAATTAACGATTTGTGATATTGTGGTGAGTATTTTGTGTAGAGTTCAAAATAGAACGTGAACCAATCAGAATGTAATTGCAAACGGTTGTACTACATGATAACTAAAATATAAAAAAAAAATATTAACATCTATCAAACAACATATAAAAACATTTAATGAAATTGAAAGTAAAACATTACATCAGTTATGAAATAAAAACTAACAATACACGTTATTCTTCTCGTAAAACTTCTTGATAAATGACATTCGAGGTGTAGATTCCTGCTTGACGGAACTCTTTGACTGTATTAACAAATACCTTTGTTGTTCTACGGGAAATCCCTTTAGATAATGCCACATAAAGCTGGTCATGAGAGAAAACAGAGTCAGACAAATAGACATCCACATTTGAAATTGTTTGGCCTTAAGCTTTATTAATAGTCATCGCAAAGCTAAGGCGAATAAGAAATTGTGTTCTCTTTAGTTTGAAAGGGAACATGTCTTCTTCAGATGGAGCAAGAGGAATTCTTGGCAAGAGCACTCTAACTCCAGCGTGTTGCCCGACAGCAATCTCGACGTTGATGACATTAGGGTCAAAACGTTTACATATCAACCTCGTGTCATTACATAATCCATTTTTCGGATCAAGATTCCTTAAAAGAATAATCGGGCATCTAATTTTCAAACGCAAGCAATGAGGGGGCAACCCGCAAGCAACGAGATTTTATAGCGACATATAGTTTATTGATAATTTTTATAGGTTATACGAAAAATAATAAAAGTTTGAAGATTTGGGAATTAAACATAATGTTTTAAAACCTGGTTCGACCCGGGTGGTTCAACTGGTTGAACCGTTCCGGTCGAAAAACGGGTTTGAAGCGTCCCGGGTCAACCCGGTTTGTGTTTTAATTGGTTGTATTTAATTTGGTAGATATGTTTTTAATTGGTTGTACAATGTGAATAAATCATTGTGCTTTTAAGTAATGGATAATGTTTTGAAACCCGGTTCGACCCGGGTGGTTCAACCGGTTGAACCGTTCCGGCCGAAAAGTTGGTCGATTTAAACCGGGTCAACTTGCTAGGTTGGGTCGAAAACGGGTCAAATTAAACTGGGTCAACCCGTCGGGTTTGAAGCGTCCCGGGTCAACCCGATTTGTCTTTGAATTGGTTGTATTTAAACTGGGTTAACTTGCTAGGTTGGGTCGAAAACGGGTCAAATTAAGCTGGGTCAACCCGCCGGGTTTGAAGCGTCCCGGGTCAACCCGATTTGTGTATGAATTGGTTGTATTTAATTTGGTAGATATGCTTTAATTTGGTTGTACAATGTGAATAAATAATTGTAATTTTAAGTATTGGGGTGTTTTAATAAAAGTATTAATTACATCCACTTTCTCTCTCATTTGACTATTGTTGAAAACTTAACATTCCACATTAACCATTTTTACATTATATGTAGTATAGATATTCGGTCTATATTTAATTTATCTCTAGAACTTCAGTTATTCCGCATGCTTTAAGTTCTCAGCTATCGTCAAGAGCGGATCGATGGGGTTCCTGGGTGCCCGTGCGTTCAATTTTCTGCGTAATACCAAACTTTTTTTAATGAAATAAACATCATGACTCTTTTTTACTTTTAAAGAAACTAGACGAGTACCCGTGCATAGCAATGGGATTTTATAACGACAGATAGTTATTGATAAAAAAAGTTTATAAGTTATAAACGAAAAATAATAAAAGTTTGAAGATTTGGGAATTAAACATAATATTTTAAAATGGGTCGATTTAAACCGTGTCAACTTGCTAGGCTGGGTCGGAAACGGGTCAAATTAAACCGGGTCAACCCGACGGGTTTGAAGCATCCCGGGTCAACTCGGTTTGTGATTTGTATTAATTATTTTAATTTGTTGTATTTAATTTGGTAGATATGTTTTTAATTGGTTATATAATGAGAATAAATCGTTATACTTTTAAATAATGGAGTGTTTAAATAATAGTATTAATTACATTATTTTTCTCTCTTATATGACCAAATGTTGAAAATTCAACTTTTTACTTTGATTGTTTTTCCTTTATAATTAGTATAGACATAATAACTTTTAGTCTTGATTCCGATACTATCTATCATTTGCTAAAATAGGTCTCGATGTCGTTTACATTCTAGCTAGGTGATATATATGTGGTGGCTTGCACATGCATCTATCTAGCGTCAAAACCGTCTTATAACAAAGTTCACATTTCAAATAATTCAAGCTCGAGATCACATGGAAGATGTTGGTAGCATGTGGCGACATTTTTGGTATTTAAAAGTAGCTTAGATTGAATGGGAATGTAATGGTGGCATGATTAGCGAAGTAAACAAGACGTGGGTAGTAGCTGTGTTTGTGTGTATAGTTTTTGACCTGCGTGTCCACTTCTTAATTAGTAAATGATATGCCCTTTTTGGTCCATGTTACAAAGATCCGTATTTTTTAAGTTTCTAATCTTTTTATATTGATGAGAACCTAGATTTACATGTATATCCTTCCTGAAAGTTGATATTACATAAATATGCTTTTTAATTTTGTAATTACATCAACATCCTTCTTAAACTTTTGTAATTACATAAATATCTTTTTCACACTTTTAGAAGGATATATATGTTCAAAAATCAATTAAATCATGATTATATTGATTTTAGATTATGAAACTTTTATTTATCTTTTATATTGATAATGATCATATTATTCATACATACTTTTTGGTTTCGAACGACAAAAGAACATGATGATGCAATTACAAAAGTTTGGATATAAATATGAAAGAAATATTGCTCATATATATTTATTTGTTCATATGCATTTTTGACCTCGATTGAAAAGAGAACATGTTGATTTTTGTTTATATATATGACTATTTAAATGTTCGAAAGGATATTGATGTTATTTTAAAAGTGTGAGAATGATATTAATGTAATTAAAAAAGTTGGGAAAAGATATTAATGTAATTATAAAAGTTTATAAAGGATAATAACGTAATTACAAAATTGAGAATGATATTGATGTAATATTCAATTTATGTAAGGACATAGATGTAAATGCCCCTAGTTTAAAATATATCATGTTTTGACCCTATTATTGTACGTCTTTGTGAAAGTATTGGTTTTTAGTTCCAGACTAGTAGACGTAACCAAAATGTGGTTGTGTTAGTTCTAACCAAATGTTTATGTGTGAGAATCAAATGTTTATGGATTCAAATTCTATTTAAAATATTGTGAGACTGATTTGTTGTCGTTCAAAAAGAAAGATTTTAGACCATTAGATAGCACGCCAAAAAATTCTTGTAGAACCAAGTTTATTTTATAGAACCAATCAATCAATTTTAGCTACTAACTTCTTTTTTATCAAAATAAAAAAATAAACTTTCATTTTTTTTTAAAAATTAAATATCTCGCAAACCGTAAATCGTTACACGAAAAAAAATACCATCGCGACGAGAGTTAAATTATCTTTCTATAGATATGTATTGTTATATACTTTCGACGAATTTTTTTTTCGACGAACTTATTTTTTCGCAAAATTTCCGCCCAGAAAAATCATATATGATTTGTAAAAATCATATGTGATTCGTTAAAATCAAATCATATGTGATTTTTACGAATCATATATGATTCGTAAGAATCATATGTGATTCGTAAGAATCATATGTGATTCGTAAGAATCATATGTGATTCGTAAGAATCATATGTGATTTGTAAAAATTAAATCATATTGATTTTTACGAATCATATATGATTTTTCTGGGCGAAAATTAAAAAAAAAAAAAAAAAAAAAAAAAAAAAAAATAGTTCATCGAAAAAAAATGTTCGTCGAAAGTATATAAAAATGCATATCTATAGAAAGATGATTTAATTCTCGTCGCGATGGTATTTTTTTTGTAGTTTGAGGATTTACCGTTTGCAAGATATCTTGTTTTAAAAAATAAATAAAAATGTAAAAATATAAACGAGTGACTATAGTTGGTTGATAAGTTATATGGTATGTATAGGTTTTTCATTGATTTCAACTCGATATCCAAAAGATTCGATAACAGTCATGAGGATAACCGCAGCCCGAAAAGCCATAGAAATCACGTTCGTTTTAACAACAGAACAGGTGATGCAATGTTCTCTGATTTTATGTTTTAACTTCAATGGTTGACTATTTAGCAAAATAAGTGAGAATTTAGAAGTTGCATTAAAAGAGTGCGTGTGAGAAAGAGTCGGTGAAGCATAAAGATGATGAACGCGGTGAGTGAGTGGACCACATGGCCAACTCCCTCCCTTAACTACTGGTCACAACTGTCACCTTTTAATATTCCAAATTCACACCATTTTTGTCCACAACACTTTCTACAGTCAATGAAATTATATAAAAACAATAAGCTATGTTACATCTTCAGATCTATATCATCCAATAATTTCATATTACAACTTGATTGACCATAACTCAGATCTTGTTTCATACCAAGTACAGGAATATAATGTGCCAAAAATTGCTGGTTTTCGATAGTTTTCGAGTATGACAGGACAGAATGATATTAACTGGAATGGGAACAAAAATGCCATGTAAAGAAACAAAGATTTTATGTAATTGATAACAAATTTTCTGTAATAAAATCAAGAATAGCAATATGCTATAGTTTTAACAAATGTAATGGAGAACTCTCGGCCTTTTCTATAATCTCTCTCGGTATTCATCTTACTTACTACTAGGAACAAACATCACAAGTAAATTTCGTGTTTAAACATATCGCACGCGTAATAATATCCATACCTATATAACACGCCAATGGGGATTTCGACACTCACTAAGCTTTTTTGTTGGGGGCAAATACGTACTTAACCAATGATTCTTTGATAGATAGCAATTCAGGGAACTCTTTCTTCAACTTGGATGTATCCAACTCGTTGTTGCTTCGTGGGGCAACTATCACTTGGGCTTGTTCTTCGAGTGTGAAGTTTTTCCATTTGAATTCTGGGTTGATGTATTGTTTGTACAACTCCAGGACCTCGTTATGGCTCACGACACCTGGGTTGGTAAAGTTCCAGATTCCCTTGAGGTTTCTCTTCGCCATTTCGATGGAAATAGGCAGAAGCTCGTCCAAGATGGTCATGCTGTTGGGAATGTTGACCACTTTATCGTAACGAGCAATCTTGGTGACAAAGTTACGTGGGTTGTTGAGGTCTGATGATATTGGCATTCGGACCCTCAGGGTGCATACATTGTCGTATTCTTTCAATAGCTCCTCAACCTGTAAAAATAAGCAAATTATGTTACAAAACTTTGGTTTCATACAGTTAAATCTCAGATGTCAAATTAGTAATCAACGGAATTTACCATAGCCTTGGTTTTGGAGTAGAATGAACCAGTGAAATTGGGCGTGTCTTCTTCCAGAAAACCGATCCCTGAACCTTCTGGATGTGCAGCATCATACTCAAATATGCATCCAGTGGCAAAGTTCATCACCAAAATCCCTTGATCTCTGCAAACATCTGCTAAAGTGAGTGTGCCCGAGACGTTTGTACGGATGGTTTCGGTCTTGTGAGATTCACACCAATCAACATTGGGTCTGCCAGTGACACCAGCAGCATTGAAAACATGTGTTGGCTTAACATTCTTAATATCAGCAACAATCGATGACCGGTCCTCCAAACGACCCTTTCCATACTCGTACTGAATCCCTTGTTTCTCACATATTTTCCCAAGTAAACCACCGATCCACCCTGTTTTACCATAGATAAGGAACTTGAAAGATGGTTTAGTAGCAGAGTTGGTACTGGTTTTTGCAGCAGGAACCACTTTTTGAAACTGAGAAGAGTTAACAGCTGCATGAGGTGAATCAGATTGAACGTTTTCAGGGACGTCAATGACTTTCTCGACTCCACCAGGCATCATCAGCATTCGTGGATGAGGAAGCAGTGCACCAGAGACATCACCCCACCAATCGGGGTTGCTGGTGTACCACTCCATAGTCTTTTTTAGACCCTCTTGCCATGTGGTCCTTTCGGACCAACCCAAACACTTGAGCTTCTCATCATCCAAGAAGTACCTCTGATCATTAAACGGCCTGTTCTCCACAAACTTGATGCTTGATTCAGGATCGATATTAAACAGATTACAGACATCACGAGCAACATCATTAACTCTCCTTTCCTTCTTGGTTCCAATGTTGTAAACATGACCGACTTCACCCTTGTGGAGAACGACTTCAAAAGCCTCGGCAACATCTTCACAGTAAAGATAACTCCTCACATTCGACCCATCACCGTGAATCGGAAGTGGCTGCCCTCTCATAGCCAAAAGAATGAACTTCGGGATCAACTTTTCAGGAAACTGATTTGGGCCATACACATTGTTACCTCTAGTGGTGATCACAGGCAACCCATATGACCTACCATAAGCCATAACAAGCATTTCCGCCCCAGCTTTGGTGGCAGAATACGGATTCGTAGGAAGAAGCTGTGATGCTTCATGGTTCCCCACAACAGCATCCTCCTCCGTTTCACCATACACCTCATCCGTACTAACATGAATAAACCTTCTAATCTGACCACGAGTCACTTTACACGCCTCTAACAAAACATGCGTCCCGTAAATGTTATTCTTAGTGAACTCAAAACTATTCCCGAAAGAATTATCAACATGAGTCTGAGCAGCAAAGTGCATAATCGTATCAATATTCTCGGTAATTAAAAGATAATTCACGAGATCAGCACTCCCAATATCCCCCTTAACAAACTTAAAATTAGGAGACGATCTAGACGGGTTAAGATTCTTGAGATTCGAGCAATAATCAAGCTTGTCGAGCACGACAATCTTGTAATCAGGGTAGCTTCTCACAAGCCGATTAGCAACATGTGAGGCGATAAAGCCAGCTGCCCCGGTTATGAGGATATTCTTTGGCGTATAACTAGTCATATTGTAACACTCTGAAACATAAAATTATATAATCAATAAAACTACTGTTTATAATTCTTCAAATTTCATTTTACAAGAATTAGGGGGTGTTTGGTTAAGCTTTTTATTCGGTTTACATTTCATAAGCACTTTTTTGTACTTGTGAGCTTCGTGCGATAAATAAGCCGAAACCAAATAAGCTCATACGTCTAAAAAATAAGTTTTTAAACATAACCCCCCTTTATAAAATCTATCTATAATGTCGCATCTGCTTATTAAAAAACATCTTATTTTACCCCAAAATAAGCAGTTTAAAAGATCCAAACACTTGAAACTGCCTTAAAAAAAAATAAAGCAGTCATTAAACCCTAAAATTAAGTAACTAATTAAAGGAGATCAGAATCGGCAATTTCGTAATTTAATTCAGATCTAGGCTAAATTAAGCATGAGTTAGTAACATAAAAAAAAAAACAGATCTAATTAGCAAATGTACAATTTAACTCATTATTAAATAGAAAGTGATGAGAGAGCTTACATAAAAATGAAGAAGAAAGAAAGAAGGCGTTGGAGTGGAGAATGAAGAATGTGTTGAGGTATTTATATATATACAGGTTGTGTGTGTGCGTGTTTTTAGTGTGTGTAAATAATAATACCAGCGTAATGTAATGTAAAGAAAATGATGGGAAGATGCAATCAATTTATTTATGTCCATCAATTGTGCTGTGACACATATCATTTTCAAGTTTGTCATTAGAGTTGCGATCCATAGAAAGGGGATGAAATTAAATAAAATGTATAAAAAGTAAAACTAACCTTCGGAGTATAAAAAGTAAAACAAACCAACCTAAATTTTAAAAGCACGAAACTGTTAAACGATATATTTTTAATAAAATCGATTTCACTATAATTTTTAGAATTTAATTCTCTGATATAACTGTTAAACGATAAACTTTTCTTTTTTTTTTTAAATTTTAATTGGATTATGATTTTCTTGAAATTATATTCGGCCATAGTTTTATCTAACTTAAAGGCACATAACTATTAAAAGGTGAAACTAATCGACGAAGTATAAAAAGTGAAACTAACCGACGATTCGCAACGCAAACTTTAAACGCACATATCTGTTAAACAATAAACTTTTAATAAAACCGATTTCACTATAATTTTCAGAATTTATTTCTCGGATATATAAATCACAATTTTTTTTAAGATTTTAAGTGGGTTATGATTTTCTTGAAATTTTTCGTATATTCGGCCTTAGTTTTGTTTAACTTAAAGGCTGAATTATGTAAAACTTAAAACACGAAAGTTATAGCTTTTTGGTCACTCTCTACCCGGGAATTTGAATCACTCAAATCCGATATGATATGAGTGAAATATTGCATTTTAAAAATGATATTTTAAACATATTTAGTGCACAGAAGGTGTTTGATAAAATACCTAAGAGATTTTCCTTATAAAAGTACATTTAATGCACTAATTGATGTATCACAATACATTTTTAATTACTTTTAGTTATTTGATAAGTGTTCAATTGCAAATTAACTAAAAAATAAAAAGTGTGGAAATTCACTTATCATCAGACACGTGTCCACCATTCTATTTTATTCAAAAATTTGCCCATGAGTAAAAATGACATTTGGCCCATTTTTTGACTTTCCTCCTCAAGCTTCAAACGTACATAACTTTTAAACGACAAACTTAAAAAAAAAAAAAAAAAATAAAAAAATAAAAAAAAAAAAAAATCACCATAATTTCTAGAATTTATCATCTTTAATTTGGTATAAAACTTGTTAAATTGGAATATTTAACAAAATTTATACCAAATTAAAGAGGATTAAATTTTAAAAATTATGGTAAAATCGGTTTTTTCTACAAGTTTATTGTTTAATAGTTATGTTCATTAAAGTTTGAGGGTGAAAAGCAAAAAACATGTAAAATAACCATTTTACCCCTAACGGGATTTTTTTGATTAATATGAGATGGGGACACATGTCGTTCTCTTGTTACTTTTTACACTAATTTTTTCCACTTTGCAATTGAGTGGCTAACGTATGTCATAATATTATATTTTGAAAAGATAATGACTTGTTTATATATGTTTTTAAAGTTTTGCTAACAGACCTTAAATTTATGGTTAACAAGTTGATGTTTGGTATGTGTTTATTTACATACCTTTTATTTACCAAATTATGACCAAAACGATCAAAAACTAACCGTAAATGCCAAAGATATTGTGTTTTTGTGTTTGTGATCGTGCAAGAACGGATATTATGGAAATTGGACAAAAATCAAGTTAAAAAGACAAAAACGAGCACGAGATTTGGAAAAGTGTCAAAAGCCGAAGCCGGGGAAGCAAATGGTCAAAGTGGAACTCAAAATGCCAAATCAGTCCTTCATGATTTAAGAAATGACAAGAATGACCCTTTTTGTTGAAGTTTGAAGAAATTACAAGAATGGTCCTCCAAGTTTCATAAATTGTCAAGTTTGGTCCCTTAATGATATTATTGAAGAAATGACAATGCAAGCCGTTCAAGAATTCAAGATGGTCATGTAACACCCCCATTTTTCACTGATCGCAGCGGATTAAGTGTTTAAGGTATTACTTCATAGAATTATAGTTACAGTAATAGAAAACGACTCGAAAAGAGACGTTTTAGAAATTTAGTTATCATTTATTATTATCAGAGTTTTATTTGTAAAAAAAAAATGTACTTTTATTTTTGATGACGTCCAAAAAATTTAGGTGTTAGGTTATGTTTGAATGATAACCAGGTTAAAAGTCCTCCGAGTTTAGTGCCTCTTTCTACCATATCTCCGTAGAAGTAGTATACCTAGAATACATGCTAAAAAAGTCAACACTAGGTGTTGAGTGAAAGTCATAGGTTTAAGGGTTAGTGAATACAAGTTTCCTGGGTTCAGTTGTTACACCCATCTAGGAAAATGTAAGGTGTGTGATAATTGTGATGCATGCACAATTATTATGAGTGGGGTATGTTGCACTAAGATCATGAACCACACGTTAACAATCCGGGTCATGGGGGCTGCAGACCCAACCATGAGGGGATGGGAAGGATAACTTGCCAAAGTTAAACCTTCAGTGGGTTCAAATATAGTACTTATTGGTACCACCCAAAGAGGTGTTAATACCAACGGGAGTTGTCAAACTCCAATAGATCTATCAACTATATTCGCGTTCGCGTGGGTAAAATATACCAAACGATTAGATTCATGAATTTTGGTTATGTAGTGGTGGCAGTTAGTTTACTCGTGCAACAACCAAAGAAAAAGACTTGTATTTGGTTTTAAGTAAAGCAAGTAGCATGTATCCCCCTCACAGGGTTTGTAAAGCATTTAGAGTGAAAGCTTTTAAAAAGAGTATGAGGCTATGAACTCACCTGGGCTTAGGATAATCTAAGTGATGCAAATAGTGACTCGGGAACTAGACTGCCTTACTCACGTATCCTAGTGTGTTGTAGGCTTGGATGTATGTCAAGCTTTAGTCATCTTGTTTAAGTTTCTTCAAGTTATTGTTCTTAGGTTTGTTAATGTTTTAGATATAATATAACACTGTTCGGGCCATCACAATCAGAAAGTATATGACTCCTCACATGAAGCTCCCTACTATTGTATTATGTTATCAACATAATACCGTTCGGGCCATCATAATTCAGAAGTTAATACTCCTCACGCAAAGCTCCCTACTATTGAGCTATATTGTTATTACGTTAAGTTATAGTCATAACACCGTTCAGGCCATCATATCTCAGAAGTATATGCAATAATCGTTCGAGGAGTCAGGGCACTTTAATTCGTAAACCCAACAAACTCATCAAAACGAAATATCCACGTAGTACTCCTCGCATGAAGCTCCCTACTATTGCATTATGCTTCTAACTTTATTTAGGTTTTATACTTATATGATATTTTCACTTTATACCCTTATAGTTTACATATTTATATTTTCTACCCTAAACTTATAATACTTATATTATTTATACTTATAACTATCTATACTTGACACAACTAGTCCCTAGACTTCTATAGTTTTGGAAAATGACATATTTAACCTGTTAACTTATAAGTTTTCTATATTTACCATTTAGACCTTTAACTTTATAATATTTGCATAACTAGTCATTTTTAGTTTATAACTTATTTTAATATTTATCCTAAGGTTTTAATACTTTTTAAAACTAGTCCTTATACTTATAACTTATAGGAAATGTCAAAAACAGTCCCTAGACTTTATAATTTTAGGAATTTACGATATATACCCTTATGCATGTAAAGTTTTGCAAAACTAGTCCTAAATGCATGTAACTTATATTTTTATGTAACAACTAAGTTCTTTAGCTTATGTTTAACTACTTTAAGCTTATTTAAGTTATCTAATTCAGATTATAGGTCATGTAAAGGGTGTATAGCATGCAAACATGTAATAAACTCATTTTAGGATTTTAAAATGTAAACTAGTAAATGAAATGATTCAAGGCTCATGCAAGGGTTCCTAAGGGATCTAAGGCATCCTAAGACTATACTAAAGCTAATAGAACTAAATGTAAAGCTTACTCTGTTAGTTTAGGGTTTAACAAGGGTTTAGGGTTTTCTAGGGGATCTCTCGGCCAAAACCACAACACAACACTATCCAAGCTTCTAAAGTCGACTCCTAGGGACTTAGTACTATTGAATGTGTGTAAGGTAAAGAAAAGAAGAGGTGTGAGCAAGATTAGAGGGAGGAGGAGGTATTTATACCCGCATAAAGAGTAGCGAGCATGAAAACAGCTGCCATGTGTCATGGGTGGGGGAGGTCAAGCAAGCAAGGCTATGAGGTGGTGTGGCAGGTCTAGGAGGTGAGAAGGAGGATCTAGGATGTAGCTAGGGGGTTGAGATAGGCCAGTTGTGGTGGTGAGAGGCCGAGAGAGGTGGTTTGGGCAAGGTGGTGACAAGGAGGTGATGCACCTCCTAGCTTGGTATCTTAGACGTGCTTGTAAGTTTCTTAGGTTGTTTAGTGATGGTTTAGGGTGATTAGTGGGAGATTAGTGGTGAATTAGTGGTGGATTAGTGGTGATTAGTGATGATTAGAGGTGGTTTAGTTAAGTAGGTGACAAGTAGGTGATGCACCTACTTGTGTGGGTGCTTGTAAGGTGTTAGGGTGCTAGCTTAACTAGGAAGAGGTGTTAGGGTGCTTGGTTAAGGTGTTTGAGGTGCTTATGTTTAGGTTTTATTAGTTTAGGTTAAGTTTTGAACTAGTTTTACTTAATGAGAGTTTAAGGTTTTACCTAAGGTTTAGTGCCTAGGTTAGGTTCCTAAGAGTATCTAGTGACTAATCCTAAGTCCTAAAGGGTTTATACTAAGTGATAGTAACTTATGGGAAAGATTTGGGAAGGTTTGACCTAGTTTTGTGTCCTAAATGATCTATTATTGTTTAGTAGGAGATTAGGGTTTATCCTAGGGTTTTGTGCCTAGATTAGTGTCCTATGAGTGTCTAATAACTATTCCTAGGTCCGAAGAGGCTCATACTAAGTAGTGGTAACCTATAGTGAAGTTTTTGGATAGTCTAGACCTAATTCTAGGAAGTTATGACTTAGTTATGATTTTGTACTTAAGGGACTTGTACCTAAGTTCTAAAGGGTTGTACTAATGCCTAATGGTCCTAAGGTATCCTAATATTCTTAAGGTAACTCATACTTAAGCCTTGGACACTTTCAAACTAGTTAAGTTAAGCATATAGGTTCAAATAAGCACATAGACCTAATTAGGGTTTAGTTAAGGTTTATTAGGGTTTTGTGGTATATTTAGTGTGTTAGATTGGTAAATTACTTATTATGGTCTTGTGGTGATCTTATGCTTGACATACCAGGGGTTTATAGGATGTGAGTGTTGAGTTATTTGGCTTATGTAGATACGCGGGCAGGTCTAATAAGTCATGCAAGTAATAAATGCATATAAAAAGCAAAAATTTACCTGTGAAATACCTACTATAGGTATTTGTGATGGGAATGATATTAATGAGGTTTTGTGGGTTGTTACAGGTCATTTGAAGCCATTGGAATATACTTTTGAAGATTGGCAGCCTTCACCCTTGGAGTTTTCTAAAATTACAACATTGGTCCTTGTCAATCTTAAACCTATACTAAATTAAACCTGGTCTTATTAAAACCCAACATCAACTTAACCCAAAAACCTTCATAAGTGTTGATCCCAGTTGAGCAAACGATCTTATAGAAGTTGACTTAGGTTTTAATTTAAACAGTAATGCGGAATATTATAGTTAACTTAAGAAGAATAGAATAAACTTTCAACACTTCAATATATTATCAATATACGAGCATTCAACAATGCTAGGTTTAAAACCTTGAATGGAAACGAATTAACAATACATACCTATTCTAACCCTAGGTACCTCCTTTTATAGACCAAGGAGTCCTAGTCGGTTTACAATAACTTTCTACACAAGATAAGATCTTTTCCATATATATCTAACCGACTTTAATACATATCTAATAAGCAGTAGATTACAATACACTAGCAGCAGAGTCTTTAATACTTCGAGTAGCAGAATAGTCTAGCAGCAGATTGATAACACTAGCAGCAGGTTCCACTAGTCATCAGCAGCATAACACTTAAACCATACATTGCTCTTTTCACCTTATAAACTTTGTTAGGAAAATCAGGATCTTCAAAACCAGGTGGTTGAGACACATAAACTTCTTTAGTGATTGTCCCATACAAAAAAGCACTTTTAACATCCATTTGATACACCACAAAGTCTTTGTATGAAGCATAAGCCAGAAATAATCTAATGGCCTCAATCCTTGCCACATGTGAAAATACTTCATCATAGTCAATGCCTTCTTGCTGTGAGTATCCCTGTGCAACCAATCTTGCCTAAATTTCTGATAACAATACCTCTTTAATCTCTTTTGCATCTAAAAGCCCATTTTGTTCCAATATCTCTTTTTCTATTTGGCAATTCAATCAAGGTCCATACTTCTTGTAGTCTAAATTGTAGAAGCTCATCTTGCATTGCTTCCACCCAGCTTGGATCTTGTAATGCTTTATAAGCATTCTTGGGTTCTACTTGAGATAGAAAGCAGGAAAACAAGCAATTTTGAAGATCTTTGTGACTATTTCTTTGATGAAGAGATCTTTAAAAGAAGCCATGATGTGCTTTATCTTTCTGCTCTTTTGTCATCCTTCTTGTCTGAATGTTTGATGATGGATCACTAAGAATTTGTTCTTTTGGATGATTCTTTTGAACCCTTGAAGTAGGTGTAGGACTGACAGGAATATTGAGTTCCATGTTATTGATATCAGCCCCTGCTCCAAACATTTTGCCATCAAGAGCTTCATCATCAGTGTCATAGTAAATGTTCTCTAGAGGAGGCATGTTTGGATCATTAGGGTAGTTTGGATCAGTAAAAGATCTACCCTGTATGTCCACAGAAGGAAACTTTGGTGAAGAAGTAGAATTTGTTGGCTTAGCAGTAGATTCTTCTGAAGCAGAGGTTGTCTTTCTTGGCCTAGCAGTAGAGTCATTTGGTACAGCTGCAGAGTCTGCTGGTGTATCAGTAGAGTGCTTTGGCCTGGCAGTAGAGTCTTCTGTTGTATCAGCAGAACAGAGGTTCTACTGCCATCATTATAAATAGAAGATTCTTTATTTTGAGCTTCTTCAGCAACTTTTGGTGCTTCATTAGCCACCTTTCCAACATCAACAGGCATCTCAACACCTTCTTCAGCTTCATTGGGCACTTCATGAGCAATATCATCCCCTTGTGAATTATGAACCTTCTGAATGGGAATAATGGTTGAACCAATCTTCAACTTCTCAATTAAAACAACTTCATCTTGAGATGTGGACACTTTAGCAATGGTAGCTTCAGAACCATCAGCATTTGTACCTGCAATATTGTTAGTGTCTACACCTGCAACAACTGGCTCATAATTCATAGTCTTGGTTAGCATATCAATATTAAAGAGCCATTCTGGTCCATTTCCTGCACCATTAGTTGAATTCTCACTAAACTTAATGTGCAAATTCTCTTCAACATGCTTGGTTCTCTTATTATAAACCCTAAAAGCTCTACTGTTTATAGAGTAACCAACAAAATATCCCTCATCAGCTTTTTCATCAAACTTGCCCAGCTGGTCCTTGGTATTCAAGATAGTAACAGGACATCCAAAAGGTTTAAAGAAATCAATCATTGGTTTCCTTCCATGAAATAACTCATAAGGGGTCTTGTTATGAGGCTTAACTACCTTACTCCGAATTTGCACAAAATATGCAGTATTCACAGCTTCAGCCCAAAAAGGTATAGGTAACTTAGAATTAGACAACATTGTTCTTGCAGCCTCAATTAATGTCCTATTTCTTCTCTCTGCTACACCATTTTGTTGGAGAGTTCTAGCAACACTATACTGTTTTAAAATACCTTTGCCCACACAAAACTGATTCATCACATTGTTCTTAAACGCAGTTCCATTGTCACATCTGATTATCTTAACCTTTTGGTTTATTAGGTTTTCAACTCTACTTATGACTTCCTTAAGAATCTCTAGAGTTTCATCCTTGAAAGCTAGAAAGAATACCCAAGTGAACCTACTAAAGTCATCTGTGACAACCAGGCAATAAGACTTCTTGTTCAAGCTGTTTACAAAAACAGGCCCAAATAAGTCTATATGAAGTAAATGTAAGGGCTTAGTAATTATGTTCACTATCTTGGACTTGAAGGAAACTCTGTGCTGTTTATCCTTTTGATAGGCAACACATGTTTCACAATTTTCAAACACTTTTGTGGGTAATCCTCTTACAAGATTCCCTTTCACCAATTTGTTCATTGTCTTGAAGTTCAGATGTCCAAGCCTCCTATGCCATAATTTGGACTCATCAAGAGTGGCCTTTGCAATCAAACAAGTCAAAGCTCTTTTGGGAACTATGTTCTTTATATGGTCACTGTATTTATTCTCAGTTCTAGGGACTCTCAATAGCACAAACTTATCATTTAGCAACTGAAAATCAGGAAAAAGGATCATACATTCAGTGTCTGTAAAGAGAACAAAGTTCCTCTTGTCACACGTTTGTGAGACACTAAAAAGGTTAAACTAAAGTCCTTGTACAAGGTACACTTTCTCAAAATCCAAATTTCCTGTTCTTAATGTTCCTCTGCCAATAATCTTTCCACCTTTTGGATCATTCCAAAAGCAACATATCCTCCTTCAAAAGCTTCAAAATCTTCAAGTTGTGACATGTCACCAGTCATATGTCCAGAACATCTACTATCAATAATAACTTTATCTATTAGTTCTTCTTGTAGATTGGCCTGCACATGAAAGTAGAGAAATTAGTTTCTCTTGGGGACCCAAGCCATTACTGACTTGAATCTGCCTTGTGCATCAACATAGTCAAATTTCTTTAAATCTATTGATGCATTGCTATTATTGGAAACATTATTTGAAACATTTGATTTAGATTTCCAACTCCAGCAAGCTGAGGCCTTAACAGCATAAAAATGATTTCCAACAACTGTATCTATAATAACTTTTGGTCTAGAAGTAGAATTATTTGAGCTAGTAGTAGAGTGCCTACTAGCAGTAGATCCAACAGTTGTTTTAGTAGCAAAAATTGATCTAGTTGCACCAGATCTTAGCAACACCGCCCTTGAAATCATGTTTCTATTTGGATGTGGGTGAGTATTTTTTAAAAAATATGTATGATTCACCCTTGAATATTGGTTCCAAACAGGCTTTTGGTGGCTTCCACAATATTTATTAAATGCTCAAAGCTACCACACTTATAACAAGCCTTCTTTCTTAGTTGAAACTCATTACCTAATTTGTTTGAAATTAGGTTATTAAAGTTTCTCTGATTTCCCCTAGGCTTATTATAAAAAAAATTTCATCTGTTCTCTAGGTACCTCATTATAATCTACTATTTTCGTAGAGATATTCTTACCCAGTACAGGTCTCACAAACTTAACCTGTTCAATTTTAGGTTCAACTTTTGTAGGAATTTCTTCCTTTTTAACACTTTGTGTTGTTTCAACCTGTTCCTCATCACTATTTGACTCCCAGTCTTCAATAATAGGAGCATCAGAAAACTTCCTATCATTAACCTTAGGTGTTTCTTTAACAATGTTACTAGACTCACCTACAGGTCTTCCTATGTCCAATTCACTTATAAAAGACAACTCTTTTCCTAGTGGAGCATAGGCACTCTTAACTGGGGGAGCAACTTCATTATAGCCTATTCCACTTCCTTTTCTCATCAAAAGACTCTCAATTGATTTATTAACTAAATCAGAGGCATATTGTGGTTTGTTAACTCTTACTATGTGATTTTCTTTTTCTGTAAGAGCTATGTCTCTTGCTTGTTCTGCTTCTTCCAACTTTTTCTTAAGAACTTCAATTTCACTATTTTTCTTAAAGATCTCAACATCTTGTTGGTTAATCCTATCCACATATTCTAACTCACACTGTTTAAGATACTTTAGTCTTTTTTCTACATTTTGAATACCTACCTTATAACCTAAGTTATCAAGTTTTAGGTGTTCAACTTCTTGTCTAAGACTCTCATTCCTAAACTTAAGTTCTTCTACAATGTCAGCACATGATTTAAAAGAACAAAAAGACATATCAGAATCATTAGATACCTCAAAGTCAGACCAAGAAGATGATGAAGCATAAGCCATAAGTGCAAAGTCATGCACTTTAGGCTTTACTTCAGCCACAAGAGCATAGTTGGGTTCTTCCTCAGCCATGTCACTCCATTCATAGTCACCCACCCCATCACAAGACACCAAAGCAGTTGTGGTATTGTTTGATTCTTCAGCAGCTTTCCTAGGATTCTCAACATTCTTCTTTGGAGCTCTGCATTCCCTGGCAAAGTGGCCTTTCCTATTGTAGTTGAAGCATTCCATCTTTGACTTATCAAAATCCATATTCTCTTTAGCCTTGTATTTGACTTCTCTTCCTGTCCTCTTCAAGAATCTTCTGGCTCTCAAGGTTAACATTGCCATCTGCCACTTCAGATCAATCTCTTCTAAATCATCAGGATCAATATGATCCATATCTTGGTTGAGAACTTGTGTGTTTATTGTAAGATCAGCCAAGAATGCACATATAGCAGCATCACTTATGGTATTGTTGTCAGTAGAACTAGCAACAGAACCACCAATGCTAGCAGTAGTGATGAGTGTGTAAATACTCATCATTTTTACCATTTCTGAGCTGCCAAAACATCTAAAAACACTCAATATTGAATCAAAATAGTGAAAATATCCCAGGAAAGTGTTTTACATGTTTCAAATGCAAAAATACCAAAAACAGATGAAAAACGCACAAAGTTTGCAAAATTGGCAGTTTCAGTCCCTCAACTTTCAAAAGTTGTCAAATCTAGTCCCTAGTTGTTCTAAAAACTTGAAAAAGTCACCAAAGGTCCTTTTAAATCAAAAAGTGACATAATTAGTCATTTGGTGAAAAGTTTCACAAAATGTCAAGTTTAGTCCCTAAACTTTGAAAATTGTCAAAAATGGCCCCTGTGATATTAAAAACTTTGAGAAAAACAAATTTTGTCCTTGCACTAACCTTTTACGGTAGGATTGGTCCTTGGTGGAAAAGTTTGGTGAAATTACAAAAATGGTCCCTAAAGTTTGAAAGTTTGGCAGATTTAGTCCCTGGTGAAAATTAAATGGAAAAGTCAACCCAGGACCTTATACTATTCATACTTTGGCATAATACACCCTTTGAAATACTTTGGAAAATTGCCAAAACCTCACCTCCAACTTTCGTTAAATTACAAAAATAGTCCTTGTGTAAACCAAAACCAAACCGGACCTAAAACTAATACTACTCTAACCTAAACCTAATCCAATCCCAAAAATCCCACCCATTCCTTTCTTCTTTGGCCCATGTAGCAAACTAGCCCACACCACACCCCAAATAACAAATACGGGGTCAACCCTTTGACCTCAGTCAAAACCTATCAACCCCCACCTTTTCCCTCTTCCCCAGCCAAACCAGAATACCACCCTGGTATTGCCCACCACCACCACCACCACTTGCAGTATCATCATCACATCCCCACACCTCCCTGCACCTACCCTCACATCACATTTAATGCACCCCCCCCCCCAATTGCTGTAACAGTCCCAATTGCTTTTTGGCGCGAAAAAATTCAAAGGCTGAGATTGACTTGCAGTGATCCAATGGCTGAGATAATTGGTGGGAAATGATCAGAGGCTTAAGAAAACCCTAAAGGAAGGCTATAAAAGGGAGAAGAAAGCAAGGAGTGAGAGTAGTAGTTAATTAAGTATTATTAGAGTCAAATTTAAATTAAGTGTCCAATTTCAGTGTAATCTTTTCAATTCAAGCATTGTAGCAGTATCCTAGTTGTATTTTCAATCTTTTCAAGCAATAACATTTCAAGTTCAAGTTTATTTTGTGTTCTTATCATTTATTCCAAATTATGAAAATCTCAACAAGCTGAGTATTTATGTGTATCAAGAACCATGGACTGAGTTAGCTACATTTAGGTTCCAATAAGCTTATTGAAGCTTTTTAGAGACTCTAAAACTCAGAATTAATAGAAAACATCAAAAACACAAAAAAGTCAAATTTGGTCAACTGTTCTGTTTCTAACTTGCTTTCAGGTACTGAGGGTCATCGAGGAGCAAGATTGGATTTGAAGTTGGCCTATCTAAAGATAGGCTTCATAGGAAAATCCCTTGTTCAAGCTAGGGGTGTCTTGTAAGATTTTGCTTATTTAAATTTTCCACTAAAATTCCTAGTTCTTAGTAGCTTCTGATTGCTTGCTTGTTCATTGCCATTCTGTGTTCATCTGTGCTAGTTTATTGTTGTTTAAGTAGTTTTTAGCTTAATAATCATTACTTGCTTGTTAGAATATATAGTCACTTATAATTTCATAATTAACTGTCAAACTAGTTTAAGTATTAAATTTGAGTATTTGTAGTTGTGATCTGATTTTAAGTGCTTAGATAATTTTAAATAATCATAATTAGTAGTTTGTAATAAATATTGTAAACCTTAGTACCTCATTGATTGGGAAAACACAAAACAGTCAAGTATTAGGGTGTGTTTGGATCATTGGATTGTTGTGGTATTTAGGTACCATTTGGACTGGATTTCTGTTTCTTTGGTGTTCATTAGTTGTTATTATACTTAAGAAGCATAAAAACTTGGACTCATAACACAAAAAAGTCAAAATCATAGTTTGATCATCTCCACAGATTCACTGTGTGAGATTTGGGACCTCAAACCCATACAATTAGCTCATATCTTGTAGATTTAGATTAATTTAAGGTGATCATAGCTTATTACAACTATTTCAATCGGTAGGATTCATTAGAACTTCATCAAAGTCAGAGCTTGTGTTTTCAATCAAAAAGTCAAATTGCACCTTTAAGATTTTTGCAAAAGTTACAAGAATTTTTGTGATTTATGTGATTGGATTGAGGATCTGAAATTTATTGTAGTTATACTCTACCACCTCAACTTTTGATTTCCATTGCTGCTTCAATTTTTTGAATTTTTGAGTGGGCTCCACAAAGCTTGGAACACAGTTGCAGGGAAGAAACCTTCCCCTGCACCAGCAGAACCATCTCACCACCACCACTTTGGTGGTGATTTCAGACCAACCCAGTGGGCCCCAGTGGTTCCATTTGGTTTTTCCCAACCCCCCTCCTACCAGGGTACAAGGTTTGACCCTTGGTTTGACCTAGGACTAAGTGGACCCCACCTGGATTTGTTGCCAAAGTCTGTCCCATTCTGAGTTCAATTTCAAGTTTGCAAAAGTGCTTATTGGGATCTTATTAGCTTAATTGTGATCACTGCTTGTTGTTTATGGCTTATTTGAGTTAGTATAGCTTATTTGTATCAAGTTTGACCATTGTGGACCCCACCATCAGTCATTTGTGCTTAATTGCTCATCCAGTCAACAAAAGTCAACTGTTTAAGAAAAAGGGGGTGCATACTGCTTATTTTTAAGCATCATAAAAAGTTGTTTTACAAAACATGCTTATTTTCATCTAAGTTTTAGCTGTTACAAAGAAAAACCAAGAAAATCCAAATTTAAATTAAGTGATAGTTTCTATTTAATTCAATTTATCTTTTAATTTTCATTTTTAGATTTTTATTAAGCACTTAGTATTTTTATATTTTTATTAATTACCTCTTATATTAAAATAAATTCAGTAATTTTTCTAGATTTTTATTTTGTCATTTAGTAATTATTAAATTTAATATTAGTTTTCTTAATTATTAATTAATATTAAGTTTTAAATAGCATATTTAGTTTTTATAAAGGATAACCTAGTTTTTATATTTTTTATAGCTCTTATATAATATATTAGACTTTTAGAAAATATATTTTTAATTTATACTGTTCATTTTCCATTTTTCTTATTTTAATTGTTTAAATTAGATTTAAAGTAATTAAAAGGTAAATAATTAGTAGAATAACATTAAACATAATTTTTAGAAGTTTTTATAATTTTGTAGGATTCCTGTGATGGTTAAGTAATTTTATAAATTTTATCATAATTTTCTAAGTTAATTTAGTATTAATTGTAATTTAAATTAGTTTAGTTAGTTTAATTAAATTAAATAGTTTTTAATTACTAAAAAATCCATAAAGAGACAAAAATATTTATTTTTAATTTTTATACTTTCTTCAAGTTCTAATTTAAGTTTAGAAATTTTTTTTGTAAGTTTTTAGTTTAATTTGTAACATTTGTCATTTTAAGTTAATTTAAATTAGGTTTTAAATTAGATTTTAATTAGTTTAATTAATTAAATAATATTTAAATAGTAAAATAATCACTTTTATAATTTCATTTTCATTTTCAAATTTCTTTTTAATTTTAAGTTTTAAAAAGTTTCAAAAGCACCCCCTGTAGTTGTTAATTACTAAATCCCACTTTTCCAGTCTGATTGCGTGAATCATAATTGTGAATTTGTGCATATCCTTGTATATCTGATTTTTGTGAATATTATATCTGTGTACAAATACCAAAATAACAGTAGCAAAATCAATTCCATATCATCTGGGCTACTGTCCTCAGTGCCACTCACTCATAAACGATTTCAAATAACACCATTTCAATCTCGCTGGGACTTTAACGACCCGGGGAAACACTATACTATCCACGGAGCATTGGGATAAGTTGTTTTTGACTAGTTGACCTTGGTCAATTATATCTGACGGTTTAGACTCAATCAAGTAGACACACTATAAGCAGTAGGATGTGATTCTTGAGATCCTTTGTTCTTTGAGGACACAAATGCTAGGTTTTGAGTGGCAGAAGATGAAGTAGTTGTAGCATTCATCTTTGATTCATACACTTTCAAGTTGTTATAGAGACTTTCCAACTTCATATTTCGAAATCAGGCTTGTTTCTCCAAACAACTGTATGTATGCTCCATTCAGGGGCCAAGCTTCTGAGAAATTTAAGATTTACATCTTCTTGCGGAACAACATAGCCTATAAGCTTCAGGTGACTAACAAGTTGTTGAAGCCTGTTATAAGTACCATCTAGCTTTTCTCCACTTGTAGTAGTGAAGTTTTTAAACTGGTGATTCAACATATTCTTTCTTGATTTCTTGGTAGCATCATTACCTCTAAATCTAATCTCAACAGCATCCATCAGGTCCTTTGCAATTTCACAGCTATCAAAGTCCAATTGAAATTCATTTGGTATTCCCATCATAAGAATACTATGGGCCTTGATCTCCATCTTTCTTACAACATTTTTGATTGTACAATAATTCGCACTACCAGGCCTTCGATGGTGATCAAAGGAAATGAGGGGTGTTGTGATTATGCCAAGCTCGGATATAACCTGAAATAAGAAATATTAAAACACTATGTTAAGTGATTGCGCAGGAGTTGGACCCGGCGAACCACCTCCGGCGTGTGAATAAGTGATCGGTATGAGAGTTTAAGTGTAAATGTAGTAAAGTAAGGTGAGAGAGATTGCATACCAGATTTGTCATCGTCCAGGACTATTTATAGGTGAAGAAAACGGTCCTGGAGAGTGGTCACACGTTTGAGAGAGATCATGGGGGCGTCCCATGATTTTTGGTAACCGCTAGGGTTTAGTGTCCCACTCCTCCTGGTTTAGCGGGGGAGCTAAAGAGAAAGAGGAGACGTGGGTAAGACTTGGTCTCACCAATATTTGGACTTGGCATCGTTCCGTCCTTAAAACTTATCGAGAGATACTCTGAAGGGCTTAATCCTTCGATTAGCGAATTCCCACTTGGTAACTAGATCATTGATGATTAGTATTACGCCAAAGAAAGTTTAAGGAGGCTAGCCAGAGCCTTCGATTATGTAGGTTGCGATCAGACTCGAAGGGGGATCCTTCGAGCTAATCGGAGGGTACATCATCAAGCCCCTCAGTTGAAAGTTAGATATGCGCACAAGAATATGTGGCTTTCAACTCTATCATAGTTCAATGCTTTCACCATATCCTCAAAAATTGGATAAGATGAATTTTTGAAATACAAAGATGCATTAAATGCGCATGCTTATGACTTATCCGTTGAACAGAAGAATGTAACGGCATAATTATCGGTAAGTTCAACCATCTTTCAAAATTTAAAGTGTTGAGTGGATATAATTATGTGTAATATAAATACCGCACTCTCAAATTCTAAACCACAACTTTTTCCTATGCAACTTTCACAAAGCTATGACGTGTTTATCTACAACAATCAAAAGGTAAACTCTTCCCCCATCTTGTAGTTAGGCCCTTTAGGTATTACCAGGTAGCCATGAGCATGGATGCTAAACGTATTATAAGACAACAAAAATGTACTCTTTCAAAAGAAGCCCTAGCCCTCTTTCTAGATGATTACCCAATACCCAAACAACACAAAGTTATTCTCCCAAAAAATAGTCAGAGCATCTATGACGCCCCAAAAGGGTATTTGGGCCTGTAGACTCATGCCTTTACCCAGTCAAATCTAAGAATACCCCTGCACCTATTGTTTCTAGAGTTGCTACAATATTATGAGGTGCATATTTCAAGGTTTAATCCGTTTGGACTAGCCAAACTTACCAGCTACATAGTAATGTGTAAGGCATATGGGTGTGAGCCCACACTAAATGTGCTTCGAGGCTTCCTTAACCTGTGTCTCGAGGGAGATTGGTTGACACTGTCAAAGAGGAATGATGAAGATGTGCCCGTGCTAATCACCAAAACCTTCACAAATATAACAAACTGGAAAAGGGAAATTCTTTTATGTACAAGAGACAATCATACCTCCGGGGTATTCAACACTCTTGAATGAAGCATTCCGTTTCGACCGTAAGAAATTCAATGATCAACTTCCCCTCAATGTTCGAGACGACCGACTTTATCAACGTCTTGCCAGACACCCCATTGATGCGCAAACCTTTCCAGAACCCATCCTCTTTATGGCTGGTCTTGTGGACCATTGGGAAGGATCTCCTTTGTCGCTAGAAATCCATTGTGATGGCCAGAGTATGTATATGTAACTTATCATAAATGAATAACATATCTGATTATATTTATATATCTGTTTATATTGCAGTAATGGCATTCAGGAACTTTGTCGTATCTGATGGTGCAAAGGAAGCTAGCTTCATTCCCAGGGATCCTAGAGAATTCAGCTACGGGGTGGGTTCCCCTTCAACCTCAGTCAATAATAATGACGTAGATGCCATGGTGCTGGAGCCAGCAACAATTGAAGAGGTGATTCCCCTTAATGCTGAGGAGGTGCCTTTGGCAATCGAAGCCTTTCCTGACGTGGATATCCGTTCCTCCGATGATGTCCCCATGACGTATGCCGGTACCTCTGGTATAGCTGACAGGGTTCGTGAAAGGAAAGGGACTGAAATGAAGGCTTCGAAGCCTCCAATCAAGAGGAAACTTGACATACCCACTCTCTTATCCAGAGCTTCAAAGAAGAAGAACTCCCAAGATAAGACTGCTGCTGCCATACCCTCCGAAGATTCAGATGATGAAGACATTCATGGTAAGCGCTTATTACGACCTACATACTACCACAAAATTAATTGAAAGCTTCAAACAGCTCTTAATTCGACAATGTGCAGGTTTATCGAACACGAAGGAACTCCCCAACTCTCAAGTTTGCCACCGATTGGTTGAAGGTGTTATTCCAGGCCGTTGGAAGGGAGCCCTTGACAATATATCAATAGAGCAGCTGTGTGATCTTCATGACAAAAGCTACACAAGGCAAGCTGTTCTAGATAACCATCTTAATAGCCGAACAAGAGAATTGATACGGACTGTTAAAAATGCTAAAGAAGAGTTAAATGTAGTTCTGGCTCGTGAAGAACATAGGGTGCAGTTGATCAGTGAGCTGAAGTCAAAGTGTGACAGGGCTACGAAGGATATTGAGAAGAATCCAATTGTGCTAGATCTTCGATCCAACGCCATGAAGCTTGCCACTCGACTAAAGGAAGCCCAAGCTGAGTGTGGTAGGCTCAAAATGGAGGAGGCCAAAGCTATTAGGCTAAGAGAGAGAGTATCTGTGCTTGAGTCGAAGTGTGCAAGTCTTAAATCTGAAAAGAACAGACTCATGGAGCAAAAAACCAAATTGCAACAGGAGACGGATGCTCTAAACCTTCGATGTGAAAGTCTCCAGAAAGATAGGGCAGATGTGGTGGCCAAGGTTATTCCTTACATTGCTATGGAGTTGTATCATAGTGATGAGGTCGGACAAGTGGTGGCCAACTTGGTGAATGCTGCCATATTCCATGGGAAATGTACTACCCTGGAAGAGATTGTTGAAACTGGGAAGCCTGTGATCCTGTCGAAGGTTCCTTACTATCGTCCTTCGCATGGAAAGGAATATGATGTTTCCAGTAATGCTTTTGCTTCAGCATATTTTCCCTTTCTTTCGAAGGTGACCGAAGATCCGAAAGCTTCCGTTGAAAAACTGTTGTCGAAGAAGCCTAGTAGGATTCGGCCATCTTCTCCAAGTAGGAGGGCTTCTGGTGCGAAGCCTCCCTCTCATCAAGAAGATCCCCACTCATCAAAGAATGCATAAATTCTGCCTTGTTGGCAATGATTTATCCCGAGGGTTTTTTGTACCCTCCGAACACCTTTTATTTTTACTTCTTTGATTTTTAGGATGCTTGCTTTTGTGTTATCTACTTGCCATGGGATATTTATTTATTTCACCCTTTACATATATGTGTTTCTTCTCTCAACGTTGTGTAACAACGTTAATGTACAACCTAAGGTTACCGTAGATGAGTATCCTTATTGTGTGTACTTTGAACCAAGATTTTTGAGTAATCGTATAATTTAACTGCTGACAGAGGGTTGCGACCCACTCCATCTTTGTCCTCATAGTCTTACGGCTTCAAATGCCTATAGACGTTTTAGGAAAGTCAATGTGAATTATAGTGGATGCCATGTATAAGACATAAATATCATCCTTCGAACATTGAGACTTGTAGTACTTGGCTGAATAAATCTTTGTTGTAAGAAACGAAACAAGAGATTTATGAGAAATACGTTATATCATTAATTGGGTAGGGAGGATTACATCATTTTATGAAATGAATACTAAGACGCCTACCATTAATGCTTCTTTCCCCGAATGAGAAGAGTTCGATAAACTTGAGATAAACAAACTTTCTGAAAAATTACAAGTCTTATATGTAAAACTTACGAAGGTTGGTGCCACTCCATGTCCTGTCAACTTCGTCCCCAAAGATTGTTGCCAACTTATAGGTGATGCATAGGGATTGCACCAGGCTTTACCTCTCAAGGGATCTTGAGAAGCTTACAACCCCCACCAAGTAGTGTACCTGATCGATGTAGTATATGTCACACCCTCGAAATACATGAATGGCAGCGGAATGGAATACCTGAGGGTGTAACGGATCATAGCACACAAGCAAGGAAATATTGAACGACCTAAAGTGTCGTTTATAAAATACATCGTTTGATTTATTCAAAATATCAAAGTTATAAAACATAGGTCCCAAAAGTTAGAAAAGGTTTAAAGAAACCAGTTTAGTACAATCAAACGATAGTTCAAAGTGCATGAAATCCAAAAGTAACGCGTCAGCCTTGATACACAAAGTGACTCCATGCAATGCCATGAGAAATGCCTTAGTTACCTGAGAAATACATTGCGAAAAACGGTCAACATAAAGTTGGTGAATAATCATAGGTTTATAAGTAAATCAAGTGTACAAAATGCCATAAGTAATGCCATGAATTAGGATGTCCGGAAAGTATATACATTGGCTCTTAAGCTCATGACCCCGAAGCTAGACGATACTTGGCCCCAATGAGTGTTTACCAGGCACTCTAATAATAAAGACATGAAATGCATTCGTTCCATTTGGAGCAACCCAAACACGAATGGAGGCGTCACCCCCGATAGATCTATCCACTCACTCCCGCTTAGTACTAGAAATTAACGGTCCATGATATAATAAGGGGACTTATCAAGACGTGGTAATAAGGAAACTTAAGCAATGTATGAATTTTATACTTAGGCATGTACACGAAAATAAGTAATGCAATGTATTCTCCCCCGTGGGATTTGAAATCAAAATATAGAATTAAAACGGGGCTATGAGAACTCACCTCGAAGTAATGGTACAAAGATGGTGCAATGAGGTGAAAGTAGTCGGGACAATGAGGCGCGAGTACTAGCCGCAACCTAAATGAATAACCATGATCTAACTTAGATCAAGCCGTAATGAAATGAATGCACATGCACATGATACTCATACCACTCGTAATTTGAAAATACTAGTTATCGTCGTAGAAAAATAGATTCCATACTTAGGAAAATAAGTCCTTATATAGGAGTATATAACTTGTCGTACTATCTCGTTAAAAAGTGTTAGCGTTAAATTCCTTGTATTGAAAACCTTGAAATATGTCGTTAAGTCATATAAGTATTCTCTCGGGTCATACGTATTCGTTTAATAAGAAAATAGTCCTTAGTAATATTTTCTAGAAAATATACCGTTTAGCGCGTACGTTATTATTTTTATTTGTGTCCATATATATATATATATAGTTTGACGATGTTAGAATGGGCATAACTTTGTCGTTTCAAGCTCGTTTTCCTTGTTCTTTATGTCCACGGATTCGTCTTTGTATATACGAGTATATTTTAGATAACTCGGCTCTTTTAGGTTACGTTTAATGCTTCAAAATACCCATCGTATTCTGCCCAACAGCAAGCAGTTTTCTGGAAAAGTAGTTTTCGTCGTTAAGTTTGCAAAAATCATAACTCCTTCGTTATAAACTCGTTTTAATTGATTCTTTCGCCTAAAGTTTCTTTTTTGAATGTATTTTCTAAATCTTTGGTCAAAACTTAGTCATCATCCACTGATTTTCCCACGAATTTAAAATAAGGACAGTAGGTATTTCAAAAGTTTCAAAAATCATTTCCAAGTCTCTAAACTAGTTCCATCATCCATCAATCCACTTTCAAACACCACAAGACTAATCTAATCCTACCATACACCTTCTTAGGGTGTCATGGGTCCTTAAATATCATCAAACCACTAGGTCTAACAAGGGTTTCATATGTTTCCATTTCTAGGGCTTCAAAGTTAATATATACAAAAATGAAGTGGTACAAGATGATGCATGTATAAGATCTTATAAGAAAATTATATGAACATAATAATAACTTGTAAAAATCATAAAAATGAGTTTGTTTACTTACTTGATGGTTTAGAGAGTTTAGATGATAAAAAGTAGGGGTGGAAACGAGCCGAGCCGAGCCCGAGCCTGCCAGAGCTCGAGCTCGGCTCGTTTAAGTTTTAAAAGGCTCGAGCTCGAGCTCGGCTCGTTTCGAGCCTTAAACTTTAAGCTCGAGCTCGGCTCGTGGAATATTATATAGGCTCGGGCTCGGCTCGAGCTCGGCTCGTTTATTCGATTTGGTATGAAAAGTTAAAGCTTGGCTCGAGCTCGAGCTCGGCTCGTAATATATCTTTATTGAGCTCGTTAATAAGCTCGAGCTCGGCTCGTAGATAAATTAAAATATCATATTTTTGTTTAGGCTCGTTTAGGCTCGCGAGCCCAAACGAGCTTTTTATGTAAAGCTCGAGCTCGAGCTCGATTAATAAACGAGCTGCAATTTAGGCTCGAGCTCGGGCTCGAGCTCGTTTAGGCTCGGCTCGTTCGAGCTTTTTACCGATCCGATCCCGAGCTTTTCACGAGCGGCTCGGCTCATTTCCACCCCTAATAAAAAGCTTACTAATCCTTGAGTTTTTATTTCAAAACTCTAACAAGGATGATTATACAAACTAGTTTATGATATGATCTTGTAAAATTTACCCTCCTTGCTCCTTGTTTATCCCAAATCGAACCAAACTCCAAAGAAAAGAGAGAAAAAAACTTGCTAAGTGTAAGTAAAAGTGATTTTAGTGAAAATGAGTAAGAAAAGTTTAATTTATACAAAGGGGACAATTGTTTGGTGACATTTAATTAGTTTGGTGAGTTATTAAAGCTTGAAGACCAAAAAGGGGGGGGGGGGGGGTTGGCCGGTTTTGGGGAGGGAAAAGGGGGATGATGTTGGGTGGTTAGTTAGTAAAAATTAGTATTAGTAGTTAAGTATAGTTAGGTTAGGTTTAGGTTTAAGGTTTAATCGGGTACCGGGTTTGTTAAAAATAAGTTTTGTTGAAGTTATTCTGGACGTAATAAAGTTATAAAAGTTGTAAAAATAAGTCGGGTACAAGTACGGAGAGTTAGAGTGATTATCGTTCAATTTTGGTGAAAACCGGCGTTACTAAGTTAAACGTACGATACGTAATGGTTAAATTTCCAAAATACCGGGTAAATTAATATCATAGTTTTTATATTATAGAAATGAGTATAAAAATGTATTAGGATCATAATCGGGAGTGTCGGACATGTTAGACACTTTTATAGTTCGCGTATTAGCGTTTATTTGAAATAAACGTACGTAAATCGTTAATCGTACCAAAAGTATTAATTTAATTATCCTACGAGTGGAATAGTATGCAAGTGCCCTAATGATGATATGCAGACTATTTCTAGTCCGTATGAAGTGTCCCTGATAATAATGCACGAATTCGCTCCTGAACCAATACGGTTACGCGAATTTGAACACTCGTAAACTAAATTTACGATGACATGAATAATGCACGTGAATAGTGGTTTTCTCTCGGAAATGAATAGTGTCAAGTGAATAGTAAAATTTCTGAATATGTCTCGGAATGTCAAATTGACCTCAAAAACGATGAATAGTAAAACGATGAATATTGATCGATGAATAGTAATTTGTGAATAGTAGAATATCAAAGTTTGGGAAAATGACCTGAAATTGTGGGTTGTGACAGTCGCCCATCCAAAAAGGAATTCAGTCCCTGAATTCAGTTAGTGTTGGTCTCGGTACTAGGCTCGGTGAAAAGTTGTGGATACTTGCGTCGTATTTGGTCTTCTCGTTCCCAAGTAAACTCGGGTCCTCTTCGAGAATTCCAACGAACCTTCACGATCGGAATTCGACTTTGTTTCAATTGTTTGATCTCGCGATCCATAATTTCAACTGGTTCTTCCACAAAATTAAGCTTGTCATCGAGTTGTATTTCTTCTAATGGTATAATGGCAGACTCGTCCGAAAGACATTTCTTGAGGTTCGAAACATGAAACGTGTTATGTACGTTGCTAAGTTCTGACGGAAGTTTAAGTTTGTAAGCAACCGGACCAATCCTCTCCAGGATCTTGAATGGTCCAATGTATCTCGGGTTCAATTTCCCGCGTTTTCCAAATCGTATTACGCCTTTCCAAGGCGAGACTTTCAACATAACTTTGTCTCCGACCTGAAATTCCAATGGTTTGCGTCGAACATCTGCGTAGCTCTTCTGTCGACTTCTAGCAGTTTCGAGTCTCTCTCGAATTTGAATTATCTTTTCTGTTGTTTCTTGTACCATTTCCGGGCCAGTACATTGTACTTCACCGACTTCGGCCCAACAAACTGGAGATCGACACTTACGACCATAAAGTGCCTCAAATGGTGCAGCCTTAATGCTCGAATGGTAACTGTTGTTATAGGAAAACTCGATTAACGGCAAATGGTTAGCCCAACCATTTCCAAAGTCAATCACACATGCTCTAAGCATGTCCTCAAGTGTTTGTATAGTTCTCTCACTCTGACCATCGGTCTGAGGATGGTAAGCAGTGCTCATGTCTAACTGAGATCCAAAAGAATCTTGTAATGACCGCCAAAAGTTTGAAGTAAAACGACTATCTCTGTCGGAAATGATGGAAACTGGTGCACCGTGTCTTGAGACTATTTCCTTGACATAAAGTCTGGCAAGTTGTTCCATTGAATAAGTCTCTCTAATAGGTATGAAATGAGCTGATTTGGTAAGTCGATCTATGATTACCCAAATAGCATCGAAACCTCCTGACGTCTTTGGAAGTTTAGTGACAAAATCCATAGCAATACGTTCCCACTTCCATTGTGGAATTTCTGGTTGTTGAAGTAACCCTGACGGTTTCTGGTACTCGGCTTTCACTTTAGCACAAGTAAGACATTTGCTGACGTACGTAGCAATTTCTGCTTTCATATTCGGCCACCAATAAAGCTTTTTGAGATCCTGATACATCTTATCAGAACCTGGATGAATAGAGTACTTCGACTTGTGTGATTCATGCATAATCAATTCTCGCACTCCACCATAGAGTGGTATCCAACTTCGGTCCTTGAAGCATAACACTCCATCTGATCTCTTTACAAAGCCATTTTCGCTTTCTGGCATACCATAAAGTTTCTCATGCGGTCGGTTTCCTTCCTTGAGAGCCTCAATCTGAGCTTCTAGAATTTTCGATGGTAATGGCGAAATGATAGTCATTCCCAATGACCTGACTCTCAAAGGTTTGAGTCGTTCTTTTCGGCTAAGTGCATCTGCTACAACATTCGCTTTCCCTGGGTGATATCGGATTTCACAATCGTAATCACTCAACAACTCTAGCCAACGACGTTGTCTCATATTAAGTTCCTTCTGATCGAGTATATGCTGTAAGCTCTTGTGGTCGGTAAAAATTACACACTTAGTACCATAAAGGTAGTGTCTCCAAATCTTGAGTGCAAAAACTACCGCACCCAATTCCAAGTCGTGAGTAGTGTAATTCTTCTCGTGTATCTTAAGCTGTCTAGATGCATAAGCTATCACCTTCTCGTGTTGCATTAGCACAGCTCCAAGTCCTTGATGCGAAGCATCGCAATATACCACAAAGTTCTCAATACCTTCAGGTAGTGACAAAATCGGTGCGCTACACAGCTTTTGTTTCAATAGTTGAAACGCGGACTCTTGTTTTTCTCCCCACTCGTACTTCTCATTCTTTTGTGTCAGCTTCGTCAACGACTTCGCTATCTTAGAAAACCCTTCAATAAACCTTCTGTAATATCCGGCAAGTCCTAGGAATTGACGAATTTCCGTAGGAGACTTGGGCGTAGCCCAATCCTTAACTGCCTCGATCTTTGCCGGGTCGACTTGTAAACCTTGGCTATCAATAACATGGCCAAGAAATTGAACTCTACGTATCCAAAAATCACACTTAGAAAATTTGGCATACAATTGCTCCTTCTTGAGTAGTTCCAGTATTGTTCTGAGGTGTTCTTCGTGATCTTCCTTACTCTTGGAATAAATCAAGATATCGTCAATGAATACGATCACAAACTTATCAAGATATGGTTTGCACACCCTATTCATGAGATCCATAAATACCGCAGGTGCGTTGGTTAATCCAAAAGGCATCACTTGAAATTCATAATGACCATAGCGTGTTCTAAATGCCGTCTTCGGGATATCCTCTTCCCGAACTTTAAGTTGATGGTAACCGGATCTTAAATCAATCTTGGAATAAAAACTAGAACCTTGTAACTGGTCGAACAAGTCGTCAATTCTGGGGAGTAGATAACGGTTCTTAACCGTTAACTTGTTCAGCTCACGATAGTCGATGCACATTCTGAAAGTTCCGTCCTTCTTCTTCACAAACAAAACCGGCGCTCCCCAAGGCGAGGAACTCGGTCTAATGAATCCTTTGTCCAAAAGTTCTTGTAATTGATTCGACAATTCTTGCATTTCCGAAGGTGCAAGTCTATACGGTGCTCGTGCAATCGGTGCAGCTCCTGGCACTAATTCAATTTGAAACTCAACTTGTCGTGTAGGCGGAAGTCCTGGCAACTCTTCCGGAAAAACTTCTTGAAATTCCTTAACAATTGGCACATCTTCAAGTCGTTTCTCATCCGACTTCTTCTCCGTGATGTGAGCCAAGAATGCATAACAACCCTTCTTTATGTACTTCTCGGTTTTAATGCACGATATAATACTGAGTCTAGTTCCACTTCGCTCTCCGCGAACAACCAAAGTTTCACCGTTATAAGGAAGGTGAACAACTTTCTCATCACAAATAATTCTCGCTCGATGCCGAGATAACCAATCCATACCGATCACAACGTCGAAACTTCCAAGTTCTACGGGCATAAGGTCTATATTGAATGGATGGTTTAGGAAATTTATGGTGCAACCACGAACAATGGTGTTGGTGTTAACTAAAGACCCATCGGCTAATTCAACGATATAGGAAATGTCTAATGGGGTTGGTTCTATGTTAAGCAAAGGTGCAAATGCAATAGAAACAAAACTTCTATCCACTCCTGAATCAAATAAAATGGATGCATAACGATTATTAACGAGGAACGTACCCGCAACAACATTCGGGTCTTCTTTGACATCGTCTCCTCCCATGACATAAGCTCTTCCTCGAGCCATTCCATTTTGGTTTCCTGTTCCTTGATTCCTCTTCTTCGGGCACTCATTCTTAAAGTGTCCAAGTTCTCCACATCCAAAACACGTTACCGGTGGTTTCTGATTGTCACCCACGATTGGAAGTCTACAATCTTTGATGTGGTGACCAAGCTTCTTGCAATTGCCACAAATATCTGGACAACGACCTGGGTTATGATGCTTCTGACACCTTTCGCACTTAGGTAGGTTACCAGTGTAACCTTTTCTGTCATTTGGTCCTGCAGCATAAACCTTTGCTACCTCCTGTCTCTTAGGTGGCGGCTGAACAGCATATCCACCTTGGTTGTAGTCAAACCTCCTCTTGTTGTTGTTGTTGTTGTTGTTTCGGTTATTGGGATAGTTGCGGTTCCGATTGTTGTTATAGTTGTTGTTGTTCCGAGTGTTGGTGTAGTTGGTGTTGTTTGAACGGTTATTGTTGTTGACAGCAGCTTTCCCTTTGACTACTTGAACCATGAGTTTCTGAGTTATACGAATAGCCTCTTCCATTGATTGAGGATCAAAAGAAATCACATCTCCTCGAATACTTTCAGGCAATCCACCAACAAAGTTTTCCATCTTTTTCTCATCGTCGGGAACCATAGTTGGACACAGTACAGCCAACTCTTGAAACTTCCTGATGTAAGTCTCAATGTCATCACCTTTAGTCACAAGCTCATAAAATTCCGTTTCCATCTTTTGCACCTCGGTACGAGGGCAAAACTTCTTTGTCATCAGTTTCTTGAATTGATCCCAAGTGAGTTTGTGAGCATTTTCCATACCAATCGGCTGAGCATACGAATTCCACCAAGACATAGCTTCATCAAGAAGCATACCTGTAGCAAACTTCACCTTGCTAACTTCCGGGCATTCACACATGAGAAAAACATTCTCAGTCTTTTCAAACCAGCGGATTAGAGCAACCGCTCCTTCAGTGCCCTTAAATTTGACGGGATCACTAATCTTGAAATCTTTCCATGTACATCCACGCCTAGCAGTGGGTGGTTCAACGACCTCTGTATTAGAAGCAGCCTCAGCAGCCCTTGCAGCAACCTCAGCTCTCTCAATCTCTAGAGCTTCTGCAATACTATCCCTGACCAACTTGCGGATAGCGGCTTGAGTCATAGCGGACGTTTCTGGTGCAGTCTTACTCTTCCTTGGTGCCATATTTCTGATAAATCATGATGGAAATAACCATGAGAAAAATCATAATAGAAATAGTCATCGTACCAAAGATATACACCCACAACATGTATATATAAATATACAACCACAACAAATATAAATACAACCACGACACGTACGAGTACAACCACAATCTGTCTAGATATCACCACGACAAGTATATATATACAACCACAACAACCACGTCACGTATATATACATCCACAACCTGTGTCGATACAACCACAACATATATAAATACAACCACGACGCGTATACATGCGACAATAATAAAGAGCAACCACGAAACATCATAAATATAATCACAACACATGAATATAATACATGAAAATTTCGGTCGATGTAGGCCGATATAATATATAGCACAACATTTCCA
Organism: Artemisia argyi; assembly: GCA_030686995.1. NCBI lineage: Eukaryota > Viridiplantae > Streptophyta > Magnoliopsida > Asterales > Asteraceae > Artemisia > Artemisia argyi. The sequence continues at coordinate 35,973,633 of CM060676.1, read as the reverse complement.
CATAGTAGAGTCGCACTTGATAATATTTGTTTGTACAACAATCAAAAGACTACAAGTTCTTGAACTATGTCCCACATCCCGGGACTAGGAAAATAATACAAGCTAATATAATACCAGTCTACGTCTAGGCTCCTCCCGGTGCTCTAGATGGTCCAGGCTCTCCCCTCAAGCGGCGAATCTCACGATCCATCGCCACCACAATCTCCTCAAGATGCTCAAGTCGTAACCGAGAAGAAGCATCCCTACGCTCCAAAACAACTACCCTCTCTCGAAGCAGTGTCAACTGATCTACCTGCTCCCACTGGGTCTCCTGTGTCGCCTGAGCTCTATCTCGAATCTCAGGTAACTCATCCCTAAGTAGCTCAATCTCCTCCTGGTGCCTCAACTGTCGTGCCTCGAGTCCATGGTAAGACACATCAATACTAACTCTGCCCTGAACCAAATCCTCAACCTGCTCCTCAACAGTCTCAAGTCGAGTGGTAATGATCTCATCAACTCTATGCCCCAACCTATCAACTTGCTCCTGCTGAGCACCCATCTGATCCTCTAATGTGACGGCTGTAGGGCTCCTCGCCGCAGCCGCTCTAGAACTCTCACCTATGTGGTACTCTGGTGGTGGTGAAAAGTCATCAGTCTCAGTGGTAGGTGAATCTGGAGTGGTAAGCCTTGCACGCTTCCGAAGCGACAAGAGTGAGGTAGCTATAGGAGTGGTAGTGGGTATAGCTGGTGGTGGTGGTGTAGGCATAGTAGGACGGACATGGGGAGTAGGAGCCGTCTCCTCCTCCTCGAAAGGCTCGGTGTCACCATCAGATGCCAAGAGTGGCAACTCAGGTGTAGGTGAAACAAGTGGTGAAACAGCAGTAGAGGACACAGAACCCTCATCATCAGAATCGGATATAGTGTAAAGTACAACAGTGTCAGGATTCGAAGACATGACTCTGTGATAATCAAGGTGAAATAAATAAATGACTCGTATAATGGCATCACCAAAAATAAGTAAATATGCACTTATGATGAAATGATGATATGCTATGATAGTGTGGTTATAGTCTAGGGTCAATGATGCAACCTAGTTCGCTATAACCTTAGCTCTGGTACCAATCTGTCACACCCCCAAAATACCTGAATGGCAGCGGAATGGAATACCTGAGGGTGTAACGGATCATAGCACACAAGCAAGGAAATATTGAACGACCTAAAGTGTCGTTTATAAAATACATCGTTTGATTTATTCAAAATATCAAAGTTATAAAACATAGGTCCCAAAAGTTAGAAAAGGTTTAAAGAAACCAGTTTAGTACAATCAAACGATAGTTCAAAGTGCATGAAATCCAAAAGTGACGCGTCAGCCTTGATACACAAAGTGACTCCATGCAATGCCATGAGAAATGCCTTAGTTACCTGAGAAATACATTGCGAAAAACGGTCAACATAAAGTTGGTGAATAATCATAGGTTTATAAGTAAATCAAGTGTACAAAATGCCATAAGTAATGCCATGAATTAGGATGTCCGGAAAGTATATACATTGGCTCTTAAGCTCATGACCCCGAAGCTAGACGATACTTGGCCCCAATGAGTGTTTACCAGGCACTCTAATAATAAAGACATGAAATGCATTCGTTCCATTTGGAGCAACCCAAACACGAATGGAGGCGTCACCCCCGATAGATCTATCCACTCACTCCCGCTTAGTACTAGAAATTAACGGTCCATGATATAATAAGGGGACTTATCAAGACGTGGTAATAAGGAAACTTAAGCAATGTATGAATTTTATACTTAGGCATGTACACGAAAATAAGTAATGCAATGTATTCTCCCCCGTGGGATTTGAAATCAAAATATAGAATTAAAACGGGGCTATGAGAACTCACCTCGAAGTAATGGTACAAAGATGGTGCAATGAGGTGAAAGTAGTCGGGACAATGAGGCGCGAGTACTAGCCGCAACCTAAATGAATAACCATGATCTAACTTAGATCAAGCCGTAATGAAATGAATGCACATGCACATGATACTCATACCACTCGTAATTTGAAAATACTAGTTATCGTCGTAGAAAAATAGATTCCATACTTAGGAAAATAAGTCCTTATATAGGAGTATATAACTTGTCGTACTATCTCGTTAAAAAGTGTTAGCGTTAAATTCCTTGTATTGAAAACCTTGAAATATGTCGTTAAGTCATATAAGTATTCTCTCGGGTCATACGTATTCGTTTAATAAGAAAATAGTCCTTAGTAATATTTTCTAGAAAATATACCGTTTAGCGCGTACGTTATTATTTTTATTTGTGTCCATATATATATATATAGTTTGACGATGTTAGAATGGGCATAACTTTGTCGTTTCAAGCTCGTTTTCCTTGTTCTTTATGTCCACGGATTCGTCTTTGTATATACGAGTATATTTTAGATAACTCGGCTCTTTTAGGTTACGTTTAATGCTTCAAAATACCCATCGTATTCTGCCCAACAGCAAGCAGTTTTCTGGAAAAGTAGTTTTCGTCGTTAAGTTTGCAAAAATCATAACTCCTTCGTTATAAACTCGTTTTAATTGATTCTTTCGCCTAAAGTTTCGTTTTTGAATGTATTTTCTAAATCTTTGGTCAAAACTTAGTCATCATCCACTGATTTTCCCACGAATTTAAAATAAGGACAGTAGGTATTTCAAAAGTTTCAAAAATCATTTCCAAGTCTCTAAACTAGTTCCATCATCCATCAATCCACTTTCAAACACCACAAGACTAATCTAATCCTACCATACACCTTCTTAGGGTGTCATGGGTCCTTAAATATCATCAAACCACTAGGTCTAACAAGGGTTTCATATGTTTCCATTTCTAGGGCTTCAAAGTTAATATATACAAAAATGAAGTGGTACAAGATGATGCATGTATAAGATCTTATAAGAAAATTATATGAACATAATAATAACTTGTAAAAATCATAAAAATGAGTTTGTTTACTTACTTGATGGTTTAGAGAGTTTAGATGATAAAAAGCTTACTAATCCTTGAGTTTTTATTTCAAAACTCTAACAAGGATGATTATACAAACTAGTTTATGATATGATCTTGTAAAATTTACCCTCGTTGCTCCTTGTTTATCCCAAATCGAACCAAACTCCAAAGAAAAGAGAGAAAAAAACTTGCTAAGTGTAAGTAAAAGTGATTTTAGTGAAAATGAGTAAGAAAAGTTTAATTTATACAAAGGGGACAATTGTTTGGTGACATTTAATTAGTTTGGTGAGTTATTAAAGCTTGAAGACCAAAAAGGGGGGGGGGGGGGGGGTTGGCCGGTTTTGGGGAGGGAAAAGGGGGATGATGTTGGGTGGTTAGTTAGTAAAAATTAGTATTAGTAGTTAAGTATAGTTAGGTTAGGTTTAGGTTTAAGGTTTAATCGGGTACCGGGTTTGTTAAAAATAAGTTTTGTTGAAGTTATTCGGGACGTAATAAAGTTATAAAAGTTGTAAAAATAAGTCGGGTACAAGTACGGAGAGTTAGAGTGATTATCGTTCAATTTTGGTGAAAACCGGCGTTACTAAGTTAAACGTACGATACGTAATGGTTAAATTTCCAAAATACCGGGTAAATTAATATCATAGTTTTTATATTATAGAAATGAGTATAAAAATGTATTAGGATCATAATCGGGAGTGTCGGACATGTTAGACACTTTTATAGTTCGCGTATTAGCGTTTATTTGAAATAAACGTACGTAAATCGTTAATCGTACCAAAAGTATTAATTTAATTATCCTACGAGTGGAATAGTATGCAAGTGCCCTAATGATGATATGCAGACTATTTCTAGTCCGTATGAAGTGTCCCTGATAATATTGCACGAATTCGCTCCTGAACCAATACGGTTACGCGAATTTGAACACTCGTAAACTAAATTTACGATGACATGAATAATGCACGTAAATAGTGGTTTTCTCTCGGAAATGAATAGTGTCAAGTGAATAGTAAAATTTCTGAATATGTCTCGGAATGTCAAATTGACCTCAAAAACGATGAATAGTAAAACGATGAATAGTGATCGATGAATAGTAATTTGTGAATAGTAGAATATCGAAGTTTGGGAAAATGACCTGAAATTGTGGGTTGTGACAGTATAGTATAATGACAAGAACCGGGGGATTGATCGTTCAGCTAGGAATAGTGTCGCTAGGATTAGAAAACCTAAAGACTAGGTCTAGAGATGAGGGATGATTCTTTTTGTATTTTTTTTATATTTTTTAGAAAGCAAGTAAATTCTCGGGTTTTGGAGGATTTGGGCGGAATTAGTTGCTATTCAACTAACCCAATACTAAGATGCAATCAAAATAAAATACTAGAAATGAAAATAAACTAAATTAAACTAAGGTTGTGAGCAATAAGTGGAGAAATGTGTTTACTTAGATTTCACTACTCCCTAGATATCTTTTACACGTTAATTACTTGTTATAGTTGCGTGGATGACGGATTGTATTCCTTAATACCATTCATGGGGTGGCGTACTTAACTCCCCAATCCTATGAGTGCCTACTTCACTCCTATGTCGAGCCGGCTAAGAAGCTCCTAACATGGGATCATTAGAATTTACTCATGCATTAAATACAACCAATAAAACCTAGTACACATCGGTTCATGTTTCCTAAGACGTTCAAGCATGTTACCAATTGGAGATCTGCCAGTTTTCTTAAGCCTAACATTCAAATCATTCATCCAATACAACCATAAACAAGTAATCAACACATAATCAACATCTAGGTTTCATTAGATCTAAGCAAACACAAGATAAATCTAGCCTAGTATGGTGGAATTAAGACAAGCACAAGATATAGACAACCAACACATAGACATATTGATTGAATTAAAAGAACACTTATCTCAATAGCACATGCAAGCATTCAAGGGCTGAAACCCTTGAAAAACCTGTAAAATTCGTACATGGTTCGGCCTTAGGGTTTCTCCAAACTTGTTCCTCTTTTAATGAATGAAAATTAGAAAACTATATATAGAAAATAGAGGCTGACGGCGTCAAGAACAACCTTATGACGCCGTCATCTCGCCGCCAAAAGAATCCTCGGACTGCCTTGATCTACAACTGACGCCGTCACGTTTTACACTTTTCCAGGCCGTCACGTATTTAACTCTTGACACTCTTCCTTGTGACGCCTTCATTTCTGTACTGGGCTGTCATGCTTTTTACTCTTGACGCCGTCAGGAAAATGCTCTTGACGCCGTCACACACTGTTCCCAGCTTGGAAAATTAAGTCTTTGGCGTTTTCTTCACTTTTATGCTCCAAAAATGTCCGAATTGCTTCCTTTTCCAGATTTCACTCTCAAAGTACCTAAAATCACAAAAGGAACGATTTAGGGCAATATTTGATCAAATAAATTCAATTCCGGGCTTAAATGACCCCCTAAAAGTGGTTCATTTTTCGCCTCATCATATACCCTTACACTTGAGATTTGCTTGTCCTCAAGCAAATGCGCTTTTATTCTACTCAAAATACAAGTTAGGGGTCATTTAACACTAATATAAAAGTAATTACAACGAATAATCATTCCACTAAAGTCCAAAGATAAGCACGGAGGTCATACACTAGCACCTCACAAATAGTGTTTAGATACTCACATCTCCCGGGTGTAATAAAGTATAAATTACAATATGGAAACGGAAGATATCTCTCACTACCTGTCATAGCAAAATAGATTACCATAGGCTTGGGAAAGGATCAAACCTCCACCACATGGCGTAAGCACCTAGGATAAACTATCAAAGAGGTCTTTCAAAGGGTTGTAACGTTAGGTGTAGGGATATGAAATACACGGTTTTGTTGGATATAGGCAGTCTTTACTGGTGGCGAGTTAATCTTCTTGGTCAATTACATGTACAATGTGGCGTTGCTAAGCCAAGACTACACTCGACTTAAGCTAATAAATGAAAAATAACAAAAACATAAAATAAACATAGAATAAAAAGGAATGGTAGTCCGTATGTTTTTCTCTTTTTTTTTTCTATTTTTTTTTTTTTTTTTTTTTTTGCATACACTCTTACCGTATCATCCAAAATAATACATCATAGGGAATGTAAATTCCCCTTACACTTGAATTTTTACACAATTTACAATAAACTAATCTAATGACTCGAGTTAAGAAAATCAAAACACTTGGAGTACTTTTAAGATTAACGCACATACGGGGGTAATAATATGATGTTCTTCCCCATTACTCCATAAATAAGTACTTTACCCATGAGTCCCAATCGTCCCAAAACAATATGTACAAGGATATGACTCGTCTTAGCAACCATGTAATCAATTAGATAGTTAACTTAGGGTTTAACAAATAATAATAATGCACCAAAGATGAGCGCATACACGGAAGGCTAAGGCGATTTGGGTGTACATTTAAGTGGGGTGTAACAAATTCTTCCTTTAAGTAAAATGCTTAAAGTTAGAAACGAAAAGATAGGCTCGGAGGGGTGTACTAGGGGTTTCGTGTACTAAAAATGAGTACAACGCTAAGGGTGTGGTAAAAATTAGTTGACTTAACTAGCCAAGTAATATGACTTAAATGGTCAAGTAATTATGATACGGGTTTAACACAAGGGTGATCCTAATGCCTCTTATCATGTAGTAAATCCTACTACACGAATGTAGTCTCACTAGCGGTCTCGGGATGCATCACTAACGCAAGTTCTAGAATCTAAATGCTACCGGTACACTCATAAGCACTAATAGTAAATGCTTTTCCTATCAAATCTAAAGGCGAACCTCACATATTTGGGTGGAAAATTTTTCTGAAAGTACGGTTATGTGCTAGTCATACAATCTCCTATCCATGAGACGCTTGCTATGGCTAAAGTTTCACTCCTAAATGTTGTAAAAAATTTTAAATTTGGCGCTAAAATTGCACTAACAAGTATTTCTCATAGTTTTATTACACATCTACTATTAAACAAACAAACTCAAGCGAAAGTGTCTCTGTAATGTATCATCATTTTACCCTCCCCTTAAACTTAGGATGAACATTGTCCCCTATGTTCATGTAAAGAATGTAAAACTGAAAAAGTAAAAAGAATGAAATCAAATACTCCCCTGATTCACTCGGTATCGATAATAAGGTAGCCAGGTTAGATCTTCCTCCAAGAAAATGAACAATCAAAGCTTTCCTTCCAGAGTATAAATCATCTTCTTGTCATACATAACCTGTAAATCCTGAGAAAACAAACAAGACAACCTCGCATAAAATCGGCGGCAATCTACATAAGTTACTAAATCCTAGAAAACAAAATAAGATATAATGCTTGTGGAATGAAGTTTGCAGATTTCCTGGAGATTATAAAACTTAATAATTCAACAAAAACTTTAAAACTCCGTTAGAAAAACAAAACTGGTAAAATTTCCAGATTTTTACACGTGACGCCGTCAAGAGTAAACTCATGACGTCGTCAGAAGTGACCTGCAGAAATTCTTATGTTAAGTTTCCGGAAAATTTCTAGAAAAACTTGGTCCTACTTCCTGGAAAATCCTGCAAAACTTCATTATGACTCAATACAAGCATTTGACTCTAACAAATACAAATATACATGTTCACTTAATATTGTGGAGAATCATGATCGGTTTGTTTCTTAAAAACATATTTGGGTTTTGCCCTTACACTTATCTTTTGCAAAAATACCTTTAGGAGGAGTTAAGACTAGGCCAAAACAACAAAGTAAAGTATTTCCACTTTTTAGTTTAGAAACATGATCTACCAACAATAAAAATAAAGCATGCATACGGAAGCAAATAACAAACAAACAAAATAAAATCACACAAAGCATGGGTTGCCTCCCAAGAAGCGCTTTTCTTTATTTACGAGTCTTGTAGCTAGACTCAAGGTCATGGGTTACTACGTGACCTCATCATTGGTTTCACTCTCCGGGTCGTCTTCTAAACTAGTATCGCTTTCATAGTGTAAGTATTTCGGGTCTTCGAACTCGAAGACATCTTCTCGATACTTAGAATCAAGCTTACTAACATCCTTAAAGAATCCACATGATAAATCATAAGTGTTCTTACACCCTCTCCGAACATCTTCATCACACAAAATAAGTTGGGAACTTATCCTATCAAGCCCGTCACAATCGATTTCCTTAAGGTCTTTTCTCTTGTACGGCGTTTGGTATGAAACCTTTCTAATTCCATCAGCGAAGGTCATGATTCCGTTCTGGTCATCAACTATCAAATTAGTGATTTCACAAAAGGGTGCTCCAAAAACGACTTGTGATAACCTAGGGTCGACATAGTCTTCGATGTTGTCCACAATCGTGAATTCCATAGTGAATGCCATATTTCCTACGAACACCTGGATTTCATGATCTTTACCAACCACTTTCTCTCCCTTATAAATCATTCCCCATCTGCAGAAATTGTTATAATGGAATAGGGACATAAAATTCTTAGGCAGGAATACGTTAATGTAGACGTTATCGAAGTACTTATGACCGATCATGCAGGGAATTTTGAGATTATTCGGATCACGCCGTCTTATCTTCCCCGATTCTCCATCCCTTGATCCATATAGATTTCCCTCAAGGGAAGGACGATACTCGTATACCTCCTCATTACCCTTACAAAAAATTACCTTCTTAACACCATTGGTGAACAATGCACTTCCATCATTCTCATCAAGGATTACTCCCGATTCATTGAAAAATGGTTTCCCAAGAACAAGGTTGGTTAATGTTCGATTGGTGAGAGGGTCCACATCATTGACCACGGTGAGGGCAATATTGTAAACAAGTTCTCCAATCATAATTGACAGATTTCTTATTACCCTTGCATTATCGACTCTCTCGCACACTATGCGTTCTGGGAAGGCTTCTTGGCATAGGGAAAGGGGTATTATGTTGTCTGGGAAGCTAGGATCTATATGACTATCGGTTAAGGGCTTTTCCTTAATGGTGCAGGAGATCTTAAAAACTTTAGGGTTGCTTTCATTAGTCCTATCGCTACTCCCACTGGTAACATCCTCCATTTTTCTCTCGGGCTCCTCTAAAATAGATTTACCTAAAATGGCTGGATTTCTCGTATGCTCTTATGATCTCTCTTTCCCTTCATCTGATTTGCTAGATTCTTGCGCGGCGCACTGCTCGGATGAGTTGGTAGGGCTTATGGCCAAATCGTGGTCCACCCTTGAGGCCTCATCTTTAGCTGTATGACCAATTTTTTCAGTTTGTTGTTGTTTTAGGTTAGGTGTAGAAGTAGATATCGTGGTGATGGTGTTTACGAAATGGATTGGTCCTAGGGGGTTGACAGGTTCTTTTTCTTTTAGTGATAGATGTTTGAATAGCTTACTAGGACTTTTTATTTTCACAGGGGAGGTTGGTGGACTCATGATGGTAACAAACTTGACCTCATCAATGTGAATAGGTTTATTAACAACATGCTCTTTGATAGCAGTTAACAGATTACAAATCTTGTTATTCATTTCGGCCTGCTGTTGTCTAAATTTAGCCTCGAGCGTAGAGAGCTATAATTCTTGAGATAGAATGAATTTTCGCAAAGCATCTTCACAGCTTTGCCTAGGAATGCTTTGTGATGGAAAATGCTCGGACCAAGTGAGTGGTGAGGAGTCATTGAAGGATACGCTCTGCGTTTGGTACCTTCTGAAATTAGGTTTATCCTTCCATGCCTCATAGGCCTCGTCAGAAGTTCGAGGGCCTCGACCCATGTGTGACGATGTGAATTTATTATAAGCATGTTTTGGAAGCTCCATGCAGTTATGAGTCTCGTGAGGGCCATTACATAATTTGCATGTAGAAGCGATTCTGCTTACTTGGCTTGAAGGCTTTTGAGCTTCGTAAGATTTCATGAGAGACTTGACTCGACCTTCAAGTTCCATGATCCTACGGTCGGGGGTGCTAGAGTTGTTCGAAGGCAAAGATATTGCCTTGACCGTTTTGTTCAAATCATGGGGATCACTCCAACTTTCGTTGCCATAGAGAGCAAGATCTTCTATGAGTTTCCATGATTGTTCCGCACTTAGATCACGTAGCTTACCACCGGCCGATTGGTCAATGGCTCGCCTCGTGGAGAGATCGATATGGTCATAAAAGATTTCGACTTAGAGCCAAAGATCTATGCCATGATGAGGGACTTTTTGGAGTAAGTCCTTGAAATGAGTCCATGCTTCATAAAGAGATTCATTTTGACGTTGTTGGAACATCAAGATGTCATTTCTAAGCTTAGTAGTTCTCCCCAGTGGGAAAAATTGAGCAAGGAAACGAGTGGTGAGATCATCCCATGTGGTGATGGATCCCGCGGGTAAACGCTCAAGCCATTGACTAGCTTGATGCCGTAGAGAGAATTGGAATAGGCGTAATCGGGTTGTCTCTCTAGTTGTAACATCTAGGTCTATGGAGTCTACGATTTTTAGGAAGTCCTTAAGATGTTGATTTGGATCTTCGGAATGAAGTCCATGGAATGCACATCCGCTTTGCACCAACCGGATGGTGTCGGATCGCAAGGGGGTCACATTGGCTCCGGTGAGCTCAATGGTATTTCGGTAGCCTTGGTGGCTAGGTCGGGAATACTCTCCTAAGGTTCGGGGCCTAAGAGGTTCTAGTGGTGGGTTTTGTTGTGGTGGGATGACGGGTTCAAAGATGTTCCCATCGTCCATGATGTCGGGTGGTGAAGAGTCACGAAGAAAAACATGAAGAAATAAGATAGACTAAAGAAAACCTAAAAATAAAAATAAAATCTTACTAGAAAGGAATCTAGCAAGTAGACCTAATAAAAAGAAATTCTAACCTAGACAATAATTATTCCCCGAGCTGCGGCGCCAAAAACTTGATGCGTAGGGATTGCACCAGGCTTTACCTCTCAAGGGATCTTGAGAAGCTTACAACCCCCACCAGGCAGTGTACCTGATCGATGTAGTATAGTATAATGACAAGTACCGGGGGATTGATCGTTCAGCTAGGAATAGTGTCGCTAGGATTAGAAAACCTAAAGACTAGGTCTAGAGATGAGGGATGATTCTTTTTGTATTTTTTTATATTTTTTAGAAAGCAAGTAAATTCTTGGGTTTTGGAGGATTTGGGCGGAATTAATTGCTATTCAACTAACCCAATACTAAGATGCAATCAAAATAAAATACTAGAAATGAAAATAAACTAAATTAAACTAAGGTTGTGAGCAATAAGTGGAGAAATGTGTTTACTTAGATTTCACTACTCCCTAGATATCTTTTACATGTTAATTACTTGTTATAGTTGCGTGGATGACGGATTGTATTCCTTAATACCATTCATGGGGTGGCGTACTTAACTCCCCAATCCTATGAGTGCCTACTTCACTCCTATGTCGAGCCGGCTAAGAAGCTCCTAACATGGGATCATTAGAATTTACTCATGCATTAAATACAACCAATAAAACCTAGTACACATCGGTTCATGTTTCCTAAGACGTTCAAGCATGTTACCAATTGGAGATCTGCCAGTTTTCTTAAGCCTAACATTGAAATCATTCATCCAATACAACCATAAACAAGTAATCAACACATAATCAACATCTAGGTTTCATTAGATCTAAGCAAACACAAGATAAATCTAGCCTAGCATGGTGGAATTAAGACAAGCACAAGATATAGACAACCAACACATAGACATATTGATTGAATTAAAAGAACACTTATCTCAATAGCACATGCAAGCATTCAAGGGCTGAAAACCCTTGAAAAACCTGTAAAATTCGTATATGGTTCGGCCTTAGGGTTTCTCCAAACTTGTTCCTTTTTTAATGAATGAAAATTAGAAAACTATATATAGAAAATAGAGGCTGATGGCGTCAAGAACAACCTTGTGACGCCGTCATCTCGCCGCCAAAAGAATCCTCGGACTGCCTTGATCTACATCTGACGCCGTCACGTTATACACTTTTCCAGGCCGTCACGTATTTAACTCTTGACGCTCTTCCTTGTGACGCCTTCATTTCTGTACTGGGCCGTCATGCTTTTTACTCTTGACGCTGTCAGGAAAATGCTCTTGACGCCGTCACACACTGTTCCCAGCTTGGAAAATTAAGTCTTTGGCGTTTTCTTCACTTTTATGCTCCAAAAACGTCTGAATTGCTTCCTTTTCCAGATTTCACTCCCAAAGTACCTAAAATCACAAAAGGAACGATTTAGGGCAATATTTGATCAAATAAATTCAATTCCGGGCTTAAATGACCCCCTAAAAGTGGTTCATTTTTCGCCTCATCAATAGGCTTCGTTACCGTAGGCTTCAACTACTATGTAAGGCCCCTCCCATGTTGGTTCCAACTTCCCTTGGTATTCGGCTTTGCTTGCGATGTTAAGTCGAAGGACATATTCGCCTGGTTTGAAGCTCGAGGGCCGAACCCTGCTGTTGTAATATTTTTCTAACTTTTGCTTGTACATAGCTTCTCTGATGGAGGCTATTTCTATTCATTCTTCGAGTAAATCTAGATTCTCCTGAAGCTTTTTCCACGCTTATCTCTGAGGGGATGACAGCTTCTGTGCCATAAGTAAGGCTGAAAGGTGTTTCCCCGTGACTCGACTTGGGATGTGTCCTATGAGCGCAGAGAACTTGGGGTAATTCATCCACCCTCCCTTGGTGACTTCGTCCTAGCCTTCTTTTGATTCCATTGATAATGTCTCTGTTGGTAACTTCTAATTGGCCATTACCTTGAGGGCGGTACACGGATGTGAACGATTTCTTGATTTTTAAACCATTGCAACAAGTAGGAAATACCCCTTCAGCAAATTGCTTCCCATTGTCGGAGATGATGATATGAGGGACTCCGAAGTGGCAAACGATGTGTTCCCATATGAATTTTTCCATGTGCCTGCCCGTCACAGATGCCAAAGGTTTGGCTTCAACCCATTTGGTGAAGTAGTCGATAGCTACGACCAAAAACTTCACTCCTCCTGGTGCTACTGGCAGAGGTCCTACTATGTCAATTCCCCATTGGGAAAAAGGCCACACAGATGTGACAGAGGTCATATCTTGTTTAGGTAGTCTTGGGACCTTAGAGTGGATCTGACAAGCCTCGCATTTATGTATTATTTCCATTGCATCCCTGTGCATTGATGGCCAGTAGTATCCCAGCATCATAATTTTAGAGACGACGGAGCGGGATCCCGCATGTAGACTGCACGATCCTTCATGAACTTCATTGATTATGTTTTCAACCTGCTTAGGTCTAACACAACGAAGCCATGGGGATAAGAAGGATCGTCTGTAGAGGTAGTCTCCTATTATCCTGTATTGAGGAGCTTTGACTCTGACTTTTCTTGCTAGCTTTGGATCTTCCGGTAGAATGCCGCTTATTAAGTACTCCCTTATCGGAGTCATCCAATTGGTTTCTTCCTCGGATATTACATCCGATACTTCCTTCCTTTGGATAGATCTGTCAGCTAACACCTCAACCAGGACTTCTTTTGTTAAGTGAGCGAAGGCCATTGAGGCTAACTTGCTTAACGCATCTGCCTTCTTGTTTTGGTTTCTTCGGACGTGCTCAATGGTGTAGGATTAAAATCCCTGTAGGATTTCTTTTGCTTTATCCATGTATTGTTTGATAGTGGACTGCCTTGCCTCATAGGAGCCTTTGATTTGATTGGCGACCAGCTGTGAGTCAACGAAAATCGAAAGGTTGCGTACCTCCATGTCTTTAGCTAGGCGTAGGCCTGCTAACAAAGCTTCATATTTTGCTTCTTTGTTGGTCGCCTCAAATTCGAATTGCATTGCATAAGTGTATTCTTTTCCTTTTGGGTTGATTAACATCAACCCTGCCCCTAAACCGTCGGAGCTTGAGGCTCCATCTATGAATAACTTCCAGTTATCCTATTTTTTCGAAGGCCTCTTCTTGGGAGGTTCCTTATCATTTCCTGGCTCGGAAGGAGTTTCAGCAAGGAAGTCTGCGAGTATTTGACCTTTTATGGAGTTTCGCCCCTTGTATTCTATTTCATGCTCCCCCAGTTCGATGGCCCATTTAAATACCCACCCCGACTTCTCGGGCTTCGATAGTATTTGTTTGATGGGCTTATCAGTTAATACCGTGATTGGGTGAGCTTAAAAGTACCTTCGGAGGCGTCTTTCGGCGTAAACTAGAGCAAGAATTAGCTTTTCCAATTCTGGGTAATTTAATTCAGCTCCTTGTAAAACCCGACTGAAAAAGTATATCGGAACTTGCCTCTTCTCTCTTTCTGCCAGGAGTACTGCGCTAATACTTTCAAATTACGCTGTGATGTACATATACAGTACTTCTCCATTAATTGGGGCTGTGAGTGTTGGTAGGATTTCCATGAACTCCTTCAACTTTTGAAAGGTAGCTTCAGCTTCGACACTCCATTGGAAAGTCTTCTTATCCATACATCCTTTAAGGGTCTTAAAGAACGGCAGTGATCGATCTGTACCCTTTGACAAAAACCTGCTTAATGCTGCCAGCTTTCCATTAAGGCTTTGTACCTCCTTCAATGTCTTTGGGGCTTGCAGATCAGTATGGCTTTCACTTTTGAAGGGTTTGCTTTGATTCCTTGCTTTGTGATCAAGTGCCCCAGGAATTGCCCCTCTTCGACACCGAACGAACATTTCTTCGGATTGAGCTTCATATTTTTGGCTCTTAGCGGGTTGAAGGTTTCTTGAATGTCGGAGAGTAGGTCTTCCTCTGTCCTACTCTTTATGACCATGTCGTCAACATATGCCTCCAAATTCCTTCCTATATGTTTATTGAAGGCCTTGTCCATCAAACGCTGGTAGGTCGCCCCTGCATTTTTCAAACCGAAGGGCATCTTCTTATAGCAATAGACGCCCTTTCCCGTGTAGAAGGCCGTTTTTTCCTCATCTTCTACTGCCATTTGTATCTGATGGTATCCCTTGTAAGCGTCTAAAAAGCATTTTAGACGAAACCCTGATAGGGACTCTACCTTCCAATCTATTTCTGGGAGGGGGTAACAATCCTTTGGACACGCTTTATTGATGTCAGTAAAATCAATGCACATACGCCATCCTCCGTCACTTTTCTTTACCATAACTGGATTGGCCACCCACGTTTGGTATTTGACCTCTTTGAGTATACCCGCCTGTACTAATTCGTCTACTTCTTTGCAGGCTGCAGCATTTCTCTTCGGAGCAAGGCTCCGACGCTTTTGTTTGATAGGCTCATTGTCCTTGAACTCATTGAGTTTGTGTTCTATTCCGAAAGGCTTACCATCAATCATGAGACTTCTCGGAACCCCTGTCATATCGGAGTATGTCCATGCGAAGATATATTTGTTGTCCTTCAAGAGTTTTTTCAGGCTTGCCTTGAAGGTGGCAGGGAGTTGTCTTCCGATTGCTACCGTTTACTCCGGATGGAGCTCGTTTATCACAATACGCTCTTCGGCGTCCCCGCAGCTCAAGATAGCCTTCGGAGGCTCCTGAGGATTTTCTTTAATCTTCTTTCCCGCCTCTGGTGTCCCTTTCTTGTTGTAATTGGATAGTGCAGTCCTTATCCCATTGGCTGTTTGGAACTTGATTGCTGCGTGTATGGTGGATACCACAATGCCAATCTTCTGCATGGCGGTTCTCCATATCAATAGATTATAAGGAGAATCTGACCTAAAGATTGCAAAAGTAAGGGTTTCCGTCCTTGCCAGTCGGCCTTCACCAATGGTTACGTCTAGAGGGATTTCACCTAGAGGCCATGAGTGTTCTCCAGAGAAGCCTACTAAAGGTACCTTCGAATCTACCCTTTGCGATCTTATGGAAGGTTTGAGCTTCAGAAAACAGTGCTCGTATATGATCTCACAAGAACTTCCGCAGTCCATGTAGGCCCTATTAACTTCTCGGTTGAAAATGAGGACCTTTATGACAACAGGGTCATCTGAGGGAGGTTGACCCATTAAGGGTGGAAACGTTACTTCCCCTACATTGGGTGCTCCTTCCTCAATTTCTTTTCTTTTCTGACTCGGGACTCCCCTGCGAACCATAAGGATCGGAACCTCATGGACATAGTCCTTAGTGTCGGCGACCTTTTCTTTTCCCATTCTTATACCTTCTATTAGATGTGTCAACTGTCCTGATTTGATAGCTTCCTCTATTTGCTTCTTCAATTCTCTGCAGCTATTCGTTTCATGACCAAAATCCTCATGGAAGTGGCAGTACTTGGTCATATCTCGGTTCCTCCCGTTGCTTGTCATGCGAGGAGGGAGTTCGAAGGCCCTTGCCGCCTTCTCGGTAGCCAAAATTTCCTTTGGGGACTTCGTCAAGCTTTCCCATAAACCAGGGTTCAGACCCTTTTTGTATGGAGTAAACCTGTTATGGCCTTTGTGTTTGTTCTTCGGTCCTTCCCACGAAGGCGGCTTCGCTCCTTTATTGTTTTCCATCGGAGCCCCATTGGTAGATACCTCTTTGGATTCTATCCATGTGTATGTTTTTTCCATCAATCCTTTGTATGTTGCAGGAAGATCTGTGGATAAGAATTCCACAAGATTCCGGTTGCGTAGGCCATGGACGAAGCCAGAGATGCGTTGCTCTTCGTGTAAGCCTAGAATCTGCAGAGTTCCGTCAGTGTACCTAGTAACGAAATTTCTTGTGCTTTCATTCTCCTTCTGCTTAATGTTGTGTACCGTGAGGTGCGTTCTTGTGAACTTCTTCTGTTGGCTGAAGTGAGATCAAAACTTAGCCTTCAAATCATCAAGGTTGATGATGCTTCCCGGTTTCTGTCCATTCCACCAAATACGTGCGGAATCTTGAAGGGTATACGTAAACATGTGAGTGGCTACGGGCATGACCCATTTCTGCATCCTTATGGCTCCTTCGAACAAATGCAGGAAATTATCTGGATCCCCCTTCCCGTCGTAGGCGCCTATATGTGAAGGCATCTTTAGACCATCCGACAAGGGATAGTATTCGATCCATCTTACAAAGGGTGTCGTAGGACCTGCGGGCTCTGCGTATGAGTGGGTGTAAGGTGGTATGTTCATGGGAACATTATGGTATGGATTATAAGGAGGGGGTACCCCTGAAGAGGGTTGATTAGTGTAGAAAGGATGAGGTGTATTCGTGTTTGGAGGGTAACCATTATACATGGTATACGGAGGGTATATCATGGGATGGTTATAGGGTATAGCAGTTTGTGAGGAATACTGATTGCCAGGTTGCCCATTCATGAGGGGATAAAGGTTTGGAGGATAACTTTGAACCGGAAACTGGGAATACAGGCCAACGGGAAGGAGACTTCCTCCTGTGTTGAATGAACCTGGGTTACCTCCCACACCAGATGCGTGGGAGGGCTGCAGTGGAACTCCTCCTTCGGTCCACCCCAAATGTGCCGCTAGTAGTGGAGGTAGGTTTACCTCTGTGTTTTCCCTCTGCTGGCTCCTCCCGTTAGAGCCTTCAACAACAGTTCCTTCCCTCCTCGTGGGAGCTCTTTCGGGGACTCCCTCAAAGTCTACATTCCTTCCTCCAGCCCTTCTACCCGCAGGAGACCTAATACGCAGGATGGGGTGATGAGTCCTAGGGACCGAACGCCTCGGCTCCATCTCGATCTCCTCATCATACTCATCGCTGGAATATTTTAACTCCCTTCACATCTCCGTGTTTCTGACTTGCCTCCTTCGAGCCCTTAACAAGGATTCTAGCTCTTCGTAATTAGCATCAACAAAGGCGGGGCTAATTATGAGCTCTGGATTAGCTGATGTGGATGCGTGGTGGTTGGGCGTTATTTTAGGGTGAGATCGTGTGGTAAAGGTGGAGGCCGTGATTGGCGGAAGGTTGTTAGTGTCAGTTACGGGTAAAGGGGTTAAAGACGAGAAACCCGGTGGGGGTGTAACTTCTCTTTCTGGATTCATGCCGAAATAAAAGCGAGTGTATTTGACTTGGTTATTATACTTGGAAATAACGGGACTAATTGTAGCAGGTCCCACAGATGGCGCCACTGATTGTACAATAATTCACATTACCAGGCCTTCGATGGTGATCAAAGGAAATGAGGGGTGTTGTGATTACGCCAAGCTTGGATATAACCTGAAATAAGAAATACTTGTTAGCATTAATAATTATATTAGAAAGAAATGGTCATTCTCATTATAAGAATGTTGAGTCGTGTGTTAAGTATGTAATAGTTTAAGTTAGTTGGGCTTTGGACTTGGCAAGCTAATAGGTTAAGTGTTATGTTTTGTAAGCCTATTGTAGAACATGTAATCCAAGTCCAAGCCCAAGCCCATGGAAAAGCCTTTAGGGCATCTTATCTCATGTACTATATAAGCCACCTTATGCCTCTTTGCAAGGTGTGCTTGTGTGTGTACTGTGTGTGTTTTTCAATAAAAGTTCTCTTCATCTATTACTCTATTTCTCAATATTAATGCCACACATATATCATATCAAGTCACCATCTTTACTTCATCTAGTGCTTATATTTGTGTTAAAGTTGATTGATTTAAGGTCCTACAAGTGGTATCAATCACCTATCAATGATTTAGGAGTGTGTGGAAATCGTTTGTATCACATGTTTTAATAAAAGTTGCATTTTTTTCGTATAAAACGTGTACTTTTCTTCCAAAAGATTTGATTTTTACAAGTTTTAGTGTTAAAGTTGTTGTTTTTACTGAAGTTTTAGTGTTTCTAAGTGTTTTGGGAGAGATTTTATTAAAAGAAACAAGTGGAAAAAGTGTTTTTGGTTGAAAAAATCAGATTTTTAGCTGTTTGGGTCATCTTACGCGTAAAAAGGACAAAGCACTACCAAGTTCTTAGCTGGAAATTGTACTTTTTGGTACTTTTACGCGTGAGTTTTAGGAAAAAAAACCCATTTTCTACGCATAAGTTGGAATCCTACGCTTAAGTTTAAGCAGAAAAACCGCTTCCTACGCATAAGATTCATTTCCTACGCCTAAGTTGAGTTCCTACGCTTAAGATCCTATGCAAAAGTCTGTTTCTACGCAAAAGATTGGAGTCTACACCTAAGATTGGATTCTTACGCGTAAGATTGAAGTTTTTGCATAAGTTCTACGCCTAACATTGGATTTTACGCAAAAGGTGGGATTCTACGCATAAGATCTACGCAGAAGGTTACTCAGTACTTTACTAGCTTGGACAAGTTAGTGGAATACTTTGACACGGGATATCTTTCAAGCTTGGACAAGTTGGAGAGATTTGTTTGGTTCTTTAACCTTACGCATAAACCATATCTTACACATAAGTTATAGTTTAAGCGTAAAGTTCAAGTTTACGCATAAACTTTGTGTTTACGCTTAACCTTACTCTTTACGCATAACCTTAAGCTTACGCATAAGATCCAAGTTACGCGTAAGATTCAAGTTAACCAAAAGATTCACTGTTTACGCTTAAGTTTTGGGTTTTACGCATAAGAATTTGACTTTTGACAACCAAACTTCAAACGGCCATAACTTTTGAACCGTAACTCCGTTTTGGATGAAATACCTGTCAAAACGACCGTGAGACCGAGGAGAAACGCTCCAGAAAGAAGTTATTAAGGTTTTAAGGTTTTAGATCAAATTTTTCACCATAAAAACTTGCATCAACTTACACTAAACACAACTCCTACTTCGTTGGAACGATCCAAGAATCAACTTTATCAATCTACACTTCATCAATGGCAACTCAGCAAGACATTCATGCAGCCGGTGCCGAAAACCGACCTCCAATGCTTGAAAAAGGTGGATATCTTCTATGGACAAGCCGCATGCTTCGTTACATCAAAACAAAGCCTGATAGTAAACTTATGATCAAATCCATTGAAAATGGTCCATTTAAGCCAAGACAAATTCAAGTTGAAGGCAATCTGAATGACACACCTCCTACTCAACCATTCATGCGTGACCAAATTGAAGAAGATTACACAAATGCAGACAGGAAGCAGATCGCCGCTGATGATATGGCAATGCATATAATCCAACTTGGATTACCACGCGAGATCTTTGCTGCGGTCGACAGCTGTGAAACTGCTCATGATATGTGGATATGTCATGGAACAGAGATTGGACAACAAGACGTTGAAAACAAACTTCTAACTGAATGGGAGAACTTTACATCTACTAAAGGTGAACAGATTGAATCATACTACACAAGGTTTTGCACTTTAATGAATGAGTTAATCAGAAACAAGTTGACACCACGAACAATTGCAACAAACATCAAATTCATCAATAACCTTCCAGAAGAATGGGGTCGTTATGTTACAATTGTCAACCAAACAAAGGATTTACATAAGGTGAATTATGATTAACTCTATGATTTTCTAAAACAAAACCAAGCTGAGGCTAATGAAGTAAGGAAAGAAAGATTGGCAAAGAATCATGATCCTCTCGCATTAATTGCTACTACACTAACACTGATACCAGTGAACACACAACAACAATCATCATCTTCCACTCACAACTACATGCAACCATCATGCATTCAACAACCAACACCGGTCTACCAACAACAGCTCTACCCACAGCAACAACAACATGTTATTCCACAACAGCAATACCCACAATTCCAAGAACCAGAATTCACTGACAATGATGAAGCTACTGCAGCCATGACACAAGCGTTTGCTTTTCTGACAAAGGCATTCCAAGGACGTTATTCTACACCAACTAACAACAACCAAAGGATTTCATCGAACACTCGCAACAAGCAGATTGCTCAGTCGAGTTTCAATATGGGCAACAGAGGCCAAATGGTTGGAGTTTATGGGAATCAGCAGGGATATGCTACTGGATTTGATATGGGTAATCAGAATATGCAGAATGCAGGTCAGTATGCAGGGAATCAATATGGTCAGTATGCAAGGAATCAGATGGGTTAGTTTGTTGGAAATCAGAGGGGTCAGAATGTTGGTAATCAAGCAATGGGTAATCAGAATAGGAATGTTACAGCTCCAGTTGTTGGGAATCTGGGAAATGTAAATCAGGGTAATCCGGTAAAGTGTTTCAACTGTCAGGGTGTAGGTCATATGGCACGGAACTGTCCTACTAAGCGAAACAAAAGAGACAACGTATTTGCAGAAAGCAATGCTGTTGGCACAAAAGAATGAGGCAGGGTTTCAGTTGAACGCAGAGGAGAACGATTTTATGGCTCTTATGGATGACATGGAAGACAGAGAGGATATCGATGCGAACTGCATATTCATGGCGAATCTTCAGGAAGCTAAGTATGACACGGATTCTGACACACTTCCTGTTTATGACACCAATGCACCATCTGAGGTATCCAACTTCAACACATGTCACAATAATGATATATTTGATATTTCTCCTCATGAGGAACAACATTCTGAGAAGCTAGCACCCACTTATGATACATACCGGGATACGCCAAGTAGTAGTAATACTCTTTCCACAACTCCAGATGTGAATTATAATGGAGGCTTCGTTTCACAGCATGCTGAGAATGATGAGGAAACACGTGCTTTGTTTGAATCATTATTGAATAATTGTCGTATTGAAATTGAGAATGTGAAAAAGATCAATTGCGATGTTAAGGCCGAGAATGTAAAATTGACCGCTGAGCTTGAGAGTTACAAGGAAAACGTTAAAGCTTTTGAATTTCATAACAAAAGATTGTCCGAATTAGAAACTGGTTATCAAATTTCCATTCCAAGGGAAAAACTTTTGCAAATCAAGTTTGATACACTTGATGTTAATTCATTCAAGAAAATAAAAGCTTTAAAGGCGGAAATTTCTGATTTGCAAAACGAATTCTCTAAACAAAAATCAGCTTATTCCAATCTTGAAAAAGAAAGGGATGAGTTGAAAAAGGAATTTGCAAAGAAAGAAGATAAAATTTTGGAAGAAATTATAGAGTCAGAACACATGATTGCTCATTTAGAAGAATTAGTGGTTAAGTCGGGTCAGTCAAGTCAAACAATGAAAATGATTTCAAATCAAACTAATCCGATTTACCATACGAAACATAAAATGGCTCTTGGTAACAACACCCCTTGTAATCTCAAGAAAGCTCAGGAAGAACAGAATGTTTTGTATAATGGTAATCTTATTTACACCAAACATGATCCTGCAGTCGTTCGGGATTCTGTGCAAACGATGGAACTTGTCGAAGAGAGCATAAATAAAATGAAACAAAAGGATTTGAAACCCATTGATTACAACAAATTGAACAAACTTTCGGGAATTACTTTTGTTCCACAAACAGAACCATCTGTGTTTTCCATAAAACAACCATTCGCGAAATTCTTTTCTAAAAAGAAAGTTGTTTCCAAATCTCTTTCAAAAATGGAACAAATGTCTTCTAACAACATTTTTAATACAAATGAGGCTAGAGACATTCTTGATGACGTTAAAAAGAGAATTCAAGAACTTCAAAATATTTTTAAATCTAAAACTACTATCAGTATTAATGACTGGCATTCTAGTTTTCATATTGAGCAGAAAAAGGTGTTTGAAAATGAAATTACAATCCCACTGAATAACATCAGTGCGAGAGTAATCCATTAGGAAAAAGCTTTCTTAAAAGAAATGGCCGACTTTGTCAAGGACCACAAATCCCTGGTAAATGAAGCTAATGAAACTCGTGAAAACATGAATGTTTTGGAAAGGTTAAATGATTTTCTCTTCGAAGCTATTCTGTCTACTGATATAATGTCTATCATCATACAAACATATTCGGTTCAAGACGATGAAAGACTGAGAGCTGAGACCTCCGAAATTGTTTCAAAATATGAAAATGCTCTTTTAAAGCTTGAAAAAGAAAATGTGTCACATTTTAAACAACTTGATCGAAAAAGAGAAGAATGCAAGTATGACAAAATGTCGTATGAGAGTGCCTTAAAGAATATGAAAGAGCAAAATGATCTTTTGAGGGCTCAGCTTGAAAGTCAAAAAGGAAAGGGTGAGGAAACTAAGTTTGCAAAACCATCGACTTTGGAGAAACCAAATGTTTCAAACACGGTTCAAAAACCAAAAACGTCTATTTCACGGTTTGCGTCAAAAGTCGATGAGAAAAAGGATTTGACAAAACCAGTCACTCCAACACCCTTGCCCAAGAAAAGTGAAAATGAAAAGATTGTTGATAAAGGAAAAGCGGTTGTCGAAACACCAAAAGTGATAGCACCTGGCCTTTTTAGGATTAGTCCCACTAGTGCGTCTGCCTCCACATCTAAGACAAATGACAAGTGCATAAAGGATAATTCTAGAGAGTCTAGTGATGCTAAAAAGGACGACAATATAAATCCTAATGTGTGTGCCTTACCTTCTACAGGATTAGAAAGCACCTCTAGGAGCAGCAGACTAAAGCCTAAGAGCAATACAAGGAACAATAGAGTCTCGCCTGCATCTAAGAGTAGTAGCAAGAATAAAGTTGAAGAAGTAGAAGAACACCCTAGGAATTTATCGCTTTGTAATAAGAAACATGATTCATCTGAATGTAATGTCGAAAGTACTGGTTCTAATGCATGTAATGACTCTGTTTGTTTAATATGCAAGAAATGTTTAATTAATGATGTTCATGATGAATGTGTTTCTAAGAATGTGAATGTTACGCCTGAACAGAAGTATGTTCCAAAAAGACCTAGTGCTAGATCTAGATCTATAGAAAGATTAGTTGTACACTTTAGGTATACGGCTATTAGTCGAATTCCTAGGAACTACCTTAAGTATTGCATATGGATCCCAACGGGTAGAGAGTTCACTCTTCAGGATGGCAAATTGGAAGTTGTTCAAAATAAACATGTTGCAACCTTTGATGAGTGTGATTCAAATTTAATCCTAACCCCGTGGAACCAAATTCAAAACAGTTTCCAAATACAAACTCTACTGTTCTTGGCAGGTTATTGAAATATGTCTTTGGATCGTCGACTCGGGTTGCTCGAAGCACATGACCGGGAATTTAAAGCTTCTGATCAATTTCGTCTCGAAATTCATGGGAACTGTACGCTTTGGAAATGATCATGTAGCAGCTATTCAGGGTTATGGAGATCTTCGGTTTGGGAATTTTTTGATCACTCGAGTTTACTACGTCGAAGGGTTGGGACACAACTTGTTTTCAGTTGGGCAGTTTTGTGATGCAGATTTAGAAGTTGCATTCAGGAGAAACACGGTTTTTATTAGAAATTTGGTTAGTGATGATCTCTTAACTGGTAATCGTAGTACAAACTTGTGTGCTATCGACATCAACCAAATGGCTTCTACATCACCAATTTGTCTTATGACAAGGGCAACCGAAACTAAGTCCTGGCTGTGGTATAGAAGATTATCCCATATCAATTTCGACACCATCAACAAGTTAGCCAAAGACAACATCGTCACCAGACTTCCTAAGTTCAAATACACCAAGGAACACCTATGTCCATCATGCGAACAAGGAAAAAGCAAAAGAGCATCATATAAACCTAAAACCGTACCTAGTTCGAAAGCAAGGTTACATATGTTGCACATCGACTTATGTGGCCCAATGAGAGTTAAAAGCATTAATGGGAAGAAGTATATTCTTGTTATTGTTGATGATTATTCAAGATATACCTGGGTAAAGTTTTTGAGGTCAAAATACGAAGCACCAGGTACCATCATCACCTTTCTGAAGCGTATCGAAGTTCTACTTCAAGCTCCAGTAAGGATTGTAAGAACAAATAATGGCACAGAATTCACTAATCAGGAGTTAAGAACCTACTTTGAAGATGTGGGAATCACTCACCAAACATCAGTTGTTAGAACTCCACAGCAGAATGGGGTAGTTGAAAGAAGAAACCGAACTCTTGTGGAAGCTGCTCGCACAATGCTGATTTTTTCTAGTGCACCACTATTCTTATGGGCTGATGCTGTAGCCACTGCTTGTTTCACTCAAAACCGATCCCTAGTACATTCAAGATTCAATAAAACCCCATATGAGCTAGTGAACAACCATAAACCTGACATCTCTTACCTTTACGTGTTTGACGCTTTGTGCTATCCAACAAATGACAGAGAAGATCTAGGAAAGTTGAAAGCTAAGGGTGATATTGGAATCTTTATTGGATACTTAGAAAACTCGAGGGCATTCAGGGTGTATAATAGAAGAATGAAAAGGATAATGGAGACGATGAATGTAAAGTTTGATGAGATTTCATAGATGGCTTTTGAGAGACTCGCTCTAGAACCTGCACTTAATCTGATGGCTTCTAATCAAAACGGATTAGGACCCGCACCAAACATGCAAACTTCTGGACACATCAGTTCAGGACTCGTGCCTCAAGGAGCTCAGTCAACAAACACTGAAAAACCAAAGGGCAAGAACTGGAAAATTTCTTCAAGTTAATGTTTGATGAATATTAAGGTGGAACTTCGACTAATGCATCTAAACAACATTCCACTGCACCCGCTCAAAACGATCAACCACCACCATCACAAGATGCATCTGCAACAATCGAAGCTGAAGCACCAACTCCCTCAGCATCATCAACATCTACTCCAGCAACTCCAGTTATTGAAATTGTTCTACTAAGAGTTCATGAGCAAAACCAAAACACATTCTTTCAAGAACAACCAACAAATAATTCAAACGATGTTGAGTTAGAAGAAGAAGAAATATTTGAAAACCCATTTGCAACAGACTCTGCTGAATCTTCTTTAAGGTTACAAGAACCGACTAACACACATTCGTTAAACCCAAGGTACCCTTCTTCGTTTCAATGGACAAAGACCATCCAATAGAACAAGTTATTGGTGAACCTTCAAAGCCAGTTCAGACGAGGAGACAACTTGCCACCGATCTCAAATTGTGCATTTACATTTGCTCAATTAGCCTCAAAGAACCAAAGAACATTCGGGAAGCAATGGTCGAAAACCCCTGAATTGAAGCGATGCAGGAGGAAATTCTTCAATACCAGTTACATGATAGTTGGGAACTTGTTGAACGACCACTTGATAAACGAGTTCTTGATCTCAAGTGGTTGTGGAAGAACAAACTGGATGAGGAAATGACTGTTATTCGTAACAAAGCTTGTCTCATGGCTAAAGGATATCCACAAGAAGAAGGGATAGATTTCGAAGAATCATTCGCGCCTGTAGCTAGACTTGAAGCAGCCCGGATTTTCTTAGCCTATGCAGCCCACAAAAACATCACAATCTATCAGATGGACATTAAGACCGCTTTCTTGAATGGAACTCTGAAAGAAGAAGTGTATGTGAGTCAGCCAGAGGGATTCATCGACAAAGATCATCCAGACCACGTCTACAAGCTTAAGAAAGCCATTTATGGTTTAAAACAAGCTCCAAGAGCGTGGTATGACGAACTATCATCTTTCTTGCTCAAAAACAATTTCACCAAAGGAACGGTTGATGACACCTTGTTTATCAAAAAATTCAAAGACAACATTTTGATCGTTCAAATTACGTGGACGATATTATTTTTGGATCAACCAATCCTAATCATTCAAAACATTTTGAAAATGTGATGAAAAGCAAATTTGAAATGTCCATGATGAGGGAACTAAAATTCTTTCTTGGTTTATAAATACATCAATCCCCTCGTGGTATTTTTATCAATCAAGCTAAATATACAATAGAGATTTTGAAAAAACATGGACTGGAAAATTGTGATTCTGTTGGTACACCAACGGTCACTTCACCAAAAATAGGTGCTGATTTGTTTGGAAAACCTATCGATCCGAAGAAATATCGGAGCATGATCGGTTCTCTCATGTACCAAACTGCTAGTCGACCCGATATTCAATTTGTTGTTTGTTTATTAGCATGGTTTCAGGCAAAGCCTACCGAACTTCACCTCAAAGAGGTTAAACGGATCTTTCGGTACCTACGAAGCACCATTAACATGGGACTTTGGTATCCGAAGGATTCGGGGTTTAATCTAACAGCTTTTTCAGACGTCGACCATGCCGGTGATCAAGTTACAGCAAAGAGTACATCAGGTGGAGCACAATTTTTGGGTGAAAAGCTAGTAAGCTGGTCGTAAAAGAAACAGGATTTTACTGCGCTATCAACCGCCGAAGCTGAGTATGTGTCTCTATCTGCGTGTTGTGCCCAAGTTCTTTGGATGCGGACACAGCTCACAGATTATGGCTTTACTTTTGACAAAATACCTATGTATTGTGACTTCAAAAGTGCCATAGCCATCTCCTGCAATCCCGTACAACACTCTAAGACGAAGCATATCAAAGTCCGCTACCATTTCATCAAAGAACACGTGGAAGAGGGTATTGTTGAATTATTTTTCGTTAAGACTGATTACCATCTCGCCGATCTATTTACTAAAGCCCTTCCAAAAGAACGGTTTGACTATTTAGTTCGACGAATTGGCATGCGAAGCCTAACTCCTGAAGAGTTAGAACGTCTTCTCGAATCTTCTTGAAAAAGTTTTCAAAATCGCTTCGCTATAAATATTTTGATAAAACAAAATACACAATTTGATAAACCAACAAAAGCAAAATACTAAAACAAAATTTTTCAAAAAATACAAAAACAATATAAAATCAAAAAATCCAAAAATATTCTTCTCACGATATGTCTCTTATATAAATCAATATTTTGTACGTTTGTAGAAATGTCATTCAATAATGATATGGACATGTATAGATGCTTGAACGGGAGTTCTTTTTATGTTTTTATAAAACATGTCATTTCTCAAAAGTTTCTTCACAATGGCTTTCCTATACTTCAGTACGAAACCCGGACCCTAATGATGACTTCTGATTATTTCTAATCAAGGACTTGTATTTTCATGGACGAAAATACTTTTCAAAAAGTTTGAGTCTAAACAAACAAAAAAGACTTCAAACAAAAACTCGTTTTTCCAAACAGAAATCTTGAGCACTTTTTCAAGATTCATCAAAAGATTTTTCAAAATCTTTCAAATGAGTGCTTAAGATAACTCCCTCAAAACCCTTACTTGATTTTAAAATGTGCTATCATTAAGGGGGAGTACAAAAACAAAATTGTTCCGAATTCATGCAAAAACAAATCTGTCTTTCTCTTCAAAAGCTTTTTCTTAATCAGTTGATATCAAAAATATCACGATATGCTATTTTTGAGGGGGAGAAGACATGATTAAAATGTGATCAAAGATGTTTAAATTTTGTGACTGAATCTCAGAAGAGCTCGACTCAGAAAGTACCAATGAATTGACGAAGCTTAAAATGTCAGTAATCGAAAAGACTTGTCCTGGACGGGTAATAATTTCAAGCTAGTCCAACTAGTGATGTAAGCGTGTCTTGAATTGGACTTGTCTGAGTAGAATGTACCGTATCGAGAAACTTTCTTTGGACTTGACCAGGACGGGTAATAATTTCAAGCTAGTCTAACTAGTGATGTAAGCGTGTCTCGAATTGGTCATCATCACTGAAAGTCGATCAAATCAAAAAGTGCAAACTCCTCACGCATGTGCAAATTTCTTAAAAAACCATGAGCACATGTGAAGGGGGAGTCCTTAAAAAAATGCAAAACTCTTGAAGTGGTAACAAAGTATGTTTTATAATCATAAACACTTTGAGAGATTTTTAATCAAAGGTTTCATGGAAATTATCGGATAATCATGGAGTTATAAGGTGATTAAGATAGGAAAAACCGTCCTATGATCCGCCAGAGCCGTAAGGATCTACCCAAGGACATCACCGCTAGGTAGAATTAGAAGTCCTTAGGTATGATACGAAAAAAAAGGGAGAGAAGAATGAAAGGGGAAAGAAGGAGTTGAAGAATTAAAAAGAAAAGTAAAGCAAAGGGTGAAAAGAAATAGCCCTCCATATGTTCAACCTTAGGGCAGACACCGGGTTCAACTCGTATGCTACTGGTTGTAGCTAAGGCAACACCAGTATTGAAGATAAAGTCGTCATGGACCTAGTGACGCAATGCACTACACCTTCTAAACCACTCAAGTTCTCTTAAAAGAATTTGTTTCATTTTCACGGGGAACCAGTGTAATCTATCGACTTAAATTTTAGAGACGGTTGATATTGAAGCAAGAGACCCCTCTTTAGTCTCCGCATAGGAAACCTAAGTGTGCACTTATTGAGTCTAGAGCCTTGATATACATCAAAGATCTCTTAGGAACACTTAGTATAACAACAACTGGTGTTCTACATCAATGGACACCATCTGTAAATTATCGAGTCCTTCGCAGATCTTAGCAATCTGTCGAGAAAGTTTATGAGAGAATTACTTAAGTATTTCTCAATGATTGAACGGAAATTCCTACCAGGGTCAACATCAAACAACCCTGACAGCAGGTCACTTCGGTAACCCTTCACAGGTTACGCTTAGTGTTCACGGTGGTTCCATAGCGGTCTACAATCGTGTAGTGTTCCCCAGCGACTCACCCAGTCATTGAGCTACTAAGTAGGTCTTGTAAGCTCCTTCGGGGGTATCTGACATGGGAACGGCCTTGATAAGTATTAGAAGGAATCTTCACACTATGCTGTTGACGAGCTCTGATTCCTTATCTGTAAGTATCGGTTGATTATTGCTAACTGTTTACCTGCAGATACACATCACCTCCATGGCGACAGATTCCGCATGCTCATACATACATCTGGAAGTTAAAGAAAGCTCCCTCAAAGATCTATACAACACAAAGTTCAAAGAAATATTCTACGCCAAAAAGAAGAATCTACAAAGTATAAAGACTAAAGATCAAAGTGAAAGAAAGGGAACTAATAGCATATGAATATTAAAACCCAAAGATGTATTAGCATGTTGGAATGGCGAAAAACCACCACAGACGCAGAAGTGACGAAAGGCAGATTGCTCTATATCACAAAAGAACAATGGACGAGGAAAAGTCACTCATCAAAGATCACAAAGCATGAAAGAACAAAGACTTAAGACTATTCTACTACGACACACAATGGTCAACAACAAAGAACAAAGAAGACCTAATCACGTGGAGCATCATTCGAATGACCACCCCTTAGGGGGAGATTGTTAGCATTAATAATTATATTAGAAAGTGATGGTCATTCTCATTATTAGAATGTTGTGTCGTGTGTTAAGTATGTAATAGTTTAAGTTAGTTGGGCTTTGGAGTTGGCAAGCTAATAGTTTAAGTGTTATGTTTTGTAAGCCTATTGTAATACATGTAATCCAAGTCCAAGCCCAAGCCCAAGCCCATGGAAAAGCCTTTAGGGCATCTTATCTCATGTACTATATAAGCCACCTTATGCCTCATTTGCAAAGTGTGCTTGTGTATGTATTGTGTGTGTTTTTCAATAAAAGTTCTCTTCATCTATTACTCTATTTCTCAATATTAACGCCACATATATATCATATCAAGTCACCATATTTACTTCATTTAGTGCTTATATTTGTGTTAAAGTTGATTGATTTAAGGTCCTACAATACTAAAACACTACGTTAAGTGATTGTGCAGGGGTTAGACCCTGCGAACCACCTTCGGCATGTGAATAAGTGATCGGTATGAGAGTTTAAGTGTAAATGTAGTAAAGTAAGGTGAGAGAGATTGCATACCAGATTTGTCATCGTCCAGGACTATTTATAGGTGAAGAAAACGGTCCTGGAGAGTGGTCACATGTTTGAGATAGATCATGGGGGGCATCCCATGATTTGTGGTAACCGCTAGGGTTTAGTGTCCCACTCCTCCTGGTTTAGCAGGGGAGCTAAATAGAAGGAGGAGACGTGGGTAAGACTTGGTCTCACCAATATTTGGATTTGGCATCGTTCTGTCCTTAAAACTTATCGAGAGATACCCCGAAGGGCTTAATCCTTCGATTGGCGAATTCCCACTTGGTAACTAGATCATTGATGATTAGTTTTACGCCAAAGAAAGTTTAAGGAGGCTAGCCAGAGCCTTCGATTATGTAGGTTGCGATCAGACTCGAAGGGGGATCCTTCGAGCTAATCAGAGGGTACATCATCAATTTTCTTCAGCAGATTTGATAGGAATAGCTTTCCCATCAGGACCTTTTTGAGGTAGAGAGTCACCATTCAGAATGACATTCCACATGTTGAAGTCTATCATTCAAATGTACTGTTGAATCCTCATCTTCCACAGCTCATACTCTCCCTGCTTGAGCATGGGAACCTTTGAAGCAGTCACCATATGTGTGTCGTCACCCATAACTTCAATAGTTGATTAGGAATAGATTCTTATAAGCAACAAGTTCTTCTTGATTACAACTTCTAGATCACAAGCTCTGATACCACTTGTTGATCCCAGTTGAGCAAACGATCTTATAGAAGTTGACTTAGGTTTTAATTTAAACTGTAACGCGGAATATTATAGTTTAACTTAAGAAGAACAGAATAAACTTTCAACACTTCAATATATTATCAATAACGAGCACTCAACAATGCTAGGGTTTACAACCTTGAAGTGAAACGAATTAACAATGATACGTACCTATTCTAACCCTAGGTACCTCCTTTTATAGACCAAGAAGTCCTAGTCGGTTGACAATAACTTTCTACACAAGATAAGATCTTTTCCATATATATCTAACCGACTTTAATACACATCTAATAAGCAGTAGATTACAATACACTAGCAGCAAATTCTTTAATACTTCGAGCAGCAGAATAGTCTAGCAACAGATTGATAACACTAGCAGCAGGTTCTACTAGTCATCAGTAGCATAACACTTAGACAAAATCCTTAGCAGCAGAATCTCAAAACCCAACAATAAGGCCATCCAAACCCTTCCTAACCAGGCCCACTTCCAAAACAATTTAACCCGATCCAAAATCATCCCTTTTATAATAACTCGGGGTCAAAATCCCCAACCCGGTCAAACTTTTAATAAATAATAAACAAACCCAAATATACCCCGCCTTCTACTATTGATCTTCTTCCCCACCTCACCAAAATTCCATCCGTACCCTTACATGGAGCATTGTACTAAGCCTCTTATGGCTGAAAAAGATGAGAGTGGTATGGATAGCCAAGCTGGACAAATGGAGCATTTCTATTGGCTCATACACCTCACCAAATCAATCCTAGGGCTGAAATTACAAGTTTTGAGTGATCTAAGAATCAAGGGTGAAGATTAAAGAGTTCTAGACGATTCTGAGAGACCCTTATCCACTCCTCAATTTGGTTATAAAACCTCCCTGATATCACTTGTATAGTAGTAGATTTTAGAGCAATGTTATAATGTCAAAATGTTTTTTTTGGATAAATTTAGCTTAAGTAATCATGTATTCTCAGTTTCATAACGTAAATTTCTAGTTAAATCAATTAAAATTTAGTTTACTCTTTAATTAATTCGTGTTCATTACTTTACCTTAATTCTCATTTTAGCTCAATAGTAGTGTAATAAGCTCATTTGTTATTTTATAAGCTCAATTTCTGTTTACCTTTAAACTTACAAGTTAAATTAGTTTACAAATCTGTTTTTAATAAGAAACTCAAAATTATAAAAAAAATAAATAATAATATACTTAAAAAATTATATATGTTAAGCTAATTTACAAAAGCTTTCATAAGCTGTTTCATTGTTTGTTTAAGCTCACCTTAGTGAAATAAAGCTGTAGTTAACATCAATAGTACTTAATCATTAAAAAAAAATCACAAAAACAGTTTACCTATGCTTATTGAGGAAATTTGGTTTTGGAATCTTGCCAATAATGGAAGGGCAAGGATGGACTTTACCAGCTTATTTCTTGAATAAGCTGGAG
Organism: Artemisia argyi; assembly: GCA_030686995.1. NCBI lineage: Eukaryota > Viridiplantae > Streptophyta > Magnoliopsida > Asterales > Asteraceae > Artemisia > Artemisia argyi. Next base: position 35,941,067 of record CM060676.1, on the reverse strand, counting down.
CTTGTAGCTGCCATTAAATTGGAACCGTTGTTTAGCTAGGGCCAAAAGTAAGCTTAATCCTTTAATTTTAGCTTAAATATTGCATAATTTGGTTTAATAGCGTAGATCTGTGTATTGTGCTTGTTTATTGTTCATTTTAGCTTATCTTTGATATTCCTGAGCTTATTAGAATAGATTTATTCTTAACTTAGCTTTGCTCATCATTTTGTTAAAAAACTGTTTCTATTGATCATACTTGCATTTCTGAGATAGCTTAGTGAATTATAGTTGGAATCTGTGTTTCTGTATTCATATTAGCTTAATCCGTCATATAATAAGCCTGTGAATTGATTTCATGGCTTAAAACAAGTAATTGGTTCATGAAAGTGCATAACATTTAGTTAAAGGGGTGTTTGGATAAAGCCTTGATTCCTTGTTTTAGGTTGTTTTAGTCACTGCATTTAGTTTAAATAGCATACAGTAGGTTCATATTAGGTCATTAGTGCATAAAATTCATAACTCTTTTGCTAAAAAGTCAAAATCATATCTAAATGTTCATTTCTGCATAACAGTTAAATAAATAGCTTGCATAATCTTCATATTAGGTTTAGTGGTTGATAAGTTAGCTTAATTCAGTTCTATTATAGCTTGTAATAACATTTTCATTCAATTTAAGACCAATCAAAGTTCATTTAAGTCAAACCTTTCATAAACAGAAAAGACAAAAATGTCAAACAGTTTTGCAAAAAGGGTTTTGCTTTTGAATTATTGTTCACTCAATTTCAATCCAATTTCTTTGAAATTTGGGATAATCAGCATTTGGTAGCTTAAATTTTTAATCAACTTTTTTGTGAATTTTTCTACATAAGATGTTAGGAATATAAATATTCACATGAAAGGCTCGGTCACCCCGAGTATAGATTAGCATTACATAGCTCTTAGTCTTATTAATATTTAGTTAGTATGTAGTTTAGTTTAAGTAACACCATGGAGGACGGGCGGGTCTTTACCCACTGTACACCCGATCCACAGCTTGTAGGAGAGCGTTTTATGTAAAACTATAAATACCCTTTCCCACCCAAGGGAAAGGGTTGGAGCTTCTAATCATACTACTTATTTTTCTCTCACTTTCTCTCTCTAGAACTCTCACTCTCTACTTCTCTCTCTAAACACTCTTCTTCTCTTCTTCTCTTTTAATTCAAACCAAACCACAAGTAACCATACGTGTTTGTGATTATGGATATCCTACAATTGGTATCAAGAGCCAAGGTTTCATCTTAGGGCCTTGTAGAATCGGATTTGGTGTGGTTTTGTGTAGTTTTTGTGAGTTAGAAGAGTTTTCTTGAAAACATCTTGGTTTGATCATTCTAGTGTTATTTGATATGTTATAGGTGTACTTTCATGATCATTGGTGTTAGTACTACATAGTTTTTCAGTTGGTTTTGTTACGTCAAACGGTTATTTGAAGTTGGGATTGATTTTGAGTTGTATGCTTGGTTGCGGTTTGCTTTTCTGCCTTGTTTCTTAATTGCGGTTTGCTAAGGAATCTAGAGGTTTGCTTGGTTGCATTAACTTTATTGGGTATAAGGACAAAACGCAAGACAGTGACTGTTTCGGACGTTAGTGGTTTGCGGTTAAATCTTGCGGTTTGGGTTAGCGTTTAGTTGTTTGTGGTTTGCTCCTGCAGTTTGCATTTTCTGCGTTTACTTCACTAGCATTTAACTCATCCTGCGGTTTGCTCCTTATTGCGGTTTGCATCTTATTGCGGTTTGCTCCTTGCGGTTACCTTGCCTAATCCTGCGATTACTTATTGATTGTGATTACCTGAAGTTTGCAGTTTACTCTTAGCGATTTGCAAAAGTTGCAGTTTTACCAAAGTTGACTTTTTACGTCAAAACTTCAAACGGCCATAACTTTTGAACCATAACTCCATTTTCAGCGAATTAGATGTCAAAACTTCCGGAACAGGCTGAATATTGTGAGGTTTCACAATGAAGTCGAGAAACGAATTTTTCGAGGCCCAAATCACCTCCGGGGTGAAGTTGTTGAGGCTTTAAGTTTTTAGACCAAATTTTCGAGGCCAAACTTGCATCAACTGAACCAAGATCACAACTAAACAACATCAACTGATCATCAAGTCCATCAACTGATCATCAAGTTCGTCTCCAGTGTTCGGTGTTTCACGGTTTCTTCTTGATTTTGTAACATCCCGCGAAAGAATCGATTTCTCGGTTTAAGTCATAGAAGTGTAAAATCCCATGCACGTCCACATCATGTCAAACTTTTCAGATTCAGTCATACCTGATATACTCAAATTGTACGACATGATCGATGAACATAAGACTGCTAACCCTTCACAACAAATTAACATGTTTGAGTCTGATAACGCTGCAATGGAATCTTCGTGCTCTAAGTCTCAAGAGAATGAACTTCATCAGCCAATTAAATTGCCCGATAATGCAAAGGATAGTTGCATTGAATGTTTTCGATTACTTCATTCACATCTCAAGGTTCTCTTTGCATAACTTGGATACTTGGTAGGTTACAATCGTGTATTCACAACACTTTTTGGTCAAAATGTTGAGACCTTCAGAGACAAAATGACTCTATTCTTAGATCAACTTCAACAACAACTTGAAAAGGGTGAATTTTCTGAAGGTAGATCTATGGCTGCACTATGTGTGATCAACAACCAACTCCAAGCTTTCATTGATTCGCAATTCACTGAGGAGTATGATCATGAGAGTCAAATGACGAAAAAGAATTTTGCTACTTACACGGGAATCGAAGTTGACGTGTTCAGAGTTACACTACTCCAACTCATGGGTAATGTGAAGGAGTACATTATGGAAAGAGCACAGCACAAACTTAAGTATGAAGACAAGGTGAAGGCATGTCGGGTGCAATCAAGTGATGATATTGTGGATTCGGGTAAAGCATCGGATGTTGGGACAGTTGTCACCGATGACAGAGGATCAGAGACTGATAAGCTTGACTCTACCAACAGTTCAATGACTCTTGCTACACAGGATGTGGATGCATACATCAGACCGATGAAAGAACAGGGTTCATATGCTAAGGTACTCAAACTGAATGACATGGTCGATAAACATGAGATTCCCAACAAAGTACAACTGACAAATTTTGTTGGTTCAAATACTGCTAATATGGGAAATAGCGATGTTTTCCCATGTGAACAATATATGAAACACAACAAAGAGTCAGTTGTACCAAGTAGTGCATCTTCTATTGTCGATAATGATTGTGATTTGCATGAGCACACTGTTTATATCCCTGATGACACTCTGACCACTAGGATTAATATTCTTAAGGATCAAGTTAGGTGTTATGAATAACGTGCAAAATTTGAGCTAACCGAACATGAACAAAAAATGGATTGGCAAATGCATGCATATATAATTGAACGTAACTTAAAGGAAGAAACATTGAAACAAGAGTTAAAATCTCTACAAAATCAACTTGATCAAACTGTTTGGGTATTATGTGATTTGCCAGATGGAAAAAGATTAATTGGTACAAAATGGATTTTCAGAATCAAGAGAGATGAAAGAGGGAATGTCATCAAGAAAAAAGCAAGATTGGTTGCACAAGGATACAGACAAGAAGAAGGAGTGGACTATGATGAAGTGTTTGTTCCTGTTGCAAGGATAGAAGCTATAAGGATGTTTCTGGCTTTTGCATCATATATGGGTATTCCTGTTTACCAAATGGATGTCAAGAGTGCCTTTCTTTATAGTACAATTCAAGAGGAAGTCTATGTTAAACAACCTCCTGGTTTTGAGGATCCTGCACATCCAAACAAAGTCTATAAAGTGATTAAGGCTCTGTATGGTCTACATCAAGCTCATAGAGCTTGGTATGAAAGACTCTCCACTTTTCTATTGTAACATGGTTACAGGAGAGGTGCAATTGATAAGACTTTGTTTATCAAAAGAGAGAAGAAGGATATTATGCTTGTTCAAGTTTATGTAGATGACATCATTTTTGGAGCCACAAATCAGTCAATGGTGAAAGAATTTGAAGAGCTCATGCAACAAGAGTTTCAAATGAGTTCCATGGGTGAATTAACTTTCTTTTTGGGGCTTCAAGTTAAACAACCCAGTAGTGGAATCTTCATTAGTCAAGATAAGTATGTCACTGACATTCTTAAAAGGTTTAACTTCACCACTGTCAAGCCAGCCTCCACACCTATTGATGCTAATAAACCATTAGGAAAGGATGAAGATGGAGATGATGTGGATGTTAAGCTTTACAGATCTATGATTGGTTGTCTTATGTACTTAACTACATCTAGACCTGAAATCACCTTTGCTGTATGCTTATGTGTAAGATATCAGGTCTCACCTAAAGTTTCTCATATGAATGCCAGTCAAGAGGATTTTTAGGTATCTCAGGCATCAACCTAAGTTAGGGTTGTGGTATCCTAGGGATTCACCTTTTCACTTGGAAGCTTTTTCAGACAGTGATTATGCAGGGGACAATTATGATAAAAGATCAACCACTGGAGGATGTCAATATCTTGGAAGGAGATTAGTCTCATGGCAATGTAAGAAACAAAAAATTGCAGCAACATCATCCACTGAAGCAGAATATGTTGCAGCTGCAAGTTGCTGTGGACAAGTACTTTGGTTGCAAAATCAACTCTTGGATTATGGATTCAATTTCAAGAATACTCCTATCAGCATTGATAATGAGAGTACAATTTGTATTGTGAAGAATCCTATTTATCATTCCAAGACCAAGCACATTCAGATTAGGCATCCTTTTGTTAGAGATTTCTATGAGCACAGGCTTATTAATGTAGCTGATTTACTCACAAAGGGATTTGATGTTTCAAGATTCAACCATTTAGTGGTGAGTATTGGTATGATTAATTATTAAGCAATATTTGAGAGGAGGCATTAGTACCTATTCTTTGTTTGAGGGGAGGCAACATAGTTCAGTTCAAAAGGGTAGAAAGTACTTTTAGGCAAAGTACTGCTGAGTATTGGTTTGAAAGTACTGCCTAATACTTAGTGGAAAGTACTGTTTTGTCAGGGTACTATTCCAACGATCAAAAATAAGGGATAACTAATTTACAGAGGAGATAAATGCCAAAAATAATGGTAAACGCATTTATTGGGCCGTGATTTTTTGAATATTATCAATCTTTGTGATTATCTCTTCCATATATTTTTACTCTCATCGTTATTCCTTTCCAAATATTCAAATTTCAAACAAATTAATCACCGACGCACATATTTCTTCCAAAATCAGTCAATGGCTAATCGTCCAACTGTCAACAAGCACAACATGATCGCTAATTTGGATAAAACGCAGTTGAATGTTGATTTTCATGGTATAATTGATTTCCTAAATGGGTCTTCAATTAACTATGCTCTTTTGGTCAATCCTGACATCATTGGGCCATGGCTTCAAGCTATGGTTGCTGGAAGGCAAATCCGTATTACTGAGGCTACAATAAGAGATGACTTATTGTTTAATGATGAAGAAGGTACTGTTCTCTTTGATAGGCAAGTACTTTGGGATACACTCAGGGATATAGGGTATCAAGGTGCTCTTACTAAACTTACTTTTCAGAAACCTTTGCTTAGCCCTCATTGGAAGTACCTTGTTCATGTTTTACTTCATTGCTTGAGTCCTAAGAATATTGCTTAGGATCAGTTTGGTCAATACATTGCTTCTATATTAGTAGGATTAGCTACCAATCAACCTTTTAATTTTTCAAATATGATTCTTGATGGTATGCTTACTCATATCAATAATGGTTCACCATTCTTAATGTACCCTAGATTTATTCAAGTATTCTTGAACAAACAGCTTGAGGATCTACCTAAACCTCAAAACTTTTTACCCTCTGTTGCACTTCCTGCCAAGGTGTTTACTTTTATGGATAACAAGAGTGTTAAATTTTCTGGGAGAAATACACCTTTAACTGCTCATATATTGGAAGTAGCTCAAGCTGTTAGAGATCAAGCTGATGCATCTAGTGAATCTAAGCATTTTGAGCATTCTGATTCAGCTCACCTTCCAACACCATCTCATGCATCACCTCAGCCTATTGCTTCAAGTGAAAGGACTACCTCTTTGCTAGTTCCTGCTTCAAAGGAAAGATCTATTTCTTTGCAAGGTTCTATTTCAAGAGAAAGTACTTCTCAACATACTGTTTCTCTGCAAGGTACTGGTCATCCTAATTTAGAGCAAGATATGAATCCACCACAATCTCCCAATGATTATACTTCCACAGATAGGTCTCAAACATCTTGAGGAGATGAGGGAGAGATGGATACTTATGCTCTGACTAAAGAGTTCAGAAGGCTGAAGAAGGTGGTTAATACTCAAGCTGATCAGATACAAAGTTTGCAAGATAAGTTTAGAAGATAGAAGAGGTTTGTTTGGCCACTAGTTAAGCATCACAGATTGTGGGTAAAGCATCAAAGAAAGAGTGGTCAGACATCTAAGAAGGCATCTACATCTAAGAGAAAGAAGCATAGAAAACACTCTTCATTCACATTGGGGAGGAATTTGGGTGAGAATCTGAATGAAGAGGCTAAATCTCATGAAGAAAAAGATCAGATGATGCATTATGAAGACATTGCTCATCAAGGTACTGCTGAAAGACAAAGTGATGAGAATGTTGTTGTGGAAGAAGAGAATGTGATTGCTGATGTTCAAGATGATGATATTCAAAGTACTGGTGATCAAAATGTTATTCAAAGTACTGGTATTCAAAGTACTGTGGATCAAGGTACTGCTGCTTTGAATGTTGATGAAATTGGCCCTTCAACAAGAACTTTGGATGAAGAAGCTGGTCCTTCTAACCCAATTCAGCAAGAAGAAAATACTGCTAGTGATGATGAGACTATTGCTCAAATTATGCTTAATATTTCAACACCAAGAGGTATAAGTATTCTTGGTGCTGAACAATCTCAAGTCTCACAATCCTCTTCTAAATCTACTGAGGAATTGGATCCAAAAGATAAAGGAAAGGGAATCATGAAGGAATCCAAGAAGAATTCCACTTTAGCACAGTTAAGAGCTTTTGAGATAGCTAAAAATGAAGAAGCTGCTAGAAAGTATCAAGCTAATTTGGATGCTGAATATGAGAAAGAATTACAGAAACCAGTTGTTCAAACAAGAAGGCTACTATCCATTGCTAAAGAAAGAAATTCAATGATAAGTTTTCTGAAGGGTAGAGGATACAAAGGTTTACAAAGGTTAAGATATCTAGATGTGAAAGCTTTATATGATACTATTCAACAGCCCATTCAAAGAGAACTGGATAGTTTTGTTCCTATGGATTCTGAAAAGGAAAAGAAACTAGAGGAAATAATGAAGGAACAAGCTGATAAAAGAAGGTCAAAGAGAAAGAGGACATCTCAGGATAATCAATTATCAAAGAAGCTCAAATTGTTAAGAACTGACGCAGTTGATGAATTGAGAAACTACTTAAGAGTTGTTGACTTTGAAAATCCAAAGAAATCAGAAGATGCTGAAATGTCCATGACCTCAACATTTTCTGTTGTAGAATCATCTGAAGGAGATTATCTTATATTACATAGAGAAGATGAAAGTTTCAGAGTATTCAACCTGTTGTGGGATATACTGCATATGATAGACAGAGAAGATCTATATCATTTATATCAACATGTACAAGTTTATTTTGAGAATACCATGCCAACAGGAGTGGGATTGATCTTGCTGGGTGATCTTACAACCATCTGGGAGACAAATGAAACAAGTAATGATGCTCAAGAAAATTGGGAAATTTCAAGATGGAGATTCTTTGAGTCATCAGGAGTACATTCACTTGAATTAGAAGATGGGATCATGATTCACATGCTAGCAGAGAGGAGATATCCTCTTACAAGAGATCTTATGATAAGGATGCTAGATCATGGTATGGAGGTTGAACAAGAGAATGAAGTAGCATTGATGGTGATTGAGCTATTTATCAAGTGGACTACTTTAGATGATGATGCATGATTACTGGTATGGTTTTTATTATATAAATCTTTTTGAATAATAAGTACTTTATTCAAAGTACTGCCAGACAAACAGTACTTTCTCAAAGTACTGCTTACTGCATAAAACCAGTAAAATCTTTTGTTTAAGTTTAAGATAAAAAGGAAAACTTTTTGAAGCGTAAGATGACAGCAAAAAAATGTTTTGAGAGGAACACATGGTGTTAGTACTTGTATTACACAACAAATGGTAATCAACTCACAATGTTTAACAGACAAGAAATAGTTTGACTCATCATGAGGGAACGACTCTGATGTGATTATCAAATCCATTTTTAGTTGACAATTTACTAAAAATTGTATGGTTTTCAACTCACCATATCCGTAATAGTGAAGAGTTGGCTAGCCCACAAAAAAATGGCTTGTGGTAAAGGCTGTAGAAAAACAATTTATACGGGAATTAGTTCACCATGGTTGTGATTGTACTAAAAGAACTAACTAGTCCAAAAGCAAATGACTCTTGGTAAAGACTAAACAAATCCGTTGATAGCTGATGATTTGCTAAAAATCATATGGTTATCAATGTACCATGGTTTTTAATCTAAACCTAAACATTGGCTACTCCAGAGTTAATGGATTTTGTAAAGAGACATCTAAATCCATTAATTTTCAATGATTCACCTCTCACAGGAGTTTACACACCTGGAAGTGATTAGAATAACATGAAACTCTATGATTTGATGTACATTTGCCATATGTTGCTGAGTTGCTAAAAAGATTAGTTGCTGTGAAGATGCCATCTGTTGCTGATGAAAAGTACTTTGATACACAAGTCAGAAAGAAAATAAAGATTCAATCTTTCCTTGAAGATAAAGATATTGAAGTTAAAGAATAACAAAGGAACTTAAATTCAAGCAAGTGGAATTCAAGTTAGGGGAGGATTGTTGGGATATGAAGATAAAAAGTACTTCTGAAGATCAAAGTATTGCTTGTGTCAAAGTACTGCTTATGTTGAAAAGTCAAAGTACTGCTCGTGCATGAAGAAAGTTAAAGTACTTCTATTGATAAAGGACTATTATGTAAAATCATTAAAGGACAATTATGTAAAGATATTAGAATATTCAAGAATTAGTTAAGATTAGTATTAGTTTACTTGTCGTTCAAGTATTGTAAACCGACTTAAGGTTTTCCTTCTGCCTATAAAAGGAGTCTTAGGATGGTATTAGACATACGAATACTTTAGAATATGATTAAAGAGTTCTTAGGGTTGTATGTGAATCTGTATAGAAAGCAGGTTCAAAGTTTGGTTTTTAATATAATTATTGAAGTTCTTCTTAGCTTTGGTTAAGTAGATTTCGCATACTTAATAAAGTTATATAAGTGTTTCAATATTAATAGTTTTGGATTTGTTCATGATTGTTAAACACTTACAAGCTATATAGTTAGTTTGGTCAGAGTACATCGATCCAACATTTAGAATATCATAAAATAGTTTTCTGTAATTTTTGGTAATATTCCAAATTGATTTGTTATTTTTCTTTTATTTTCTTTTTTCAAAATAGTTTTTAATTAATAGTAATTAATAAAGAAAAAGCCAAAAAATTATTTTTCTTTTTCTTGAAATTAATTTTAAGTGTTTAGGACATGTAGAAAGTAGATTTGAATTTTCAGGTGCCTTACCCCTTAAACTTGCATTTTTAGTTGCGTTTATTTCTCGTTTAGCTCGCGTCTTTAGGTTTACGTTACGTTTTTATTTGAGTGTACTTTGATTACTTGATTTTCTTGCCTAATTGTTTTGTGTTTATATTTCATTATATTTAGTGTAATTCTTAAAATATTCACTTTTCCCACTTTTCATGACACGTTTCACGATACGATTATCACGATTCCATTCAATCCTTCACGGGACTATGACTTGGGTTATTCATATTTCTTGTGAATACCTTGGACTTAATATATACTATAATTTGAGTTGTATCAAAATTTTGGCGCCGCTGCCGGGGAAGGTTTGAAGTGAATTTTGATTTTCGTTTTACGATACGTGTTTTGAAAACCTTCCTTATCGTATTTTGTGAATATTTTCTATTTTAAAAAGTAAAAAAATTATAAAATTAAAAACACTTTGTCTAAAGAGTTTTAAAAAAATAAAAATAAAATAACATCCTCACTTTATTGAAAGTGTTGTAAACTATTCCAATAAACAACAAAAGAGATCGTAAAATTAAACGTTACTCGGATTATTTCTTGACTACAACCTATAAACGGGGTTCTAATTAGGCTTTGACATTAAATTGCAAGCCGAAAAGAGATCCATTCTTCTCTTACGCAAAAAGATTGTAATTTTAAGTTTTCTTTAAATGTAAAAACCAAAAATATTTTCCTTTTCAAATTGATTTTTGTTTTTGATTTTAATTTTAGTTTTCTTTTTGGTGTATGAACACCCATTCTTCGTCTAACGACCTTCTTTATCCTCTTTCTAATCCCAAAAGGGTTATTCGTCAAAAAAACCGAATTCATTTCCCAACCGTTGAGGAAATGAACAATAAAGATCAACACCCGCCGGTGGGTGCAAATAATGGACCTCAACCGGGTCCCGATCTTCATCCGATGGAGGAACAACTACAAATACCTTTCAATGGTGTTAGAAGAGCCATCGCGATTCTTGATATTCTTGAAAATAAATTTGAAATTAATCACAGGTTACTCAATCTTATCACGAGTATCTCTTTTCGTGGTTTTAAGAATGAAGATCCTCATTATCATATTAGGAATTTCACCGACATTGATGAAACAATAAAGATAAATCAAGTTCCTTACGATGTGATTAAATTGAAATTGTTCCCTTTCTCTCTGAAAGGAGCTGCGCAGACTTGGCTAGAAAAGGAACCCCCAAATTCAATTTACACTTGGGGAGATTTAGCTTCTAAGTTCGTAAATCACTTTTACCCTCCTTCTAAAACGTCAAATCTCCAAACACAAATCTTTCGATTTCAACAAGCTTTCGATTAATCGTTCAGCGAAGCTTGGGAAAGATTCAAGGAGTTGTTAGAAAAGTGTCCTAATCACGAGTTTTCACCCTTGCACCAAATTTCTACTTTCTACAATGGGTTGAGTCACTCTGATCAAGACTTACTCAATTCTGCTGCGGGTGGAAACTTGTCGACTAGAAATACTCTAGAAGCTTTCACAATCATTGAAAATAAAGCTAGAGTGAGGAGTTCTAGAAGCAAAAGTCAAGTTTCAAGTGCTAGTAGAAAAGCTAATGATGAAGTTTTGAATGCTATTTCATCTCTCACTAAACAAATTGGGCTTCTCATTAAAGAAAAAGCTTCTCATCAAGTTAATGTAGTGAATCAAAGTTGTGAAACTTGTAGTGGTACACATCCGTATTATGACTGTCCGGCCTCCGGTTCCTTTGCTCACGAGAATGTGTATGCTACAAACACGGGTGGTAACAGTTACCAACCCTAGGGAGATCAAAGTCTTCTTAGCTACCATTCGAACAATTATCTTGGACCACCCGGTTTTAAAAACCAAAATCAAAATCATAATGTGCAAAACCGTAACAATCATGTCAATCAAAATCAAAATCGAGCTAATCATGGTTTTTAAAATCAAACTCAATGGTATAATCAAAATCGGGGTTTTCAAAACCAAGGGAATTATAACCAAGGCCCGAATCAAGGGATTTTCAAGGAAATTTTCAAAATGCTAATAATGGAAATGCTCATCATGAAAATCAAAATCATGGAAATTTTCAAAACCAAAATCAAGGTTTCAATAACAAGAATCGAGGACAGAATTTCAATAATCAAAATCAAGTTTTGAATCAAAACCAAACGTCCTCAGATGAGTTTTTCAAGCAATTTATAAAACATAAAGAGGAAATGAATAGATGATGATTAGTCAAATGGCTGAAATTAATAAGTGTTTAAATGATCAACCCTCCGGCTCGGGTACTACTTCTCTCCCAAGCAATATGATCGCTAATCCGAGGGGCGATGTTAAGGCGATCACAGCATGTAGTGGTGTTTCATATGATGGACCTACGGCTCCGAATACCTCTTCCTCTCTTCCTCCTAAGGTAGTCGACCGTGAAACCGAAGTAACAAAGGATACGGAACTTCCTACTAATAATGGAAGAACCGAAGACATCCCACCCCCGGTTGTCCAACCGTACAAGAAAAAAGAAAAAGTTGTTTCTGAACAAGAAGTTCTCATTAAGACCAAACTTCCTTATCCTTTGAGACTCAATGATCAAAAGCTCCGTGAAAAAGCTAATTATCAAATGGAGAAGTTCTTTCAAATCTTCCAAGATTTTCACTTCGACATTAGCTTCGCGGATGCTATTCTTCTTATTCCAAAATTTGCGTCTGTGATTAAGAACTTATTGAATAATAAAGAAAAGTTGTTTGAAATGGCCAAAACCCCGTTGAATGAGAATTGCTCGGCAGTTCATCTTAAAAAGCTTCCCGAAAAGCTTGGAGATCCCGGTTAGTTCCTTATTCCATGTAATTTCCCGGGGATGGTTGAATGCTTCCCCCTGGCCGATCTCGGTGCCAGCATTAACCTTATGCCAAAATCCGTTTAGAAGAAATTATCTCTTCCCCGAACTTACTCCTACTTGCATGACCCTCAAGCTTGCGGATCGATCCATTACTCGTCCCATTGGAATAGCCGAGGATGTCTTCGTAATGGTGGGGAAGTTCCATTTTCCAGCTGATTTTGGGATTGTCAATTTTGATACCGATCCACGGGTTCCTCTCATTCTAGGGAGAGGATTCCTAAGGATGGGCCGTGCTTTGATTGATGTTTACGATGAGGAAATTACCCTTCGTGTTGGTAATGAATCCGTTATGTTTAATCTTGACCAAACGTCGAGATACTCCTCCAATTATTATCATTTTTACGTTAACCGTATTGATGCTATTGGTATTGCTTCAGAAGAGTATTCTCAAGAACTTCTTGGTTTTTCTAATAATGCTTCGAGTGGCAATTCCGCTCCTTCTTTAGAGCCAATCATTTCCGACTCTTCCCCATCCCTCACCCCGTTTGAGGGAGGTGATTTCCTTTTGGAAGAAGTCGATGACTTTCTTGCTGTTGATACATCATCTTCACCGGAAGTTGACGATTCTTATCTTGATCCGGAGGGAGATATTTTTTTGCTTGAAAATTTATTAAATGAAGACCCTACACCTTCTCGCCCTCCGATGGACCTTAAAATTGCAGAAATAAAAGAAGTTAAGCCATCTAGTGAGAATCCTCCGGAGCTCGAGCTCGAGGATTTACCTCCTCATCTTGAATACGCTTTCTTAGAAGATACCAAAAATTTACCCGTCATCATTTCCAAAGACCTGAAAAATGAGGAGAAGACCCAACTCTTAAATGTGCTCAAGAAGCATAAGAGCGTCATCGCTTGGAAATTTTCTGACATCAAGGGCATAGACCCTCATTTTTGCACTCATAAGATTTTGCTAGAAGATAATTTTAAGCCCTCTGTCCAACAACAAAGACGGGTTAACCCAAAAATTCATGAGGTAATCAAAAAGGATATAAACAAACTCCTTTATGCCAGGATGATTTATCCAATCTAGAATAGCTCATGGGTTAGCCGATTCATTGTTTTCCTAAGAAAGGTGGAATGACCGTTGTCTCTAATGAAGAGAATGAGCTAATCCCTACAAGTCTCGTCACCGGATTAATAAGGATTTATTTGATATGCTTTTAGGGGGTCATTTAAAGCCCTAAATTGTGTTTTTATGGTCAAATATTACCTTAAATCATTTCTTTTGTCATTTTAGGTACTTGGGATGTGAATTCTAGAAAATGGAGCATTTTGGAGCTTTTCGGACATTTTTATGCTCAAGAATGAAGAAAACCAAGAAAAGTCTGGAATTAACATCGGACGTCGTCTGGCTTTGGAGCTGACGTCGTCGCCTTATGAAGAGATGCGATGGATTTTTACACTAGACACCCTAGAAAAGAATTTGGAAATTACTACGAGACGGCGTCAGGTACAAAAAAGCCGAGGCCGCCTGGCTTTGCACTAATACGAGACAGCCTAGGAGATTTTGTACGGGACGACGTCAGGAGGGCTCTTGGGCGATACGAAACCCTAAAAGCAGCGACCTGACGGCGTCTGGACTTATAACCCGACGCCATCAGAGTTGTAAGTCAATATATAGTTTTGCTTTTTTCATTCATTGTGTGGTGGAACTTTGTGTGTAACTTTGGAGAAAAACCCTAACATGATTTTCTCAGTAATTTAAGGGTTTCAAACCCTCTTTTCTTCCATGTTCAAATAAAGATAAATTCTTTCTTTAATCATTCAATATGTCTATGTGTTGTTTGATTAATTATTTGTCTTTTCTTTACATTAACATGCTAGCTTAGATTTCCTAGTTTTTGCTTAGATATAATGAAACCTAGTTATTAATTATTGATTATTGATTTTTTATTGATTGTTTGGTTGATTGACTAGCGTTATGCTTAAGAAAACTGGCTAATCTCCTATACGGTAACAAGCTTGAACGTCTTAAGAAATGTAATCGGATGTGTACTATGGTTTTATTGGTTGCATTTAATGCATGAGTAACTATTCATGGATACTAAACGTGTCATCATAAGAAGAGATAGAAGCTCATAGGGTTGGGGAAGGACGTACACGCCTCTACGAATGGTATTAGGAATACAATCCTTCATCCAAACAATTATGACAAATCAATGAATCAATAGGAGATAACTAGGGAGTAGTGAAATCTAAGTAAACACGTTTTTCTCTTATAAGTAATCCACCACATTTATTTTTTTGTTATTTTATTTTATTCTGTGTATTATTAGTTTTTGGGTTAGTTGACTAACAAATAATTCTGCCCAATCTTCCAAATACCCAAGATTTTACTGCTTTTCATAAAATAAAAAATACAAAAAGAATCATCCCTCACCTTTAGACCTAGTTGACATAGCTTTCAATCCTAACGACACTATTCCCCTAGAGAACGATCAATCCCCCGGTACTTGCCACTCACTATACTACACCGGTCAGGTACACTGCTTGGAGGATTGCAAGCTTCTCAAGATCTCTTGAGAAGTAAAACTTTTGCGAGTCCGCAATCCCGCATCAAAGTTTTTGACACTCACTATACTACACCGGTCAGGTACACTACCTGGAGGATTGCAAGCTTCTCAAGATCTCTTGAGAAGTAAAACTTTTGCGAGTCCGCAATCTCGCATCAATGTTTTTGAAAAACTTTGATGCGAGATTGCGGACTCGTAAAAGTTTTACTTCTCAAGGGATCTTGAGAACCTTGTAATCCTCTAGGCAGTGTACCTAACCGGTGTAGTATAGTGAGTCTCAAGTACCAGGGGATTGATCGTTCTCTAGGGGAATAATGTCGTTAGGATTGAAGACTATGTCAAATAGGTATAAAGGTAAGGGATGATTCTTTTTGTATTTTTATATTTTATTAAAGCAATTAAAATCTCGGGTATTTGGAAGATTGGGCGGAATTAGTTGCTAGTAAACTAATCCAAAAACTACTAATAAACAAAATAAAATAAAATAACAAGAAAATAAATGTGGTGGATTACTTGTAAGAGAAAAATGTGTTTACTTAGATTTCACTACTCCCTAGTTATCTCCTATTGATTCATTGATTTGTCATAATTGTTTGGATGAAGGATTGTATTCTTTAATACCATTCGTGGGGGTGTGTACGTCCTTCCCCAACCCTATGAGTTTCCTTCTCTTGTTATGACGACACGTTTAGTATCCTATTATAGCCTCATTAATAGTTACTCATGCATTAAATACAACCAATAAAGCCGTAGTACACATCCGATTACGTTTCTTAAGACGTTCAAGCTTGTTACCGTATAGGAGATTAGCCAGTTTTCTTAAGCCTAATTCTAGTCAATGAACCAAACAATCAATAACAAATCAACAATCAATAATTAATAACTAGGTTTCATTAGATATAAGCAAACACTAGGAAATCTAAGCTAGCATGTTAATGTAAAGAAAAGACAAACAATTAATCAAACAACACATAGACATATTGAATGATTAAAGGAAGAACTTATCTTTAGTTGAACATGGAGGGTTTGAAACCCTAAAATTACTGAGAAAATCGTGCTAGGGTTTTTCTCTAAAGTTACATACAAAGTTCCACCACATTTATTTTCTTGTTATTTTATTTTATTTTGTTTTCTGGAAAACTAGAAGGGGGGTCAAATAGTTTACCGGTTTTAACTTGATTTTCTTTGAAAACTTTTACGTGTAATCGACAACTAAAACTTACCAAACAATAAATAATATGCAAGAATAAAAGTAAGAAACGATCAAACCATAACACGAGTGTTTATCGTGGTTCGGCTACAAGGACTCTTTTTCCTTACCCTACTCCACACCTCGAGTATCCAACTTGAGAGTTTCTTGCATTAGTCAACAAGCTCCTTTATCCAGTGAAGAAAACCTTACACGTCGCTTACACACTATTTCCGACACTAAGCTAGATGTCAAGTTCTTTTACAAGGGTATAACCACTCCTGATCGTTCTTTTACAAGGGTACAACAACTCCCGATACTCTAAGTATTTTGAGGACTAACATACTAACCGATCACTACAAATGGATACAATAAAATGATGTATAAACTTTACTAGTTTACACTATGCTATGCTTGACAAGTCTTACAACGTTGTGTTGAAGCTTGTGAAGTCATGATCTTCTTGCTACAAAGAAAGACTCACAAATATGAAATTATACTGAGTTAGAAATGAAGTATATACAATATGTTATGATAGTAAGTGATAAGAAAAACTCAAAGAGTGGGTTGCTATTTATAGGCAAACTTCCAGACCAACCTACGGATACGGCGGGAACCATTACTTTGGTTCCGTCCGTTATGCCTGAGGGTTCCGCCAGAAGCTCTGACAGAATCCTGCACAAGATTTTACACAATCTAACACAATATTCTCAGGATCTCATAAAGTCAAATTTGAGATCTTGAGTATGAATCTATACAAAATAAAACATGTCTCTTACACACATGTTTCTTTGAAGGGACATGTATGATGCAAGTGATTATGTAAGTATACATATGATTTCTAATTTTAGATATTCTTGAAAAGGAAAGTATACTTGTAAAAGAGTTTATGTGTAGACTTAAAAATGTTTGTTTGAGATGTTTAGCAAGTGAATGATTTACCAAAAGGAGTTTGCTTGCTTATATCCTAATATGACATACTATTTAGAAAACTTGCTAAATATACTTATAAGACATTTTTAACACATGTACTTAAACTAAAGTATACTTGATTAGAAATATGTCACACCCCCAAAATACCTGTTTTAGCAGCGGAATGGAATACCTGGGGGTGACTGCCATAGCATCACAGTTACAGTTATATTGAACGACCTAAAGTGTCATTTTTGAAAATACATCGCTTGATCATTAAAACATTCAAAGTTTACAAAATAGGTCCCAAAATGGTGTTGCAAGTTTATGAAAACAAGTTCAACATGATCAAACGTTACATAAGTGCATGAAATAAAAGGTGAGACGCGTCGACTCCGCGACTCCAAGGATGTCCAAAATGCATGCCATCATAATGTCTTAATTACCTGAAAATACATTGTTAAAAATGGTCAACAATAATATTGGTGAGAAATCATAGGTTTATGAAAATAAATGTTATACGGTAGCCTCAAGTATAATGTGCAAGACATAAGTCTCATGAAAAATCGTACAATAGACCTTAAGCTCATGCCCCTCCAGAGTGTTTTGCCAGGCACTCTGATGATGTTAGAAATGAAATGCATCCGTTATGACGGTTGGTATAACCAACACGGATGGAGGCGTCACCCTCAATAGATCTATCCACTCACTCTCGCTTACACATAATTAATGGTTCATGATAATGAATAGGGGACCTTAACCAGGCAATGCGGTAACTTAAGCAATGTACGTGAATTTGAGACTTAGGCCCGTATGGAAAAATGGTGCAATGTATTCTCCCCCATGGGATTTGAAAACAATAAAAGAATGTAGACGGGGCTATGAAAACTCACCTGATATGATGGTACAATGATGGTGAAATGACCAGGACAACAAAGCACGAACACTAGCCGCAACCTAATATGAATGATAGGTTCTAATGTAAGCAATGAACTGATGCTACACATGCAAATATGTATGTTATCAATACCACCCGTAAAATTTGAAAATAATGTTTATCATCAAAAAATATATTTTTGACGTCTCGTTAAGTTAATAAACACTTTTCATGTAAATACGTTGAAACGGTACTCCACGATCCTTGTTTGGTGTTCTATCGGCAACTATAATGTTTTCGTCGCAAAAATAACATTTTTCATTACTTGAAAAATATGCCCAAAATGGCCTCGCAAAACTAGTCGCAAAATATTGTACGTTAAGTGTTAAAGCATAAGCTTGGCATTTTTGAAAACCTTGCAACAATGTCTAGAAGTCGTGTCATTTAACTTTTGTCCGTACGGGTCTCGATCAATGAGAAAAATGGCTCTCAACATGACGTATTACAAAAACTGTTTTTCTATACTTAGAAATATTTTGCTATTAGAAGCTGTCAAAATAAATAGATTTCGTCGGGTTTCAAACGCGTATATCTTGGTCGTTATGAGCTCGTTTTCTATGTTCTTTATATCCACGGTTTCGTATTAACATGAACTAATATATTTTCAGTAAGTCTACTATTATAGAACACGTCTAACGCATCGTTTTGTCAGTTGAAATTCGTGCAACAGCACGTGTATTTTCAGAAAATAGTTTTTCGTCGTTAAACTTTGAAAAAATCATATCTCCTTCGTTATAAACTCGTTTTTATCCGTTCTTTCGCCCATAGCTTCGTTTTTTAAAGTATTTTCTGAATCATTAAGCAAAAATTACCCAGGAACCCCTGATGTTTCCATGTTTTGCAAAAATAGACAGCAACTTTCTAATAGTGTTTAAAACTCATTTTTCTAGTTTATAACTTGTCCAAAACTTAACCAAACTACTTCAAATCAACTCCACAAGTACTCAATCCTACCATACACCTTCTTAGGGTGTCATGGGGTCCTAATCTTCACCGAAAATGGTGGATCTCTTTAGGTTATTATAAATACTTATAGATCTATTTTTAGAGAGAAAAATAAATATTAAGTGGTATCAAACATATGTGTAATTGCATGATTAGTTACTAGAACTTGAAAATAGATTAAACGAGAGTATAAAAGATTAGAAAAATTTATGTAGATACTTACTTGAAGATTTGATTATTTTTTAAGAAAATACTTAAGAAACTTTGAGGTTTTTATCTCAAAACCTTAACTAGTAACACTAATGGAGCTTGAAAAATACTTGATCTTGCAAAATTATGATTTTCTTCTTGGTTTGTTCTTGTGGCCGTGGGTTGGAGCAAGAGGGAGCAAAAGATGAGATTTTTGTTAACTAATGAAAGTTTGCTTGGATTGTGGAAGTAAATAATAGATGTATGTTTTATTTTTCTAAGACATAAAGGACATGAAATAAATAAAGTAAGTAAGATATTTTCAAAGTTGTGTAAGAAAGGATGGGCGGTGAAGAAAATGTAGAGATCTTGTAAGATATTTAGTAGATAATGTTAGATGTTATATGTTTTAGGGGATATCGGGTACCGAATTTGCTAGAAATAAAGTTTAACTGTACCAAATAAAATGTGGCGACGTTGTAAAAATTATAAAATTACATTCCTGATAAGAATCGGTTGTTAAAATAGTTGTCATGTTGAGATATCGTAATCCGACAAAATTTTCAGCGTATACTGTAAATTTTCAGCGTACACCGGGTAAATTAATAATATACATTTTATATTATTATAATGAATATGAAAATATACTAGGATCGTTGACGGGAGTATCGGGTATATTGTTAGTAGTAAAATCTGAGTGGTAACG
This sequence comes from Artemisia argyi, assembly GCA_030686995.1. NCBI lineage: Eukaryota > Viridiplantae > Streptophyta > Magnoliopsida > Asterales > Asteraceae > Artemisia > Artemisia argyi. The sequence continues at coordinate 35,921,148 of CM060676.1, read as the reverse complement.
TTAATTAAATATTTAAATATACGTTAATTGAAATAATGCATATCAGTGCATGGCCTAATATGCTGATGATGTTACTGATTATATGTAGACTACTCTAGTCTATATGATGTGTCCCTGCCGGTGTTGCATGATTTTGCAGCTAAACCACACTGTTTACGTGAATTTGAATACCCGTAAACTAGGTTGACGATGAAATGAATGATATTCATGAATAGTGTTTTCCTTCCGGGAATGAATAGTGCCACATGAATAGTAAAATTTTTGAACGTTTCTGAAAATCTCAAACTGACTTCGAAAATGATGAATAGTAAAATGATGAATAGTGATCGGTGAATAGTAAATGATGAATAGTAACTGGTGAATAGTAAGTTGTAGAGGTTTGGAAAATGGCCTGAAATAGTGAGTTTTGACAAAATCACTTTGTGAAATATGTAAATGTAGTTTGAGTGATGTTAAGTAAAAGACCTTTAAACTATATTTATGATTTGCTAAAAATAAACTTTACCTTTTGTAGTTAACAAAACTAAGAAAGATTGTAAAATATAAATAACATTTTTAGGCGATATTTGTATTAATAATCTCCCCCTTTTTGTTGACGACAAAACATAAATTTTATTTTTACGAAAATGGATAATTATAGATTTTGAGCCTTTTAAAAATTTATATTTAACATGATTATTTCAACTTTTGAGTATGACATTTTAAATGATGTACCAAAGTTGATTTGGTTAAATATATCTATCTCCCCTTTTTTGTTGAAACAAAAAGAAGTGTGGCGAAGCGGAAATGTGTCAATCCATATTCTCCCCCTTGGAGAATACTCCTCCGAAATGGAGTGCCAAGAGAGGATACATGGATTTTGGTCCTACAAGAAAAAGTTTGTTTGTTGTAGAAATAAGTATGAGAACATAATACTAATTAGCATATAATAGAATATGCATTCATCTCATAACAACAATCATCAAGTAAATAAACAACCAAATGAGAACGACCAACTAAATATAGAAGTAGAACCATTATATTTCAAATAAAATTTTAATTTGAATTAAAAAGTCAAACCTAAAGACTTGAAAAATCTACTATTGATACAAAGTGGAATTAAAATGACAACACCACCTATGAAAGGAAAGAGTCCTAGGTGAGATTCTACCATTATTTAATTTTCCTAATGAGGCTCTAAGCTTGAGGCAAGTGAGAGATGGCGTTTAGACGCTCCAAAATGTGGTTGAGGATAAACCGCATTTCATCTTGAAGCTCATGTACCAAGATTTTGCTTCTCTCACTAATATGAGCGGTTCTTTCGCATATGATGCAATCATGGTGAAGAGGTGGTAGTTGTGGAACTTGGTTTGTTGTTGGTGGGTCATTGGTGGTGGATGGAACATTGTTTGTAGCGGGAGCAAAGGTGGATGGTTGAGAGGTGTTTTGGTTTCCTACAATTGATGAGTACATTGCGGTTGGGAAATCCATGACTTGGGTGAGATGAGAATCAATCATGTGTTTGAAAGCATAAAGGCTTTCTAAGAGGGTGTTTAGTTCTTCATGAGTGTTTGGAGATTTGGTCCACAAAGATGCTTCTATTTCCTCATAAGTAGGAAATATGGACTCAAATTGTTGGGAAAATTCTTGAGGTGGTTCTTGTTGTTAGTCATGATGATGAAAGTTTGATTCTCCATAAAGAGGACCATGGATGTCTTTGTAAATGGGATGGAACAACAATGGTTGTGATTGTGGATGAACTTGATCTTGAGGAAAGATAGATGGTCTGGCATGTTTGTAAGCCAAATGCTCTATTAATGATGGTTGATGAGGTTTTTCATCCAATGGTTCACTTGGTTGAAACTGTGGTTGTTGTTGAGTTTCCATTTGATCAATAGTGTCAAAAAGTGGCAATGGTGGTGAATTTGATGATCTAGGTGGTAGGTCTTCTAAACTTTCCATAAATAGGTGTGGTGATGTTGGTGGTGTCTTGAAGAGTTTCATTGGTGTCAATTTTGGTGATTAAGGTGATGGAGTTTTTGAAGGTTGACTTGGTTCCGAAGGTGGTGTTGGATCACTTGGTGTTATAGTTAGTGGAGGAGTGGTGATTATGTTAGCATTGCAAGGTTTTGGAGATGGTATTGGATTAGCAAGGTTTAGAAAGTTTGTATCATTGATGGGTGATGAAATGTTAAGGGATGAATCACTTGATGATGATGAGCTTAGTTGAAGGGTTTTGTTGAAGCAACATGGTTTTACGATAATTCTAGCGGTTCTCCTAATACGCCTTGATGATTCGGATGAGGTGTTGGATTTAGTCATTGCAAGACTTTTTGGTAGGCTTAGAATTATAAGGTTGAGAGAAGTGATGGTGATGGTGTGAATTTGATGTGTGAATGTTGGTCAATATATAGGAAGAACATGGTATGGAAATTGGTGTTTGGATTTAATGTTGATCCATACATTTTTGGAGGTTCCTAATCATTTGGAAGAGTTCCAAGAAGTTTTCAAATCATTGGAAGTCAATCCAATGGAGTTGGATGAAGTGAAAGACTAAGTGGAGAAGTAAATGCTATGTGATCATGGAGGATATTGGTTGTCAAGTTGTTCCACAGATTTGGAGGAACCAAAGGAAAGGTTCCTTCCTTGTATCAGAAAGGTTCCTTGGGTTAGTTTAGCCAAATTTGAAATTTTGGTGTGAATGATGATCCTATTGTTTAAACTGTGCTAAGAGAGCTCCAGAATTATTGATAAATACTAACTAGCATGTAGGAAGCAAGTTTGGAACCTAAGGATTACTAGAAAAATTCAAAAAAAATTTAAAAATGAAATTTTGCTGTAGGACTGGAGGAACCAAAGGTTAACACGGGCGGAACCCAGTTTTGGGTTCCGCCATAGCCGTTGGAAAAACTTGGCGGAACCAAGTTTTTGAATGGACGAAACCAAATATTGGGTTCCGCCTTTTCCGTGGAAGCTCAAAATCGAGACAGAGCAGTTTTTACGGCTTCGTGTTATTTCCGAATTCCAAAATTTTTCCTAAAACTTAAGTAATCAATTTTTTGTAGTTAGAAGATACAAAAATTACAGGTAGAAACATGCTTACCTATAGAGTTTACGAGAGCGATTCTAGCATTCATATTTTTAGCCGAAAAGTGAAAATGGCATAGTACTAAAGAGTTATCCCCTGCAAATGTTGTTAGTACACACATAATCCACATACATAATATTATCCTACAACATCATAAAAACATAAAATAACATTGTTTTAACGACCAAATTGTTTAAATTCACCCTTGTGCCAAACACCCTCTTAACATTCTCACTTCTTGTTCACCTTCTTGTAGATCTTCCCAAGGTATCTCCCAAAGCATTTCCACATCCCTTTGGTTTGCTTGAACTCCTTCGACTCATTCGGTATAGATGGAAGTTGTGAGAGGTATTCAAGAGTTGGGATCCTAGAGTTGGGTAAATTGTTGTCTTCACTCATGGATGATGATGATGATGAGGTAGGAGGCTGAGGATGTTTACCTTTGTCTTTATAGACTCTATCATCACTTAATGCCACAAAGGTGTGAGGAATAAGAGGGTAATCTAGGCGACGACCTCTAGGAGTTGGAGGAATGGGTTCACAAAACCTAAAGTAACGGTTGAGAAGCATCCCGTATGGAAGAGCGGTGGTACCTTTGACCGAGATGTTTGCCATCCTTTTGGAAATGTAGTAAGCTAAGTTGAAAGTTTGGCGGGTGGATACACTATAGAGCATGTAGGAGAGACAAGTGTTGATATGGTCCCTATTGCCTAAAGTACTAATGACATTTGCCCTAATGATCTCCTCCCATTTCAAGAATTGTGGTTTCAACTCATTAAGCTACATTCCAAATGGATCTTTTGCAACTTCCTCTCCTCCTCAGGTTCTCCTAGTATGAGATGTCCTAACAAAAAGGTGGTCACGAATTTCTTCTTTGCTCACTAGAAGGGTATCATAAGGATGAATACGATCATGGATTGATTCAAGACTTGAAAGTGGCTATTTGTCGGTGTAGAGACATGTCCCATATTAGGAACACGGAGCACTTGAGCAAATTGATCTTAGTTGATTTCAAAGTCATTTTGGTTGATTGAAAAGTTTAATGACATGAGACCTTCATCATCCATGCTAAGGGTCACGGAAGCATAGAATTCTAGGATGAAACGAGGACAAATTGGCTCATCTATCTCTAAGAGGCAATCGAAGTTGATAAAAGAGAGTTCTTCCCTAATGTTGGTTCTGGCAAGGAAATTAGGGTCAATGGTTCTACCCTCATGAACATAACGCTTCTCAAGGTTCTTAAATATTTCTACTTGTGCCATGGTTAGCCCTTTGGTCTTATGGTTTTTGGGTAGGTATTTGGTGGTGTCTTTGTGGTTATAGAAGGTTGCGGGAGGCATGATGAACCTAGAAAGATAATTTTCACATTTTAGTTTATGTAAATAATGGTCTAAGTGTTAAAATTCTAGTGTGTGTCTATATGAAAACAATATGGAGTTGTGATTATCTCGACTCATTTTAATTTATGCAAATTTCGTGTAAATTTTGAGATAATCCAAATGCTTCTAGTTCAATGTAGCTACGGTTGAATGTACCCGAAACTACATATTAGTTATGTATTCCCTTTTAGCATTCAAGAGACATAATGCAAGTGATGTTTTAAACATAACGTTTTTATTTTGTATTATCAATGAAAAAATATTTTTCCTAAATGTGAGAAGATTTTTCAAAATTTTGACATGAGGTTTTTGGTATAATGAGATAATGTCTTATAAGATGCAATTTCTAACTAATGGAAAACACAATTAGTTTTGTTTTTGACAAATGCACTTCATGATTTCCTAAGTTGATGCATAACCCCAAGTTTTTAGTTTTTGTGCATAAATAGAATTTCCTAGACACAGATCAGGAGAGTAATTATGTTTAGAATACTTACAATGATGATAGGAATGAAGAGTGGCTGAGCAAGAACCCTAATTTTCGTGTAAGGATGGATATGGAAGTGAATAGTAACTGTTTTTTGTGGGTGGTATAGAATATGGGACTTTATGGTTTAATATATAAAAAGGGAACCTGTGCAGGCATCTGATGGAACTAAACAGAGGGATCCGCCCTTTGTTTTTCTTGGTTCCTCCAGTCCTGCAGACATATAAACAAGGATTTTTGTTTTGAATTTATACGATTTTATTTAACGTTTAAACTATAAAGTAGGTTCCATAACTCCTAGTCCTAGTCTAAGAAGATTAAATAGTATACTTTTAAGGGGTTTTGTAAGAATATCGGCAATGTTGTCTTCGGAGGATACTTTCTCGATGGAGATGTTTCCTTTTTTAACATTGTCACGAAGGAAATGATGACGGATTTCTATATGTCTGGTACGAGCATGTTGGACTGGATTTTTACTCAGGTCGATGGCTCCTTTGTTGTCGCAAAGGATAGATATGTCTTTAATAATAATTCTGTAGTCCACAAGCGCTTGCTTCATCCAAAGAGCTTGTTGACATGCTTTTCCGGCCAATACGTATTCGGCTTCAGTTGTTGAGATTGCGAGGGCCGTTTGCTTCTTGGAAAAACATGAGGTGAGACAATGTCCAACAAAAGTACAAATACCACTTGTACTTTTTCTATCAACATAGTTACCGGCATGATCCGAGTCGGCATACACTCTGGTTTCTACACCCGTTCTTTAGGATACCACAATCCTAGATGTGTAGTGCCTTTGATGTACCTAAAAATTCTTTTTACGGCTTCAAGATGGATTGTTTTGGGATCTTCTTGAAAACGAGCACATAGACAAACACTATACATAATGTCGGGTCTACTAGCCATGAGATAAAGTAGACTACCAATCATACCCCTATATTTAGTGTTATCTACGGATTCACTTTCCTCATCCTTTGTGAGTTTGGTTTCCGAGGACATAGGTGTTTTGATAGGTTTTGAATCTTCTATACCAAATTTCTTAAGCATGTCTTTTATGTATTTAGATTGGTTAAAGAATATCCCATCTTCTAATTTTTTAATTTGAAGTCCTAAGAAAAAGTTGAGTTCTCCCATCATACTCATCTCAAACTCGTCATGCATGATTTTAGAGAAATCATCGCATAGCTCTTGACAAGTTGATCTGAATATTATGTCATCAACATAGATTTGAACTATGATAATGTGTGATTCTTTCTTCTTAGTGAAGAGAGTGTTGTCAACTAGGCCCATGGTGTACTTATGGTCAACTAGGAATGTTTTAAGTCGATCATACCATGCTTTTGGAGCTTGCTTAAGTCCGTATAAAGCCTTTTTTAAGTTTGTAAATGTGATTAGGTTTTTCAAAGTCGGTAAAGCCCGGTGGTTGAGCAACATAAACTTCTTCATTAATAAAACCATTTAAGAATGCACTTTTGACGTCCATTTGAAAAAGTTTAAAGTCATGTGCACGTGCATATGCAAGTAAGATTCTAATTGACTCGAGCCTAGCAACCGGAGCAAAAGTTTCATCATAGTCAATGCCTTCTTGTTGATTATAACCTTGTGCTACTAGCCTAGCTTTTTTTCTAGACACAACTCCATTTTCATCCATTTTATTTCGAAAGACCCATTTTGTTCAAATCATAGTTTGATTCTTTGGTTGAGGAACTAGTGTCCAAACATCATTTCTAATAAATTGGTTCAATTCTTCTTGCATAGCTATTACCTAGGATTAATCACTTATAGCTTCATTTATATTTTTAGGTTCTATGGTTGATATAAAACAAAAATAGTTACTTTCATTTTGAGCTTTTGATCTTAAGGTTCTTTCGTTAAGTTTACCGATGACACTATCTAATGGATGATTTTTAGACTCTTTAACATTGAAAATTTCTCTATTTAATAGTTCATCTTCCTTGTCGTTTTCTAAATCAATTTGATTAACAGCTTGACTTTCAACTAAGTCATCATCTACCAAAGGTGATGTCTTAGAGGGAGGTGGACTTTCGTCGAATGTTACGTTCAACGATTCCTCGACTCTTAATGTTTCTTTATTTAGAACAATATAAGCTTTGATATCTTGTGAATATCCAAGGAATACACCTTCATAAGACTTTGGATCAAATTTAGTGAGATAATCCTTGGTGTTTTGTATAAAGCATTTACTCCCAAATACTTTAAAGTATCCTAATGTTGGCTTTTTACCTCTATATAATTCATATGGAGTTTTATCTTAAAAAAGGTCTAATTAGGACTCGGTTTAAGATATAAGTTGATGTGTCGACGGCATTACACCAAAACTTTTGTGGAATATTTTGTTCGTTAAGCATTGTTCTACTCAACTCTTGAAGTGTCCGGTTTTTACGTTCTACTACACCATTAGATTGAGGAGTGCGAGGAGCCGAGAAATTATGTGTTATGTCATTTTTGTCACAAAATTCACCAAATTGTATTTCGTTATCAAATTCCCGACCGTGATCCGTTCTAATAGAAACAATGCAATTTCATACTTGATTTTGAATTTTCTTACTAAGAGTTTCAAATTGTTCGAAAGCTTCATTTTTACTTTTCAAAAATCTTGTCCATGTATAACGTAAATAATCATCCACTATGACCAAAGTGTAGAAGTTGCCTCCATAACTTTGAATAGTGGATGGATCGAACAAATCCATATGCAAAAGTTCTAGACACCTAGATGTAGACACCATATTTTTAGCCTTATGGCTACTATGAACTTGTTTATCAATTTTGCAAGCATCACAAAAGTGTTGGTCGTATTTCAACTTGGGTAGGTTTCTAACTAATTCTTTAGAGGATGTGGATTGAATAAGTCTCATATTAGCGTGAGCTCAGCGTCTATGCCAAAGAGTTAAGGACTCATCTAATGAGGTAAGGCAAAGTTTATCTCTTGGTGATTTATCAATTTTCATGACGTATACGTTGTTCTTAAGAACTCCTTTAGCTATTGTTATACCATCTTTTAGTATCTTACTTTCGTTTTCACTAAAAAGGACTTTATACTTTTAATGGCAAAGTTGGCTAATACTAAGAAGATTAAATCCTAAGTTGTCAACATGAACAACATCATCAATAGATAGAGAGTCATGAGAGATAATACATTTTCTGATGATTTTACTTTTAAGCTTGCTACCAAAAGTAACGTTACCTCCGTCATAGACTTGATATGTTGAGAAAAGACTTGTGTTCCCCGTCATGTGTCTTGAGCAACTGCTATCCTTGATCCATTCATCCGGTTCCAAACACACTTTTAAGCAAACCTATTTTATAACACACATTCAAACATTTGGTCCCCAATATCTCATGGGTCCATTTTGGTTAATCATGCCATTACCTTGATTCATGTAAGGAAATGGTGGATATGGGTTCCAAGACATATAGTTTGGAACTTGATGTTGTCTAGGTATGTTTTGACCCCAATTATGTTGAAAGTAGGGTTGTGTGTTATAGTTGCTCTTTGGAAAGGGGCGTTTGGATATAGGCGTTTTAGGTCTTGGTTGAGTAGTTTTGGTTCTAAATTCATTTTTAGCAAGTCCTACTCCTATTTTAATGGATGGTTTAAGTTTAGTTTTAGTTGAACTAGTCTTGGACTTCTTTGTAACTTTAACAAATTCATTACGGTTAGTCATTGAAGTGTTCTATTCTGCATCAATATCCACGGAACCAATAGCTTCAACTGGCGGAACCAAATTTTTGGTTCCGTCAGTTACGTGGGTCACTGTTGCAGTTTTGTCATTTTCTTGTCCTTTTTTGCCTTGTTTCTTTAAACTACTTATTGACCCTGATTTCATGAATCCTAGCCCTGTTCTATCAAAATGTGATTTTCGGAGTTTCATTATTTCATCCACACAACAAATACTTTTATCAAACTTCTTAAACTTTGAGTTTTGTTTAATAAGATTATCTTGTGTGATTTTAAGCTTCTCAATTTCAAGTTTGAACTCTTGACATGATTTGCATGTTGTGTCAACATTTTTACTCTTTTCCAAACGTTTAGCTTTTTCTTTTAATTCATAAACTTCGTTTTCTAAAAATTCCTTATTAGTCTTTAAAAATTTGTTTTTGTTTATGATTTTTAAGCTTAACTCACAAAGTTTGTTGTATTGTTGTTGTAGTATGTCATCATCAATAGAAGAGTAAGATGAATCGGAATGTACCTCATTTGAGCCTTGAGCCATAAGAGCTACTTCATCATTTGTTGGCTCTTTATCATCATTCTCACTATCACTCCAAGCACCACTCACAAAAGCACTTTGAGTTTTGCTTTTGGGTGGTTTTGGACATTCTCCTATTAAGTGACTTGTATCTCCGCATCTAAAACATTTTCTTTCATTCTTGACTTTCTTTATATCCCGATCTTTTTGTGAAGAATTCTTTTAATCTTTAGGTTGCCTTACAAACTTTCCTCGTATTCTAAAGAACTTCTTGAAGTCTCTAACCGCCATGGCATATTCTTCATCTTCACTATCTGATTGGCTCCAAACGGTCAACCTAAATTGACCAGGTAAATGGTCAACAAGGTCAAACTGCTCAAGAGTCAATCTCCGTGGAAGTATAGGGGTTTCCCCGGGTCGTTATGTCCCGACAAGGTGTGATGGTAATCAAAACGGGTTTGTGATCGGGTGAATTTGGACAGAAAAGGGATTTGAGTGATTTGTATGATTATACTAAGATATGAGTAATGAAAATAACTTAGAAACACCATATGAACAATTACTGATAATCAGATACACTAAAAACGTGAGCTAAGTCTAATAACGCGTACGTTTGATTTAAAGTTACGTTAACGTACGAAATAAAACGCGAGTTTTATAGAAATAAAATACCTACGAATATGAAAATTACATTTTTATAATCCTAATGATAAAAGAAAATTTTTAGAAAAAGAAAATTAATTTTTACACTATTTAATTATTTATTATTAATTAATTACTAATTAAAGATTACTTAACTAATTTAACTAATTTAAATTATTAAAAATAACAAACTAACTTAGAAAATTAAGAAAAATTTTACAAATCTAATTAACCATTATAGGAATCCTAAAAAATTATAAAAATAATTTTACAAGTAATTGTTAAGCTATTTATGAATTAATCACTTAATTATTATTTAAAGGCTAATTAAACTAAATTAAATGTAAAAATTAGCAAATGGAAAGTGAAAATTGCAAAACTAATTTTTACAGAGGCTTAATAACTTATAAAAGTTATGAAAATTATAAAAAGTTATCTGGGATAAAAATTAAACACTAAAACTAATTTATTTTTGGTTTTTTAATTTAAACTAATTTAATTAAAATTAAATCTAAAAATTTCCAAGTAAACAGTAAAAAATATGGAAAGTGTATTAAGTGATAAAGAGGCTAGGAAAAATAAGATGGATGCAACAACTTATCCAGATAAGCTGGAATAAGCAAAACAACTAAAATAAGCAAAATACACTAATACTACTTTAAGTAAATTGATTATGCAAAGGATAATGGAACTGGTGCCCCAGAGCAAATGGAAGGGGGTGTTGTGTTGTGTCTGTTGTGAGGCTGAGGTCCCAGGTTCGATTCCCATAAACCCCACTTTTTTGCTATTTATTTATTTTTCAATTTTTCTTTTTGCAAAACACTAAACAAGTAAAAATAACAAACTTTAATAAAAGGGACTTTTCTAAAACCTTGAAATAAGCCCTGAATAAGCCATAAAGCTTAACAGAAGGCTTTTTAGCCAAAAATTGATTTTTAAAGCTAATTAAGCTACAATAAGCTACAAACTATAAACCAAAGCTAAAAATAAGATGAAACAAATTTGATGAACTTAAAATAAGCTAAAACAACAAACAAAACACACTGAAAAGAGCAATAAGCTAAAATAAGCTATTCTAAATCATCACAGGCCAAACAGGCCTCACAAGCTTTTTGCAGGGCAACAATAGGCTGGGGGCATAAGCTCTTAAGCCCAAGATAAGCCTGGAAATGGTAAGCCAATACTACTGGCTTCCCAAAATACCAAAAAGCTCATGGTAAGCTTGAGTAGAAAACAAATTGTGGACCTGTGAAGTGGGCTTATGCACACTGGTTCACACAGGTTTGGTCAGGCTAATAGTAGGCCTAACAAAGCTTATCAAATAAGCTTAGAACCCAAAACAAGCCCTGATCCAAAGAGTTGGGTCACTTGGCTTCCCAGAAATCCCAAGGACTCAGGCTTATTACCACAAACAAGCTCTACAAGAGCTTGTGAATTATGGGCAGATGAAACACTCCCCTGGTGCAGGGGAGATCCTTGGTAAATAGGCCAAAACAAGCTCACAATTAAGCACTCTATAAAATTCCTAAAAATAAACTAAAATATGCATTATAAAGCTGAGCTTCCAAAGATTAAGAATCTACAAAACTCAAAAGCTAACTCCTAAAATTGAGATCAAGGAAATTCCAACTAGAAATGGAAAAACTGACAAGCATGAAATATTTGACTTTTTGATTTGTAAACTAAGTTTGACTTTCATGAACTTTAGATGATCCCAATTGACTGTAAATGTTATATTAAGCTACATGATGATGGAATTAAGCTATCCTAAGCACTAATGGACTGATTTGAATGATTGTGGAATCCAAAATCCTCACAGTTAACTAATCAAAGTGAGATAGAAGCTAATTTTGACTTTTTGTTCTAAAGATGCAAATTTTATTGTTTATCTAGTTCTAATATTACCTAGGGAAGCTGAGGGTACAAAGAACAAGTGAATTGACAGATAACACATGTTAAACTAAGCAGAACCAAACACCCCATTAAGTATGTAATGGTGAGATTTTCAAAAGAAATGTATGGTCTAGGCTGTACCACACAATGCATTATGATTATCTAAGCTATGTGACTGATAAGAAAACTAAAATGAAGCAGTAATAAGCATAACACAGTAAATACTAAAATTGAGAAAAATGCTCACAGATTGCATCCAGGTTGTTAACTGAGTAACAAGGACCCAAGAACTATCCTAACACCTCCCTTGAGGTTCTAAACCATAAAACCATCCATAATTCAACATGCTCCATTGCTTGGTTCCTTCTTCACACTGATTTTTTATTTTTCATTATTTTTTCTTGTATTTTTTTGTATTTTTGATTTTTTATGACTAAATTGTTTTAAATGCTTTCCAAGCTTTTAAAAGCTTATAATTACTTATGTAGAGCTTTAAGAAACACTGAAACACCATTGATAACAAGAATTTAAATAATAGCAATTTCCACATGAAAACTGCAAATTTGAATTTGAAACAACAAGACTTGAAATTAAAGGTTAAGAAAGTTTACAAGACACTAGAATAACTGAATACAACCTTATTTAGCTAAAATTAACAACTAGAAGAGAGAATTACATTAAAGCGAAACTAAAAACTAAACTACAACTACTTGGTTCCCCATTCTCTTTCTACTCTCTTTTTATATTGACTTCTAGGGTTTCTCTTACTCCTCTGGGCATTTCCCATCTACAATTTCAGCCATTGGATGGGCACTTTTAATCCTACCCGTTTGTGTAATTTTGGCAGGAAATTTAGGTTTTGCAATTTGGCTTTTAGCTTTTGGAAGGGGGTGGGATTTGGAGCTTTGTCGTGAAAAGGTGAAGGGTTGAGTGTGGCAGAGGAGGGTAGGGGTAGAGGTGATGATGGAGTGTTGGCTTTGGCAGGTGGTTTTGTAGGCACACGTGAGGAGAGGAAAGGGATGAGTGGTCAAAGGGGTTGACTTTGGGATTTATTAAAAGGGACGGGGTGGGTTATTTAAGGAGTTGGGCCAGAAAGTATGGTGGGCTGGAAAGGGGTATTGGATTGGAATTGGGATTTTTGGGTGGATTTGGATTAATAATACAAGGGTCCAATTGGTTTAAGTAGATAATTAGCCCAAGGACTAATGATGTACAAGCTGAAATTTTAGGGACCATTCATGCCAAATCTCCAAAGTATTACAAGGATAAATCATGCTAAGTTTTATATACCAAAGAGCATTATTGAACATTTTCCAATTTCAAATTCCCGAGGGCCAAAACTGTCAAATTTCAAAGTAGAGGGACATTTCTTGCCAATTCTTTAAACTTTCATTCGAAGGACCATTTGTGAGAACTTTTGACTTTCCAAAGACCAAAGTTGACTTTTTCTTCCAAAACATTCCACCAAGGACCAAATCTGCTAATTTCTGAAAGTCCAGGGACTAAACTTGTAAATTTCCAAAACTTTTTACCCAAGGATCATTTTTGATAACTTTTGATTTTTAAAGGACTTGGGTTGACTTATCTTTCAAAATAAATGCCTAGGGACTAATTTTGATAACTTTTGAAACTTGGGGGACTGAAACTGCTAATTATGCAAACTTTGTTCGTTTTTCATCTGTTTTTACTCATTTTGTATCTAAAACATATAAAACACAGTTTTGGGATATTTTATGTATTTTGATGCATTTCTGAGTGTTTTTAAATGTTTTAGCAGTTCAGATTGACCAAAAATGATGAGTATTTACACACTCATCACTATCCGAACTTGATTCCTCATCGTCACTTGATTCTATTCTAGCTTTTAAGGCAATAGATTTTTTCTTTCTTTCCTTTAACTATCTCCGAATCTTTTTCCATTATCATTTCGTGAACTTTGAGGTTTTCAATAAGCTCGTCAAGTGCCATGCTTGAAAGATCCTTTGATTCTTCAATAGCCGTTACTTTTGCTCTCCACTTATGATGGAGTGCTCTAAGGAATTTCCTGACAAAATTCTTGCTACAAAAAGATTCATCAAGTGCTTTAAGTGAAGTAATAATAGTATTAAATCTAGCAAATGAACTATCAATAGTTTCATCTTCGGGAATAGAAAATTGTTCATATTGTTGGACAAGAAGATCAATTTTGTTATCCTTAACTTGTGAATTTCCTTGATGAGTAGTTATTAAAGATTGCCAAATTTCTTTAGCACTTTTGCACATAAAAACTCTTTCATACTCTTTCTTTGGTAAAGCATTATAAAGCATCATTTTTGCTTCATTATTTTTGGCAATTAGTTTCTTTTGATCATCACTATGTTTAGTGAGTGAACTATCCTCATCCCGACCACTTCCAGTAGCCTTATGATCATCTTCAATAATAATATACCATAGATCTATGTCCTTTGATTTTACGTAAGTTTCAAAATGGTTTTTCCAATATATAAAACCATTTGGTTCAAATAGTGGTGGTCTTTGCATAGATTGCCCTTCTTTGAAGTTTTCAAAATCCATGGATCGTTCCAAGTTTTAAGATACAATATATTTTAAAATCTTGAATAACGTAGCTCTTGATGCCAATTGTGGAAAACTAGATGGGGGGTTGAATAGTTTACCGGTTTTAACTTGATTTTCTTTGAAAACTTTTACGTGTAATCGACAACTAAAAATTACCAAACAATAAATAATATGCAAGAATAAAAGTAAGAAATGATCAAACCATAGCATGAGTGTTTATCGTGGTTCGGCTACAAGGACTCTTTTTCCTTGCCCTACTCCACAGCCCGAGTATCCAACTTGAGAGTTTCTTGCACTGGTCAACAAGCTCCTTTATTCGGCGGAGAAAACCTTACACGTCGCTTACACACTATTTCCTACACTAAGCTAGATGTCGAGTACTTTCATAAGGGTACAACCACTCCCGATAGTTCTTTTACAAGGGTACAACAACTCCCGATACTCTAAGTATTTTGAGGACTAAAATACTAACCGATCACTACAAATGGATACAATACAATGATGTATAAACTTTACTAGTTTAAACTATGCTATGCTTGACAAGTCTTGCAACGTTGTGTTGAAGCTTGTGAAGTCGTGATCTTCTTGCTACAAAGAAAGACTCACAAATATGAAATTGTACTGAGTTAGAAATGAAGTATATGCAGTATGTTATGATATTAAGTGATAAGAAAAACTCAAAAAGTGGGTTGCTATGGCAAACTTGCAGACCAACCCACGGATACGGCGGAACCATTACTTTGATTCCGTCTGTTATGCCTGAGGGTTCCTCTAGAAGCTCTGACAGAATCCTGCACAAGATATTGCATAATCTAACACAATATTCTCAAGATCTCACAAAGTCAACTTTGAGATCTTGAGTATGATTCTATACAAAATAAAGCATGTCCCTTACACACATGTTTCCTCGAAGGGACATGTGTGATGCAAGTGATGATGTAAGTATACATATGATTTCTAATTTTAGATATTCTTGAAAAGGAAAGTATACTTGTGAAAGAGTTTATGTATAGACTTAAAAATGTTTGTTTGATATGTTTAGCAAGTGAATGATTTACCAAAAGGAGTTTGCTTGCTTATATCCTAATAAGACATACTATTTAGAAAACTTGCTAAATATACTTATAAGACATTTTTAACACATGTACTTAAACTAAAGTATATTTGATTAGAAATCACTTTGTGAAAACATGTAAATGTAATTTGGGTGATGTTAAGTAAAAGACTTTTAAACTATATTTACGATTTGCTAAAAATAAACTTTACCTTTTGTAGTCAACAAAACTAAGAAAGATCGTAAAATATAAATAACGTTTTTAGGCGATATTTTTATTAGTATTTTTTAGGTTAGTTGACTAGCAACTAATTCCGCCCAATCTTCCAAATATCCGAGATTTTAATTGCTTTCATAAAATATAAAAATACAAAAAGAATCATCCCTCGCCTTTATATCTAGTTGACATAGTTTTCAATCCTAAAGACACTATTCCCCTAGAGAACGATCAATTCCCCGATACTTGCCACTCACTATACTACACCAGTCAGGTACATTGCCTGGAGGATTGAAAGCTTCTCAAGATCCCTTGAAAAGTAAAACTTTTGCGAGTCCGCGATCCCTCATCAAAGGTTTTGGTGCCGATGCCGGGAAATAGTTATTACTTAGGTTGATTTTTATTTTAATTAGGTCTACTCATTAGATTCATATCTAGTGAGATTTTTATTTTCTTTTTATTAGGTTTTCTTTAGTTTATCTTTTTCTTTGTGCCTTTGTTAGTAAAAAATACTCATTAACTATATAGTTTGCCACTATGGAAAATGCGAATCTACCCCTTTCATCTGAAGAAGTAATTGTGTTGCGTGATCAAATTGAAAGCAAAATTAGAGAGCATAGGGAGCTTAACTGATTAATCGATATTGAGTTTGATAGTGCACTAAATGACCTAGCAATCGCCATGTATTCAAATGAGAGCTTAGGGCCTGATGATTTTGAGGTTGTTGATGTTATAGAGGAACAGGGAGATGGGGAATTAGATCACGAATATTTCAATTTATACCCCACTAAGGAAGAAATCACTTACTATAGCAATATAGTTGATAACCCTCAACCATCCTTTGTTAAAATTGATCCAAAAATAAAGAAGGGTAACCTTTGGAATGTAAAAATACCGTGTATGATTAGGTACAAGTACATTGATCAAGCTTACATTGACTGTGAATCACCAATCAACGTGATGTCCTCGAGTTTTTATAACGATATAATGAGTGCACAACTTGAGCCTAAGAGAGACCCCAAATACCCCAGCGGAGTTTGTAACTTTGTTGTAAGAATTAAAAATGTGCATATCTTTGTTGGGAGTTTTACCTATGTCACTAACTTCATGATTTTAGAGCATTTAGCAAGTGCTATTGTTTGTCATTTGTCTCATGTTGTGTTAGGTAAGCCGTTTATTGAGGAATCCAAAACAAGGTACAATCGGTTAGAAGGCACGATTTAGTTTTCTAATAGATTAGATAAAATAACATATAGGATACCTTATAGGATGAAGGAATTTCATTACGTACACACTCATCATTTTTACCTCATCTAAACTGCCAAAACATCCAAAAACACTCAAATATGCATCAAAATACTGAAAATATCCTTAAATTGTGTTTTATATGTTTTAGATGCAAAATGATCAAAACAGATGAAATATGAACAAAGTTTGCATAATTGGCAGTTTCAGTCCCTCAACTTTTAAAACTTGTCAAATCTAGTCCCTGGTTATTCAAAAACATGAAAAAGTCACCAAAGGTCCTTTTGGAATCACAAATAAACATATTTATTCCTTTGGTGTGAAGTTTCACAAAATTACAAGTTTAGTCCCTCAACTTTGCAAAATTGACAAAAATGGTCCTTGGGATGTAAGAACTTTGAGAAAAATAAATTTTGGTCCTTGTGCTACTAATCTTTAGTAGGAATGGTCCTTGGGAGAAAAGTTTGGCAAAATTACATGTTTGGTCCTTGAAGTTTCAAAGTTGGCAGAAATAGTCCCTGGGTGTTCAAAAATGGAAAAAGGAAACTATGGTCCTCATACTATGGAAACTTGGCAGAATACACCCTTGTGATAACCTTGGAAACTTCCAAGTTCAACCCCCCAACTTTCGAATAATTGCAAAATTGGTCCTTGTTATTAACACTTAACCAAACCGGACCCTTATTATTATAAAACCCCAAAACCAAATCCAATCCAAGCTACAAACCCAACACCCTTCCAAGCCCACTCCCCTGGCCCATCCCCAAGCCCAATCCCTTAAAACCGTTCTAAATAATCAAACGGTCAAACCGTTTGACTACCACCTCCCTTCCCTCTCACCCCCTCTCCACTTGCAGTATCACATCACCACCCCCCACCATCACCATCCCATCAACTGCCCAAGCCACTACCCACCTAACAATCCAAACAACATTAAATGCCCCCCCCCCCCCCCCCCCCCCCGTCTACACACGCAACAGAGCAAATTGCTCTGTTTCTCCTTTTCCCGCCAAAAAGATCCAAAGGCTGAGATTGAGCGTCAGTCATCCAATGGCCAAGGAAAGAAGTGGGAAATGATTAAAGGGTGTCCACAAACCCTAAAAAGAGCCTATAAAAGGAAGAGAAGCATCAAGGAAGAAGTAGTAGTATAATTTTATTTTAATCCTGTCGTTTAAATTGTAGCTTCTTATTTCAGTTAAAACTTAAGCTTTTAAGCATTGTACTAGTTAATTCAAGTGTAATCTCAACTGTTTTCATTAATAAATTTCAAGTTTCAGTATCTGTTTCAGTTTATGCAATTTTCACTTTTATTTCAAAAATTATTATAAAGCTTTAGTATTGTTTCTGTTTGATATTATGGACTCTTAAGCTCACTTAGGCTCCCAGAAAGCTTAATAAAGCTTTTAGAAACCTTAAAATACAATCTAGTATCAAAAACCAAAAATACAAAAAAATTCGGGAAAATAAAAAGAAAATAAAAAATTGGTGAAGATCAAGAAGCAAGCAATGGAGCAGGGTGGATTATTGATGGCCCTGGGTTAGAGAACCTGTGGAGGTTCATTAGGAAGTGTTTTGTGATACTTAGTCCTTGGAAGAAAGCTTGGAAGGCATTTGTAAGCCATTTCCTAATTTCTACTCTTTATAGTATAACAGTGCTCTAAGATTGCTTATTTGTGTTCTTTTTGCTTGTTTACAACTTATTAAGGAATTATTAGTCAATAGATTAGGCTTGGGTTTCTTTTTACGTAAGTTTCTTCATAACTGTCTTGTATAAGTAGTGTTTGGATTTATCTGTAACTCTGTGATCAAGCTTGTAATTGTTGTTGTTGATAGTTCATACAAGTCACATAGGGTCTTAGAAACTCAGGTCAACAATAAAAATCAAGTATTGTTCATCAAAAAGTCAAAATCACATAACATTAGGCCTAATTAACCCTTTGTGTTGGTTAAAGAGTGGCATATGCCCTATTTCCATTCACAAGTGAGTGGTCTAGCTTATTTTAGCCTTAACATAGCTTATTAAACCAATTTCAGTCATAAAATCAAGATTCAAGTTCACTTAAGTCAACAGACAGCAAAAATCAAAAAGTCAAAGTTCATAGTGTTTTCAGAAAACCAAAAATGGGAAGAATTGTTTTGATTTTTATGATTGGATTGGGACCCTGAGCTTTTCACAAGTCTTAGTGCGCCAACTTAACTTTCAAATCCCATAATCAGCTTAATTTTTTGAATTTTATTTAAGCTTGTGCAAGGGCTTATTTAAGCCTGCAGGGTAAGTTCTCTTTTTACACCAGGGCACCTTGTGTAATTGGTCAAATTTTCCAACCCCCCTCCAGGGTGCAAATCAAATTGTTAGGTCTTGTTTTTTAGCTTTTTGGAAAGCTTGTCAGCTTATCTTTTTAGATTATCAATAAAATTGGTTCTAATTTTCCTGTAGCATAGCTTATTTTGGCTTTGAAAGTGGCTTATTTCACAAACACATACTGAGTGCTAAGTATTGACCACCAATATTTCCTAGACCATAGCTAGCTTATTAGTGGGCCCCAGTGCATGATTCTTGGCTTTTTGGAAAGCCAAGTAACCCATCTTGATAGTTCAGGCGTTATTTTACCCTTTCAAGCTTATTTGGTAGGGCTGCAAGCAGCTTTTAGTTTGACCATTTCCTTGTATACACTGAGTGACTCAGTGTTTGAGACAAAATTCCAAGCCCCCTCCTGTGTTCATCTGTGGGAC
This sequence comes from Artemisia argyi, assembly GCA_030686995.1. Classification (NCBI taxonomy): domain Eukaryota; kingdom Viridiplantae; phylum Streptophyta; class Magnoliopsida; order Asterales; family Asteraceae; genus Artemisia; species Artemisia argyi. Next base: position 35,901,667 of record CM060676.1, on the reverse strand, counting down.
CCAGAGCCTATTTCTTGGCTTTTTGAAAAGCCAATAAGCTCAGCTTATTGGATCCTTATTCAGTTTGGGCTTCCAATCAAGCCTGTGGACCCCACTAGGCCTGACAGTTAGGCCATTTTGCATGTGTAATACTCAGTCTATACCTTAAGTGCTTATTTGGTTATCATAGCTTATTCAGTGTGCTTATCTGTGCTTTTTGACTTATTTCAAGTTGATATCCATCTATCTTGGCTTATGTGTGCATTTTATAGCTTTTTCAAATATCCATAAGTCCTAATAAGCTATTTACTCAACTGTTAAGCTCAAAGGGGGTGCACACAGCTTATTAATAAGCTATAAAACAAGTGTCTTCATAAAAGTTGTTTACTTTTAGCTAATAATCAGTTGTCAAAAAGAAAAACCAACAAAAACCAACTTTAAAATTAGTGATAGCTTCTGTTTAATAGGATTTATCTTTTTAATATTTCTTTTCATCTTATTATTAAGCATTTCAACATTTTTATATTTTTCTTAATTTTCTTTCATCTTAAAGTATTTTCAGTAATTTTCCTAGATTTTTCTCTTTTAATTTAGTAATTATTAGAATTAATATTAGATTAATTAATAATTAAGTAATATTAGTATATTAAAAAGTTTTATAAATTTTTAGTTAACATCAGTACCTTTTTATATTTTTCCTAGGTTTTATAAATCATTAAATATTTTTCGAAAATAGTTTCTTAATTACCACTGTTCATTTTCTAATTTTCTTAATTAATTTAGTTAAATTAGATTTTAATTAATAAATAAGTAAACAATTAGTAAAATAGTCTAAAAGTAATTTTTTAAACTTTTTATAATTTTTTAGGATTCCTGTAATGGTTAATTAGTTTTATAAAATATTTCTTAATTTTTTAAGTCATTTATAGTGTTATTAGTAATTTAAATTAGTTTAATTAGTTTAATTAATATAATTAATATTTAATTAATATAAAATCCACAAAAAGACAAAAATAGGTATTTTTAGTTTCTAAATTTATTCTAAGTCATTTTATAATTTTAAAAATTAATTTTGCAAATTTCTAGTTTTAATTTGTATTATAAAAGCTTTTTAGTTAATATAGTTTAAATTAAATAGTTAAATAGTTTTTATTTAAATAAATAATATTAAATAATAAAATAATCAAAAAAAACAATTTTCTTTTTAATTAAATTTTCTTTTAGTATTAAGTTTGCAAAATTTTTATTTGCACCCCCTGTAGTTTTAAATTGTTTAAAACTCACCTTTTCTTCTGTCTGTAATCATTTCTGATTTTTAATTTGTGCACGTGTAATCATATCTGTGTTTCTGTAATTTTTAATACTATTTCAGTTGTTCAAATACCAAGTAATCAGTAGTATAATCAAATCCTAATCTTTATTGGTTACTGTCCTCAGTACCACTCATTCCCACAAACGTTTAAAATACAATTTCAATCTCGTTGGGACTTAACGACCCGGGGATTTCCCTGTACTTCCACGGATTTTAATACTTGGCTTTTTCTCCCAGGTGGGCCTATCAATTGTACCCGGTTGAATGGTTGGTTTGGGAGGAGTCAAAATTTGGCGCTGCTGCCGGGGAGGTTATTGCGTATTTCAAAACGTTTTTAGGTTTAGTGGTTTTCAAAACCCTCCTCTACAAATACCATCACCTTGTAAATTTTTGTGAAAATCAAAATCATAACTGAAAAAGTTCATTAACACTTTTCCTGAAGTGTTAAAAACACCAAAAAAATCATAAACAACAAAACAAACTGTGAAGTTAAATTACTTCGTTTATTTTAAAATTACAACCTACACAGGTGGAATACCGAAGTTTTGACATTAAATTGCGAACTGAAAAGAGATCCATTCATTCTCTTCCGCCACCCTGCGAGTAATCTTAAAGGAACGATTGGTTAACGAATCAGTTCCAAAAATATTTTCCAAATTTTTTCACCCATACACGAAAAGCCAAAAACATTTTACTGTGAATAATTACATAAAAGATTACCACCGCAAACTAAGGCAGAACACCTACCAACTGGGGGTGTAAACATAATAAGTTCCCAAACATAAGATAAAAACTTGTCATTGTATCCCTGTGAGTGGTGTACCTTTTTTAAAGAAGCCATTCACCTGTGATTATTGGTTTAAGTTCACGGTGGCTTTGCCTCGAGCTTGTTTTGAAAAAATTATTTTTAGTGCATGCGCACTCGTTCACAGTCACGACGTAATCGTCATAGAAACGTAACCGAGTTACGTACTATTGAAGAAGAACACACGTTAAAAATGGACAACAAGCCCCCACATCCTCCCAAGGATGAGATAGTTCCTGACACCCGAACAATGGAGGAACTATGTCAACCTACCATGCACGGGAGAGGTGAACCCATTGCACCACTTACAATTGGAGCCTCAGATTTTGGACTAAAACACAACATGATACAGCAGGTCCAAAATTCATGTCAGTTCCACGGTTTGCCGGGTGACGATGCTAACAAGCATCCTGATAAATTTTTAACCGTCACCCAGAGCATGAAACAAAATGGTGTCACCGAAGACGGCCTGCATTTATACCTGTTCCCATATTCTCTCACTCATCATGCGACTGCTTGGTTCGATCGACTTCCTAAGAATTCGATCCATACCTTTGATGAGATGGTTACTAAGTTCTTAGCTAAATACTTTCCACCATCCATGGTTACAAAGCTAAGAAACGATATTTGTAACTTCAGACAGCTTCCCAAAGAGTCCTTATTTGAGGCATGGGAACGCTACAAACTTGATATTGATCAGTGTCCCAATCATAACATGCTTCTTGTCACCATTATTGATACCTTTTATAATGGTTTGACACTTCGTCATCGTGACACTATCAATGTTGCCGCTGGGGGCACCTTTATGAAAAGGACCCCTGAAGAGTGTTATGACTTAATCGAAAACATGACTGCCCATAAAAAATTTTGGGACTCCTCTGCAGAGAGGAATGACTCATGTAAGTCAGTTACTCCGGCAAATAATGAAATAGCTGCCCTTACCAGAAAGTTTGATGATTTGTCTGCTGCGGTTCTCCGAATTCACCAGACAAATCACAATCAGCAGATCAAAAATGTCAGTTGTGAAACCTGTGGTGGTCCACACCCGTACCATGAGTGCCCAGCCTCCGGTGGCTTCGCTCAAGAGAACGTATTCACAACTCAAGGTTCCTATAATACGGGAGGTAATTCTTACCAACCGCAAAGGGACCGAAATCTGTTGAGTTATCGTTCCAATAATTACATTGGACCATCGGGATTTAATCAGTCCCAGAACCAAAATGGTCAAAACAGAAACCAGAACTTTAACCAGAATCAGAATCAGAACCGAATGAACCAAGGTTTTAACAACCAGGGGAATTTTAACTCTGGTCAACACCAGGTTCAACAAAATCAAAACCAAAGGAATTATAACCGTAATCAGGGTCAGAACAATTACCATCAGGGTAATTTTCAACAAAATCACTTCCAGTGTAATAACAACCAGCAACATGGGAATTTCCAGAACAATCGGGCTCAAAATTTTCCTAATCAAAATCAAGCCATTGTTCCAACTGGACCATCATCTGATGAGTTATTAAAACAGTTTATGAAATCCCAAGATGAACTGAACAAAATGCTGGTCAGTCAGATCTTTGAATTGAAGAAGTCTTTAAATGATCGACCCTCGGGCTCAGGTACTTTACCTAGCAACACGATCGCTAATCCGAGGGGCGATGTAAAGGCGATCACCACACAAGAAGTGGAGTTTCTTATAAAGAACCCATAGCTCCGTCTACCTCTTCTCCTGTCCAGGTGGAGGAATGTGAAACTGAGGATACTACAGACACAGTACTTCCTACTAATAACAGAGGTACCAATGACGTCCCTCCTCCAGTTGTCCCGATCCCGACTCTCCCTAAAAGATTCGTGTTTGAAACTCCCGAAGGTCCTGTTGAAAATCCAAAAGCCAACCCAAAACCATCAATTCCATATCCCTCACGATTGCAAGACCAGAAGCTCTGTGAAAAAGCTAATCATCAGATGGAAAAATTTTTCCAAATTTTTCAAGATTTACACTTTGACATTAGTTTTGCGGATGCTCTTCTTTTAATGCCCAAATTCGCATCGACAATCAAAAACTTATTGAGCAATAAAGAAAAACTGTTTGAGATGGCACGAACTCCACTCAATGAAAACTGCTCTGCAGTTCTATTGAAACAGCTTCCCGAGAAGCTAGGAGACCCTGGGAAATTTCTAATACCATGTATTTTCCTGGGGATGGTTCAGTGCTTTGCCTTGGCCGATCTTGGAGCAAGCATCAACTTAATGCCCCACTCAGTTTGGAAAAAGCTCTCTTCAGGAACTCACTCCCACATGCATGACTCTCGAGCTTGCAGACCGTTCAATTTCACGTCCCCTCGGTATTGCCGAGGACGTATTTGTAAGAGTGGGAAAGTTCCATTTTTCGGTAGACTTTGTCGTTGTTGATTTCGATGCGGATCCAAGAGTTCCTCTCATTCTTGGGAGGGGATTCTTAAGGACGGGTCGTGCATTGATCGACGTTTTCGATGAGGAAATCACGTTACGAGCTGGTACTGAAGCGATAACGTTCAACCTTGATCAAACCTCGAGATACTCCTCGAATTATGATGCTGAATCGGTCAACCGAATTGATGTCATTGACATTGCAGCTGAGGAGTATGCTCAAGAAATCCTTGGATTCGCTGATAATTCTCCGTGTGGCAATCCCACTTCATCTTCTCACCCCATAATCGCTAATTCTTCTCCTTCCCTCACTCCGTTTGAGGGAAGTGATTTTGTCCTTGAGGAAATAGAGGCCTTTATCAAAAGTGAATCGGTTCCCGAAGAAATTGATAACCAAGAGATTGACCCGGAGGGGGATATCTTTCTCCTTAAGAAATTATTAAACAAAGATCCCTCTCCTCTTCCTGTTCTACCTCAACAACTTCATAACTTGAAAATAAAATATGTTGAGAAAAATGATGATTTACCCGAGGTCGAACTTAAGGACCTGCCTCCTCATCTAGAATATGCATTCTTGGAAGGTAATGATAAATTACCAGTCATTATTGCTAAAGATTTAAGGGATGAGGAGAAAACTGTGCTGCTTAAGGTTTTAAAGTCCCACAAACAAGCAATTGCTTGGAAGCTCTCGACATAAAGGGTATTAACCTAGATTTTTGCACACACAAAATCTTGATGGAGGATGACTTTAAGCATGCCGTGCAGCATTAAAGATGGGTAAATCCAAAAATCCACGAAGTTATCAAGCAAGAAGTTCTCAAACTACTCGACACTAGATTGATTTACCCGATATCTGACAGTCTTTGGGTGAGTCCCATACATTGTGTTCCAAAAAAGGGTGGCATTACTGTTGTCAAAAATGAGGATAACGAGTTGATTCCAACTCGGTTGGTTATGGGGTGGCGAGTATGCATCGATTACAGAAAACTAAACGAAGCCACCCGCAAAGACCATTTTCCTCTGCCCTTTATGGATCAAATGCTCGAGAGACTAGCGGGAATGAGTATTATTGCTTCCTCGACGGCTTCTCGGGTTATTTCCAGATTCCCATTGATCCACAGGATCAAGAGAAGACTACCTTCACATGCCCTTACGGGACATTTGCCTACCGTCGCATGCCTTTTGGGTTATGCAACGCTCCGGGCACTTTCTAGAGGTGCATGATGGCTATTTTCCACGACATGATCGGGAGAACCATGGAGGTATTCATGGATGACTTCTCAGTCATTGGGAATTCTTTCGACTCATGCCTCTCCCATCTAGAAAAGATGCTTCAACGTTGTAAAGACACAAATCTTTGTCTAAATTGGGAGAAGAGCCATTTTATGGTCAAGGAAGGCATTGTCCTCGGTCATAAAATTTCAAAAAGTGGGATTGAGGTCGATAAGGCCAAAATTGATGTTATTGCTAAGCTACCTCATCCCACCACTGTTAAAGGCATAAGGATTTTCCTTGGCCATGTCGAGTTCTATCGGAGATTCATTCAGGATTTCTCCAAAATAGCCCGGCACATGACTCATCTTCTGTAAAAGGAAGCTCCTTTCATCTTTTCCCCCGAGTGCGTTGAAGCTTTTTTCTACTTTAAAGAAAAGGCTTACCGAGGCACCGATCCTTGTTGCCCCCGACTGGGACTTACCCTTCGAACTTATGTGCGATGCTAGCGACTTCGCTATTGGTGCAGTTCTGGGGCAACACAAAACAAAACATTTTCAGCCAATACATTACGCAAGTAAGACCATGACTGAAGCTCAAACGCACTATACCACCACATAAAAAGAATTATTAGCTGTGGTATATGCCTTTGAGAAATTTAGGCCTTACTTGATCCTAACCAAATGCGTGGTGTATACGAACCACTCGGCTTTGAAATACCTGTTTGCTAAACAGGACGCAAAGCCAAGACTGCTCCGTTGGGTCCTGCTCCTACAGGAATTCGATATAATAATACGAGACAAAAAAGGATCAGCGAACCTTGTAGCTGATCACTTATCCCGGTTAGAGAATCCTCATCAGGATATTCTCAAGAGAAAAGAGATTAATAAAACCTTTCCTCTGGAGACTCTCAATCTAATCTCTACCCGGGATGATACCACTACCCCATGGTTTGCCCATTTTGCAAATTACCATGCGGGTAATTTCGTTGTGAAAGGGATGTCGTCCCAACAGAAAAGAAAATTCTTTAAAGATATTAAACATTACTTCTGGGACGACCCCTACTTGTTCCAAATCTGTGCGGATCAAGTCATCCGACGGTGTGTCCATGGCCAAGAAGCCATGGAAATTCTTAAAGCTTGTCATGATGGACCCATGGGGGGACATCATAACCCAAACTACACCGCCAAAAAGGTGTTTGATTCAGGGTTCTATTGGCCCACAATCTACAAAGACGCCCATGAACTTATCAAAACCTGTGAGGCTTGCCAGCGTCACGGGAATATTTCCAAAAAAAATGAGATGCCGCAAAACGCCATCTAAGTCTGCGAAATATTTGATATGTGGTGCATTGATTTTATGGGGCCGTTCCCGTCTTCACGAGGAAATAAATACATACTCGTGGCTGTCGACTATCTCTTAAAATGGGTTGAAGCAAAAGCTTTACCCACCAACGATGCCCGAGTAGTCGTTAAATTTTTGAAGTCTCTATTTGCCAGATTCGGGACTCCTCGTGCCATTATCAGTGATCGTGGCACACACTTCTGCAAATGAACAATTTGCAAGAGTGATGCTGAAATATGGCGTAACTCACCATCTTTCTACTGCATACTACCCACAAACAAGTGAGCAGGTGGAGGTCTCAAATCGGGATATTAAGAGAATTCTGGAGAGGACGGTGGGTGAAAACCGTGCCTCTTGGTCGGATAAGCTGGATGATGCACTATGGGCTTTCCGCACTGCTTACAAAGCACTCATCGGGTGTACTCCATATAAGCTGGTGTACGGGAAAGCATGTCATCTTCCGATCGAATTAGAACATAAGGCCTACTGGGCCTTAAAACATGCAAATTTCGACCTTCAAACAGCGGGTGATCACCGCAAGGTTCAACTAAACGAATTAAACGAACTTCGTGATCAAGCTTATGAGAATTCTTTGATTTACAAAGAAAAAACCAAGAAGATCCACGACTCAAAAATTAAAAACCGTGTTTTCAACATTGGTGACAGAGTCCTTCTCTTCAATTCACGATTGAAGATATTCTCAGGAAAGCTTAAACTCACTGGTCTGGGCCATTCACTGTAACAAAAGTGTTTCCAAATGGAACTGTTGAGTTATCTCAACCTGACGGTTCCAACTTCAAAGTGAATGGCCATCGATTAAAACACTACTTTGGAGGGGACGTACCACCAATGGTTGTCCTGGATCTCCAAACTTTCCCCACGAACCAATGAATTCGGGGATCGAGTCAAGCTAGCGACTCGATAAACAAAAACAGTAGCATGTATAAGGGGTTTTCACCCTAAGTGTGGGGGAAGTTACCCTCGACGGTTCACCATGTATATATTCAAAAAAAATGTATGTATATATCTACATAAATAAAGTGAAAAATATTATTTCCACATTTAGCTTGTAATATTATCTTTTTCCATTCAAAGAATTGGCATAATAGCCGGGACTTTGAATATTGAGGACAATATTCAATTCTAAGTGTTGGGGGGGGGGGATTCTAGCGAATTTAATCACATTATACCTTCTAGGACCCTCATTTTTAGCCAAAATTTTAAAAAAAAATCACTTTATTTCAAAAAAAAAATTATGGTTATCAGTCCACCTTGTCTAAGCCACAAAAGGACTGGCTAATCTAGGAGCGAACGGCTCTTGGTAAAGATATCTCAAAACCGTTGATGGCTGACAATTTGCCCAAAATTGTATGGGATTCCACTCACCATATCTTTAATCGTGAAGAGTTGGCTAGCCCACAAGGTTATAGCTTGTGGTAAAGGGTGTGGAAAAATCATAATTGGTAATCAACTCACCAAGATGATGACTTTATTTCCATCAAAGAGTTGGCTAGTCCTGAAAATATCCTAGAATTGTGTTTTATATGTTTCAGATGCAAAAGGATCAAAAACAGATGAAATATAAACAAAGTTTGCATAATTGGCAGTTTCAGTCCTAGAATTGGTTAAAGAGTGGCATATGCCCCATTTCCATTCACAAGTGAGTGGTCTAGCTTATTTTAGCCATAACATAGCTTATTAAACCAATTTCAGCCATAAAATCAAGATTCAAGTTCATTTAAGTCAACAGAAAGCAAAAATCAAAAAGTCAAAGTTCATAGTGTTTTCAAAAAACCAAAAATGGGAAGAATTGTTTTGATTTTTGTGATTAGATTAGGACCCTGAGCTTTTCACAAGCCTTAGTGTGTCAGCTTAACTTTCAAATCCCATAATCAGCTTAATTTTGTGAATTTTATTTAAGCTTGTGCAAGGGCTTATTTAAGCCTGTAGGGCAAGTTCTCTTTTTGCACCAGGGCACCTTATGTAATTGGTCAAATTTTCCAACCCCCATCCAGGGTACAAATCAAATTGTTAGGTCTTGTTTTTTAGCTTTTTGGAAAGCTTGTCAGCTTATCTTTTTAGATTATCAATAAAATTAGATCTCATTTTCCTGTAGCATAGCTTATTTTGGCTTTGAAAGTGGCTTATTTCACAAACAAATACTGAGTGCTCAGTATTGACCACCAATATTCCCTAGACCATAGCTAGCTTATTAGTGGGCCCTAGTGCATGATTCTTGGCTTTTTGGAAATCCAAGCAACCCATCTTGATAGTTCAGGGCTTATTTTAGCAATTCAAGCTTATTTGGTAGGGCTGCAAGCAGCTTTTAGTTTGACCATTTCCTTGTATACACTGAGTGTTTCAGTGTTTGAGCTTAAATTCCAAGCCCCATCATGTGTTCATCTGTGGGACCCAGAGCCTGTTTCTTGGCTTTTTGAAAAGCCAATAAGCTCAGCTTATTGGATCCTTATTCAGTTTGGGCTTCCAATCAATCCTGTGGACCCCACTAGGCCTGACAGTTAGGCCATTTTGCCTGTGTAATACTCAGTCTATACCTTAAGTGCTTATTTGGTTATCATAGCTTACTCAGTGTGCTTATCTGTGCTTTTTGACTTATTTCAAGTTGATATCCATCTGTCTTGGCTTATTTGTTCATTTTATAGCTTTTTCAAATATCCATAAGTCCTAATAAGCTATTAACTCAATTGTTAAGCACAAAGGGGGTGCACACAGCTTATTAATAAGCTATAAAACAAGTGTCTTCATAAAAGTTGTTTACTTTTAGCTAATAATCAGCTGTCAAAAAGAAAAACCGACAAAAACCAACTTTAAAATTAGTGATAGCTTCTATTTAATAGGATTTATCTGTTTAATTTTTCTTTTCAGCTTATTATTAAGCATTTCATCATTTTTATATTTTTCTTAATTTTCTTTCATCTTAAAGTATTTTTATTAATTTTCCTAGATTTTTCTCTTTTAATTTAGTAATTATTAGATTTAATATTAGATTAATTAATAATTAAGTAATATTAGTATATTAAATAATTTTATAAATTTTTAGTTAACAACAGTACCTTTTTATATTTTTACTAGGTTTTATAAATCATTAAATATTTTAAGAAAATAGTTTCTTAATTACCAATGTTCATTTTCTAATTTTCTTAATTAATTTAGTTAAATTAGATTTTAATTAATAAATAAGTAAACAATTAGTAAAATAGTCAAAAAGTAATTTTTTTAAACTTTTTATAATTTTTTAGGATTCCTGTAATGGTTAATTAGTTTTATAAAATATTTCTTAATTTTCTAAGTCATTTGTAGTGTTATTAGTAATTTAAATTAGTTTAATTAGTTTAATTAATATAATTAATATTTAATTAATATAAAATCCACAAAAGACAAAAATAGGTATTTTTAGTTTCTAAATTTATTTTAAGTCATTTTATAATTTTAAAAATTAATTTTGCAATTTTCTAGTTTAAATTTGTATTATAAAAGCCTTTTAGTTAATATAGTTTAAATTAAATAGTTAAATAGTTTTTATTTAAATAAATAATATTAAGTAATAAAATAATCAAAAAAATAATTTTCTTTTTAATTAAATTTTCTTTTAGTATTAAGTTTGCAAAATTTTTATTTGCACCCCCTATAGTTTTAAATTGTTTAAAACTCACCTTTTCTTCTGTCTGTAATTATTTCTAATTTTTAATTTATGCACGTGTAATCTTATATGTGTTTCTGTAATTGTTAATACTGTTTCAGTTGTTCAAATACCAAGTAATCAGTAGTATAATCAAATTCAAATCTTTATTGGTTACTGTCCTCAGTACCACTCATTCCTACAAACGTTTAAAATACAATTTTAATCTCGTTGAGAGTTAACGACCCGGGGATTTCCCTGTACTTTCACGGATTTTAATACTTGGCTTTTTCTCCCAGGTGGGCCTATCAACTGCACCCGGTTGACTGGTTGGTTTGGGAGGAGTCAAAATTTGGCGCCGCTGTCGGCGAGGTTGTTGCGTATTTCAAAACGTTTTTAGGTTTAGTGGTTTTCAAAACCCTCCTGTACAAATACTAACAAAGTCAATTAACTTTCCCACACCTTAGCATTGTACTCATTTTTAGTACACGAAACCCCTATTACACCTCTCCGAGCCTATCTTTTTGTTTCTAACTTTAAGCATTTTACTTAAAGGAAGAATTTGTTACAACCCACCCAAATGTGCAACCAAATCGCCTTAGCCTTCCATGTATGCACTCATCTTTAGTGCATTATTGTTACATGTTTTAAACCCTTAGCTAATTATCTAATTGATTACATGGTTGCTAAGTCGAGTCATATCTTGTACATATTGTTTTGGGACGATTGGGACTCATGGGTAAAGTACTAGTGTTATGAAGTAATGGGGAATGACATCATTTATTACCCCCATATATGCCTTAATGTCTTAAAGTACTCAAAGTATTTTGATTCTCTTAATTCGAGTCTTTATTTTTAATTATGTAAAAATTCAAGTGTAAGGGGAGGGAAAGAGCCCCTTTGATGTATTATTTTGGATGGTAGGGCAAGAGTGTATGCAAAAAAAAAAAAAAAAAAAAAAAAAAAAAAAAAAAAAAAAAAAAAAAAACGGACTACCATCCCATTTCTTTTATATATAGTTAGCTTTAGTTGAGTCGAGTCTTGGCTTAGCAACGCCGAATTGTACATGTAATTAACTAAGACAATTGACTTGCCACCAGTAAAATATCCCTTATCCAACAAACCGTATTTTTCCATATCCCTACATCTAACGTTATAACCCTTTAAAAGACCTCTTTGATAGTTTATCCTAGGTGCTTACGCCAAATTGAAGGAGGTTTTTTTTATCCTTTTCCAAGCCTATGGTAATCTATTTGCTATGACATGTAGTGAGAGATATTTCTTCCATTTCCATTTATGATAAATAAATTTATAACACCCGAGAGATGAGAGTATCCAAACACTATATGTGAGGTGCTAGTGTATAATTTCCGTGCTTGTTTTGACTAAGGTGGAATGATCATTTGTCGTAATTACTTTTATATTAATGTTAAATGACCCCCTAACTTGTATTTTTATTGGTATAAAAGCTCATTTGCTTGAGGACAAGCAAATCCCAAGTGTAAAGGTATTTGATAAGGATTTATTTCATACGCTTTTAGGGGGTCATTTAAGCCCTAAATCATGTTTTTATGGTCCAATATTACCTTAAATCGTTCCTTTTGTCATTTTAGGTACTTGGGACGTGAATTCTGGAAAATGGAGCATTTTGGAGCTTTTCGGACATTTTTATGCTCAAGAAAGAACAAAACAAGAAAACCAAAAAAAGTCGGGAACTAACACCGGACGGCGTCAGTCTTTGGAGCTGACGACATCGCCTTATGAAGAGATGCGATGGGTTTTTACACTAGGCGCCCCAGAAAAGATTTTGGAAATTACTACGGGACGGCGTTGGTTACCAAACAGGTGAGGCCGCCTGGCTTTGCACTAACACGAGACTGCCCATAAGATTTTATACGGGACGACGTCAGAAGGCCTCTGGGCGATACGAAACCCTAAAAGCGGCGACCTGATGGCGTCAGGACTTATAACCCGACGCCGTCTGAGTTGTAAATCTATATATAGTTTTGCTTTTTCATTCATTGTGTGGTGGAACTTTGTGTGTAACTTTGGAGAAAAACCCTAGCACGATTTTCTCAGTAATTTTAGGGTTTCAAACACTCTTTTCTTCCATGTTCAATTAAAGATAAGTTCTTCCTTTAATCATTCAATATCTCTATGTGTTGTTTGATTAATTGTTTGTCTTTTCCTTACATTAACATGCTAGCTTAGATTTCCTATTGTATGCTTAGATCTAATGAAACCTAGTTATTAATTATTGATTGTTGATTTGTTATTGATTGTTTGGTTGATTGACTAGCGTTAGGCTTAAGAAAACTGGTTAATCTCCTATACGGTAACTAGCTTGAACGTCTTAAAAATGTAATCAGATGTGTACTATGGTTTTATTGGTTGTATTTAATGTATGAGTAACTATTAATGAGGCTATGATAGGATACTAAACGTGTCTTCATAAGAAGAGATAGAAGCTCATAGGGTTGGGGAAGGGCGTACACACCCCCACGAATGGTATTAAGGAATACAATCCTTCATCCAAACAACTATGACTAATCAATGAATCAATAGGAGATAACTAGGGAGTAGTGAAATCTAAGTAAACACGTTTTTCTCTTATAAGTAATCCACCACATTTATTTTCTTGTTATTTTATTTTGTTTTGTTTATTAGTAGTTTTTGGGTTAGTTGACTAGCAACTAATTTCGCCCAATCTTCTAAATACCCGAGATTTTAACTCTTTCATAAAATATAAAAATAAAAAAAGAATCATCCCTCGCGTTTAGACCTAGTTGACATAGTTTCCAATCTTAACGACACTATTCCCCTAGAGAACGATCAATCTCCCGGTATTTGCCACTCACTATACTACACCGGTCAGGTACACTGCCTGGAGGATTGCAAGCTTCTCAAGATCCCTTGAGAAGTAAAAGTTTTGCGAGTCCGCAATCCCGCATCAGGGATGAAGAGTGTGTATTGATTATAAAAAGCTCAATGATGCTACTCGAAATGACCATTTCCCACTTCCATTTATGGACCAAATGCTAGAACGTTTAGCGGGAAATGAGTTCTATTGCTTTTTAGATGGATTCTCCGGTTACTTTCAAATTCCGATCGATCCTCCGAATCCAGAAAAAACCACCTTCACTTGCCCTTATGGAACGTTTGCTTACCGACGTATGCCCTTTGGCTTATGTAATGCTCCAGGCACGTTCCAAAGGTGCATGATGGCAATCTTCCATGATATGATTGAGAAAACCATGGAAGTCTTCATGGATGATTTCTCGTTATATGGAGATTCCTTCACTTCTTGCCTCTCCCATCTAGAAAGAATGTTCCAACGATGTAAAGACACTAATTTGGTTCTAAATTGGGAGAAGTGCCATTTCATGGTCACAAAATCTCAAAATCCGGGATCGAGGTAGATCATGCTAAAGTCGATATATTTGCAAAGCTACCTCATCCCACAACCGTTAAAGGAATTCGTAGTTTCCTTGGTCATGCTGGTTTTTAACGATGGTTTATCCAAGACTTCTCTAAGATAGCCCGGCCTCTGACCCATTTGTTAGAAAAAGATGCTTCGTTCTTCTTCTCAAACTAATGCATTGAAGCATTTAATATCTTAAAGAAGAAGTTAACGGAGGCGCCAATATTAGTTGCCCCCGATTGGGACTTGCCCTTTGAGCTTATGTGCGATGCTAGCAATTATGCCATCAGGGCAGTCTTGGGGCAACATAAGACTAAATACTTTCAGCCTATACACTATGCGAGCAAGACGATGAATGACGCTCAATCTCACTACATGACTACTGAGAAAGAGATGTTAGCCGTTGTATATGCATTTGAAAATTTTAGACCTTATATCGTCTTGAAAAAGACCATAGTGTATACGGACCACTCGGCTTTAAAGTATCTTATAGCTAAGCAAGATGCTAAGCCAAGATTACTCTGGTGTGTTCTCTTTCTACAAGAATTCGATATCGAAATTCGTGATAAAAAAGGAGCAAAGAACCTTGCTACCGATCATCTTTCTAGACTAGAGAATCCCAATCAAAGTATTCTCGAGAAAAAGGAAATTACCAAAACATTTCCTCTCGAGACACTTGGGATGTTATCACACGGTGATTCTAGTACCCCATGGTTCACCGACTTTGTGAACTACCATGCGGGGAATTTTGTGAGGAAAGAGCTGTCGTCACAACAAAAGAAAAAATTCTTTAAAGATGTTAAATATTATTTTTGGGGCGACCCCTATTCCTTTAAGGTGTGTGCGGTTTCAAGTGATCCGGCGGTGTGTTTACGACAAAGAAGCCGATTACATTCTTTTGGCATGCCACAGTGGACCCACGGGGGGACATCATGGAGCCAATTATACCTCAAAAAAAGTGTTTGATTCCGGCTTCTATTGGCCGACGATATACCGAGATGCACATGACTTGGTGAAGTCATGTGACTCGTGCCAACGTGATGTGTGGTTTTGCAACCTTGCAAAAGGTTTTACCTCTCAAGGGATCTTGAGAAGCTTGCAATCCCCACCAGGTAGTGTACCTGACCTTTGTAGTATAGTACAGTGGCAAGTACCGGGGGATTGATCGTTCAACTCAAAGATTAGTGTTCGCTAGGGTTAAAACTCAATTAAACTAGGTCTAGAGGTGAGGGATGATTCTTTTTGTATTTTTATATTTTATTGAAAGCAAGTAAAAATCTCTGTTTTTGGAAGAATGGGCGGAATTACTAGCTAGTCAACTAACCCAAATAACTATGAATGCAAACAAAATAAATTTAAAATGATACTAAAGTAAATTTGGCGAAAACAATAATAAGAGAAAATGTGTTTACTTCGATTTCACTACTCCCTAGATATCTTTTACCAATTGATTAGTTTGTTACAATTGCATGGATGACGGGTTATATTCCTTAATACCATTCGTAGGGCCGTGTACGATCTTCCCTAATTCTATAAGCTTATACCTCTTCCTATGTCGAGCCGACTACTAGCTCCTAACATGGCCTCATTAGTAGTTACCTATGCATTAAATATAACCAATTTATCGTAGTACACATCCGATCATGTTTCTTAAGACGTTCAAGCAAGTTACCAATTGGAAGCCTGCCAGTTTTCTTAAGCCTAACATCGAAATCATTCATCCACAACAATTATAAACAAACAAGCAACCAATAATCAATATCTAAGTTTAATTACATCTAAGAAAACACAAAGAAAACCTAGCCTAGCATGTTAAAGTGAAGACAAGCATAAGATAGAATCAAACAACACATAGACATATTGAATGATCTAAAGGCGAACCTCACATATGTGGGGTGGAAGATTTTGAGTAGTACAGTTGTTGTGCTAGTCATACAACTCCTTTCCATGAGACGCTTATTAAGGCTAAAGCTTCACTCCTAAATGTTGTAAAAAAATTTAAATTTGGCGCTAAAATTGCGCTAACAAGTGTTTCTCTTAGTTTTACTACACACCTACTATTAAACAAACAAACTCAAGTGCAATTGTATTCTCTAAAGTATCATCATTTACCCTCCCCTTACACTTAGGCTGAACATTGTCCCTAATGTTCAATAAAAAGGATGTAAAAGTAATGAAGGTAAAAGAATGAAAAAAATACTCCCCTGATTCGTTTGGTGTGGATAATATGGTAACAAGGTTAAATCCTCCTCCAAAAAAATGAACGTTGAAAGCTTCCCTCCAGAAATATAAATCATCTTCTTGTCCAATATAACCTGTTAAACCTGAGGAAACAATCAAGGCAAACCTTGCGTAAAGTCAGCAGCAATCTATATATATAAGGATATAATATAGAATGAATGTTTGCAGATTTCCTGGAGTTTATAAAACTAAAGAGTTAAAAAAAAACTTTAAGGCTCCGGTAGAAAAACAAAACTTGCAAAATTTTTCAGATTATTACACCTGACGCCGTCAGGCGATAATCCTGACACCGTCAGAGTGTTCTGACAGAAACCTTATGTTAACTTTCCGGAAAATTTCTGGAAAAATTTATGCCTTAATTCCTGGAATTCCTGCAAAACATCATTATGACTCGATACAAGCATTTGACTCAAACAAATACTAATATACATGTTCATTTAATATTGTTGTGATTCACGTTCAAGCTCGTTCTTAGAAACAAATTTAGATTTCCCTTACACTTAGCTTTTGCAAAATACCTTTATATGAAGTTAAGACGAAGTTAAACAACAAGTTAAAACATTTTCACAATTTATTTTGAAACATGAGCCACAAACAATAAAAATAAAGCATGCATACGGAAACAAATAAAATCAAACTAACAAACAATCAAACAAATAAAACTTGGGTTGCCTCCCAAGAAGCGCTTTTCTTTACTTACGAGTCTTGTAGCTAGACTCAAGGTCACGGGCTACATTTTCCTTTCCCACTTTTCGATCGATTCCCTTAACCTTTGAACTACTTCCATGTCAACTTTATACTTAGGCCTAAGGGTTAAGCAATTCTTATAGTAACAGCTCCTCTTCTCCCAAACAAAATTCATTCCTTTATTCTTATCTTCTTCGTTAATGTCCTCGATTGCACTAATGTTATCCATATCAAGTTGAGGCACATAACGAAATTCCTTCATTTTATTAGGCATTCTATAGGTGATCCTATCGATTCCATTAGAAAATTGGACCGTTCCTTCTATTTGATCGTGTTTTAACTTGGACTCCTCAATAAATGGCTTACCTAACATAACATGGGATAAGCGACAATCTATAACATTAGCCAAGTCTTCAACAACCATAAAGTCAAAGATATAAGTAAAGTTCCCAACAAGGACATGTAAACCTTTAACTCTCCCGAAAAAATTACAAACTCCACCGGGGTATTTTATATCTTTCCTAGGTCCAAGTCTTGTTTTTACTATATCATTATAAACACTTGAAGACATAACGTTGATCGGGGATTTGAAATCAATGTAGGCTTGATCTACGCATTTATACCCAATCATACATGGTATCTTCACATTCCTAGGGTCACCTCTCTTAATCTTAGGGTCAATCTTAACAAAAGGAGGCCGATGATTATCAATGAGATTATTATAATAAGCGATTTCCTCCTTAGTGGGATATAAATAGAAATAATCATCATCTAAATCCTCCTTTTCTTCTTTAACATCTTCTACAATTGCCAAGTCCATGGCTATTGCTAGGTCATTAAGCGCATAATCAAGCTTAATATCAACCAATCTATTGAGTTCTCTAAGTTCCCTAACCTCATTCTCGATCTATTCACGCAACAAAACGACTTCGCTAGGTGAAAGGGGTGGATTCGCGTTTTCCATAATGGCCAACGGAATAGTCAATGAGGTTTGTACGAACAAACAGACAAAGAAAAGATAGACTAAAGAAGACCTATAAAAATAAAAATAAAAATCTTACTAGAAAGGAATCTAGTAAGTAGACCTAATAAAAGGAATTTCAACCTAGACAATAACTATTCCCCGGGCTGAGGCGCCAAAAACTTGATGCGTGATTTTGCAACCATGCAAAAAGTTTTACCTCTCAAGGGATCTTGAGAAGCTTGCAATCCCCACCAAGCAGTGTACCTGATCGTTGTAGTATAGTATAGTGGCAAATACCTGGGGATTGATCGTTCAACTCAAAGAATAGTGTTCGCTAGGGTTAAAACTCAATTAAACTGGGTTTAGAGGTGAGGGATGATTGATTGGGGCAAAAGCAGTCAACTAAAGTCAACCACGGATGTGGTCAAGATAGTCAAACTCCTTAGGCTCAATTCTCCGCGGAATATAGGGTTTCCTCGGGTCGTTATGTCCCGACGAGGTGTGAATTGTTATCAAACGGGTTTGTGATCAGGTGAATTTGGACAGAAAGGGGTTTGTGATTGATTACACTACTGATTTGTACAATGAAATAGCTTAAATAAGCTATATGAATAAGACTGGAAATTTAGAAAAACCAGAAACGTTTAAAACCTAAAAACGTGTACGTTTACATTTTAAATAACGTAAACGCACAAAATAAAACGTGAAAACTGAAATCTGAAAACCCACAGGGGGTGAAAATTACTTTTTTACAAACTAAAGGATAAAAGAAAATTTTTAGAAAAAGAAAATAAATTTTTACACTAATTAATTATTTAATATTAATTAATTACTAATTAATACTAATTATTAATAATTAAATAACCTAAATACAATATAATATTAATTTAATACTAGAAAAATGAAAATTAAATTTCTAAAATTATAAAATAACTAAAAACAAATTTTAAAATTAAAAATATGTATTTTTGTCTTTTTGTGATTTTAATATTAATTAATTACTAATTTAATAATAATCACCTAATTAAACTAATTAGAATTATTAAAAATACTAAAAAGGCTTAGAAAATTAAGAAAAATTTTACAAATCTAATTAACCATCACAGGAATCCTAAAAAATTATAAAAAGTTTGTTTTACATATTTTTACACTATTTTACAAATTATTATATTAAATATTAATTAATTACTAATTAAACTATTTAAATTATAAAAACTAGAATATGAACAGTAGAAATTCTAGGAAAATTCCTAAAATTATATTATATTATATAAAAGCTAGGAAAAGTATAAAAACTAGGTGCTACTTTATAAAAACTAATTATGCTATTTAATACTTAATTATTAATTAATTATTTATAAAACTAATATTAAATCTAATTAATACTAAATGAGAAAATAAAATTCTGGAAAAATTTCTAAAAATACTTTAATCCATCACGGGACTACAACTTGGGTTATTCATATTTCTTGTGAATACCTTGGACTTAATATATACTATAATTTGAGTTGTATCAATGTTACTAATATTCAGTGTAAAGACCTAAATCATCCAATCACAACCAATTGTTTTATTTCATGTTTTTCGTGATTGTACTCGCTTTTATCAAAATTGTGAATCGATCATAATTATTCATTCTTGACTATGTAATAAAATACATCTTATTAATCATGATCATTATAGTTGATTAAATGGCCAACATGTTTGTTATTGGGTGGTTTGTTATTGAGATATCGCCGTAACTGGTGCCGAGTATCAGTTAAACCACATATAAGATATGTATCTTGTGAAATTTAGAACATAAATGAGTTAAATCTATTATGAAGATATTAAAGTTCGTGATTATTAGACAACTTTGATGGTAGCATTACACTTCTAGTAATACTTAAGGTTGATTTTTATAGAGGGTGGGTCATCACTTCTAACACTTCCATCATGTGCCACCCTCCAAAATACCCTCCCCCCTTTATCACCTCTATTTTTTGCACAAAGTGGTGATCACCATCGCCTCTACTTTTAATTTTATTTTTGGGTTGTAAGTATGTTGATGCGGTATAATTTTATATGCTTTTAAGTGGTCATTTAGCCTCTAAATTCATACATATTCGCTTATTTATTGCCCTAAATCGTTTCTATTTGAATTTAGATACTTGGGAAAAAAATCCTAGAAAAGGATGCATTTTGGGCTTAATTGGACGAGAAAACGAAGAAAATGACAACACCCGAAAATATGTCACAAAAGGAGGTGTGACGGCGTCACTACTACAACGTGACGCCGTCGCTTGAAGAATTATGTGACCACTCAGTGGATTGAGACAGCGTTGAAGTGACGATATCAAGGCAAAAGTTATGAAGGCTGACGGCGTCACAATCTCTAAGTGATGACATTACAACTAAGTCGATGCAAAAGAGAAACCCCAGATGATGGCGGGCGAACAGCGTCACAACTTTCAAGTGACGTCATCACGTTTTTAATCTTATATATATATTCGCATTACTTTCATTATAAGTGTGGGACTTTGTGTGCAACTTTGGAGGACAAACCCTATACAATTTTGTCAGCTTTTGTAGGCTATTTGGCTACCAATAACTACATGTTTCATTGAAGATAAGTTATTTAATTATTAATCATTACAATATGTCTATGTGTTGTGTCATTATTTGTCTTTCTTTTCTCTGATTTAACATGCAAGGCTAAATTAATTAGTGTTTGCTTATGATTGCATGAAACATGGTTGTAGTTTTTAATATTATTGCTTCTTGTTAGTGGCGTGCATGTTAGGCATTAGAAAACTAGTTGTATGGCGTACCACAGTTAGACGTCTAGTGAAATGTGATTAGAATTAAGGATACTCTCGCAACCATAAGTCGATTCATAGGAGATTCTTATTAAGTGTTTATTACGCGTGATTAATTACGGGTAAAGGCATGTCTGCTGGTAACACTTGCCTAGGTTGTCATGTTGATAGCGTACTTAACCAACTCGCTGTTGAATTAGAGGAACACTTACACATTACACTAACGAGGGTGACATGGCAATAAATTAGAGAATTCAACTAGGGAGTAATGCATGATTAAGTGAGCATGTTTGTTTACCTATACAAGTTTCCACCAATTTACCTTCTTGTATAGTACTTGAGAGAACCCCACCCTTTATTTATACCCAATTTACTAACATCCATAATCTATATCCATGCAATATAGAAAATCTCTAACTTAGAAACTATTAACACAAACCGTTTATGTCCTTATCAAGTACAATCTTGAACAAACCAAAGTTCCAAGATACTTATTTGAAGGTTATGTGCTGAGCAAAGTTATAAATAGTGCGAGGCGTGGTATGACGGTATGATCAATCTTCACGTTTTAGCGGCTAAGACGAAGCTTTTTGCATTTTTAAGACATGACATAAGGCGGTACAAAATATGAAAATATTTATATATTGGATCATATTTCATATGTATCGAGTTTACAAAAAGCGTTGTTCATAATAAATAATATTAAGAAACTATCTTTACATGTAATATTTTTCATTTAAAAAAAAGTCATCGAGTTGAATAAAAAAACCCGCCACGCCTCACGTCTTATTGCGCATTTTCCCGCCTCATCTCACGCCATGCCTAGAGTCGACGCCTTGGTTTATTTCGTAATGTGCAAGTCACGCCTCATGCCTTAGCGGCACCTTGACACCATCATGTCAGGCCTCTTAAAACCATGGTGTTAAGTCTTCTTGTAAATCTATATATATATTTTTCGATTTTTCATTCATTAGTGTGACACTTTAGAGACCGAAACTTTAGATGAAGTTTACTTTTTTAAGGCTTTCACAGCCTCTTTTCTTTCATGTTTAGTTGAATTTATGTATTCCTTTAATCATTCAATATGTCTATGTGTTGTTTGATTACATGTTTATCTTTTCTTTCTTTTAACATGCTAGCTTAAGTTATTTAGTGTTTGCTTAAATCTAATGAAACCTAGTTATTGATTATTATTGCGTTCTCTATTGTTTAGTTGATTGATTCACGTTAGGCTAAGAAAACTGGCTGACTTCCTTTGTGTAACTAGCTTGAACATCTTACAAAACGTAACCATATGTGCAATGTAGGTTTTTCTCATTGTATTTAATGCATGAATTGATGTTTATGATCCTATGATAGCGTATTTGACTTACGGTTGTAGGTGAAATTGATATTCATAGAGTTGGGGAATTTAGCACGACCCCACGACTAGTATTAAGGAATACAATGCTTTAACCTAAACAACTGCACTATTACATTCAACAATTCAATAACAGATAACTAGGGAGTAATTAAATCTAAGTAAACACGTTTGTCTCACTATAAGAAGTTCACCACTTTTACTTTTCTGTTATTTTAATTTTTGTTTTATAAAAGTAGCTTTTGGGTTAGTTGACTATCAACTAATTTCGCCCACTTTTCTAAAACCCGAGATTTTTACTTGCTTTCATAAAATAAAAAATTACAAAAAGAATCATCCCTTACCTTTAGGCTTAAATCATCATATACTTCAACCTAACGACACTATTCCCCTAGAGAATGATCAATCCCCTGGACATACTTATACTACACTACAACAACCAGGTACACTGCCTGGAGGATTGCAAGCTTCTCAATATTCCTTGAGAAGTAAAACCTGTTGCGTGGCCGTAATCCTCGCATCATTGATTCAGGATGAATGAAAACAAATAAGAAATGGTAAAGTCAATAAACATCATGAATTTTGATTGAATAAGATCCGTATTTGGCTCTTTGAGCTCTACTCTGCTCCAACGAGATTGTAGGTTGGCCATCACAGTTCGTGTAATGTCTCTCATGATGCGCTATGTGTATCACCAGTGATGGGATGCTTTGGTGGATGGGCTCTCTTGTGATAAACTCTGGTCGGGTGGGAGGAGTAGGTGTAGTAGTGGTTTTCCTCCTCGTCTTCGAGGGGTTCTATTTCAAGTGAGTGATCTTGCGGTTTGGTTTCTCATTCCTAGGGGTTAAAATGAACCGAGACGAGCCCGAGCCTACCAGAGCTAGAGCTCGGCTCATTTATATATATAAAGCTCGAGCTCGAGCTCGAGCTCGTTTCGAGCCTAATATTTTGAGCTCGAGCTTGGCTCGTGAAACTTTTCACAAGCTCGAGCTCAACTAATTTGCATGATGTTTTAAGGAAACAAAGTTAAAATGGAGCTCGGCTCATTAATTACATAAGGCTCGAGCTTGTTTACTACTTTTAAGCTCGTTTATACTTATAGACAATATCTATACGTATATATTTCTAAGGCTCGTTTAGGCTCGTGAGCCTAATCGAGCTTTTTGTATAGAGCTCGAGCTCGAGCTCGATTATTAAATGAGCCTAAACTTAGGCTCGAGCTCGGGCTTGAGCTCGTTTAGGCTCGGCTCGTTTGAGCTTCTTACCGATCCGATCCCGAGCTTTTCACAAGCGGCTCGGCTCGTTTCCATCCCTTCGCACTCCACAGCCTTGTCCTCGAATGGCTCTGTCTCACTATCGGACATCAGTAAATAGGTCGATGAAGTGAGTGTCAGAATGGTGGCGACAAGTTCTCCAATTTGTCCTTGGAAACGAAAGATAGTATTAAGTTAGGGTAAACATTGCTGTCAAGTTCCGGCATTACCTTCCTGGCAGCGTAATTCTTCAAAACCAAAAGGAGTGACAAAGAATAAGATATTATAAAGTCGTGTTCCGAAAGTAGATGTTCCAAGGCAGTATGTTAAAGTCAAGTTCTAATCAACCGGCATGTCTTTAGGAGATGGTTTACGAGGCTATGTAGGTGTTCCAAAAGTATGGGACGAATGTTCAAACTCATCTCTGGAGACATATAGTAAGACAATCAAGGGAATTCGATAGACTGTAGCGGGTTTGTGTAAAACGATGTTGTGAAAGATCATGAAAAGTTTTAGCGAATCATGGAATTACTCGCAATGTTTTGAAATTAATTGAGACCATTGTTTCACTTACAATGTCACAATAATGAATGAGACCATTATAATCAATTATAATGTCTTGAAAAAGTTTTATAGATTAAAAAATGTAATAGTAGATATATGATTGG
The DNA here is from genome assembly GCA_030686995.1 of Artemisia argyi. Classification (NCBI taxonomy): domain Eukaryota; kingdom Viridiplantae; phylum Streptophyta; class Magnoliopsida; order Asterales; family Asteraceae; genus Artemisia; species Artemisia argyi. Next base: position 35,877,577 of record CM060676.1, on the reverse strand, counting down.
GGAAGAACAAGATTCGACATGAAATTCTGGAAACGAGTATAAGAGATCAAAATCAATCAAACTTTTATATAAATGATCTTTTATATAAATACAGAGTGATCAAAAGTCAATCAAGTGTATATACAAATAATCTTTATATATAAATAGAATAATGGTGCATAAAATTATGCATAAGTGTTCAGGAAGTGTAATCGCACGGAGTGTGTAAGGCAATGCAAAGTGGAGTAGTTAAAATATAAAAAGCGGTTATAGTCTAAGTCCAAAAAAATGTGACCTGGTTCTCTATAACCATGGCTCTGGTACCAATCTGTAACACCCCCAAAATATCGCAGCGGAATGTAATATCATTGGGGTGCTACTTATTAGTACAACAGTCATAATTATTAGAAACGACTCTAAGTGAGACGTTTTAAAATATTATCTACAAAGGTCCCAAGTAGTTTTAGAAAACATAATTTATTAACATAAAGGTTTTCAAGAGTTTATCAAATGATAACACAATGCAAGCCATCAAAACAATATCCGTGCGACTACATGGTTGCCAATTACCTTAAGGACCAGAGATAAAACATGCTAAAAAGATGACACAAAGGTTTAGAGAAATTCATAGGTTTATAAATAAATTGTAAAACCCACATTTCCATAACATGTTTAAATTACGAAAATGCCATCCAATTTAAAATTTTGAAGAAATGTGTACGATTACCAAACAATCCCTAAATCAAAAAACAGTTATGGGACAATCACAAATGTGAATATGTAACTTCAAGTAAATAATATTTGAGCTACAACAACATCATATAAACTCAAGAATGTGAAATTTGGATTAAAACATAAGTGTTGCATGTTACGTGACCTAAAAGGGTCCAAAAACGTTAAAACTTATACACAGCCTTATAAATAAATATACATTACTATCCTAAGTTATTTTGTTTAATAAAGTTGAAAACCTTGACCTCTTCCCCCCCCCCCCCCCCCTTAGCCATGATTTTAGAAGATGGGATCAAATCCCATGATTTTTGCCCATTTACCAAATTTAAATGCAACAATTTCCCTTAATTTCAATTAACCTAAAAATAAAACCAATTCCCTTCTCCTTGGAAATTTTTGTACACCTCCTCCATCACCCCTACACACCTTGCACACCAAAAATCTTGCTCTTGATCCTTGGAAATAAACCGTACGTGTTCGTAAGAAGATTTGGTGCACATTGGAGATTGTTTGGAAACTTTTGGAGGCTTGGCTTTGGCTCTTCTTCCCCATTCGACCCATAAATCACCCATAGAAGGGTTTGGTGAAGCGGGAATGACCGTTCTCCTTTCGTTTGGTCTCGGTTTGTTTTGACTCGGGAAAACTACAGATATTCCATACTCTTTCAGTAAGAGTGCACACTTTCTCTCTCTTGACCTTGTCTTTGACTTGATTATCGTGTTATGACTTCCATTTGGTCTTGGTTATGATCCTTTGTACTTGGCTCTATGATTGATGTGTTTTCACCGGTAATTGTGATCCTATTGTTATTCGTTTGAACTCTTATTATCCATTTGATAACCTTTTGCGACCTTAACCTTTGAACCTTTGTGAGACCTTGGATTTTCTTCGGATATTGTAACAAGAGGTGAAACCCTTGTGAGACTTTGGGTGTTCTTTTGGGATAATATAAAGGGAGGGGAAAATTTCTTTTCTTGATTATGACATGGAAACACTTAAAGGAGAAACTATATTATAATGGCACTTTTAATATGATTTAAGACTACTTATCTATGGGATTTTATAAATCCATAAAGACAATTTTTAAAGAAGGATTTTAAGAAAACCTTTATTAAAGATCACTTTTACAAATGTCATCTTTTGAAAAATAATTGCTAAATGAACCTTTGTTGTAAAACTTTTAAATGAGATTGTACTACGAACCTTTTTAAACAAGTGATGGGAACCTGCTAAATTGAACTTTGTTTTAAACTCTCATTATGACCTTTTGATTTATGAACTATGAGATTTTGGAACTTGGAATAGTAAACCTTGTGGATTGGGAACTTTGGCTTTGACCTCTCCATTTTGACCCGTTGATATTACATCTTTGATTGATCCTTTGACATTGACCTTTGATACTTAACCTTTGTTACTGAACCTTTGATATTGAACCTTTGACATTGAACCTTTGATTATGACTTGGCACTTACACTTTGATATTGAACCTTGACTACATGACCCTTCAGTATTTACCCAGGTATTACTTGTTGTGGAGTAGCCACAACCATAGCATTGATGCACCAATGTTATGTACTCTAGTGTGGTTTGAGAGATGTACCACACCGTCCCTTTGATTGGTCTTCATTGTGATTGGGCAGGGGCGTATGGATGCATCCTAGATTTGATTGATTGATTGTTTGATTGAGACTACTATATTAACTATATGCTACACATTGTTTGGTGACTGGGAATGCGTGCATTGCAACCCCTCACATATTGGGAGTTGATCACTCCATATTGGGTTACTATTGGATTGTATTGTATATTGATTGGGCCTGGGGTAAAATACTGATTCCACATATATTACACTTTACACTTAGCCTTGATACCTTTTGATTACCCATTTGACACCATATGTAATCTATCTTCATATTCCTTTGATTATTCATAACTTTTTTGTATCGCTTTGTTATTTGTTTGATATCTGTTCACTGAGCTTTTTTTGCTCAGCCGCATTTCTTTTCCTACGGCAGGTTTAGTAGGAAGCTGGGGTATGGACGAAGGTTTTTGCTTTTGGCTTAGAAGACTTCACCCTATTAGATACTTGCTGGACTTAGAGATGTTTAGAAGCTGTTATGTTGGGCTTAGTATCTTATGATTTGGGCTTAGTATTATTGTTGCCCCTTTTGTACATTGTACTTTGTTTTGTTTTCCCTTGTAACCCTTTGTAAGTTTTGTATTAGAATTGTATCTCCGTTTCACTTGTGTTCTGATTTGACTCCATAATGTAACATTTTAGCCCTTCTCGGGTTGGGGTGTTACAATTATGGTATCAGAGCCAAGGTTTGGATCGGCGGATACAACATCCGTAGAGCTTAGGCTATGACATGTGAGTTTTGGACCATTAAGCTTCCACTATAGGAACATAGGAAACCGCTTTGAGAACTTGCCTTAGGAATCCCTTACATGAACTTAGGTTTTGACCAGTAAGGAATGGGTAAATTCTAAGGTTTTGCTTATGTATCTTTGCTTCCGCATTACTCTGATTCGTATCTTACGTTTAGCTATGCCTTTTCGTAATCCTCCTTTTTGGATTTAGAAATCTTTGCACCACCTAAATTTACCACCAGTATTTTCGAAGGCATTAAAGATTGCATGGCAATACTATTGATTTTACCTTTGATCTCTGACCTAATTCCTAATCCTTTTGATATCTCTTTGGGCTTTCTGAGAATCTTCCCGACGATGATGTATTCGATGCACTCTATGATCACCTCTTACTTTTGGTAATCATTTGTAAGTTTCCCGATGTTATTTGATTTTGTTTTGTCCATCTTTGTGCCCATGAGACGTTTGGTGGTGTTTAACCACGAGTATAAGAGTAATTCCTTCCAATTTGAACGATAAAGGTTTGCTAAGTTAATATGCCTTTCTTTGGAAAGTCAACTTCGATTTGATCCTGATATGAGTTTTGATTGCTTAAGCATTCTAGATGCTGACGATTGTTCTGCTATGTCTCACTTTTGGTGTTTTGAATTATTTTGAAAATCCTTACCATGATTTCCGATCATTAAACTTTTGCTATCATCATTGCTCTGGAGACTCGTATGTTACTTTTGCGGTTGTGAAGTACTCTTGCACCTATTTTGTCCACCAAGAAATGAACATTTTCATGTGAATTATGTTTTGGCGCCCTGAAATTTTGGATGTGATTCTTGTTGAACTGCCAAGTTTTCCACCAGAGGATGGAGCTGGAGAGAACCTGAAGATGACAGACAATGGTAACTATCCTGGAGAGTTGATGACATACCCCGCAAGACGGAAGAGTGGACAAGCAGAACGCAGGTACCTGGTCAAGACGGCGAACCTGGAGCTAATGAAGAACATACAATCTTACTTCCCTATTCATCTTTGTTGCACTAAGATGAATTAAGAGTGGAAGCAGACTGGATGATGAGGAGATTGAAGACCGTACCAGAGATTCACATTGCTCAGTCTCATTCCAAGAAGAAACTGCAGAAGGCTTGAGGAACCAAACTCAAGATAATGATTTCGTTTCACTCTTAAACTAGAAGATGGACGAAGACTGACTACTTGGACATAAGAAGATTCTGAAGAGACGAATTCTTGAAATGAAACATGGAGGAATTAATGTCTTAGCGACATGTTTCTTTCTGATGATGATTGTTTGATTTTGTTACGTTTTACCGAGCTTCGTTTGTTTTGTTTGACATTGTTTTGTTATTGATCTTTGAATAGGACTAACCCAGGAGTTAGTTCGACTGATAGGTGGAATTGTAGATTTGTTTCACTGATTGAGATAAAGTATGATCATCATGAGGGCATATTTATATGATGCTAGTATTATGACGTCTGGCCAACGTGATAATACTTACATCATATAACGTGCACTTGTTGTGTTCATAAGATGTCTTGAGAAGTGCCTTAGTGGAGACTTAGATTTCTATTTCTGTTTGCGATGATCTGCGAATAGTGAGACTTAGGATTCTTTCGATCTGTGCGTTTGATCTGCCTTATCACCATACGTTTTGATGCATTTGGATACGCGTCACGCGATTGTTGACTTATATGTTTTGATAATTCCTAAGTTCTGTTGTAGAGCTTCCTGCCATTTGATGTTATTGATCAACTTATTTCCTGTCTTTATGAAATTGATTTGTTACTATGAAGAACCACATCTATGCCTTGATATGCGTACACTCCTCATGTTCAATGAATTCGTTTCATGATGACCTGTTATGAGTTAAAATATAAAGTTTTGGATTATGAGAATCAAGATCAGTCGGTTAACGAAAATACCTTTGGAAGGCTGTATTGAAGACGAAACTATTTGTAAATCTGAAGAGTTAAACTTGTATATGTCACCTTCGTGATGCTATCACTCGATACATTCTCATTTGATCAGTTCAATTCTTTGTACGTGAGCGGAATACCCACCTAATCCTACATCTTTCTTTGGATATCTTTTAAGGGGATACGATTGTCATCTGTTGCGTCCGGTTTATGATTCTTTTGATGTGAATTCTGTGTGATGTGCCTTCTCTGGTGAAACCGAAACCACCTTAGAATCGTTAAGATTAAGTATTTGAAAACAAGATCACTCTTTTCCTTGAAATCCTTTAAGTCTAAATTTGTGCGAGTTAAACTACTCTTTTTTTTAGTTCATAGTTTGGTGCACCTTCGTTTTGTTTTTGCCACCTTACCTTTTGCATTTTCAAGAACGAAAATTCTTTTGAGGGGGAGATAGTTGTAAAACCCACATTTCCATAACATGTTTAAATTACGAAAATGCCATCCAATTTGAAATTTTGAAGAAATGTGTACGATTACCAAACAAGCCCTAAATCAAAAAACGGTTATGGTACAATCACAAATGTGAATATGTAACTTCAAGTAAATAATATTTGAGCTACTACAACATCATATAAACTCAAGAATGTGAAATTTGGATTAAAACATAAGTGTTGCATGTTATGTGACCTAAAAGGGTCCAAAAACGTTAAAACTTATACACAACCTTGGAAATAAATATATATTACTATCCTAAGTTATTTTGTTTAATAAAGTTTTAAACCTTGACCTCTTTACCCCGCTTAGCCGTGATTTTGGAAGATGGGATCAAATCCCATGATTTTTGCCCATTTACCAAATTTAAATGCAACAATTTCCCTTAATTTCAATTAACCTAAAAATAAAACCCATTCCCTTCTCCCTAGAAGTTTTTATACGCCTCCTCCATCACCCTTACACACCTTGCACACCAAAAAACTTGCTCTTGATCCTTGGAAATAAATCGTACGTGTTCGTAAGAAATATTTTTGTCTTTTTGTGGTTTAGTAATTAATTAAAAACTATTTAACTTAATTAAACTAATTAAACTACTTTTAATTTATATTAATACTAAATTAACTTAGAAAATTATAAGAAAATTTATAAAATTACTTAACCATTACAGGAATCCTAAAAAATTATAAAAACTCTAAAAATTATATTTTAAGATTAATCTACTAATTAATTACCTTTTAATTAACTTAAGTCTATTTTAAACAAATAAAATAAGAAAACTAGAAAATGAACAGTAGAATTCAAAATTATATTTTCTAAAAACTTATTATACTATATTAGAACTAGAAAAATTATAAAAACTAGATTTAACCTTATAAAAACTAATTAAGCTATTTAATACTTGATATTAATTAATAATAAAGAAAATTAAAATTAAATCTAATTAGCACTAAATGACAAAATAAAAATCTGAAAAATTTATTAAAATTACTTGACTATCTAAGGTATTTAATAAAAATATAAAAACACTAGTTACTTAATTAAAATCTAAAAATGAAAATTAAACTTAAATGAAATTAAATAGAAACTATCACTTGTTTTAACTTGGATTTTTTTTGGATTTTTCTTTTACAGAACTACTAAACACCTTAAATTGACAAACTTTAATGAAAACACTTTTTTAAAATAGCTTATAAATAAGCTATAAGCACCCCTTTGGCTACACAGTTGACTTATGTTGACTGTGTGGTCAATTTTGGTCAAATGGCCTAAGGTGGGGTCCACAATGGTAAACAAGGGTCTCAGCAAGTTTAACAAACACAAATAAGCAATAAACACAAACACTAGATCACTAATAAGCTGTTTAAGATCAATTTAAGCACTTGAGCTAACCTAAGTTTTACTCAGTTATGGGACAGATTTGGAAGCAAATTCCAGGTGGGGTCCACTAAGATCTAGGTCAAACTAATGGTCAATGGTGAAAGCTTACCAGGAGGGGGGTTGGGGGAACCTAAATACTAGGTGTGGGGACCACTGGGTTGGTCACAAAACACCACCCAAGTGATGGTGGTGAGGTGGTAACTGGGTGAGCAGGGCACAAGCTTGCCCTGCAGGTTACTTTGATGGTCTGTGGGGCCCAGGGTGTATTTTCTAAAAATGGAATGAAGGCATATTCTCAAAGTTGAGCTGGTAGAAAACCAAACCTCCAATTTTCACAATCCCAAATAAATCACAAAAATCAGAAATTAACAAGAAAATTTGGTGAAATCTGAGAACAAGTATTTTGACTTTGAGTGAAATTTTACTAGTTTGACTTTTCTGAGTTTCTAAAGCTTCTAATAAGCTGTAATTGTGATAATAAGCTAATGTGAGACTAAAAAGAGCTACAATGATCACTTATGAGCCAATGTGCAAGGCTTTGAAATGCCAAAGTCCTCACAGTTAACTGTGAGGGCTCTTGGAGTGGGATTTTGACTTTTGAGTGAACAAGGACTGAATCTTAAGACCTCAATAACCTAAAGAGACCTAATACATGTTAACTAAACTAAGAGTAGCAACTATACTAACCAAGATACCACAGAACTGACAGAGCCAAACACTCCTTTAACTATGATATTTTATGATTTTCAAAGCTAATGATATATTTAACCCATTACACTAATTCCTAACACTAAATTATAACTATATAAGACTGAATGACCCTGAATCAAGCACAATACAAGCAGAACACACAAGTATGCCAATTTTAAGTATTCCACTGTGAGACTTTTAGATTTAAGTAAAATTGATGTTCAATAAACAAGCAACTAGTTTTAAACTATATTATCAATAATAGATGTCTAATAAACTTGTGAGAACACTAATTAAACAGAGACAAACATTATTAAGGTAAAAAGCTCAAAATAGAAATATTGCTTACAAAATGGAATTGGGATGAGATGATTGAACCAAGGACTGTGAACCATTCCTAATGAACCTCCACAGGTTCTCTAACCCAGGGACATCCAAATTACTCCCTGCTCCAGCTTAGTGACCATGGATACTGACTTTGACTTTAGTTGACTTTTTGGTGTTTTTGAGTTTTTTTATCACTAGGTTGGTTTTAATTGTTACTAATAGCTTAACTAAGCTATAAGGGAGCTTATATGTATCTAAGAGTCCAAGATAAACTACTAAAACAACAATTGATGTAATACAAGATATAGAAAATGAATTAAAACTGCATACCATGAATTAATAAGAGAAACTTGAAATTTATAACTGAAATGAGTTCAATACAATAAAATAAAGAGGTTACCACTGCTTAAGAGCTTGGGTGTACCTAAAATTGGAAATTACAACTACACGACATACTAAAAATTAAAATTAACTACTACTCGATCTTCATGCTTCCTCTTCTATTTATAGCAAGGGATTAGGGTTCCCAGCATTGCTCTGATCAAATTCCACCATCTTGTTGTAACTTTGGTCCACTCTCCATGTAACACGTGGATTTGGCGCCAAAAGGTGTTTCTTTGAATTTCTTCTGATAACGTGTATTTGAGGAGGAGCATTAATTGTGGAGGTGAGGGGTAGGTGTAGGGAGGTGGGAAGGTAATGATTGTGGGGGCTTTGGCTTGTGATTGGAGGAGAGGGGAGGTCGACTGTAAAACCATGGTGGTATCCGGTTTGGAGGTGGGAGGGAAAAAGATAAGTGGGGTGGTTTTGGTGTTTTGACCGGGGTTGACTTGGGCTAAGGGTACTTGGGCTTGTGGTTGTAACTGGGTAGGGAGTATTGGATCAAAAAAAAGGGTGGGTTGGGTTATTTATTTTTGGATTGGATTAAAGGTCCGTTTGGTATTATGGTTTACAAGGTCCAAAATTGTAATTTTTGCAAAGTATAGGGACTGATATTGTAATTTTCCCAAAGTGTTTACAAGGACCTAATTTGCCATAGATGAATAGTACATGGGTATTTTGGATATTTTTCATTTTTTAAACACCCGGGGACTATTTCTGTAAATTCACCAAACCTCAGGGACCTTTATTGTAATTTTCTGAATCTTGAAGGGCTTAACCTGTAAATTCTCAAAAGTTATCATAAGGACCAATTTTGTCATTTTAGAATAGTATAAGGTTTATTTTTCACATTTTTCATTTTTCAAAACCTTAGGGACTATTTTTGACACTTTTCAAAGTTGAGGGACCAAAGTTGTAAATATGTGATTTTAAACTTTAAAGGACTATTTCTCACAACTTATGAATCCCAAGGACCTTTTATGATATTTGTACAAGTTTTGATTTACCAGGGACTAGTTTTGCAAATTTATGGAACTTGAGGGACTGAAACTGCCAATTATGCAAACTTTGTACGTTTTTCATTTGTTTTTGCATATTTTGTGTTTGAAACATATAAAACACACCTCTAAGATATTTTAAGTATTTTGATACATATTTGGGTGTTTTTGTATGTTTTGGCAGTTCAGAATTGGTAAAAATGATGAGTATTTACACACTCATCAATCCCCCACACTAAAACATTGCTAGTCCCTAGCAATCTTTTGAGAAAAACTTAATGGATTTGAAACTCTTTACCAAAAGCCATCACTTCTGGAGTAGCCAGGTGTAAGAACTGTGGCACACCTGATAACCGTGTGATTTTGAGCAAACCACCAGCTGTCAACGGATTTGATTTGTCTTTACCAAAAGCCGTTTGCTTCTGGACTAGCCAGCATCTTGATGGACTAAGTCAACATCTTGGTGAGCTGAATACCAATTATGGATTTTCCACTGCCTTTACCACAAGCCATAATCTTGTGGGCTAGCCAACTCATTTGCTTATGAGGATGCGGGGGAGCTGAGGAACCATGCAATTTTTGGCAAACTGCCAGCCATCAACGGGTTTGAGATGTCTTTACCAAGAGCCGTTTGCTCCTGGACTAGCCAATCCCTTTGTCATATAGACTTTGGCGGACTGATAACCACAAAAATTTTGGAATAAAGTGAAAAATTTTGGCCTAAAATGGGGGTACTTGGAAAGTTTTTATGATAAAATTCGTAAGAATTCCCCCCCCCCCCCACTAGAACTGAATATTGTCCTCAATATTCAAAGTCCCGGCTATTATGCCGAATCTCTGAATGGAAAAGCTAATATTTGATTCTAACTGTGGAAATTTCTATTTTTCACTTTATTTTATCTGTACATACAATCTTTTTTTTTTTTTTTTTTTTTTTTTTTTTTTTTTTTTTTTTTGCTCACTACCTCCCAGGCTTGTGTTAGGTTTACCACGCAAGCTAATCACTTGTGAATGATTAACTGTAATAAATTCGTCCTAACAGCCCGGGAGTTGAATGATAAAGTTTATAATATACATACACCTTCCAGGTTTGTGTCAGGTTTACCACGCTAGCTAATCACTTGTGAATGATTAACTGTAATAAATCTGTCCTGACAGCCTGGAAGATGAATAATAATATACATACACTTCCCAGGCTTGTGTCAAGTTTACCACGCTAGCTAATCACTTGTGAATGATTAACTGTAGTAAATTTGCCTTGACAGCCCGGGATTTGAATGACATAATATACATACAAAACATGTTTATTGAATTTTGAAAATATTTACTTTTGAAACGGTGGGGGATGGCCACTCCCCCACACTAGGGTGGTAGAAAGTAGAAAGAAGTCAGAAATACGGGTGAAAACCCATATGTGTTGCTAATTTTTTGTTCACCGAGTCACTAGCTTGACTCGATCCCCGAATTCATTGGTCCATGGGGAAAGTTTGGAGATCCGGGACAACCATGGGTGGTGTGTCCTCTCCAAAATAATGTTTCAATCTGTGACCATTCACTTTGAAGTTGGGACCTTCGGGTTGAGATAACTCAACAGTCCCGTATGGGTATACTTTAGCAATAGTGAATGGTCCAGTCCATCGGGTTTTTAATTTCCCCGAGAAGATCTTTAATCTGGAATTGAAAAGAAGGACTCTGTCACCGACGTTGAAAACTCGGTTCTTAATCTTAGAGTCGTGAATCTTCTTTGTCTTTTCTTTGTAGATCAAAGAGTTCTCGTAGGCTTGATCACGAAGTTCATTTAATTCATTGATTTGAACCTTACGGTGATCACCCGCTTTATGAAGGTCGTAGTTAGCATGTTTCAAGGCCCAGTAGGCTTTGTGCTTGAGCTCGATCGGTAAATGACACGCCTTCCCGTATACAAGCTTGTATGGAGTGCACCCGATGGGTGTTTTGTAAGCTGTACGGAAGGCCCAGAGTGCATCATCTAGTTTATCCGACCAGGAAGCACGGTTTTCACCTACTGTCCTTTCAAGAATCCGTTTAATACCACGGTTGGAAACCTCCACCTGCCCACTTGTCTGGGGGTGATATGCGGTAGAAAGACGATGAGTAACACCGTACTTAAGCATGACTTTTGCAAATTGATCATTGCAAAAGTGAGTACCGCGATCACTAATGATGGCACGTGGGGTTCCAAAACGAGCAAAGAGGGATTTCAAGAATTTCACAACTACTCGGGCATCGTTAGTGGGTAAGGCCTTAGCCTCAACCCATTTTGACAAGTAGTCAACAGCCACGAGTATGTATTTGTTTCCACGAGAAGATGGGAATGGCCCCATAAAGTCAATGCCCCAGACGTCAAAGATTTCACAAACTTGAATAGCATTTTGTGGCATTTCGTTCTTTTGTGAAATATTCCCGTGACGCTGACAAGCATCACAGGCTTTGACTAACTCGTGGGCATCCTTGTAGATTGTGGGCCAATAGAAACCGGAATCAAACACCTTTTTGGCGGTGTAGTTAGGACTATGGTGGCCCCCGGTGGGTCCAGCATGGCAAGCCTTGAGAATATCAGTGGCTTCCTGTCCGTATACACATCGCCGGATGACTTGATCGGCACAGATTTTGAAGAGGAAGGGGTCGTCCCAGAAGTAATGTTTAACGTCTTTGAAGAATTTTTTCTTTTGTTGGGACGTTAACCCCTTCACTATGAAGTTACCCGCATGGTAATTTGCAAAGTCGGCAAACCATGGGGTAGTAGAGTCACCACGAAAAGCAACCGCATTGAGTGTCTCGAGAGGAAATGTTTCATTTATTTCCTTTTTCTCGGACACATCTTGATGAGGGTTCTCTAATCGTGAGAGATGATCAGCAGCAAGGTTCTCGGCTCCTTTTTTATCACGGATAATGATATCAAATTCCTGGAGGAGGAGAACCCAACGAAGAAGCCTCGGCTTTGCATCTTGTTTTGCAAATAGGTATTTCAAAGCCGAGTGATCTGTGTACACTACGCATTTAGTCAAGATTAGGTATGACCGGAATTTCTCGAAGGCATACACCACAGCTAGGAGTTCTTTTTCAGTGGTGGTGTAATGACCTTGAGCCTCAGTCATAGTTTTGCTTGCGTAGTGTATGGGCTGAAAGTATTTTGCTTTTCGTTGCCCCAAGACCGCACCTATGGCAAAATCACTAGCATCGCACATAAGCTCAAAAGGTTGGTCCCAATCGGGGGCAACAAGAATTGGTGCCTCGGTAAGCTTTTTCTTTAATGTTTCAAAAGCTTCGATGCACTCAGGAGAGAAGATGAAAGGAGCATCCTTCTCGAGGAGATGGGTCATAGGCCGGGCAATCTTAGAAAAATCTTGGATAAACCTACGGTAGAAGCCGGCATGACCCAAAAAGCTCCGAACACCTTTTACGGTGGTGGGATGAGGTAATTTGGCAATGACATCGATTTTAGCTCTGTCAACCTCGATCCCGTTTTTTGAAATCTTATGGCCGAGGACAATGCCCTCCTTGACCATAAAGTGGATCTTCTCCCAGTTGAGACTTAGATTCGTTTCTTTGCAATGTTTAAGCATCTGTTCCAAGTGGGAGAGGCAAGTCTGAAATGAATCCCCGATGACCGAAAAGTCATCCATGAATACCTCCATAGTTTTCCCGATCATGTCGGAAAAAATAGACATCATGCACCTCTGGAACGTGCCTGGTGCATTACATAAGCCGAAAGGCATACGTCTGTAGGCAAAAGTTCCGTAGGGGCATGTGAAGGTAGTCTTCTCTTGATCCTGGGGATCAATTGGGATTTGGAAGTAACCCGAGAAGCCATCGAGGAAGCAGTAGTATTCATTCCCCGCAAGTCTTTCGAGCATTTGGTCCATAAAAGGGAGAGGAAAATGGTCTTTACGGGTGGCTTCATTCAACTTTCGATAGTCAATACAAACCCGCCAACCCGTGACCAAATGAGTTGGAATCAACTCGTTATCCTCGTTGGTGACAACGGTAATGCCACCCTTTTTAGGAACACAATGAATTGGGCTAACCCAAGGACTGTCAGATATAGGGTAAATCAATCCCGCATCAAGAAGTTTAAGAACTTCTTGTTTGATAACTTCGTGGATTTTGGGATTTACCCTTCTCTGATGTTGCACCGCTGGTTTAAAGTCATCCTCCATTAAGATTTTATGAGTACAAAAGTTCGGGCTTATGCCCTTAATGTCGGAGAGTTTCCAAGCAATTGCTTGCTTGTTTGACTTAAGAACCTTTAGGAGTGCAGTCTTTTCCTCATCTTTTAAGTCTTTGGCAATAATGACGGGTAATTTATTATCACCCTCCAGAAATGCATATTCTAGATGAGGAGGCAAGTCCTTGAGCTCAACCTCGGGAAAGTCTTCAGTTATTTCAACATTTTTGACTTCCGCTTTATGAAGAATTTGTGGTGACGGAGAGGGTGAAGGATCGTCATTTAACAATCTTTCAAGGAGAAGAATGTCCCCCTCCGGGTCAAGATAGTTTTCATCAACTCCATCGGGAATTGAGCTATCTTGAGCAAGAAAAGCCTCGAGCTCTTCCAAAAGGAAGTCACCTCCCTCAAACGGAGTGAGGGAAGGGGAAAAGTCGGAAATGATAGGGTCAGTAGAAAGACTGCCACAGGATGAGAAACCAAGGACTTCTTGGGATGATTCCTCCGATGCAATATCGATGATGTTAATACGGTTAACCGTTTCAGCGTCATAATTGGAGGAATATCTTGAAGTCTGATCAAGATTGAATGTTATGGCTTCGCCACCAACACGTAGAGTGATTTCTTCTTCGAATACATCGATTAAAGCACGACCCGTTCTTAAGAATCCTCTCCCGAGTATGAGAGGGACTCGTGGGTCAGCATCGAAATCAACAATCACAAAATCTGCCGGAAAATGGAACTTTCCTACTTTCACGAAGATATCTTCGGCAATGCCGAGAGGACGGGATATGGTACGGTCTGCAAGCTCGAGTGTCATGCAGGTCGGAGTGAGAGTAGGTAGAGAAAGTCTTTTCCAGACTGTGTAAGGCATCAGGTTAATGCTTGCGCCAAGATCGGCCAAGGCAAAGCATTCAACCATCCCAGGGAAAATACATGGAATGAGAAATTTCCCGGGATCTCCAAGCTTTTCGGGAAGCTTTTTCAAGAGCACTGCTGAGCAATGCTCGTTAAGAGGAGTTTTTGCCATCTCACAAAGTTTTTCTTTGTTGCTTATCAGATTTTTTATTGTTGAAGCAAACTTAGGCATGAGAAGAAGTGCGTCCGCGAAGCTAATATCAAAGTGTAATTCTTGGAAAATTTGATAAATTTTTTCCATCTGATGGTTAGCTTTTTCGCGGTTCTTTTGTTCAGTCACTCGTGATGGATATGGAATTGACGGCTTAGGGTTATTCTTTGAGATTTCATCAGGACACACAGGAGGATCAAATACAACTTTCGGCTTACGAGCCGGGACCGGGACAACTTGAGGGTGGACGTTGTTGGTACCTCCGTTATTAGTAGGAAGTACCGTGTCCGTAGTAACCTCAGGCTCACGTTCCGCTACCTTAGGAGGAGAAGAAGAGGTAGAGGGAATCGAGGGTCCATTGTATGATACCCCACTTCGGGTAGTGATCGCCTTGACATCGCCCCTCGGGTTAGCGATCGTGTTGCTCGGTAATGTACCAGAGCTCGAGGGTCGATCATTTAAAGACTTCTGAAGTTCA
This sequence comes from Artemisia argyi, assembly GCA_030686995.1. Taxonomy (NCBI): domain Eukaryota; kingdom Viridiplantae; phylum Streptophyta; class Magnoliopsida; order Asterales; family Asteraceae; genus Artemisia; species Artemisia argyi. Next base: position 35,862,569 of record CM060676.1, on the reverse strand, counting down.
GAGATAGTCTTGATCAATAACCGATTCGTTTCCTCTTGTGCTTTCATGAATTGTTTAATTTCAGCATCTGAGGAAGACGGGGGTGGAACAACGTTTTGATTTTGAACAGGGGGATTTTGAACACGGTTGTTTTGAAAATTCCCTTGGTTTTGATTGTTGTTACCCTGAAAATTGTTTCTCTGATTGAAATTACCCTGATTGTAATTCCCTTGATTCTGGTTTCTTTGAAAATTTCCTTGAAAACCTTGGTTTTGATTGCCATTTTGAAAATTGTTTTGATTAAACTGGCCTGGATTTTGGTTCGGGTTTTGGAAATTTGAGTTTTGACCTTGGTTGAAATTCTGATTCGTGTTACGGTTTTGATTTTGGTTAAAACCGGGAGGTCCGAGAAAATTGTTGGAACGATAGCTTAAGAGATTACGGTCCCCTTGCGGTTGGTAAGAGTTACCCCCCGTGTTATAGGAACCGTTAGCAGCATAAACGTTCTCTTGAGAAAATTCAGCAGTAGCTGGACACTCGGAATACAGATGTGGGCCCCCACAAGTTTCACAACTTCGGGCCACGGCTTTCACTTGTTGATTTTGAGCCTGATGTTGTATCGTTTGGTTCATTCTCAACACAGCCGTAGAAATATCATCCATCTTTTTGGTAAGAGCGATTATTTCAGGAGATGATGATGATGAGGGAGTAACGGAATGACATGACGCTTCCCTCTCCGCAGAGGAATCCCAAAAGTTATGATGGGCAGTCATGTTTTCGATTAAGTCATAGCACTCCTCGGGACGCCTTTTCATAAAGGTCCCACCAGCAGCAGCATTGAGAATGTCTCGGTGCCTCAATGTCAGACCAAGGTCAATAAGTCAAAGATAGCTTAGAATCAATACTCCGGTGATAGTGTAGTGTTTCCCCGGGTCGTAAAAGTCCCAGCGAGATTGAAATGGTGCTTTTGGAATCGTTTATGAGAAAGTGGCACTGAGGACAGTAGCCAGATGATGTAGGAATGATATTGCTACTGTTATTTTGGTATTGACAAACAGATATAATATTCACAATAATTAGATACCAGATATATGCACAAATTGACAATTAAGATCACGTGTCGGACTGGAAAAGTGGGTTTTGGTAATTATGAAACTACAGGGGGTGCTTTTGACACTTTTTCAAACTTGAAAATTAAAAATGAAAAAGAAATTATAAAAGTGATTAAAATAATATTAAACTATTATTTAATTAATTTAACTATTAAAATCTAAATTAAAATCTAACTTAAATAAACTAAAAATGACAAATGATTTAAATTATACTAAAAATTAACAAAAATATTTTCTAAACCTAAATTAGAACTTGAAGAAAGTATAAAAAATTAAAAATAATATTTTTATCTTTTTGTGGTTTAGTAATTAATTAAAAACTATTTAACTTAATTAAACTAATTAAACTACTTTTAATTTATATTAATACTAAATTAACTTAGAAAATTATAAGAAAATTTATAAAATTACTTAACCATTACAGGAATCCTAAAAAATTATAAAAACTCTAAAAATTATATTTTAAGATTAATCTACTAATTAATTACCTTTTAATTAACTTAAGTCTATTTTAAACAAATAAAATAAGAAAACTAGAAAATGAACAGTAGAATTCAAAATTATATTTTCTAAAAACTTATTATACTATATTAGAACTAGAAAAATTATAAAAACTAGATTTAACCTTATAAAAACTAATTAAGCTATTTAATACTTGATATTAATTAATAATAAAGAAAATTAAAATTAAATCTAATTAGCACTAAATGACAAAATAAAAATCTGAAAAATTTATTAAAATTACTTGACTATCTAAGGTATTTAATAAAAATATAAAAACACTAGTTACTTAATTAAAATCTAAAAATGAAAATTAAACTTAAATGAAATTAAATAGAAACTATCACTTGTTTTAACTTGGATTTTTTTTGGATTTTTCTTTTACAGAACTACTAAACACCTTAAATTGACAAACTTTAATGAAAACACTTTTTTAAAATAGCTTATAAATAAGCTATAAGCACCCCTTTGGCTACACAGTTGACTTATGTTGACTGTGTGGTCAATTTTGGTCAAATGGCCTAAGGTGGGGTCCACAATGGTAAACAAGGGTCTCAGCAAGTTTAACAAACACAAATAAGCAATAAACACAAACACTAGATCACTAATAAGCTGTTTAAGATCAATTTAAGCACTTGAGCTAACCTAAGTTTTACTCAGTTATGGGACAGATTTGGAAGCAAATTCCAGGTGGGGTCCACTAAGATCTAGGTCAAACTAATGGTCAATGGTGAAAGCTTACCAGGAGGGGGGTTGGGGGAACCTAAATACTAGGTGTGGGGACCACTGGGTTGGTCACAAAACACCACCCAAGTGATGGTGGTGAGGTGGTAACTGGGTGAGCAGGGCACAAGCTTGCCCTGCAGGTTACTTTGATGGTCTGTGGGGCCCAGGGTGTATTTTCTAAAAATGGAATGAAGGCATATTCTCAAAGTTGAGCTGGTAGAAAACCAAACCTCCAATTTTCACAATCCCAAATAAATCACAAAAATCAGAAATTAACAAGAAAATTTGGTGAAATCTGAGAACAAGTATTTTGACTTTGAGTGAAATTTTACTAGTTTGACTTTTCTGAGTTTCTAAAGCTTCTAATAAGCTGTAATTGTGATAATAAGCTAATGTGAGACTAAAAAGAGCTACAATGATCACTTATGAGCCAATGTGCAAGGCTTTGAAATGCCAAAGTCCTCACAGTTAACTGTGAGGGCTCTTGGAGTGGGATTTTGACTTTTGAGTGAACAAGGACTGAATCTTAAGACCTCAATAACCTAAAGAGACCTAATACATGTTAACTAAACTAAGAGTAGCAACTATACTAACCAAGATACCACAGAACTGACAGAGCCAAACACTCCTTTAACTATGATATTTTATGATTTTCAAAGCTAATGATATATTTAACCCATTACACTAATTCCTAACACTAAATTATAACTATATAAGACTGAATGACCCTGAATCAAGCACAATACAAGCAGAACACACAAGTATGCCAATTTTAAGTATTCCACTGTGAGACTTTTAGATTTAAGTAAAATTGATGTTCAATAAACAAGCAACTAGTTTTAAACTATATTATCAATAATAGATGTCTAATAAACTTGTGAGAACACTAATTAAACAGAGACAAACATTATTAAGGTAAAAAGCTCAAAATAGAAATATTGCTTACAAAATGGAATTGGGATGAGATGATTGAACCAAGGACTGTGAACCATTCCTAATGAACCTCCACAGGTTCTCTAACCCAGGGACATCCAAATTACTCCCTGCTCCAGCTTAGTGACCATGGATACTGACTTTGACTTTAGTTGACTTTTTGGTGTTTTTGAGTTTTTTATCACTAGGTTGGTTTTAATTGTTACTAATAGCTTAACTAAGCTATAAGGGAGCTTATATGTATCTAAGAGTCCAAGATAAACTACTAAAACAACAATTGATGTAATACAAGATATAGAAAATGAATTAAAACTGCATACCATGAATTAATAAGAGAAACATGAAATTTATAACTGAAATGAGTTCAATACAATAAAATAAAGAGGTTACCACTGCTTAAGAGCTTGGGTGTACCTAAAATTGGAAATTACAACTACACGACATACTAAAAATTAAAATTAACTACTACTCGATCTTCATGCTTCCTCTTCTATTTATAGCAAGGGATTAGGGTTCCCAGCATTGCTCTGATCAAATCCCACTATCTTGTTGTAACTTTGGTCCACTCTCCATGTAACACGTGGATTTGGCTCCAAAAGGTGTTTCTTTGAATTTCTTCTGATAACGTGTATTTGAGGAGGAGCATTAATTGTGAAGGTGAGGGGTAGGTGTAGGGAGGTGGGAAGGTAATGATTGTGGGGGCTTTGGCTTGTGATTGGAGGAGAGGGGAGGTCGACTGTAAAACCATGGTGGTATCCGGTTTGGAGGTGGGAGGGAAAAAGATAAGTGGGGTGGTTTTGGTGTTTTGACCGGGGTTGACTTGGGCTAAGGGTACTTGGGCTTGTGGTTGTAACTGGGTAGGGAGTATTGGATCAAACAAAAGGGTGGGTTGGGTTATTTATTTTTGGATTGGATTAAAGGTCCGTTTGGTATTATGGTTTACAAGGTCCAAAATTGTAATTTTTGCAAAGTATAGGGACTGATATTGTAATTTTCCCAAAGTGTTTACAAGGACCTAATTTGCCATAGATGAATAGTACATGGGTATTTTGGATATTTTTCATTTTTTAAACACCCGGGGACTATTTCTGTAAATTCACCAAACCTCAGGGACCTTTATTGTAATTTTCTGAATCTTGAAGGGCTTAACCTGTAAATTCTCAAAAGTTATCATAAGGACCAATTTTGTCATTTTAGAATAGTATAAGGTTTATTTTTCACATTTTCCATTTTTCAAAACCTTAGGGACTATTTTTGACACTTTTCAAAGTTGAGGGACCAAAGTTGTAAATATGTGATTTTAAACTTTAAAGGACTATTTCTCACAACTTATGAATCCCAAGGACCTTTTATGATATTTGTACAAGTTTTGATTTACCAGGGACTAGTTTTGCAAATTTATGGAACTTGAGGGACTGAAACTGCCAATTATGCAAACTTTGTACGTTTTTCATTTGTTTTTGCATATTTTGTGTTTGAAACATATAAAACACACCTCTAAGATATTTTAAGCATTTTGATACATATTTGGGTGTTTTTGTATGTTTTGGCAGTTCAGAATTGGTAAAAATGATGAGTATTTACACACTCATCACACACCTTGCACACCAAAAAACTTGCTCTTGATCCTTGGAAATAAATCGTACGTGTTCGTAAGAAGATTTGGTGCACATTGGAGATTGTTTGGAAACTTTTGGAGGCTTGGTTTTGGCTCTTCTTCCCCATTCGACCCATAAATCACCCATAGAAGGGTTTAGTGAATCGGGAATGACTGTTCTCCTTTCGTTTGGTCTCGATTTTTTTTGACTCGGCAAAGGTACAGATATTTCGTACTCTTTCAGTAGAGTGCACACTTTCTCTCTCTTGACCTTGTCTTTGACTTGATTATCGTGTTATGACTTCCGTTTGGTCTTGGTTATGATCCTTCGTACTTGGCTCTATGATTGATGTGTTTTCACCGGTAATTGTGATACTATTATTATTCGTTTGAACTCTTATGATCCGTTCGATGACATTTTGTGACCTTAACCTTTGAACCTTTGTGAGACCTTGGATTTTCTTGTGATATTGTAACGAGAGGTGAAACCCTTGTGAGACTTTGGGTGTTCTTTTGGGATAATATAAAGGGAGGTGAAAATTTCTTTTCTTGGTTATGACATGGAAACACTTAAAGGAGAAACTATTTTATAACGGCACTTTTAATATGATTTAAGACTACTTATCTATGGGATTTTATAAATCCATAAAGACAATTTTTAAAGAAGGATTTTATGAAAACCTTTATTAAAGATCACTTTTACAAATGTCATCTTTTGGAAAATAATTGCTAAATGAACCTTTGTTGTAAAACTTTTAAATGAGATTGTACTACGAACCTTTTTAAACAAGTGATGGGAACCTGCTAAATTGAACTTTGTTTTAAACTCTCATTATGACCTTTTGATTTATGAACTATGAGATTTTGGAACTTGGAATAGTAAACCTTGTGGATTGGGAACTTTGGCTTTGACCTCTCCATTTTGACCCGTTGATATTACATCTTTGATTGATCCTTTGACATTGACCTTTGATATTGAACCTTTGATACTTAACCACATTGAACCTTTGACATTGAACCTTTGATTATGACTTGGCACTTACATTTTGATATGGAACCTTGACTACATGCCCCTTCAGTATTTACCCAGGTATTACTTGTTGTGGAGTAGCCACAACCATAGCATTGATGCACCAATGTTATGTACTCTAGTGTGGTTTGAGAGATGTACCACACCGTCCCTTTGATTGGTCTGCATTGTGATTGGGCAGGGGTGTATGGATGCATCCTAGATTTGATTGATTGATTGATTGATTGTTTGAATGAGACTACTATATTGACTATATGCTATACATTGTTTCATGACTGGGTGTGCGTGCATTGCAACCCCTCACATATTGGGAGTTGATCACTCCATATTGGGTTACTATTGGATTGTATTGTATATTGATTGGGCCTGGGGTAAAATACTGATTCCACATATATTACACCTTACACTTAGCCTTGAGACCTTTTGATTACCCATTTTACACCATATGTAATCTATCTTCATATTCCTTTGATTATTCATAACTCTTTTGTATCGCTTTGTTATTTGTTTGATATCTGTTCACTGAGCTTTTTATGCTCAGCCGCATTTCTTTTCCTGCGGCAGGTTTAGTAGGAAGCTGGGGAATGGACGAAGGTTTTTGCTTTTGGCTTAGAAGACTTCACCCTGTTAGATACTTTTTGGACTTAGAGATGTTTAGAAGCTGTTATGTTGGGCTTAGTATCTTATGATTTGGGCTTAGTACTATTGTTGCCCCTTTTTGTACATTGTACTTTGTTTTGTTTTCCCTTGTAACCCTTTGTAAGTTTTGTATTAGAATTGTATCTCCATTTCACTTGTGTTCTGATTTGACTCCATAATGTTATACTTTAGCCCTTCTCGGGTTGGGGTGTTACATAAATAATGAATCACAAGATTTCGGAGTTAAAATAATAATTGCAACAAATAAAATTATGGGTAAATAGTAAGTATTGCACTAAGCTCATGAACTCAAACGTTAACTGAAATCATAGAATGATAATAATAATTCCCTAAAAGGTAATTTGTCATTTTACCTAAATTCTCAATATTATGTGTTCGTTTGACCTACAATTATCAAGTGAGCTCTACTCACCTGGACAGGCTCGTCAAGCCTATGCATATTCATAATACTAGCGTTTACACACAAGTAATTAATGGTTCATGATGTTAGGGACTTATTTCTGGCAACAAAGATACCTTAGCAATAATACTTTCTGGTAAGCATACAGTTTAAAGCACTTGTGTCCAAATTGTAAAATAGCATGTATCTCCCCCAATGTGTTTATAAATAGTTTAAAGAGTTCAATTATTTTGTGTTCTAAAGTTTTTTGAAAAATGAAGTAAAGTGATACATTTATTAAAAATCTCATACTTTATTTTTTTTGTCCTATTATCTTTACTTAACTTTCATTCTATATATGGAATAAAAGTTTTTAGCTAAAAAGGCACACGCTTTACTCACTTTTACTTTGCTTTCTTTCTTTCCAAAAACTTGAGAACATGACATATTTTTAGTTTATCTCTATTACTTTCACTTTCATTCTTTAACACAAACTTGAGAACAAAGTGTAAGTGGCGCTATGAACTCACCGAAAGCCAAGTGAACAATCAAAGTGAATGTAGTGATGAATAAACCGCAAGTATTCTACGAGCAACCTAGACATATACGCGTGTCTCATATTCTAAAATACTAAGGTAAGTATGTCTATATGGTTTATATACTATTATTTCAATTATGCTTTAATACATAATATATAAATAAGTGTCAAGATTAAGTTTTGACACTTTAAAATAATTACAAGTCCGAATTATACAAGTTGTTACAAAAATCAAGTCTTAAGTTAAATTTTAGTCCATAAGTCGAAGAGAAGTCATAAGGATTCAATTTAAGTCAAAGGGTTCAATTAAGTCAAAGGGTTCAAATTAAGTCAAAATGGTTCAAATTATATTAAATGGTTCAAAATCAAATTTAAGGATTCCAAATATGTGTCATGAGTTCAAATTAGTCGTTCTTAGTTTCTTTAGTCTATGAAAGGATTACGAGTCTATTTTCGATAGTGAGTCCTACCACTTCAGTTTTTATGTAAAAATGGTCAAGTAGTGTTATTTGACAAGTTTCTAATAGTTCAAGGGTCCATTTTTATAAGTTAATAACTCTTTGCACATTTTAAGTTCATAGCTGTTAGAAATTTTATAAACATGTTAATCTTCAAAAATTCATCACTCACAACGTAAGTCGAAAAATTATGATCTTTATATCCCCGAAAAGGTATTTGAGTGTACTAAATATTAATTTGTGGGTTCCTCTGTGTCAAAAATTACCTAAAAGTAGAGAAATTATCCATTTACCCTTAACTACCCAATTCTGATTTTAACAGCATTACAACAGTCTCCGGAAAAATGCGATATCTAGAGTTCTACAAGCCCGTTTAACCCCATTTTTGTGGCCACGTGTAAGGTAAGATGTTAGCACTTTTGTTTATACCTCAGTAGGTGGTGTTATATAAAATGTTTGAGGAAAACGCCATAGAAACTCAATGTGCGGTTACCGACAACTTTCACCGTTTATTTTCTATTTTAATCATCAGGTGTCGCCACGAGATACGCTACCTAGAAAAACGACTATAAGACATAGATCTTTAACCACATGTTTTTAATTTAGGTCCAAAGTCCATTGATAAAATCAGTTTATTCCGTCTTTACCCTTTGTCAGAAAATGGTTTTGCATGTTTAGTCCTTATTAGGTTTTCTAGTGACTTAAAGCATGCACCAAGCATAATAGACTTATGAAACATATAAAATAAATAAATTAACATGTAATCTCAGTAGTAAATAAAAAATATGGGTTTGGTATCCTTACAATCCTTGGAGAATGAAGATAAAAATCAAGAACAATGGACCACTATCTAAATTTACCAATAACCCTTGCACCCTTTCTTTCAAATCATTTTAACCCTTCTTCAACTTGATTTATTCTTGAAAAATACCTTAAAATATCAGATCTAACTACAAGAGTGTGAGAGTATATATTTTGTGGGAGCATGCAAGACATGCAAGTCCTTGTTGACAAGTGTCTTTGCATGTGTCTAACTTGACACATAAGGAAGTGACACACTTCATACTCATCAAATGAGTTATCTATCATAAAAATTTCGTGGGTTGGTGATAGTGAAGGGTTTTTGATGTTTATTTTGTATTTTTGGATGTTTAGTAGGTATATTTAGGGCTAAGGTGGTACTAGTTTGAGCTAGAAGTGTAAAACATGCAGCATTTTGAAAAACTGGTTAATATAAAAGTCTAAAATATATATAAATATTATAACTTATTAATATAATCTATTTTAGAATTTAAGATGAGTCATAAGTTTGTTGGGGTGATAAAACGTCGTTAAAACATAAAAACGTATACTAAAAACGCGAAAAATGCAAAATGTGCAAAGTTTAACTAAAAATGCAAAAGTAAAAATGAGATATTTAATATTTTGATTGTAAGAAACCAAAATGTATAAAAATAATTATACTGAGTATTGTTACCCGCAAAAATAAATTTACTTAAAATAAAATATTAAGTAAAATTAAATAACTAAATAATGACCTTAAAATTGTGAATTATTACAACATGTCAGTTAAAAAAAAGTTAAATTATTCGGGCAGCAAAAAACTTAAATATTAATCGATATTAACTATATGAGTTTAAAAATTTTAGTATATTTTCATAAAAAATCTTAAATATTTCAAAACTACTAGTAGTATAAATTTATGAAGTATCATAATATTTAGCTTTAAAACAAAAGCTGTTAAAATACATTTTTTAATCGTTATATTATATGCCTGTCCAATTCCATGAACGCACACATTCAAAAACTAGCAAACTTCTAAAAGTAGAATAAAGGCCAACTATACTTTAATTTGGATCAATAATATCACACCTCACACTAATAGTTTCCGTCGACTATTAAGAAACGTACAAAGGACGTCCTCTATGACTTTTAATGGTAGAATAATCAATAAATGATAATGACCGATTATATTCCAGCGCACGATGAAATTCCTAGCTAGGATCTTTTTGGCTTTTTGCATTTCACCACTATTGTGTTTTCTCTTATAAAGTCGGTGCTTCAAAAGTTTTACAATAGAAATCGTGCTATTATGTTTCTTTTGTTTGTTTATTCTCTTAGCCAAAAAAAAAAACAAATGTCTGTCTCAAACCGAATAAATTGTTAACAATGATTCCACAGACTTAGAAAAGTTGTTGATGAATGTTCAAAGTTACTATAAAAGTTAATGTATACATTTGTATATTCTTCCTACATAGCGAAACAACTACAATAGTTCGGTTATACAACACCTCACGCTAGCTAAAACAAAACTAAAACCGCCAATAGATCCAGTAATTTATATTTCTAGAAATATCATATTTATTTTTTTTATTTTTTATTTTTTGAAACGGCAAATTATATTAGAAGAGAGCAACTAGCAAGGAGCTAGAGCAAATTACAAAGGATGTCTAAGCCAATCATTCCAACAAAGAATATTACAACCTCTAGACTTTAACCAAGAAAAAGAGAAAGCCTAATATTATCAAAAATGTCACTTTTCTCAAAATATAGGAGCCAAAAGTGACATCACTACGCAAACGCCAAATCCACCACAAAGTTGTAGCGATGATACCATGTAAGCGATCCTTTTTTACTTTAGAACCGTTCCAAGAATCTAACAATGAATAAAGCTAGTTAATAGACGAACTCTCCGGCCAAGGAATATCAACCCAAATGCTAATGAGATGCCAAATAGATTTCGCGGTTTGGCATGCCAAAAAAAGATGATCTCTAGATTCAACACCCACATAACAAACTGGACAAATAATTGAATTGATTTCAATACCTTGTAGAGAAAGATTTAGACGAGTAGGAAGACGATCCAAAAGAAGACGCCATAAGAAAATGTTTACTTTTCAAGGCAAAAACTTGTACCATCTTGTATTAGACGACAAAGATGGTAAGTGATGAGGCGAAAAATGAACCGTTTTTAGGGGGTCATTTAAGCCCAGAATTGAATTTATTTGATCAAATATTCCCCTAAATCGTTCATTTTGTGATTTTAGGTACTTTGGGAGAGAAATCTGGAAAAGGAAGCAATTCGGACGTTTTTGGAGCATAAAAGTGAAGAAAACGCCAAAGACTTAATTTTCCATGCTGGAAACAGTAGGTGACGGCGTCAAGAGCAACATTTTGACGGCGTCAAGAGTAAATTGCATGACGGCCCAGTACAGAAATGAAGGCGTCACAAGGAAGAGCGTCAAGAGTAAAATACGTGACGGCCTGGAAAAAGTTATAACGTGACGGCGTCAGAAGTAGATCAAGGCAGTCCGAGAATTCTTTTGGCGGCGAGATGACGGCGTCACCTATTTGGTCTTGACGCCGTCAGCCTCAATTTCCTATATATAGTTTTCTAATTTTCATTCATTAAAAAAGAGAAGTTTTGGAGAAACCCTAAGGCCGAACTTAGTACGAATTTTACAGGTTTTTCAAGGGTTTTCAGCCCTTGAACCCTTTCATGTGTAATTGAGATAAGTGTTCTTCTAATTCAATCAATATGTCTATGTGTTGGTTGTCTATATCTTGTTCTTGTCTTAATTCCATCATGCTAGGCTAGATCTATCTTGTGTTTGCTTAGATCTAATGAAACCTAGATGTTAATTATGTGTTGATTACTTGTTTATGGTTGTATTGGATGAATGATTTCGATGTTAGGCTTAAGAAAACTGGCAGATCCTCAAATGGTAACATGCTTGAACGTCTTAGGAAACATGAACTGACGTGCACTAGGTTTTATTGGTTGTATTTAATGCATGAGTAAATTATAATGATCCCATGTTAGGAGCTTCTTAGCCGGCTCGACATAGGAGTGAAGTAGGCACTCATAGGATTGGGGAATTAAGTGCGCCACCCCATGAATGGTATTAAGGAATACAATCCGTCATCCACGCAACTATAACAAGTAATTAATGTGTAAAAGATATCTATGGAGTAGTGAAATCTAAGTAAACACAATTTCTCCACTTATTGCTCACAACCTTAGTTTAATTTAGTTTTATTTTCATTTCTAGTATTTTATTTTGATTGCATCTTTAGTATTGGGTTAGTTGACTAGCAACTAATTCCGCCCAAATCCTTCAAACCCGAGATTTTTACTTGCTTTCTAAAAAATATAAAAATACAAAAATAATCATCCCTCACCTTTAGAACTAGTATTTAGGTTTTCTAATCCTAGCGACACTATTCCTAGCTGAACGATCAATCCCCCGGTACTTGTCACTATATTATACTACAACGATCAGGTACACTGCCTGGTGGGGGTTGTAAGCTTCTCGAGATCCCTCGAGAGGTAAAGCCTGGTGCAATCCCTACGCATCAAGTTTTTGGCGCCGTTGCCGGGGAATAGTTATTGTCTAGGTTAGAATCTCTTTTTATTAGGTCTACTTGCTAGATTCCTTTCTAGTAAGATTTTATTTTTATTTATAGGTTTTCTTTAGTCTATCTTAATTCTTCGTGTTTTTGTTTGTACTAGTTTGGTCTTTATGGAATTAGAGAGTCGCCGTTTAGAAGTTAGCAAGAGGCTTATTGCGCATAAAAGAAGAAAGAGAGAAGTTAACACATTTAAGAAATTCATTAAGCCTCTCCAAATGAAAATTGAGTTTACAGACTTCGCTCCGACCCCAGATGAATTGAGTTACCATAGGTTCCTTTTACAATACCCTTGTCCCTCAAAATATAGAAAAACACCATGGATTAGGAGGCATAACTTCAGGAACATAAAAATTCCTTGCATGGTTGGGTACATGTCTAGAGAGCATACGTACATTGATTTGAAAGCACCCATGAATATCATGTCTAGGCTTTATTACAATTGGATAATGAACGAAAGACTAAGCCCTAGAAAAGACCCTTACAATTCTAATAGGCTATGTAATTTCGTCAGGAGAGTTAATGGGGTACACATCTTTTTAGGAAATTTTACTTATCAATGCGACTTTGTAATCCTAGAAGATGTTAGAGGCATTATAGATCCACACCTAGGAGAAGTAGTTTTAGGACAACCTTTTGTGGAGAAGACTAAGATGTATCACGACCATGAGAAGGGAATAGCTCAGTTTACAGATGGGATAGAGAAGGTCACTTTCATGATGTCTCACATGAAGGAAGAATTAAAAGGCATCAAGAATCTACAAATTGATGAAATTCGACCCTATGAGGTTAAGGAAGATGGAATGACTGATGACGCCTATTATGAGAGGAGGCGAACATATTATTCGGGTTGCATGAATCTAGGCCCGGAATACAAGCGTGATGAGAATTGGGTTAGATGTTTTGAGTTGGAACAAAAGTGGGAAAGGAAAACGTAACTCATGACCTTGAGTCTAGCTACAAGACTCGTAAATAAAGAAAAGCGCTTCTTGGGAGGCAACCCATGCTTTGTGTGATTTTATTTTGTTTGTTTGTTTGTTATTTGCTTCCGTATGCATGCTTTATTTTTATTGTTGGTGGATCATGTTTCTCAATTAAAAAGTGGAAATACTTTACTTTGTTGTTTTGGCCTAGTCTTAACTCCACCTAAAAGTATTTTTGCAAAAGATAAGTGTAAGGGGAAACCCCAAATATGTTTTTAAGAAACAAACCGATCATGATTCTCCACAATATTAAGTGAACATGTATATTCGTATTTATTAGAGTCAAATGCTTGTATTGAGTCATAATGAAGTTTTGCAGGATTTTCCAGGAAGTAGGACCAAGTTTTTCCAGAAATTTTCCGGAAACTTAACATAAGAATTTCTGCAGGTCACTTCTGACGGCGTCACGAGATAACTCTTGACGGCGTCACGTGTAAAAATCTGTAAATTTTAACGGTTTTGTTTTTCTAACAGAGTCTTAAAGTTTTTGTGAATTATTAAGTTTTATAATCTCCAGGAAATCTGCAAACTTCATTCCACAAGCATTATATCTTATTTTGTTTTCTAGGATTTAGTAACTTATATAGATTGCCGTCGATTTTATGCGAGGTTGCCTTGTTTGTTCTCTCAGGATTTACAGGTTATGTTTGACAAGAAGATGATTATTATTCTGGAAGGGAAACTTTGATTGTTCATTTTCTTGGAGGAAGATTTAACCTGGCCACCTAATTATCCATACCGAGCGAATCAGGGGAGTATTTGATTTCATTCTTTTTACGTTTTCACTTTTACATTCTTTACTTGAACATTGGGGACAATGTTCATCCTAAGTGTAAGGGGAGGGTAAAATGATGATACCTTAAAAATACACTTTCGCTTGTGTTTGTTTTGTTTAATGATAGATGTGTAATAAAACTATGAGAAATACTTGTTAGTGCAATTTTAGCGCCAAATTTAAAATTTTTTACAACATTTAGGAGTGAAACTTTAGCCATAGCAAGCGTCTCATGGATAGGAGATTGTATGACTAGCACATAACCGTATATTCAGAAAAATTTTCCACCCAAATATGTGAGGTTCGCCTTTAGATTTGATAGGAAAAGCATTTACTATTAGTGCTTATGAGTGTACCGGTAGCATTTAGATTCTAGAACTTGCGTTAGTGATGCATCCCGAGACCGCTAGTGAGACTACATTCGTGTGGTAGGGTTTACTACATGATAAGAGGCATTAGGATCACCCTTGTGTTAAACCCGTATCATAATTACTTGACCATTTAAGTCATATTACTTGGCTAGTTAAGTCAACTAATTTTTCCTACACCCTTAGCGTTGTACTCATTTTTAGTACACGAAACCCCTAGTACACCCCTCCGAGCCTATCTTTTCGTTTCTAACTTTAAGCATCTTACTTAAAGGAAGAATTTGTTACACCCCACTTAAATGTGCAATCAAATCGCCTTAGCCTTCCGTGTATGCGCTCATTTTTAGTGCATTATTGTTATTTGTTAAACCCTAAGTTAACTACCTAATTGATTATATGGTTGCTAAGTCGAGTCATATCTTTGTACATATTGTTTTGGGACGATTGGGACTCATGGGTAAAGTACTTATTTTATGGAGTAATGGGGAAGAACATCATATATTACCCCCATATGTACGTTAATCTTAAAAGTGCTCAAAGTGTTTTGATTATCTTGATTCGAGTCATTAGATTAGTTTATTGTAAAGTATGTAAAGATTCAAGTGTAAGAGGAATGTTCATTCTCTATGATGTATTATTTTGGATGGTAGGGTAAGAGTGTATGCAAAAAAAAAAAAAAAAAAAAAAAAAAAAAAAAAAAAAAAAAAAAAAAACGGACTACCATCCCTTTTCATTCTATGTTCATTTTATGTTTTTGTTATTTTTCATTTATTAGCTTAAGTCGAGTCTAGTCTTGGCTTAGCAACGCCATATTGTACATGTAATTAACCAAGATTGTTAACTCGCCACCAGTAAAAACTTCCTTTATCCAACAAAACCGTGTATTTCATATCCCTACACCTAACGTTACAACCCTTTAAAAGACCTCTTTGATAGTTTATCCTAGGTGCTTACGCCATGTGGTGGAGGTTTGATCCTTTCCCAAGCCTATGGTAATCTATTTTGCTATGACAGGTAGTGAGAGATATCTTCCGTTTCCATATTGTAATTTATACTTTATTACACCCGAGAGATGTGAGTATCTAAACACTATTTGTGAAGGTGCTTGTCTATTGGTCTTTAGTGGAACGATTATTTGTTGTAATTACTTTTATATTAGTGTTAAATGACCCCTAACTTGTATTTTGACTAGAATAAAAGCGCATTTGCTTGAGGACAAGCAAATCTCAAGTGTAAGGGTATATGATGAGGCGAAAAATGAACCGTTTTTAGGGGGTCATTTAAGTCCGGAATTGAATTTATTTGATCAAATATTGCCCTAAATCGTTCCTTTTGTGATTTTAGGTACTTTGGGAGAGAAATCTGGAAAAGGAAGCAATTCGGACGTTTTTTGGAGCATAAAAGATATGGGTTAGTTGACTAGCAACTAATTCCGCCCAAATCCTTCAAACCCGAGATTTTTACTTGCTTTCTAAAAAATATAAAAATACAAAAATAATCATCCCTCACCTTTAGAACTAGTATTTAGGTTTTCTAATCCTAGCAACACTATTCCAAGCTGAACGATCAATCCCCCGGTACTTGTCACTATAGTATACTACAACGATCAGGTACACTGCCTGGTGGGGGTTGTAAGCTTCTCGAGATCCCTCGAGAGGTAAAGCTTGGTGCAATCCCCACGCATCAGTAAGAGAAAGTCATCAATATGACGTCTAGCGCCACTAACAGTGAACCACTCATCTACATCCACGTTCCATTGCCAAAAATCTGGGCCAGAGCCAAGATGAAAACCATGGAGATCACTTAAGAGCAAGGATAAAGAAGTTGTGTTATTACCTCCCAATGATTGCCTACTCCAACTCCATTGCCATGAATCATTAACAAAACGGTCACTAATGAGGCAATTTGGATGAGAATCCAAACGAAAGAGCCTATTATATCGGGCTTCTAAAGGAACATCATCTAGCCACGTGTCCTTCCAAAAGCGAACATTAGAACCATCTCCTACTTTAATCTTAAACATACCATGTGGAATCACTCCACTAGTGGAGATGATTGATAGAACCAACAATTTTATCCCAAACACCTTGAGTTTTGCAAGCTTTAAAATCGAACCCAGCTTGATCACCGTGGATAGCTTTAATGAGCCGAGTCCAAAGAGCATTCAGATTGTTAACAAACCTCCATCGCCATTTTAGGAGAAGAGCTAAATTGAAAGCTTTCAAGCTCCCCACTCCTAAACCACCTGTATCTAGATAAGCCAAAACCGATTCCCATTTGATCCACGCCATATTTTCGACCTTCATCACCTCCCCAAAAAAAAGATGCACGACTACGTTCTAGAGCATGAATCGTTGTTTCAGGCACTTTGAAAATAGACATGTGATAAATCCCTACACTACCCAAGATAGCTTTAATTAGAGTCAATCTCCCTCCGATAGAAAGAAGGTTGGCTTTCCAATTCGAAAGCTTATCATTGAACTTCGAGACCATGTGTGACCAACTGTCGATACAATTCATATTAGAACCTATTAGTAAGCCAAGATACTTAAAAGGTAATGAACCAGCTTCACAATCTGTTCCACGAGCCACAGCAACAACATCTTCTGTAGGAATACCAACACCAAAAACCCTGGATTTATGCATATTAATCTTCAAACCAGAAGCTAGATGGAAGACATGAAGAACCCGAATAATATTATCCATATCATGCTTACTCCATTCCGTGACAATAACAATGTGATTGGTGCAAAAGCAGTCAACTAAAGTCAACCACAGGTGTGGTCAATATGGTCAAACAGCTTAGAGTCAATCTCCGTGGAAGTATAGGGGTTTCCCCGGATCGTTATGTCCCGACGAGGTGTGATGGTAATCAAAACGGGTTTGTGATCGGGTGAATTTGGACAGAAAGATAAGGAATTTGATTTGTATGATTACACTAAGATATGAGGAATGAAAATAACTTAGAAACAATATATGAACAATTACTGATGATCAGATACACTAAAAACGTGAGCTAAGTCTAAAAACGCGTACGTTCAGATTAAAGTTACGTGAACGTATGAAATAAAACGCGGGTTTTGTAGAAATAAAATACCTACGAATATGAAAATTACATTTTTACAATTCTAATGATAAAAGAAAATTTTTGGAAAATTAAAATTAATTTTTACACTATTTATATAATTATTATTAATTAAATACTATTTTCTAATTACTTATTAATTTTTCAAATTAAACTAAAATACAAATAATTATGAAATTAACTTAGAAAAATAAAATTTAAACTTGGAAAAATCTAAAATAATATAAAACTAATTTTAAAACTGAAAATATATTTTTTGGACTTTTTAAATAATTATTATTAATTTTTAACTAATTATTAATTAATAAAAACTAAACTAAATTATAAAAATTACTAAATGAAAAGAGAAAAATATGAAAAAATTACTAAAATTATTTTATTACTACAGGGACCTAGGAAAATTATAAAAATGAAGATTGCTTATTAAATAAGCTGAAAATAAGCCAAATGACTTAAATAGAAGCTATCACTATTTTTATTTTTGGTTTTTTCTTTGATTTTGTTTTACAAACTACTTTTACTGATGAAATGAGGGGACTTTTATGAATGAATTTTGGCTAGTGCTTAAAAATAAGCACTTAAGAAACAACAATGCTTAGCAGATTGTGTGGTTTAGGCTTATTTGGATTTTGAAGATAGGATAAGCCACTCCAAAAGCTACACAGATGGAAACTAAGATGCAAAACTACTAAACTATGTTGGAGATGAACTAGAACAAGCAAAAACTTACACTAATGAATTACAATAAGCAAATAAGCAATCCAAAAATTCATTCAGACACACACAGGCCTACAGTCAACTTTGAGGCCAATCCCAGCTTATCAAATAAGCTCTAAAGCCAAAGATAAGCACTGAACTAGAAACATGGGCTTATGAGCTTCCCAAAAAGCCAAAGTTCACACTGTGGGGCCCACAGGTGAGCTTATGAAAAGCCAAAGAAAAGGCTCAAATGTATTGGTGTACCAGCATATTTAGTGGAAATGGGACAACCTAAAAGCTTATTGCAGGCTATTTAAATAAGCTGGAAAATGCAATAAAAGCCCTGAACTAACTAGATTGGCCACTGAGCTTTCCAAAAAGTCCAATGACACAAGCTATGGTACCTAAATGAACAAATTAGAAGCTGATGCAAATGGCTTATGCACCCACATACCCTGGTGCAGGGCATGTATGGGTCAAACAGGCCAAAAGAAGCACATGATTAAGCAATAGGAAAAATTTGCAAAAATAAACTAAAATATGCATGAAAAAGCTGAGCTTCCAAATTTTTAGAATCCACAAAGCTCAAAGGCTAACATGTAACACAGAAATCATGAAAATTACCCTAAGATTTGGTAAACTGACTCAACTAAGAAAATGTTGACTTTTTGAGAAAATCATACAAGTTGACTTATGTGAGGTTTGATTCTCTCTAATCTACTAAAAAGGTTGTAGTAAGCTATAATGGGACTAAGATAAGCTATCCTAACTAATAAGGCAACCATATGAATGATTTAGAACTCCAAAAATTTAACAGTTAATGCATAAAGAAGAGGAACATGAGATTTTGACTTTTATCAAAAAGACCAATGGTTTTTATGTTGTATTTAACCTAAGTGTACCTAGTGTAAACTAAATAAACCAAGATTTCCACCCAAATCCCTCTGAGTGACAGTGAGAGTCATTGATCCAAACACCCCTCTATAGAACACATTACACCAAGAGTTGCAGATTTAAGCTTCCATTAACCATCCAATTGATCACTCTAACTAATTTAACTCAATTTAAGACTGCTTGAACAAGAAAAAAGACAGAAACTAACAACAAGAACAAGAAAGGCAGGTTATGATGATCTAAGACAGTTTTGAATTAAAACTAAACTAAATCATATAAGACCTAGAAACTAAGTTATGACTGATCTAAATAAGCTATAACAAACACACTTAAGCTGAAATAAAGAATAAGCAACAGAAAAAGCTGATGAACAGTAACTATGCAAATATGAAAATTTGCTTACAAGTGTTCCAAGCTGCAATCACAGAACCAAGGGCTCAATTCACATCTTAATTGCTCCCAAGAGCTTCTAAACCATTTGCAATCCAAAACCATCCATATTCCTTGCTTCCTTCTTCTGTCAAACTAATTTTTGAATTATGAGCTTATTTATGTGATTTATGAGTGATTATGCTAAACTTGCACTAAACTGATTAACAACCCTGAGAATCTTAAGAAAGCTTGTAAATGAACATGAATGAGCTTAAAGAACCACTGAGAACAACATTTAACAATATTAAAGTGAAGATGACAATTTCACTCTAAATTGCCAAAACTGAATTAGTACAATATAACTGAAATTAATACTTGAAATAAGTTTGAAATACACTGAAAAGACTTGATACAATGATTCTTAAACTGAAAATTACAACTTGAAAGGAAAATTTACACTAAGGACGATTAACTATATTACACTACCACTACTAAAACTAGCTAGCTCATCTCTGGTCTTCCTCATTTCTTTTATAATGACCCTGTAGGGTTTCTGAGCCTCCTTGAGTACTTCCCACTTCCATTTTGGATCGTTGGATGGCTAAAAATTATCTAAGCCGTTCAAGATTTTTGGCGGGAAAAAGGGATTTGGCTTATAGCCTGTAATACTTGTGCAAGGGGTATTAGTTTGGACTGAGGTGTTTGTTTGGGGTAGGGGTGGCAGCAGAGGAGGGGGTAGTGATGATGGTGGTGGCAGGGTTGCAGGGCACGTGAAGGGGTGATGTGGAAGAAGGGTCAAAGGGGTTTGACTTGGGGAGATATAATAAAAACGGGAGGGATTTTATTTGTGGGTGGAGATTGGGCTTAGGATAGTTGGGCCAGGGAATTGGTGGATTAGGATTGTGGTTGGCTTGGGTTTTATTAATAAAGGTTGGTGTTGGGTTAAATAACTAAAAGGGCCCAATTGGTTTTAGATAGAAAAGCACAAGGACCAATTATGTCATTTGCTGATTTTGAGGGGCTAAAGCTGCCAACACTCCAAAATAACCATAAGGATCAAAATTGCCATGTATCAATATCCCACGGACCATAAATGTAAATTTTCCATTTTAAAATACTCGGGGACCTTTTATGTCAATATTCAAAATCGAGGGACTATTTTTGCCATTTTTTGCAAATTTAAACTCAAAGGGTAAAATTTGTCACTTCATGATTCCTGGGGGACTATTATTGACTTTTCTTCAAAATATTTTATCCAGGGACCATTTCTGACAATCTTTGGAAGTTCAGGGAATGAAATTGCCAATTAAGCAAACTGTGTTCGTTTTTCACTTATTTTCAATTCTTTTGCACCTGAAATACACAAAAACACATTTCAAGGATATTTGTAACATTATATGGTTTATTTGTGTGTTTTTGGTCGTTTTTGTGGGTTTAACAATATAAAATATATGTGTATTTAGACACATATCACAACGTCATCCTCAAAGAAAATGTGAGAAACGTTAAAATTAGAAGCACCAACAAAAGCTCCACGAATAAGATTTGCTTGGACAGCCTCGTTAATGGCTAGGTGAAGACCTTCCATGACTATAATGAATAAGAAAGGAGACAGAGGGTCTCCTTAACGTAAACCACGTTTAATAGAAAACTCCGATGATAGGCTTCCGTTAACTAGAATTGAAGCTCTAGCTGATTGAAGACAAGCCCGGATCCATTTCCTCCATTATGAACCAAAACCAAGTTGAGATTGGACGACGTCGAGATACCTCCAGCTAACCGAATCAAAATCTTTTTCAAATTTGACTTTGAATATAAGGAGTTGTTTGTTTTTCTTCTTATACCAGTCAATGACTTCACTCATCATGAGAGGACCATCGAGAATTTGACGTTCTCGAATGAATTCAGATTGCTCATCACTAATTATTTTGTCAACCAATTTTGATAACCTGTTCGCGAGAACTTTTGCAACGATTTTGTAATAAACTCCTATCAAAGAGATAGGCCGGAAATCTTTAATATGAATTGGGTTAGCAACCTTGGGAACAAGCGTGATGAATGATGAATTAGAACCGGGTGGCATAAAACCAGAAGTCATGAAATTAACCACGAAGCTATAGATGTCGTCTATTAGTAAGTCCCAGTAATTCTTTATAAAGAAAAACGAAAAACCATCCGACCCAGGCGCTTTAGCACTCCCACATTCCCAAACCGCATCTTTAATTTCATCGAACGAGATGTGGCATTCTAAAATACCTCTATCCGCTTCATTTAAAACTGGTTCCCCAACCAGCGGATTAAAGGAAACAGGAGATTCCGTTTCTTGAAACTTAGCTTTGAAAAAAGTTAGGAATGCGGTTTTAACCTGATGAGGATCCGTAATCCAATTGCCATCAATTGTGATGCCTTGTATTGACTGATGTCGTCTCTTTTGTTTGAGGAGACCATGAAAGTACTTCGTGTTTTCGTCCCCCTCAACGTCCCATTTAACACGAGATTTTTGAAGAACGTCCATCTCTGAATATTTTTAAAGATCAGCGTACTCATGCAATAAATTGATTCGAGTGGCTCTGTCCTCCTCCGAAGCCCTTACTGCGTCTATTTTGATTTCAATCTCTTTTAACAATATACATATTTCTTGTTTCCTGGAATGTTCATTGTGTTTTGTGTTTAGATGCCATTCCTTAACACGTTGCTTCAGAGACTTGAGCTTAGAATGAAAGGAAGAATTTGTATCATTAGAGTAACCGGATTTGTTAACCTCATCTAAATCGTTTCGATGTAACCATGAGTGAAAAATTTTAAATGGGATGGGCCCGTAACCCACTTTGTTAACATGAAACATAACCGGATTGTGGTCAGACCACAATCGGTCCAGAACAGTAACACGAGCATTCGGAATTGAATCTGTGATAGAATCTGAAATTAAGAACCGATCAAGCTTACTCATTTTTGTTCCCGTCTTATTCATCCACGTAAACAGATGCCCACCCAAAGGAAGGTCGACCAAATTAGAATTGTTAATAAATGTGTTAAATGAGTCTGCTTCATCCCTAGAAAAAACTGATCCATATCTCTCTGATTCGTCACGAATTACGTTTAGGTCTCCAAACAACATATATTTACCATTGTGATCATGCATGAAAGCATGCAACGTAGACCATAACATCGCTTTTGCTTCAGAATCTTTAGGCCCATACACATGGATCATGTAATAGGTATCATCGTAATGTAACCATTTTCCTTGAACAATGATATATGAGTCGTGACACCATATATTTTGTTTAGAGAAAGAGTTAGGATCCCATATAGAAATAAGACCACCTGACCTCCCACTAGATAAACTACATGCATAGTCAAAGTTATAATTGCCTCACATGGATTTGATACGAAACAATTTTAGACGTGTCATTTTGGACTCTTTGCTGCCTACAAAATGAATGTTATTCTTAAAACAAAGCTCCTTTACCCATTCATGTTTCCCTCGTTTCTTAGTGCCTCAGATGTTTAATGATAGCACATTCATTTATCCACAATAGCAACTCCAATTCTATTGATCAAGCGAGAAATATTTTTATTGCACCTGTTCACATCGTACCCCAATGATCCACCAACCTCTACTAACCTAGACATCTCGTGGATGAGTGAGATGCCTCATATGTCCTTTTTTCTGTATTTACTAAAAGACGTAGAACACTTACTAGTATTTGTTGTGAACGATGAATGAGAGTGACATGGGATTGATTGTTTCATGTGTTCAAAGCCCGGAGGGCAGCTAATATCTGATTCGTTGTTGGCGTTAGTTTCGTGCTTTCGGTTTCCTCATCTTTGTTTGCTTTAGCTTCTTGGTTCCTAAGGTTGTTTGGGGGATTACTTATGTTGTCAACAGAGGTTTCTTCTTGATCAAATCACACTTAGTAGGGATATCAACATCGATATCATCACGTACATTATCAACGGATTCCATCGATCGTTCTTCCTCTTTAGAATCATCATCAGAAGCGACATACGATTGATCATCTTCTATGTTAATACTCCAAGATGCTAATTCTTGTATTTGAAACTTGAAGGTATCCCCATTAATTGTCACGGGTATCTCGTCAGAAATAAACTTTTGTTTCTTTGTAGAGATACAAACTCTTCCGGTACTCATCGAGGTTGAAGGATCATCCTCAAAGAACATAAATTTACCCACGGTACTTGCAACCTTTTTATACGCAGCCGATCCCCAAGCACAAAGTGGAAGCCCATTTATTTCAATCCAAATCATCCTTTCGTCAACAACAAAATTCTTAGAAACAGTTTTTATAGATGTAAACATACTCTTCATGGTACCATTAGATTTTTCATGGTACCATTAGATTTGAAGTTAATGCATGCATTAGCATTGGGAAATTGGATCCATACCCATAATCCACCAACATGATGAATCTTGAGATTATCGAATCATTCATTACGACACACTCGATACATACACCTCATTGTGTCAACTTCTTTGATTTTGACAAGAAGTACCTCAGTTGTATCTTCTACCTGGATTAGATCATGTTCTTTAAGACTGATTCCAATATCTTTTTCTGACATTGAAGACTTAGCATTTAACGCTTCACCACCATTCACAATAGATGCAAAGGAAGGTTTTGCAATAATATGGTTGTATTTGATCCAGTAATTTTTAGTTTTTATTTTTTATTTTTTTTATATGATTACAATAGCAAAGACGTTGTTGACTGTTTGTTTGGTATCATTATTATTATTATCATTATTATTTTTTATTTTTTTATAATAATTTATTTTTATTGAAACATAATAATTTACATAAAGTTGGATGAGAGTCTAGACACAAGTTGCGCTCCTACACCTTTCTAAATACAAAAGCTTAATCTATGAAAGATAAAAAAACCACTCTTAGCATTATTTGAGTGACTAATGGCAATAGATTTAATGCGTGAAAGTGTGTCCAAAACCTCCGCATCGAATTCCCCAAAAGTAGAGAAAGCAAATGGTATAAACTTGTACCCGTTGTCCTCACATTTAGATGCATACTTCCTCCTTTTCTTATCTACAGCGTTGTGCAAGGCTACCCCTGGAGCCCATGAAATTGCCCCAGTACCAGCAAAGGGAGAGATTCCGGTCACATCCAAACACGCATCTTTACCTTAGAGCCAATTGAATAATAACAAGTCTGCAGGTCGTAGCTCCGTCCCATCCTCCGAAAGGAACTCTATATGAGCCTCTTTACGCACCATGATCCCAGCCTTAAAGCATATATCAACAAGAATATCACGCACCAGATAAATCAACTGATTAATTGTTGATGATAGGTTTCTATATTGGGACATGTTATATTGACCCTCAAAAAAATATTATTCGCACCCTCTTGCGTTTTTGCCTTTTTTTTATTTTTTATTATTATTATTTTTTTTTTAATTTTATTTATATCAAAAAACTATAACCTTGAAAGTGTGGAATGCAAAATAAAGTTTAATAAGTCAAACGCTTAAAACTGTCAGAAATACGGAACAAAAACTGTCAAAAAACTATGTTGTACTAAAAAAAGAGGACAAAAGGAATATAAAATACAAGGGGCTCTTTATCCCCAACCCCCCCCCCCCCCCCCTAATTTTTTATTTTTTTTTTTTAATTTTGCTAATATAAAAAAACTATAAACCTGAAAGTGCGAAACAAAAAATATAAAATTTAATATGTCAAAAAAGGGATAGAGATGAGACAAAAAGAATATTCCCCCACTAGAGGGATATGGTCAACACAACCCAAAATACAAACCCCCTAGTAGGGTGGTCTCCATAACAAGACCCTTATATTACTTTGTTGTACTGAAAATAAGAATATATACTATACGATGCATAGAGAGCTCAAAAGTCTAGTTTATTCGAGCAAAGGTTTTTTGTTTTTCTTAGTTGTGTGTATTATATTTTATTTTAATCATGGGTTTTAGTAATTTAGCGCTTGTTTGGTTCGTAGATGGATTTAGTATTAGGATTTGAATGTGGTTTAGGATTAGATTTTGATTTGATATAAGAGAGAGAAAATATAAAATGTTGTTTGAACATAAAGGCATGCTTGGTTCAAATTAGAAGGGAATGCAAAGCAATATAATGAGCAATCCTCTCAATTTATTGGGTAATGACCCATTAACCACTATTAGATAATGGGTCATTATATTATAGCATATCAAGCACCATAATTTATATCATTTGCCATTGATTAGGCCATAAAACCCTACACCAAACACTCCTAAATAAATATGAATACTTTTTTGACCATTAATATTATTTTTAAATTAAAAAATAATATTTATAAAAGATTGTCCACCAATATTCAATGAGATGCATTTAAAAAAAAATATTTCTAAAGAATGGCCCACCAATGGGCCCGTTTGGTATCCACCCAACTCTTTAGAGCGCTCGGTAACATAACGCAAAGCATGCGTTAAACGTTAACGCACCACAAATATGAGCCATGTTAACTTACCGGGGTTCATGGTCAAATGCACGTTAATTTGGTGCGTTAAGGTGACTTTGTTTGCTAAAAAAAAAAAAAAAAAAAAAAAAAAATTCATCCTACCCCCTCTAACGAGGTTGAAATTGAAAATACTAATTGAGGTGGAGGTAAGTTAAGGTGAGTTAAATGTAAGTTATGTTACCGGGGTGGAAAGTCAAGAGTTAAGTTAAAAGGTAAAAGCTGATGTGACGCTGAGGTGACAGTGAGTTAAGTTTTAACTCCAAGTTTTCTTACCACATGCTCTTAGGATTTGGGTTTAGTGATCAAAAACTATATTTAGTTAGATTATTTAGATTAGAAAGTGGGACTCAACCTCTTTGGGCCCACATATTTTTAAAGGAGATGGGTAAGGCGGGTTTAAGTTTATAATGGTTCCACTATAGTTTTTCTTTTTTTCTATTGGTCCATATTAAATAGAATATATATATTAAGCTATAAAAAATGAGTATTTATTAGTAAAATATATATTTTATTTCTTCTAATTTTTTTTATCTCTCATACATCAAATCCAAATCCAAATTCTAATTTAAATCATAATTCAAATTCAAATCTTAATCTTAAACCCACCAACAAACTAAAAAGGCCCTTAATAAAATACAAGCATACAGCCTCTTTTTATCAAAATACACCTATGTACATATCTTTTCACAAACCTTACCAATGAGGGTGTGAAGGGTGAATTCTAAGCCAAATTTATAAACAAAACAATTGTTTTTTCCCTTCACTCAATTTCAAGCATTCAAAGACCACAAACTAAACGGGCTCTTAAGGTTTTAGTTATCATGCATGCATAATATCTCATTTCGGACTCCATTTCATTAAACATACAAGATTTTAACTATTCGATCTAGTAAATAATCACATACATAATGTTAATCTTGTCCCCATTTTCACACTATACAAAAGATTATATAATTTAATAATTACATATTTACATTCCTCTTTTAATAATTCAAATTTTACCTTTAGAGTAATGCCAACGCAATTTTCACACTATATTTATATAATTTAATAATTACATATTTACATTAATATTCTTTTAATAATTCAAAATTTACCTTAGAGTAATGCCAACGCACGCTAAATTTCCCAATTTAAAGCAAGTAAAGCGACGGGTGAAGTTGCGTGTACGTATTTTTTGTTTGCTCAAATTTAAAACATCAGTTTTCCTGTCATTTTAGTATTTAAATATTGGTTATTTGGTTAAAAATATATATATATATATATATATATATATATATATATATGTTTAAGTTATGAGCTAATGTATGTCGGTGGTGTGGTGACCCTTCTGTTATTAGTCCCCTTCTCAAATTTTATACAAATCGGGCAAACTTTGAAGTTAATTATGTGGTGACCCTTCTGTTTAGGCTTTTTACTTAGGGGTAATTGCATATATATCAACTAAAACTTGCATATTTGCATATATACTCAAAATATGCTTAACTTGCATTGTATATCATGCATTGAAAACTTGTATTTTAAAAAAATATGCAAGTTTTTGAGTTTTAGTGGGTATATATGCAATTCTCTCTTTTACTTACATTTATGTTGTGCTTAGCTCATAACCGTTGCATGCTTAAGTATTCGAATACACGTACACGTGCCATTCATTATTGGGTTATGCAAAGATGTCAAAGTTCACAAATTTTGCATAGCAGCGGGTGCAAATATGTCGTGTTGTAGTCACGAAATAAAGTTTTTATTTTTACAAAACCGTAAATGATTTTTTTTTTTTTTTTTTTTTTTTTTTTTTTTTTTTTTTTTTTAAAGATAATGATATGGATGTAGTAAGTATTACTGTATTAATAATGTAAAGTGATTAACTATGGTCTTAAAAACTTATGTACATTTTTTATTTTTTTATTTTAAATGTTTCTTAAAGCACCGCTAGTATAATAGTAGTAATAATAATATATCTACTTAAAAAAAAAGGTGTTAAGATTAATATAAGTTAGAATATAGAGTTTAATAAGTTTATAAATTAGAAGATAGTACAAGGGTATCAGCGTAATGCGGCGGCAGGTACTCGGTGGCGGTGACTGTTTGTGACGAACAAATATTTTTCATTTTAAACCTTCTTTATTTAGTATTGTCTCAAATACTTTAAAACGTAGTAGATATATGTTTTTTAAAAGTAGAACATTTAAATTATTAATAGTGTAATGTGTGTTTAGAAGCTGAGAAAAAATTGTATTAGTTTGTGGGATAGTTTGTAGGCTTTATATATATGAAATATGCATTAAAAAATAGTTAATTGGGTTGTTGTATCACATTGATTAAATGGACTATTGCAAGTTAATAAGGTTCCTAAATGTCAGTGGCTCCTACAATTAAAGAGATTAAAATTCATAATGTAACTTAACTCCTATTCATATATATGTGTTAGTTTGAAATAATTCTAATTAAAGAAATATTTTTGGTCTTATTTTTTAAGAATTCTTTTTTTTAAAATGGCCTAAATGCATTATAATGTAGTTAAGATTAATATGTTATTCTACTAAAGTTTTTTTTTTTTTTTTTTTTTTTTTTTTTGAACGGTTACTTTCTTTTAAGAGAAATCCATGTCCAATTGAAACCCGATGGGGGGAAAACCTTCAACTTAAGCCGCCCGAAGGCACAACACTTAAATTGAAGTAAACTCTGCCTTCTCCAGATTCAAACCCTAGTGGGTTAAAACCTTCATTGAAAGACTTTAAAATAAAGAGAGTTAAAACAATTATGACAAATAAAACCTACGGTGTACGAAGGTTATATTATGACGCCAATTAAGTTCAGAATGTCATCATCTCAATATTATAGAAAGGAATGGGACACGTAATTATTTAGAAACATTATAATATAATGTTAAGATGAACATATTCTAGTATACAATCATGTGGTAACACATGAAATTTATATTATTGCTAGCTTTTGGCATATGCACATGTACGATGCTCCCCTAAAACCATTGCCAGCAAAATGGAAGAAACACGCCAGCAACATATACTATGATTTTGAACTCTGATAATCATTCTAGTCGGTGAGATCTAAACTTGAAGACTAACATACATGTACATAAAATTTGTTGTCATACAAGTATTTATTTTTTATTTGTGGGTCTTTTTGCTTAATTGTAATGTTTTATTGCTTAAAAACACAACTACTATGTGAAAATGAACAAGGGACTAATCGTCTGGGCTTGGGCCAACAAAGACCATTTCTTATTTTCTTATTCCAAGTCCTTGCGCTTTGACCTTGCAAGCGCGATTTCCTTACTTTTTGTCCACATTTTGGGCATGGCAAATAAAAAATATTTCAAGCCTTTTCTTAACCCTCAAAATATCAAATAGCTATTAAAAGAACAGTGATGATGATAAAAGAAAAAAAAAAAAAAAACAGTGATCATACAGTAAGTTGTACTTTCCAACGCGAGAGTGCGGAAGTATGAATAAATCGCCTTATAGTAGAAAACCAATGGGCTTGTGATCCACTGAGCATGTCTTATTCAGTTAAGCGTGTCTAGTGGAGAGTAGTACCGGTTTGGGTGACCAAACCGGAAAGTCCTCCCTTGTGGACCACTGCCCTGTCAGTACGATTTCAAAGTCCTTCAATGAAGGTTTCAACCCACAAGGGTTCGAATCTGGAGAAGACAGGGTTTACTTCAATTAAGTGTCGTGCCTTCGGGCGGCTTAAGTTGAAGGTTTTCCCCCATCGGGTTTCAAATTGGACATGGATTTCCCTTGAAAGAAAGTAACCGATCAAAAAAAGTAGAAGACAATTCAAAAAATAAGACAAATAGCACACTATTATAGACGGAGCGTAGAGATGGACCATGTGAACCGTCTTCGTCGTAAGAGTACTAAGTGACTAAGAACATAAGTGAATGATTAGAGGTTGTTCAATCGTTGCTTGAGGTTAATGTGATATTCCAGCCACATTCCATTGTACTTCAATTTTGTGATTAATATATTTTGTCAGGGTGAAGCCCTTTTGCGTATATATATATATATATATACATACTAGACGAATACCCGTGCATAACAACGGGATTTTATAGCGACAGATCGTTTAGTGATAAAAGAAAGTTTATAGGTTATAAATGAAAAATAATAAAAGTTAGGGGTGGCAAATCTTGCCCAATTTGTAATTTTTGGGCGAATTTTGACACTTTTTTAAAAGTTTTGGGCGGTTTTTGCCCCATTGCATTTATTTGATGGGCTCTTACAGGCAAAAGATAAAAACAGATATTATTAGATGGGCTTTCGAATAACACAATTCAACTTTCAAGCAATTACTCTTTTTTTTTTTCAACCAATTCACTTGTCACTGGTAACTATAAAACATTCCAACTATTTTAATTTTAATTTATCTCATTTATTAACTATTTTATACATAATTGTTTAATACTCTAATTAATTGATAATATATTTAATTAGTTGCATTTTTATTCATTTGTCTCAGCAGATTTTCTCAAATTTGCAGTCAGTTTTTTTTTTTTTTTTTTTTTTTTTTTTTTTAAGAAAAAATAATTAAATATAGTTAAGACTTAGATGCTTGATCTTTTTTTACAAGATGAATTTAAGGGGTTTTTAGGACTGTTCCGAATGTTTTTTAACAGTTGAATTATAATTTGCTCGTTTTAGCCCGTGCCCGTTTGGCCCGATTTATAATTTGTCCGTTTAGCCCGTGCCCGTTTTAACCCGTGCCATTTTAGCCCGTGCCCGTGCCCGTGCCCGTAGCCGCCCGTTTTGCCACATCTAATAAAAGTTTGCAGATTTAGGGATTAAACATAATGTTTTGAAACTTGGTTGAATCGTTCCGGTCGAAAAACGGGTCGATTTAAACCGAGTCATGCTTTTAATAACTGAACTCGTCGTGTATTAGTCCTTGTATTCAAAACTATATGTTTTTCCCGGTTGAACCCGTTGGTTCGGTCCAATTTTCAAAACTACATGCAACATCAACTTGTTAGCTTGTATGAAGTTTTGTGTGTTTTATTAATTTGTATAATGTGTATAATAACATATAGTTTTCATTTTAGGGTGTTTTAAAAATAACATTAATTAGTGTGTTTAATTATTTTATATTATGTTGTAGCTTATTTAAATTGTATATTGTGAAATTTTTATTGTACTTTTTAGTAAGGGTGTTTTAATTGATTATTTTTAATTTGATATAAATGTTTTTAATTGGTTGTACCATATGGATAAATTATTGTAATTTTAAGTTATGGAGTGTTTTAATTAAAATATTAATTACACAATTCATTTTCTCTCACTTTTAGTCTTTCAAGATTTCACTTTTCAAGGTTTGACTATTTTCTCTTTATATGTAGTATAAATATATATATACACACGCGAATGATTAAGATGGCTCTGGTATCCAAAAGGCATGTTACATATCAAAGGGTTACCATGTGTCTCAATTGGACTGGTTCATAGGCATAACTTAACTCGCTAATAGAAAGACTACGGGGTGTTTCTTTTTCTTTTCTTAGCTAAGAGTTTAGTAAGTCTCAGCTCTGTTAATGTCTTTTAATGGGGAGGAGCTTCATTTTCACACTCTATACATATAGAGGATTTAGTGGAATTTGTGAGCCTGAATAGATGGATACCACATTCCTTTCACTAAGAGGAAAAAAAAAAAAAAAAAAATCGCCTCCGTATTTTTCATGCTACATTTGTACGATCAACTGCTCCAATAGATTATGCAATCGTGTTGTTGTCCTGGAAGATAATATTAAGGACGCAAAATGTGAATTGGGCTCGCACAATATTATCTTTGTCTTGTAGTGAATTGGAGGCTAAGGCTCCGTAAAGGTTTAGCAACTCTCTAGTCACGAATTATTTTTGGGTTTTTAAATATCTTTTTAAAAATAAAAAAATGCTAAATTTATAAGAAAATAAGATTTTTGAAGGTTACAGATCTATAGAAAAGCTTTGAAAGGATTCATAAGAAACACAAAGGTTGAAAATATTAATAGAAAAAATGACAAATTTTGCTACTAAAACTTAAATGGCTTATGACTTATATTTAAACAAAGGTATACGGACTACATTGAGAAAGAAAAAAAATGTTAAATAACACAAATTTATTTCAAAATTAAAGACTAATCAAGAAAAACTGAAAAAGACAAAAAGAAAGAAAATTAGATGAAAAGGGTCAAAAACGAGTCACATACTCACATGCTCCTCCAAGTTCAAATTATTTTTTACGCTTGGTGTTCGAGGATTGGCAAGGCAGGGACAGCTGAACCCAGCGCGGATGTTAACAATTCTTTCTTCGTGAACCTGTTCTTTTATTTGAACTGCTTGTGTCTGAACCAGGACTTTTAGACCAGGCGGACTAGCTTGAACCAGGCATTCTCTATATCTACTAAAAGCATTGATGCTTATGAAAACGTGAGGAATATTAAAAAATTATTTGGGTTACTGAATTTTGTTAGCCCATTAGTTTTGCTTGAATACGGTTTAGGCCCAAATTACTATATATAACAATTCGCTAAGGAATCTACCGAATATTCATTAATAAACAATCAATATCCGATTAAAATATACGTATCTTAATAAAGTATTGTTTCGGTAAGGAAGTGAAAAATAAAAAATTAACTCAACAATAAAAAATTACAAAAAGCCGGCCTGGAAACAAGTACACCGCGTGCCCCACAAAGTTAATCAGAGGTAAGTCATCTTGAACATGGTATCCCAGATCAATGAGATAATCCAGGATCTCCAATTCAGGCAACATTGGAACATATTCATTCTCAGGTCTGGGAAGGAGGAGAACTGTGCGAAGGACTTCCAGATCTACGGTATAGACTTGTCGGTCCAGAGTGACAATAAAAGACTCATCATCCAAATTGACCTTTGCTGTAAGCCAGAACTGATGAAGGTAGAATGTTGGAACTGAAGTAGATTTGTCGAGTAAATGCTTGCATGGATGAGCCAGGAGTATATCTTTAACAATCTTACACGAGTCCTCAGGAATTCTTAGTTTGTCGAAATCAACTCGAGGATTGTTTCTACCAATGGTGATGCGGTAACCAGCTGGGACAATGTCGTTGAGCGTGAGCAATGGAAGAGTTTGTTCAGGGACATTCTCGTTGTGTTCAGCCATTATTATCTGTAAAGGTATTATCATAAAACCAAACATCCAGATTTGTTACTTGTTAGCACAATGACAAGTTTGATTAGCAGATAGACACTTATGACATTCTCGTTGTGTTCAGCCATTATTATCTGTAAAGGTATTATCATAAAACCAAACATCCAGATTTGTTACTTGTTAGCACAATGACAAGTTTGATTAGCAGATAGACACTTATGACATGTAAGCACAGATGGTTCAATTATTTATCATTTGTTGATCTAAGTGAAACATGAAATCAAGCACAAAGTACGAGACATACACATAAGCACGATTACATCAAAAGTTATATGAATTACATTATTACAACATGTTTCAATACAAATGACAATAAAAGCACAAATACAAATGATTTCGAAAATACAACATAACATGAATCTCGAAACTTTGAATATTGGAAAATTTTCGAAGATACACACAATTGACATTCTCGAAAATTTCTCTAAATGTATTCTCGTAAACAGGTTTTTGATAATACGAGCCTTTTAAAAAAATCGCAAATACTCAATATGAATGTTTTCGAAAATTTCACCAAGTGTGTTTGATGAGTGCTCAAACACTCATCATTTTTGGTCAAATCTGAACTGCAAAACATACAAAAACACTCAGAAATGCATCAAAATACTAAAAATATTTCAAAATTGTGTTTTATATGTTTTAGATGCAAAAAGAGTAAAAACAGATGAAACACGTACAAAGTTTGCAAAATTGGCAGTTTCAGTCCCCCAACTTTCAAAAATTGGCAAAAATAGTCCCTGAGCACATATTTTAAAAGAAAAATCACCAAAGGTCCTTTTGAAATCATAAATTGTCATATTTAGTCCTTTGGTGAAAAATTGGAAAAGTTTTTGAAATTTACAATTTTGGTCCCTAGAGTTTCAAACTTTGGCAGATTTGGTCCCTGGTGGGAATTTTAGGATAAAAAGTCATTTTTGGACCTTGGGAAATCAAAAGTTATCAAAATTGGTCCCTGGGTGAAAGTTTTGAAAAGTTTACAATTTTGGTCCCTTAACTTTGAGTTTTGACATTTTTAGTCCCTGGGAAATTTAAATTGTAAACTTACATGAAAGGTCCTTGTGAAATTATAACATGGCGTGAATAGTCCTTTGAATCAAGTTTGGAAAAGTTGGCAAATTCAGCCCCTCATGTTTCAGAAATTACAAAAATGGTCCTTGTGATTCAATAAACCAAACCGGACCCTTGTGTTATTTCAATCCAAAACAAATCCAAACCAAATTAAAACCTAATCCACTAATATACCAGCCCACCCATTCACTTCCCTTGGCCCAACATCCCAACCAGCCTACTCCTCAAAACCACTCCCCCCGTTTTATAATAAACCCCGGTCAACCCCAATGTTTGACCGTCCATCTCCTTCACCCCCACTTGCTGCAACACTGTGTACCCCCCCCCCCCCCCCTTAACTTCACCAACTCTGCACACACCCCATTCCTTGCTCCCCCTAGCCTCCACAGCCTTCCAAAATCCATTTATTACCCATGAAATCCTCCAAGTTATCACCAACTGCCAAATTGGCATTTCCCGCCAAAAAAGAGTTTCAACGGCCATGATCATTTGAGTGAATCCAAAGGCCAAGAGAAGAGTGGGAAAGTCAAGCAAACTCACATGGACCTATAAAAGTGAAGAAAAGTGGAATAAGAGGGTGTAGTTTTTTAGTTGTAAAATAGTTTAGTGTAGCATTAATGTCGTTTTTATGAATTTTTCTATTCCAGTGTAATTTTTAATCTTCAAATGTTGTATTAAGCTTTAACATTGCGCTTAATTACTTGTTTTAAGTTTTAATTTAAATGATCTCAGTTGAAAGTACATTTTGCTATATTTAGTGAAAATTTCATTTTAGCTTTGTGGTTGTTTAAAGTTGTTGATTTGTGCTTCTTGGAGCTCACATAGGTTTCATACAAGCTTTTACAGACTTCTTAAGTGTTTAAATCTGTTTTATGCAAAAATCTCAAAAATCACAAATAAATAGTGGATAAAATAAAAAAGGGTCACAAATGAAGAGTAGCAATGAAGTATGGAAATGGTTTAGAGTCTCAGGGAGACAGTAGGGGTTCATTGAGTATCTGTTTTTGGTTTTGAGCAATAGTCTCAATGTAAGTTCTCATCTCAGTCTCTAGTATCCATTTTCATATGTTTTCCTTTTCAGTTGCAATTGTTCCTTGTAGTTGAATTTGTGTTTATTTATGTTAATCTGTGGTTAGTGTAAGAGTTCTTGTGGGTTTAATGGTTTAAATCATGGGCAATCTTTGAATTCTTTTGAAAAACCTTAACAGACCACCACATAAGGGGTGTTTGGATTTACATGGTTTACTGTGTCTTTGTGATTTGCATAGGTTAAAATCCACTCAGCCATCATCCTTACTAGTAAACTAGTTTAGTTAAAACATAAAACCAGTAGTTTATTTGTCAAATAGTCAAAATGTGTTTCTAGTCTCATTACCATGCTAACTGTTGGATTTTTAGAATCCAAATCCACCCAATTCAGTGCATAAGTTGTTACATTAGCTTAATTTAACCTTAGTTTAGTTTATCATATTAACTTCAGTCATTAAATTAGGTCCAAAGTTCAAATAAGTCAACCCTTGCATGTTATTGATAAAAGTCAAAAGTTGCACATCAGATTTTTCCAAAAATTGTGGGATTTTTATTGAATTTTCTGTTTGGATCTAAGCTTTGAAACTTGTTCCTAGTTAAAGTCTCTCAACTAAACTTTAGTTCCCCACTCTTGCTATATTTTTAGAATTTTTCTGTTTGGCCCCAGCTAGGTCCAAACACACCTGCAGGGGGAGGTCATCCCCTGCACCAGCAACATCACCTCCATCACCACCACTTTGGTGGTGGCTGCAGCCCACCTCAGTGGTCCCACAGGCCATAACTTGGTTCCTCCCAACCCCCCTCCTGGTCACCTTCAATTATTGACCATTTGTTTGACCTCAAACCCCTGTGGACACCACTGAATCCATCCATCTTTTCTGTCCCATTTCTGTGCAGCCAAGGAGTTTGGAAATTGCTTATTTGGCTTTTCCAGCTTATTTAGTAAGCTTTAATTGTTGTTTTAACTTTATTTAAGTCCAATAAGCTTGTTTACATCGTAATCCATCTCTGGTTCCATCTTGGTAGTTTATTTTGAGCTTTTTCAAGCTTGTTTGACCAAAAGTCAAACTGTCACACCAATAAGCTTCCACATAGCTTATTTTTAAGCTACACAACATTTGTTTTTACAAAAGTTTTCTATTTTTAGTTATAAAATAGTACTGTAAAAGAAAAATCAAGAAAAACCAATTTTAAAAATAAGTGATAGTTTCTATTTAATGTAATTTAAATTTTAATTTTCATTTTTAAATTTTTGCTAAGCACTTAGCTTTTTTATATTTTTATTAAATTCCTCTTATATTAAAGTAGTTTTAGTAATTTTTTCAGATTTTTATTTTGTCATTTAGCATTTATTAGATTTAATATTAGTTTTATTAGTAATTAATTAATAATTAAGTTTGAAATAGCATAATTAGTTTTTATTAAGTAAGACCTAATTTTTATATGAACAAGACTGGAAGTTTGGAAAAACCAGAAACGTTTAAATCCTAAAACGCGTACGTTTACATTTAAATAACGTAAACGTACAACATAAAACGTGAAAACTGAAATCTGAAAATCCCCAGGGGGTGAAAATGACTTTTTTACAAACTTAAGGATAAAAGAAAATTTTTAGAAAAAGAAAACTAATTTTTACACTAATTACTTATTTATTTTTAATTAAATACTAATTAATACTAATTATCAATATTTAAATAACTTAAATAGAATATAATATTAATTTAATACTAGAAAAATGAAAATTAACTTTCTAAAATTATAAAATAACTAAAAACAAGTTTTAAAATTAAAAATATGTATTTTTGTCTTTTTGTGATTTTTATATTAATTACCTAATTAAACTATTTGAATTATAAAAAATAGAAGATGAACAGTAATAATTCTATAAAAATTCCTAAAAATGTTTTATAACATATAAAAGCTAGGAAAAATATAAAAACTAGGTCTTACTTAATAAAAACTAATTTTGCTATTTAAAAGTTAATTATTAATTAATTACTAATAAAACTAATGTTAAATCTAATAAATACCAAATGATAATATAAAAATCTGATAAAATTACAAAAATTACTTTAATATAAAAGGTAATTAATAAAAATATAAAAATGGCAAGTACTTAATAAAAATCTAAAAATGAAAATTAAAATTTAAATTACATTAAATTGAAACTATCACTTATTATTAAATTGGTTTTTCTTGATTTTTCTTTTAGAAATCTATTTTACACCTAAAAACAAGAAACTTTTGTAAAAACAAATTTTTTGGAAACAAAAAATAAGCCAGAATAAGCTAAAAAGCCTAGACAGATGACTATCTTTGACCAAATGAGGAAATAAGCTCAAATGAGCTTAAGTGGGACCCACTAGGGTGAATTCTTGTTCACTTAAGTTAGTTGGACAAAGTTAAGCAGGATTCAACCAAATAAGCTGCTTGAATAAGCTAAAAATCCACAATAAGCACTTACTATTTTAAAAACTGAGACAGAAAATGGGACAACTCTTGGAAAGGTTTCAGGTGGGGTCCACAGGGTCTAAGATCAAATGGTTGGTCAAAGATTGAAGCTTTCTAGGAGGGGGGTTGAATGAACCAAGAATGGAGCCTGTGGGACCACTATGGTGGCCAGAAACCACCACCAAAGTGGTGGTGATGGTGGAGGGGTCTGCTGCAGCAGGGGATAATCCCTCCCCTGCAGGTGCCTTTGATCAGGTATGGGGGCCCACAGAAAAATGGCAAAATTGGGAGGATGATGGGATCTTGAAGATCAGCTGGTAGACTACATAATCTAAAAAGCACAAGACTTAAAACTCAATACAAAATTCTACATAAATCCCACAAGAATTGGATTTTCCTGAAATCATGCAATTTGACTTTTAAGAAAAAACTATTAGGTTGACTTTCTTGAGTTTTGATTTGATCCTAGGCACTGATTATGATGTTTTAAGTTGAAATGAACCTAAATTAGACTATCCTAACTACTTTTGTAGCCAAAATGGAGACTTGCACTCCTCAAATCCTAACAGTTAAACTGCTATGGAATTTCAAAGAAGGTTTTGACTTTTGGTGTTAGAGATGCAAAATTTATGGACTATTTAACTCTAATATGACCTAAGGAGACTACAAATGCAGATGAACAAGCAATGTGACAACCATATCATGCAGAAGCTACCCAAACCAAACACCCCTTTAAAATGGGTCTGACATGAATTTCAAAGATGGTTACTGATTCAGCCCAACTCATGGATCCATAAGCACTTTTAATGTTACAATAAACTTAAATGAGCACATGAATAATAATCATAACAACAAATAACCTAATTTACCACTTATGCTAATCTTTGATAGTTAAGATTCTAAACTAAGTAACTAACAAACAAACTAAATTAAGCAATGTTATCACAACATATTACTAAATAAGCACAAAAATCTCACAGATAATTGGTGATGATCAATTGTACAGTAAAAGCTAAAAATTCAGAATTGAGCTTACAAGTTGATTCCAACTGAGAAGTAAAGTACCAAGCATTCAAACCACTACCTATAGCCTCCCATGAGGCATCTAATACCATTGCCATCCAAATTGTACCCTACTTCTGCTTGCATTCCCTTTTTCAATGAATTTTTTATTTAATGATTATTTAATTGGAATTTTGAGTAATTTATGGAATTGTAAGCTAAGCTGAGTTTTAAACTTAGTAACCTATTAAAAACTTGTAAGTGAGCTTAAAGTAACTTAAATAAAGCAGTTTTAACAAATTTTAACAAGTTTCAAGCAAATGTGTCAAATTCACTTAAATTGCCAAAATCTAAATTATAACTCAAAACATGAAATTCGGATTAAAGAAAGGTGAAATTACACTTGAGAAACTGATTACAACTTCCTTAAACTAAGAATTACAACTAAAGATTAATATTACATTAATTCGAAATTCTAAAACTAAACTATAACTAGTGTTAGCTACCTACTGCTTCCTTTCCCTTTTTTCATGACTTAAATAAGTCCTGGTGTCCTTGCTTGACTTTCCCACTTCCAATTTTAGCCATTGGATGAGAGCTTTTGATCTTGGCACTTGATTGTTGATACGTGGGAATCGCACCAGGCTTTACCTCTCGAGGGATCTCGAGAAGCTTACAACCCCCACCAGGCAGTGTACCTGATCGTTGTAGTATCGAATTCATTCATCCAATACAACTATAAACAAGTAATCAACACATAATTAACATCTAGGTTTCATTAGATCCAAGCAAACACAAGATAGATCTAGCCTAGCATGATGGAATTAAGACAAGAACAAGATATAGACAACCAACACATAGACATATTGATTGAATTAAAAGAATACTTATCTCAATTACACATGAAAGGGTTCAAGGGCTAAGAACCCTTGAAAAACCTGTAAAATTCGTACCAAGTTCGTACTTAGGGTTTCTCCAAAACTTCTCTCCTTTTAATGTGAAAATTAGAAAACTATATATAGGAAATAGGGTCTGACGGCGTCAAGAACAAATTTGTGATGCCGTCATCTCGCCGCCAAAATACTCCTCGGACTGCCTTGATCCAGATCTGACGCCGTCAAGTGTTATGTGTTTCCAGGCCGTCATGCATTTTCCTCTTGACGCCCTACTTCGTGACGCCGTCAATTCTGTACTGGGCCGTCATGCAAATTACTCTTGACGCCGTCAAGATTTTCTTCTTGACGCCGTCACCTACTGTTCCCAGCAAGGAAAATTAAGACTTTGGCGTTTTCTTCACTTTTATGCTTCAAAAACGTCCGAATTGCTTCCTTTTCCAGATTTCTCTCCCAAAGTACCTAAAATCACAAAAGGAACGATTTAAGGCAATATTTGATCAAATAAATTCGAATTCGGGCTTAAATGACCCCCTAAAAATGGTTCATTTTTCGCCTCATCATATACCCTTACACTTGAGATTTGCTTGTCCTCAAGCAAATACGCTTTTATTCTACTCAAAATACAAGTTAGGGGTCATTTAACACTAATATAAAAGTAATTACAACAAATAATCGTTCCACTAAAGACCAATAGACAAGCACGGAGGTCATACACAAGCACCTCACAAATAGTGTTTAGATACTCACATCTCTCGGGTGTAATAAAGTATAAATTACAATATGGAAACGGAAGATATCTCTCACTACCTGTCATAGCAAAATAGATTACCATAGGCTTGGGAAAGGATCAAACCTCCACCACATGGCGTAAGCACCTAGGATAAACTATCAAAGAGGTCTTTTAAAGGGTTGTAACGTTAGGTGTAGGGATATGAAATACACGGTTTTGTTGGATAAAGGAAGTTTTTACTGGTGGCGAGTTAACAATCTTGGTTAATTACATGTACAATGTGGCGTTGCTAAGCCAAGACTAGACTCGACTTAAGCTAATAAATGAAAAATAACAAAAGCATAAAATGAACATAGAATAAAAAGGGATGGTAATCCGTATGTTTTTTCTCTTTTTCTTTTTCTATTTTTTTTTTCTTTTTCTTGATTTTTCTATTTTTTTTCGAATTTTTTTTATTTTTTATTTTTATTTTTTTTTGCATACACTCTTACCCTACCATCCACAATAATACATCATAGGGAATGGAAATTCCCCTTACACTTGAATTTTTACATACTTTATAATAAACTAATCTAATGACTCGAATTAAGAAAATCAAAACACTTGGAGTACTTTTAAGATTAACGTACATATGGGGGTAATAAATGATGTTCTTCCACATCACTCCATAAAATAAGTCCTTTACCCATGAGTCCCAATCGTCCCAAAACAATATGTATAAGGATATGACTCGACTTAGCAACCATGTAATCAATTAGATAGTTAACTTAGGGTTTAAAAAATAACAATAATGCACTAAAAATGAGCGCATACACGGAAGGC
The DNA here is from genome assembly GCA_030686995.1 of Artemisia argyi. Classification (NCBI taxonomy): domain Eukaryota; kingdom Viridiplantae; phylum Streptophyta; class Magnoliopsida; order Asterales; family Asteraceae; genus Artemisia; species Artemisia argyi. The sequence continues at coordinate 35,821,401 of CM060676.1, read as the reverse complement.
TAAGGCGATTTGGTTGTACATTTAAGTGGGGTGTAACAAATTCTTCCTTTAAGTAAGATGCTTAAAGTTAGAAACGAAAAGATAGGCTCGGAGGGGTGTACTAGGGGTTTCGTGTACTAAAAATGAGTACAACGCTAAGGGTGTGGGAAAAATTAGTTGACTTAACTAGCCAAGTAATATGACATAAATGGTCAAGTAATTATGATACGGGTTTAACACAAGGGTGATCCTAATGCCTCTTATCATGTAGTTAATCCTACTACACGAATGTAGTCTCACTAGCGGTCTCGGGATGCATCACTAACGCAAGTTCTAGAATCTAAATGCTACCGGTACACTCATAAGCACTAATACTAAATGCTTTTCCTATCAAATCTAAAGGCGAACCTCACATATTTGGGTGGAAAATTTTTCTGAATATACGGTTTTGTGCTAGTCATACAATCTCCTATCCATGAGACGCTTGCTATGGCTAAAGTTTCACTCCTAAATGTGGTAAAAAATTTTAAATTTGGCGCTAAAATTGCACTAACAAGTATTTCTCATAGTTTTATTACACATCTACTATCAAACAAAACAAACTCAAGCGAAAGTACATATGTAAGGTATCATCTTTTTACCCTCCCCTTACACTTAAGATGAACATTGTCCCCAATGTTCAAGTAAAGAATGTAAAAGTGAAATAAGTAAAAGGAATGAAATCAAATACTCCCCTGATTCGCTCGGTATGGATAATAAGGTGGCCAGGTTAAATCTTCCTCCAAGAAAATGAACAATCAAAGCTTCCCTTCCAGAATATAAATCATCGTCTTGTCATACATAACCTGTAAATCCTGAGAAAATAGACAAGACAACCTCGCATAAAATCGGCGGCATCCTATATAAGTTACTAAATCCTAGAAAACAAAATAAGATATAATGCTTGTGGAATGAAGTTTGCAGATTTCCTGGAGATTATAAAACTTAATAATTCACAAAAACCATAAGACTCCGTTAGAAAAACAAAACCGGTAAAATTTCCAGATTTTTACACGTGACGCCGTCAAGAATTAATTCTTGACGCCGTCAGAAGTGACCTGCAGAAATTCTTATGTTAAGTTTCCGGAAAATTTCTGGAAAAACTTGGTTCTACTTCCTGGAAAATCCTGCAAAACATCATTATGACTCGATACAAGCATTTGACTCTAACAAATACTAATACACATGTTCATTTAATATTGTTGTGGTTCATGCTTAATTTCGTTCTTATAAACAAATTTGGATCTCCCTTACACTTATCTTTTGCAAAATACCTTTATATGCAATTAAGACGAAGTTAAAAACAAAATAAAGCATTTTCACAATTTACTTTGAAACATGAGCCACAAACAATAAAAATAAAACATGCATACGGAAACAAATAAAATCAAACAAACAAACAAACAAACAAACAAATAAAAACACACAAAACATGGGTTGCCTCCCAAGAAGCGCTTGTTTTTGTTCGAGTCACGAGCCTGACTCTACCCTTATTTAATGGAAATAGGGGAGGTTTTCCCTACACTTAGGATTAAGTGCGGGTGAAAGTAGCGATACACACCCTTAGGGTGCAAATATGCCTCGTGAGGAAAGAGTGATGGATGAATTATATGCTCAAAGGGGTGTGCTCCTATCATCATAACCTTACCTAATTCAATCGGGTTAATGGGTGGATTAAGATTTTCTCCTAGAAAGGGATCATTTTCTATCAACTTCAAGAGACTACTAGTTGGGAATCTATCTTGACCTAATAAACCCGGTTTAAACCAATAATGTGTCTTGTGATCAATCATAAATGGGTGATGTAAGCATGTAAGGTCGTTTTCAACTCCTATATTGGCTTCCTCTCTACAAAGCTTAGAGTCCACTACCTTTGCCCTAAGACTACCCGGACTATATGGTTTGATGGGTGGATAGGAATCTATTTCAATTCCTAAATTTTCATCCAAAGATGGAAGATTAGGTAACGGTTTTGGTTGAGACTCCGATTCATCAAAACTGGGAACTTCCCTAAAACTAAGAGTAAGGTTATCATTATAAGTATTCAAACCTATATCCTCTAGTTGTGTTTGGTTCAAAGGTTCTACCTCTATTGGGGTTCCTAAAGTCTCTTCTACTTCATCCGAATAAGTCACGGGCGGTGTATATGCCTCAAATGATGGTAGGACTTGTGGGGTACTTGGTGGGTTTAAATTTTCAACTCTATCCTCCATCTTATCAGGATTACCAATGTGCTCAGCTTGTATTGTGGTGAAATCAAACCACCCCGTGTGCCCAGTTATCTCATCTATAGGTTTATCCCCAAACAATCTTCTTGCTTGTTCCCTTAAACTTGCTATCAATTGATCGGTAACAACGTTTGTTGGGTTGTCCATTTTTTTGGCAAGTTTGGCACAATTCTCTATGGTTTCCCATGCTTCATTAACACTTAATCCCCAAAGGTCCCCATCTGCGGCATGGTCAATGTCCATTTTGGTATAGTGGTCGACACGATGGTAAAATATTTCAATTTGGGACCACAGATCGAAATTATGATGAGGGACTTTTCGGAGTAAATATTTAAAACGAGCCCATGCATCATAGATAGGTTCATCTTCATGTTGTTTAAACATCAAGATGTCATTAGGAGTGGGTGAATTTTGTGGTCGGTGGTATGGTGGATTCGCGTTCTCCATAATGGTGAACGGAATAGTCAATGAAAATTACGAACAAACACACAAAGAAATAAGATAGACTAAAGAGAACCTAGAAATAAAAATAAAATCTTACTAGAAAGGAATCTAGCAAGTAGACCTAATAAAATGAGATTCTAACCTAGACAATAACTATTCCCCGGCAACGGCGCCAATAACTTGATACGTGGGAATCACACCAGGCTTTACCTCTCGAGGGATCTCGAGAAGCTTACAACCCCCACCAGGCAGTGTACCTGATCGTTGTAGTATAGTATAGTGACAAGTACCGGGGGATTGATCGTTCAGCTAGGAATAGTGTCGCTAGGATTAGAAAACCTAAATACTAGTTCTAAAGATGAGAGATGATTATTTTTGTATTTTTATATTTTTTAGAAAGCAAGTAAAAATCTCGGGTTTGAAAGATTTGGGCGGAATTAGTTGCTAGTCAACTAACCCAATACTAAAGATGCAATCAAAATAAAATACTAAAAATGAAAATAAACTAAATTATACTAAAGTTGTGAGCAATAAGTGGAGAAAATGTGTTTATTTAGATTTCACTACTCCCTAGATATCTTTTACACGTTAATTACTTGTTATAGTTGCGTGGATGACGGATTGTATTCCTTAATACCATTCATGGGGTGGCGCACTTAATTCCCCAATCCTATGAGTGCCTACTTCACTCCTATGTCGAGCCGGCTAAGAAGCTCCTAACATGGGATCATTAGAATTTACTCATGCATTAAATACAACCAATAAAACCTAGTGCACGTCAGTTCATGTTTCCTAAGACGTTCAAGCATGTTACCATATGGAGATCTGCCAGTTTTCTTAAGCCTAACATCGAATTCATTCATCCAATACAACTATAAACAAGTAATCAACACATAATTAACATCTAGGTTTCATTAGATCCAAGCAAACACAAGATAGATCTAGCCTAGCATGATGGAATTAAGACAAGAACAAGATATAGACAACCAACACATAGACATATTGATTGAATTAAAAGAATACTTATCTCAATTACACATGAAAGGGTTCAAGGGCTAAGAACCCTTGAAAAACCTGTAAAATTCGTACCAAGTTCGTACTTAGGGTTTCTCCAAAACTTCTCTCCTTTTAATGTGAAAATTAGAAAACTATATATAGGAAATAGGGTCTGACAGCGTCAAGAACAAATTTGTGACGCCGTCATCTCGCCGCCAAAATACTCCTCGGACTGTCTTGATCCAGATCTGACGCCGTCAAGTGTTATGTGTTTCCAGGTCGTCATGCATTTTCCTCTTGACGCCCTACTTCGTGACGCCGTCAATTCTGTACTGGGCCGTCATGCAAATTACTCTTGACGCCGTCAAGATTTTCTTCTTGACGCCGTCACCTACTGTTCCCAGCAAGGAAAATTAAGACTTTGGCGTTTTCTTCACTTTTATGCTCCAAAAACGTTCGAATTGCTTCCTTTTCCAGATTTCTCTCCCAAAGTACCTAAAATCACAAAAGGAACAATTTAAGGCAATATTTGATCAAATAAATTCGAATTCGGGCTTAAATGACCCCCTAAAAACGGTTCATTTTTCGCCTCATCATATACCCTTACACTTGAGATTTGCTTGTCCTCAAGCAAATGCGCTTTTATTCTACTCAAAATACAAGTTAGGGGTCATTTAACACTAATATAAAAGTAATTACAACAAATAATCGTTCCACTAAAGACCAATAGACAAGCACGGAGGTCATACACAAGCACCTCACAAATAGTGTTTAGATACTCACATCTCTCGGGTGTAATAAAGTATAAATTACAATATGGAAACGGAAGATATCTCTCACTACCTGTCATAGCAAAATAGATTACCATAGGCTTGGGAAAGGATCAAACCTCCACCACATGGCGTAAGCACCTAGGATAAACTATCAAAGAGGTCATTTAAAGGGTTGTAACGTTAGGTGTAGAGATATGAAATACACGGTTTTGTTGGATAAAGGAAGTTTTTACTGGTGGCGAGTTAACAATCTTGGTTAATTACATGTACAATGTGGCGTTGCTAAGCCAAGACTAGACTCGACTTAAGCTAATAAATGAAAAATAACAAAAGCATAAAATGAACATAGAATAAAAAGGGATGGTAGTCCGTATGTTTTTTCTCTTTTTCTTTTTCTCTTTTTTTTTTCTTTTTCTTGATTTTTCTATTTTTTTTCGAATTTTTTTTATTTTTTATTTTTATTTTTTTTGCATACACTCTTACCCTACCATCCACAATAATACATCATAGGGAATGGAAATTCCCCTTACACTTGAATTTTTACATACTTTACAATAAACTAATCTAATAACTCGAATTAAGAAAATCAAAACACTTGGAGTACTTTTAAGATTAACGTACATATGGGGGTAATAAATGATGTTCTTCCCCATCACTCCATAAAATAAGTACTTTACCCATGAGTCCCAATCGTCCCAAAACAATATGTACAAGGATATGACTCGACTTAGCAACCATGTAATCAATTAGATAGTTAACTTAGGGTTTAACAACTAACAATAATGCACTAAAAATGAGCGCATACACGGAAGGCTAAGGCGATTTGGTTGTACATTTAAGTGGGGTGTAACAAATTCTTCCTTTAAGTAAGATGCTTAAAGTTAGAAACGAAAAGATAGGCTCGGAGGGGTGTACTAGGGGTTTCGTGTACTAAAAATGAGTACAACGCTAAGGGTGTGGGAAAAATTAGTTGACTTAACTAGCCAAGTAATATGACATAAATGGTCAAGTAATTATGATACAGGTTTAACACAAGGGTGATCCTAATGCCTCTTATCATATAGTAAATCCTACTACACGAATGTAGTCTCACTAGCGGTCTCGGGATGCATCACTAACGCAAGTTCTAGAATCTAAATGCTACCGGTACACTCATAAGCACTAATAGTAAATGCTTTTCCTATCAAATCTAAAGGCGAACCTCACATATTTGGGTGGAAAATTTTTCTGAATATACGGTTTTGTGCTAGTCATACAATCTCCTATCCATGAGACGCTTGCTATGGCTAAAGTTTCAGTCCTAAATGTGGTAAAAAATTTTAATTTTGGCGCTAAAATTGCACTAACAAGTATTTCTCATAGTTTTATTACACATCTACTATCAAACAAAACAAACTCAAGCGAAAGTGCATATGTAAGGTATCATCTTTTTACCCTCCCCTTACACTTAAGATGAACATTAAAACGGGGTGAGTGGTTTATTTGTGTTGGGCTGCAAAAGGGTAATGGGCCAAGGGTTTAGTGGGTGGGCTGTGTTTATTATCAGGTTTTTGGTTTTGGGTTTGGTTAAATAAAAGGGTTTAGTTTGGTTTGTATTATAAATAAATGACAAGGACCAAAGTTGTAATTCTTGAAATTTATGGACTGAATTTGTCATTTTTCCAAAGTGTGATCCAAGGATGTAAATTACCAAACTTGAATAGTGCAAGGTCCTATTTTGATATTTTTCCACTTTTGAAATTCCAGGGACCAAAACTGCCAACTTGTGAAACTTTAGGGACCTAAACTGTAATTTCTTCAAATTTTCACCCAAGGATCATTCCTGCCAAATATGAATAGAACAAGGACCAAAAATGATTTTTCTTTCAAAAATATCCAACCAGGGACCAATTCTGTCAATTTTTGAAACTCCAGGGACTAAACTTGTAAATTTCCAAAACTTTTGAGATTTTTCACCAAAGGACTAAATATGACAACTTATGATTTTAAAAGGAACTTTGGTGATAATTTTCCATATTTTGAATGACCAGGGACTAGTGTCATTTTATAAAAGTTGGGGGACTGAAACTGCCAATTTTGCTAACTTTGTACGTTTTTCATTTGTTTTTACTCTTTTTGCATCTAAAACATATAAAACACAATTTTGAAATATTTTGATGCATTTCTGAGTGTTTTTGTATGTTTTGCAGTTCATATTTGACCAAAAATGATGAGTGTTTGAGCACTCATCAATCCCCCACACTAAACTATTGCAAATCCCTAGCAATAAACTGTTTTGAAAACTTAATGGATTTTAAACTCTTTACCAAAAGCCATCACTTCTGTAGTAGCCAGATGTATCGATTCAAGTAAGAACTATGGTCCACCTGATAACCGTGTGATTTTGAGCAAACCACCAGCTGTCAACGGATTTGATTAGTCTTTACCAAAAGCCGTTTGCTTCTGGACTAGCCAACTCTTAATGGAATAGTCAACATCTTGGTGAGCTGATTACCAATTATGGTTTTTCCACTGCCTTTACCACAAGCCATAATCTTGCGGGCTAGCCAACTCATTCACTTTTTAGGATATGGCGAGTTGAGATACCATACAATTTTGGGCAAATTGCAAGCCATCAACGGATTTGATATATCTTTATCGAGAGCAGTTTGCTCCTGGATTAGCCAATCCTTTTGTTGGTTAGACATGGCGGACTGATAACCACAAAAATTTTGAAACTCAAGTGAAAAATTTTTTAAAAATTTTTGCCAAAAATGGGGGTATTAGATAATAAAATGTGATAAAATTCGCTAGAATAGCGAAATACCCCCCCCCCCCCCCCCCCCCCCACACACACACTTAGAGTGAATATTGTCCTCAATATTCAAAGTCCCGGCTATTATGCCGACTCTTTGAACGTAAAAAGGTAACATTACAAGCTAAATGTGGAAATACCATTTTGTATTTTCACTTTATAAGTAACCACAGTAGGGGTAACTCCCCCACACTTAGGGTGAAAACCCTAAGTACATGCTACTGTTTTTGTTTACCGAGTCGCTAGCTTGACTCGACCTCGAATTCATTTGTCCTCGGGGAAGCATGATGTGGAAGAGACAATCTCAATCGGACTTTCATTCAAGATGTTTGGACAAACATTTGAAGCACGTGAAAGTTCCACACCGATGAGATAAGTACCCGGCTCAAGATAATGGTAAATGAAAATGCCGGGATCAAAGATAGTGTCTTCATTCCCGAAGGAGTGAAGAAGAGAAGAAGTCACCTTATAGGTGAAGAAAAGGAAGAAAACCATGATGAAAATCATGATAAGATTTTCTTCCTCGAGAGCAGGCTCATTAGCCTGAATTTGGATTTCAAGGGTTAAGCTCAAAAACATCCCGGGAGGGTGGGTGGGAATTTGCAAATCCTCATGATTGAGTGCATCTCCCCCCGGGTTATCATACTCCGGAGGAGTCATGACATGATGAGTGAGTTTACCGGAGAACTCCTCATGAAGAGAATCTTTCACAAGATTTAATTCTGTGAATTCATGTTCCGGAATAGACTCATCACAATCCTCATTCTGAATATCAAAGATTGGATTATCAGAAATCAAAGTGAATTCAGATTCGAATTCAAATAGAGGATTGGTGAGAGTAGTACTGAATGTTTCGGGAACAAAGAGATTAACATTCTCTATTGGACTGTTGGGATCAGAAGTGAGTGATGGATCATGATATAGGAGACTTTCAATTTTTCCCAGATCGGCTTCAAAGTCGAGGAGACCATCATCACTTTCCAGTGAAAGTGGATTGATGTGAGTAAGTTCATCGGCGAACTCCTCAAGAAGAGGATCAGCATCAGACTGTGGGAGTGATGCCTCAATATACTCAATGTCTCCATGAGATGTACAATCATCATTAAAATCTGAGAAAGTCTCAAAATGATCGTTTGAACACTTAAGAGGAAAAGGAAGATCACACATATGCTCAAGAATTCCCTGTGACTCTCTGGGAATTGGGACAAGGTTCTCAACACTAGACTTTATGAATTCGTCCGATTCCTTTTTAGGAACAGTGTCAAGATGCTCGTCCCCCATGCTCAGAGAGTGAGTGGGAACCTCGGGTGTGATAGCAGTTGTTTGAGATGGAATCTCAACTGCTGGGATATCAACTGATGAACTTGATGAAGTTTTATATAATTGAAGAATATCAAGGGTATCTTCATCATCACTGTCATCAGGAATGAAACGGAACTGAGAGCTAGATTTGGCTGCTTTTTCTTTTGCAATTGATTCCCTAATAGATTTTTCATAGGCATCTTGGGAATTTATTTTAGCATCCTGCTCTTCAGCTAACAATTCAGCCATGGATTTCTCATGTGAATTTTTAATGAAAGAACATTGTGAGGATGGGGATTCGTCAAAACCGAAAGGTTGACATTGATAATCATCATGAGGACCCCCACAATACACACAAGAAAAACTGGGAGCATTTTGAAATGTTGTGCTATTCAACTCCTCCTTAAGTTCTTTTAATATTTCAAGAGCCTTTAGACAAAGGTCTTGTTGAGTTTCTTGAGGAGTTGTGTGAATCATTTGGTACTGTGGAGGTGGGTCTGAAAACGAATAGTCGTAATTGTTACAAGGAAATGGATTCCTTGTTTGACAATCCGAGCTAGAGTGTGGACCTCCACAACACTCACAACAGTAAAACAGTTGAGTCTGGACTGGTGAATCATATGGGTATTGGTCATAACCAAAGTTCTGATTGTCCCCCGAAAACTGTTCATAGACAAACGTGTTTCCGGCTTGACACTCAAATCCTTGGTGAGGACCACCACAAAACACACACAGATATGTCAGTATCTCATGATGTGGTGGCTGGTAGGATGAATCAGATGTATCATGGTAAGGATATGGAGCTTGGTTATAGACAGACCCATCTCCTGACTCTACCATGCTACAGCCGGGACAATTCCCACCATTATGGGGACCACCACACCATTGGCAACCAAAATGGTGTGGATACGACATAGGCAAGAATCAAAGGTTTACAGAGGGATAGGGATGAAGAATCAAAGATGTGAGAGGGTAAAGGTGATTACTTTTGGATTTTTGAATAAACATTTTGTACAAATGATAAAGAAAATGTTTTTGTGTTTTTGTGTTCGTTGAAAACTGAGTTTAAAATGTTTTCTTGAACCATTTTGTTTTTATATGAAAATAAGAAGATAACATGAAAAAGGGTGGTAAATATACAATGGATGTATATCCAGGTTCACAAATACGCAAAATCGTTTAGAATAGCGCGCACACCTCCCCGGCAACGGCGCCAAAATTTGATTGGGGCTAAACAGTCAACTTAAATTAACCAAGTATATGGTCAACACAGTCAAACTCCTTAGGCTCAATGCTCCGCGGAATATAGTGTTTCCCCGGGTCGTTATGTCCTGACGAGGTGTGATGTTTATCAAACGGGTTTGTGATCGGGTGAATTTGGACAGGAAAAGGTTATGATTGATTACACTACTGATTTATACAATGAAATAGCTTAAATAAACTATATGAACAAGACTGGAAGTTTGGAAAAACCAGAAACGTTTAAATCCTAAAACGCGTATGTTTACATTTAAATAACGTAAACGTACAACATAAAATGTGAAAACTGAAATCTGAAAACCCCCAGGGGGTGAAAATGAATTTTTTACAAACTTAAGGATAAAAGAAAATTTTTAGAAAAAGAAAACTAATTTTTACACTAATTACTTATTTATTTTTAATTAAATACTAATTATCAATATTTAAATAACTTAAATAGAATATAATATTAATTTAATACTAGAAAAATGAAAATTAACTTTCTAAAATTATAAAATAACTAAAAACAAGTTTTAAAATTGAAAATGTGTATTTTTGTCTTTTTGTGATTTTTATCTTAATTAATTACTAATTAAATATTAATTACCTAATTAAACTATTTGAATTATAAAAAATAGAAGATGAACAGTAATAATTCTAGAAAAATTCCTAAAAATGTTTTATAACATATAAAAGCTAGGAAAAATATGAAAACTAGGTCTTACTTAATAAAAACTAATTTTGCTATTTAAAACTTAATTATTAATTAATTACTAATAAAACTAATGTTAAATCTAATAAATACCAAATGATAATATAAAAATCTGATAAAATTGCTAAAATTACTTTAATATAAAAGGTAATTAATAAAAAAATAAAAATGCCAAGTACTTAATAAAAATCTAAAAATGAAAATTAAAATTTAAATTACATTAAATAGAAACTATCACTTATTATTAAATTGGTTTTTCTTGATTTTTCTTTTAGAAATCTATTTTACACCTAAAAACAAGAAACTTTTGTAAAAAAAAAAAATTGGAAATAAAAAATAAGCTAAAAAGCCTAGACAGTTGACTATCTTTGACCAAATGAGGAAATAAGCTCAAATGAGCTTAAGTGGGACCCACTAGGGTGAATTCTTGTTCACTTAAGTTACTTGGACAAAGTTAAGCAGGATTCAACCAAATAAGCTGCTTGAATAAGCTAAAAATCCACAATAAGCACTTACTATTTTAAAAACTGAGACAGAAAATGGGACAACTCTTGGAAAGGTTTCAGGTGGGGTCCACAGGGTCTAAGGTCAAATGGTTGGTTAAAGCTTGAAGCCTGCCAGGAGGGGGGTTGAATGAACCAAGAATGGAGCCTGTGGGACCACTATGGTGGCCAGAAACCACCACCAAAGTGGTGGTGATGGTGGAGGGGTCTGCTGCAGCAGGGGATAATCCCTCCCCTGCAGGTGCCTTTGATCAGGTATGGGGGCCCACAGAAAAATGGCAAAATTGGGAGGATGATGGGATCTTGAAGATCAGCTGGTAGACTACATAATCTAAAAAGCACAAGACTTAAAACTCAATACAAAATTCTACATAAATCCCACAAGAATTGGATTTTCCTGAAATCATGCAATTTGACTTTTAAGAAAAAACTATTAGGTTGACTTTCTTGAGTTTTGATTTGATCCTAGGTACTGATTATGATGTTTTAAGTTGAAATGAACCTAAATTAGACTATCCTAACTACTTTTGTAGCCAAAATGGAGACTTGCACTCCTCAAATCCTAACAGTTAAACTGCTATGGAATTTCAAAGAAGGTTTTGACTTTTGGTGTTTGCGATGCAAAATTTATGGACTATTTAACTCTAATATGACCTAAGGAGACTACAAATGCAGATGAACAAGCAATGTGACAACCATATCATGCAGAAGCTACCCAAACCAAACACCCCTTTAAATTGGGTCTGACATGAATTTCAAAGATGGTTACTGATTCAGCCCAACTCATGGATCCATAAGCACTTTTAATGTTACAATAAACTTAAATGAGCACATGAATAATAATCATAACAACAAATAACCTAATTTACCACTTATGCTAATCTTTGACAGTTAAGATTCTAAACTAAGTAGCTAACAAATACAAAGAACAAACAAACTATATTAAGCAATGTTATCACAACATATTACTAAATAAGCACAAAAATCTCTCAGATAATTGGTGATGATCAATTGTACAGTAAAAGCTAAAAATTCAGAATTGAGCTTACAAGTTGATTCCAACTGAGAAGTAAAGTACCAAGCATTCAAACCACTACCTATAGCCTCCCATGAGGCATCTAATACCATTGCCATCCAAATTGTACCCTGCTTCTACTTGCATTCCCTTTTTCAATGAATTTTTTATTTAATGATTATTTAATTGGAATTTTGAGTAATTTATAGAATTGTAAGCTAAGCTGAGTTTTAAACTTAGTAACCTATTAAAAACTTGTAAGTGAGCTTAAAGTAACTTAAATAAAGCAGTTTTAACAAATTTTAACAAGTTTCAAGCAAATGTGTCAAATTAACTTAAATTGCCAAAATCTAAATTATAACTCAAAACATGAAATTAGGATTAAAGAAAGGTGAAATTACACTTGAGAAACTGATTACAACTTCCTTAAACTAAGAATTACAACTAAAGATTAATATTGCAGTAATTCGAAATTCTAAAACTAAACTATAACTAGTGTTAGCTACCTACTGCTTCCTTTCCCTTTTTTCATGACTTAAATAAGTCCTGGTGTCCTTGCTTGACTTTCCCACTTCCTATTTTTGCCATTGGATGAGAGCTTTTGATCTTGGCCCTTGATTGTGTTTTGGCGGGAAATCTTAGTTTGCAACTGGGAGGTTACTTGGAGGGTTTTAAGGAGTAATAAATGCTCCTTGGGGTTATGTGGGGGCTAATAGGAATCATGGAATGGGTTGGTGAGCAGGTTTGGTGAAAGTTTGAGTGTGGCAGTGATTTTGCAGACAAGTTGGGAAGGAGGGAGAATGGTCAAAAGGTGGGGTTGACTGGGTGGGAATATTAAAACGGGGTGAGTGGTTTATTTGTGTTAGGCTGCAAAAGGGTAATGGGCCAAGGGTTTAGTGGGTGGGCTATGTTTATTATCAGGTTTTTGGTTTTGGGTTTGGTTAAATAAAAGGGTTTAGTTTGGTTTGTATTATAAATAAATGACAAGGACCAAAGTTGTAATTCTTGAAATTTATGGACTGAATTTATCATTTTTCCAAAGTGTGATCCAAGGGTGTAAATTACCAAACTTGAATAGTGCAAGGTCCTATTTTGATATTTTTCCACTTTTGAAATTCTAGGGACCAAAACTGCTAACTTGTGAAACTTTAGGGACCTAAACTGTAATTTCTTCAAATTTTCACCCAAGGATCATTCCTGCCAAATATGAATAGAACAAGGACCAAAAATGATTTTTCTTTCAAAAATATCCCACCAGGGACCAATTCTGTCAATTTCTGAAACTCCAGGGACTAAACTTGTAAATTTCTAAAACTTTTGAGATTTTTCACCAAAGGACTAAATATGACAACTTATGATTTTAAAAGGACCTTTGGTGATAATTTTCCATATTTTGAATGACCATGGACTAGTTTTGTCATTTTATGAAAGTTGGGGGACTGAAACTGCCAATTTTGCAAACTTTGTACGTTTTTCATTTGTTTTTACTATTTTTGCATCTAAAACATATAAAACATAATTTTGAAATATTTTTAGTATTTTGATGCATTTCTGAGTGTTTTTGTATGTTTTGCAGTTCAGATTTGACCAAAAATGATGAGTGTTTGAGCACTCATCAGTTCACCCATCATGGACATTTCAAAATTATCTTTCATTAAATTTGCAAAATCATTTGAGTATCTTTTGTTTGTTGAAGCAAAAATAATGTCATCGACATATATTTGAACAATTAGTAAGTCCACCCCTTATGTTTTAGTAAATAACATTGGATCCACCGAACCTTAAGAAAACTTATTGGCCAATAAGAAAGCAGATAATTTGTCATACCACGCCCTTGGGGCTTGCTTGAGTTCGTAAAGAGCCTTTTTGAGTTGGTAGACGTGATTGGGACGTTCAGGATCAACAAAGCCTTCTGGTTGACTAACATAAACTACTTCACGAAGTTGACGATTCAGAAATGCCGTTTTCACATCCATTTGATAAACAACCACATTCCGATGAGCAGCATATGCCAGAAAAATCCGAACAGCTTCAAGTCTAGCCACTGGAGCAAAAGATTCTTCAAAATCAATTCCTTCTTCTTGGAAGTATCCTTTAGCTACCAAGCGTGATTTGTTACGTATGACAGTGCCTTCTGCATCCAGCTTATTTTTCCAAATCCATTTTAAACCATTGACAAAGACTCCGTCAGGTTTTTCAACTAATTCTCAGACTTCTAATTTTTTGAATTGCTGAAGTTCCTCTTGCATAGATTCAATCCAGTTGTCGTAAGTCATTGCTTGTTTAATGTTCTTAGGTTCATCTTGACATTCTGTGAGTGCATAGATGCAAGTTTCACCATCTGTGAGTCGAAGGGTGAAGTTGATAGTTATCTCACATGTTAGCAGGATCCAACTTGCGTGTGGACGACTTAGCAATATCAGGAACTGTTGGAGCCGTTGCAAACGGGTTAAAGAACTCATTTGGGTCATACTCTGCGGATTGTGGAACTGATTGTGGTGTAGGATCTTCAGCTGATTGTCGTGAGTTGGATGCAGTTTGTTCTGTTGTAATCGGAGATGCAATTGGAGGGCCGTCTTTCTCAACAGTTGTTGTTGTTTGTTGAGGTGAATCAGGTACTTGAATATTTTCAGGTTGTACAACGAAAATTGGAGAGACCTTAGAAGGACGGTTTTCAATTGTATCATCGAACTGTGGAGCAAACAAGGTTTCCAATTCTTTACGAGTGAGAGACAATGGTTCAGCCGAAGAATCCGGAAAGTTTAGACGGTTGGATTCGGGTCCTAAGCTATTGCTTAGATGCCATTTGTGTGAGTTCATCAAAATTAGCATGAATAGTTTCTTGAATTTCTCTTGTACGACGATTCCATATCTGAAAGCCTTTGGAATTTTCACAGTATCCATCGAACACTCGAATGTGAGCCTTTACTTCAAGTTTACCAAAATCATCACGATCATTTTTCGGATAACAAAGTGCTCCAAATACATGAAAGTAATCGATGTTTGGTTTTCTTTTGTGAACAATCTGATAAGGGGTTTTGTGATGGCATTTTGTGATCATGCAATGATTTTGGGTGTAACATGCAGTTGAAACAGCTTCCACCTATAAGTAATCTGGTAATTAAGCATTGATCAACATGGTTCTTGCAGCTACCACTAACGTCCTGTTGCGTCTTTCAACTAATCCATTATGTTCTGGGCTTCTTGCAATTGATGTTTGATGTTTAATTCCCACTTTCTCAAAATATGACCGAAGTGTCTGATTCTTAAATTCTGTTCCATTGTCAATTCTGACCGTGTTGCGTAACTGAACTTGAATTTTAGTGAGAAAGGTGATGATCATTGAAGGAGCTTGATCTTTACTTCGAAGAAAATAAACCCAAGTCCATCTGGAGTAATCATCAACAATTACAAGTATGTAGCGTTTACCGTTGATATGTTGAACACGCATCGGGCCACACAAATCCATATAAAGCAATTGTAATACATGATTCGTACTGTGTTCAGTTTTTGAAGGAAAATGAGCACGAGTACTTTTTCCTTGTTCACAGGCCGGACATAAGTGATCTTTGGTAAAACCGAATCTTGGAAAATCAACAACAAGTTTATGACGAGCAAGCTCAGTCATAGTTTTGAAATTCAAGTGCGAAAGACGTTTGTGCCATAACCAAGATTTAGTCGATTCCGCTTTGGAGAGAAGATATATCAGAGATGAAGCAATCATGTCAGACATCGATATTGTATAAATATTTGTACCACGTGAGCCAGACATTAGATCATTTCCTTGTAAGTCACGAACGAAGCAAGTTTTCTCACGAAATGCTACTTCTAAATCCCCATCGCAAAATTGGCCAACTGAAAAGAGGTTGTGACCAAGACCTTCAACATAATATACACGACTAATTTCAATGTTCCCACTGACGTAGTCACCGTATCCCATGATTATAGCGTAATGATCATTCCCGAATTTGATAGTGCCGATGAACTTTGAAACAAAGTTTACTAATAGTTTGAGATTGCCTGTCATATGTCGGGTGCATCCGCTATCAACAATCCAAAGAACAATTTGAACCACCTGCATCACATGAAGACGACGAAGATGGAACAATGGTAAGGGTGGAACCCAAAGAAGTTGTGAGTTCCGTTTGGTTAGAAACACACGTAGTTAAAATTTTAGGAATCCATTTAAAGTTTGGTTTGTATTGTAACCAAAGTTGCCAGTTCCAACTAGTTCGTGCTTTCTGTTTGGTGAATTCACTAATTTTGGGTTTGTTCCTAGAATTGTCCTTTTCAATTATGGGGGTAACTTCAACAGCATTAGAAACAGTGGTTGGCATTTTACCTGAGATTGACTTAGAGACAGTAGTGGGCCTAGAAGGAGTGCCAGAACTACGTTTCTTATGGTGATTTAAGAGAGAATTAGCTACACATTTTGCATGATCACCAGATAATACACTTTTATGACAAAACATCCAAGATGCATTAATATTCAAAACATTCATAGGTTCATCATTCGTTACACTAAGATTTTGATTACAATTTGCCAGATTAGAATCTAATTCAGATGCAACATGATGTTTATTCAGATTCCTAAGTTGATCTTCTACTTCTTGGGCTTCTAGTGTTCCGTTTTTACTTTGCAAAATCCTATTCTTCTTGTTACTTTTTCGCTTGGGTCTGCTAACGCTATTAGTGGAGACTATTCCTATAGAAGTTGAAGGATTAACATTAGTATTCTGAGTATTCTTTTCCCTATCTGTTTTGTCTATTTGATACAGTCCTGGTGCTATCACAGTGGAGTCAATAAACTTTCCTTTCTCAAGTAGGTTAATTTTCTCTTTTAATTCAATGATGATGTGATTTTTGTCCTGAATGTTTGAATCAAGTTTTATGTTGCAGTAAGCAGTGTCATCGCGATCTTTTTGCCATTTGGCGTTTTCAATTTTTAAATCCGCAATTTCTTGTTCATATTTGAGACACTGATTTTTGAAAAACTCATTGGTATTGCAAATTTGACAACTTTTTGAAGCGTTTTGACTTTGTAGTTGCAATTCAAATTTGAGACTTTGAGCTTGACACCATTCAAGCCTCTGTTTGAGTTGACACATTTCTTTTGAAAATTTATTTTGCACATCATCATTGTTTTTCCTCATCTTTTCATTTTCTTGTTTTAATGTCTCAATTTCAGTATTCAGCAAATTATTTTCAGCACAGTGATCTTCCATAAGCATAGAAGTACCAGATTCATAAAGAGCATTCATAATCACAGATAAAATATCAGCATTGAGAATTTGTTCCAAGAGTCGATCAGCATCATTTCTTAAAGCTCTATTTCGTTGCTTTTGAACCAAAATTGCATTTTCATTAGACTTGAAAATGTTTATCATTGTGATGAGTGCTCAAACACTCATCATTTTTGTTGTATTTGAACTGCTAAAACACCCAAAAACACTCAAGAATGCATCAAAAACACTAAAAATATCCCAGGGATTGTATTTTATACATTTCAGATGCAAAATGAGTAAAAACAATGAAAAACGAACAAAGTTTGCACAATTGGCAGTTTCAGTTCCCCAACTTTCAAAAATTGACAAAACTAGTCCCTGAGCGTTTTTTATGAAAGAAAAGTCAACCCAAGGCTTTTAAAAGTCAAAAATTATCAAATATAGTCCTTGGGTGAAAACTTTGGGAAAATTACACATTTGGTCCCTGTACTTTCCAAAATGGCAAAAATAGTCCCCCAGGAGTTTTTAAAACGGAAAATTACATCAAAGATCCTTGTGGAAATTTTAATGTGACAAAAGTGGTCTTTGTAATACTTTGGCAAGTTCAGTCCCTAAAAATTCAGCAAAGTGCAAAAAAGGTCCTTGGGCTTAATATTATTACAAACCAAATGAACCCTTTTATCCCTTTAATCCAAATCCAACACAACCCCTTTCACAGGCCCACCCCCATTATAACTCCTGGCCCATACCCTTCTTATCCCACCCCACCCCATTTGATAATAAAACACAAGCCAGGGTCAAACAACAAAGTCAACCCCACCCTTCTTCCTCCTCTCTTTTTGCCGCCAAGACAGAACAAACACCACACCCTGCACACCCAACATCTTTGTCTCCCCCACTCTCCAACTAACCTACTAGCCACCCTATTCCACCACTCCAAAGTCAACCCCCATGTTTTTACAACTCTTTGTCCCCCCTCCACGTTGGCAGTCCACCAATTCAAATGATGATAAAAATGAATCAATGGATGAGATGAAGCATAGGCCAATCTAATGGCTGGGACTTATTCCAAGAAAGCAAAAAGACAAAAGGATGATGCTATCTCTCAGAGAAGAAACAAAAAGAAGGGAAGAAGCCCTAGTTTTCAAGGAAGTATAAATAGATGTCAATTGTAAGCCTGAGGGCATGTAGGTTTTTATGTAGTTTTTAATTTAGTTAATTAATGTAACTTGTAAACTTTTTCAGTATTAATCTAAGTATTCTAGTTTCTTTGAATTCCAAGTCTATTATTTCCAGTTTCATATTTTTTTCTAAATCTTACTTAAATGTGTTATTGTTGTTTCAAGGATTTTTTGAACTCACCATAGTCTCAGTAATTAAAAAGAAAACAGAAAAAAAAAAAAAAAGAAATTAAATAAGAAAAAGAGAAGGATATAAGGAAAGAAAGAAAAAAATCCAAAATAAGTAAGACTAAAGACGACAGGTTGCTGAAAGAAGAAGCATGGAAGGATTGTTGTTTAGTGCTCAGGGGAGCATAGGATAATGTTCTTGGTCTTGGTTCTTCTTGGTTCTAGGCATTGGCTCAATTGTAAGATTTTCATATTCTTGTTAGCTTAGTTTGTTACATCTAGGATTTGTTATCACTGCTCTGTTGGTTTATGTTTAATTAAGTTAATTGTGGTTAAAGGTTAATTAGTCTTTGTCTTTGGTTCTTATCTGATTTGGATCACAATTGCATACCCACTGTTTCATTTAGCTCACATTGCCCATATAACATTGCTTGTTGTTTATTGTTGTTTCCTGAGCCATTTTGATTTCTTTAACTTTGTTAGAACTTATTAGAAGCATAGTGTTCAGTTTTTAAGTATAAAACCATGTCTTGCTTTGAAAATTAGTCTAAGACAGTTTTAGAAGGGGTGTTTGGATGAATTAAGTTTGCTGTGATAAAACTTGTTTTAGGCTTTGCATTCAGTTCTAGTAGTTTATATTAGGTTAATATAGAATGGTTAAAGTATAAAGTCAGTAGTCTTTTCAGAAAAAAGTAAAAATCCCATCTCTAATTCATTTTGCACAACAGTTAGGTAATCCAGGTTGTATATTCATACATGTAGCTGCATAAGTAGTCAATTTAGCTTGGAATAGTCTCATATTAGCTTAGAATAACTTAGTTAGTAGTTTGGGATCATTAGTAATTCACAAAATTCAACTTAAGTGTGATTCTTAAAAAGTCAAAAGCCAAAGCTGATAAAATGGCCAAATGTTTTAGACAATGCACAGGGTTTAATGTGGATTGAAAATGCTAAATTCTTGTTGTTTTGTATTATGTGGTTGCTTGTTAACTTGAATCAAGAAAAAATTTGGATTTAAGAGCTCATTTGCTTATCTAGATTTGTCTTCAAAGTTGACCTGTTAGCATAAAACCTCCCCTGCACCCAGCTTTCAGTCCTGACCCATTTTTTTAATCCACCACATTTTGTTCCTCAATTGGTTATTTTGTTTGATTTCAGTTGTTTTGGATAGTCAGTAACCCTGTATTGTTGTATGCATTTTTAGTTTACCCTTATTAGCTTATTTCCTAGCTTATTTTGTGCTACATAATCACCTCCACAACCACTGTTTCTGCCGTTGCCTCAGTAGAGCTGAGCTTATTTGTTTGTTTGTTTTTTTTTTATTCCCCTTTGGTTCTAGTTTGTGTAGTTGTTGTGTAAACTTAAATAGGCTCACTTTTGGTTGTGTTGGTGCATGCTTGTTTGAGTTTTGCTTTTGTGATCACATTACTAGCTGCTTATTTAACTAATCTCACTCAAAACACAAACTCTTCACTGTTGCCCTTTAAGCCTTGCACAAGCTTGTTATTTGATCATTTAAGCTGTTTTGACCCACCTTAAAGTCAATTATAACCTGTGTATTATTGGATTTGGCTTGTGAACTTTTGAGTTGATCTTTTGCCACTTATGATTTAACTGCCTAGTTTCACCACTCAGTGAATTGACCTCACTTCAGTAGCTCCTCAAAAGCTATTTAGTGGGTCCCACTTTAAGTTCATTTGCTTTTTGGATAGACCTGTAGTTGAGCTTGTTAGATCAAAGGTTAGTTTTGGCTTTTGAGCTTATTTGATAAGCTCAAGCAAGGCCTGCAGTTGAGCCATTGGCCTGTGTGGTCTGTGGGGATTTTGGATAAGCTTATTCAACTTATTGGTTCATTTAGTGTACCACTCCTGTTGTTTCTGATTATTTCAAATACCCTCAACTTCATATTAGCTTATTTTGTCTTTGTTCTATACTTTGTAGTTTTTTATAAGCTTATTCAAGTGTCTTAAAGTCCTAATAAGTCATATTGCCCAACCTGTTAAGCATTTTAGAGTCCATTGTGCTTATTTTTAAGACTCAAGCAAAGTGCCTTCACAAAAGTTATCTATTATCAGTTGAAAAATAGGTTTGTAAAAGAAAAATCAAGAAAAGCCAAAAATAAGCAAAGATAGCCTCTAATTAAGCCCTTTTGGCTTATTTTCTGCTTATTTATAAGCAACATCAGATTTTAAATTTTTCCTAGGCTTCTTATTACCTATAGGATTTTTAGTAATTTTTTCAGATTTTTCTCATCTCTTTTAGTATTTTTTATAATTTAATCTAGTTTAAATCAATTAAATAATTAGTTTTAATTAGTAATAATTAATTAAAAAGTAGGAAAAATAGATTTTCTGTTCTAAAATTAGTTTTATAATATATTAGATTTTTCTAAATTTAATTTTCATTTTTCTAGTTAATTTTAATAATTAATTATAAAGTAGTATAATTTAGTTAATTAAAAAGTAATTAATAATTAGTAATTAATTAATAGTAATTAATTAAATAGTGGTAAAAATAATTTTAATTTTCCAAAAATTTTCTTATAACATTAGGATTGTAAAAATATAATTTTCACATTCGTAGGACTTTATTTGCACCCGTTTCACTTTTTATTTTGAGCGTTCACGTTTAATTTAAATTCAAACGCGCGTTTTTAGGTTTAACTTACGTTTTTAAGTATCTGATCATCAGTAATTGTTAATAAAGTGTTTCTAAGTTATTTTCAATCATAATCTCGTAGTGTAATCATAATAATCAAATTCCCAATCCTTCTATTAAATCACCCGATCATTTAAAACGTTCACAAATACAATTGCACGCCTCGTCGGGACATAACGACCCGGGGATTCATTATACTCCTTGGTTAGTTGGTCTGAGACGTTTGACTTGGTTGACCAGTCACCTGGTCAATTTAGTTGACCCTCCAGGACCAATCACATTGATTTGACTTCTTTTTGAATTTCCTGTTCCCAACGTGTAGCACAATGACGTAAGTGTTGAACGATTGGCAAAAATTGTTTTTGAAAAATTTCTCTCTTTTCTCGCTCGTAAGCAGATTGAAAAGTATCAATTTTTACTTCTGAATTACGTTCAATTGTTTCTTCCAAAATTTCGATGTCGTGCATGAAAGTTTTGAAATAATTTAAAACTCGACAATGTTTTGGTAAAGGTGTAACGTCACCAGAAGATGGTAGAGGACCATTTATTTGTGCCACTGTTCGGACAAGAGCCGCATTTGAAAATGAAATATATGACTCAGTGACATACCATGATTGCTCAGGTATATCTTTTTGAGGAACAAAAGATTTAGAAATGTGAGGTCTTTCTAGGTAATCGTATGGTTTGCAAAATGGTTTTTGACTACAACAACACACACAATCGTATTATCAAGCATTTGTTCCATACTGTAAAGCTTAGGATTTTCTTTGAATACGTTGTGAAGAAACATTGATTTGTAGTCACCAAGTGCAAAACCTTTATTGGGTCTCGGCTTCAAGGTAAATTTCTGAATTGTTGTGACAGAGCCCCCGGTTTTGTAAACAACATTTTGAAATTCTTTAAGTTGGCATTCGAGATCCACAATGTCACCAAGTAATTTATCTTCTCTTTTCCTTTTTCACACTTTATGTTCACAAAAATCCTTTTTGCAAGTTGACAACTCTGTTTGTGTTTTTGAAAGCTCTTTTTGAAGTTGTTCAACTTGTTGTTTAAGTTCACATTTTTCATTTTCGAGTTTTGAAACTAGTTTTCCATTCGACTCAATTAATTCACGCATTTTGTGTTGAAGATCTTGTTCTTTATTGTAATACTCTTGAAACGCCATTTCAAAACTTTTTTCATGTTTGATTTTGGTTTCTAGATTTGAAAGTTGTATTTTATAGCAATCAATATCCCTTTTTAGTAACGCATTTGTATCTTTTAATGTTTTATTTTGCTCATTCTTTTTCTGAATTAGTAAAATTTGAGCCTATAGTTGTTTGGCCATCAGAATCTGGTCAGGATCAGGATCAGAGAAAGGTTCATTTTGTTCGACATGATCATGTTTGTCATTCTCAATAGGATCGTCAAATGAAACAATTGTGTCGTCATCAAATATAACAACTGTGTTTATTTTTTCATCTTCTTGAGAAGATAAAGATGAGTCAGATGGAACAACTTGCGCCTTATCTGATTCAGAAGCAGAGGGTGATGCTATTTCATGTATTAGACATGTATTAAGATCATGTACCTGAGACAAACCGTCAGTGTCATACACTGGGCCTGAATCATTCATTTGAAGTTCCTGCATGTTGGCCATAAGCATCACAGCAGCATTAGCTTCTAGATCTTCCATGTCATCATCGTTGTAAACGTATGGAAGTCTTCATCTTCATCATCATTGGAATTTGAGTAGTACATTGAATCACTGTTTTCATAAAGGACAAGTTGATTTGTAGCAGATTGCTGTGAAGAATCATATAGGATCATCTGATTTGAAGTTGTAGGTTGTGGGTAACTGAAGTAATTATGTTCTTGAACATAAGCATGTTTTGACATTGGAGGAGCATAATGAGATTGAGCTATGAGTGCCAAAGAATTTGGTGTTGGTGGTGGTGAGTAACCTCCTCGGAGAGCTCGATCTTTTTCCACTTCAGATTCATGGTGCTTCAGAAAATCATACAACAAGCCATATGGTGCATCATGAAGATTTTTGGTTTGACGAACAAATGTCACATACTTTTGCCAATCCGGACCAAGACTTGTGACAAACTTAGTATTCACTGCGATCCTTGGTATTGTTATTTTATGTCTTTCCAGATCATTAACAACATTAGAGAAATGGTGATGATAGGATTCAAGTGTCTCCCCTGGTTCTATTATGATGTTGGTGTATTCCATATAGAGTTTTGATTCCATATCATCTTTGTTCAATTGAGTGCCTTCCATTAGTAGATGAACATGTTCCCACATGGCTTTAGCCATTTTCTGAGGATCAACACTTCGATAGATTGGATTTGGAATTCCTTGAAGTATGTAAATCATGGCATACTAATCTGCTTCGTGATGTAGTTTCTGTTCATCCGTGAGTTGAGATTCTGGAACAGGTTTTTCAACAGGAGCACGTGGAGGATCAGCAGATGGATCACCACCTTTAAGTCTGGTTGGCCACACAAATGGTCCTTCAAGTATCACTTGTTTCATGAATTTACCACGGGGTTTCCTAAGTTCAATAAACCATAAGAATCGACTTGCCCACTGAACATAGTTTCTAGGTGTAAGCATTGGGGGTGTATCAAGTGATCCTGCCTCATGTCTGGATTGTTGAGTTGTTATTACTTCACACATCCGATCAAACCAGTGAGGTTGTTTGGACGAATACTGAATTGGTTGTTGTGACATTGGATATGGTTGTTGTTGAGGAATGATTTGATGTTGTTGCATCAAAAGATGTTGTTGTTGTGGATGGAACGGTTGTTGATGAAATTGTGATTGTGATGGTTGCTGATACGATTGTTGCTGATGGTATTTTGTTGTTGATACTGCTGATACTGCTGTTGCTGAGAATGAGAGAAGTAGTAATGTGGTGGTTGAGACATGTTGAACACTTGTGTAATAATGGATCTTGTAGAAGGTATAGATGTAATACCAATTCTCGAAAATATGCTCCAAAAGAATTCTCGAAACTTTCTCTTAAGAAAATTCTCGAAATTTGTGTTTTCAAAAAATTCTAGTGTTCTCGAAACTTTTGAATGTTCTCGAAACTTTGAGATTCACGAAACTGTGAGGGTTTTCGAAAATGTGTGTTCTCGAAAGTTCGAACTTTTTCGAAAATGTATTTTGTTCTCGAAACTTTTGAATTTTTCGAGAATGCGACACACAAAATTTTCAAAATTGTACAATTTCGAAAATATTCACCAAGTCAAAGTGTTTTCTTTCTTATACAAGAGAGAAAACACTGAGTAATCAATCGGTAACACCAAAGAAGCAACTAAGAGTATTCTCGAAACTGTGGCTTTGAGATTTCTCGAAAGATAGTACAACTTAATTCTCGAAAATTAGGCGGTTTTTGTTTTTTTAAAGAAAGCTTACCAAAAACAAGTTTTTACTCAAAGATTCTTGTACTTCTAGCTATAAAATGATGAAAACTTAAAGAAAGTTGTAAACTTGACAAACTTTTCAAACATATGAGTATTCTCGAAAAATTGTACAAAATACGAAACTTTAGTTATGAATGAAAAGTTTGGAACTTTTTTGTTTGTAATGATTTGTAACACAAATTTGTAAGCAAAAGTGTGATAAAAATCAAAGAACAAACAAAAAGGTACCAAAAAAACGAGTAAAAAAATAGTTTTTGGTTCGAATGCAATGAAAACAAAACACTACACCTTCTTCTAGCGAATTATACCACTTGTTAGGTTCCTATTTAGTGATTACATAAGATATGTTATGATAGAAATGATATTAGGAGAAGAGATGGTTGATTATAACAATAAGAGAAATAGAAATGCAAGAGTTTCTTTAATATAATGAAATAACCAACAAGTGTAAGAGTTACATAAGGCCTCTATATATAGGCAAGGAGCTAGGGCAACATTTCCTCTCCTTTCTTTCATTTTATTCGTGTGGGCTTTGAGGCCTCATAGGCTTTTCATAAGCCTTTTACATTTAAAACATAATAAGAAATAATGCTAAGCAACCTAAGATTATTACAAATGACCGAGACTTGATAAATATTAAAACTACGTTCCCAACATAAAATAATTTATTTACCGAGTATCTGACAGATATCTAACGATTTCTTGAATAATAAAATACCGGTAAAAAAGTCTCTCGATAATGATCAAAACGAGCCGAATATTAATATGTTTTGGAGCTACTCACAATTTTATAAAAAATATTGAATTTCAATATCTCTACTAGTTATAAAGGAGAAATGGTCAATTTTTCAATTGTTGAGTTTTCAAATGGTTAATGTCAATTGTTGAGTTTTCAAGTTTCTATTGATGGAATTGTTGAGTTTTCAAGTTTCTATCTTTACTATTGTTGAAAATTCTTATTTATAGCAACTTTGTTAAATTTGTGGAATCATTGGCAACATTCCTGGAAAAGTCAACTTAGCATTCCTGGCAAATCAAAATAATTATTCACGTCATTGTAATAAGGAAACGATTTCTTTTGTTCATCAATGATTCTTTGGTTCATCAATGATGGCGGGAAAACTGAAATTCGAAACAAACCTAATGTATACCCTTTTTGTATCCTGAAAGCATAAAAGATATGCTTGATATCCTCACTCCAAAACATCTACATGAATTTCCATAGGAGAGTACATGGCATACTTAATTTGTAAACACGTTTTCATCCCCTCACATATAATTGTATATCACATTATGTCTCTCACAGTAGCGAAACCAAAGATAAACAAAGAAAAACCTCCATAACCTAAACCTGTAATCGATCAAGGATAATCAAGAAGAAGAAGAGATCTTGTTGATGTCGTATGTGGTGTTGTTTCTGGTTTTCTTATAATCGACTCTAAGGTAAACAAACAAAAACCCTTATCGTTTCAGTATATATACAATCTAACACGCTATAAACTTAATATTTAAACATGAATATGTCTCGTTATATTAAATATATACACGTATAAAAATATGCACGACACATAAAGGGTTAAACTAGAGGTATAGGATTATTTAAAAAGGGTGAGTGTCTGTGTGTGGGTGTTGGTGTCGAATGGCAGGATTGTCATACGTGTCAACATGTTCTAAAGCTGGTTAAAAACCAGTAATGGGTCGTGGTCTTTTTCTGTCTCGCTAAACTATGTTAGAATCAGTTAGGATTTATACCAAGTAGGGAAATTGGTCAATTGTCATATGTTTGGTCTCGGTAATTCTTGTGGTGTAAGACAGGTTGTGTCAAGTTTGGTCTTCTTGTTCAAACTTATGAAAATATATATGGCAATGGTTTTTCCATTGCCTATATAAACAACCCCATGTAAACATTCATTTCATATTGATATATACTTTTGTTACAGGTAGAAAGAAAGGAAGAAATGGAAATGAACAATCAAAAAAATGTTGATGATCTTGAGGTTGGTTTCTCTTATATAATGTGTCGAGTATCTATATGTACGTACTAATATACTTTTGTTCTAAAATCTCCTTTTATTGTTTTGTTAACAGTTTCATCCCCCTCCTAACCTTGCTCCACATCGTAACCTTTTTTCAACCCTAACTTGATCAATTGGAATTGGGATGACGTCATTATCATATCAAGTGATGACAAAGATGATGAAGAAGAACAAATCCCAATGCCAACCGTTGAGAGTCGAGTAGTCGTGGTTGGTCGGAAAAGAGTTTATAGTCTCATTGATGAAAGTGAGAGTGATGAAGAATACAATTTATGTTCTTTGCTTTTTGTTAAACCATCTTGTTTAACACGGTTTACAAACTATGTCTTCGGTTCCTTAGTTTATTGTCCTATAAAATATTAATGAATTACTGGTGTTGCTCTTTGTTTACATAAGACTATCAAACTAGCTGCATTCATTTTCTACCAAAAAGTTCTTTCCTACATTGCATGGCCTTTTTATTCGAGTAATGTTCGGAACAGATTGAACCATTATTTTGATAAGTATATCAGTTGGTTTCGAGTCAAGTCAAGTCGTGGTATTCTTAGTGATTTCTTCTAAATTGATTATCATGATTCATTATCAATCGGTGTCAATGATTGAACTTAAATTTAAAAGATAAAAAAAGTATTACACGATTTGGGTGATCTTTTGCAATTGGTAATAAAAGTATTACAAGATAATACAAGCGTATGGTAAATTATTCGAACCTAGACTTATTTGGGTGATCTTTTGCAATTGACAACCAGCCATTCATTGTCTACCATCCTTAATCATAAAGGGTTGAAGATAGCAACATCATACATCGCATTCGATGCGTACATTATTATAGTATTACACGATTGGCCTAACGTAACTGATGGGTGACTAATTTTTTCAAACTTCACTAATTTAGGCAAATATTTATCCTTGAAGAAAACGCATGTAATATTAGTATACAAAAAATATTACTATGAAAATATATTAGAACCAAAATTTGATTTATATCAAAACTGATTTACCACTATCCTAATTTCATGGAAAATGAATAACAAAAAAATAGAAGATCTCTTGGTCATTTAAAAACTTGCTTTAATGATGATATACGGAGTAAAAAAGTCTATGATATAAAAAGTCAATATTTAAAATATACTATACGTAAGGCTATTGCACCATGTCGTCTACCAAGAAGTTTTACGCGACGAGTAATGGGCATTGTTAGTTAGTATCTCATAATTGATGTAATATTTTATTTTTCGATCTCACTAAATATTTTCGTATGTTGTTTGATACATATGAAGAATTTTTGCTTGAGTTGAATTATCGTATGTTACAACCGTTTGCAATTACATTTTGATCTTTTCACGTTCTATTTTGAACGTTATACGAAACACTTACCAAAATATTGCATATCGTTAATTGTCTGCCACTAGGAACCTCCGTTGCCAAGAATTCCTCTTGCTCCATCTGAAGAAGACATGTTCCGGTTCCCCTTCAAACTAAAGAGAACCCAATTCCCTATTCGCCTTAGCTTTGAGATGACTATTAATAAAGCTCAAGGCCAAACAATTCCAAATGTGGGTGTCTATTTGCCTGACTCTCTTTTCTCGCATAGCCAGCTTTATGTGGCACTGTCCAGAGGGATATCCCGTAGAACAAAAAAGGTATTCGTTAAACCAGTCAAAGAGTTCTGTCAAGCAGGAATCTACATCTCAAATGTCATTTATCAAGAAGTTTTACGCGACGAGTAACGTGTTTTGTTAGTTTTTATCTCATAACTGATGTAATGTTTTACTTTCAGTTTCATTAAATATTTTTATATGTTGTTTGATCGATGTTAAGAATTTTTTCAAGATTTTAGTTATCGTATAGTACAACTGTTTGCAATTACATTCTGATCGGTTCATGTTCTATTTTGAACGCTACACAAAACACTCACTACAAAATTATAAATCGTTAATTATCTGCCGCTAGAAATTCCGTTGCTATGCACGGGTACTCGTCTAGTATATATATATGTGTGTAGTTTTTATATAAAAAAAACTTTCAAAATACACACTTAACTAATCAAATAAGTTTAAAAATTAACGACAAAATATTCAAATGACACACGGGTTGAGTCAGAATTGGCAAGAAATGACCCGCCGCAACGTGGCGGGCGCCACACCTTGTTCCTATGAACCAGGTTTATTTAAACTGGGCTGGCCGGATTCAATTGCGATGTACTTTTGGGCTGTTTCTTGGACTTTAGATGCACTTTCTTCTAGCTGGACTTTCTTTGATAAATGAACTACTAAAGCCGGATTCAATTGCGATGTACTTTTGGGCTGTTTCTTGGACTTTAGATGCACTTTCTTCTAGCTGGACTTTCTTTCTTGGGCTTTAGTAGTTCATTTATCTTCTAATAACACTTCGCTAATCATAGATTTAGCTAATAATTTTACAAATTTAATAAATACCCTTTAAACTTGTAAAACAAAACATGTATATATATATATATATATATATATATATATATATATATATATATATATATATATATATATATATATATATATATATATTTGAACTTAAACATGTATATTGTTGTTATTAATAAAGATTATTATCATTATCAATTAAAATTAGTATATAGACACAGGATTATAATCAAAATGAAAGCATGTGTTTGTAAATGAATACACGAGATTGTACATATACGAGTGTCTCATGTTATTCCTTTTTTTTTTTTTTTTTTTTTTTTTTTTTTTTTTTTTTTTTTTGAATAAGTAGACTCGCGAAAGTTCTATTTTTTTTTTGTTTTTTTTACTAATGACGTTTAATATTGATGTTTAATCTCGTTTTCCCGAGTTAGAAAGATGAGAAAGAAGATGTAAGAAAAAAACCTTTAAAATCACTTTGTCTTCAAGTCATCCAAATTTAGGATAAAGAGCTAGGCTTTTAGGTCGACAAAAAACATTCCATCTCAACAAATCTATATAAAAAATAATAATTAAAAAAAAAGATAATCTCCAACTGAACGCTCTCTAAGGTAGTTTTTTCAATTTCTAGATTTCTTGCTAGAAAAACAAAATTCCCTTCTGATTGTTTTTTTGGGTCTTATAGTAAGAATAGTATGTCCCACAAAAGCCAAATAATAGTTAGGGTTTTTTTATTTTTTTATTTTTTAAAGCATCGGCAAGTCGAGGTATTTTAATGGATTTTAGTTCTTGATTTAAATAATTCGGGGATCTTTTAGCTTGTGTGATTTGTTAGGATCGGGTAGATCGTGAGTGAGATTGGTACTAGCTAGATTAGTACTCGACATCTAGCTTAATGTCGAAAATAAATTAAGCCACGCGGTTTATGTGTTTAGGCCTCAAAACAAAAGGTTTGTTATGTTGGGCCATAAAACATAACGGGTTTGGTTGTACCCGAAGAAGAACTCGACATCTAGCTTAATGTCCGAAAATATTGTAAGCGACGTTATATGGTTTTCTCCGCCGTGAAGGGAACTTGTTGATTAGTGAAGTAACTCTTGAGTTGGGTACTTAAGGAGTGGAGTAGGGCGGAAAGAAGCTTCGTAATCGAACCACTATAAATCATTTTGTCCGGTATGCTCTTATTTTACTTATCTCTTCACATTTATTTTTGCATTTACCGCTTTACATTTATATTTTGCATTGCATTTATATTTGTGTTGCTTGTTGTTTATATTATGTTAGTAGTGTTTGTGTCATGGCATGTTATTACTAATATGTCTAAGTTTGTATTAATGTGACATGCCTTACTTGTTGCTTTATATTATCTCTAGTTCTTATAAAACTAGTGTTGACACTTTTCATATTATGTCACACTTGATCGGTGTAACAATTCGCAATTTCAGGTTAACTTTTATTCCCGAAAATTTTACTATTCACTTTTCACTATTCATCTCAGAAATTTTTATTTCATATTCTCGTAAGTTAAACTATTTTAACGATAATCCGAGAGTTTGACGCTCGTCGGATCATT
The DNA here is from genome assembly GCA_030686995.1 of Artemisia argyi. Lineage (NCBI taxonomy): Eukaryota > Viridiplantae > Streptophyta > Magnoliopsida > Asterales > Asteraceae > Artemisia > Artemisia argyi. Next base: position 35,790,718 of record CM060676.1, on the reverse strand, counting down.
TCTGCAAAAATCATAAAGCCGTGTCCGAGATTTACTTTTAGGTTTAAACGTCCTTCCAGCATCCCGATATATCCATAAAACATTATAAACAATAGAAATATGATTTTCTCTCATTTTAGGACAATTCCAAAAGTTTTGGAATTTTATGTTTTTCAGTTCAGCGTTTTACGCGAATTACGCGTTTTAGACCCGTGTTTCCAATTTTTAGCAGGGTTTTAGCACCCGATAGAACCTACCACTCATTTTATATTTTATTATGGAGTATATTGATAAGTTCTAGCATATTTATAAGTTTCATATTTTTAGGATACCCGATTTTAAGTTTCATGACTTAATAACTTACCGTTAGCGATTACCGGGACCAAAACTCACTCCGTAAGCTAGATAATACCAAATTTAAGTACCTAATCACTCCTCCCATCATATGAACGTGTATATGATGATTCACCAAGCCTTGGTGGCTTGGTGATAAGCCTTGAACTTTAGGATACTTGTATATTAAGCAAACTTGGTCACCAAGGGTTCATTAGATCATTACAAGTGTACATCTTGGCCTCCAAGTTTAGGCAACTTCCTAACACCTTCCTAGCACCTCCTCAAGGCCCTATATAACCCTCCTACCCCTCTTGAAGTCGTTCACAACACAAAACAAACACAAACACTCTTATTTTGATTTCAATCTTCAAGTTACACACCAAAGTTGAAGGCCTAGTTAGTCTCTACATGAATCAAGAGTTCGTTTGGTGATTACATGGTTAAATTAAGAGCTACATAAGGGTACTAGGGCTGAATTTAATGGGTTTTCACAAGGGATATATCAAGGCTAGCAAGGGTTACAAGAGTTATGGTGAAGGGTTTACAAGCTTAGGTTTAGTGTCCTAGTTCTATACTTGACTTCCTTTCTTTAGAAAGCCAAAAGTTGTAAGAAACTCTTATACACTTTCTTGCTCATTATCATTTTCATGCTCTTTGTGTTCCTTTCATGCTATATATGTTCTTGTTATTGTGTTCATGATGTTTAAAAATGGATAAAACAAGTATTGGTATACATATGTTAACTTATGACAAGTAAACAAGCAAACTAGTGATTTTCATGGAGAACCACGACCAAAATAGTATAACTATGATATTTGACACTTACTTACTATTAAAGAGGACTTCAAAAGGAAAACATAGCAATTTGAATCACCCAAAATGAGTACACGGGTCAAAAGTTATGACCATTTGAAGTTAGCGAAACCAAAACGGCAAAACTGCCTAAATAGCATTCTGATCAAATTTTGATTTTGAAAGTCCCACTTTTGCTCCGATTCATCAAAAAGTTAAAACACGAAAGTTGTCCGGAACGACATTTTCGTTCCGGAACAAAGAAGCTCGAGCCCTGAAAACGCTTTCTGAGTGATAATTTTCTTCAAATTCTTAACAGCCCATTTTTAGACCAAAGTTACTATATAATGATTATAATTAGATGAGACCAAGAGGTCTAATGACCTAAAGCCAAGACCACAACCATGGCTAAAGCCAAGGTTGAGTCTCAAGACCATGATAACAATGACCAAGGTCACGGCAAAGCCACGGCTAAAGACCATATAACTTTTAAAGATCAAAACTTATATATATATATATGTTATCAAATACTACAATAGTAGGGAGCCTCATGTGAGGAGTTCATTAAGTAAGCCGTCGAGACGAGTTGTGGATTTACGAATTAAAGTGTCCTGGCTCCTCGAACGTTTACTCCATGACTTCTGAATTATGTCGGCCCGAACGGTAGTAAGAGATGTACAACCTATACATGTTTCATAAACGACTTATATTCAACGACTTACACTATAAACTAAGTACTACATCATGAACATTATGCAAGACATATATAGGCAATTCGTCGTATTCTTAGACGTTACTCCAAACCTAAGTCGCAACGTTCTATTATAGGCTGCTCTTAGAGACTTTCGCGATTCGACTACCACTTTCATTTCTCATTACATAAGCTTAAGGTGAGTCATAGCCCCTACTCTTTTCGTACTTGTTTTAACTCTTGGGGGGGATACATGCTCAACTACTTGCTTACTTGTACAAATACTCAAAACATTTATACTTGATTGTTTTATACTTGATTGTCTTATACTTGATGGCATTATACTTGATTTCATACATACATGACTGTCTTTTATCTTTGGGAAGTGGCTCCCAGTAAACTTATATCTTTGGGAAGTGGCTCCCAGTAAACTTATATCTTTGGGAAGTGGCTCCCAGTTTTTCTTTGGGAAGTGGCTCCCAGTTGTCTTTGATACATCCTAACATTTGCGAATGTTTGGATACATCATAAAAGTGAGGTCTTCGGAGATGAAGTAGAGACTCACTACTAATTGCTTAATTGTTTTGATGAACTTATACATGTCTTATTCATACTATATGTTAGCAGTGGGTTGTGGACACACAGGTTACAAGTCTCTTATGGCGGGACTTGTAACTGAGTGGATTCACGATGCCTTTGCTGTGTGATCATTCTTTAAGGCTTTTTCAACTGTTTTAAGACAAACTCTATGAACTCACCAACCATTGTGTTGACACTTTAGCATGTTTATCTCAGGTTAGTAAGGCGATAGCTAGTGCGTGGAACTTAGAGTCAAGCTGCATATTCTGAATACTTACGCTTTTATCATTTACCATTCAAAACTTTGTATACATTTATGTATCATACTTTGGAATCTCAAGTTTGTAACTCGGAATTTATTAATCGAATGGTAACTTTTCAAAACGTCTCATTTAGAGTTCGTTTTCTATACCTTGTACTTTGTATTATGAAGTAGCAACCCTATGACACAGTCTTCCGCTGCGGTATTTTGGGGGTGTTACAATCGGGTGTTTGATACAAACGTTTTTAAGCTTTTAAACGGTAACATATTCACCCTCCCCCCTCTACGGTTTCCACAATTGGTATCAGAGCCAGGTTGCTCAAAATTTTAAAACAAATGATTTTCAAAAATTGAGTACAATCCATGTCTCAAATTACCCATGAAGGGGGATATAATATGAAAAGTATTTACTTGCTTAACACTTACAAGTTTTGTTATTAAGTATACTTTGTAATACTAGCTTGAAGGTTTTCTTAAACCAAAAAAAGAATAGAGTTACTAAGTGTCTGATCATGTATATTAAACGAGTCGTAAAGTGATGCGATTTTGAAAGGAGCGTTTGAGACAACTCCTTGTTTTATAGTAAATATATCTTTGTGAATGTTTTTCTTAGTCCTAAACGTGGAAATGTTACTTAACATATATCTTGTATCTTCGGTATCTAGTTTATTAAATTTTACATCTTTTCGCTGCATCAAATACTTGTTTGCGATGAGAAAATTGGTTTCTGTCAAAACAGTAATAACAGGTCACGATATCGTTAAATATAACGGACGGTACGGCTAAATACGGACGGTATCGCTAAATTTAACGTACGTTCGTCTGTTTTTCAGAAGTGAGTAATTTTCAAAAATTTGTTTAAAATCAACCGTAAGTTCGTAGGAGTCGTGTCACCTATCATTTTAAACAAAATTGAGTCTACTTTCATTTAAAAATACATTTAGGAAATGATTGTAAAGTAAAATTTACGAGAGTCTTTGATTCGTAACAAAGAGTCTTTTCCAGTCATGTCGATTGCGCAAATTTTTGGTCAAATTACAAAGAGAACATCACACGTTGATGTATTTATATTTTCAAAGTGTTGAACTTGATCAAATTTTAAAATGAGATGGAAAATAATTCATTTTCAAACAAAATCAAGCTAAGTATACATTGTTATACTTAATACACAAAATGACGATAAATATTTTTGTGTGTTATGATAAATGGTTATTTATTTTTCTTTGTGTCCTAGTATTGTTAGTTAATATTTTTGAGTGCTTATAGGTATTTTTAGTTGAGCTAATTATATCTATAATCACAAACGTTTTACATGCCTTTTTGCTATGTGTTGATTATTAGTTTTTCGGTTTATTTGTCAATAGGACTTAGAATATACTTCTTGCCCTAAGTTACGTAATTGATGCTGCATTGCATATAGACATAGACCACTTTTCTTGCATATGTGTTTTCAACATCTTGCAAGTTTAAAAATGCTTTAGTAACCTTCTCAGGAATAGAAACTGATAATGCTCTTATTATACATATTTATCATGTCGATTATATATTATATATCTATTATATTATATAGAATATCATGTTATTTGTGTAGAATTGACACTAATCTGGTTGCAGGATTGAACGAGAGAAGGAAGTTAGAAATATCACTAAAAGGACGATAAAGTAACAACTACGACAAAAGGAAGGACTTGGAATGAAAATACAAATATAAAAGACCCAAGTACACCGGTCTTAGGACTATGTGCGGCGTACAAATGAGATTGAATCTATACGAAGTACGGCGTACTTTTTACGGAGTGCGGCGCACTTATCTTGTCAGTTACAAATGCAGAGTTACTCATTGCATTCATTGTGAGGTCGATCACTTGTCCTCAATTACTGAACTCTGGAGTTAAACTAGGTCAAGAAAGCCTATATAAAGTGACCTACGAGTCAGAACTAAGACAGCAGCAAAAGGGGGCAAACATCTAGTAAAGTAGGGGAAAGTATACAAAAGTGATATTGGTGAACTCACACCAAGTTCACCATATCAAGGTCGAATTGTAATCCTATTACTGTGACATAGGGTAGGAGAACGAGCCAAGAGAGTTTTCTCTGTGAAACCATTTGTTCTTTAGTTGTAATCACTTTGGTACAATTCTCTATTTCTACGAATTATATTATGAAGTTTATGAAATCTATGTCGAATGATATGTGTTTTGTTACCGAGATAATGAAGTAGTCGTTCTTATGTTTATTTGGGTGATTTAGTTATATGGTTGTTTTCATTGTAATGTACGCTTGCTATTTGATACTATGCTTAAGTTTAATTGATGAGATTATGTTTGGATCATTGTTGAATGTTTGATGTATCTCTGTGGTAGAAGTAGGTCGAAAGGGTCTACCACTTTGGTATTATTTCAAGGTGTTTGTCTATGGCAACTTTGTGTTTACCTTATAGAAATTGGTGGACAAAATGTTTATCAACCCATCCATGATCTTATTTAAAGCATTATCACATGTCTAACGAACTTGATGAGGAAATTGGCTTATGTATACTTCTGTTATGAACCATCCTTAATGCATTTGATACATTGAGAATTATAGGTCGAAAGGGATTCTTAATATGTTGGATAGTTATTTGTAGGAATGATCACCAGTCATCTCTTGCTTATATATCTTGTTCATGATTGCTTGCTCATCATTTAATGTTTACTTCCATGTTTCTTAGCCTAAATAAACATAACTTTAATCATATAAACAAACAATCTAAATTAATAGTCTTTGGATAAGTGACAGTCTAGGGACTTTACTTTGACACAATTGCTAACTTGGCTTATCTACAATCTCTTGGAACGACCTGATCTTACCTAAAACTTTACTATAAACGGGGGTTATACTTTACCCTTGTGTTTTATATATTAAGGAAATTGGTGAAATTAGTATTATAAATTTAAAGCTTTCGAAACACATCAGAAACTAAGTTGGTTGATCATGTGTATCGAAAGATATTGTCTTACACAATTATTTTTCCAAAGGTTTAAGTGTTAAAACTATATCAACTCAAAATATTTAACACTTTCATTAAATCCTTAACATGATCTCTAAAACTTTACATCCTTTTATCTTACTTGACCATGGGTTGTCTAAACAAGATAAAAGATCATATTAATACACTAGTATCTAAGTAAAAAAAATGTATTAAACTTGCATTGATCTACACACACACAAAATGCTTTAAACGTTTAGCATTTTACGTATGTTTTATAAAAATGGTTAAAATAATTATTTTTATACTTATGATATGTCGAAAACTAAGAATATTATACTAAATAATAAATAGTTTTTCGCACATAAAAATAAATGACAATCTAGAAGTAGTAAGTTAATATGCCATTAACATCACACATACAACTAGTATTAGAATAAATGAAACACATTTATTAAATTTTTATTTTCTTTGTAAAAGTAGTGATCGTGAGGATTAAGAAATATTTCGAGCACATATCAATTCATCATTCAAATTATGATTGACGTAATCATCAAATCTAATTGACAAATTTTCGAGTATGGACATGAAATTGGAGTCATTATTTGTATAGCTTCAAGATAACATTAACATATAACGAAATATATTATCTTGAATTTACATACTCAATCACACTCGGTTGTTATGAAAATAATGACGTCCTCTCAAGACGAAAATAATATGCATCGGATCATGACTCACACTTGTGTTGAAGATGTCATATTGAGTTTTCTTGTGTAATGGTTGTGTTCCAAACATTAAACCAATGTGTTTAAAAGATGCATAAAATACACAACTAAGTAGGATTGACAACTTGGATGTTTCATCCGAAATATTCAAGTAATTTACTTTGCAATGCAATTAAAATGTGTCATTTCCGAAAAACCAAACACGAGCAAACAAACAACATATGTCAACTTTGCTCATGAACGACTCAACACTCAAAATCACATGTCAAGTAAAAGTGTCACACATAATATGTTATTAACTATTATGTACATAATCAATCTTCGAGAAAATCACATTTATTTCTCTTATCAAAAAATTGACAAATGATAACTTATATCTTATGCATCTTATTTTCTTTGTAGCATGAATAGTTGTGTTACAAGAGAATACATTGCATCTTGTTTAACAAATATATGATATTAGATTTGAATAATAACCCAATACAATATGTGTCATTGCATGAATCACTAAAATTCGCTCATACACTAAAATATTTGTTTTTCTAAGCATTCACAAGATCTATTGAGGTAAGTAACCTTTAAATAGATTTTTTTCTCAAGATATGTAAAGAAGCATTCTTGAAATACTCTCGATGTAGTAGATTCAACATCATTTCACGTTAAGACATCTTTTAACTGTGGAAAATCAAATCATGTTAAAATAACATGTAATAACTAACCACAATTCAGCCGTGGACCTCCTTACCTTGATACCTCTCTGTTCTTCTAGTCCAAGCCCACGTATGCTTTTCTAGTTTCTGTTTTCCATTCTTTATATACCAAGGGCCCAAATTAAATATTGAGATACCATGACTTCTTGAGCTAAGTCCCTTCGCTGGACATGTGGTCTCCAGAACTCAAATTTTGACACAAGTTATTAATGTCCTTGTCTAAAAACATAAATGTTTCCTTTTCTTCTTATTCCCACAAGCTTTGCTTTGCAACAGAAACAGTGACTAACAAACATCAGATTTTTATGCAGATAATTAGCTAACCGTGAATATCTCTTTTTCTTATTTCTTCGGCCTTTTGAACCAACTAAATTGGAGTTTGCACGAAAAAGTTTTGAACAAAACCGTGCAACAAGGTTAAAATATGTCATGCCGGAGTTTATATATTCACATTAGCTACAAATCTTGTATATTTACGTGTCTTTCAATTCATTGCTCCATTTTAATACTAAAATGCATATTGAAAGCAAATTAGTGCCAAATATCATAAAAACACGATAAATAATAGCAATAAACATGGAATAACGATATTCAAAATATTACTTTATTTGATGTTATCAACAATAATATAAATATTATAATGAAGGCACAACCTACAAGTTAACGTAAGATGAAAATAAATAAATCAGATAGTAAATATAACAACGATGGATGTAACTTTTCTCTACGGTTTAATTAATGATATTTGGAAAAACATTTTTAAATATCACGAGACAGCATGGCCCGTGCGATGCACGGGCTTCGATTACCATGAAGTATCATTAGTCCGGCAATGGTTAATTAGATGTGTTAACATTAGTCGCGAAACGTAAAGTGTTAAACTAAAAAATTAGCTTTATTAAGTTTTTACAAATAGAAATGTTTCATATGAAAGATACTCAAAAATGTGTTTGACCATTAATACACGTGATTGTATGTAGTAAGTGCACGTTTGATTTGCTTACTTAGCGGTTCTCAGCTTTGAGGTTCTTAGATTTGATCATCCTTCCATGTTGATACTCTACTAAAGAATACCATCAAATCATTGATGTTGCTCTCCCATTTACCCACATTCGCATTCCCATTTCCATGAACTGTGTACTGCGAGATTTTAAGTAATTTCTTTTATCGCTATAAAGTTCAGCGCGTCCTTTACAATATAAATCTTTGTGCGATATTCCATTATATACTCGTGAAACTTACCTTGTAGAACCGGTCAAACAAAGAAACATGGTCACAAACATTCGATTTTTAAGTAAGGAATCGCTATTTTCTATAGCATGTAAAGCGTATCAGATTTCAAATTTTGACGAACATTATAGTACTTTACGTGATGAGTGACCACATATGATATTATCACACAGTTAATAAATTTCTTTCTCCTACCATTTAGGATTCTAACTGTATGAAGACCATAACAACTTAAATTTGTCATAAAAAAAATAATAATAAATAAAATAAATAAAAAAAGCTTTTTAAATGTGCTTTTTAATACATAAGATAGATAATTGTATACTTTCAAATTTAAAGAGACCATTCAATTTTGAGTATGTCTCTTTGCTTGCCACATTAAGTATAGAGATCAAATCATGAGGATAACTTTCATATCGTAAAACATGTTCATTCGGAAAACGATACTTTACACTACTCATAGTTGAGTTTTATTCATAATAGCAATGTATATCGCTATCTTAAAGACATGAACACTGCGTTCCCGAGTTTTAATTTTGAAAGAAGAGAAAAGAAGTGGGAAGAAAATGAAATAAATTTGTGTTCCAGAGTTTTTTCAGGAGAGAAGAGAGAAGAAGAGGAGAGGAAATTGGGTTATATTTCTCTCCAAAACTTTCTTCCCAAAAGTGGGATGATTTGGGAGGAAAGTATACTTGGAAACTTTTAATTAAACAATGACTTAAATGCCCAAGAATAAAATATAAATTTTATATGTAACAAAGGGTATAATTGTAAAATCATCGGTTTTCTCTTCTTTTCTCTCTCAACTCGAGAACACGGTGTAAAAAAACAAATTACATTACTCTTCTCTTCTTTTCTATCCAATTTTATCTCTTCTCCTCTTCTCTTTCATATTATAACTCGGGAACAAAGTGGAAGAGACATGGTAACTTGAAAGGGTTCATTTATTTGTATAGATGCATTAATGCTATCATTCAAACGTGAATTTCATTCTAATTCGGTGATGCATCCTAGCGTCAATAGGTAGGTACTATATGAGTTGACTTCAAACAATGGGTTCATATCTAATATATTAAGATATCAAATTGATATTTGCATAATGTAGTTACCAAACATGTACGAACATTTAAAATGAAATACAAACACATGATTTATTGCCATTTAATCAAACACGTATTACGCAGGCGATGCTAGGTATTTGAATTAATTTTTCTCACACAATTTTATACTTAAAAATCCTTGAGACAAATTGCCATCCTTCATGAATATTGTGAGGTAATTTAGGTCTGTGCTCAATGTTTCGAAGAACCTTCAACTATAATACTCTGTAAGAAAGATATACTTGTCTAAATTCCAAATATATATATATATATATATATATATATATATATATATATATATATATATATATATATATATAGTAGTGTACGCATACTTTTATTACATCAGATATACATTTGTTTTATAGTCGTCATTTTATTAACACAAAAACTAAAGATATAAAATAATCATAATCCATGAGATAAGGCAAAACACTAACAAAAGTGTGAAGAACCATACGTGTTGAGAATAATGGTATGTTTTCAAGACGTAGTCGTTTAAGAAGTTGGTTATGAAACAAAAAAACTATGTCCTGAGAATTAACATTAACTTTACGATTTTTAATATATGTTTTAACTTAGAAAAAGTCGTGACAAAACCATAATTTACCATCATTATCAACTTACCATATTGATTCTGTTGTGAAAAAGAATAAAGGCGTGGCCCTCCATTTAAGGTATTTATTAGGCACAAAGAAGAGATAAATCAATAATTAAAAGTTGACAAAATGGAAGCCATCAACAATGCGTACAAATTGACGATTGAAAAACTAAAATAATTACACCTTTAATGTTATAATCATTACCTAAAATAAGCCATCAACAATGCGTACAAATTAATTGCACTTTTAGTGTGATAATCGTTACCTAAAATAAGCCATAACATTAAAAACTTTTCACACATCTAGTAAACCTCGCCTCTCACACACATTTGCAGTCACTTGTTTACCCTAATCTTTTCTTTTGCAGCCACCAACCAAAAGCTAATCTCAAATCGTCCCTTTGATCCTCACTACAATCATCTATCACAAAAACAAATCTTCTCTTGTGTTCTTCAAGTGACCTCATCGTAGTCTTAATCTTCATCAATCAAGCGATTAACACAAATTACAAAACACCTTTTGTGTTTAATCAAAACACAACCATAATCAAGAACCCACCTATATATTTCTTGCTCAATCTTTCGTGGCATAGCTTCAAAGGAAGCGGCTTCAAGATCATTTTTAAATGGTCTCGGGTAGGATTTGTTTTATTTTTGTGTTTGTATTTAAGCCGACCGAAACTAATGATTATAACACTCTTGTTATAATTCATTCTTTCATTTACGGATATAGTTTTGTTGCGTCTTTGACAAAAAAAAGATTGTATGTAACATAATTGTTATAATACAATCTTTATTTTCAGATGCAAAAGATGAGTTAAACATTACACAGATCAATGATGGGTTAATATGTAAGATCTTAAAAATCTTTTGTCTTGATGAAATGAACCTGGGATCTTATATTCGAGTCGTGGTTGTGTTTTGATTAAGATCTATGATGGGTTTTCTTGATGAGATCTTTGTTTTATTTTCATGTATAGATCGAGTCTATTGTTGTGATAGAGTTGGGGAGTGACGTGAGGGTATTGCGAGTTTTGGTTTCATTATCTGCTATTTATAAGGCTTTTTGTGACAAACTCTTCATATTTGTAACTGTTTGGACTTTGGAGGATAACTCTTGAATGCCTGAAACTCCAGTAACTGTACATATTTGTCTTCCTCTTTAAAACTTCACATTAAATTATGGCTCCTTAACGCATTAGAATGCTAACATTTAAGTTTGTGCCATTAATTCTAACATTTACTTTAAAAGCTCAAAATAAGCTCGGCATGTACAAAATTCATTAGCTTAATACACAGTTTTAAATTGTGCAGGCTTGCTCCTTTTTGCAGTGTAATTCAATATTGATTCTTTTGCCTTAAAATTGATTTGCATTAAATTTCAAAATAATTATATAAAATATCAGAGTATAACCGCTTATGCATACTGATAAACTACCCGATTATGATATTACCTTTTTAGCCTTTGGTGATAATCAAAGTTAAACCAAGATAACATGATTACGAAATTACTTGAATGAAACGTATACATCTTATGATAAACTATTAAACTTTATTAGGAATACAAATAATATTCGGATTCAAAAAAGCATGAGAGACTTTTTATATCCAAGTGCATATAATTTGGTTGCTTTGAATTCATTAATGTAATCAAATAAATACTTCATAACAATAAGGAAGGCTTTAGACATTCAAGCTTCAAAGCTCTTAAAAGCTTCAAAATCAGCTACGAATGTACTTAATTCATTAGCTTAAACCACATATTTGAGTTTCTTAGCTTGTGGCATTAATGCTCACATTCAATAGGGGGAACTCATTCTTTATATATATATATATATAGATTACGTGCTATTACTATTAGAGGAACAGGCACAAGCCCGGTTTTTGTGTGAAGAGATCTAGTATTTTACCATTATAAATAATTGTTAATAATAAAGTAATATCTGCGAGGTTTCAATCACCTATGCTCCCTTTATTATTTTCGGTGGACCACAAGAAGTAAAATTCTCAGCCGTCACTTTTGTTTTATTATTTGAAGAATACAAGCAAAAAATCTCAGCCGCCACAACTGAAGAATTGAATACATAGACTTTGATTGGTATATTTTAATTTATTTTGTTCGGAAGCTAGCGTTGATTGTAGCGGTTGAAGTGCGGTTTGCCGATGAATTCCTTGGCTAGTTTTATTTTTTGTTTTATTGTTGAAAAAAAGGAGTTATAGTTGCTTTATTTTTTGTTTGTTAGTCGATTGTTCGTTCGACTTTTTTACCGGTCGACTATAGTTGACCGTTGGCAGCAGTCCCTAAAGTCGACTGTTGGTATGGTTTTATTAGTCGACTTAACCGACCGTTGGTAATAGTCAACTAAAATCGATTGTTGGTACGGTTTTGAAACGAGTCGACTAAAGTTATGCTTTTATTACGTCAATGTTTTGTTTTTCTTTTCTTTTCTACTTTACTACTCCAGTCCGAGCTTTCGCTATTTCACTTCTCGGACTGCGAGGGAGTATTAGAGGAATAGGCCCAAGCCCGGTTTGTGGGTTTAGGGTATCTAGGGTTTTACCTTTATAAATAATAGTCAATAATAAAGTAATACCTACGGGGTTTCAATCATCTAACAATTACACGCATAATGTGTAGAATATGACATCAATAGTTCAATTTAAATATCAACCTTAACACCATATTAGTTAAACAAAGTAAAATACTTTGTGCAACAAACACATATAGTAAATATTAATCGATATTAACACATAATGAAAATTTTATGTAGAAAAACTCGCACATGCACGAGATTGTAACTATATAATTATAAAATGTGTCTTATTTATCAGCTTCTTATATGCAGAAGGTTGAAATTAGTACTTAATATTTTCTTTCAACAAATCAAATTTTTTAATCCTTTAAGGTAAATGAGAAAATTTTGACTATTTATGGTGTAGCAGCTATATTTCGATTTATCCTCTTTTTTCAAGGATTTCATAACTGGACATTGAACCCATTTCATATGATGGGAGTTGCCGGTGTATTGGGCGCTGCTTTGCTATGCGCTATTCATGGTGCTACTGTAGAAAATACTTTATTTGAAGATGGTGATGGTGCAAATACATTCCGTGCTTTTAACCCAACTCAAGCTGAAGAAACTTATTCAATGGTCACTGCTAATCGCTTTTGGTCACAAATCTTTGGGGTTGCTTTTTCCAATAAACGTTGGTTACATTTCTTTATGTTATTTGTACCAGTAACTGGTTTATGGATGAGTGCTCTTGGAGTAGTCGGTCTGGCCTTGAACCTACGTGCCTATGACTTCGTTTCTCAGGAAATTCGCGCGGCGGAAGATCCTGAATTTGAGACTTTCTATACCAAAAATATTCTTTTAAACGAAGGTATTCGTGCTTGGATGGCGGCTCAAGATCAGCCTCATGAAAACCTTATATTCCCTAAGGAGGTTCTACCCCGTGGAAACGCTCTTTAATGGAACTTTAGCTTTAGCTGGTCGTGAAGGTCAAGGGTTCGATCCTCACTCCCTACAAAAGGCTGGAGGCCCTTTTCTACCTTAGGTAGAACCGGAAGCAGCCTCTCTACCTTATGTAGGGGTAAGGCTGTCTACATATCAACCTCCCCCATACACCGTGGAAGACGGTATTGGGACCCATAACCCGTGAAAGACGGTATTGGGAGTTACTTTACTTTACTTTACTTTAGCCTATATCAATAAACAATCTTTTGAGACTATGTGTCGGTAATCCTTAAAAGGGTGGAAAAACGTAACTAGATGGAATATGAGCAGAATTAGACATAATCAAATGCAAAATCTGAAAGAATCAAATGAGAGTAAAATCAAACAAATAAAAACATAACTTGATGCATAATCAAGTGAATGTAGACATAACCGGATGCAAAGCATAATAAAACATAACAAGACATATGCATAGCATAATCATACATAACCAAATGTTAGAACATGCATAATCAAAGTAGAATCAAGCGAAACCATATAAAGATACAAAATAGTGTCTGAAAAGTACAGAACCGAACAAAACATGAAAATGAACTAAACAACGTGTTGTTAATGTGCAGATACAACACGTAACTACTCAAGAACTAAGTGGAATGTCTAATACTTTAACATCATCATCACCAATGCAAAACAAAATTTAGCCCGCATAATGCGTTATAATCCAACAAATGAGAGAAACCAGCGCATGAAAATACTTCCCAAAACCACTATGAGAACCGATACTAGCAATTGTTGGAATGTAGGAGTTGAATACGACTATGGGTGTATGAGCCTATTGGGGGCACACACTTCAAACATTTAGAATACGTTACTATTTCATGTAAAGCTCAAAATGACCCGTTTTGGACACAAAATGAACTAGACACTAAACTTACTTGTCTTAATCCTTATGGCCGGTCTATGAAGGATCTAGCAGGGATTTTAAAGTGTCTAGGTTCATTAAAGATAATGAGGAATTGAAGAGTTGTAATAAGGCTCAAAGATGAAAGAGTTCTATGCTTATCATGAGGGTGTTTAAGCCTTATCATGAGCTAGGGTTGAGAGGCTATATAAACCCTCATTCCCTGCTCATTATACATGAAATTCACATCCACATAATCACAGAAACTTCTCCTTATTCCAGTCGATTGAATCAAAACTTTCTCTAGGGTTTTGGTTATTCGAATAACACTCATACAACCTATTACTTGCATTTGATTGATCCAAGGCATATAAGTAGTTGTTGATTGATCCAATTGCTTCATCATTAGCATTAGGATTCGTGTTCATTGGTTCCCTCGGTCGGCATAGCAAGCAGAAGAAGAAACTCTTCATTCTGTGCGTTCTCGGACATAAACTGGTATTCCAGGTTTCTTAGTTTTGTAGGATATCGGACAAAGAAGGATTTTGGATCTTAGACAACAGAAGGATCTCGGACAAAAGGCAGTTTTGGGCTGTTTTTGTTTTGATCCAATTTTGAGCATTGACACTTGTTGTTTTGGGTTTACGTGGTACACGGCTAGCATTTCGGGTGTGTTCATTTGACGTATTTATGTGAGCATAGAGGTGGTATTTTAACCACCAGTTGATTTATTTGCAGGTGACTATGAGGGTTAGTGTTTCTCGTTTCCTTTTTTTCTTATGTGTTTATTATATGTGTGTCAATTGATGCGTGGTTTTGCAACCTTGCAAAAGGTTTTACTTCTCAAGGGATCTTGAGAAGCTTGCAATCCCCACCAGGTAGTGTACCTGACCGATGAAGTATAGTGTAGTGGCAAGTACCGGAGGATTGATCGTTCTATCGTGGAATAGTGTCGTTAGGATCAAAACTTAATTAAACTAGGTCTAGAGATGAGGGATGATTCTTTTTGTATTTTTATAGTTTTTTAGAAAGCAAGTAAAAATCTCGAGTTTTGGAAGAGTGGGCGGAATTAGTTGCTAGTCAACTAACCCAATTAACTACTAATGCAATGAAAATAAATTAACAAGAAAGTAAATGTGGAGAAAAAAATAATAATGGGAGAAAAGTGTTTACTTAGATTTCACTACTCCCTAGCTAGCTTTTATTAGTAGATTAGTTTGTTACAATTGCGTGGATGACGGATTATATTCCTTAATACCATTCGTAGGGCCATGTACGATCTTCCCTAACTCTATAAGCTTCTACCTCTTCCTATGTCGAGCCGACTACTAGCTCCTAACATGGCCTCCTTAGTAATTACTTATGCATTAAATACAACTAATTAATCATAGTACACATCTGATCATGTTTCTTAAGACGTTCAAGCATGTTACCAATTGGAAGTCTGCCAGTTTTCTTAAGCCTAACATCGAAATCATTCATCCATTACAATTAATAACAAACAACCTACCAATAATCAATAGCTATGTTTCATTACATCTAAGCAAACAGAAAAAAAACCTAGCTGATGAGGCAAAAAATGAACCATTTTTAGGGGGTCATTTAAGCCCGAGCTCGAATTTATTTGATCAAATATTGCCCTAAATCGTTCCTTTTGTCATTTTAGATACTTTTGGAGTGAAATCTGGAAAAAGAAGCATTTTGGACGTTTTTGGAGCATAAAAGTGAAGAAAACGGCAAAGTCTTAATTTTCCTTGCTGGGAACAGTACCTGACGGCGTCAAGAGTAATACAAGAGGTGGATGTGGACAATACACGTGACGATCCAGAAAGTTTTGTGCATTAGAGATGACGGCGTCACCCAAGGCCGTCATGGTCCAAGTATTAGTGACGGCCCAGAAGAAATTTACACATGACGACGTCAAAAGTGGATCTAGGCAATCCAATTTCATTATAGGCGGCGAGTTGACGGTGTCAGAAATTCCTTCTTGACGCCGTCTGATGAGTGCTCAAACACTCATCATTTTTGGTCAAATCTGAACTGCAAAACATTTAAAAACACTCAAAAAGGCATCAAAATACTGAAAATATTCCAGGAATTGTGTTTTATATGTTTCAAATGCAAAATGAGTAAAAATAGATGAAAAACGAACAAAGTTTGCATAATTGGCAGTTTCAGTCCCCCAACTTTCAAAAATTGGCAAAAATAGTCCATGAGTACTTATTTTAAAAGAAAAGTCACCAAAGGTCCTTTTGAAATCATTAGTTGTCATATTTAGTCCTCTGGTGAAAAATTTCAAAAGTTTTGAGAATTTACAATTTTGGTCCCTCAACTTTGAGTTTTGTCAGTTTTGGTCCCTAGAAGAGATATTTTGAAGAAAAGTCAACATCAGTCCTTCAGGAATTAGAAAATGACATTTCTGACCCTTGGAATAAAGTTTTCATGAATTGGCTAAATTGGTCCTTCAAAGTTCAAAAATGACAATTTTGACCCCCGGGTGATTTTAACTTGGAAAATTACAACAAAGGACCTTGTGGGATTACAACTTGGCAAGAATAACCCTTGGAATAATACTTTGGCGGATTGGCAGAAATACCCCCTAATTTTCAGAAAGTTACATGAATGGTCCTTGCGTTATTTAACTAAACCAAATGGACTCCTTTTTATTATCCACCCAATCCAAACACAAAACAAACCCAACACCCTTGCCCCATTTCCCTGTGGCCCAAACACAAGCCCAATTCCCACCCAGGTTAGCTAATAATACCAGGGTCAACACCTTTGACCTCCACCTCACCCTCATCTCCCTTCAACACCCGTGACCTCCATAGCTAAAACACCATCATCACACCTATCCACCCTTTCACTGCCAACACTCAACCCCTCACTAACTTTCCCACACTACACTCCAAATTACACTCCCTGCTGCCAGTAATCTACCCCAACTTGCAAAACCCAGTTTCCCGCCAAAACAAATTAAACGGCCAGGATCATGATTCCTATTCCAAGGGTGGAAAAGATTGATGGGAAATGCTCTGACCACTGTTTGGAACCCAAAAAGATCATTATAAAAGAGAAAAGATGGAAGCAGAGACAAGAGCTAGTTTTTAGTAGTGTAGTTTTAGTTTAATAATGTCATTCTTAGTGTAGTTTAATTAGCAGTTGTATTTCCTTGTTCAAAATTGTTGTGATCTTTTTATTCCTGTTTTAGATTGTACTCAGCCTTTTATTAATAGAAATTCGCATTTACTTTTCAAAATTTATATCTTTCAGTTTTGCTTATAAGTGGTAATCTCAAATAAATCTTTTGCTAATGTTCTTATAAGCTCATGAGAGCTCTTTAGTGGCTTAGTTGATTCAGTGTAGCATAAGTTCAGTTCCATTCAAATTTCTATAAAAATGATAAAATAAAATATAATAAAAATCCAAAAAAAAGAAGAAAAATAGAAGAGGAGGCTGAATACCATGGTCTAGAGCTTGTGGGAAGCAATAGGATATATTTGAGAATTGTGTAAACATGGATTGAGCAAAGGACTATTGTAAGTCAATTTTCACTCCACTGTGTGAATGCTTATTACTGTTCATTCTGCTTATTACATGCTTGAATTAGTGCTTATTCAGTATTTCCCTGCATATGTAGTGTACTTGAAACTATTAGTTCCTCATTTGCTGAAAGTTA
The DNA here is from genome assembly GCA_030686995.1 of Artemisia argyi. Lineage (NCBI taxonomy): Eukaryota > Viridiplantae > Streptophyta > Magnoliopsida > Asterales > Asteraceae > Artemisia > Artemisia argyi. The sequence goes on along the minus strand of CM060676.1, from coordinate 35,772,704 downwards.
TTTGCTAGTTTCTTAGAATCACTCATTTTACTCATTTTAGTCATAAGTAATGTCAACTGTTTTGGCTTAATAAGCTACTCATCTCTGCATCAACCTAGCTTATAGGTATTCATATAGTATATTTAGTACATTTGCATCAGTAGTTTGGCTTCAAATGATCATTTGCACACCAAATCATAAAACAGTTAGTGTGTAAAGGGGTGTTTGGATCAGTGTAGTCGTCTTTGTTCCTGTTGTTGTTTTAATGTTAATTGAGCATGAGTAGATTGCATCACATTTATTTAGGATAGTAAAGCATTAAAATCCAGTACCTTCTTGGTAAAAAGTCAAAATGATCTTTGATCTCACTCTAGATGTTCACTGTCAAGATTTTAGGTAGCAAAATCTTGTATTTTAGTTAAATAGTTGTTAATCTAGCTTTAAGTCATCTCATTATAGCATAATATATCATATTCTATCATTAGATTAGGTTAAAAGTTCATGTTAGTCAAAGTTCTTCAAAATCTAAAAAAGTCAAATCTGTCAAAATGGACAGACTATCTTTGTGATCCATAGGGTTTAATATAAATTGGAAATCCAAAGTTTTTATGAATTTGTGTTATTTTGTTGGTAGTTAACATTTTCCAAAAAGAAAACCTGAGTTTAGATCTCATTTGCTTATTAATAAGCAGTGTCAAAGTTGACCCTTTGAACAAAAACCTCCCCTGTGCACAGACTTGGTGCCATTTTCATAGGCTTCCATAGATCTTATTAGTGGGACCCAGGACCCAAACCTTGGTTTTTTAGAAAGCCAAGCAACCCATCTCTACGGTTCAGGTCTTAAGTTGCATTCCCAAGCTTGTTCAATAGGGCTGCAATGCCCATTTACTTTGGTCCATTTTCTGATACATGCTGAGTTCTCAGCTTTTGAACCATAACTCTAAGCCCTCCCCAGTGTCTGATTGTGGACCCAGGGGTCACCACTTGGCTTATTTAAAAGCTCATAAGCCCAACTTTCTAGTTCTTGGCTTAATTTAGCTTCTAGCTTATTGGAAAAGCTTGAAACTTGGCCTGCAAATCCCTCTTTGGTCTATGTGACAGGCAGTGTAACTAGGATTGCTTATTTGCTTGTTTCAAGCTTATCAGCCCAATTTTCTTGTTCCTTTAGCTTATTCTTAGTGTCTTTAGCTTACTTGTATCCTATTTCATTCCTGTTTCAAGCTCGTTAGCTTATTTGAGTGCTTAATTAAGCTTAAAACATCAAGATGAGCCAAAAAGCTCAATCTGATAAGCTCATAAGCTCTCACTGAGCTTATTCTCAATCTCTAAACTTTTTGTCTTCATTAAAGTTTCATATTATCAGTAGTCAATTAGTTTTGTAAAAAGAAAAACAAAAAAAACCCACTTTAATTTTAGTGATAGCTTCTATTTAAGAAGTTTATTGCTTATTAGCTTATTTTTCTTAATCACTTACTGTTTTTAAATTTTTCTTAGGTTCTTGTATTTATTTAATAATTTTGTAAAAAGTTTCAGATTTTTCTTTGCTTATTTAGTATTTATTATAATTTACATTAGTTTTAAGTAATTAATAAATAGTAATAAATTAGTAATAAATAGATAAAAAGTAGGAAAAATATATTTTCAGTTTTAAAATTAGTTTTATATTATTTTAGATTTTTCCAAGTTTTTATTTTATTTTTCTAAGTTAATTTTATAATTATTTGTATTTTAGTGTAATTTAAATAATTAAAAGTAATTAGGAAATTAGTAATTAATTAATAATAATTATATAAATATTGTAAAAATTAATTTTAATTTTCTAAAAATTTTCTTTTATCATTAGAATTGTAAAAATGTAATTTTCATATTCGTAGGTATTTTATTTCCACAAAACTCGCGTTTTATTTCGTATGTTCACGTAACTTTAATCTGAACGTACGCGTTTATAGACTTAGCTCACGTTTTTAGTGTATCTGATCATCAGTAATTATTCATATAGTGTTCCTAAGTTATTTTCATTCCTCATATCTTAGTGTAATCATACAAATCAAATTCCTTATCTTTCTGTCCAAATTCACCCGATCACAAACCCGTTTTGTTTACCATCACACCTCGTCGGGACATAACGACCCGGGGAAACCCCTATACTTCCACGGAGATTGACTCTCAGTAGTTTGACTTTGTTGACCATTCCTTGGTCAATTTAGGTTGACTGTTTGGAGCCAACCACCGTCACCCTGTAAAATCTATATATAATTTTCCAAATTTCATTCATTAGTGTGCAACTTTGAAGGAAAAAACCCTAGGTCGAATTTTTCAGCTTTTTCAAGGGTTTCAACCCTTTGAAACTTACATGTTCAATTTGAGATAAGTACTCTTTCAATTCAATCAATATGTCTATCTGTTGTTTGAATATATCTTACGCTTGTCTTCAATTTAACATGCTAGGCTAGATTACTTTTGTGTTTGCTTAGATGTAGTGAAACCTAGATGTTAATTATGGGTTGATTGTTTGTTTATAATTGTTACAGATGATTGTATTCGATGTTAGGCTTAAGAAAACTAGCAGACTTCCATTGGTAACATGCTTGAACGTCTTAAGAAACATGATCAGAGGTGTACTATGATTTTTTGTTGTATTTAATGCGAAGGAGAATTCTAATGATCCCATGTTAGGAGCTTCTAACGGCTCGACATAGGAGTGAAGTAGGATCCTATAGAGTTAGGGAATATTGTACACGGCCCTACGACTAGTATTAAGGAATATGACCCGTCATCCAAGCAATTGTAACAAGCTATCAACCTGTAAAAGATATCTAGGGAGTAATGAAACCTAAGTAAACACAATTTTCCCCATCATTGTTTACACCACTAGTTTAATTAACTTTATTTTCATTTCTTTTATTTTATTTTGATTGCATCTTAGTAAATTGGGTTAGTTGGCTAGCAACTAATTCCGCCCATTCTTCTAAAAACTGAGATTTTACTTGCTTTTATAAAATATAAAAAAAATACAAAAAGAATCACTCCTTACCTCTAGACCTATTTTTTAGGCTTTCTAATCCTAGCGACACTATTCCTGAGTTGAACGATCAATCCCCCAGTACTTGTCACTATACTATACTACAACGATCAGGTACACTGCCTGGTGGGGGTTGTAAGCTTCTCGAGATCCCTCGAGAGGTAAAGCCTGGTGCGATTCCCACGTATCACTAGCCTAGCATGTTAAAGTAAAGACAAGCATAAGATAGAATCAAATAACACATAGACATATTGAATGATTATTGGAAGACTTATCTTCATTAGAACATGGATGATAAAAGGGTGAAAAACCCTGTAAAATTCGACCTAGGGTTTCCCCACAAGTTCTCCCAAAAGTCTCTCTAAAAATTCTCCTCCCAATACATGAAAATTAGAAAACTATAAATAGATTTTAGGGGCTGACAGCGTCACGTGTAAGTTCTGACGCCGTCAACTCACCGCCAAAGAAACTCTCGTATTGCCTAGATCCAGATTTGACGCCGTCATATATTATTCTTCTCATGGCCGTCAAGAGTAAGTTACACGTGACGGCCTTGGTGACGCCATCACGTGTTAAAGTCCAAAAACATTCTGGCGCGTCTCGTTATATCTTTTTATCTACCTCTTTGCCATAACGTGACGCCGTCACCTCTAAAGCGTAACGCCGTCAAGCACTGTTTCCAGCTTGATTTGGAGACTTTTCCGTTTTCTTCACTTTTCGCTCCAAAAACGTCCAAAATGCTTCCTTTTCCAGATTTCTTCTCCAAAGTACCTAAAATGACAAAAGGAACGATTTAGGGCAATATTTGATCAAATAATCTCGACTTAGGGCTTAAATGACCCCCTAAAAGCGGTACACTTTTTGTCTCATCAAATACCCTTACACTTGAGATTTGCTTGTCCTCAAGAAAATGCAATTTTATTCTAATCAAAATACAAGCTAGGGGTCATTTAACACTAATATAAAAGTAATTACAACAAATAATCGTTCCACTTCAACTAAAACAAGCACGGAAATTATACACTAGCACCGTACAAATAATGTTTAGATACTCACATCTCTCGGGTGTAATAAAAGTATATATCACAATATGAAAATGGAAAATATCTCTCACTACCTGTCATAGCACATAGATTACCATAGGCTTGGGAAAGGATCAAACCTCCACCACTTGGCGTAAGCACCTAGGATAAACTATCAAAGAGGTCTTTTTAAAGGGTTATAGCGTGAGGTGTAGGGATATGGTAAACACGGTTTTGTTAGATAAAGGCAATCTTTACTGGTGGCGAGTTAATCATCTTGGTCAATTACATGTACAATGTGGTGTTGCTAAGCCAAGACTCGACTCGACTTAAGTTGGACTTGTTTGATATTGATGATGATAAAGCTCCTGGCCCAGATGGCTTTACATAAAAGATTTTCAAAAAAGCTTGGTCAACTGTTAAAACAGACTTTTGTGATGCTATCAAGGATTTCTTTTTGGAAGGGAAGCTACTTGGAGAAGTTAATGCCACACTTATAGCCCTTGTACACAAGTCTCAAACTCCATAAAAAGTATCTGAATTTAGACCAATTGCCTGTTGCAATGTCATTTATAAGTGCATAAGTAAAATTCTTACTAACAGAATTAAGAATGCTCTAAGTCAGGTGGTTGAGTAGAATCAAAGTGCATTTATTCCAGGAAGGGCCATTATTGATAATATATTGTTAACACAAGAGCTTCTTAAAGGCTACAACTGTATAAATGGTCCTAAGAGAGTTTCATTCAAAATTGACATTCAGAAGGCCTATGATACTGTCAATTGGAAGTTCCATAAAGAAATTATAATCAAGTTTGGATTTACAAAGCAGCTGGTTGATTGGATCATGGAATGTATTACTATCTCTAAATTTATGATCTGTGTGAATGGTGAAAGGCATGGATATTTTCAAGGAGGTAGAGGTTTGAGACAAGGGGGCCCAATATCTTTACATTGATCATGGAAATGCTGAAACTAATTGTGAAGGATGAGATTAGGAAGGATAACAGATTCAAATATCATTTGGGTTGCAAACTATTAAAGATAACTCATTTGTGCTTTGCTGATGATTTGATTATGTTGTGCCATGGTGGTGAAGATTCTGTTAGAATTCTAAAGAAGGCCCTTAATAAATTCAATGAGGTATCCGGTCTCTATCCTAATCTTGGTAAGTGCACTATGTTATGTGGTAGTCTTGATAAAGTAACTAAGAATGCAATTAAGGAGATCATGCCTTTTAAAGAAGGGAAGCTTCCAGTCAGATATTTGGGTGTACCTTTACTTACTAAGAAAATTGGAGTAGGAAACTGTAAGCAATTGGTGGAGAGTGTTCAAAGAATGTTAAGTGATTGGAAGAATAAAAGCTTATCCTATGCTGGAAGACCAAAACTTATCTCCTCTGTACTTGCTTCTATGCAGATTTATTGGGGCTCTGTGTTCCTCCTACCTAAAACTGTGATTGATGATATTGAGAGCTTGTTCAAAAAGTTCTTGTGGAATAGTGGTGAAAACTATCATGGTAAGGCAAAGGTTGCTTGGAAAGTTGTCTGCAAACCTAAAGATCAAGGTGGTTTGGGGTTTAAATCTCTAGAAAAATGGAACAAGACATTGTTAGTTAAACACCTTTGGAAGGTAGCATCCAGATGAGTTTATACAATAATAGTAAGAGTATTTGGGAGATAATTAGAAAACTTTGTCTTGCTGCAACAGTCTATTTTATTTGGCAAGAAAGGAATGGAAGACTATTTAGTAATAACAAGAGAAGTGCAGAAGCTCTTTTTAGCATAATATGTGATGAAGTCAGAGCAAAGCCTGTTTCAATAAAGATCAAACAAAATGCTAATGTCCTCAAAGCTGAAGATAATTGGAATGTTAAATTTGACAAAAAAGGATAAAGAGTATACAGAGTGGAATAAGGGGTGTTTGGAATTGAGGATAAGAGAACTATTCAGTCAAAGTGTGCAATCTATCTTTTTTATCAGGCCATTACAATTGAGAAGCACCTTGTAACTTGGAGTCCTAGCTGGGTAAATGTACTGATTGAGCATAATCGGTCAACCAAAGTCAACCACGGATGTGGTCAATATAGTCAAACTCCTTAGGCTCAATCTCCGCGGAATACAGTATTTCCCCGGGTCGTTATGTCCCAACGAGGTGTGATGGTATAAAAACGGGTTTGTGATCAGGTGAATTTGAATGGGAAGTAACCAGATAATGATTTTAATTTGTTTTACACTACTAGAATGATTAGGAATGACAACATTAACAATTGTGGGAAACAGATGTACATAAACGTAAAACAATATAAAGTCAGACACGATTATGTGCTGGAAAAAAGGTGAGTTTTAAGCAAATATAAACTACAGGGGGTGAAAATGAAACTTTTACAAACTTATTTTTAAAAGAAAATTTAATTAAAAAGAAAATTATTTTTTTTTGATTATTTTATTATTTATTTTTTTATTATTAATTAAAACTATTCAATTACTTGTTATTAATATTTAACTTATACTAAATATAATATAGTATTAAATTAAAACTAAGAAAATGAAAATTTATTTTTAAAAATTCTAAAATAACTTAAAGATAATATAAAAACTAAAAATATGTCTTTTTGTCCTTTTGTGATTTTAATATTAACCAATTACTAATTATATTAATTAAACTAATTAACTTATTTAAAATACTAATAATACTACAAATGACTTAGAAAATTAAGAAATATTTTATAAAACTAATTAACCATCACAGGAATCCTAAAAAATTATAAAAAGTTTATAAAAATTATTTTTAAACTATTTTACTAATTATTATCTTAATTATTAATTAATTACTACTTAAACTAATTAAATTATAAAAAATAGAAAATAAACAGTAAAAATTATGAGAAAATTTGTAAAATTATTTTATAACATATAAAAGCTAGGAAAAATATAAAAACTAGGTATTACTTGATAAAAACTAATTTTGCTATTTAATACTTAAATATTAATTAATTATTACTTAAACTATATTTAATTCTAATAAATACTAAATGACAAGAGAAAATCTAGAAAAATTTCTAAAAATACTTTATTATAAAATAAAATTAAGAAAAATATAAAAATGCAAATTACTTAATAAAAAGCTAAAAAGGAAAATTAAAAATATAAATAATATTAAATAGAAGCTATCACTTAAAATTATTTTCTATTTTTTTTTTCTTTTGGAAATCTATTTAACTACTAAAAATAAGAAACTTTTGTAAAAACAACTTTAACAAACCTTAAAAATAAGCAAAATCGTCACTAAAAGCTCTAATAGTTGACTTTTTGTTGACTTAAGCTAGAAATGAGCCTCTGTGGGGTCCACAGGGGATGATTATGCTGTAAACAAGTTACTTGGACTAATATGAAGCCATAACAACTAGAATGTAACATTGATAACAAAAAGAAACGAAATAAGCACTTTGAGAACTTGTTTTGTACACAGAAATGGGACAAAGTTGCAGCTAGTTCAGGGGGCCCACAAGGGGACCTGAGCTCAAAAACTTGGTAAAACTAGAAAGATGGCCAATTTGTGAGTCCAAAGAACCAAGGGGGAGGCTGTGGGGCCCACTGTGGTGGTCTGTGGGATCCACCAAAGGTGGGTGTGCTATTGTGTAGCAGGGGAGCAGACGGCCCTACAGCTGTGTTTGGGAGGTTGTGGGGCCCACAAGAAAAATCACAAAAATATACTGATTGTGGGATTCTAAAGATTAGGTGGGGGGCTTCAATTGGTGAAAAGCTCAAGTCCTGAAACCAAGCACAAAATTCTAAACAATTCCCACAAATTTTGGATTTTTGCCAATGGGGTCAAATTTAACTTTTTAAGTAAACACTAAGGATTGACTTTTTTGAGATTCTACTGAGCCTAATCAACTAAAAATGATATATCAAGCTATTATGGGACTTAAATAGGCTTGATTAACAACTTATGAACCAATGTGCATGATTATGCAACTTAAAAATCTAACAGTTAATGAAATGAGAGAGATTAAGACTTGTTTTGACTTTTTTTCCAAATGAGATCTTGTTTTTGTGACTTAACTATCCTAACTGAACCTAATGCAATCTATTCATACTAAATTAACAACAAAAGAATAACTAGAGCACATAGATTAACATTGATCCAAACACTCCCTTAAACAGACCAATCTTTGATTTTTAAAACATATGGTGAATTTAGACCATGATCTTGAAATATAAGCCCATATAATGATATAAAAAGCTGAAGTGAGCATACAAGGGCCAATAAAAACAACAAGAACCTAGGATTACTATTTATGCTTAATCTTAACAATTGAGTAGGAAATTCTGAGCACAAATGATTTTAATGAACAAGGATCAAATTTGAAGCTAGATTGTGACTTAAGTACAACAAATAAGCATAACAACACGGGAATATTAAGCTAACAAGTGCTGCTACAATAGATGACAAAAAAAAGTGAGATTTGAGCTTACATGTGAATCAAGCTGAGATACCAAGAACCAAGGATCAAAACTCATCACCTACACTCCCCATGGAGTTCTAATACCCATGAAAATCCAGAATCCACAAAGCATCTTTGCATCTTTCTTCTTGTTTCTTGGTTTTTGAATTAAAATCTTTTTTTTTTTTTTTTTTTTTTTTTTTTTTTTTTTTTTTTTTTGGTATTTTTGAGAATTTCTATGGAACTGAATAAAAATTGATTCTAACGCTTTAAATACTTAAGGAAGCTTATGAATAAGCTAAAGTGAGCTTAAACAAACAATGAGCAACAAGTTTCAATACTCTGGCAATAAATTGAAAATTCCACTTGAAATTACAAATTTGAAATGTAGAACTGAAAGCTTTAAATTAGTGATTAAAATGAGTTTCTAATACACTGCAAATACTTAGTACAAGGTTTTCAAGCTAAAAATTACAATAAAAATAGATAATTAAGCTAAGTCGACATTAACTATACTACTCTAACTATTCTACACTAACTAACTGCTTCTCCTTCATTCTTCTTTCACTTTTATAGACCAGGGAAGGTTTCTCTCTCTTTCCCATCAATAATCATGTCTGTTGATATAAATAATGTGTAAAAACGTTATTAATATTTCTCGATATCCCTATGTTTTGACGATCACAAAATATAAAATCATTAAACGTAAAATCATTACGTAAATAAGTATTTAGTGACAAAATATCATTATATCCAACTAATTCACTTAAGGTATAAATAAGCAAGTGCCTAATACATTTTATGATCAAAGGAAGGTTTATTTACTAATTACAAATTATAAAAAATGGTATAAACGTTTTATATATTTAAGAAAAAAAATTGGTAATTAAAGGAAAATGTTTATTTCATAATAATTAAATGAATTCAAATTTTTAACCAAATTCAGTTAAATTTTCACCAAATAAACTTTTCCAGAAAAGACAAAAAATCTGGCCGTTTCAATGGGCGGCCCCCTTATTTATAAGGGGCGGCCCCCTTAATTTTAAGGGGGCCGGCACACAATTAAGGGGGCCGGCATACACTCCTGTGTCAGATTTCTTTGCCTATAAATACTGGTTCAAATCTAAATTTTTACCTCAACCTTTTTGATGAGTGTCTAAATACTCATCATTTTATACCAATCTGAGCTGCCGAAACATCTAAAAACACTCAAATATGTATCAAAATACTTAAAATATCTTAGAAGTGTGTTTTATATGTTTCAAATGCAAAATATGCAAAAACAGATGAAAAACGTACAAAGTTTGCATAATTGGCAGTTTCAGTCCCTCAAGTTTCATAAATTGGCAAAACTAGTCCCTGGTTATTCTAAAAACATGAAAAAGTCACCAAAGGTCCTTTTTAATCATAAAGTTACATATTTAGTCCTTTGGTGCAAAGTTTCACAAAATTACAAGTTTAGTCCCTGTACTTTGGAAATTGACATAAATGGTCCCTGGGATGTAAAAACTTTGAGAAAATCAATTTTGGTCCTTGTACTAATAATCTTTTGCAAGAATGGTCCTTGGGTGATAAGTTTGGTGAAATGACATAATTAGTCCCTGAAGTTTGGTGATTTGGCAAAAATAGTCCCCGGGTATTTCAAAAATAAAATATATTAAAAATACCCTTGTACTATTCACATGTGACAAATTAGGTCCTTATGAGAACTTTGGAATTATCACAAAGTCAGCCCCTCAACTTTTACGAAATTACAAAATTGGTCTTTGTATGAAATAAACCAAACCGGACCCTAATGTTATTATCTAAACCAAATCCAAACCCAACATTTAATAAACATAAGCCCACCCCACCCTTTATTTTTGCTGGCCCAAGTCATTAGCCCAATCCAACACCCTTAGTATTAAAACGGGGTCAAAGCCCCACCTGTAACACCCCCAATTCATGGTTGCAGCGGAATTCGAACTGGGTGTTACTTGACGGCACAATAGTCACAATAATAGAAAACGAACTCCAATTGAGTCGTTTTAAAAGATTTATCATTCAAATTGTATAAATATCAGAGATTACAAAATGAGGTCCCAGATGGTTCCATGTTTACAAATCACATTAAATGAATTTTCGAATGATAATAAAATTTATAGCCCTCTTAAGGATCCGTGTCCTTCCGTGCCATCCTTGATCGTCATGAACCTGAAATACATGCTTGAGAGGTCAACACAAAGGTTGAGTGATATTCATAGAGTTTGTTAAATGTTTGAACACAATATGTTGGTAGTGTGAGCTATGGACTCACACCAATGTTTGGAAAACAAAACAGGTAGGCTACGTTATTATACGCCCATAAAATGTATTATACACTAAGCTTATGACACCAAAACGTTAATGTGTACCAATATCGATCGGCAGATTTATCCCGGTAGGTACTTTGCTAATATACCTAAATCTCAAATATTAGTGCATTTGTTTGAACTTAGTCAATACAAATGGGATTCGTCAATCCCCATAGGCCTATTCACAATATTTGCGCTCACTATTGCTAGTGATTAAATGGTTCATAATAAGGGATCTTGGTTTAGCAAGGCTGGTACTTAGTGATAATAAAACAATCAGGCAAGCATACAATTTAAAAATATTGTGCTCGGTTAAAAATAGCATGTATTTCCCCCAAGGGTTTGTAAAACATTGAAGTAATGTAAAGTGGGGCTATGAACTCACCTTAAGTAAGATAGCAAGTAATGAATGTAACGGTTGAATCGTGAAGGTTTCTACGAGCAACCTATAATAGAATGTCGCGACTTAGGATTTGAGTAAAGAATATGAATAAATGCCTATATAAATATCTTGCATTTAGTCCATGATGTGGTATGATGTATAGTGTAAGTCTTTGAAAGTAATGATTCATGAAACATGTATGTCTTATATATCGTTTACTACCGTTCGGGCCGACATAATTCAGAAGTCATGTTAGTAAGCGTTCGAGGAGCCAGGACACTTTAACTCGTAAATCCACAACTCATCTCGATGGCTTACATAATGAACTCCTCACATGAGGCTCCCTACTATTGTAGTAGTTGATAAAATATATAGATATAAGTTTTGATCCGAAAAGTTACATGTCCGATATTTGAATAAACTTAGGAAAGTTTATTAGTACATGAAGATTGTTATTAGGGGTAGTTTCATAAGTCTTGTATGACCATTTTCTCTTTGTAATATCTCATGGTTCTTTTTAAGTGAAGTAGATCCAAATTGTATGTTCAAGTTATCGCCAATTCCTTGTTTCATGTTTTCGCCTAAGTAAGTTGGTATGGTCATTTCGTCATGGCCTAGCCATGACCTTTGGTCATTGTTCCATGGTCTTGAGACTCAACCTTGGCTCTAGCCATGGTTGTGGTCTTGATTCTAGGTCATAAGACCCCTTTGGTCTTCATAAACCATAACCTATATGTAATGACTTTGGTCTAAAAATGGGCTGTTAAGAATTTGAAGAAATTATCACTCGGAAAGCGTTTTCAGGGCTCGAGCTTCTTTGTTCCTGAACGAAAACGTCGTTCCGGACAACTTTCGTGTTTTAACTTTTTGATGAATCGGACCAGAAGTATGACTTTCAAAAAGTCAGAATGCAAAACAGTGTGGTTTAGGCAGTTTTGCCGGAAATCTTTGGTAACTTCAAATGGGCGTAACTTTTGACTCGTATACTCGTTTTAGGTGGTTCAAGTTGCTATGGTTTCCTTGTTAAGTCCTCTACTGTAATATGTAATGATCCAATATCATAATTTTACCATTTTGATCAGGTTATACCAAGAAAGTCACTAGTTTGCTTGTTTTATTAACTTGTCTTATCAATCATGTATAATAACTTGTTTTACTCACTTTTATACATCATGGACATTAATACAAGACATAATATAGCATGAATAATATGTAAATAACATGAACATGATTATTCAACAAGAAGCATGTTAGGGTTTGGCTTACAACTTTTGGCTTTCAAAGATGAAAGGAAGTTAACATGTAAGGATAGGACTTTGATAGACTTGCTTCAACCCACTTCACTTCATGCAATCTTTATACTCTTGTAATCTTGAAAGAGAGATGATGAAAGTTGAGGTGACTTGAGTGGATTCAAACTCAAGAGAAATCACCAAGTATATGAGGTTATGGAAGTGTTTTGGTAACCTAAGATCAAATTAGGGTTTCTACCTTGAACTTTCACTTGAACCATGCTATAATTTGGAAGAAATAAACTAAATGTGAAGTGTTGTGGTGTGTGGGACGTTGGAATGACCAAGGAGGGGAAGGAGAGGCTTAAATAAGGTCTTGAGGAGGTTAGTTATGTTGACTTGTCAACACTTGCTCGCCAAGTTGAACACATGTTCACATCTTAAGGCTTAAAGCATGGGATTAAGCCACCTAGGGACTGAATCCCCCCCCCTAAGTCGGTTCATATGCTTGGGGAACAAGGTGTGGACTTTTGATGATATTATCCTACTTATGTGACTAGTTTTGACCCCGTAAATTGCTAACCGTAAATGATTAAGCCTCAAAACGTAAAACCGGGTATCGTAAAAATACGAAACTTGGAAGAACGGTTAAACATGTCATTATACTCCATAATAAAATATAAAATGAGTGGTAGGTTCCATTGGGGTGGTAAAACCCTGCTAAAACTGGAAACACGGGTCTAAAACGCGTAATACGTAAAATGTACGAATATTGCGTAAAATTGAGAAAAGTAAAATATTACTTTTCTAATAGGTTATAAATGATTTAAAATGACTTATAATGTCTAGACTGGGCTCAGTCTAGTGTCGGTTGGTATTAAATGTCTTTTAGACATCAAACCGTAAGCCTAAAAATCAAGGAATGACTTATAAAATCAAGGAATGATTTTTGGTTAAAGGAGGAGGGAAAAATATGTTGACTTTTTCTAATAAGTTGAAAACTCAAATCGTATTAGAAACGCGGTGCAGGTATAGGCTAAGGTTACGGCTGAGTAAAAATGCTTAAAAACTGAAAATTCCAGTTTTTCACGGCCGAGGCTTATTTTGGTCATGTTTTTCTCAGTCATGATTAATTCTCAAATAAATCATGAATGTGTCAAACATTTTTCTGATGTGGGGTCACCTGACGGGGTCGAATTTCATTGTGCGTAGAATTTCTGAATGACGTTTTACCCTAAAACGTGTAATTCCTTAATAACTTTCAGGAAAATGATCTGACGAATGTCAAACATTTAATTTGCCATGGAAATGATTTATCACTCGAGAATATCAAATAAAAATCAACTTTCGGGAAAGTTTCGGAAAAAAAATGAATAGTAAAATAAATAGTAAAAGTGAATAGTGAATTTTCCGGGAATAGTAATTAACCTGAAATTGCGAATTGTTACAGTCTCCACCCCATATGAGAGCTCCGTCCCGAAGATCAATTTGCGTTGGGAGTAGAAACTTTGTTGGTAAAAAGATGTGGGTATTTCTTACGTATCTGGTCCTCTCGTTCCCATGTGTATTCAGGACCACGTCGTGAGTTCCAACGAACTTTGACAATTGGAATACGGCTTTGCTTGAGTTGTTTGACCTCTCGGTCCATGATTTCTACGGGTTCCTCAATAAATTGAAGATCGTCATTGAGTTGAATTTCATCGAGTGGAATCACTAGTGATTCATCCGACAAGCATTTCTTTAGGTTAGATACATGGAAAGTGGGGTGTACACTACTGAGTTCTGATGGAAGCTCAAGTCTGTATGCCACCTGGCCAACCCTGGCTAGGATTATGAATGGTTCGATGTATCTTGGGTTTAGTTTTTCCAAGACGATACCTTTAACATAACCCTGTCTCCGACTTGGAATTCTAGGGGTCTGCGTCGTGTGTCGATGAACAGGTGTGGTTACTTATGAGGACTAAAGTCTGGGATTACCAGTGATGCAGTTTGATTTGTCATTTTAGTGTATGGCGTAAGATGAGGCTTACATTCATGTAGGAAAGGTATGGTAATAGTTGAATATCAAAGGAAATTGATATAGCAGTCGAATATTAATAGGAATTGGGATAGTAGTTGCAATCATAGCCTAGTAGGTAATCTGTTGTTGTACCTAGTGTTTACTGACTTCATACTTATGTTATTTCGGACACAAATAAGCCCACTTATTTATAATTCTTTATTTACATAGAGAGGCATCCCAAACAATGTAAGTAAAGGAATATAAACTTATGGTTCGGTGATTTACAATTTCTTTATTTAAATGAAAAGGCATCCCAATCCATTCAAATAATTACAAATCATCCTACTTAAGAATTCCCAACACAACATTCACAATTAGCCGGTGAGTTACAAGGTAGTGTATTATGAAATGATACTGGTGTTCCAAAAGTACAAGATGAATATTCAAACTTGTAAAGCTGATGAGGATGATTGTGATGTAACTATGGATGATTTGAGCTTTAAAAGTGCATCAAGATCTGTTAATGAGATTGTGTTTTCAACGGTTGTGACGATAATGATGTGATATGTTGATGAACAAAAGTGTGTAGTGTATGCTTAACATTAATACTCTTAGGTATAGATGTTGAGTTTGCTTTAAAAATCTTAAGAGATTTTAAAAGTTTATGATGGAATGGTATCCTTAGGACCTAAACAGGATAGTACTTCTACAGGATGAAGAGAATAATTGATAACTATCCCAAGATAGTAGTTCGGATTATCTCATAAATGAAAATTTTCAAGAATGAATTTAGGTAGTACAAATAAGGTGTTAAGATTTCGCTGAGTGGTAAGGCACTATCGTGTCTCTAGATTGTTTTAATGTATTCTGGTGGTTTATCGTGTACATGTAGGAAATCAATCTAAACATAACCCTAGTACAACTATTCTCAGTATTTGGAAATTTTAAGTCGAATATAGTTAGTCAGACTATATTCCACTGTCCCTAGGTTAAATATAGGTGACTAGTCTATATTTAGCCAAGGTTCGATAAAATTTTCAAATACCTAAATTAGGTATACTTTTGATATGTCCGTTGCTTTCGGGAAACTGTCCACTAAACAAAGGCGATGTCAACCCTTAAGTTGCAAGTCCCGCCCATACAAGACTTGTAACGTATGTTTTCATATTCCATCGCATAGAAGATGGTACGGGTAGGTATGTGTGGAAAGGAAGTTTTAAGTAACAGTCCATACTTGGCCAGGATCACGAGCTTTTAACAATGAAGGTTTCAGAAGAAAACTTTGATGAATGTAGAGAAACTTCAGCTTTTGTAGGTGATGGATTTGTTTGTCCTTTAGAAATCTCATATTTCTTGTTTTGAAATCGATAGATTGTGACGGGTTTTTGATATCATAAGAAATGATATTGATGATGTGATGGAATAATTCTAGAGACCATTTGCACAAAACACAATGTCTCGGAAGTAGGTTAGACCATTGTGCAATTCACAATGTCTGGGAAGTAGGTTAGGCCATTGTGTGACTCAAAACATTTGAGAAATGATTAAGACCATTGTATCATACAATGTCTTGGAAAATGAATGAGACCATTGTATCTCACAATGTCTTGGAAAATGAATGAGGCCATTGTATCTCACAATGTCTTGAAAAGTGAATGAGACCATTGTATCTCACAATGTCTTGAAAAATGAATGAGACCATTGTATCTCACAATGTCTTGGAAAATGAATGAGACCATTGTATCTCATAATGTCTTGGAAAATGAATGAGACCATTGTAATTAGTTACAATGTCTTGGACATATAATGTTGGAGTAGGAACATGATTGGGAGAGTGTGGTTGTGCCGAAATGCCTTAGAATAGGCATACACAGATATGTTTAGTCCATTGTTTAGATAAATGATTGAAAATAAACTGAGTTTATATATCAATATACTAATATGTTCATGTAGTATAGAATGCCTAGTGTGTATATATGAATATACTTATATGTTCATGTAGCATAAAATGCTTACGGGGAAATGCTCAATTATGTTAAGGGTACATATATCAATATGCAATTATGTTTGTGTAGCACAAAAATGTCTACGGGGAAATGCTCAAAATGGGTATATATGAATATACTAATATGTTTGTGTATCATAACATGCTTACTAAGTCCATAATCGTCTGGAGGATGGAAGACACGGAGAGCAGAAGGCTATAAAAATGCTTTTGTTTGTGAGTGTAGTTATAGTTTAGGTCTCAATTAGACCCGTTTCTCTATAACCATGGCTCTGGTACCAATTTGTAACACCCCCAATTCATGGTTGCAGCGGAATTCGAACTGGGTGTTACTTGACGGCACAATAGTCACAATAATAGAAAACGAACTCCAATTGAGTCGTTTTAAAAGATTTATCATTCAAATTGTATAAATATCAGAGATTACAAAATGAGGTCCCAGATGGTTCCATGTTTACAAATCACATTAAATGAGTTTTCGAATGATAATAAAATTTATAGCCCTCTTGAGGATCCGTGTCCTTCCGTGCCATCCTTGATCGTCATGAACCTGAAATACATGCTTAAGAGGTCAACACAAAGGTTGAGTGATATTCATAGAGTTTGTTAAATGTTTGAACACAATATGTTGGTAGTGTGAGCTATGGACTCACACCAATGTTTGGAAAACAAAACAGGTAGGCTACGTTATTATACGCCCATAAAATGTATTATACACTAAGCTTATGACACCAAAACGTTAACGTGTACCAATATCGATCGGCAGATTTATCCCGGTAGGTACTTTGCTAACATACCTAAATCTCAAATATTAGTGCATTTGTTTGAACTTAGTCAATAAAAATGGGATTCGTCAATCCCCATAGGCCTATTCACAATATTTGCGCTCACTATTGCTAGTGATTAAATGGTTCATAATAAGGGATCTTGGTTTAGCAAGGCTGGTACTTAGTGATAATAAAACAATCAGGCAAGCATACAATTTAAAAACATTGTGCTCGGTTAAAAATAGCATGTATTTCCCCCAAGGGTTTGTAAAACATTGAAGTAATGTAAAGTGGGGCTATGAACTCACCTTAAGTAAGATAGCAAGTAATGAATGTAACGGTTGAATCGTGAAGGTTTCTACGAGCAACCTATAATAGAATGTCGCGACTTAGGATTTGAGTAAAGAATATGAATAAATGCCTATATAAATATCTTGCATTTAGTCCATGATGTGGTATGATGTATAGTGTAAGTATTTGAAAGTAATGATTCATGAAACATGTATGTCTTATATATCGTTTACTACCGTTCGGGCCGACATAATTCAGAAGTCATGTTAGTAAGCGTTCGAGGAGCCAGGACACTTTAACTCGTAAATCCACAACTCATCTCGACGGCTTACATAATGAACTCCTCACATGAGGCTCCCTACTATTGTAGTAGTTGATAAAATATATAGATATAAGTTTTGATCCGAAAAGTTACATGTCCGATATTTGAATAAACTTAGGAAAGTTTATTAGTACATGAAGATTGTTATTAGGGGTAGTTTCATAAGTCTTGTATGACCATTTTCTCTTTGTAATATCTCATGGTTTCTTTTAAGTGAAGTAGATCCAAATTGTATGTTCAAGTTATCACCAATTCCTTGTTTCATGTTTTCGCCTAAGTAAGTTGGTATGGTCATTTCGTCATGGCCTAGCCATGACCTTTGGTCATTGTTCCATGGTCTTGAGACTCAACCTTGGCTCTAACCATGGTTGTGGTCTTGATTCTAGGTCATAAGACCCCTTTGGTCTTCATAAACCATAACCTATATGTAATGACTTTGGTCTAAAAATGGGCTGTTAAGAATTTGAAGAAATTATCACTCGGAAAGCGTTTTCAGGGCTCGAGCTTCTTTATTCCTGAACGAAAACGTCGTTCCGGACAACTTTCGTGTTTTAACTTTTTGATGAATCGGACCAGAAGTATGACTTTCAAAAAGTCAGAATGCAAAACAGTGTGGTTTAGGCAGTTTTGTCGGAAATCTTTGGTAACTTCAAATGGGCGTAACTTTTGACTCGTATACTCGTTTTAGGTGGTTCAAGTTGCTATGGTTTCCTTGTTAAGTCCTCTACTGTAATATGTAATGATCCAATATCATAATTTTACCATTTTAATCAGGTTATACCAAGAAAGTCACTAGTTTACTTGTTTTATTAACTTGTCTTATCAATCATGTACAATAACTTGTTTTACTCACTTTTATACATCATGGACATTAATACAAGACATAATATAGCATGAATAATATGTAAATAACATGAACATGATTATTCAACAAGAAGCATGTTAGGGTTTGGCTTACAACTTTTGGCTTTCAAAGATGAAAGGAAGTTAACATGTAAGGATAGGACTTTGATAGACTTGCTTCAACCCACTTCACTTCATGCAATCTTTATACTCTTGTAATCTTGAAAGAGAGATGATGAAAGTTGAGGTGACTTGAGTGGATTCAAACTCAAGAGAAATCACCAAGTATATGAGGTTATGGAAGTGTTTTGGTAACCTAAGATCAAATTAGGGTTTCTACCTTGAACTTTCACTTGAACCATGCTATAATTTGGAAGAAATAAACTAAATGTGAAGTGTTTTGGTGTGTGGGACGTTGGAATGACCAAGGAGGGGAAGGAGAGGCTTAAATAAGGTCTTGAGGAGGTTAGTTATGTTGACTTGTCAACACTTGCTCACCAAGTTGAACACATGTTCACATCTTAAGGCTTAAAGCATGGGATTAAGCCACCTAGGGGCTGAATCCCCCCCCTAAGTCGGTTCATATGCTTGGGGAACAAGGTGTGGACTTTTGATGATATTATCCTACTTATGTGACTAGTTTTGACCCCGTAAATTGCTAACCGTAAATGATTAAGCCTCAAAACGTAAAACCGGGTATCGTAAAAATACGAAACTTGGAAGAACGGTTAAACATGTCATTATACTCCATAATAAAATATAAAATGAGTGGTAGGTTCCATTGGGGTGGTAAAACCCTGCTAAAACTGGAAACACGGGTCTAAAACGCGTAATACGTAAAATGTACGAATATTGCGTAAAATTGAGAAAAGTAAAATATTACTTTTCTAATAGGTTATAAATGATTTAAAATGACTTATAATGTCTAGACTGGGCTCAGTCTAGTGTCGGTTGGTATTAAATGTCTTTTAGACATCAAACCATAAGCCTAAAAATCAAGGAATGACTTATAAAATCAAGGAATGATTTTTGGTCAAAGGAGGAGGGAAAAATATGTTGACTTTTTCTAATAAGTTGAAAACTCAAATCGTATTAGAAACGCGGTGCAGGTATAGGCTAAGGTTACGGCTGAGTAAAAATGCTTAAAAACTGAAAATTCCAGTTTTTCACGGCCGAGGCTTATTTTGGTCATGTTTTTCTCAGTCATGATTAATTCTCAAATAAATCATGAATGTGTCAAACATTTTTCTGA
Organism: Artemisia argyi; assembly: GCA_030686995.1. Lineage (NCBI taxonomy): Eukaryota > Viridiplantae > Streptophyta > Magnoliopsida > Asterales > Asteraceae > Artemisia > Artemisia argyi. Next base: position 35,752,805 of record CM060676.1, on the reverse strand, counting down.
TGTGGGGTCACCTGACGGGGTCGAATTTCATTGTGCGTAGAATTTCTGAATGACGTTTTACCCTAAAACGTGTAATTCCTTAATAACTTTCAGGAAAATGATCTGACGAATGTCAAACATTTAATTTGCCATGGAAATGATTTATCACTCGAGAATATCAAATAAAAATCAACTTTCGGGAAAGTTTCGGAAAAAAAATGAATAGTAAAATGAATAGTAAAAGTGAATAGTGAATTTTCCAGGAATAGTAATTAACCTGAAATTGCGAATTGTTACGCCACCCTCGGTCAACCCTCCAGCCAAACCACCCTTTTCCCTCCCAAACCACCACCTCCACCTCTGCTACTAAACCACCTGGTATTTCACCTCCACCTCACACCCCAGCTGTCCTACCCACTCCCCTCCACCTCACACAACCCTCCAAGCCCCATTAAACCCTTAAAACCCTCCCCACGTTAACTACAGTACCCACAAGACTTTTGCCGCCAAAAAGCATTTTAAACGGCTATGATGATTTAGACCATATCAACGGCTACAAATTGGTGGGATAGATTCAGAAGCATGTGGAAAACCTCAAAAGTCTCTATAAAGAAGGAAAGGAGCTGTGGTGAAAGATTATTAGATTAGGTTTAGAATAATGCAATCGTATGTAGTGTAATTTTTATTTAAAGTTGTAATCTCAGTTAAATTAAATTGTTTTCAGTTAATTAAGTGTATTTTGGATCATCTTAAATCTTTAATCTCAGAATTGCTCAACAAATTCATAATTGGTAATCTTAAGTGAAACTGACAATTTCACTTAGGGTTGTTAAGTATTGTTAATCAGTGTTTATTTAAGCTCAGTTCAACTCATTAATAAGCTTTCTCAGGTTGTATCAGTATAAAAACAAGTGTAGTTTAAAAATCCAAAAATTCCAAAGAAAATAAATAGAAAATAAAAAATTCAGTATGAGCAAGGAAGAAACAAAGGAGTAAGGTTGATTTGGAATTCTCTGGGTTATAGTACCTCTTAGGAGGTGTTAGGAAATATCTTGGTTCATTGGTTCTTTGTTTCTCAAGTCAAACTGCCATTGTAAGCAATTTTCAATTTTTTGGCATTCAATATTTATAGACTTAATTTGTTGTTTAAATTAGTTAATTTAGGTTTAGATAATGTTAATGTAAGTGAGTTATTCAATTTCATGGTTTTAATCTGTGTTTAGCTTTACTAATCTTAAAACAGTCACAGTAAAGGAGTGTTTGGATCATGCTTAATCCATATGCTTAGGTTAGCATTTGATGTTATTTATGGTTCATTTAGGTTACTTAAGGTCACAATAGCTATAATAGGTCATTAAAATTAGGTCTTGTTAGCCAAATAGTCAAAATCATCATTGATCACCCCTCACAGTTAACTGTGAGGGATTTGTGTCCCACAAATCCTCATTTTACTTTATTAGTTGTAGCTTAAGCTTAAAATAGGTTCTATACAACTTATTATAACTTATTCAGCTTATAGGAAGTAGTAGAAATTCAAAAATTAGTCAAACTAGTTCAAGTTTCTTAAAAAGTCAAATTGTCATCTCAGATTTTCACAAAACTTCAAGTATTTGTTGTGAATTTAGTATTTGCTTTGATGACCTGAAATTTGTACCTAGTTCAAGTCCAACAGCTCAACTTCAGTGTCTCATAGTTTTTATAATTTTGAGATTTTTGTGTGGACCCCACCATCCATCCAAAGTACGCTGCAGGGAGGAAGACCTCCCCTGCTCCATCAGACCTCAGTCACAACACCACCTTTGGTGGTGTTTTGTGACTACCACAGTGGGTCCCACACCACAAAATCAGGTTTTCCCAACCCCCCTCCTAGTATACTTTTAGAGTTGACCAGTTATTTGACCTAGTACCCTGTGGACCCCACTTAGTTTTGCTCCCCAACTTTGTCCCCAAATCTGTCTCAGAATGCAATAAGCAAAGTGCTTATTTGTGTTTTGTGGCTTATTCAGGCTGCTTATTCAGTTGATACTTGCTTATCATTGTTCAACTAACTCATAAGAACAAACTTTTACCATTGTGGGTCCCACACAAGCTCAGTAGAGCTTATTTGCTTATTAAGTCAACATAAGTCAACTGTTAGGGTTAGTAGCTTATATCTAGCTTATTATTAAGTTATAAAAACATTGTTTTTACAAAAGTTAGTTATATTTAGGTATAGTATAGTTTGGAAAAAGAAAATTCAAGAAAAACCAATATAATAGTAAGTGATAGTTTCTATTTAATACAATTTAATTTTAATTTTCATTTTTAGATTTTAATTAATAAAGTTGTGTTTTTATATTTTTATTAATTTCCTCTTAGGTTAAAGTATTTTTAATAATTTTATCAGATTTTTATTTTGTAATTTAGTATTTATTATAATTAATATTAGTTTATTTAATAATTAATCAATAATTAAGTTATAATTAGCATAATTAGTTTTTATATAGTAATACCTAGTTTTTATATTTTTTATAGCTTTTATAAGTTATAAAATAGTTTTATAAATTTTTCCATAATTTTCTAAGTTAGTTTAGTATTATTTGTAATTTAAAATAGTTTAATTAGTTTAATTAATATAAATAGTTTTTAATTTATAAAAAGCTCATAAAAAGACAAAAAGATTTATTTTTATTTTTTATACTTTCTTCAAGTTCATTTTAAGTTTTAGAAATTATTTTTATAAGTTTTTAGTTTAATTTGTAGTGTTTATTATTTTTAGTTTTTATTTAATTTAGTTTTAATTAAAAAGTTAAATAGTTTTTAATTAAATAATTAATAATAAATAATATAATAATCTAAAAAATAGTTTTATTTTTAATTTAATTTTATTTTAAGTTTAAGTTTATAGAATTTTCATTTTTAGCCCTTGTAGTTTATTTTTCTTAAAACTCACCTTTTTCTCAGTACGCAGCCGCGTCTGATTTTAAATTGGTGTACGTTTATACGTATTAGATATTTAGGTTTCACGTAATCGTTAAGATAGTTTATTTAAGTTATTTTAAGTTATAAAACCCTAGGTAATCACACACACACACACACTTTTATTCATATCCCTGTTCACATTCACTCAATCACAGATTCGTTTATAATAAAACATCGCACACCTCGTTGGGACATTACGACCCGGGAAAACACTGTATTTCACGGAAGCATTTGCCTCAACTGTTTGACTATTACAGTTGGCCATTCACAAGTGGTTGATCAATAATTATCTGACCGTTTGATGCGAATCACTTTTGCACAAAAACTTTCTGTTCTAATTCTCTCAAATCATCTTCCTAAATCCTTTGATCATAAACATATTAGTTCTTGTTTCAAGTGATCCAATCCTTCATCATTCAAAGTGTAAGAGAAGAATACTCCTCCAACATCTTGTTAAGAAGTATTGTAGGCTTGTGTATATTGTAAAGGTGTAGAAGTTGTGTAATAGATAGATCTAGGTATGTTAGTAGTTGTGAATAGAAGTAGTTGTGTTGGGTAGAAGTAGAAGTAGTGTTGTGAAAGAGAAGTAGTGAAGGTGTGTAGTAGTAGTGGTGTGCATAAGTTGTGAAGAAGGTGTGTAGTGGTGTGAGATTGGTTCTAGATACTATTAGGACTCGACATTTAGCTTAGTGTCGTAAATTGGTGTAAGCAAAAGTTGTGTAAGGTTTTCTCCACCATAAGGGAGCTTGTTGACGTAGTGAAGAAAACTCTCGAGTTAGGTGCTCGGGGAGTGGAGTAGGGCGAAGAGGTGCTTTGTAGCCGAACCACTATAAATCCTTTGTCTTGTGGTGCTATCTTTCCATCTCTATTTCTTTACTTATTTACTTATATTGTTGTCATTTCATTTCGTAGATATTAGTTTATATATGTGTTGTTTATTGATCTCACATAAAACTATAATCGATTATTTTGCAAACAAAGTTTTTATAAAAATAAAAATGATGTAAAACTATTCAACCCCCCTTCTAGTTTTCCACAATTGGCATCAGAGCTACGTTAAACAAGACTTTTAAAATAAATTGTATTTTAAAACTTGAAATCGATCTATGGAATCGGAAAAATATTTAGAAGGGAGCATGACATTTAAACCACCATATTTTGAAAATACAAGTTTTCTTGAATGGAAAAATCGATTCGAAAGTTATGTGAAATTAATAGATCATGATCTTTTGCATGTCATTTCAATTGGTAATTTTCAATCAACAAAAATCACTTTTGAAAAACAAGATAATTATTTCAAAATAGTGCTTGATAAAAATGATATTGCTAAAATGATTATATACAAAGCTTTACCAAATATTGAATATGAAAGAATATTTTTTTGTCAAACGGCAAACGATATGTGGAAAAGTTTCTTAAATTTTCATCAAGAGAAATGTCAAACCAAAGAAAATTTTATATATAAAATTGTTGAAAATGAAAGTATAGTAGATAAGTATTTAGTTGAAATGAGTACAAGTGCTACTAGTTCAAATTTTGCATGTGTAGGTAATAATGACGAAAACCCCATGAGTCATTCCAAGAGCAAACAAGAAGGGTGTACAAAGTTAACGATCGAACATAATAATGATGACTATTATAGTTCCGTAAGTGAAGATGAAGAGTATGCAAAGGTCGTTAAAGAATTCAAGAATATTATTAAGAAGCGACTAAAATCACAAGATAAAAGGAAAACCACCCGAAGAAGAATTTCTAGTGACGAAGACGAAATAATGAAGCACAAATGTTTCGTGGCTCATGCACCTGATGAATTATGTCTAGGAGTAGATTTGGAGCCCGATGAGTGGATAAAGGATAGTGGATGCTCAAGACACATGACAGGGAATCGCAAGTTATTTTCTACATATAAGGCATACAACGGAGGTAATGTTGTTTTTGGTAGTGATCGTCGTGGAAAAATCATAGGCAAAGGTACGATCTCTCAAGAATCTCTAACTATTGAAAATGTCGAGCATGTAGATAATCTAACTTATAACTTGCTTAGTATATGCCAAATATGTGATAATAAGTGTAGGGTTACCTTTACCGAAAAAGATAGTGAAATAATTAAGGATAAGAAATTTATAGGTAGAGGAATTAGGAAAGGAGGTATATATGTTATGAAATTAGGAGACAAACCGGAAGATAAGATATGCCTAGCTACTATAGATGAAAACTCCACTTTGTGGCATAGGAGATTAGGTCATGCAAACATGCAACAAATACAATCTTTAGCCTCTAAGGAACTAGTTAGAAACTTTCCTAGTCTAAGATATGATCAACACTTTTGCGATGCTTGTAAAATTGGAAAACAAGCACATGCTAGTCACAAAGCTAAAAATATGTTATCCACAACTAGATGCTTAGAATTACTTCATACGGACCTTTTCGGTCCATCCGCTGTGCGGAGCTATGGTGGCAATCGTTACACCTTAGTTATAGTAGATGATTATTCACGATACACGTGGACTAGGTTCTTAAGTGATAAAAATGAAGCCTTTGAAAAATTTGAGATATTTAGTAAAATGATAAAAAATAAGTTAAGATGTTCTATAGTATCAATTAGGACGGACCATGGTAGGGAATTTGATAACGAAGTACAATTCGGAAAATTTTGTGATAAGAATGGAATATCTCACAATTTTTCTGCTCCACGTACTCCGCAATCAAATGGGGTAGTAGAAAGAAAAAATAGGTCTTTACAAGAAATGAGTAGAACGATGTTAAATGAACAATCTATCCCACAAAAGTTTTGGTGTCACGCCGTAGATACATCAACATATATACTTAATAGGGTTTCCATTAGACGAATCTTAAGAAAAACACCATATGAATTATTAAGAGGTAGAAAACCTAATATAGGCTACTTTAGAGTATTCGGAAGTAAATGCTTCATTCTTAACACAAAAGACTATCTCACTAAGTTCGACCCTAAGGCTTACGAAGGAATTTTTCTAGGATATTCTCAAAATAGTAAGGCATATATAATTCTTAATAAACATACCATGAAAGTAGAAGAATCCCTAAATGTAACCTTTGATGAAACTCCTCCACTACCTAAAACATTACCCTTAGAAGATGATGATGTTATAGAAGAAGAAGCTATTGAGGTTAGTAAAACTAAACCCTTAGGTAATGATCTTGAAGTAAAAACTTTAGAAGAAAATGAAGTTGTAAATGTTAAAGAATCAAAGTCACATCCATTAGATAACATAATAGGTCACCTAAATCAAAGAACACTTAGATCACAAGCTCAAGATAAAAATAACTTCTTTTGTTTTGTGTCAACAATAGAACCTAAGAATATAAATGAAGCCTTAAAAGATGAAAGTTGGATTATGGCTATGCAAGAAGAATTAAATCAATTTAAAACAAATGATGTTTGGGAACTAGTCCCAAATCCTATGAATGCGACCATAATAGGAACTAAGTGGGTATTTAGGAATAAATTAGATGAAAATGGAATAGTAACTAGGAATAAAGCTAGGTTAGTCACCCAAAGTTATAATCAACAAGAGGGAATTGATTATGACGAAACCTATGCTCCTGTAGCTAGATTATAATACATTAGAATCCTTTTAGCTTATGCCTGCGCCCTAGACTTTAAGTTATACCAAATGGATGTGAAGAGTGCATTCCTCAACGGTTTTATCAATGAGGAGGTTTATGTGGCACAACCTCCGGGATTCATTGACTTCGCAAAACCTGATTATGTTTACAAACTAAAGAAAGCTTTATATGGTCTTAAGCAAGCTCCAAAGGCTTGGTATGATAGACTTAAAGCTTTCCTAGTTGAGCATAATTATTCCATGGGAATGGTAGATAACACTCTCTACACTAAAAGAAGTGACCCAAATATCATCATTGTTCAAATATATGTCGATGACATTGTATTTGGATCGACTTGTCAGGATATGTGTGATGAATTTGCCAAAATCACGCATGATGAGTTTGAGATGAGTATGATGGGTGAACTAAACTTCTTCCTAGGATTACAAATAAAACAACTAAAAGATGGAATATTTTTTAACCAATCAAAATACATTAAGGAAATGCTTAAGAAATTTGGCCTAGAAGACTTAAAACCCCTTAAGACACCTATGTCTACGGAAGTGAAACTCACAAGAGATGAAGAAGGTGAGTCCGTAGATAACACTAAGTATAGAGGAATGATAGGTAGTTTACTATACTTAACGGCAAGTAGACCCGATATCATGTTTAATGTTTGCCTTTGTGCCCGTTTTCAAGAGGATCCCAAAACCTCTCACCTATAAGCGGTTAAGCGTATCTTCTGATACATTAAAGGCACTATACACTTAGGATTATGGTATCCTAAGGGATCCGGCATAGAAACCATTGTCTATGCGGATTCGGATCATGCGGGAGACTACATGGATCGAAAAAGCACTAGTGGTATTTGCACGTTTATGGGATGTTACCTAACGTCTTGGTTTTCCAAGAAGCAAACCGCTCTTGCTATTTCAACCACCGAAGCTGAATATGTAAGCACTGGAAAGGCATGTCAACAAGCACTATGGATGAAACAAGCTCTCGTAGACTATGACATTAGGTTAGAAAACATTCCTATAATGTGTGATAATAAAGGAGCAATAGATTTAAGTAAGAATCCCGTTCAACACTCTAGGACTAAACATATAGAAATACGTCATCACTTTCTTAGGGATAACGTACAAAAGGGAAACATAACAATAGAAAAGGTAGTCTCGGAAGATAACATTGCGGATATATTTACCAAGCCCCTTAAGCGTGAATTATTTAACCACTTGCGTTTAGGATTAGGAATGATGGGACAAATAGATTAAATTTTTATTTTTGAAATTTCATGATTCTGAAAATTTTTTCTGACTGTCAGATGGGCGGACCCCTTAAATCTATAAGGGCGGCCCCCTTAAAATTAAGGGGACCGGCCTCACTTTAAGGGGGCCGGCCATCTGAGCATTAAAAACATTGAAATTTTCTTTTCTGTCTTCTCAAGTCTGAGTCTAGGATTCTGTTTTGCACAAAAATCGAGAATTGAGATATTTTGTTTTTATATATTTCTCAAAAGAAAACCTCAATTCATTTAGAAATCATTCTCATGATTAGAAAAACTCATTGTTGAATAATGGTAAAAACGTTTTTCTAAAATCATGCATAAGAGTTAACATGAAGTGTCAAAATATATAATCCAATATATATCTTTGGCAATCATGGACTAAGCAAATTAAATCAAGGAGTTTTTGGATTGCTTCTTAGGATACATGTATTTCTTTGCATTAGGAGTCGAAGCAATCGCATCTCCACATTTGTTGCATATAGGCACACACTAGAAAAATGTCAAGTATCACTTGGTCCTAATTTGTTCCATCATTAGTTTCTCCCTCACTAAGTTGCCTTACACCTTATTTGTTTCCTTAGGATATATAACTTGCTTGTTTGTTCTTTATCATTAATGCCTTTACATGAAAACTTTAATATATGCTTAGTTGCCTACATATATATACTTTCTATACATACTTCATCAAGATAATATTTGTTTAGTTGCCTAAAGAGATGGACTTGCCCAAAACCAAACCTCAAAACAAACATCTTTCTAACAAAACCTGTGCCAAAAACCATTTCTGGCAATCTGGGAACCAAACATTGGACAGCCCCCATAATTATAACGGGCGGCCCCCTTAAAATTAAAGGGGCCGGCCATTAATTAAGGGGGCCGGCCACCTGATGGTCGAGGTTCCCTGTTTGCTTTCTGCTTTTCAGCCCATTTCACCCTATTTTGATTCTCCACTTCCCTAAATTCACAAACATACTTTGTCTATCAAATCTACCACATATTATTCTTCCATAAACACCAAATCATCACACTATAAATACCCTCATTCATCATTAATCATCACTTAATCCATCATGTCTTCCCCCAATCATCCAAGAACCAAACCCACAAGAGGTGCAAGAATCACCGTCAAACCCGTATGGAGAAGAAAACTTGACACATGTCAAAAGTTCTCATCCATTAATGATGTTGTCCCCAACCAACCATCAACTAAACATTCACTTCACCCAAATGATACCTTCACATTACCTCCACATGACAACCTTACTATCTCACTCACCACAAATCTTCCAAATGATCCTTTTGAGGAACATACTCAATCCCAAAACCACATCCATCCTTCTTATCAAGACATGAATCCTATGTCTAATGTCCAAACCTCAATCCCCAACAATAACCCAACTCCTCCATCATCACCTTCCTCCAAACAAAAAAAGTTTGTTGAGGAGCTCAAAGAAGCCCATGAGCTTAGTGCTCTCCTTGCCCTACATCTTGCTCAACGCAATTTGGTTCAACAACCCTCTACCACTCCATCCTCACCATCCAACAACATTGTCCCACTTGAGAATCATGTCAACAATTATCCTTGTTGTATTTTTCTCCAAAGACAAAACCATTGCTCTCAATGAGCACTTCACTTGGATTGAGTATCTCCTCACAAGGTCTTCTCCACCACCATCACAAACACAACAATCCAACTCTTCCACTCCAAGCTTACCTCCATCAACCACTCCAAACAAATTTCCTAACAATGTCTACCTCCATTAAATCCATACTTCATGCTTCAAATCTCCAAGCAAGTCCTAGAGACCTCAAGATGGCAACTTAGTATTATCTAATGTAGTTTGCTAAGAAAAGCATATATGTATGCTTATGTAACAATGATTATGTTTTTCAACATAATCTAATTTTATGAATAATGAATGCTTGTGGAGATTTATTGTTTGCTTTTTACATGTTTTCCAGTTATATATTTAGTTTATTGCATGCATATATATTGTTTGTTCTAAATATTTTTGCAAGCATTTCATATCTCGATTTGTCATTTAACCTTAAAACGAGGGGGAGTACACATCAAGGGGGAGCTCATCCGACTTCGGGACAACCTTTTTGATGTTCACAAAAAAGGGGAGAAGTGATATAACTCACCAAATACTTGCATATATAATAATTTTTGATTTAATGAGTTTAGATTTTGTAATCATCAAAAAGGGGGAGATTGTTGATATAAATAATGCGTAAAAACGTTATTAATATTTCTCGATATCCCTATGTTTTGACGATCACAAGATATAAAATCATTAAACATAATGTTGATATAAATAATGCGTAAAAACGTAATTAATATTTTTCGATATCCCTATGTTTTGAAGATCACAAAATATAAAATCATTAAACGTAAAATAATTACGCAAATAAGTATTTAGTGACAAAATATCATTATATCCAACTACTTCACTTAAGGTATGAATTAACAAGTGCCTAATACATTTTATGATCAAAGGAAGGTTTATTTACTAATTACAAATTATATAAAATGGTATAAACATTTTATATATTTAAGAAAAACATTTTTGGTAATTAAAGGAAAATGTTTATTTCATAATAATTAAATGAATTCAAATTTTTAACCAAATTCAGTTAAATTTTAACCAAATAAACTTTCCCCAGAAAAGACAAAAAATCTGGCCGTTTTCAATGGGCGGCCCCCTTAATTTTAAGGGGGCCGGCACACAATTAAGGGGGCCGGCATACGCTCCTGTGTCAGATTTCTTTGCCTATAAATACTGGTTCAAATCTGAATTTTTTCCTCACCTTTTGCACTAAAACTTTTTGTTCTAATTCTCTCAAATCATCTTCCTAAAACCTTTGATTATAAACATATTAGTTCTTGTTTTCAAGTGATTCTATCCATCCTCATTCAAAGTACAAGAGAAGAATACTCCTTTCATCTCAAATCAAGAAGTATTGAAGATTAGTTGTGTAGCTTGTAATTATTGTAAAGTTGTGTAGTGATTGTAATTGGTAGATCTAGGTGGGTTTGTAAATCTAGTATTGAAGAAGTTGTGGTGTGAAGTAGAAGTAGTGTATAGTTGTGAAGTAGTAGTGTGTAGTTGTGAAGTAGTGGTGTGTATAAGTTATGAAGAAGGCGTGTAGTGGTGTGAGATTGGTTCTTGCTACTATTAGGACTCGACATTTAGCTTAGTGTCGTTAATTGGTGTAAGCGAAAGTCGTGTAAGGTTTCTCCGCAAAAAAGGGAGTTTGTTGACATAGTGAAGAAAACTCTTGAGTAGGTGACTCGAGGAGTGGAGTAGGGCGAAGAGGTGCTTCGTAGACGAACCACTATAAATATCGTGTGTTGTGGTTTGATCTCTCTATCTCTATCTTTTCATTACTTTCATATTTACGTTATCATTATTTAGTTAGTTAGATTAAATTGTTTGAGTTGTACAAGTGTTGAAATTCACATAAATAAGAATCGAAGTTTTTATCAAACAAAGTTTTTAAAATATAAATTGACGTAAAACTATTCAACCCCCCTTCTAGTTTTCCACAATTGGCATCAGAGCTACGTTAAACAAGATTTTTAAAATAAACTGTATTTTAAAACTTGAAAAGATCTATGCAATCTGAAAAATATTTAGAAGGTCAATCTATGCAAAGACCACCACTATTTGAAAGTGGTGGTTTTCTTTATTGGAAAAATCGATTCGAAACTTATGTGAAATCAAAAGATCTAAATCTTTGGCATGTTATTACTAATGGTGATTTTCCTCCTATACAAAATAATCCCGAAACCAAAAGGGATGAAATTGTACCTTTTGAAAAACAAAAACGATGATTTAAAAAAGAAATTTGCTAAAAATAATGAGGCTAAAATGGTTATTTATAATGCGTTACCACGCAAAGAATATGAAAGAATTTTTATGTGTAAAACCGCAAAAGATATTTGGAACTCTTTACTAATCACTCACCAAGGTAATAGTCAAGTTTAATATAATAAAATAGATCTTCTTGTACAACAATATGAACAATTTACGATTCCGGAAGAGGAATCAATTGATAATGTTTTTGCTAGATTTAACACTATCATCACAAGTTTAAAAGCACTTGATGAGAACTTTTCTAGCAAGAATTTTGTAAGGAAATTTCTTAGGGCTCTCCATCCGAAGTGGCGTGCTAAAGTGACGGCTATTGAGGAGTCAAAGAATCTATCAACTCTACAACTTGATGAGTTAATTGGAAACTTGAAAGTGTATGGGGTGATAATAAAGAAAGATTCTGAAATGGTCAAAGGAAAAAGGGAGCAAACCAAGTCAATCGCATTGAAAGCAAAAAAGGACTCTAGTGACGAAGAATGCTCAACCTCCGAAAGTGAGGATGAAGAGTATGCCATGGCCGTAAGAGACTTCAAGAAATTCTTCAAAAGACGAGGAAGATACGTTAGACAACCATTTGATGAAAGAAAAACATTCCAAAGAAACAAGGACGACAAGACTAGCAAGAATGAAAGAAAGTGCTTCAAATGTGGAGATCCAAATCATTTTATTGGAGAATGTCCGAAATTATCAAGAAGTCAAAACCACAAGGCCTTTGTAGGAGGAGCATGGATTGATAATGACAACGATGAAAAAGGCACAACAAAAGAAGAAAAGTGTCTCATGGCAAGATCTTCCGATGAGGTACGTTCCGAAACCGAATACTATAGTGATGATAATTTATCGTTAGATGAAAAAGATTTAGATAGCGAATATAGTAGATTATGCAAACTAGGACAAAAAGTCATAGCTAAAAATAAACTACTAAAACACACTAATAATAAATTAAAGGATGAAATTCTTGAATTAAAAATAAAACTACAAAAGCTAGAAAAAGGAAAAGAAAGTATTATAGAATGTAAAGAATGTCTAGTTGTTAAAAATGAGAATAAACAACTTAAGGAAGAAATTATTAGATTTGAGAAATTTGAAAATAGTAGTCAATCACTTAGTAAAATAATTGGCTCTCAAAGAATTGCCAAAGATAAAACCGGTTTAGGATACGACTCAACCGAAGCATCAACTATTAAATCTAAAAATGTAAAGTTTGAAAGTGAAACTAGTGAACTAAAACCTTTAGAGTTAAAACCAAAGTATATACTTTTAAAAGGTAGATTATTACCTATTGCAAGTGATGAAGAAATTAAAAGCTTTCATAAATCATCTTTAAAACCCGAAGTAGAACCCCCTAAGCCAAAAATAAGATCTAAAACTCCACCACCTAGAAAACCAAATAGTCCTCATCCTAGGTCTAAAACTCCTCAACCTAGAGTAAACCAAAATAGACGAAACTTTCACAATAATCATTAAATGTGGAACTTCAATCCTTGGGGAATGATTCCACCATACATGCACCCAAGTCAAATGCATAATGTCTTTGGACCAAACAACTTTGGTCAAATGAGACAATGGGGACCAACAAGATAAATTCATCATACCTTGGCAAGCTTGGTTTTCTATCCGCTTTCACATGGTCATGAAATCTCTTGAAGACTTTGAAGATTTGTTTGTTGAAGACAAAAAGGTACACGTCTCTTTTAAATTTCCATGTCAAGATTGCATGCTTAGTCTAGTATCTAGTTCATTGTTGCTATAGCTTATTTCGTAATTACTCTTAGCTAATTTTCTTGTTTATATATATACACATATTTTTTTCTTATAGCAAATACATATATATATATACTTATACATATTATTATTATACATACTATATGCTTTTATAACTTAGAAAACTCATTAGTTGATTTTCTAGAACTAGAAATTGTTCGTTTACGAACCTTTTCTTTTCCCCTCTTTTGGCCTTCCTGAACTTTAAACGTTCAAACATACTCATGTTGATGTAGAGAAATGAGTTGAAAAACCTATGGATGAAACAAACTCCCGTCACCTTTTACATCCGTCTCCCTCTCTTTTTCTCGTCTTATAAACCCATACTATTTATATATAAATTTAAATATATATATATATATATATATATATATATATATACACACACATACATATATACCTTCCACACTTTTCATCGCCAACTTGACGGCTTGATTAATTTTATCCAAAATTATCAAGGAAATTTTAGTTGACGAAATGTCAAATAAAAATGTCAAGCAATTCTCTTCGTGCGAACACTCTCCAACGTATTTTTGATTAAAAATAAATCTAATATATATATATATATATATATATATATATATATATATATACACTTACTTATTTTTATTTTCAGAATCAAAACCGCGAAAAACCCAAAATAAACTGGGCGGCCCCCTTAAAATTAAGGGGACCGGCAGTGTTAAAATGGGCAGCCCCCTTAATATTTAAAGGGGCCGGCCATCTGACAAATTTCATACGTTTTTCTTCCTTATTCTACTTACCAAACACTCCATTTTTCTTTCCCCACTCACTCATGCTGCTGCTGCTGTGATGATTTTTAAACCAAAATCCATTCTTAAATCTTCATATCAAGGTCAATTAACAAAGGGCAAATACTTATAACACGATTAGCAACAAGTATTGTAAGTTTTTCATAACACATTTCTTTTATCATCTAATTTGGTCATAATCATGATTTAGCATTTTATTTCAATTTCTTCAATTTCATCTTTTCTTTCAAATTGAGTCTAGGAATTCAATAACTAAATGCTTCCCTTAGGATTAGAATGTATAATTAACACTAGAAACCAATAATTACAAACCCTCTTGTCGAAAATTTTGAAAAAGTTCATACACTCATTTTCAAAATTTGCTTATACACATTGTTGAATATCACATTATGGTTTTAAAACTTATTAATCACAAAAACAAATTTTTCAGTGCAGTAAAAATATATTTTTTTTGTTTGATAAGAGGGTGTTTGGATCATGTCCAAATAGTGTCGAAAATTATCCAATATAACCTCTATAATACATCATCATGAATATAAGTATAAAACTAGCATTTTAGAGTTGTCAAGATATATATATATATATATATATATATATATATATATATATATATATATATATATATATATATATATATTGACATTTTGGTAGTAAATTTTCTAGATAAGGAAGCGTTTGGTTTAACTAGAAAAATAGTATTTTTGAGTCAAATTATAAACCATTCTTTTCAAAATAAATCATTTGCATAAGAAACTTGTTGAAAATAGCTAGTTATACAATCTAATGTACATCTAGCAAATTTTCATGATATATTAAGATGTTTAAAGGGCGTTTGGATTATTCCATAACAACTTGATAAACATCGTAAAATATATCTAACACAAGTTAACATAAAAAATAAGGAACATGGTAAACTACTTCTTAAGTTAAAGGTCTTTAAAGTCAAAGTACGTTTACGTTCCACATATGTCATAAAAATATAAACATTATATTCTAACGTTGACTTTATTTTAATTTTATTTTGGTGTTATTGTGTTTAGGTAAAAATGCCCAAAGTTATTACCGAAGATATTTCCTTAACCATAAACTATATTCCCAAAGTTTCACAACTTCCCACCACCTCTCCTTCCATTGCTCATTTCTATCGTCAAATTGAAGATAGAAATATTCATGAAGGTCGTATCGTACATTCCACTTACTATCAATCCGATTTCATCGATCGTATGTTCACAAATATCCGTTTTGAATGTCTCTTCCAAATAAATGAACCCATTATTCCTCGCTTCATTCTCGACTTCTATAGCCAAGTCAAGGTCCAAACCGATGATTTTGGTTCCATTCTCATCTCATTCATGATCCAACATGAATTCATCACTTTAACTCTTGCACAATTTTGTCAAATCCTCCAAATTCCTTTCACCGGTCAATCCGTTTTCTCAAACGAATGGGATCTTGGTTCTCTTCAATATTCTCGTCCAACTTTTGGTCCTTATTTCTCCGAAATTCCTTCTCCACTCGAAATTCGTCAAATGCTCGGGTTAACCCGTGAAACCACCACTCGAAAAATCAAATCCAAAAATGTCGATATCACCGAAAACCAAATTCTACTCAAAGAATTAAGCCCTGACATGAAGCGTTGGGAAGAACTCATTCGTGAGAATGCGTTTGGTACTGGAGGCCACCGTAACCATCTCCCAGCTAGCCTCGCTCATATGTTGTATTGTATTGTTGTCGAACAACATTACAATTTGGCTTATTTCTTTATCAAGCGCATTGAACGTGCAAGATCTACTCCTAAAGCAAATCTTCCGTATGGAATGTTCCTCACTCGTCTCTATCGTCATGTTATCCAACACTATCCCGGTCTTGATGGTAGCATCTATGAGTCCATCTATCCGACCTTACATCCTCTCATTCTTAAACAAACTCGTAAACCTCGTAGTGATAAGGGTAAATCTCGTCGTCACAGTTTCCATGGCTCATCATCTCGTCGAAAGGATGACGAAGAGGATGAATTTATTCATCGTGCTCCCTCTCCCGATACGTTTCTTGAAGACTTGGAAGAACTTGAAGAAGACGATTACCTAGTGCCATCTCCTTCCTCTCAAACTAACCAAGTACTATTTGAGCGACAAACCGATTTGCTCAATCAAAACCGAAAGATACGCGAGGAGATGCGAGGAGGCTTCAAGTCCATTGCTAAGACGATTGGAGGATTGTTCAAGAAGAAGAAGTGATGGGGTCTTATTATTTTCTTTGGTTGATCAAGGTTGTTGAACTATTAGTGTGCTACTTTTATTGAATAATTGTTTCTTGTGTGCTATATTTCCGACATATATTCGGAAATTAATATTTGTTGCTACGATTTTAGATACATTTAAACTATGGTATTAGTTAACTTATTGTTATTAGTTGCTCTACATGTATGCATGTTTTTATACTTGCTTTTAATCTATGCTTGCATGATTTGTGTATGACTATATATATATATATATATATATATATATATATATATATATATATATATATATATATATATATATATATATATATATATATATATATATATATATATATATATATGCTTCTCTAATAGACCAAAACTAAAATAAAATGTTTCAATAGAGCTTGCTGCAAACACAAAACCAAAATAAACCACTTTTAGAAAAATTTTGAAATTGGTCGTCTGGGAATTTACCAGATGCGCGGCCCCCATAATTAACACGGGCGGCCCCTTTAATTTTAAGGGGGCCGGCCATGAATTAAGGGGACTGGCCACCTGAAACAGTTTTTACACTGTTTTCTTTTGCAACTTGTGACTTCTTTTGCTAGTCACAACTACCATTTCCCTTAAAAACTAAACTGATTTTGGAATCTAACAATGCAATTTCAAATTAATACCATTTCTAAACATGATTTCATGCTATATAACCCTTTACACCTTCATCCACACTCCATTATCATCATCAACCTCAACCAATTCATCATGTCATCACCAAAAACCACCACCTCCAACAAAACCAAGAAACAAAAACTTGTTATCATCCCACCAAAACAACTCTTTATTGATCTCACTAATGAAGACAATACCACTCCATCACCACCACCTCAATGTTCATCTCCTAGTGCTCCAAATGCACCATCCAAAACACCATCAACACATGGAACCTCCACATCTTCAATACCATCATCATCATCTATCAATTACTATATCAACACTCACCTATCACCTCCACCAAGAGTACCACCACCACCACCACCTCTTGAAAATGCAACCTTAGACATCACCCTTTCAATATCACCTATCACACCTCTTGATGCACAATTTTCACCATCACCACTCAATCCACCAAACTACAATCCCATCCCATGGAGCTTGCTTGAAGCTCATGGTGATACTTGCCTTTGTTGCATCCATAACCGCACCATCATCTTTGGCTTAAGAGATGAAATCCATTACATGTTTCATACATTGAAAGCTTGTTTCCTCAACCTCAACCAACAACATCCACTCCTCCACCACCAACATCAACCACACCTCCACCTCCATCAAACACTCCTCCATCAACTCCATCATCTCCACCTACAACATTGCTCCTCCCAAACTAAGCATGGCTCATGATTGGAAAATAAATTTGTTTAAACCATTTTGATGACAAGCTCTAGGAAAAACATTTCTATTAGAGTTTTGGTTGATTGTAAGCCCTTAAGGCTTTAGTTTCTTAGTTGTATTGTTCATGCATCTTGATGCATGTTGCTTGTATTTCCATCTATTTCATGAAGTGTTTTCTTCCATGCTTATATTGCTTGTTTTATTCATATATATAATTGTTGCATGCATATATATTGTATGTTCTAAATATTTTTGCAAGCATTCCCTATCTCGACTTGTCATGTAACCTTAAAACGAGGGGGAGAACACATCAAGAAGGAGCTCATCCGACTTAGGGACAACCTTTTTGATGTTCACAAAAAGGGGAAGAAGTGATATAAAACTCACTAAATACTTGCCTATATATTAATTCTTGATATAATGAGTTTAGATTTTGTAATCATCAAAAAGGGGGAGATTGTTGATATAAATAATGCGTAAAAACGTTATTAATATTTTTCGATATCCCTATGTTTTGACGATCACAAAATATAAAATCATTAAACATAAAATCATTACGTAAATAACTATTTAGTGACAAAATATCATTATATCCAACTAATTCACTTAAGGTATGAATAAACAAGTGCCTAATACATTTTATGATCAAAGGAAGGTTTATTTACTAATTACAAATTATATAGAATGGTATAAACATTTTATATATTTAAGAAAAACATTTTCGGTAATTAAAGAAAAATGTTTATTTCATAATAATTAAATGAATTCAAATTTTTAACCAAATTCAGTTAAATTTTTACCAAATAAACTTTCCCCAGAAAAGACAAAAAATCTGGCCGTTTTCAATAGGTGGCCCCCTTAATTTTAAGGGGCCGGCACATAATTAAGGGGGCCGGCATACGCTCCTGTGTCAGATTTCTTTGCCTATAAATACTGGTTCAAATCTGAATTTTTTCCTCACCTTTTGCACTAAAACTTTCTGTTCTAATTCTCTCAAATCATCTTCCTAAAACCTTTGATCATAAACATATTAGTTCTTGTTTTCAAGTGATTCTATCCATCCTCATTCAAAGTGCAATAGAAGAATACTCCTTTCATCTCAAATCAAGAAGTACTGAAGATTAGTTGTGTAGCTTGTAATTATTGTAAAGTTGTGTAGTGATTGTAATTGGTAGATCTAGGTGGGTTTGTAAATCTAGTATTGAAGAAGTTGTGGTGTGAAGTAGAAGTAGTGTTTAGTTGTGAAGTAGTAGTGTGTAGTTGTGAAGTAGTGGTGTCTATAAGTTGTGAATAAGGCATGAAGTGGTGTGAGATTGGTTCTAGCTACTATTAGGACTCGACATTTAGCTTAGTGTCGTTAATTGGTGTAAGCGAAAGTCGTGTAAGGTTTCTCCGCCAAAAAGGGAGTTTGTTGACATAGTGAAGAAAACTCTCGAGTAGGTGACTTGAGGAGTGGAGTAGGGCGAAGAGGTGCTTCGTAGTCGAACCACTATAAATATCGTATGTTGTGGTTTGATCTCTCTATCTCTATCTTTTCATTACTTTCATATTTACGTTATCATTATTTAGTTAGTTAGATTAAATTGTTTAAGTTGTGCAAGTGTTAAAATTCACATAAATAAGAATCGAAGTTTTTATCAAACAAAGTTTTTAAAATATACATTGATGTAAAACTATTCAACCTCCCTCCCCCCTTCTAGTTTTCTACACGTAAAATCATTTCGTAAATAAGTATTTAGTGACAAATATCATTATATCCAACTAATTCACTTAAGGTATGAATAAACAAGTGCCTAATACATTTTATGATCAAAGAAAGGTTTATTTACTAATTACAAATTATATAAAATGGTATAAACATTTTATATATTTAAGAAAAACATTTTTGGTAATTAAAGGAAAATGTTTATTTCATAATAATTAAATGAATTCAAATTTTTAACCAAATTCAGTTAAATTTCCACCAAATAAACTTTCCCCAGAAAAGACAAAAAATCTGACCGTTTCAATGGGCGGCCCCCTTAATTTTAAGGGGGCCGGCATACGCTCCTGTGTCAGATTTCTTTGCCTATAAATACTGGTTCAAATTTGAATTTTTACCTCAACCTTTTGCACAAAAACTTTCTGTTCTAATTCTCTCAAATCATCTTCCTAAATCCTTTGATCATAAACATATTAGTTCTTGTTTCAAGTGATCCAATCCTTCATCATTCAAAGTGCAAGAGAGGAATACTCCTCCAACATCTTGTTAAGAAGTATTGTAGGCTTGTGTATATTGTAAAGGTGTGGAAGTTGTGTAATAGATAGATCTAGGTGTGTTAGTAGTTGTGAATAGAAGTAGTTGTGTTGGGTAGAAGTAGTGTTGTGAAAGAGAAGTAGTGAAGGTGTGTAGTAGTAGTGGTGTGCATAAGTTGTGAAGAAGGTGTGTAGTGGTGTGAGATTGGTTCTAGCTACTATTAGGACTCGACATTTAGCTTAGTTTCATAAATTGGTGTAAGCCAAGGACCGGGGAGTGGAGTAGGGCGAAGAGGTGCATCGTAGCCGAACCACTATAAATCCTTTGTCTTGTGGTGCGATCTTTCCATCTCTATTTCTTTACTTATTTACTTATATTGTTGTCATTTCATTTCGTAGATATTAGTTTATATATGTGTTGTTTATTTATCTTACAAAAAACTAGAATCGATTATTTTGCAGACAAAGTTTTTATAAAAATAAAATTTGCGTAAAACTATTCAACCCCCCCCCCCCCTTCTAGTTTTCCAAAATGTCCATTGGATCACTTCAATTAATCCTGACCTTCAAAATGGTTTTGGCGGGAAAAGGCTAACTGCCAATTGGGACCTGCGAAAGTAGTCATAAGGGGTGGCATTAAATGCACTTGGGAGGTGTAATGGGGAAGGGATAAGGGTGGATGGTGGACAGGGCAAGTTGTGGTGGTATTACAGGGGTGGTATTGGAGCAGGAAAACGGTTTGGGGGGAAGGGAGGTGGTTTTGACTAGCGTTGACCCTGGGGGAGTATTAAACGTGGGGGTGGTTTGGGCTTTGGGGTGTTGGGCCAGGGTATTAGTGTTGGATCAGGCTTGGGGTTTGGATTTAATAAGGAACAAAGGTCCATTTGGTTTAATAAATATCACAAGGACCAATTTTCCACTAGCTGAAAACTTGAGGACCTGATTTGTAAATTTCCCAAAGTTAAACAAGGACCATTATTGCCAAGTGTGAATAACCCAAGGACAATTTATGTAATTTTCCAATATTTAAAACCCTAGGGACCAAAATTATCATTTTTCAAAGTTGAGGGGTTAAAAGTGACACTTTCCCAAAGTTATCAAAAAGGACTTGATTTGTCAGGATAAATAGTACAAGGGCTATATATGTAAGTTTTTCCAATTTAGAATGCCCAGGGACTGTTTTTGCTATTTTTGAAACTTCAAGGACCAAAACTGTAATTTCCTTAAACTTTTATCCAAGGGTCAAACTTGATAACTTGTGATTTCCCAAGGACCAATGTTGACTTTTCTTTCAAAATAAATGCTTAGGGACTAATTTGGACAAGTTTTGAAAGTTGAGGGACTGAAACTGCCAATTATGCAAACTTTGTTCGTTTTCATATGTTTTTACTCATTTTGCATCTGAAACATATAAAACACAATTTTGAGATATTTTCTGTATTTTATGCATTTCTGAGTGTTTTTAAATGTTTTTGCAGTTTAGATTGACAAAAAATGATGAGTATTTACACACTTATCAATCCCCCTTACTAAACTATTGCTAGTCCCTAGCAATATAGAATCCAAAAATAACCTGTTTTGAAAATTTAATGGATTTGATGTCTCTTTACAAAAATTCATTACTTCTGGAGTAGCCAAATGTTTCAGTTCAAGTAAGAACTATGGTACACTGATAACCATATGATTTTAAGCAAACCATCAGCTGTCAACGGATTTTATTTGTCTTTACCAGAAGCCGTTTGCTTCTGGACTAGCCAACTCTTGATGCAATTATTATCATCTTGGTGAGTTGATTACCAATTATGGTTTTCCACTGCCTTTACCACAATCCATAACCTTGCGGGCTAGCCAACTCTTTTACTTTTTAAGATATGGTGAGTTGAATACCATGCCATTTTGGGCAAATTGTCAGCTATAAATAGATTTGATATATCTTTACCAAGATTCGTTTGCTCCTGGATTAGCCAGTCCTTATGTGGGTTAGATATGGTGGACTGATAACCATAAAAAATTTGAAATAAAGTGAATTTTCTTTTTTAAATTTTGGCAAAAACAAGGGTACTAGAAGGTAAAATATGATCAAATACGGATGTGGTCAACCAAAGTCAAAAATTGATTGAGCCTAATCGGTCAACCAAAGTCAACCACGGATGTGGTCAATATAGTCAAACTCCTTAGGCTCAATCTCCGCGGAATACAGTGTTTCCCCGGGTCGTTATGTCCCAACGAGGTGTGATGGTATAAAAACGGGTTTGTGATCGGGTGAATTTGAATGGGAAGTAACCAGATAATGATTTGAACTTGTTTTACACTACTGGAATGATTAGGAATACCAGCATTAACAATTGTGGGAAACAGATGTACATAAACGTAAATCAATATAAAATCAGACACGATTACGTGCCGGAAAAAAGTGAGTTTTAAGCAAATATAAACTACAGGGGGTGAAAATGAAACTTTTACAAACTTATTTTTAAAAGAAAATTTAATTAAAAAGAAAATTATTTTTTTTTATTATGTAAATGTAGCTAGATGGTGAATGGTGCAATAATAAGGTGAATTGATACTTTATAGATTGGACAGTGTAGTAGATTCTTTACTTCTTTGTTACTAGTATTGTTCTGTTTGGATTCTGTGTTACCTGATATCTGATATTGTTATGTTAGATATTGGATGACGGTATTTTAGTTGTATAGTTCAGTCTGTATAAGACTCGGGGTCTGTCCCGGTCTTTATCCTCTAATCTCATATTTGTACATATGTTTTGGAAGTTAATATAATCTCATCTTTGCGCGTGCAAAAAATAAATAAATAAATAAATAATATATATAGTCCACATGTTTTGTATGACTCTTGAATTATTTCTTTTTCTATGTTTTTCATCAAGTTTACCTCTCGGGCTCTCATCAACAATTGTTGATACAAAAGTTGGGCGTTCCTAGTTTAGGCTCTTGCTCTCGTACCAATTAGCTCTTAATGCTTGAAACCTGCGCACTAAGAAAATAAACAAACACCGTTAGAATTATCGTGGGATTGTTTCCCACGATTATCCTCCGGCGTGAGAGTAAGTAATCGGTTTTAGGGTTCTCGTAAAGGGTTTTAGGGTTTTTGTGAATCGTCCCTTTAATGAGAATTAAGTCATTCCTTATATAGGCGCAGAATCCTTGTAGGTTTCGTGCTCCTTACGTTTCACACGCATGGTGCTTATCCGGTCCAAGGATCTTTATCCATAGATAGAAGATCCTTATCTAGACCATAAATAGTTTAGTTGGGCTTGGGTCTACGTGAGCCCAATCCCATTAACAATGCGGCCCAAGTTATAATAGCCCATTCATGGTGGGTTTGGGCCTTAGTGATGTTTATCATTTGGGCTCGTGACCCAAATATAAACTATACGTCATCATGTCCCCCCAGTCTAGTGTGCGCAGCTTGCTAGCAGCGGATACTAGACTTCTTGAAGCAACGGTAAGTGTGGCGGGAAAAATTACCACCCAATATGGTAAACAATGTATCTAGTCACCAATATGATCAAAAATTACCTAGGGAAGTGGGGAGAGTGTCCACGTGTTTATCGGAAAATGGGAAAAAGTGCATGTACCCGATCGTCTTCTAGCCACATGATTAGGATAGTAGGTTCCACGTGGCTCACATGCTAGGGTTTTGGTAACCCTATATAAACACCGCCTCCCCTTTTACTGAAAAACACACAGTAAAAAACACACTTCCATTATTTCTACATTTCTTCAAAGTGTTTTTTAAAGAGAGCAAATGTTTTATTAGGTAATCCGCGTAAGCGTGCTCTATTATTAGTTTCTTGAAAATGGTTTGCCAATTACACGAATTTCCTTCTGAAATAGACAAGGATGAGTTGCGTCAGTTCTCCTCGGATTATTTCATTCCTCTTGACGTGCATCCGGTTGTACCGGAGGCCAACGCGTGCATCGCGGATTTCCCTAAGGGAAAGATAGGGTTATATACGCGCTTCTTCGAGTATGCGAACCAGCGCGTACCCATATCCGTATTTTTGAGCAACATGCTCAACCACTACCATCTTCACATTTCTCAGCTGCGGATACGATTGATGCCAACCGCATCCCCATTAACCCTTACCCTGAGGAGTTTTTGGTGCACATGGGGCTGAGTCGCAACTATTTCCATGGTTCTGACGAGGTGCCAACCTTCATTGATGAGAGCGGCCGGGGTGGGTGCTTGTCCCTTTTATTTGTTCACTTCAAATAATGTAAGTATTGCTGTATATGTACCTTCAATAACTAATCCGTTTGTTGTTATTTGCTCATGTATTGCGCAGAGATGGATTTGTTTGTTGTAGTGAAGCTTGAGAAGCCAAAGCAGGTGACAGTTGGTGTGCGCCTTCTGAGGGAAAATGAGCAGCCACTTCTGGATGCGACTACTGGGCATCTAACTGTGCTGGGGCAAGCTGGGCCTGAAGATTCGCCTCCTCTGCTTGTGACACCTGTGCAGATCGTGCCTCCTACTGGGGAGCCTGTGCATGTGGAGAGGTTGCAGGCTGAGTCTTCTGACAGCGTGGAGGTGCTGGAGCCTGAAATTGTAGCGCAGAATCTGAAGCGCAAAGGAGAGGCTGGTGGCAGTGGTGCTTCCAAGAGGAGGCGCCATCTGATCGCGGATGAAGAGTCATCCACAGAAGATGACACATCCGCCACTGGCGCGGATAAGGGGTTAACGCAGGCTTCGCCTCTTCTGTAAGTTATATCCATATCGTTCCTATCTTCTTATTTTTTGCTTATTGTATATATATATATATATATATATATATATATATATATATATAGATATAGATATATATATATATATATGTGTGTGTGTGTGTATGTGTGTGTGTGTACACACACACACACACACACACACACACACATATATATATATATATATATATTTAAAAATACTCTAACCTTCTACTTGTGCTTTGTAGTGACCATGCTGCAAAGGATGATGCGGCATTTGTGGAAGGCGCGATCCCTCCTCAGAATGCAAACGTGGAGGAGGGAGTCAAGGTGGCTGAGGAGGTATCTGCGCAGCAGCTGTTGGTGGAGTTGGCTGCTGCTGCTGAGCGTCAGAGTGAGCTTGTCGCTCAGTTTAAGACGCGGTACGTTGGGGAGAGCAGCACTCCCGCTCAGAAGGATGAGGAGATTGCCCTCCTCCGTGCGCAGCTAGCTGAGGCACAAGCGGAGGTGGGGTCTGTTAAGGCGCATACAGACAAGGTCACTGATGAGAAGTTGACCATGATCGCGGAGCTGCAACATGCGCGCGGCGAACTTCATCAGTTCAGGGCGAACCATACCTGGGGGGTAAGATATCTTGAGGAGAAAAAGGCTGAGCATTTTAGCCATATTGATGAGTTCCGCCTGCGCATGGAGAAGATGCTAAAGGAGCAGGATGAGAAGCTGCGCTGCCTTAGTATAGAGTATGATGAGGAATTATATCCTCATCTTATGTCTACAATAGCTGAGCGCAGGTACATTGATTGGCTCCAAACGGTCAACTTAAATTGACCAAAGGATGGTCAAAAAGGTCAAACTGCCTAGAGTCAATCTCCGTGGAATACAGGGATTCCCCGGGTCGTTATGTCCCGACGAGGTGTGATGGTAATCGAAACGGGTTTGTGATCGGGTGAATTTGGACAGGAAAGGGTAAATATGGGTTTGAATGATTATACTAAGGAAATACGAATGAGAACGATTAAAACAAATAATATTAACAATAACGTGAAACCCAATTAACCAAAAACGTAATCTAAATTTAAAATTAGAGTTTGCTTAAAGATAAGCAGAAAAATAAGCCAAACGGGCTTAAATAGAAGCTATCACTTATATTATATTTTTGGGTTTTCTTTACTTTACAAACTACTTTCACTAACGTAACCTAAATTTTAAAAACGTAAAAGTTATTTAAATAAAACGCGAGTGCGCAAAATAAAAAGTGAAATTTATGCTACGCAAACCCTACGGACATGAAAATTATATTTATACGAGCCTAATAATAAAAGAAAATTTTAGAAAAAACAAAATTATTTTTTTGACTTTTTATTCATTTATTATTAATTATTAACCAATTAAACACTAATTAAACTATTTTAAATTATAATAAATACAAGATGAACAGTAAAACTAACTAAACTTTTTCTAAAAATACTTTATAATAATATTGAGCTAAGAAAAATATAAAAGTGGATACAAGCTTATTTATAAGCTGTACAATAAGCTATAAAGGTTTTATAAGCTAATATGGACTAGTACTAATATAAAAATAACCATGGGAAACATAAAACACATAATTACCTATAGGGGAGATGGTGCCTGAGTCCCGTTTGGTTTTGTCACTAATAACCACAAGGTCCTAGGTTCGAATCCTACTAGCTGCACTTTTCTCTTTTTATTTTCTTTTTGATTTGTAACTTTACAAAACTACTTAATAACTGATTATAACTAATTTTAATAAATGAAACTTTTCAAAACTTAAAAATAAGCTAACTGCAAGCTTTAATAGCTTGACAGTTAGTGAAAATAAGCTAAAATGATTCTAAAACTTTACAAGCTAACCAATAAAGCTACAAACTGAACATTAATAGTTAAATAAGCTAGAAGGAGGAAAAGTAACTTGGAATAAGCAAATATAATAGAAAAGAAACACTAAATAAGCCAATGATTTCAAATAAGCAACTCCAAATCACTGCAGCCCACTCAGGCCACAAGGCACAATTGCAGGCCCAAATTCAGCTTATTAAATAAGCTTGAGAAGCCAAAATAAGCATGGAATTAGAAACATGGGCTTATGAGCTTCTTAAAGAACTCAATATCTTTCAGTGGGACCCACCAATAAGCTAGTAATGAGCTTATGGACTTGGCTGAGCAAACACTGATGAAGCAGTGTTGAGAGCTGGGTGGATCAAGTTGGAGGGCAAATAAGCAAATAATTATGCACTATAATGAAACAAAAGCAAAAGCATAACAAGTTTATACATTAAGCTTTCTGATAAACTAAAAATCACTGGCTAAGGATGATTCAAGAACTAGAAACAAGCCAAGGAAGCTGGGCTTATTACCCCAAGTACAACTCAGAACCAACAGGCCCAAGGGGCTAATAGCATGTTTAAATAAGCCTAGCAAATAAGCATACAAGCACAAAACAAAGAAAAACTCCAACAAGCCAGCACTGGTGGCTTCTCAGAGAGCTAAATAGCATATGGTGGGGCCCACAGTTGAGCTCTTAATGAGCTTGTGAATGTAGGCCATTGAGCCTGCATACCCTGGAGCAGGGCATGTCCATGGTTGCACAGGCAACTTCAAGCCACCTCTTTAATGAGCAAATGAATTGGAAAATGATAATTTTTTGTTGAATCAGATAAACCAGCAACCAAACAACATAAATCAACAAATTTTAACTAATTCCAATCTATATTACACCCTAGAGATCATTAAGAAAAACTGTCCACTTTCACAGCTAAGCAAACTTTGACTTTTTCCAATTTTGTCCCTAAGTTGACTTTAGTGAATTTTAACAGATCCTAAGTGAATGATTATGATTATTTAAGTTACAATGAGGCTAATCCTAGCTATATTACCTATTTTTAAACTGAAATGGAGGATTATGCAACACAAAGTTCAAACAGTTAAACACTTAAGGGGAATTAAAACTTATTTTGACTTTTTACTGAAAAACCTAAGTAAATATTGACCTATATGAGCTATATTATCCTACTGGAACATGTAGGGACTAAAAACACCACCTTACAATCCAGCTAAGTCCACAGACTCAGCAATTCCAAACACTCCTTAACTCAGACTCACATGAAACTTTTTAAAGCAAATCACAGATTAAAATCATGATTCTGAAACCTAAGGTTCTAGTGTGATGTAATTAGCTTGTAGGAGATTAAAAACACAGATATTAACAACATAGACTCATGAATCATAATTGAACTGTTTTAACAGTGAAAATGAAATATAAAGCAACTCTGGAATTTATTGAACAAGTACTGAATATAAAGCAATTTAAGGACTAAGAAACACAGATAACTATATATAAGCAGATAAAAAGCTATATCACAGTGAAATACCAAAATAGAATAAAAAGGCTTACATATGACCAAGCTTGAAACATGAGAAACCATGGACCAATATCATCACCTAAAGCTTCCCAATAAGCTTGCTAATCCAAACCATTCACAATCCACCCTGCTTCTCTGCTTCTTCTTGGATTTTTTATTTTTAATCTATTTTTTAATTTTTATGATTTTTAGTATTTTTGGGATTTTGATTTAAAACAAGTTCTAATGCCTAGTAAGCTTGAAAAAGCTTATCAGTGACTTAATTGAGCTTATAGGATTATGGAACAACAACTTAACAAGATAAAAGTGAAAGTGTCAGTTTCACTTCAATTTGCCAAATCAAAATTTATCAAATAGCACTTGAAATTAAGCTTAAAGAAAAACAATATTACACTAAAATTATGGATTACAACTGTTTTTAACAAGAAAATACAACTGCTGATTGAACTATATTAAGAACGACATTATTAAACTAAAACTACACTATTAAAAACTAGCTACCCTTCTTCTCTCCTTCCTTCTGCTTTTATGGATGACTTCCAGAGGTGTGTGGGTCCCACTAGGCATATCCCCCTTTGTTAGAGGCATTAGATTGGCTTAAATTCATTCTAGCCTTCAATTTCATTATTGGCGGGAAAATGGTTCTCAACCATTTTGGCAGTTTACTAATTGGCAGGGTGGGTTTGGAAGGTAGTGTTTGTTTGGAGTGGAAGGAGGAGGTGGAGTGTTGTCAGAGGAGGGGGTGGGAGTGTGATGATGGTGTTGGTGTTGCAGGGGTAGCAGGCTAGGGGTGATGTGGAGGAGATGGTCAAAAGGTTTGACTGTGTATTATTTAAAACGGGGTGGGGTGTTGTTTGACCTGGTGTTGACCAGGCTTAATATCAAAAAGAGAGTGGAGTTGGGCTGGTGTAGGATGGGCCAAGGTATGTGTGGGCTGGGTGAGGGTGTTTGTTTGAGGTTTGTTTTTGGATTAAAAAGGGGTAAGTAATATGTGGCCCATTTGTATGGTTTTGTAGAAATAATAACACAAGGATCAATTTTGCACTTTGCCGAAACTTGAGGGCCTAAAAATTGCAAACTTCCCAAAGATATCACAAGGAGTATTCATGCCATTTTATAATTCCATAAGTCCTTATTTGAAATAATTTTCCAATTTTGAAAAGTCCAGGGGTTGGTTTTGCCAAATTGCAAAGTACAGGGACCAAACATGTAATTTTCCCAAAGTTATCACCCAAGGATCAAATTTGATAACTTTTGACTTTTAAATGCCTTGGGTTGAATTTTCTTTCATTTTAAACCTTCAGGGACTAGTTTTGTCAATTTATGAAACTTGAGAGACTGAAACTGCCAATTATGCAAACTTTATTCGTTTTTCATTTGTTTTTAAATATTTTGCATCTAAAACATATAAAACACAGTTTTGGGATAATTTCTGTATTTTGATGCATTTCTGACTGTTTTTGGATGTTTTGGCAGTTCAGATACGATAAAAATGATGAGTATTTACACACTCATCAATCCCCCACACTAAACTATTGCTAGTCCCTAGCAATCTTTTGAGAAAACTTAATGGATTTTAAACTCTTTACCAAAAGTCATCACTTCTGGAGTAGCCAAATGTATCAGTTCAAGTAAGAACTATGGTCCACCTGATAACCATGTGATTTTGAGCAAACCACCAGCTGTCAACGGATTTGATTTGTCTTTTCCAAAAGCTGTTTGCTTCTGAACTAGCAAACTCTTGATGGACAAAGTCAACATCTTGGTGAGCTGATTACCAATTATGGTTTTTCCACTGCCTTTACCACAAGCCATAATCTTGCGGGCTAGCCAACTCTTTCACTTTTTAGGATATGGCGAGTTGAGATACCATACAATTTTGGGCAAATTGCAAGCCGTCAACGGATTTGATATATCTTTACCAAGAGCCGTTTGCTCCTGGATTAGCCAATCCTTTTGTCGTTTAGACATGGCGGACTGATAACCACAAAAATTTTGAAACTCAAGTGAAAAAAAATTTTAAATTTTTGCCAAAAACGGGGGTACTAGAAGGTAAAATGTGATAAAATTCGCTAGAATACCCCCACACTTAGAATGAATATTGTCCTCAATATTCAAAGTCCCGGCTATTATGCCGACTCTTTGAACGTGAAAGGGCAACATTACAAGCTAAATGTGGAAATATCATTTTTCACTTTATTTGTAATCACAGCAGGGGTAACTCCCCTACACTTAGGGTGAAAACCCTATAAGCATGCTATTGTTTTTGTTTTCCGAGTCGCTAGCTTGACTCGACCTCAAATTCATTTGTTCTTGGGGAAGCATGATGTGGAAGAGACAATCTCCATCGGACTTTCATTCAAGATGTTTGGACAAACATTTCAAGCATGTGAAAGTTCCACACCGATGAGATATACAGACCCTGGCTTAAGATAGTATAAACTATAAGCGGTGATGCCGGGGTCAAAGATAATGTCTTCATTCCCAAAGGAGTGAAGAATAGGAAAGGTCACCCGATAGGTGAAGAAGAGAAAGAAAGTCATGATAAACATCCTGACTAACTCATCATCATCCTCAGGAAAATTCATAGATTCATCATCATGAATCTCATCATTTAAGCTCATGTGATCAAGACATATCCCGGGTGTGTCTAGATCAAAGTAGAAGTTATCATACTCCGGTGGAGATATGATATGAGTGAGTTCACAGGAGAACTCATCGAATGTGAATGAATCATATTCTGGATTGATGTGCGTGAGTTCACAGGAGAACTCATCGAAGGTAAACGATTCATAATCGGGGAGAGAATTATGAGAATGAGAAGTGGTACTGTCACTAATCTTCTCTCCCATAGGATCAAAAGTAAAGGCTTCAAACTCCGGAATAGGATCATCGGAGAAAATGTCACTATCCTTAGTGGGGATAGGAGATGAAATAGGTTTCTCTTTGAAAGCCTCGATTTTAGAAATTAGGAGATTGACATTCAATAATGTTGCACGAAGTTCTTCATCCTTGATTTCAGTGTCAGTCTCATCATTCACATCTTCTAAGCTGACTAGCTCAGAAGGTAATCCTTCCACATGACTGATGTCTCCAGAATATAAAGAACTTTCATCAGCATGTGAAATACTAAGCTCAATGTTGGGATTAGAGTTTAAAAGATTTTCAGTTTCTCCCATATCGGCTTCAAGGTCAAACATATCATCATCACATCCCAATGGAAGTGGATTGATGTGAGTAAGTTCATCTATGAACTCCTCAATAAGAGGGTCAACATCAGAATGAGGCAGTGGTGCCTCTTCATACTCAACTTCTCCATAAGATGTACAATCATCATTAAAATCGGAGAAAGTCTCAAAATGATCTTTTGGATTTTCAGGGTGAGAAGGTGGGTCACACACATGATCAAGAATTCCCTGTGACTCTCTTGGGATTGGGACAAGGTTCTCAACACTAGAATTTATGAATTCGTCCGATTCCTTTTCAGGAACAGTGTCAAGATGCTCGTCCCCCATGCTTAGAGAGTGAGTGGGAACCTCGGGCGTGATAACAACAGACTGAGGCAGTTTAGAAGTACTAGTAGTTATCGAATTTTCAAGTTCCATTTGATCAACGGCTAGTGACTCCGTCACATTATTTTCTCCCTGATTATCCATGGAAGGAATCACAACAAATGCATCTGATGAATCTTTTTGAATAATAACAATGTTATCTTCATCATTATCACTGTCATCATTGTCATCATATAGAGCAGCATAGCGAAGATTGGCACGTATTTTAGCTGCTCTTTGCTCAGCAAGTAATTCTTCCATGCTCATTTCGTTTCTAGCATCTCGTTCTTCAGCAAGTAATTCTGCCATTGATTTCTCACGAGAATCTTGAAACAATGTAGTAGCCAACCCCTACTTAAATTCTTTCAATGCTTCAAGAACCTTTAGACAAAGGTCTTGCTAAGTATCATGAGGAGTTGCTTGGATCATTTGGTACTGTGGAGGTCGGTCTTGAAATGAATAGTCATAATTGTTACAAGGAAATGGATTCCTTGTTTGACAATCAGAACTGCAGTGAGGACCTCCACAGTATTCACAACAGTAAAACTGATGTGGCTGTGAGTCGTATGTGCTAGAGTCATAATTGTTATCAGGAAACTACTTATAGACAAGCATGTTGCTCGATTGATAATCAGAACTGTAGTGTGGGCCACCACAGTACTCACAACAGTTAAACTATTGAGTCTGGTTTGGTGAATTGTATGGATATTGGTCATAACCAAAATTTTGACTATTTTGACAATCAAAACCTTGGTGAGGACCTCCACAATATTCACACGAAAAGTTTGGTGTATTTTGATACGAAGCACCATTGTGATTTGGATAATATGATTCTTGCTCGTATGAATGTGATAGGTAATTGGAAAACTTTGAAGAGTCGTTGAATGAGTTCAGATTAGGATCATAAGCAAATGAATTCCTCGAACCACAAAACAAACAACTTCCGTCTCGAATATCATTACCACATTGTTCACATGTACGCCAACGACATGGAAAACCAAAAAGCGGCTCACCACAACCAACACAAGGAATAAAATCCGGAGGTGGGACAAGTGGTGTGCTCTTAGAGCTAGGAATTCCCACCACTTCCGTTATGGTCTCTGGTTTTTGTTCTTGATGAACGTGAAGATTAGGCAAGTCGTTCTTTTCAGTCACTGCCCTAAGCTCTGTACGTTTGTTTGACGACCTTATAACCTTCGTGAAAGGTTAGGATTGATTCTTGACGGTTTGTCATTAATAGCACGTATCTCGGGCTGTGAAGGGTAGTTGAAAGAATTTGGTGAATCATTGAGAGAATTTGGACTTATGAACAGATTGCACACAGTACAAAATCTGTTACTACAATTATTGCCACATTTCTCACAAATACACCGGAGACAACGAAGGTCGTTCTCAATCGGGCTCTTACAGTGAAAACACTTGTAGCCGAGAGACGCCATAAGAATTATACATGAGAGGGGTATAAGAAGGTAGAATCAAATGGATAGAGGGTAAGGAAAAATATTTTTGGGTTTTTATGGAAAAATATGAACAAAGATGGATAATATACAAAGAACGTATATCCAGATTCACTAATACGCAAAACCGTTTAGAATAACGCGCACAACCTCCCCAGCAGCGTCGCCAAAATTTGATTGGCTCCAAACGGTCAACTTAAATTGACCAAAGGATGGTCAAGAAGGTCAAACTGCCTAGAGTCAATCTCCGTGGAATACAGGGTTTCCTCGGGTCGTTATGTCCCGATGAGGTGTGATGGTAATCGAAATGGGTTTGTGATCGGGTGAATTTGAACAGGAAAGGGTATATACGGGTTTGAATGATTACACTAAGGAAATACGAATGAGAACGATTAAAACAAACTATATTATCAATAACGTGAAACCCAATTAACCTAAAACGTAATCTAAATTTAAAATTAGAGTTTGCTTAAAGATAAGCAGAAAAATAAGCCAAAAGGGCTTAAATAGAAGCTATCACTTTTTTTATATTTTTGGTTTTTCTTTACTTTACAAACTACTTTCACTAACGTAACCTAAATTTTAAAAACGTAAAAGTTATTTAAATAAAACGCGAGTGCGCAAAATAAAAAGTAAAATTTATGCTACGCAAACCGTACGGACATGAAATTATATTTATACGAGCCTAATAATAAAAGAAAATTTTAGAAAAAAGAAAATTATTTTTTGACTTTTTATTTATTTATTATTAATTATTAACCAATTAAACACTAATTAAACTATTTTAAATTATAATAAATACAAGATGAACAGTAAAACTAACTAAACTTTTTCTAAAAATACTTTATAATAATATTGAGCTAAGAAAAATATAAAAGTGGATACAAGCTTATTTATAAGCTGTACAATAAGCTATAAAGGTTTTATAAGCTAATATGGACTAGTACTAATATAAAAATAACCATGGGAAACTTAAAACACATAAGTACCTATAGAGGAGATGGTGCCTGAGTCCCGTTTGGTTTTGTCACTAATAACCACAAGGTCCTAGGTTCGAATCCCACTAGATGCACTTTTCTCTTTTTATTTTCTTTTTGATTTGTAACTTTACAAAACTACTTAATAACTGATTATAACTAATTTTAATAAGTGAAACTTTTCAAAACTTAAAAATAAGCTAACTGCAAGCTTTAATAGCTTGACAGTTAGAGAAAATAAGCTAAAATGATTCTAAAACTTTACAAGCTAACCAATAAAGCTACAAACTGAACATTAATAGTTAAATAAGCTAGAAGGAGGAAAAGTAACTTGGAATAAGCAAATATAATAGAAAAGAAACACTAAATAAGCCAATGATTTCAAATAAGCAACTCCAAATCACTGCAACCCACTCAGGCCACAAGGCACAATTGCAGGCCCAAATTCAGCTTATTAAATAAGCTTGAGAAACCAAAATAAGCATGGAATTAGAAACATGGGCTTATGAGCTTCTCAAAGAACTCAATATCTTTCAGTGGGACCCACCAATAAGCTAGTAATGAGCTTATGGACTTGGCTGAGCAAACACTGATGAAGCAGTGTTGAGAGCTGGGTGGATCAAGTTGAAGGGCAAAATAAGCAAACAATTAAGCACTATAATGAAACAAAAGCAAAAGCATAACAAGTTTATACATTAAGCTTTCTGATAAACTAAAAATCACTGGCTAAGGATGATTCAAGAACAAGAAACAAGCCAAGGAAGCTGAGCTTATTACCCCAAGTACAACTCAGAACCAACAGGCCCAAGGGGCTAATAGCATGCTTAAATAAGCCTAGCAAATAAGCATACAAGCACAAAACAAAGAAAAACTCCAACAAGCCAGCACTGGTGGCTTCTCAGAGAGCTAAATAGCATATGGTGGGGCCCATAGTTGAGCTCTTAATGAGCTTGTGAATGTAGGCCATTGAGCCTGCATACCCTGGAGCAGGGCATGTCCATGGTTGCACAGGCAACTTCAAGCCACCTCTTTAATGAGCAAATGAATTGGAAAATGACAATTTTTTGTTGAATCAGATAAACCAGCAACCAAACAACATAAATCAACAAATTTTAACTAATTCCAATCTATGTTACACCCTCGAGATCATTAAGAAAAACTGTCCATTTTCATAGTTATGCAAACTTTGACTTTTTCCAATTTTGTCCCTAAGTTGACTTTAGTGAATTTTAACAGATCCTAAGTGAATGATTATGATTATTTAAGTTACAATGAGGCTAATCCTAGCTATATTACCTATTTTTAAACTGAAATGGAGGATTATGCAACACAAAGTTCAAACAGTTAAACACTTAAGGGGAATTAAAACTTATTTTGACTTTTTACTGAAAAACCTAAATAAATGTTGACCTATATGAGCTATATTATCCTACCGGAACATGCAGGGACTAAAAACACCACCTTACAATCCAGCTGAGTCCACAGACTCAGCAATTCCAAACACTCCTTAACTCATACTCACATGAAACTTTTTAAAGCAAATCACATATTAAAATCATGATTCTGAAACCTAAGGTTCTAGTGTGATGTAATTAGCTTGTAGGAGATTAAAAACACAGATATTAACAACATAGACTCATGAATCATAATTGAACTGTTTTAACAGTGAAAATGAAATATAAAGCAACTCTGGAATTTATTGAACAAGTACTGAATATAAAGCAATTTAAGGACTAAGAAACACAGATAACTATATATAAGCAGATAAAAAGCTATATCACAGTGAATTACCAAAATAGAATAAAAAGGCTTACATATGACCAAGCTTGAAACTTGAGAAACCAAGGACCAATATCATCACCTAAAGCTTCCCAATAAGCTTGCTAATCCAAACCATTCACAATCCACCCTGCTTCTCTGCTTCTTCTTGGATTTTTTATTTTTAATCTTTTTTTTTTATGATTTTTAGTATTTTTGGGATTTTGATTTAAAACAAGTTCTAATGCCTAGTAAGCTTGAAAAAGCTTATCAGTGACTTAATTAAGCTTATAGGATTATGGAACAACAACTTAACAAGATAAAAGTGAAAGTGTCAGTTTCACTTTGATTTGCCAAATCAAAATTTATCAAATAGCACTTGAAATTAAGCTTAAAGAAAAATAATATTACACTAAAATTATGGATTACAACTGTTTTTAACAAGAAAATACAACTGCTGATTGAACTATATTAAGAACGACATTATTAAACTAAAACTACACTATTAAAAACTAGCTACCCTTCTTCTCTCCTTCCTTCTGCTTTTATGGATGACTTCCAGAGGTGTATGGGTCCCACTAGGCATATCCCCCTTTGTTAGAGCCATTGGATTGGCTTAAATTCATCCTAGCCTTCAATTTCATTATTGGCGGGAAAATGGTTCTCAACCATTTTGGCAGTTTACTAATTGGCAGGGGGGTTTGGAAGGTAGTGTTTGTTTAGAGTGGAAGGAGGAGGTGGAGTGTTGTCAGAGGAGGGGGTGGGAGTGTGATGATGGTGTTGGTGTTGCAGGGGTAGCAGGCTAGGGGTGATGTGGAGGAGATGGTCAAAAGGTTTGACTGTGTATTATTTAAAACGGGGTGGGGTGTTGTTTGACCTGGTGTTGACCAGGCTTAATATCAAAAAGAGAGTGGAGTTGGGCTGGTGTAGGATGGGCCAAGGTATGTGTGGGCTGGGTGAGGGTGTTTGTTTGAGGTTTGTTTTTGGATTAAAAAGGGGTAAGTAATATGTGGTCCATTTGTATGGTTTTGTAGAAATAATAACACAAGGACCAATTTTGCACTTTGCTGAAACTTGAGGGCCTAAAAATTGCAAACTTCCCAAAGATATCACAAGGACTATTCATGCCATTTTATAATTCCATAAGTCCTTATTTGAAATAATTTTCCAATTTTGAAAAGTCCAGGGGTTGGTTTTGCCAAATTGCAAAGTACAGGGACCAAACATGTAATTTTCCCAAAGTTATCACCCAAGGATCAAATTTGATAACTTTTGACTTTTAAATGCCTTGGTTGACTTTTCTTTCATTTTAAACCTTTAGGGACTAGTTTTGTCAATTTATGAAACTTGAGGGACTGAAACTGCCAATTATGCAAACTTTGTTCGTTTTTCATTTTGTTTTTAAACATTTTGCATCTAAAACATATAAAACACAGTTTTGGGATAATTTTTGTATTTTGATGCATTTCTGAGTGTTTTTGGATGTTTTGGCAGTTCAGATACGATAAAAATGATGAGTATTTACACACTCATCATACGTTCTTGTATATTTCTGCAATGTTGCCTTATTATACTTATTAATTTATCTCTTTGCTTCTAATGCATCCTTTTTCTGCGTGTGTAGGTGGTTGGTCAGTCATGGCTTGCGCCTGGCTGCGATGGGCACCTTGGAGTCCCCAGAGGTATTAGAGACGTTTGGAAAGGTGGTTCAGTACGCTGTGGAGCGTGGTAGGGTGCAAGCTATGGAGGAGCTCCATGAGGCGAAGTTGTTGAACGTGGCGCTGGCTGAGGTGCCTGGTTACAATGTCAATGCCTATGATGAGCTGATGAAGGCTATGGAGGGGATGAAGCTGCTTGAGCTTCCCCATATTACGTGGCTGGAGCGCGACCAGGATTACCCCATAAAGGTAATTATGGAGGAGTTAACCCTGGGGCGACACATCTTAGAGGATGCAGAGGCGCAGCCAGACTATTTTCTAAAGCCTGACTAGTCGCAGCTGCAGGTTCCCGTTTTTGTCCAGCCGCGTCATATGTTGAACCCTTTTGTTTTTGAAAAGGAGGCTCCTCTTAAGGAGGTATTGGAACTGCACGCTGAGAGGGCAGCCAAGAAGAAGGGTGTTAAGGGCAAGGCCATCCTATGCGGTGTGGGCGCTGCAAATATTCCCAGGTCAGATGGAGTTCCCGTCAGCGTAGCGACCGTATCGCCTAAGGATGCGTTACTTTTGAGAAAGCTTCAAGAGGCAGGAAGCTCCGCTGCCCCAGAAGATAGTCCTGAGCATCGTCATAGTGTATAGATATGGGCTTTTGTAATTTGTATATCATTTTATAAATAACAAATTATATCTTTTGCGTGTTATGGTATCCGTTCGTGAATTGTTATCCTTTATGTAAAAAGATCAATTAAGATACCCTTTTGGAACCTATGTCTAAATTAAGTGCGTGACTTAAAATAAATCATAAGCATGAAATAGACTTGCATTATTTTTCGAAGTCTTAATAAATGACCAAGAGTGTTGGTTTATAATTTGCTAAGCTTGTACAGTGTACGTGATATTGCACATCCTTCGTGGGGTGCGCAAGGAAAACTTACTTCAACGTCTTGAAGGTAAGGCGCTTAGCAAGGATGCGTGATCCAATGTTGATGGGTTTGCAACCCTCTTACTCAACGAGTTAATTAGTAGGTTTACTCATCCTTTCTGCCATCGTGGGTCTTAATTAGTGCATGCACGCCATGTAGGCAAAAATATAATATAACAATATTGACACATATAAGAATGTACGCAATAAAGTAAAATGTGTTATGGAGTTAGCTAGAAACCATAACATTTTATTGATACTTGCAAGTTTTTTGAAAAGTAAAAAACAATTCCTAATAAAGAAAAGAAAAAACAAACAATTATTGGGCACATACTAAAGTGCGAAGTTGTCTGTTTGTGGGCCGTAGCCTTTCCTAAAGATAGCATCTTTTGAGATTGCAGATATTCCAAGTGCGCGCCAGATCGTGACCTTCCATATCGCGCAACCTGTATGCACCATTACCTAGCGCATCGGTAACCTCATAGGGTCCTTCCCATTTGGGTCCAAGCTTGTCTGTGTCTTCTGCGTGGCTCGCGTCGTTAGCGCGGTATACAAAGTCTCCTGGCCTGAAGGAAGTATGTTTGACTTTTGCATTATAATACTTCTTCATTTTTGCTTTAGCCTTTGCTTCGCGTATAGTTGCGCGTTCACGCCATTCTTCCAGCAAGTCCAAGTCTATGCGCCGCTCCTCGTCATTTGTTGTGACGTTAACCTCTGCTGTTCGTATAGTTGGCATTCCTATTTCAGCTGGTATGACGGCTTCTGTTCCATAGACAAGGGAAAATGGTGTGTCTCCGGTACTGGTTTTAATTGTGGTGTGGTGCGCCCATAAAACATGTGATAACTCGTCCACCCATTTTCCTT
Source organism: Artemisia argyi (assembly GCA_030686995.1). Lineage (NCBI taxonomy): Eukaryota > Viridiplantae > Streptophyta > Magnoliopsida > Asterales > Asteraceae > Artemisia > Artemisia argyi. The sequence continues at coordinate 35,713,456 of CM060676.1, read as the reverse complement.
TGTGTCTGTCCAGGCGCGCTTTTATCCCTTCACCTAAGCTGCGATTCGCGCGTTCAACCAAGCCATTGGTTTGTGGATGTTTCACTGAAGCAAAGTGTTGTGTGATGTTTAATTGCGCGCACCAATCTTTAAATGGGTTGTCGCAGAATTGTTTCCCATTGTCTGATATGATTTCTCCAGGTAGCCCGAAGCGACACACAATATTGTCCCATACAAAGCGTTTTACCTGGTTGCCAGTGATGCTTACCACTGCTTTTGCTTCAATCCACTTTGTAAAGTAGTCTATGGCTACGATGAGAAATTTTAGCCCTCCTACTGCAACTGGGAAAGGGCCTGCGATGTCAATGCCCCATTTGTAGAATGGCCATGGTGAGGTGATGGGGGTTAACTTTTTTTGTGGTTGGCGCGGAATTGGCCTATGTACTTGGCAATTGCTGCATTTTTTTATCATATCTCGCGCGTCGCGGTGCATAGTAGGCCAATAATATCCTGATCGCAGAGCGCGCGCCACAACGGATCGTGGTCCTGAGTGCATGCTACATGATCCAGCGTGAATTTCACTCAGTACATAATCTGCTTGAAGAAGTCCAACACATCGGAGCCAAGGTTGTATGAAAGAACGTCGATATAGGATGCCATCTCGTAGTTCAAATCTCTGCGTTGTGCGTCGCACTCTTCGAGCGTCCTTTTGATCTTGTGGTAAGATTCCTTTGCTGATAAATTCAATGATAGGTGTCATCCACGTGGGATCCTGTTCTTCTATCACCGTGGATACTTCCATCTCCAAGATTGATTTGTTTTTTAGGGTTTCTACCAATACCTGTTTTGATAGGTGTGCAAAGCTTGTAGATGCAATCTTGCTAAGCGCATCAGCCTTCCTGTTGTCCCCTCTAGGTACTTGTTTGATTGTGAACCTATCAAAGTTCTGTATTAAGGACTTGGTTTTTTCCAGGTATTGGATCATGTGTTCATCCTTGGCTTCATACTCTCCTAACACATGGTTAGCCACTAGCCTGGAATCCACGTTTGCCTCTAGGTTGCGTACACCCATTTCAATTGCAATACGCAGTCCAACGAGTAGGGCTTCGTATTCTGCCTCATTGTTTGTGGCTGTGAATTCGAAACGTAGCGCGTAGGTGAACTCCATTCCTTCTGGATTAGTAAGGATGAGGCCTGCGCCTGATCCGTCCACGCATGAGGATCCATCCGTTAATAGAATCCAAGGTTCTTGTAGATCTGTTTTGCTTGTTGAAGTTGGACTATCGGTATCGGGTTTTTCAACAATAAAGTCAGCTAATATCCGCCCCTTGATTGCAATGCGTGGTTTATACGAGATGTTATACTCGCTTAAAAACACACTCCACTTTTGTAGCCGTCTTGATGCGTCAGGTTTAGAGATAACTTGTTTGATTGGCTGGTCTGTGATCACAGCTATTGGGTGCGCTTGAAAGTATCTGCGCAACCTCTTAGCTGCGAATACTAGAGCTAAGACCAGCTTTTCCATGGCGCTGTAGTTAGTCTCTGTCTTCTTCAATGCTTTGCTTACAAAGTATATGGGTGTCTGGACGGAGTTCCTATCTGTTAATAGTACTGCGCTAACTGCTCCGTGGGTTACAGATAAGTACATGATTAATTCTTCCCCTGGTCGTGGTGCGACAAGTTTGGGAAGTGATGCCATATGCTATTTTAGCTGTTGGAAGGCTTCCTCTGCTTCCTCAGTCCAACAAAAGTCTCCCTTTTTTGTGCACTTCGTGAGTGTTTTAAAAAGAGGGAGTGATTTGTCTGCTGACTTAGATAAAAAACGGTTTAGCCCAGCTAGCTTACCGTTTAGTGACTGTACTTCTTTCAGTGTGCGCGATGAGGGGAGATCAATAACGGCTTTTGTTTTTTCTGGGCAAGGCTTGATACCATCAGGTTCTATTAAGTATCCCAGGAACATGCCTTCTGTCGCACCAAAGGTGCACTTCTTGGGATTTAGCTTCATATTTATTTTTTCTAATGTTTTGAACGTCTCCTCGATGTCACGCACCAATTCATCCTCTATGTGGCTCTTGATGACAAGGTCATCAACGTAGACTTCCAAATTTTGACCTACTTGTTTTTCGAAAGCCATGTCCACCAATTGCTGGTATGTTGCGCCTGCGTTTTTTAGGCCAAAAGGCATTTTTGTGTAGCAAAAGACCCCTTGACTTATGTGGAAAGTTGTTTTTTCTTCATCTTCCACTGCCATCTGGATTTGATGGTACCCTTTATATGCGTCTAGGAAGCACTTAAAAGGATATCCGCACAGGGATTCTACTTTCCAGTCTATCTCTGGCAGTGGATAGCAGTCCTGTGGGCATGCTTTGTTGAGGTCTGTGAAGTCTACGCACATCCTCCAACTGCCATCATTCTTTTTTACCATCACTGGGTTAGAGAGCCATTCGTGATAGTATACTTCACGCATAATGCCTGCGTCTACAAGTTTATGCACTTCTTCCAGAATAGCTTTTGCGCGATCTGGTGCCTGGCCGCGCTTCTTCTGTCGTATTGGGGGATATCCTTGTCGGATTTGTAGCTTGTGCTCCGTGATAGAGCGTGGCACTCCGGTCATGTGCTTTGGTTCCCATGCAAAGATATTCAGGTTCTTTTGCAAGAGTGCGCACACAGCTACTTTACCTTTGTCAAATAAAGATCCTCCAATCGAAATTTGTTGATCTGGGTAATCAGGATGAATAACGACTTTTAAGTTTGGCATTTTCTCTGCGCGCTGTTCTGGAACATTCTCCACCTCACTGGTTACCGCGTTGCATTCTTTGGGTGGTACTATGGTGTTGTAGAGGGTGACAATTCCTCCTTCTACTGGAAATTTGAGCATCCCATGTGCTGTGGATGGTACAGCGTGCATGGATGATATTCCAGGTCTCCCAATGATGCCGTTGTATGGTGAAGGAGACTTGATTACCATAAAATTTATCCATGTTGCGGTTGAGTGTTGTTCATCGCCCACAACTACAAGTAAGCGTAATTGCCCCATAGGCCATATCTTTTCTCCTGTGAACCCCGTCAGCGACGTTGTGGCTGGTATCAATTGACTTTGTATCTCAGGTCGTAGCCTTTTGAAGCAATGCTCATACAGGATGTCTGCGGATGCTCCTCCATCGATATACATGCGGAGAATCTCGTGTCCCCCAGTATGTATCTCAATAGTTAGTGGCTCTACTATTGCGTTGTCCGCAGCTAGAGTGGGGAAGGATATCTCCTTTCCTGGGGAGAACTTTTGACTGAATTTTTGTTTTATCTTGCGTTGCCATGTCTGTATCATGTAGATGATGTCCGTTTTATCTTTGGGAGGTTCCTTCTTGCCTCCATTCTTTTGCTTGTCCTTCCCGTCTTTAATGTTTTTTACGAGGTGATCCATTCTGCCCTCCCTTACTAATTTTTCAATTAGTTGTCGTAGTTGGACACACTCGTTGGTTGTATGGCCCTTTTGGCCATGATATTCGCAGTATCCATTCCCTATGCGCTTGTCCTCTGCGGTACGCATTAGTGGAGGTTTTGGGAAGTTTGCCCCTTCTATTACAAATATTTCCCTCGGAGTCTTTGTGAGAGGGGTATACTTGTCATTATCTCGTCCACTGTGATAATTCTTGTTGCGGTTGTTATTCTGATCATTGGATTGTCTCCTGGGCTGTTCTTATTGCCTATAATTGGAGTAGCCTTTTTCACTGTCCGCAGCGGCTGCTTCTCCTTGTATGAAGGATCTTGTGCGCTTCATTAACTCATCAAAGGTTTGGGGAACCTTGTCGTTTAGCTTCCGAATGAGTTCTAGGTTGTTAATCCCATTCATGAACCCTAAGATTTTTAGGACTTCAGGACACGCTTTGACATGTATGCACTCATCTTTAAAGCATTCCATATAAGCGCTGGTTGATTCCCCTTGGCGCTGTCTTACTCTGGCTAGTTCAACAGGGTTCTTAGCGCACTTCTTTCTTTGGGTGAAGTTTAAACGGAATGCTTTTCGCAATTCTTCAAACCCGTCGATGCTCCTCCGTGGAAGCTTACTAAACCACGTGCGCGCATTCCCTACTAAGGTAGAGTTAAACATATGGCACCACACAGGTTGTGGCCAATTTTCGATAGTAGCAGCTGATTCAAAAATTTTTAGGTGGTCATCCGGATTACCTGTTCCATCATATGTTTTAACATTAGTGGGCATGCGCCTTCTTTTATGATCGGAGTAATCGCTGATGCATCATGTAAACGCATCAACTTTCTGGCGACGCCACGGAAGAGACATGTCTTCATCTTCTTCTTCGCGACGTCTTCCTCTAGACTTCCAGTGTCCTGTTTCCTTATCCTCGTTGTCCGAGGAGTCGTTGGAGGAAGAGTAATCTCTTTTGCGGCGCTTGCGCCGGCTTCCTTCAGAGGAAGAGCTTGAGGGGCTTTCACTTGGGGATATTCTCCTCCCTAATCTGTCGTGAATTCTTTTGCTCCCAGACCTGGAGGAACCTTCGCTTGGTGAATGTTGAGGTCCTAATCTGTCTTGTATCCCTCGACTACCAAGTCTGGAATGAACATTAGTGCGCCTCTCGCCGTCTTCATATTCCTCTGCATATTGTGAGTCAGATGTCGTACCCAGCCTATCATGGATGGTGGTACGTCTTTCATTATTTTCGCGTCTTCCTCGTAGGTGGCGCGGTGGTGATACTTCGCGTTCAGGACCAAAATTGAGCCGAGCTTGCAGGCTCGTACTTGACCTTCTCATCGCTTCTTCTTGCATGAGGGCGGTTAGATTTTCGTAATTTTGGGATACAAAGTTACTCAACGTTAGGTCAGGTGCGTCCTCATTCGCTGCAATAATATTTGCCTCTGTATTGGGCACCCTATCTCGGTTAGGTGCGCCAGGCGGCACAGTGTTGTCCACTATAGGTGTCGTTTGGGGAGTATTGAAGAGGGTGCGTTGGAGTTCTTCAACGCTTGGGACTACTGTTGTGGCTTGGGCAGTCCTTATGGGCAATTCTACCGCGGGGAGAGGTAGGGTTGGACCCGTTTCTTGGTGACCAGGCGCACTGGTTGTCCCAGAAGCCTGCCTAGAGGTCGAATCTTGTTGATTCTTCCTCTGGGGGTCACGTGTTTTTTCCAACTGCGGAGTCCGCTGGCCTGAGTTTTTGTTCTTCGTCATTCTAGTTTTTTAGTGTTCAGTGTGGGTCCCACGGATGGCGCCACTTGTTGATACAAATGTTGGGCGTTCCTAGTTTGGGCTCTTGCTCTCGTACCAATTAGCTCTTAATGCTTGAAACCTGCGCACTAAGAAAATAAACAAACACCGTTAGGCTTATCGTGGGATTGTTTCCCACGATTATCCTCCGGCATGAGAGTAAGTAATCGGTTTTAGGGTTCTCGTAAAGAGTTTTAGGGTTTTTGTGAATCGTTCCTTTAATGAGAATTATGTCATCCCTTATATAGGCGCAGAATTCTTGTAGGTTTCGTGCTCCTTACGTTTCGCACGCATGGTGCTTATTCGGTCCAAGGATCTTTATCCATAGATAGAAGATCCTTATCTAGACCATAAATAGTTTAGTTGGGCTTGGGTCTACGTGAACCCAATCCCGTTAACAATGCGGCCCAAGTTATAATAGCTCACTCATGGTGGGTTTGGGCTTTAGTGATGTTTATCATTTGGGCTCGTGGCCCAAATATAGACTATATGTCATCAACAATGATATATAAAATTGAAGCCATGTTATTATTATGGAAGGAAACAAGTAACCAACCTGCTTATAACCTATCGGTATCTTAGGGTCCGTTTGGTTTGTAAGTGGGTTTGGATTAATATTTAGGGGGTGTTTCTTTTTTATGTTAATGAGTCTTAATGGGGAGATAGTGGTGGGACTACATATATAATATGTTTCTTTTTCTATTAAATGGTCTATATGAAAAGAGAAAGCAAATGGTGCTCCTCATCATTAAGACTCATTAACAGAAAGGGGCCACCCACTTAATCTGGAAAAAAAAGAAACAAGCCCTTAGATTTGATATAGAATTTTGATTTGAGATGGATATAGGAGGGAGAAGTTATATATATTTAAATTATATTTTATAATAAATTTTAAATAAAAAAGTTTATTTAAATAATAAAATAATATAGAATATGAAATAACATTAAAAGGGCTCACAAATACTAAAAAAAAAAAAAAAAAAAAAAAAAAAAAAAAAAAAAAAAAAAGTTGCCCCACAAAATTAAGAAAACCCACTCATACCCACCTAATTAATATACTATCAATTTCTCATTACATCTATCATTCCGTTTATTAAAAGAGCAAACCAAACACATAATTATTGTCACATCAATTTAAAACATATTCTAAACCCTCAAAACAAACGAACCCTCAATAAATTTTATTTGCTACTTGATCAAGTTGTCAAATGTTGAAGTTTTGTCGGAAACTAAAACTCAAAAGTAGGTAGGCGTATGTCTAGTTTTGTTATTAAGAAAATATAAATTATTACAATTGGGCGCGTTTAATTGAAGGGTATGGAATAAAAGAAATAGAATGAATCTTGTATAATGGTGTTTGGTTGATAATGGGTCTCACACTAATGGAATAAAAAGTTATTTTGAAACACTTACCTTTATACCACCTAAGGAGGGTGACTTTCCTCAAACCATTCCCTCATGGCCCACTTATTATTTATAAATGATTTTTTCATCTTTCAAAATTAATAAAAAGATCTTATACCCAATTCTTATAATCGATCCAAACAACAATATTAGGAATGATATATTCATTGTTATTCCACTCAATGCCAATACCTATACCCATTGTGATTCATGACAATAAACCAAACGCACCTTAAGAAACGCATTGATTTCTTTTAGGCATAAAGGAGTGGCTCTTTGTAACACAAAATCATATGTAGGTCCATGTTAATTATTCTAGAGCCTCCGAAGCATATACGGACACAAATGATAACATCTTGTTGGCTTGCTGCTGGCTGATGCCAACCACTCCATGTGAAATATATGCACGTTTTAATTCAAAAGGGTTCGCTGTCCGCATAACATCAATCATAAATGCTGTAGATGAAAATAGGCCGAATTAAACAAAATCATCGAATATCATCATTTTTGTGATTGCATGTAGCAAATTATTATTTTTTTTATTATGTGTATTGAATTTTTAAATTTTGATTATTGTTTGTATTTTGTGATTATTTTACTCTTACCTTTTTTAAATTTTGAAAAGTAAAATGGTAATTTTACTTGATAGAATAATTACAAAATACATACAATGATCGAAATTTAAAAGTTTATACAATAAGAAAAAAATAATAATTATACACAATCACAAAAAATGTCAAGTTCAATGCATTTTTTTTATTTACCCATGAAAATATGAAATGATAAAACATTGTTCACATATAGGCATTATATATTTTACATAAGAATCTATTTAAAATATTGAAAAAATCTTCGCTGCAAAAAAACAGTGTAATTTACACACCATTTTCTCCACAATTTTAAAACGTGTTACAATTTATTAATTTATTAACATTTGATATGTGTAAAAATTGGTTACATTTGTAAGTCTGAAAAAAATTGTACTTAAAACAATAAATTTTCACACTTATAATTGTATAAAAATTTACATTTTTAAATATATATAAATCTAAGAAATGTTCACACTTATAAATGTGAAAGGTATTTGTAACACTTCCTCAAACATGAAAAACTTATGTGTTACAATTAGTTTTCACATTTAAAATTGTAAACATTTTTTTGATATAATTTTAAGTGTGAAAAGTTAATTGTTTTTAATTTTTTTTCACACTTATTAATATAACCAATTTTATACATTATTAAGAGTTAATAAATTAATATAATTTTACACACCTTTTAAAATTGTGAAGAAAATGTGTAGATTGAATTATTTTTTTAATGCGTTTTTTCGATTTGATATCTTATTTTTTTATTTTTTATTTATTTTTAATGAAACAATCATTTGTGAGTAATTTTTTACTTGAATCTGTAACACAAAACACACTTCTAAATTAAAAGGAGACTCGAGGCAAGTATATGACTGAGATAAAACTAGATTTGTACCAATCATTTGTGTTATTTGGTCACTTTGCCTCACAACGGTTTTATTATCACTAACATAGGGGCAGACTCAGGATTTTCCAAGGCGGAGGGCAAAAATTTTATTTTTGATAAAATTCGTGATACACTTTAATAAAAATGTTATAATTTTTTTAAACACTAAAAACTAAGGTTTTTATATTTTTGGCTTCAAGGTGGGAGGCAATTTGATTTTTTGAAAGGGTGCACTTTAATAAAAATGTCCTAAAAAAATTTTTTTTACACTAAAATTCAAACTTTTTCGGCGAGGCGTGGAGGGCACCGCCGCCCCCCCCCCCCCCCCCCCACAAAGTTTATACCTAGGTCCGCCCCTGCATATACGCATCACATATACATGCAATAACAAGAGACACATCGTCCGTGGCGGGTCGGCATCCCCACCACTTTTGAACCATTTCTATGTCAATGTTGAGCAGACTCCAATGGTGGACTTCCCGAGTGGCCTTCGGATGCCGACTGACGAGCTCGAGATGAAGCCCCGTTTCCATGTACTGTATCCACCTTATTCCTTAATAATGTACCTCTATTTAGGAGGTATGATTCAGATTTGTCCAAACTTTTAAAGGCATAAATATTTCTATATTTTAGATAACTTCTACGACAAAGGAAACTATGAAACGGATACGGAGTCTCGTATATAGAAAAAGATGCACGTGATTTAAATGATTAAACACCTTATATACAGTATGGTCAAGGAAAAACAATGTTAATCCTTTATATTGTGAAACACGTTATTTTGAAAGCTAGTTGTTACATATATTTTTTTAATATTTTTTGACAGGACATAACCCGAATGATAAGATTTACTTTTTAAAGATAAAAACGTTTTTTTTTTATCTATTTTATTATTTATTTATTTATTTATTTTTTGTCAATTTGTATTCTGGCTGGAAGAGATAGAATTAAGCAGAAATTGCATGAATGCTCCTTCAGCTTTTCATCAACCATCAAAGTCTGCTCTTGATCTAGGAGCTAATATAGTTCACCCCCTTGCCCAAAATTTATCTAGTCACGAGCCATGTTTTGTAAACATTTCATCCAAATTGTTGATGCATAATCTGGCGCGGACTGATTCAACGACTCTCCTTGGGCCGTTAGTCGTCTTCATAAGCCCTAAATAGACCTGTCAACAAAGAGAACCCGTTAGGAGTGGACCCGAGGCCGTAGCCCCGGGATCCACCTCCGACGGTCAAGTTAGTATTGATGCGCGGAGCATATGAGAATTAGGTTTAGGGTAACCTGTTGTATCCTGTTGTGAATGGAACCCCAGCCCTATATTTATAAGGCATGGATTAGGGTTTAGGCATAGAGTGGGCCGTTGTCTGCCGGGCCTGACCCATGTAGGATCCAGTCCGGACCATACGTCCACAAGCCCCCCAAGTTTAGTATGACATAGCGTCGTGGCTATGTTATGCTAGACTTAAGTTCTGTTCATGGCCGCGTAGGCCCAATCAACCATGACGGCGTGGCCCATGCGTGCGCATGGGACAGACCATACTGCGCAGCCCATATGCGACAGTGCGCACTGGGATTGCGATTGTGATTGTTTCACAATTGTGAAGGTGGATTCCTCATGCTGTATCCTGGGTAAGGGCGTACCTTTTGTACCAGTAGCGATGCAACATGGCGCAACAGAAGACGTGCTTCTGTGGCAGAAGTGCGCGCTGTGCGCAACAAGGATGTGCGCAGTGCGCAACAAAGGTGCGCGCTGTGTGCAAACATTGCATTCGTCTTTACAACCGACAAAGGACATCTCCCCTGCGGCAAGATGGTGTGAATATTTAAATCCGTCTTTGTACCGGGCTTGCAATACCTCTTACGTACGATCTGCTTCCAAATATGCCTGCGTGACTTGTACGGAAACAATGGTACTATATACCCTGGTAGCCCCCCAAGTTTGATGGTGCTACTCGTGTAGGAGCATTAAACTTAGTTATTCAAATCCTGAAAAACACTTAATGTCACACCCCCAAAATCTGGTCCAGCGGAAGCATACATGCAGCTGGGGTGTAACTCAATTGATATCACAACACAAGTACAAAAATGGTTTTCACTTTAATCATTTAGAATAAAATCGTTAAATCAAAAATGTTGAATTTACATCGTTAAAAGTTGTGTGGAAGTAGGCCCTTAAATAGTTTAAAACGGTCCCCATATAAATAATCAGAGTCTTCTATGACCATGCCATGCCCTGCCAAAACCTCCTGTAGCGTGCCATAGGTTAAAACCTGAAAATACATGCTAAAGTGTCAACACGAGGTTGGTGAGTTCATAGAGTTTGTTTAACAAATAATGCCTATAGAGAAATGATCGCCCAGCAAAGGCATTGTAAATCCACTCAGTTGCAAGTCCCGCCATAAGAGACTTGTAACCTGTGTGTTTACAACCCACTACCAAATGTGTTTAAGTCTACGTGAACAAAAGTAATACTGGTATCCAAATTCCCAGATAAATATAGCAAAACGGCTATATAAATAATTCAGTCAATGAGGCCATATGATAAATCAGTCAAGCGGGAAAACCCGTAATAAGGTTGATGCAAAGGCATCTTAATTCAGCCAAGTAAGGAAACATTAATATTACGTTTGACATTCAGTCAAGTGGGGAATACCACAATATTACGTTTGACATCACAGCCAAGTGGGGAATACCACAATACGTTTGACATCACAGCCAAGTGGGGAATACCACAATATTACGTTTGACATCACAACCAAGTGGGGAATACCACAATATTAAAAGGAACATATAAGAACAATTGGTGACTATGAGGTCATATAAACAAGGATAATCAATCCCATGAAATACAGATAATCAAACATACCAATGAATGCAGGTGATCAAATATATATATAGATAAAGCTGGAAATATTTGAGTAATCAACTAGGTAAAACAAGTAGTGCGTTTAAGTAAAACGAGCATGTATTCTCCCCCAAAGAGTTTACAAAACAATTAAAATAGTAGGGGCTATGACTCACCTGGTGCGATAGCTACGATGACAAGAATGGATACACTGAAATGAGGCACGATCTCTAACCGCAACCTAATATGAGTAATAACGATCTACCTTAGATCATGACGTGATGAAATGAATGCACGTGCACATGATGCCTATACCACTCGTAACTTGGAAATACTAGTTATTGTCAAAGTAAAATAGTTTCTATACTTAGGAAAATAAGTCCAAATATAGAAGTATATAACTTGTCGTAGTATATCGTATAAAAATGTTAGTGTTATATTCCTCGTCTTGAAAACCTTATAATAGTGTCTAGTAGTCGCGTAATAAACCTTGAGTAGTACGTATTTCGTTAATTAAAAATAAACTCCTTGAATAAGAAATCTAGAAAATATATTATTTAGTACGTAGTTATATTATTTTCTAGTAGTGACTATATATATATATATATATATATATATATATATATATATATATATATATATATATATATATATATATATATATATATATATATATATAGTTTTGACGATTTTAAAACGTGTATAACTTGGTCGTTTTAAGCTCATTTTCCTCGTTCTTTATATCCCCGGAATCGTTTTAGTATGTATTAATATATTTTCGATAGCTCGGCTCCTCTAGGTTACGTTTAACGCCTCTATTTGCCCATCGAAAACTGTCAAACAGCATGCAGTTTTTCAGAAAATAGTTTTCGTCGTTAAATTTACAAAAATCATATCTCCTTCGTTATTAACTCGTTTTTATCCCCGTTTTCGGCTATAGTTTCGTATCGGAGAGTATTTTCTAAATCTTTGGTCAAAAGTTACACCCTTGCCCCTGATCTTTCCACGTTTGCCAAAAAGGGACAGCAACATTTTGAAAGTGTCAAAAATAGATTTTTCCTAGTTTCTAACTTGTTCAAAACCACTTCAATCAACAATCAAAACAACTCTTGATCTACCATACACCTTCTTAGGGTGTCATGGTTTCCTAAACATCATCCATCACAACAATCTACCAAGGATTCACCTATATAATATATCTAAGGCTTGTAAGTTATAAAAAAGTATATATTGAGTGGTATAAATCAACATATGCATAAGATCTTGTATGAAACTATATGATCAATATAAATACTTGAAGAAATAATGAAAATAAATTTTGTAAACTTACTTTGAATGGGTTAGTTGTTTAGATGAAGAAAACCTAAGGATCCTTGAGTTTATATTTCAAAACCCTTACAAGAATCACCAAATAAGCTAGTATAATACTTGATCTTGGAAAAAAAATAGTTTGGTCTTGCCTCCTCCTTTGTCCTTGCCGTGAGTTGAGATAGAGAGAATGAGAGAATGAAATTTTCTTGAGCTAGTGAAAATGAGCTTGAAATGTAGTGTAATACCTTATGTATTATTTGTGTAAACTTGTAGACAACTAGTACAATCAATAATAGAGTTAGTATGTATTTTCAAAGTGTGTAAGGTATTAGGAAATGGGAGGGGGGGCGGCATGATGGGTGAAATGGAAGAAAAGGTGGACTTGTAAGAAAGTTAGTGAGACTTGTGTAAGAGTTTGTGTTTATTTGTAGTTTTAAGGTGTACCGGGTACCAAGTTAACTAAAAATAAATTTTAACTGTACCAAATAAAATGTGATGACGTTGTAAAAATTATAAATTTACATTCCTGATGAGAATTGGGTGTTAAAATATTTATCGGGTTGAAATAACGCAAACCGACGGAGTTATAAGCTCCGACCGTAAAATGTAGCAATTGATTTGAAAACACTGGGTAAATTAATATTATAATTTTTATATTATTAAAATGAATATAAAAATATATTTGGATCATAGTCGGGAGTGTCGGACGTGTTAGTCACATTATTGGTCGTTTGTTAACGTTTATTTAGAAATAATTATACGTAAAAGTTAATTATACCAAAAGTATTAATTTAATTACCCTACGAGTGGAATAGTATGCAAGTGCCATAATGATAATATGAAGACTATTTCTAGTCTGTATGAGATGTCCCAAATAATAATGCATGAATTCGCTCCTGAACCAATACGGTTACGCGAATTTGAATACTCGTAAACTAATTTTACGATGACATGAGTAATGCACGTGAATAGTGTATTTCTTCCGGAAATGAATAGTGTCAAGTGAATAGTAAAATTTCTGAACGCTTCTCAGAATATCAAATGGACCTCAAAAACGATGAATAGCGATCGGTAAATAGTAAATGATGAATAGTAACATGTGAATAGTAAATTGTCGAGGTTTGGAAAATGAACGAAAATTACGAGTTGTGACAGTCTTCCCTTATAACAGGAACTTCGTCCCGAAGTTCAGTTTGTGTTGGTCTCTAGAGTGGTATTGGTGAAAAGATGATGATATTTATTGTGTAAGCTACTGAGCTCTATGGGAGTTCAAGTCTGTAGGCCACTAGACCCATACTGTCTGAATCCCGGGTTTATCTTCCCAAATTTTTCTTAATGGTATCATTCCTTTCCTAGGCAGAACTTTCAACATAATCCTGCCATTAACTTGAAGTTCTAAGGGTTTACAACTTATTGAACTTGTAACTGATTCTTGATTTGTAGGAAATTCCAGGTTATTTCATGAATGCTTACGGGACTAGTGAGTTGGGCTTTTCCAAATTTTATCTGTCAATGGATGTTGGCACTTCGACCATAGAGTGCGTCAAATGGTGTAGTCTCTAAGCTCGTGTGATAACTATTGTTATAAAGGAATCTGATTTATGGTAAATGGTTAATCCAACCATTTCTAGAGTCAATCACTCATGCTTTGAGTATATCTTCCTATGTTTGAATCGTTCTCTGACCATTGGTCTGCAGATAATAGGTGGTGTAGTTCCAAAGGAATCTTAATGAAATCGCTAGGAGTTTGCGGTGATAAAAGATAGAATATTCATTAGATCGGAATTTGTTAATAGTACATGAAACTTATACGATAGAACGTAGCTTTAAACACAAAAGAAATACAACACTAGAGAGTTAAGGCTTTGGTCTTCTTGTTCCTTAGCTCCGGGCAGTCCTTTCTGAGATGCCCTAACTTTCCACATTTGAAGCAACTTCCTGGAATCCTCTGATTTGTGGGTTTCCTACAGTCCTTAGTCAGATGACCCCGCTTCTTGCATATTCCGCATAGTCCACTGCAATGATATAAGTGATGCAGATTACACATGTTGCAGTAAGGTAAATTTCCAGTATATCTTTTCTTTGTGCGTGGTCCTGCAACATAAGCTCTAAACACTTGTTGTCCTTTGTTTGGCTGCCATACTTGATCGTCTCCTTGGTTGTCGTTTCTTTTCCTCTTGTTTTCGTTGTTGTTGTTGACAGTAGTTTCTTGCTTCATTACTTGAGCCATAAGCTTTTGAGACATTCTGATAGCTTCTTCCAGCGTGTTTGATTTAGAAGCAATTACGTTCCCACTGATGTTGCACGGTAGTCCACCGATGAAATTTTCTAGCAGCTTTTCATTATCTGAAACCATAGTTGGACATAGCACAGCCAACTCCTGAAACCTTCGGATATATGCCTCGATATCATTACCTACTGTCACTAGCTTATAAAACTCTGTTTCCAGCTTCTGCACCTCAGTACGAGGGCAAAACTTATTAGTCATCAATTTCTTGAATTGCTCCCAGGTGAGCTTGTAGGCATTTTCCATACCAATCGGTTGAGCATGAGAATTCCACCATGACATAGCTTCATCCAAAAGCATACCAGTAGCGAATTTTACCTTGCTGCCATCAGGACAGTTGCACATGAGGAACACATTCTCAGTCTTTTCGAACCAGCGAATCAAAGCAACCGCTCCTTCAGTGCCCTTAAACTTGATGGGATCACTAACCTTAAAATTCTTCCAAGTACATTCGCGCTTATTATCGGATTGTCCATCTATCCCTGTCTGTAAAGCGGCCTCAGCAGCCCTTGCAGCTACCTCAGCTCTCTCGATCTCTAGAGCTTCGGCGATACTATCCTTAACCAATTTCCGAATAGCAACAGGTGTCATCGTTGGAGTAGCTTTAACTTTCCTTGGCGGCATAGCTCTTCAAAACGAGAAAAGAAGGGTGAGACATAATTAAGACGTTTCCTAGTAGTAGATGTTCGAGAGTGGGTTATTATAGAATGAAAGGTTGATGTTGTGATATGACGCGTTGACGTGGCTCGAGTGGTTTTGTGATATCCTGGGATTTCTGTTGAGTTTTAAATGGTCATAATGTACCTAGGGATCCTCTTTATATATGGTATGGGAAGTCTTTCCTAGGGAGGTCATTGATAATATCCCCTTATCAATATTGGTAGTAGTGAGTGATAGGTGACATATGAATCTATAGAGTGTAAGCTAATTCCTTATATATATGGGGAAGAGGAATGATAATAATGGTGAGAAAGGAAAAGATTGTGACAGCTGCGACATAACGAGATTGTGATGAAAGTAAGTACGCACACATGAATAAAACATTTGGAAATTGGGTAGAGAATTTAATCCAGACAAAATTTTATTATAACCATTCTCAGTGTTGCAAAATTCATCTCTGAGTCAGACATAGGTGGTCAGCCTATATCTCACTATCCCGGGTCGAATATAGATGACCAGTCTATCTTCCACCGAGGTTCCATGAATTTTGAAATACTCAGCTCAGTTATACTAAGACTATGTCCTTCACAAATACCAAGACGTTCTGAAAGACAAAAGCAAGTGACCCAAAACTCGAGGTCAAATGATGAAACTATGCAAAGAAGAACATAACGCGATGACATATACGATACATGAGCATGCTTATATGAAAGACAATGATAGTAATCAACTAGAATAAGTGAATATAATATACCAGATAATGAGACACAATTCTCATCACCTAAGTCAGCAACAAACCACAAGTGAGGCATCATCTTGGCAGGCAGGCACGTGACGGTCATAGGGTTAAGTTTTTCGTAAAAGTAGCTATAGTCTAGGTTTTAAAAACACTTAGTTCGCTATAGCCAAAGCTCTGATGCCAATCTGTCACACCCCCAAAATCGGGTCCAGCGGAAGCATACATGCAGCTGGGGTGTAACTCAATTGATATCACAACACAAGTACAAAAATGGTTTTCACTTTAATCATTTAGAATAAAATCGTTAAATCAAAAATGTTGAATTTACATCGTTAAAAGTTGTGTGGAAGTAGGCCCTTAAATAGTTTAAAACGGTCCCCATATAAATAATCAGAGTCTTCTATGACCATGCCATGCCCTGCCAAAACCTCCTGTAGCGTGCCATAGGTTAAAACCTGAAAATACATGCTAAAGTGTCAACACAAGGTTGGCGAGTTCATAGAGTTTGTTTAACAAATAATGCCTATAGAGAAATGATCGCCCAGCAAAGGCATTGTAAATCCACTCAGTTGCAAGTCCCGCCATAAGAGACTTGTAACCTGTGTGTTTACAACCCACTACCAAATGTGTTAAAGTCTACGTGAACAAAAGTAATACTGGTATCCAAATTCCCAGATAAATATAGCAAAACGGCTATATAAATAATTCAGTCAATGAGGCCATATGATAAATCAGTCAAGCGGGAAAACCCGTAATAAGGTTGATGCAAAGGCATCTTAATTCAGCCAAGTAAGGAAACATTAATATTACGTTTGACATTCAGTCAAGTGGGGAATACCACAATATTACGTTTGACATCACAGCCAAGTGGGGAATACCACAATACGTTTGACATCACAGCCAATTGGGGAATACCACAATATTACGTTTGACATCACAGCCAAGTGGGGAATACCACAATATTAAAAGGAACATATAAGAACAATTGGTGACTATGAGGTCATATAAACAAGGATAATCAATCCCATGAAATACAGATAATCAAACATACCAATGAATGCAGGTGATCAAATATATATATAGATAAAGCTGGAAATATTTGAGTAATCAACCAGGTAAAACAAGTAGTGCGTTTAAGTAAAACGAGCATGTATTCTCCCCCAAAGAGTTTACAAAACAATTAAAATAGTAGGGGCTATGACTCACCTGGTGCGATAGCTACGATGACAAGAATGGATACACTGAAATGAGGCACGATCTCTAACCGCAACCTAATATGAGTAATAACGATCTACCTTAGATCATGACGTGATGAAATGAATGCACGTGCACATGATGCCTATACCACTCGTAACTTGGAAATACTAGTTATTGTCAAAGTAAAATAGTTTCTATACTTAGGAAAATAAGTCCAAATATAGAAGTATATAACTTGTCGTAGTATATCGTATAAAAATGTTAGTGTTATATTCCTCGTCTTGAAAACCTTATAATAGTGTCTAGTAGTCGCGTAATAAACCTTGAGTAGTACGTATTTCGTTAATTAAAAATAAACTCCTTGAATAAGAAATCTAGAAAATATATTATTTAGTACGTAGTTATATTATTTTCTAGTAGTGACTATATATATATATATATATATATATATATATATATATATATATATATATATATATATATATATATATAGTTTTGACGATTTTAAAACGTGTATAACTTGGTCGTTTTAAGCTCATTTTCCTCGTTCTTTATATTCCCGGAATCGTTTTAGTATGTATTAATATATTTTCGATAGCTCGGCTCCTCTAGGTTACGTTTAACGCCTCTATTTGCCCGTCGAAAACTGTCAAACAGCATGCAGTTTTTTAGAAAATAGTTTTCGTCGTTAAATTTACAAAAATCATATCTCCTTCGTTATTAACTCGTTTTTATCCCCGTTTTCGGCTATAGTTTCGTATCGGAGAGTATTTTCTAAATCTTTGGTCAAAAGTTACACCCTTGACCCCGATCTTTCCACGTTTTCCAAAAAGGGACAGCAACATTTTGAAAGTGTCAAAAATAGATTTTTCCTAGTTTCTAACTTGTTCAAAACCACTTCAATCAACAATCAAAACAACTCTTGATCTACCATACACCTTCTTAGGGTGTCATGGTTTCCTAAACATCATCCATCACAACAATCTACCAAGGATTCACCTATATAATATATCTAAGGCTTGTAAGTTATAAAAAGTATATATTGAGTGGTATAAATCAACATATGCATAAGATCTTGTATGAAACTATATGATCAATATAAATACTTGAAGAAATAATGAAAATAAATTTTGTAAACTTACTTTGAATGGGTTAGTTGTTTAGATGAAGAAAACCTAAGGATCATTGAGTTTATATTTCAAAACCCTTACAAGAATCACCAAATGAGCTAGTATAATACTTGATCTTGGAAAAAAAATAGTTTGGTCTTGCCTCCTCCTTTGTCCTTGCCGTGAGTTGAGATAGAGAGAATGAAATTTTCTTGAGCTAGTGAAAATGAGCTTGAAATGTAGTGTAATACCTTATGTATTATTTGTGTAAACTTGTAGACAACTAGTACAATCAATAATAGAGTTAGTATGTATTTTCAAAGTGTGTAAGGTATTAGGAAATGGGAAGGGGGGGGGGGGGGGGGGCGGCATGATGGGTGAAATGGAAGAAAAGGTGGACTTGTAAGAAAGTTAGTGAGACTTGTGTAAGAGTTTGTGTTTATTTGTAGTTTTAAGGTGTATCGGGTACCAAGTTAACTAAAAATAAATTTTAACTGTACCAAATAAAATGTGATGACGTTGTAAAAATTATAAATTTACATTCCTGATGAGAATTGGGTGTTAAAATATTTATCGGGTTGAAATAACGCAAACCGACGGAGTTATAAGCTCCGACCGTAAAATGTAGCAATTGATTTGAAAACACTGGGTAAATTAATATTATAATTTTTATATTATTAAAATGAATATAAAAATATATTTGGATCATAGTCGGGAGTGTCGGGCGTGTTAGTCACATTATTGGTCGTTTGTTAACGTTTATTTAGAAATAATTATACGTAAAAGTTAATTATACCAAAAGTATTAATTTAATTACCCTACGAGTGGAATAGTATGCAAGTGCCATAATGATAATATGAAGACTATTTCTAGTCTGTATGAGATGTCCCAAATAATAATGCATGAATTCGCTCCTGAACCAATACGGTTACGCGAATTTGAATACTCGTAAACTAATTTTACGATGACATGAGTAATGCACGTGAATAGTGTATTTCTTCCGGAAATGAATAGTGTCAAGTGAATAGTAAAATTTCTGAACGCTTCTCAGAATATCAAATGGACCTCAAAAACGATGAATAGTGATAGGTGAATAGTAAATGATGAATAGTAACCTGTGAATAGTAAATTGTCGAGGTTTGAAAAATGAACGAAAATTACGAGTTGTGACACTTAATGCAAATATTAAAAGTATATGCTGCGAATCGCAACATATAAAACTTAATAAAGTAAAAAAGTAGCGCGTAGCATAAGTATAGCACATAGCATATATAATTAATTTATAAAAGAAGTAGCAGTGCGAATTACACCTATCGTGAGGTTTTACAAACTACATAAAAGAAGTAGCACGTAGCTAATAATAAAAACAGTGCGCGCATGGCGATTTTTTCTTTTTTCTTTTTTATTATAATAAAAACAATGGCGCGGATGGACGTACCATGACCACGACTAATAGTTTCGCACGCACAGACGCAGATAGATTTATCGTGACCGCATAGACTAACGTTTGTGGATGATCGCAGTTGACCACGGCTTTCGTCCAGTGCCCGTACGTGACAGTGACAGTGCGCTCATGGCGATTGACTAGCATCGTGGTGCCTGTACGTGACAGTGCGCTCATGGTGCCAATCTGCGAAGATTTCCGTACGCATGGCCTAACGCGGGTAGATTTATCGTGACTGCGCTGTTCGCGGCTAAAAGATGTGCGCGAATTAATTCGCAGTGAAAAGATAAAGTAGGACCGATCGTGCGGACATATTGCATTATAGGTAAAATCGTGTTTACCAAATTTAAAAGATTTACATAAAATCTTATGAATATTTAAAAATATAAAGTAGGTCCGATCGTGCGGACTTAATGCGGCTTAGGTAAAATCGTGTTTACCAAGTTAAAAGATTCGTGTAAAATCTTTTTAATATTTTAAAAAATAACATATCTTAAAAAATATGTACAAAAAATATTGGGATATCTTTTTAATATTAGAAAATATCGTACGCATGTCTTACGCATGAGAAGATCAAATATAACTTTTGATGTTATATGTTTGACCAAAAAGAATACGAGGTTGCAACTTTTTGATTCGTAGCATACAGAGACAAATTAAGGAATAAGAAAACATAATAAGTTTTGTTTTTTCCTTTAGTGTCATGTCTTTCGGGTTTTTAGCAACTGTATATTTTTGACCAAAAGAAAACATGATTCGTGGAACACAGTCGTGTAGTTGTGTGTTGCGTACAAAAAATAAAGTTACCGGCTTTTGAACTCAATGGTTGCTTTCCGGTGATGTGAGAACACGAAACTTGTCGTAGTCAGGTCCCACAGATGGCGCCATTTGTTGATGCATAATCTGGCGCGGACTGATTCAACAACTCTCCTTGGGCCGTTAGTCGTCTTCATAAGCCCTAAATAGACCTGTCAACAAAGAGAACCCGTTAGGAGTGGACCCGAGGCCGTAGCCCCGGGATCCACCTCCGACGGTCAAGTTAGTATTGATGCGCGGAGCATATGAGAATTAGGTTTAGGGTAACCTGTTGTATCCTGTTGTGAATGGAACCCCAGCCCTATATTTATAAGGCATGGATTAGGGTTTAGGCATAGAGTTGGCCGTTGTCTGCCGGGCCTGGCCCATGTAGGATCCAGTCCGGACCATACGTCCAAATGGTTAAAATAAATAGCGTAAATTTCTTACTTGAAAAGATGTATTTACATGCAAACTTATTAGAAAATAAAAGAATAAACTATAACAATTTGTTAAAGATGCGTGTTGTGATTCTTGATACATATTGTTGATAACTTAACGTATGTTAGGTAGTTGATTAAATTGAACAAGATGTTATTGTTTTTGATTTTGCGTAACTAGATCTTTCTGACTTTCATGACTTAGGCAGTGCTAAATAGACTTTTGCTTATTAAGGTTGATACACGCCTTAGTTTATGGAATAATCATTTATGAGTACCAAGAAGATATCAAAGATGAAAATTATCATCTTCTAATTTGCTTAAGTTTTCCATAAACACTATTATTTGTAGAACATGTTTTTATTTTGCTTTTTTGAATCTTAATATCATAATCATTCAAAATAAATAAGATCACAAGACGAGTCAAATTACTATTAAAAGAAACCTAATCGGCATCGACCAATTTGTTAGACGTATCTTTGTAGTTTAGACCTGATATTTGTCCAAGCCCATTTATTTATGTAATTAGGTATTTCGTATGGCATTATAATGAGATGTGAGAATTGCATTATTTTACGCAATTGGTTCCGCAAAAAATTAAATATTAAACAACTAAATTAAGAAACATTTTTTTCACATAAATTTTTATAAGCTCAGACCAAAATAAATAAGCTTTTAGAGATGTGTAGAGGTTATAAATAATCAAATTACTTAAACAACTTTCAAAAAATTAGAAACAAAAAAAATGCAAAATTTTAAATATATGAATTTAATTTGATAATTTTTAATGTTATTTTACAAAATAATAAGCCCTAGCTACCATTAATTCACCAAAACTTCTAAAAAGGAACAACATCAATTTCAGCTTTTAATATATTCTACAGCTTTGACTCGAGTTCCCGTTTTAGCTAATTTCCCTGAACACTATGTTTATTAAAAATAGCAGGGAGCAGTAGCAATGATTAGTAGTAGTGAGCTATGAGCAGTAGTCACAGTTTATCTCTCACAGCTTTTTAAAGAATATTCATTGCTCACCGTTATAAAAAGCTTCACACCGCTCCAAGACAAAGATAACCGTGCATAAAAGTAATACAGTAGTGGTCAATGTGCAGAAATGCAAGACGTTAAAAAATATAAGGACTGAAAGAGACTTGGCTAAATAGTTAAAGTCCACAGGCTTGCACAGCCAGATATACGTTTCTGATTTGTCAAAATCTTAGTATTATATTTTCATTTCCTGCTTTATACCAATCTACAAAAACAAACATCAAGAAAACACGAGAAATATCCTAAGACAGGTTATGTTTAAGAATAAGCAACCTAGGAGAAGAAATCATTAACAGTTTGAATCTTGATCAATGGTTTCACCTCAAACGTTTGAGGCTTTAAAGCAGGCTGCTGGGGTTGCTGGTTAGTCATATACTATTTCATTCCATCTTCCTCTGTGTGTGTGTTTTAGTAGGTGCTTTTTATAATGTGTGTAAAATGTAAAATGGACATAGAAGGAGGGAGTTCATTAAGTAGGTGTTTAAGTGTTTTGATTAGCTTGCTTTATGGGTTTATTGGCTTATTGAAATGTGGAAAAAATAAGCTTACGTTTTTGTGACTTTTGAGCTTAAGAATTTGAACTTTTTTGCTTCAATAACCTCGTAAACTCAGGAAAGTTGAGCTTGTTGTCTTTTGGTTTGATGTTAAGAACATATAACTAGAAGAACAAAACAGATCGGATGAAATGGAAGTTCATTGTTGGGATTTGGAACCGTTGACCAAAATAAGCTTTTTTAGGGTTCGTTCTGTTTTGTGAATTTTGTGGAACAGTTAGCTGTCTGAATGATTTTTGACCTGAGTCGACACTTGGAGCACTACCCGAAGTAGAGTTATAGAGGGTAAGTATTTGTCGTAGGCTGGGACGTTTTGCAAAAAGGCAAAGATTGAAGAAAAGTTGCCTGTTGTGTCAATGGTTGGCTTAACTCAGCTTCATGGACGAACCCACATGTATGCCGGGTGTGGCATGGGCTACACCCGATTTTAGGTCACGAAGTGCAAAAAGATTTCAAAACTGCCGTTTTTGTGGTATTTGCAACTTTTTTTTTTTTTTTTTTTTTTTTGCTACTTTCATTTCTTACGGTGTAACTTTAGTTAGCCCTAACATTTGTGCAACACCCTCTTAAAAATCCTGGGTCCGTCCCTGCTCAGCTTCCGTTATGTGTAAGTCGGTAACAGTACGAAAAAAATGACTAAAACTTCTCGCTTGTGTTATGCTAAAAGGATATTCATATATTTGAAAAGTTAGCAAATGTTCTAAAGGGATGCCTTTTTATCTGTTTAATCTTGGAATAAACTGCTTAATATTCACCTTGATTTAAAAATTTCTCGACAACGTTTGCACTTTGCAGGGAACATATTTGCTTTTGGGCTTTTTGTGTCACCTATGTAAGTGTCAACACTTTCCCAAATAAAGTTATTTTTAGTAAATGAGAACTCAACATTTAAGAATATATGAGGCGTGCACTCATCGGTTCCATTATCTCCCTTTTTTTTCCAGACCAACATTTCGAAGAATTATCAGAAACCGATCAACAGAACAGTTCTCAGGAATCCCATACATATATGCACTCTTGAACTGCCTAATATGTGCGTGGTATGGCAGCCCGCTCATATCTTACGATAATTTGTTGGTTACAACAGTCAATTCTGTTGGTGCTGTTTTCCAGTTAACGTATATAATTATCTATATAACATGTGCCGAGAAACCCAAAAAGGTTAGGATCCTATAATTATGACCTTATCCTACTCGTCTTTTAAGCAGCCATCTAAACATTAAAATATTGAAAGTGAGCTCATCTTTGCAGTTCAAGATGTCTGCATTACTGCTGGGAGTTTTTGGCCTATTTGTAGTCATTGTAATCGGAAGTATGCTTGTAACAGACCTTGAACTTCGCCATTTGATTATCGGGTTTTTGAGCTGTGCTACCCTTATATCAATGTTTGCTTCCCCATTGGCAGTAATGGTACGTCAACTCAGTACTATAATCCAATAGATCGTTTATTAATTTAAGAAGATATAAATTTATCAATCTTGTGACTTTCTTTTTTCCAGAATGTGGTGATCCAGACGAAGAGTGTTGAGTTCATGCCATTTTACCTCTCACTCTCCACTTTCTTGATGAGCACCTCATTTTTGTTGTACGGAGTATTCAACTTCGACCCTTTTATATATGTAAGCTTTCTGTCAAAGTTCTAATTTTGTTTCTGTTCCAGTTAGTCAACTAACATCTATGTTTGTTTAACTTTATAGGTTCCAAATGGTATAGGAACATTTCTGGGAATCGTGCAATTGGCTTTGTACTTCTACTACAATGATAAGTCAAAACAAGAACACAGAGAACCCTTAATAGAGTCGGTTGCATGAGCAAATGCAAGTGCAATTCATAGCTTCACCAGGTAATCAAACATGCATCAGTAAGTGCTTGTGCAAATTTGAATAGTTCATGAGCTTGATCTTCAATAATCATCGAAGAGTGAGTGCTGAATCGTTGGATTTGTGTCGACGTGTGAATTTGGTGACTGTTTATTTTTTTTTGTAAAGTCCACGTCCATATCATATTTGTAATATATGTTTCCATCATGTTTTTGAGAGGTTTGTCGTGTATGCCCATTCTTGTTCTTCAATAAATGTGATAATTTCGAATCTTGTGAAATTGCAGTATTTGGTATTTGTTCCATGTTTTAAGATGTATGCAAAAGATGGTAACTGAACTTATGATCCACTATAAAATCTTACTATATTTCAATGAAAAAAGGACTAATTACACTGGCATTTTTAATACCCACAAGGAAAACTCAAATTAAATTACAGAAGATCTCGCAATGTAGCTGTAATCGTAGGCTGTTCCTGCAATACCACAAGAAGTGCGAGTGGTTTAGTTTGATTGTTAAAAAAATACGCAAAGTCTCACTTGAAGGAACACTTGTATCTTTTGTTTTTCCTTTTTAACAATTAAATTTTAGATCTGGAAGTCGCTAATGCACATAATGCACATCCATGTTGAACATAGTGCTTAGCAGTGGCAGTTTTAACTCGTTTTTAAGAATGGGTCAAATTAGGCTGTGTTTGACTCAGGTGGATCAAATGGGTAAATTAATACTGTTGGTTAAAAGAGAACGAGTTAAATGGGTTGACACTCGGCAACTAAGCCTATTTTTGATGAATGAGCATTCATATATGTTATTGTTAACGTGAAAATATCGTTTTTGTAATCACAATTAACAAACTAATTACTGGTATCTTTTTAAAGGACATAACTATTTACTGGTCAACCCAACCCGATCAGTTTTGATCCATACTAAAAACCTACTCATTTCAACTCAGACCCATATTAACACGTTATCTAATCCGACTATCTTGACACCTCTATATTATGTTTCAGAATTTGGATTGTATAAATGTTTATGTATCAGTGCATGAGGTAGAAGTTCATATTGTGGCGCTGCAAAAATATACTTTCCGAAAAAATGTGATCATGTATACAATACCTGTGCAATATCAGGTGAGTGTCCTTGATCAAGCGGCTTCCCTCTTTCATCATAAAGAATAAGCCCACTAAACCTCGGAAACTCACACTTCTCACCCATAAGTATAGGCCGCTGCCACACAGGCGACCCTGCATTATGACTTGGCCAACCTACCTCGCCACCACCACTAGCAAGCAACGCTGTAGGCTGCTCTTTCCTGCTCGCACTCAAATTCCCATCCCATTTACTAGCCTTACTCCACATAACCGAACCCTTCAAACCATTCTTCACCCTTACCCATTGACCCAATGACACTTTTGCTTCCCCTATCTCAACTGGACCGATTTGAATATTATTCGTTACTCTTTTTCTCAAGGCTGTGGCCACACAAAACCCGACAAAAATGATGATAAGGAAAACAGTGGAGGCAAAGAAGATGACAGCTTCTTGTGTTGAAAGATTCAGTTTATCTTCTAAGTTCCAAAGTGCTTCCATAGAGTTTGAGTTATGTTTTGCATGGAAAAATGAAGGAAATAAACGTTATGTTATAAAGTTTGTAACATTTGAATATGGAG
Organism: Artemisia argyi; assembly: GCA_030686995.1. Lineage (NCBI taxonomy): Eukaryota > Viridiplantae > Streptophyta > Magnoliopsida > Asterales > Asteraceae > Artemisia > Artemisia argyi. The sequence continues at coordinate 35,687,459 of CM060676.1, read as the reverse complement.
CCTTGTGTTGACTAATAATTGGGCCAATTTTGGGCTTGATTTGATCATCAAAGTGGTTGCTTAGTCTTTTTCATTTAATTAGCCGTTGGGAATTTAATTAGTTTCAACTAGCACCGACGCTGTCACGAGCTGTCTCAGTCTGAAGCAGAAGCATAGGTCACGTTGGGTTATTAAAGACACATAACAGAAAGTTTTCATGCTTTTTTACTAACTTTAAAGAATATTTCTTGTTAGAAGCATATACATCATATCATAAACCACCGCGAAGATAATCTAGTGGTTCCTGATTTCCTCACGAGATTAAGTACATCTTGAGTATGGGGTGGGGCCGGAAATGGTTATGGAGACATCTTGGTTATACCGAGTACATCCGGGTAAAAAAAAAACTCGTTTTTCGCAAGTAACTTGAACTAGGAATTAGGGGCGGGCGAACCAAGGGAGGTTCTCAAAAGTGCCCGTGGACCACATTGATTTATCACACTAAGTGTAAAATTTGGTTAAAAGTAGTAATATCTTTCAGATGCGTCATGTCTGAAATATTTGTGTTAAAAATCTTATTTTATTTTATTTTATTATTATTATTATTATTTATTATTATTATTATTATTTAATGCATCTCTTACAGTTTGGTTTTGAGTTTGTCACTAATCATGATTGTTACATGAACTTATAGGTTGAACATTAGTCTTTGTTTGGCAACACCTCAAATCTTTTTTACATCAACTATGCCATCTTACCGAAAATAGCAAAAAATCTACTTTAAAGTTTGTTGTAAACGCAAAGTATTTTTATGTGTTTGGTTAATAATTATTATTTATTTATTTATTATTTATTTATTTATTATTTATTTTTATTTTTTATTTTTTTTGATAGAAAACATAAGATAATAACTTAATATTGACACTCAATTTATAACAACGTAGCCTCAAGGCATGGAGCACGAGCATCCGAGTAGGGCCACATGAATTGAACACCAAATTGACCTAGATGACTTAAATGAGTAAACTCTAGTGGTGAACATTTACTCCGTGATACTTTACTTGGATTTAAGGGGTGATTGGTAATGGGGCGGGGAATGGGTAAGAAATTCAAAAGGGTTCACCTCACTTAAATTAGGTGTTTGGTTAGGGGTGTACAAAGGTATTTATTGCCTCGTAGTGGGTAATCAACATTATAGAGTAAATTGAGAGGTAAGGTATTGATTACCCACCTCACTCAATCCTTTGCATTCCTTTTCCCTTTCCCTTTACCTTTCCCCACTTTGAACCAAACGGACCCTAAGAATCGGCATGGCCGATTGAACTGTATCAGACATGTATTGATCCAGCCCGATCTTATGCACAACCGACCATTATGTTTTGTTAGACCGAATCAGATCGAGAAACCCGATCCTTGGTCCAGTGTTTTGGGGTAAATAAGTTTCAATTTGGTCTATTTTTTCAATCCGGTCATCGGACCGTGATCAACCCTCTACATTTAAATATCAAATCATTATAATACTACTAAAAAATTATGAGTGATGCTATAGCCTCCTAAAAACTATTCATAATTATATTTGTAAAAGCAGGTGGCTTTTTTCTATTTGTTGAAAAATTGGCTTGCTTTTTGACAGTCAAATAAGGAACAAGCATGTGGCATTTGGAAGAAGTTTAGGAACATTTTTAGTAGGCTAAATCATTTCCCAAAAATTATTTGAAGCAATCTAAATCAATTGTCAATAGAATTTAATCTGAACTATCGTTCTTTGATAATCTTGTTATCGATTAACCATGTAAAATTAATGATTTAAAATGACACAAAAGTTAAGGTAGATTGCATGCTACTGTAAAAGGTTGCTGACAACAAATTTTTAACGAATATGCATGTGGCGTTTGGGATAAACATATACGTAAACCAAACCACTAAGCTATTTCACTCAAAACCGAATACACAAATATGAACCGACAATCTTACTGATTATGCGAGTTTATTCTGCCAATTCGAATAATGAGACCCTTGGGTGTAGACGAGCCGAGTTGTTCATGAGCTACTCCTGATCAAAGTGTTAAAAGCTCAAAACAAGCTGAGCGTAAACGATCTAGAACTTACATGAGCATCATATGCTATTTTAGGTTGTGTTTGTTTATGTCTAATATGCAAAATTATGCATGTGAGAGAAGATGTTGATCAGAAGTCTTTAAAATATAAAAATTGACAATAAGAAAGGAGAAAAAAAAAAAAAAAAAATCAATCTAAAAAATTAAGAAAAAAAAATCATTTTTGCTTCTTATGTTTAAAATAAACAAACACACTTATTTCATTTTTTGCTCCACTTGTAGAGAAAAGACAACACACTAATGTAGGTTTTGTATGTCTTATCAGACTCATCGTAAAAACGAGCATTGGCCAAATGAAGTTCGAGTTTTAACACATCTTAACAAGCCTAATTCGAATTAAAAAAAAAAGTCCGAAGCTGAAATAGACTCGGCTTGTTTACGCCTAATCGATATAAGAACGGGAAGTGATACTTACACCACTTTTTTTAATGCATACACCACAATGTTACATCATTAATGCACATGTTACAACATGCTATATGCATAATTGTAATGTGTGCATAAAAAAAGTGGTGTAAATATCACCTCCCAAAACCCAAAAAATATAAAGTGGGTCGGGTAAAGGCCCGGACTAAAAATACCCGCAAGTAGTACTTGACCATCCGTCATCGAAGACGAACACTCGAACCTCTTCATCCCTTCCCTCAGGTTAATATAATTTCTCTCTTCTATATATCCTATGCTTTTATTTTTACATTTAACCTAATTTTTTAACAACACACTCAAATTAGGCCTTATAATCATTGATCGTTGCTATTCCGATTGCTATTGTTTAATTTAACCTAATAATTATGAATTTAATGCAAATTTGTTAGTATGTTTCAGTTTTATAATTTTTTGTATTTGATTATTGTATGCTCATTCTGCTTTTGAGAAATCCAATCAAGTTAATTTTATTTTATTATTTTTTTAATTAAAATGTTGAAATAGGTTTATTTTTAACTTTTAGGTGCGGTTGTAAAGTAGATTTTGATATAAAGTTGAAGGAGTTAAGGTATATCATTTGTTGAACTTATTTAAGAAAGATGGCTGGGAGGAATCGTGGACCTCCGCTTCCGATGAAAGGTGGACCACACGGTGGAATGCCACCGATTCACGAGCCTCCGTTTGGTAGGAATTTAGGTCCGATGCCTCATCCCGCTTTGCTTGAAGAGATGCGTGAAGTGCAGTTTCAGATGGGTCATCACAGACAAATCCCACCTCATCCTGGTATTTTCGAGGAGCGGTTAGCAGCTCAACATCAGGATATTCAAGCGTTATTGGTTGATAATCAGCGGTTAGCTGCGACCCATGTTGCACTCAAGCAGGAATTGGAAGCTGCGCAACATGAGCTTCAACAAACGGATCATTTTGCTCGGAATTTTATAATGGAGAAGGATATGCAATTGAGGGAGTTGTATGAGAAGTCGGCGAAAATGGAACATGATTTGCATGGAGTTGAAGGCATGCGAGCAGAGCTTATGCAAGTGCATGCTGATATCAAGGAGTTGACGGCTACGCGTCAGAAACTTACTGCTCAGGTTCAGGCTATGACTCAAGATCTTGGCAGAGCTAATGCGGATTTGCAGCAAGTTCCGGCTCTGAAGTCGGAAATTGGAGGGCTGAGACAAGAATTGCAGCACGCGAGGTATTTGTTTAAACAGCTCTAAACTCAACTTTCTAAGTGTTAACCTACCTTTCATAGTTCTTTCAAGCTGGTGCTGTTTATTGTCTTTGTCTGTGACTTATAATTCCAATAGTAATTGACATAAGGCGTAAAGTTTATAACATTCACACTATTTTATAACTAATAGCTGTTCTATATGATAGTAAAAAGCTAAAAATGTTGTCTCTTATCTGGTTTTTTAATAGCATGTGCCTCAAATGTAGTCCATGGCAATCATGTGGTTTTTTTTTTTTTTTTTTTTTAATAATTATTATTTTATTTATTTATTTATTTATTTTATTATTATTATTATTTTATTATTATTATTTTTTTTAAGCAGTAGTGCATGATGTATGGATAAGTGTGTGTTCTTGCATAACATGTACGAAGTAATCTTATTGTAAACGTGACAAGAATTTTTTTGCGCGGATCTTGAACTTTCTTTTTTCTTCCTTTTTCTTTTCAAAATTTATAGCCTGTTCAGATTAATAGAAATAGAACTGTCACAATCAAATGAAAAGAAGAAGTCATCTGTTTTCATTTTTTTCCTTTGCCTCGAAATGTACTTGATAAGCTGATTTCTTCACTAAAAAATGCGTTTTCATGTAATGTTCACTTCTTCAGGGCTGCAATTGAACATGAGAAGAAGGGGCATGCAGAGAACTATGAGCATGGTCAAGTGATGGAAAAGAATTTACTCACAATGGCTCGAGAGCTGGAAAAGTTGCGTGCTGAGATGGCTAATGCTGAAAAAAGGGCTCGCGCGACTGTGGCAGCAGCGAATCCAAATCCAGGTATGCAGTTAGTTGTGGTTTACACTCTGTTCTCAAGTTAAAATTAAGAAAGGAATGAAAAGAAAAGTAAAGTAAAGAAAGGAGTGGGGATGAGTGGAAAGAAACCTATGATTACCTTTCATGTTCTTGAGTCAAAACAAAAGGAAAAAAAAAGGGAAGTATCAACCATTCTTATCTAATTTAACTGTTAAAAAAAAATCAAATTGCAAAGGCTCAAGCTATCATAACCCAAACAAACCTCAGATCTACCAATGTCCAGAACAATAAATAAGAAACGAGTTTAATCTTTTCTCTACTAACTTTATGTGTGGATCCAGTCAGCGATTGGGATTTGTGAGAAGAAAAGGGCTATTAGCCACACAAAAAAACAAGTAGTTTTGATATGGATCAATTAAGGCAGAATAATTCAAATTTTTAATGGAAGAAATCTATATTGTTGGCGAGGATAGAATGGGGTGTAGAAGTGTAGATGAAAGTTGAAGAACCCACTTTGAAAATATTTGAGCAGATATTTGTTTCGCTCATTTTCATCCCATATTTGGGATGGAGAGAAAACCCACCAATCTCCCTCCCTCACCTCTCTCTTTACCTCACTTCCTTTTGTTAAAAAAACTAAAGAACATGCTGTCTTTTTTGTTCCCTTCATTTCCTTTCAGTTTCTTTTCAAATACAAACTTGAGAACACAGTGTTAGTGTTGTTTATAGTTCTCTTTACTTGTGTTGTAAACTAAGGCCAGCATAGAATAATAGAAGTGGAGACACATTGTGAATTATGACCCATGACATAAAAATGTGTTTTCGTTTTTTGTGTATTTGGAGGTCAAGCTAAACTTTCGTACCTTGTTATAGCTATATTCTTTTGCATAGGATTCAGTATGATTCTTATGGTTGGAAGCTTAATACACAAGTGATTAATCTGAAAATTTAGTTATCTTGTCATTTTGTTTTGTCAAAATTCTTTGAACCTTTTAGGCAGAACCCATACTCTCATTAACACTCTAGTTTTACATTTCAACTGTTTTCTTGGGACTTTGTATACAGGCTATAACCCAAATTATGGCAATCCTGAAGCCAACTATGCAGGGAACCCTTACCCTGAAGCCAACTATGCAGTGAATCCTTACCCTGCAAATTATGGCATGAGCTCTACGAATCAAATGAATCCTGTAAGTCATCTCGTAATTTTTGTTTCTTTGTATGTGGTGTAGTGTCTAAAACATCCTCGCACACTTATCTCCTTGCTGTTGCCTTCTGCTTTTTTAATTTAATCATAGAAGCTGCTCTTAAAAATTCTCAATCTTTTTGGGACTTATTTTTTTACTGCTGGTTAAAAATATCAGGTGCAGCCTGGTGTGGAAGCTTATCCTCAGTATGTGCCTGGACCTGGATCTTGGGGCTCGTATGATATGCAACGGGCTCAGGGACACAGATAGACTATCTCGTGGTAGGCTGAGGTCTCATAGATTGCTTGGCGGAGCTATGGTACTTTGAATTGATGTTTAGGTTTGTTTGAAATGTTATCTCACAAGAGACCCTTATTTATGATATGCCTACTATTATGGATATTGTTGTTCCTGAGCAAATGCTAGCAGTTAATTTGAACTCAGAGTTGGCTTTTATATTAATGTATGTTTTGTGTCTCATCTAACATATGTATGTCATTTTCTTGAAAATGTTTTTCTCAAATTGACTAATTTCATTAGTGAAAGTTAGATGTGCAAAATGTTGGTTTTGTAATCGGTTATTACTACATATTTAGCTTCTACAGTATATTTATTTGCTAGTATGGTTTCTAAACCCCTAAATGCACCTGGAAATACAGAAAAGTGTTGGTGACTGCAACAATGTCAGATGATATTATTGGCTCTTTTCTTATTTGAGGTGAATTAGTGTCACTAAGCTGATTGATTACATGCACAATTGTATTGACTTGTGATTGCCACCACTATGTATCCCTGGAAGATCAATATTCAAGTTACAACTGAGCCTAGAAATGACAACGTACTGTTAAGAGTTAAATATGTCAAATCGCGGGATTCTTGTCAAATTTGGGGGTTGAGAAATCTCTTAGGTTTGATGACTATAAGGTCTCGCTATGGGCTATATGTTAATATGTTATCAGCTAACTTCTCCTGTTGATGATCCATTCATCATGTTTTTTTGGGTAATGCGAGATTTAAGAAGTGGATTTTTGTTTTTTTACACCTGATGAGCTATGATCGTGTGATGTAATAGAACAGTCTATTTACTTCTATACCTGTCTTAACATGTTAGTCTTTTGTATCCTTACTAGATAGCATGCTTATGCTATATCTCTTAAGCACTATATCTATTACAAATGAACCATAAGACTTGTTACCATTTTAGGATCTTACTAATGATTTAAGAGCGATCTTGCTGACCTTGATGTGTATTTTCCCTTTACTTGTCCTGTATATGGCGGTGACTCTTGCTTCTGCGATAACCAAATACGACCAAGTTTTGGGTACATTGTTTCTAGTTTATAATTCATGATACCAAAATTGATTTCTGTTGGTCACTTGGTTGTTATTAAGAAGTCTAGCAATCGTCTCTCTACAACCCAACTAAATTTGGTTATATATGTGCTAGCTAGCACCATCAATCCCTGACCAAATTTGGTTGTGTTGGTCATCTTGATTTTGATTTTCTCTCATCTAATCTATCACAACTGTTGCCAAAATCTTGAATTTGTTGCATTTTGCCATCCTTTCGGCTAACCTGGTGAAATTGCTTTAGCAACCTGGTGTTGCTTTCGTCAAGCTAAAGCCTGAAATTGGTTTGAAGATGTCCCTATTTGTTTTTTGGGAGCTTCTTTTACATTGTTATGCATCGTATTCTGTTTATTTGATATAGTTTGCTGATTCTTTTGTGAATGAAGCATATAACATTTTTTGCTTATAAGTACATCATCGTTTTTGTGAGCAGTCTTTGAGAATCGACTGAACCTAAATCTTTTATCGCCAACTTGACGTACATTAATACACAATGGAGTTGCACTTTTGCATTTTTTCCCCCTTACATTCAGCTTTGTTTAGAGAGTTGGTCACGATCTTTACTTGGAATCTTGGATAGGGAGTTCTTATGAAGGTCATTTTGTGTTCTTGTTTTTAGAGTATACATTTAGCCACACCACAACAAATTCCACTTGGATGTGTCAAGCAAATTGAAGATTCTAGCAAGTTCCCAAAATATAGTTTACTTATCTGCCTAATGTTAATCTGTCGTATATACAGAAGATATTGCTATCGTGACCCACAATATGCCCCTTTTCGTCACTTTTGTAGGACACTTAAGATTTATTACTAATATTTGAGCGAAACTACATGCTTGGTCTGATATTATCCTATGTATGGGAGGAAGGAATCTTTCTCCAAGTTGCTCGTGGTTGGGTGTAGACGTGTAGTTGCATTTACTAATTCACTGGATGCCCATGTCTCCACTCTCCACAGTTTTTCTCCATCACTGCTTATGTGCAAGATTAGGGTCTCTTCTGTTTTGTTATTGTGTCTAATTGTTGCTGCTGATTTCCAGTATACAACAATTTCCAGTCCTTGAGCAGTTTCTTTTTTCTTATGAAAACAACATATATTCTTTTATCTTGTCATGTCTGTTCACTATTAAGCAAAATTAGTGTTTTTTTATTTTATGTATGTCTTTTGATATACATAGATATATTTTAATGGTGCTTCATGAGATATATCAATGGTGCTGCTTCCTCTGTCCGGTAACTTGTTGCTGTTTTTATTCCTCTATAAGATATAGGGATTGTGCTGTTTCTTTGGCCGCTTTACCCATAATGCGGTGAAAAGGGTGACTGGCTGGTTAGCACTTAAATTAGCCATAATTGGTCATTGCCTTTTAAGTTATTGAAAGTGCTCGGAATGTTGAATTTGGTTTGCACAAATGTATGCGTGCAAAAATTGGATGTAGGTGAATTGGGCAGGCCATACAGATTGGGTAACTGGTCAACTTGAGTCCGGGCAAGCGAATAATGTACGGGTCAAAAGGGGCTGGCCCAGAGCACTTGTCCAAATGTTCAATATTTTTATTAGCAGTTAATGTTTAAAAAAAATTACTAAATTTGCCACATATTTCTAATAGAGGGCAATTGCTACTTTTTCCTGTATGGTATTGTGGGATGTGGTTATAGTCAGCAAGCTTCTCCTATAAATGGTAGTAGTATTAGCTATTTGCAATAGAACAGTCGAATCTCAAGGTCTCAAGGGACATTGTTGATTGCATAAGATGTGCTGTACTGCGGCTTGCTAGAAGATTTGAAGGGGTGGAGGTGCATGTGTTTCACTATCAAGTAAGTGATGAAAAATTTGTGAGCAATTTGGTGTTTTTTTTTCTTTCTTTCTATAGTGGTTACCTACTCAAAATCCACTTGCGATTTACTCTTTTCATCTCATGTGATGAAATAATTTGGTTTCATAGGAATGAGAGATGAAATATTTAGACTATTATGCGATCTGGCCATTGTTAATTAGGAGCTGCCGTGGGAGTGAGTGAGGAATTATAAGTACCGTAGTTTACTTTTTCCCCCTGATTGGCTTCACTATTTTTTTCCCCCTTATCTGTATAGGGTTGCCAGCTTACTAGGGAGTGAAGCCTCTTTTTTTTTTAATAAAAAAAAGTGTGATTATTTTTATGAAGAGGTTGAGGGGTTTGTCCGGTGCCTGTTAATAAGGTTAATATCACCAGCTACTAGTAAAATAAGTGACTTAAATCCTTATGTGGGTATTTTAGATTTTCATTTTTGTCAATATCTAGTTAAAATTTGTCGTTTCCGCTTAGTAGTTGGTAGCTTCTTGATATAAAAGGGAGTCAAGTTGTGGTTAGTATATTATTTACGAGATGTAGAAGTTAGAATTTTAAGCTTGCTGGTTTTTTTCATCCACAGTCAACTATATATCTGTTTCTTGGATTATCGTATCTGACTTGAAGAGTGCTCATTCAGTATCTGTTTGCTGAGTTTTAGTCTTTTGTGTCTGCTGTTTTATTTGTTGTGACCATATTTAACTCTAGATGATTACCAATATTCTTTAAAATTTAAAAGAGGAGTTGAGTTACTATTAAATTTTAGCTTCTGTGATTGTCTTGCTTCATATGGTGGCAACATTTGGAGTGCCGTATCCATAGAGAGTGTGTAAAAGCTGGGGGTTGTTATCATTATATTGATATTTATATTTAAAGACTTCTGTAACCACAGCAATAGTGAGAGAAGTGGATAATAAGCAGTCTATGATATACACTAATAGAAGTTTATTGATTTAGTTTGGTGAGTTTTCTGCTATTTAGAATGGAAGAAGTGTGTAAGTTTGATAATTAGGTTAAACATAGTAGCTTAATGTAGTTAAAACATAGCAGATCTAGGTTTTAACTGCATAAACGTAGTTAAACAAGCATCATAGTAGTTGGTGAGGATATATATACTTATATATTACTACATATTATTATACTAGAACGGTACCCGCGCAATGCGGCAGGGGGTACTGTGTGATTATATTTTGCGGTTATTTGGTTACACGTTTAGTTGTCTTCATGCTTTATAAGTAGAGATAATAGAGATGGTTAAGCCAAATAATTTTAGTTTGAACAACCAACCGCTTCCTAACAAACTTCCTAACCAACTTGCTTCCTAACAAATTAATTTTGAAATCTTTCCATAATAAGCAAGAAAAAGTATGAATTTTAAGCCTTTCTAATTATAGAATAGTCCCAAATGCATTATAATGTAGTATAGATATAGATAATATAATATTCTGTGGTCTTACAACTTTATATTAGGTGTTGGCCAGTTAACAGTGTTTTCTAGGGAAGCCTGCTTTGTCTAGTGTTTGTCAGTTAGATAACCATTTTTTTAAACTCCAAAATGGTACTTTGATTGTTTATGCTGTTCCCAGAATACTATTCCATGAACTTGAAACACATGCCATCCTGTCATTCCTTATGTATCATTATCTTAGTCTGCATACTGCCCCTTCCATGTTTGACATTTGTATTTCACTTCTCAGATGGTGAAGCTCGAGGCAAAAACAACACTACTGTATTGGGCCTCAACAACAGAAATTCTGAAAGGTGCGCTTGCCACTGACCTTTTCTTTCTATCTTTTCATATTCTGTTCTTTGCATGAATAGTATTGAAGTAAAGCCATACTAATGTACAGCCACAGCCCGAGCCCATAGCCCACTGCTATCATCCAAAGATCTCATCTTTACCATGTCTAGTTCTGAGGCTTTTTCAAAGTCTCTTTAGACAAACCCTCAAATCATGTATTTTTCCACCATGTCCTCGGCGTGTGCTGCTTGAAACAGGATTAGAAAGTACAGTGATCATATTAATCAGACAAGCTTTTGGCGTTTATGGGGGTACCTATTGATAGTTTTTTGGGTGTAAGTGCACAAGGGAGAGGAACATGTAAAAAGTCCCCATTTTCTAAAAAGCCTAGAAAGGATTTTCGGAAAAAAAAAAAAAAAAGGTTGTTGATAAATTTCCAATTTTTTTTCAAGGGGAGGTTGGGGATTAATAAGCTCTGAAAGTATTTAAAAAACGAAAAAAATAAATAAATGACGAACAAAGTTTTTGATTAACTGATGAACAAAAAGGTTTACAGATTTTTTTTCATAAGGGATTTTAAATTATTGTCTCCTATTTGTTGTGAAAAAATTACAGATATTTTGGAGAACTAAATTTTTGTTACTATTTTTCTATATTTTAAACTTCATCAATTACACTTGGCAACCTTTCCTTCCTTTCTACACTTTTTGCGAAGTGAGGGTTTTTTACATGATCCCCCTGGTTGCATCATAGCAGATTAGTTAGGTTGGCCAACACGAATAAAAAAAACCAACCGCTTATCATCGTTTTTGTTGGTACGGTGGTACCCCCTTTTATTATGATAAAGTTAATGACAGATTCCACCTTTATTAAGTGTTTTCCACTTTTCCCATCTCATAAGGATGATCCTTTAGTATACAATGTCTTCAATGGGATTCCAGGGGCAGGGCAACAAGGAGTTAATCATGATAGTTTTTATTTATTTATCTATTTATTTATTTTATTTTTTATTTTTTATTTTTTTTGGTGTCACCTTGTGATAACAGGCGTATCTCAGATGAAGGATAACTTACTTTGGAATCAATTTTGGAGGATTTTTGCTGAAACACACTTGGGCATTCTCATGGTCTGATATTGTAGAAAGGTACTGATTTTTATTTCTTTATACTTCTTTTCTTTAGCGATGAATAGTGGGCATCTCATGGTCCAATATCGTGTTATTTTCTGGCTATGAAATAAAGTTCTTTAGGTAATGTATATCAAAAAAATAAACATAACTAATTACATATGTAAAATAGTAAATATATAAGATAATGATGTTTACTGTTCATGAACATCGCGTTATTTTCTGGCCATGAAATAAAGTTCTCATTTAGATAATGTAAAAAAACAAACATAACTATTATGTTTTAACATTTTTTTTACTGGAAAACATATCATTAGTTATAGAAAATTGCAAAATTTAACCATAAAAATATCATTTAATGATGAATACTATACAGGCTAAAATTGCAGATAGTAATTCCAATCTGATTATTTTCACAAATAGTTCTTATTTTAAAATACAGTCCAAGGGATGGATGGAGTATTTTGCTAGAACTTCGTTAGTTCCTTTTGTCATTTTGTATAGTGTGCATAATAACACCATGTAGTGTCAACGTGAACTAATATCTTAATGTACTTGTATTTTCAGGGACATCATGATTCCTTTCATTTGATACATCCTTTTTTATTGACTTATGCACACGCATTTACTTGGTATCCAGCAAGCAAGAGCACAGGAATATGTTGTCACCAACGCTTCTATTGTTGTAATATCTTTCTACCCTTGTACTAATTGTTCACCCTAGCTCTTTACTGACGTATGGTCATCAGAACTGCCCCAAGCTACCTCTCCATCTTTGTAGAAGTTAGGCTGTGAAATTGAGACTACCGTTACTTGCATGCATTCAGACAGTCTTTGATGGAACTCCTTGAGCTACATAATCTAGACCAATGACGTTATTACGCTAAGACAGAACAAACTAACAAGTAAACCTACTTCTCTTGGCAGTTGGATATTACATGGATTTGTCATTGTTGTACATTTACATGCATCTTAAAACATACTTTTTGAAAACAGTATGTAATCTGTTAAGAAAAAACAGTACATACACTTTCATGTTCCAGTTATCAAATACTATTCATGATGGGTGGATTTGCCAGCAATAACAAGTGGAACCATAGGCTTCAAAGATACAATAAGTGTCGGAACTCATACTAGTGACATTATTTGTTTGTGATTGGGACGCCCCCACAGACAAAATTATTTGTCAATATATGACAGCAACGTAGAAGGCTTTAAATGTCTGAATGTACTTTAGACGACTTTATAACGGGACTTGTTATATGAAAAAAGCAAGTGATCCGTATGCAAGTCCTTTAGATATAATGGTTGATTAATTAAAGATGGACTGGTTATTTTGTGTAGCTTGCCCATTCTATTACCTTTTTATGTATGTTTCGTTGTACACTGGTAGTTGTTCATGGTTGCAACAGTATGTACATGATATACCCTGGACAAGCCAGTTCCTATTTGAAAGGAAGGTTCCAGTTTGGAACTTGTTTTTGTAATCACTATGGGTAATAGAGAAAAAGATTGGGAGATCTAAAAAACTTAACTAATTTTATGCCTAACATGTGTATTATTAGCTTAGTGGGTTGGGAAAGAGTGGACCCGGTTGCTACAACCAATAAATGATTGCCACATAGATTTAGACATATAATTAGGCATAAGTTTTAGGTCTTCCAATCACTTGTCGAAAAAGAATATATAGTCGGTATCACATTTGCTGCTCTCCACGATGCTTTCGGACCACTAGGTCTCATGTAGGATGAGCAAAAGAATCAAAACTGGACCGGAACCAAGAAGAACCGAAGTACTAAACTGGACCTTGAAGGCTTGAACCGAAGGTTTCAGTTCTGGTTCTTGAGTTTGAGATTTTCAGTTATTGGGTCGGGTTGGTTCGGTTCGGTTTCACAGGTTCTCGGTTCCAGAACCAAATACTCAATAATTATAAAAACATGTAATATTATTTACTTCTTATACTTAAATTGATGGATTTTTGTATGCACGGGACAACAAATACGGTTGGTTACTGTCATTGATCTATGAGGTCACATTTAACACGAATAAAAACTCTATATCTATACTAACTTATAATGTATTTAAGAAATCTATATTTGGAAGTCTTAAAATGTTAAGACCAAAAACATTTTTTTTATAGGAAAGATGCATACACATATAATTAAAATCATATAAATTTAAATGTCTTTAAAAAGTCTGGGTTGTTACAAGTATAACTTTCAATGCTTGTAATTTTTTAAGACTTACAAGAAAAGAAGCACAGTGTATATACCACTTTAATGCACATAATTTTCAGACTTACAAGACAAGAAACATAGTGTACACCACTTTAATACACATATTAAAAAAAAAAACAAAGCACCACTTAATGCTATTTAATGTACTCAATTAATTAACTGATCAATAAATACAATTAATACAGTTATTAAAACACCCCTTACATAATAAATACAAATTATCAAGTATATTCTACAACCAAATTAAACACAATTCCTGCATTAAATGTCACTAATACAAATAATAAAGCACATTATACAAATATTCAAGCCTGAACGGCCAACGAGCCAAATGGGCTTGAGCACGAACGGGTGCGGGCCAAACGGGCTCGAGTCTCGAACCCGAACGAGCACGTGCTAAACGAAATTCTTGATATCCGTAAATTTATTGTAAAAAAGAACATAATAAACTAAAATACATGATTCACCAAAAAATTTAATTTCAGGGTACCCGCCAGCCGCCGCTGCAACGCGTTGGTACCCTGCTAGTATATTTGTACGTAGTATTACAATAAGGTTTAAGAAGTTACGAGTTCGGGAAATTGAGTTAACACGTTTAATGAATCGACGAGTGATGGGAAATTTTGTGACTTGCAATGCAAGCCACTAGAGGGACGATTTGGTTTGAAAAAAAATGAGAGGAAAAACCTTTTATTCTTTTGTGAAAGATATGAACCTGTGAAACTATAAAATGATTGTTTACTTGAGCTTATGATTTAATTGTTAAATGTTAGTATTTGTTTAAACGTAAATGGTTGCAAATGCTTAAAAAAATCATTTTTTTAGGCATAATTCATTAGTGCATGAGGTTATTTTTCTTTTCTTTAGAAAATCGGTTCCCATCCGGGCAGACCTAAAGAACCGAAGCCAGAACCGGAACCAAAAATTATATTTGGTTCGGTTCTCGGTTCTTGTTTTGCACAAAATTTGATTCTCAGATCCATTATTCCGGTTCCAGTTCCAACTCCGGACCCATGCTCATCCCTTTGTCACGTCAATTCAAGCTTTGCTCTCGGACCAATAGGTCTCATGTTACGTCAATTCAAGCTTGCTGGATGAATAGTTAATGCATACAGATTTACCCAATATATAAGAGAAAAATGCAACAGTCATATACTTCAATAAAATAATTTGATAATACTCAAAATACATCACATGAATATTCTGTAAATTTTATCTTGTACATACACAATGCAATTTGCATTTCGAACAAAAGAGTCGAGTTTCCCGACTCTCGTCACTATTTACAACAATTAAAACAACGTACATAGAATCTGACATATCCAGTGATCACCAATAACAAGCTTTTCAACACCTCTGATCCTGACAAACAAAGCTGTATTAGGTCTTGGCTCCATGATTATGTTGAAGGTTTCACGAAGGTGGAATAATGGCTTCAGAAATGGAGTTAAATATGTGAAAAAGGATACAGAAGAAAACTAAAAGTGCCACTGAAGAAGCTGCCATTTTGGCTGGTTTCCTGCTCCTGGATTGATGGATTGGATTCTGTATATAAGTGTATTTGTAGACCACAAATAATTATTATGTAACTAGAGCCAACGAGAATGTCAATACTTTTGTTGTATGGATAATGTTATCCGACCTAGAGCCAACGAGAATGTGGGTCAAATAATTAATAAAGGTATTTATTGTCATCGCATCTTGATCTACTTGCAAACTTTATTCTTGTGTATTCAACAAAAGTATTCCTTAGCTATGCGCAATTGCGCATATACATCGGCTATGTTTGGGGAGAGCTTTTGTGGGGCTTATTGGGGCTTGGGCTTTTAAAATAAGTCGGCTAATTAAATAAGTCTCGTTTGTCATGGGGCTTATGAAATGGCTTATAAAATAAGCCGGCTAAAAACTTTAGCCCCATAAAAGAGGCTAAAAACTTAAGCCCGAGACTTTTGAAGAATAAATTACTTATTTACCCACAAAAATATCTAACATATACAAAAACTCATTTAATTATGTCCTTTTTAGTAATTTTGCAATAATAAGCCCCAGCCCCAGCCCATTTGCCAAACAAGTTTATAAAAATACAAATTTTAATTTCGGCTTATAATATAAGCCCAAGCCCCAGCTCCAGCCCATTTCGCCAAACATACCCATTATGTTGAGTTAAGACTGCATGCAATAAGGGAAGAGATCGACTGATTGATTGACATGGGGATCGATCGCCAGAGACGGAGCCAGGAATATATGTTAAGAGGGGCCGTAAATAATTTGTATAATACTACTTTCGTTCCAAAATATAAGTCCAATTTGAATTTTTGAATCGAACTTTGACCTTAAATATTTTTGTTTTTATTATATTTCATTTGATGAAAATTATACTAAATGAAAATACATTTAAAACTTTGACCTTAAATATTAGTTACCCCATCGGTTCGACCATATCGACATATCTCTAACATGTATGAGGTTACAATTAACTAGGTCTTTGAGTCCGTGTAAAAAGATCGTCAAGCCAAACTCGAGAAGATGTCATGAAAATAGTGATGACTCAATGTAAAGCTACTAAAACTAGGACTTTAGCCCCCAAATTTTAAAACCCGTATATAGAATCAGCCACACAAATTTTTCAACCAACATGTCTAGCTGCCATAATTTTAAAGGAATATGATCCTCTCAAGTTGAGAGGATTAACTTCACTTAAGTTGCATGATTGTAAGCCATTGAATTTGATCTAATAGTTCAAATTAAAAGATGTTCTTTTAATTTTAGCCATTGGATCAAATCCAATGGCTTATAATGCCCCAACTTTAGTGAAGTTGATCATATCAACTTTAGAAGATCTTATTCCAATTTTAAAAGGCCTTGATTTGCTAAAATTCATAAATAATTGAAGGAGTCTTTTCCTATGTTAGGCCTACAATTTGTAAAAATCGGACCAACATTTGAAGTAGATAAAAATCCATCATCTCTAGGGCTTCGGTATATTTGAATGTCCCGACTTGTTAACCACTGATACAATAATTAAGAATTTTGAGCATTTTCTATTTTTAAATATCATACCTATAATTTATAGAATAACCTAAGCGTAATATTCTATGTAAATAAAAATTCTACTAGTATATTTTTGCATTATTTGCATTATAGAGACAAGCTAAATTTTGTGCTCCATATACCTAAGTCATTTCTATACTTTTTAGACATTTGCTCTTCTTTTTCTTATCTTCTCTCTATCTCTCATTATTTATCTTTGCTTTTTAAATTGTCTTCTACTAACAACCCCCATTCACATTCTGTATTGTATCTCTTCATTTTTTTTTAAATCTTAATTAATTTTTGTGTTTTCATAAACGTTATATTTTAATAATTTAATGTTTTATACATAAACGTTATATGAAATAGTTAACCAAAATATCGCAACTATAATTATCTGGTGCTATAAAATCTCGTCGTTATGTACGGATAATCACCCTAATCATGCATATTCAATACACAAAATCTATATTGCTATTCATTTTTGGAATTTCCTCAAAATACATATATACGTTTAATGTTAAAAGACGTTTAGAAACTTAAAACTTTTATTACGCATCAATTAATACAAATAACATGCATATATAATACAGAACATAATTTGCAACATTTAAAAATGTTGCATACAGATGTTGATCCTTTTAGTAGTTCTTCACGTTGATCCATGGATGATGACACTAATTTTTGGGTGTTTTGATGTAAGCCAAATTGGTCGAGTTCCCAACTCTCGTCAGTGTTTTCAAATCGTAAACAATCCAACACCTGGATCGATCAGTGTGATAAAAATACCCCATGCACTTACAATCACTCGTGCATTTTTTCTCACATTGCCTTTGGTTTGTTTCATCTCCTCTTGTGTGCTTGATCGTAAAATGATCAACCCCTTCGAGCTTGTAATAGTGAAAATCACTACAAGATGTCACCTTTTTTACGTCACAGTCTTTACTCCAACCATTTAGCCCATTTGGTGTCGGGCAAGCTACACATTGGTTATCCTCACATAACCCAAACTTTCCGCATCGTTCAGGTAATTGACACTCACTTTCGCTTGAATCCCTATCAAGAAAAGCATAGGTCAGGTCCCACGCGTAGTTTTGCACGTCGATGCTATATGTGAAGTATCTAAGGTTTCCATCTATACCTAGTCTAAGATACGTTAACGTATTGTTGTATTTAGAAAACACTGAGTTGCTAGCTGGTCTTGAGAACAAGGGGTTCGAATTCGTCACTTCAAAACTAAAGAACAATTTATACATTGAAAAATCATTATCATAACGCGGTTCTGATTTGAGTGTTAGATTGACGAAAGTGCTTGTGTCGTTGTTTATCTGTGGATTTAATGACCAATAAACCATTGGGCGAGGTGAGTTGTTGCTCTTGTAATACAAAGCTACGTACCCTTCGTGACTCTAGTACAAAGCTGTATGGTCCATCACTGTTGTTTTTTACTGAAGCTCGGCTCACAAGCCTACTCACACCATTGGCACGGAGACCTTGACCCACCAAGATAGTGTCGGTTGGGGAATCAAAGCTTTGCCATATGTAATTACCATTCCCGTCATGAAGAATCATGTTACCTGTAAAATAATTTGTGCAAGTGAGTAAGAAGTCCTAACTTTATATGGGATAATTATTATGGAGCATTTATTTTGTCCCAAAATATTTGTCTGCAAGTTTGCTTTCTTTATTTATTTTGCCGCTGCATTTTTTTCTACACTATTTGCTGTATATTTTGTCGTTGCTTTTGTACGACGTAATTCTCCTGTTAAGCTTTATTTCTATATCCTCGTCTCATGTTTATTTGAACATGAGAGGTAAAGTTGTGCATATTTTAATTATACATTTGAATTAATATAAAATAAATATTTTACAATAATGGCAATGTACAAGCACGGCATGCACAACCTTACCTCTCATGTTCAAATGAATATAAGAGGATCTTTATCTATTCCTGAATCAACTACGTTGTCTAGTTACAGTAACTTAGTAAAATATCTAGCGTGCGGTCTCTCATTCATGTTTAAAAATAGAGTGGTGATACAACCACAAAGAAGCCAACAAAAGGAGGTGGCACTTCATCATTGGTATAATTTTTTATAGCTTTTTTTTTTTTTTTTTTTTTTTTTTTTAAGCCAATGATGAATTGCCACCTCCTTTTATGAGACTTCTTTGTGAAAGTTGTTTTGTAGTTGTATCATCACTCTTAAAAATATGTAGACTCAATTTAAGATATCTACAGTCAATTTAAGTCCAAAAACGTACAAACTATAAATGAGTAAGATAAAAAAGAAAAGAAAAAAAGAAATACCATTTGGAAGTAGCTCAAAACCAACCACACCCTTGTTGGCGGTATTCGTTTGCCAGACAACTTGACCATCAGCTTCGGCTAGGACAAGATTGCCATCCGTGCCTAATGACAATGTGGCATTTTCCTTAACAGGTTTACCCCGGTTAGCTTCCCATACCCAACGCCTGAGTGACTCTGACCGAATGGTCCCCATACGTAAAGCTAGAGTGTAAGCATTAGGTGTGGTATTGTAAAAGCAAAGGTTAAATGGGTTCTGGAATTGGTTAAGACTGCGATAATTTGCATCATACTCGACTATATACTCTCCAAAATCGCCTTGATTTAAGTGAATGTCTCTGAAGGTGGGACGATAGCTTGAGATATGATAAACAAGAATTGAAAGCATATAGAGATGATTAAAAAGGAATGTGAAGAAGACATTTTGGTTGTGTTTGGAGATCATGAAAGAAAGAACACCCTTATATAGCCAACTCATCTTTTTCTACTAAGTTTATCAAAATATCTATATAAAAAGTACACTATTCATATAAGAAACACAAGAAAATGTCTCTAACTCATACATGTTCTAATGTTCTATGGTTGGGAAAACATAACTATGCTACAAAGTGAAAAAAGTAAATGTGATATCTACGTGGTTGGATTTAAGGTGTTAATTAAAAAGTTTAAGGATCAAGTTAAATTTGCATCCTAATGTAAGTTAGTTAATAACATTTTCTCTTTAAAAAGTAAAGTATTGAATATAATCAACTAAATGTTTTCCTTTTTTTCATAAACATATGTTTTTTAATTACTATTTTATTACTCTTGGTGCACTTTTACAAAAAGTTATAACATTCGTTGGATCAAAGATACTTTCAATCCTGACAATTGTAATTCGTTAGTTGTCTATATTAAAAGACTAGAGTCAAAAATGAGTATTACAAAGACTGTGTGCAATTAAACCTATACTATATTATAAAACATTTAAGACTTTTTATAAAAGAAAGTTTTAAAATTTTAAGACAAAAAACATTACTATAAAATGTCACCTTATCATTTAAAAGTCTTAAATTTTTTTCATAAACATATGTTTTTTAATTACTATTTTATTATTGATGGTGCACTTTTACAAAAAGTTGCGAAACACGCGCCTTATCATTTATAAGCTAATAAATGGTTGAACATAAATAATAATACCCGGGTGGGAAAATGGATTATCATACTCTATTATCACAAGTCATATACAGTGAACCTACTACATAAATAAATTCAAAATCAAAACCTCAAATTAACAACAAAAAACAAACTCGGCATGTGAGTTTATGCGCTTGTGTGTTCCTCATATACAATACATGTGCGTTGCCCTAATCTTACGATTAACTAATTTACGAAGAATATTGATCGAGCATTAACTAAAGTATAACTAGTAATGAGGTGTCATTTTGATAATTTAAGGGGAAAACGGTCAAAAAAGTTCAACAAACGGTCATATGACCTCTGGGCTGTTATAATTGTTTATAACAGTAACAAAAACACCCAGTTTAAACCGGTTTCAAAAACATGTTTTCAGAACCGGTCCGGTTTAAACCGATTTCAAACCGGTCGTATGAAAAATATGCAAACCGGTTTATAATTCGGCGGTTTGGTTCTACTGAAACCGGTTTTCGGTTTTCTAGTTGAATCGGATTGGCTTTTTTTTTTTTTTTTTTTTTTTTTTTTTTAAATATATATATATTTTTTCACGTCTAATTATTCATTTGTCCGTCGTTTTGAAATAATTAAATATAATTACACTCGCCTTTGCTACGGGTATATACCTTTGGTTAATATCAGGTTTTGTACCCAATATACTATAAATATGACTCAACTTGACCAACTTGACTCAGCGGTCAGGATTAAAAGTTTAAGAGTAAACTGTAAAAATCATCCCTGTGGTTTGTGTAAATTTGCAAGAATCATCCTTATCTCAAACGTTCAGCATTAATCATCCCCAAGTCCATAAATGTTCAGCAATAATCATCCCTGAGCACTAACGTCGTTAGTTTTATCCGTTAAGTGTTAAAATAATATTTGCCGGTTAGTCCATTCGTTAATATTTTTTGCACCGTTAATCCTCATTTTTTAAAATGAATTATATGTTTTCGCCAGTTTTTACATTTCGTCCGTTTTTACGTTTTCGTCCGTTTTTTAACGTTTCGTCCGTTATTATCCATTTTTTTTTTACGGTTTTGTCTGTTTTTTGTTACATTTACCATTTGCCACCACCACCCACGTCCACCACCGCCACCGCCACCCACCGCCCACCACCTCCACCCACCACTGCCCACCACCGCCACTACCTACCACCGCCGCCGCCACCACCACCATCACCACCCACCACCGCCACCCACCGCCACCTAACAACACCTACCGCCACCACCACCCACCACCTCCACCCACTACCGTCACCACTGCTGCCACTACCACCCACCACTGCCACCACCAACCATCGCCACCACCACCCACCACCACCACCACCCACCACCTCCACCCACCACCCACCACCCACCACCACCATCACCACCGCCACCACTACCACCCACCACTGCCACCACCAACCATCGCCACCACCACCCACCACCACCACCACCACCACCGCGGATGCTAACACCACCACCGCCGCTGCCAACACCAACACCATCACCACTGCCACCACCAACCACCACCCATCACCGCCACCACCACCCACCACTGGCGGGTGGCGGTGGGTGGCGGTGGTGGAGGTGGGTGGCGGTGGTGGAGGTGGGTGGCGGTGGTGGTAGGTGGTAGTGGCAGTCGGTGGTGGGTGGTGGCAGTGGGTATTGGTAGGTGGCGGTGGGTGGTGGTGGGTGGAGGTGGTGGGTGGTGGTGGCAGTAGGTGGTGGGTGGTGGTGTAGGTGGTGGGTGGCGGTGGTGGAGGTGGGTGGCGGTGGCAGTAGGTGGCGGTGGTGGGTAGAGGTGGTGGGTGGTGGCGGTGGGTGTTGGTAGGTGGCGGTGGGTGGTGGTGGTGGTGGGTGGAGGTGGTGGGTGGTGGTGGCGGTGGGTGTGGGTGGAGGTGGTGGAGGTGGGTGAGAAATAGATAAAACGAACAAAAACGTAAAAAAAACATATGAAAACGAAAAAAATGGACGAGAACCAAAAAAAGGGATGAGAACATTAAAAAACGAACGAGAACATTAAAAAACGGACGAGAACGTAAAAAATGGACGAGAATGTGAAAAAACGGACGAAAACGTAACAAAAACGGACAAAAACTGTAAAAAATGGATAAAAACGGACAAAAACGTAAAAAACGGACAAAATGTAAAAACAGACGAAAACGTATAATTCATTTTAAAAAATGAGGATTAACGGTGCAAAAAATACTATCGGAGGGGCAAACGGGCAAATATTATTTTAGCACTTAATGGGTAAAACTAACGACATTAGTGCTCAGGGATGATTATTGCTGAACGTTTGTTGATTGGGGATGATTAATGCTGAACGTTTGAGATAGGGATGATTCTTGCAAATTTACACAAACCACAGGGATGATTTTTTCAGTTTACTCAAAGTTTAAAACTGCATTAGATATACATTACATCAAAATACCACATGTTAATTTGGGTCAGCATATGTGAACCGTGCGTGGACCTAAAATGCCAAAGAAAGGTCCAAGTTTACAGCAAGAAAGAAAATTAATATATATATATAATACACCATTTGATACGGCGTCATGTCGCTTCTTCCTACAGTGCATCTACAGTGTACCAACAAAGTTAGCCCAGACCTTATTGTCCGGCCCAGCCCAACTATTTTTTGCCTTTTCCTTATGATAACAAAAAATCAGCCACCGGTTCCAGAACTATCTTCACTATTCTACATTGGCGGTGTGCATTTAATTATCAGAAAAGCTAGGGGTTTTAGTTACTTTGAGCAACCATGCCATCCATCATCATCTCATCTCACTCGGTATGATCTTCTTTATGAATTTCACGGTAATCCAAGGTATGTCTTTAATTCGAGTTCAGATTCGATTTATGTTTAGTTTCTTTAATTGTGATAGGTTAGTTTTTAGTTACAGTTAAGCACAAAAACTATGATTTCATTTTGATTTTATTTGTGCTAGAATTGTTAGGTTTAATTTAAACAAATATTCAGATTTGGTACACTCTTCTTGATGTTTGATTTTATGGATCACTGTGTTTTTTTGGTTGACAGTGTAAATAGGTTTTTTTGTTGCAGGTCCGTGATGGAGTTGCGCAGCTTGTGTGACCATGGTGTATTGTTCACCAAAGATGTTTGTTTTGAGCCAAACGCGAGTTTAGCTTATAAGGAGGTTTTTTATGAGGCAAACTAAGTTGTTTGAGGTAACAAATTTTCAGCTTTTTATTATTTATGTCATGACAGCTTATCATCATCAACCTATATTCAGTTTCTGAAGCATTAAACCTTTGTAGTTGCAATATGATTTATGTTAATATTGTTTCTTAATGAAAATTGATGAACTGATATGTGTAACAAAGGGAAAAATGGCCAGTTTGACTACATGAAACCTTTTGAACACCTAAAGGTTTTTTTTTTTTTTTTTTTTTTTTTTTTTTTTTTTTTTTGGTTCTACTTGGTTTATTCTCTAAGTTTATTTTTTTTCCCTACAATTAATTCCTGCTTGCTAATATATGCTTTTGTAATAATTTAATGTAGGTTGATGCTCATATTTACCTATGGAAGTGGAATGCAAGAATTGTGATATCGGATGTTGATGGGACAATCACAAAGTAAGTATTTTTTTTTAAATTTTTTATTATTATTTTTTTTTATCACAAATTACTCAAGACACAAAATGATTAAAGGGTAAATAGGTAATTTGTTTATTGCGATATCTTTTAGGTCTGATGTTCTTGGTCAGTTCATGCCGTTAGTGGGGAAGGATTGGACTCAATCAGAGGTAGCTCGACTCTCCTCTGCTATAAAGGTATTCATAGGGCTTCTAATGTGTAGGAGAACGAATATCAACTACTTTTCCTAAGTGCTCGAGCAATCGTTCAAGCATATCTCACAAGAAGTTTTCTCCTTAATCTTAAGCAAGTACTCTCGATTATTCTCTTTTGCCAAAGGTGTTTTTGGTCATTTGTACAATAATCAAAAGTCAAACATATTAACGGTTATTATTTTTATGTTTTGACAGGAAGGGAAAGCTTTACCTAATGGTCCAGTCGTTATTTCACCAGATGGCTTATTTCCATCATTGTTCCGTCAAGGTGAGTGCTTCAGAAAGTTGATTAAACATCTTTTAGAATCTTGAGACACAATTATGATTCGTTATTTTCTATCCTTGTGACAGTTATTAGAAGAGCACCTCACGAGTTCAAGATTGCGTGTTTAGAAGTAAGTAATAACAGACCAAATGAATGTGTTCTTTCCAATTGAAATTGTGCATGTTTGGATACGAGAACTGAGTACCTTCTATTAAGTTATAATGTTCAAACCTTTCTTTTTGCAGGATATAAAATCTCTTTTTCCATCCAATTACAATCCATTTTATACACGTTTGGATAACAGAGGCACTGATGAGCTTAGTTACAGGAAAATCGAGATTCCAAAGGGCAAAATCTTTATAATCAACCCTAAGGTAATAGTTTTCGTACTAAAAGTGCAAGTATTAACCAATTTACTGTGCAAGTATTAACCAATTTACCTATAAAACAATAGTAACCTAAAGTGTACACACAATTTTTTTTTATTGAAATAACAAAATACGTAGTCTTATTTCAAACTAATTTTATAGAAATTTAGTCTTTTTGGAAAATTAAGTATTGCAGGTCAGCCAACCCGTTCTGCCCATTTCAGCCCGTAATAAGTTACCCATTTGACCCGTTACCTGACCTATACCACCACCTATTTTTCTATGTTTACCTGAGCAGGGGCAGTTTGGTCAAACTCTAATATGAATTTAAATGCCAGGGTGAGGTAGCGATTAGTCACCGTATGGACACAAAGGGAAGGTCTTACAGCTCTTTGCATAACATCGATGGTGCAACATGAAGATTATAACCCGTGGGACTCTTAGAGACTGCCATTGCCACCTGTTGAATTGTAGTTGCTGGACATTCATGAGCATAGTTGTAAAACATCATATGGTGGTGAGAGTTCAGGTTGTCAACAAAGAAGCTAAATATTCGAAATAAAACATCATATGGTACAACTCCTTAAACTTTTAACTGTTTTGTCTTGACACTTGCTGTTATAAAGATTACCGTTATTCAAAATACAATATCAGAATTAAGTGTATTGTTAAAACCATGCCCTTATGGAGGCTTTCACAGGATGTATGTTAGCAGTGTCGTAAGGTAGTTGCTTAAAAGTCTAAAGTGCCCTTAGCTTATGCTTTGTTGTCTTAAGCATTCAGGTTTAATTGTATTGTTTAGGCTGAAATATGCCAAATGTATGTAGGTCTGTCACAAGTAAATAAGATACTTCTTGTAAGAAATGTGTTTTTAGGAGTTAAAATTGTTGTTGTAGTTAGTATTGTTAGCTATTTGTTAATGGCTACTTTTGCTGGCTATTTTTGAGCTTAATAAGCTTCAATATTTGGTGTTGTTTGGTTAGTTAATAATTGTTACTTTTTATGGCTCTTTTGACTTATGAGCTTATCAAAATGGAAAATGAGCTCATAAACTAATAAATAAGTGTTTTAAGATGCTCCCAAACTGCTCATTTTATTGCAAAGAAACATTCGTTTAATGCAGCCATATATTGCAGAGCTACTATTTGTTGGGAACAGTGCACTTGGTAGTGGATTCGAAGATTTTTAGTTTACTCTATGTTGTATATGAACTGAAGAATTTGGATGAGCAGTTGGGTGCAACTCATGAGCTGGGTGCAAGTCATGAACAGATAATGACCAACGAAAATGTTCTGACGCAATGACGGTGGTGTAAACGTGTATTACTTTATTAAAACATAGTTGTAACGTTATTTCTTATCGATGCAATAATTCCATTATGTCCATGTTTTTGTTTCTGACTTAATTCAATGTAAGGGTTGCTGGTCTACTTCTATTTCATTATACTGCTATGCATCGCCTCCTAGGCTCATATGGTTCTCATATATGCTTTGTCTCCGCATTTGCTACAAACGACATCAAACGATGGCCTGCCGCAACGCGGCAGCCCGAAGCCCATCTAGTTATACTATATACTAAAAGTGGGTAAGTGGAGTATTCAATGGGGTGTTTTCACCAAATTAATTAGAGGGATATTAAGCGTAATTACAGGGGTATTAAGCTAAAAGATGTGGCTAGAAATGAGCAAGTACAGAATTATACTGCTGCAAGTGCACATGTTGCAAAATGCTTTTGGTTTTGTTAATGTTCGAAGCACTGTGGATGCTTAACTAATCCCGTTTTGTACTGTGCGAAGCACTGTGGATGGTTAATTACTCTTTCTTTGGTACTTCCCAAATACATCCACCTTAAGTATTAGTAGATATATCCCACCTTTTTTGACACCAGAAACTTCTACCGTATTCTTGGTAACAAAAAGCAAGAATCTTTAACTCACGTAAGGTTAAAAGGTATCCATGTCACTTTTTTTTTTTTTTTTTTTTTTTTTTTTTTTTTTTTTTTTTGTCGTTATGTCCCAGCGAGGTGTGCAATTAGATTTGAAAACGTTTAAAGTGATCGGATGATTTAACAGAAAGGTCAGGATTTTGATTATTATGATTACACTACGAGATTATGATTGAGAATAGCTTAGAAACACTATATTAACAATTACTGATGATCAGATAACCTAAAAACATGAGTTAAACCTAAAAACGCGCGTTTGAATTTAAAATAAACACGAACGCGCAAAATAAAAAGTGAAACGTGAGCAAATAAAGTCCTACGAATATGAAAATTATATTTTTACAATCCTAATGTCATAAGAAACTTTTTGTAAAATTAAAATTATTTTTACCACTATTTAATTAATTACTAATTATTAATTACTTTTTAATTAACTAAATTATACAAAATTACAATTAATTATGAAATTAAGCTAGAAAAATGAAAATTAAATTTTGAAAAATCTAAAATATTATAAAACTAATTTTAAAACAGAAAATCTATTTTTCCTACTTTTTAATTAATTATTACTAATTAAAAACTAATTATTTAATTTATTTAAACTAAATTAAATTGTAAAAAGTATTAAATTACAAAAGAAAATTCTGAAAAAATTACTAAAATTATTTTAACCTATAAGGAACCTGAGAAAAATATAAAAATGAGAATTGCTTATAAATAAGCAGAAAAATAAGCTAAAGGGCTTAAATAGAAGCTATCACTTTTCTTAATTTTTCTTTTACAAAACTATTTGTATACTGAAATGAGACAACTTTTACAAAGACACTTTTGGTGGAACTCAAAAATAAGAACAATGCAAAGTTAAATGCTTAACAGTTTCAATATTAAGCTTATTTAGAATTTTGATTTTGATTAAGTTGCTATAAAAAACTATGCTAGTACACCACAGAACAAAATAAGCCAATAACTAATTAAGTTACACTAGAAGGAAACACAGGGAAGCAAATAAGCACTTAAAATAAGCCACAAATGGCAAATAAGCACTTGGGCTTGGGTGACAGGTCAAACAGGCCAAAAAGGGCCAACTTGCAGCCCTTGTGGAGTCCACCGGAGGGGGCAAGGGTCCAAACTAGAAGTTTCTCATAAAAGCTGAGCTTAGGGGCTCTCCAAAAAGCCAATAAGCTACTCCTATGGTCCACTAATAAGCTCTATACAAGACCTTGAAATAAGCCAAAAGTACTGAGGTCTCAGATTGCTGAGGTGAAATGGCTAAACTTGATGAGTCTAGCAGCCCTACTAAATAAGGTACAAACCAGCAAATAAGCACTGGTCTTTGAAGATGGGCTTATTGGCTTTATAAAAAGCCAAAGAGCATGCTGTGGGACCCACTGGGGAACAAGCAATGGCTTATTGAAAAGGGGCCATGTGGACTAAGTCTGAGTGCAGGGCAAACCCTTGCCCTGCAGGCTACTTTAAGGCCTCAAATAAGCCACAAACAAAAATCTAAAAATTAAGCTAATGGTATATTCTTGAAGATAAGCTGAGGGATTTTAACTTCTAAAAGTTTCAATGTCTAATTTTCAGCACAAAATTCACTAAAATTCCCACAAAAAGTGGATTTCTTCCCAATGAGCAATTTTGACTTTTTGAAATAACTTGCAAACTTTGACTAAACTGAGATTACATCTACTCTACTTGATTATTTATGATGTTTTAAGTTACTAAATTACTGAATTAAGCTACTTTAACAGATAATGGAATGATTTAATGAGAAATTTAACTAAAATACCTAACAGTTAAACTAATATGAGAGATCACAATGCATTTTGACTTTTTATGAAAAGGGTAATGGATTTTATGCTCTAACTAACTAACATTAACCCAATGTGACTTGTGAAAACAGAAAACAACAACAGATACACCCTGGAACACAGGGTATATACTTGTTCCAAACACTCCCTAATGTAATTGAAAATGAGATTTTCCAAGTAGGAAGTTGATTTTACTTACTTAAATGAAAAATTACTACAATATTAGCTATAATATACTTAGAGAAGCAGTAAGGAACTCAGGCTAAGCAGTCTATAATAAGCTAACACTAATAAGCTAGATGAGCTTATTATGAAACAGTTAATCATGGACTCTAAACCATACCCTTATAAAATGTAATCTAAGCATACTAGACATAAAATAGATGAAATTAATAGGTAGAAACAAAATAAAACACAAATAAGCAGTTTGATAAGCTAAGGTATAATTGAGATTTGAGAGATGGCTCAGAGCGTGCAATCCTGCCCAATCAATTGAACCAAGAACCAAAATATCAAACCTATTGCTTCCCAAAAGGCTCTAAACCATGCTATCCACCTCTTTCTTTTCTTTTCTTCTTTTGCTTTCTGATTTTTTTTGTGATTTTTGATTTTTCACTATTTTCTCCTATTTTTTTGGTATTTTTGAAATTATTGAGTAAAACAAACTTAAATGCCTACTGAGCTTATAAGAGCTTATGAATGAGCTCAAAGGAACAACAAATAACATCTTTTAACAAGTCTTAAACTAAAATGAAATTATTGAGCAATTTTAACTGAAAACTGAATTGAGCAATGTAAACTTGAAATCTTGATTAATTAAACTTGAGTTACATTAATGAAACTGAAAATACACTAGGGAAACTGAAATTAACACTTTAAAACCTAGCTTGTATTATAACGACATTAAAACTAAAACTAAGAACTACCAACCCTTCATACTGCAACAATCCTCCCTTTTATAGAGTTGAATTAGGTTTTCAGAACCCACTTGTCACTTCCCAGCAATAATCTTGACCAATGGATGAAAAAGATTTAATCTTGGCCGTTTAACATTTTGGCGCCAAAATTCTTTTGGCTTCTTTCTTCTAATAACTTATGTCAGGGAGGGTTATTTGGAGTGGGGTGTTTGTTTGGGTGTAGGGGTAATGATGGAGGAGGGGGAAAGTAGGTGGTGATGATGAGGGTGACAGGGGGTAGTAGGGGGTCACGGGGTGATGTTGGAGGAGGTGGTCAAAGGGGGTCAAACCCCTGGTGATATTATTCAAAGGTGGAAGTGGGCTGTGGGATTGGGCCTAAGGGAATGGTGGGCTGGTAAATGGTTGGGGTGGGCTTGTGTTTGCTGTTGGATTGGGTTTTGGGTGGAAATAACAAAAGAAGGTCCGGTTGGTTTTGTAGAAATAACAAGGACCAATTTTGTAATTCTTGGATTTTTAGGGGTGAGAGCTGTAAGTTTCCAAAAGTTATCATAAGGGTTCAAATTGTAAATTATGAATAGTACAAGGGTATTATTTGATAAATCACACTTTTTTAAATACCCAGGGACTAAATTTGCCATTTTATGAAACTTGAGGGGTAAAAGTTGCCAATTGTGAAAACTTTCATCCAAGGATTAATTTTGAACAAGTTTGATTATCCAAGGACCAAAGTTGACTTTTGATTCATTTTAAACCTTCAGGGACTAGTTTTGACAATTTTTGAAAGTTGAGGGACTGAAACTGCCAATTATGCAATCTTTGTTCGTTTTTCATCTGTTTTTAATCGTTTTGCATCTGAAACATATAAAACACAATTTCTGGAATATTTTCAGTATTTTAATACATTTCTGAGTGTTTTTGGATGTTTTGGCAGTTCAGATACGATAAAAATGATGAGTATTTACACACTCATCAATCCCCCACACTAAACTATTGCTAGTCCCTAGCAATCTTTTAAGAAAACTTAATGGATTTGAATCTCTTTACCAAAAGCATTACTTCTGGAGTAGAAAAATGTTTTAGTTCAAGTAAGAACCATGGTACACCGATAACCATATGATTTTGAGCAAACCACAAGCTATCAACGGATTTTATTTGTCTTTACCAGAAGCCGTTTGCTTCTGGACTAGCCAACTCTTTGATGGAATACAGTCATCATCTTGGTGAGTTGATTACCAATTATGGCTTTCCAATGCCTTTACCACAAGCCATAACCTTTGATGAGGCGAAAAATGAACCGTTTTTAGGGGGTCATTTAAGCCCGGAATTGAATTTATTTGATCAAATATTGCCCTAAATCATTCCTTTTGTGATTTTAGGTACTTTGGGAGTGAATTCCGGAAAAGGAAGCATTTTGGATGTTTTTGGAGCATAAAAGTGAAGAAAACGGCAAAAACTTAATTTTCCATGCTGAGAACAGTACCTGACGGCGTCAAGAGGAAAAATGTGACGGCGTCAGGGGTGAAATCCATGACGACCCAGAGAAAACCTGAAGGCGTCAAGAGAAGGGCGTCAAGAGTAATTTTTGTGACTGCCTGCATAAGGAGTACACGTGACGGCGTCAAACCCAGATCTAGGCAGTCCGAGAAATTATTTGGCGGCGAGATGACGGCGTCAGACATTTGTTCTTGACGCCGTCACCTCACAAAATCTATAAATACTTTTCTAATTTTCATTCATTAAGAGAGGAACTTGTGTGGAGAATACTAGGGTCGAACCTAATAAACCCTAGGTCGTTTTTAACTGTATTTTCAAGGGTTTTCACCCCTTGAAACCTTTCATGTTCAATTGAGATAAGTCCTCTTTCAATTCATTCAATATGTCTATGTGTTGTTTGAATATATCTTATGCTTGTCTTGATTTCAACATGATAGGCTAGATCTATCATGTGTTTGCTTAGATGTAATGAAACCTAGATGTTAATTATAGGTTGATTGCTTGTTTATAGTTGTAATGGATGAATGATTTCAATGTTAGGCTTAAGAAAACTGGAAGATCTCCATTGTGTAACATGCTTGAATGTCTTAAGAAACATGAACCGATGTGGACTAGGTTTTATTGGTTGTATTTAATGCATGAGCAAATTCTAGTGATCCCATGTTAGGAGCTTCTTAGCCGGCTCGACATAGGAGTGAAGTAGACGCTTATAGGATTGGGGAAGTAAGTACGCCACCCCATGAATGGTATTAAGGAATACAATCCGTCATCCACGCAACTGTAACAAGTAATTAACCTGTAAAAGATATCTAGGGAGTAGTGATATCTAAGTAAACACAATTCTCCCATATATTGCTCACACCTCTAGTATAATTTAGTTTATTTTCGTTTCTAGTATTTTATTTTGATTGCATCTTAGTAATTGGGTTAGTTGAATAGCAACTAATTCCGCCCAACTCCTTCAAAATCGAGATTTTAATTGCTTTTATAAAAACTAAAAAAATACAAAAAGAATCATCCCTCATCTTTAGACCTAGTCTTTAGGTTTTCTAATCCTAGCGACACTATTCCTAGCTGAACGATCAATCCCCCGGTAATTGTCACTATACTATACTACAACGATCAGGTACACTGCCTGGTGGGGGTTGTAAGCTTCTCGAGATCCCTCAAGAGGTAAAGCCTGGTGCAATTCCCACGCATCAACCTTGCGGGCTAGCAACTCTTTACTTTTTAAGATATGGTGAGTTGAATACCATACAATTTTGGGCAAATTGTCAGCCATAAATGGATTTGAGATATCTTTACCAAGAGCCGTTTGCTCCTGGATTAGCCAATCCTTTTGTCGTTTAGACATGGTGGACTGATAACCACAAATTTTTTGAAACAAAGTGATTTTTTTTTTTTTTTTTTAATTCTGGGCCAAAAACGGGGGTACTAGAGGATATAATGTGATAAAATTTGCTAGAATTCCCCCCCCCCCCCCCCCCCACACTTAGAATTAAATATTGTCCTCAATATTCAAAGTCCCGGCTATTATGCCGACTATTTGAACGTAAAAAGATAATATTATAAGCTAACTGTGGAAATATCATTTTTTACTTTATTTATGTATACATACAAACACACATTTTTTTTGAATTTTATATACATTGCAAACAGCTGCAGGGGACGGCCACTCCCCCACACTAAGGTGTTAGAAAATAGAAGGAAGTCAGAGACATGGGTGAAAACCCATGTTGTTGCTACTGTTTTTGTTTATCGAGTCGCTAGCTTGACTCGATCCCCGAATTCAATTGTTCTTGGGGAAAGTTTGGAGATCAGGGACAACCATGGATGGTATGTCCTCTTCAAAGTAATGTATCACACGATGCCCATTCACTTTGAAATTTGGACCGTCATTTTGAGATAACTCAACGGTGCCATAAGGATAAACCTTTGCGATAGTGAATGGACCAGTCCAACGGGTTTTTAGCTTTCCCGAGAAGATCTTGAGTCTAGAGTTGAAAAGAAGGACTCGATCACCAACGTTAAAAACACGGTTCTTGATTTTTGAGTCATGAATCTTCTTTGTCTTTTCCTTGTAGATCAAAGAGTTCTCGTAAGCTTGATCACAAAGTTCATTTAATTCATTCAGTTGAACTTTCCGATGATCACCCGCAGTTTTGAGGTCAAAACTTGCATGCATGAGGGCCCAATAGGCTTTATGCTCAAGTTCGATCGGAAGATGGCATGCTTTCCCGTACACAAGTTTGTAAGGCGTACACTTGATGGGTGTTTTGTAAGCTGTAAGGAAAGCCCAAAGTGCATCATCTAATTTATCCGACCACAATGCACGATTTTCACCAACGGTTCTTTCTAAGATTCTCTTAATACCTCGATTGGAAACTTCTACTTGTCCACTTGTTTGTGGGTGGTACGCAGTAGAAAGACGGTGAGTTACACCATACTTTTGCATGACTTTATCAAATTTGTCATTGCAAAAATGCGTACCACGATCACTGATTATAGCACATGGAGTTCCAAATCGAGCAAAAAGAGCTTTCAAAAACTTCACAACAACTCGGGCATCATTTGTGGGTAAAGTTTTCGCTTCAACCCATTTTGACAAATAGTCAACAGCCACGAGTATGTACTTGCTTCCATGAGATTACGGAAATGGCCACATAAAGTCGATGCTCCAAACGTCAAAGATTTCACAAACTTGTATTGCATTTTGTGGCATTTCATTCTTTTGTGAAATATTCCCGTGACGTTGACAAGCATCACAGGATTTGACCAATTCTTGGGCATCCTTATAAATCGGTGGCCAATAGAATCCAGAATCAAACACCTTTTTGGCGGTGTAGTTAGGATTATGGTGTCCCCCCGTGGGTCCAGCATGGCAAGCCTTTTGAATGTCATTGGCTTCCTGTCCATAAACACACCGCCGAATGACTTGATCCGCACAGATTTTGAAAAGATAGGGGTCGTCCCAAAAGTAATGTTTCACATCCTTAAAGAACTTGTTCTTTTGTTGGGACGACATCCCTTTCACAACAAAGTTACCCGCATGGTAGTTTGCAAAATCGGCAAACCATGGGGTAACAGAATCTCCACGAAAGGCAACCGCATTGAGTGTCTCGAGAGGGAAGGTTTCATTAATTTCCTTCTTTTCGAAGACATCTTGATGGGGGTTTTCCAAATGGGAGAGATGATCAGCAGCTAGGTTCTCAGCTCCTTTTTTATCACGAATAATGATATCAAATTCTTGCAAGGGGAGAAACCAACGGAGTAGTCTCGGCTTTACATCTTGTTTTGCAAAGCGGTACTTCAAAGCCGAGTGATCCGTATACACTATGCTTTTGGTCAATATCAAATATGGCCGGAATTTTTCGAAGGCATACACCACTGCTAATAATTCTTTTTCAGTGGTGGTGTAATGACTTTGAGCCTCGGTCATTGTCTTGCTTGCATAGTGTATCGGTTGAAAATGTTTTAATTTGCGTTGCCCCAAGACTGCCCCTATTGCATAATCACTAGCATCACACATAAGTTCAAAGGGCAAGTCCCAATCCGGGGCAATAAGAATCGATGCCTCAGTAAGCTTTTTCTTCAAAGTTTCAAAAGCTTCTATGCACTCAGGTGAGAAGATAAAAGGAGCATCCTTCTCGAGGAGATGGGTCATAGGCCGGACGATTTTTGAGAAATCTTGAATAAACCTACGATAGAAACCGGCATGACCCAAAAAGCTCCTAATACCTTTGACAGTAGTGGGATGAGGTAATTTTGCAATGACATCAATTTTGGCTTTGTCAACCTCAATCCCATTCTTTGAAATTTTATGGCCGAGGACAATGCCCTCTTTGACCATAAAGTGACTCTTCTCCCAATTGAGATACAAGTTTGTGTCTTCACATCGTTTCAGCATGTTTTCCAAGTGGGAGAGACAAGATTGGAACGGATCCCAATGACCGAAAAGTCATCCATGAAGACCTCCATAGTTTTCCCGATCATGTCGGAAAATATGGACATCATGCACCTTTGGAACGTGCCCGGTGCATTACATAGACCAAATGGCATATGTTTGTAGGCAAAAGTTCCGTAGGGGCACGTGAAAGTGGTCTTTTCTTGATCCTGCGGATCAATGGGGATTTGAAAGTATCCCGAGAAACCATCGAGGAAACAATAGTACTCATTCCCTGCTAATCTCTCGAGCATTTGATCCATGAAGGGTAGAGGAAAATGGTCTTTACGGGTGGCTTCATTAAGTTTTCTATAATCTATACATATACGTCATCCCGTAACCAAACGAGTTGGAATCAACTCGTTTTCCTCATTGGTGACAATAGTTATGCCACCCTTCTTAGGAACACAATGAATGGGACTCACCCAAGGACTATCAGAAATAGGGTAAATTAATCCAGCATCAAGAAGTTTTAGAACTTCTTGTTTGATAACTTCGTGAATTTTTGGATTTACCCTCCTTTGATGTTGCACTGCAGGTTTGAAGTCATCCTCCATCAAGATTTTGTGTGTACAAAAGTCCGGGTTAATACCCGTAATGTCGGAGAGTTTCCAAGCAATTGCTTGCTTGTGTGACTTCATAACCTTTATGAGCGCAGTTTTCTCCTCATCACTCAAGTTTTTAGCGATTATGACGGGTAATTTATCATCACCCTCCAAGAATGCGTATTCAAGATGAGGAGGCAAGTCTTTGAGCTCAACCTGAGGAGAATCATCAGTTTTTTCAACATATTTGATCTCCTCTTTATGAAGTTCTTTGGGAGGAAGAGGGGGAGATGGGTCTTCATTTAACAATTCTTCTAACAAAAGAATGTCCCCGTCAGGATCAAGATAGTCTACATCAACTTCATGCGAAATTGAACTATGTTGAGCAAGAAAAGCCTCGACATCTTCCAAAAAGAAGTCACTTCCCTCAAAAGGAGTGAGAGAAGGGGAAGAGTCGGCTATAATAGGCTCAGAAGATGGAGTGGGACTGCCACTCGGAAAATAACCAAGAAGTTCTTGAGAGTACTCCTCAGACGCAACATCAATGACATCGAAGTTTGACCGAGGTTAAAGGTTACTGCTTCATTACCAACATGAAGAGTTATTTCCTCTTCGTGCACATCGATTAGAGCACGGCCCGTTCTCAGGAACCCTCTTCCAAGAATGAGGGGAACCCTTGGATCAACATCGAACTCAACAACAATGAAGTCGGCGGGAAAATGGAACTTTCCTACTTTCACAAATACGTCCTCGACAATGCCAAGGGGACGAGTAATGGAACGATCTGCAAGCTCAAGAGTCATGCAGGTAGGAGTAAGTTCTGGAAGAGAAAGTTTCTTCCATACTGAATTAGGCATCAGGTTAATGCTAGCACCAAGATCGGCCAAGGCGAAGCATTCAACCATCCCTGGAAAAACACATGGAATGAGAAATTTTCCGGGGTCTCCAAGCTTCTTAGGAAGCTTCTTTAAGATAACTGCTGAGCAGTTTTCGTTCAATGGAGTCTTTGCCATTTCATACAGTTTTTCCTTGTTGCTTAACAAGTTCTTAATCATTGATGCAAATTTGGGCATCAGGATGATAGCATCCGCAAGGCTTACGTCAAAATGCAAATCTTGAAAGATTTGATAGAACTTATCCATTTGATGACTAGCCTTTTCACGGAGCTTTTGCTCATTAAGTCGTGATGGGTATGGTATTGAAGTTTTGGATCTAGGGTTTTCAACAGGAGTTATCGGTGGTTCAAAGACAATTCCAGGTTTTGGCACGGTTTCTAGTACAACCTGAAGATGGACGTGTGCGGTACTTCGTGGGCTAGTAAATTGCACCTTGTCCTTTGTCACCTCAGGCTCGCGTTCTACAACCTTGGGAGGAGAAGAAGAGGTAGTAGGAGCTTTGGGTCCATTATAGGAAACACCACTTCTCGTTGTGATCGCTTTAACATCGCCCCTCGGATTAGCGATCGTGTTGCTAGGTAAAGTAGTACCTGAGCCCGAGGGTCGATCATTTAAAGACTTCTTAACAAGGTCTGCGATCTGAGTCATCATCACCCAATTCATTTCCTCCTGAGATTTCATGAATTGTCTCAACAACTCATCAGATGATGGGCCAGTTGGAACAATTGCTTGAGTGTGGTTAGGAGGAGTTTGGTTACGGAAATTCTGAGTAGTTGGAGTGATGGCTTGATTTTGATTGGGAAAATTCTGGGCCCGGTTGTTTTGATGGGAACTGTGGTTTTGAAAATTTCCCTGATGTTGGTTACCATGTCCATGAGAATTGTTTCCCTGATAGTTGTTTTGACCTTGGTTTCGATTGTAGTTTCCTTGATTTTGGAAACCTTGGTTTTAGTTATGATGGAAACCTTGGTTTCGGTTCTGATTGACATTCCCTTGGTTTTGGTAACCTTGGTTCATTCGATTCTGATTTTGGTTCTGGTTACGGTTTCTGACATTAGGGTTTTGATTGAATCCGGGAGGTCCAAGGAAATTGTTAGAATGATAGCTTAGAAGATTGCGGTCGCCTTGCGGTTGGTAGCCATTACCTCCTGAATTATAGGAACCTTGAGCAGCATATACGTCCTCTTGAGTGTAGCCACCGGTGGCTGGACACTCGGAATATGAATGTGGACCTCCACAAGTTTCACAACTTTGATTGACGGCCTTGGCTTGTTGATTTTGGACTTGTTGATTTTGGATACTTTGGTTCATCCTCAACATAGTCGTAGCGAAATCATCCATCTTTTTAGTGAGGACCGCTATTTCAGAAGATGCTGGAGTGACAGACTTACATGACTCTTCCCTCTCAGCTGAAGAATCCCAGAAATTATGGTGGGCAGTCATGTTTTCAATGAGATCATAGCACTCTTCGGGGCGCCTTTTCATAAAGGTCCCACCAGCAGCAGCATTGAGAATATCACGATGTCTCAATGTTAACCCATTATAGAAGGTATCTGTTTGGGTAACAAGTAACATGTTGTGGTTAGGACACCGATCAATTGAGAGCTTATAGCGTTCCCATGCTTCAAACAAAGACTCTTCGGGATGCTGACGAAAGTTACTAATGTCATTTCGTAACTTGGTAACCATGGATGGTGGAAAGTATTTGGATAAAAATTTAGTCACCATTTCTTCAAAAGTGTGAATCAAATTCTTAGGAAGTCGATCAAACCATGCAGTGGCATGATGGGTTAGAGAATAGGGGAAAAGAGATAGACGAAGGGCATCATCGGAGACACCATTCTGTTTCATGCTTTGGGTGACGGTAAGAAATTTATCAAGATGCTTGTTTGCATCGTCACCAGGTAAGCCATGAAATTGGCACGAATTGTGGACTAGTTGTATCATATGATGCTTAAGTCCAAAATCAGTAGCCGCAATGTTAAGAGGGGCAATGGGCCCACCTCTTCCGAGCATCGTGGGTTGACACAACTCCTCCATCGTTCGGAGATCAGGAGCTGTATCATCTTTGGGTGGTTCTTGGTTATCGTCCATTTTTGGAACTGGATCCTCAACAATAGGACGTAACTCAGTTACGTTTATCAGTTGACGATTTTGTTTCGTTTCTGAACGAGTGTGCATGCACTAACAACAAAATTTCAATAAAACAAGATCGAGGCAAATCAACAGTGAACTTAAACCAATAATCACAAATGAATGGCTTCTTTGAAAAAGGTACACCACTCACAAGGATACAAAGGCAAGTTTTAATCTTTTGTTTGGGAACTTATTATGTTCACACCCCCAGTTGGTAAGTGTTCTGCCTTGGTTTGCGACGGTTTATTTTTATGTAATTATTATTCACAAGAAAGAGACGAATGTTTTTGGGGTTTTGTGTATGGGTGAAAAACTTTTGGACAATATTTTTGGTATCGTTTCGTTTACCAAAATCGTATCTCTTTAAGAATCACCTTAAAAGAAACACGATATAGAAAACGTAACGATCTGTTTTGTTCGTTTTTATTTTTATTTTTTTGGTGTTGTTAACACTTTAGGAAAAGTGTTAATGACGTTTTTGTATTATGATTAAGATTTACAAAAGGTGGTGGTGTTTATACAATGATGAATGAAAAACCACTAATCTCTAAAAAACATTTTAAATACGCAGCTACCTCCCCGGCAGCGGTGCCAAATTTTGATTGGTCCTAAACGGTCAACTAAATTGACCAGGTGAGTGGTCAACCAAGTCAAACGTTTCAGACCAACTAACCAAGGAGTACAGTGTATCCTCGGGTCGTTATGTCCCAGCGAGGTGTGCAATTGTATTTGAAAACGTTTAAAGTGATCGGGTGATTTAACAGAAAGTTCAGGATTTTGATTATTATGATTACACTATGAGATTATGATTGAGAATAGCTTAGAAACACTATATTAACAATTACTGATGATCAGATAACCTAAAAACGTGAGTTAATAGCTTAGAAACACTATATTAACAATTACTGATGATCAGATAACCTAAAAACGTGAGTTAAACCTAAAAACGCGCGTTTGAATTTAAAATAAACGCGAACGCGCAAAATAAAAAGTGAAACATGAGCAAATAAGGTCCTACGAATATGAAAATTATATTTTTACAATCCTAATGTTATAAGAAAATTTTTGGAATATTAAAATTATTTTTACCACTATTTAATTAATTACTATTAATTAATTACTAATTATTAATTACTTTTTAATTAACTAAATTATACTAAATTACAATTAATTATGAAATTAAGCTAGAAAAATGAAAATTAAATTTGGAAGAATATAAAATATTATAAAACTAATTTTAAAACAGAAAATCTATTTTTCCTACTTTTTAATTAATTATTACTAATTAAAAACTAATTATTTAATTTATTTAAACTAAACTAAATTGTAAAAAGTACTAAATGACAAAAGAAAAATCTGAAAAAATTACTAAAATTATTTTAACCTATAAGGAACCTGAGAAAAATATAAAAATGAGAATTGCTTATAAATAAGCAGAAAAATAAGACAAATGGCTTAAATAGAAGCTATCATTTTTCTTAATTTTGGTTTTTCTTAATTTTTCTTTTACAAAACTATTTGTATACTGAAATGAGACAACTTTTACAAAGACACTTTTGGTGGAACTTAAAAATAAGCACAATGCAAAGTTAAATGCTTAACAGTTTCAATATTAAGCTTATTTAGAATTTTGATTTTGATTAAGTTGCTATAAAAAACTATGCTAGTACACCACAGAACAAAATAAGCCAATAACTAATTAAGTTACACTAGAAGGAAACACAGGGAAGTAAATAAGCACTTAAAATAAGCCACAAATGGCAAATAAGCACTTGGGCTTGGGTGACAGGTCAAACAGGCCAAAAAGGGCTAACTTGCAGCCCTTGTGGAGTCCACAGGAGGGGGCAAGGGTCCAAATTAGAAGTTTCTCATAAAAGCTGAGCATAGGGGCTCTCCAAAAAGCCAATAAGCTACCCCTATGGTCCACTAATAAGCTCTATACAAGATCTTGAAATAAGCCAAAAGTACTGAGGTCTCAGATTGCTGAGGTGAAATGGCCAAACTTGATGAGTCTAGCAGCCCTACTAAATAAGGTACAAACCAGTAAATAAGCACTGGTCTTTGAAGATGGGCTTATTGGCTTTATAAAAAGCCAAAGAGCATGCTGTGGGACCCACTGGGGAACAAGCAATGGCTTATTGAAAAGGGCCCATGTGGACTGAGTCTGAGTGCAGGGCAAACCCTTGCCCTGCAGGCTACTTTAAGGCCTCAAATAAGCCACAAACAAAAATCTAAAAATTAAGCTAATGGTATATTCTTGAAGATAAGCTGAGGGATTTTAACTTCTGAAAGTTTCAATGTCTAATTTTCAGCACAAAATTCACTAAAATTCCCACAAAAAGTGGATTTCTTCCCAATGAGCAATTTTGACTTTTTGAAATAACTTGCAAACTTTGACTAAACTGAGATTACATCTACTCTACTTGATTATTTATGATGTTTTAAGTTACTAAATTACTGAATTAAGCTACTTTAACAGATAATGGAATGATTTAATGAGAAATTTAACTAAAATACCTAACAGTTAAACTAATATGAGAGATCACAATGCATTTTGACTTTTTATGAAAAGGGTAATGGATTTTATGCTCTAACTAACTAACATTAACCCAATGTGACTTGTGAAAACAGAAAACAACAACAGATACACCCTGGAACACAGGGTATATACTTGTTCCAAACACTCCCTAATGTAATTGAAAATGAGATTTTCCAAGCAGGAAGTTGATTTTACTTACTTAAATGAAAAATTACTACAATATTAGCTATAATATACTTAGAGAAGCAGTAAGGAACTCAGGCTAAGCAGTCTATAATAAGCTAATACTAATAAGCTAGATGAGCTTATTATGAAACAGTTAATCATGGACTCTAAACCATACCTTATAAAATGTAATCTAAGCATACCAGACATAAAATAGATTAAATTAATAGGTAGAAACAAAATAAAACACAAATAAGCAGTTTGATAAGCTAAGGTATAATTGAGATTTGAGAGATGGCTCAGAGTGTGCAATCCTGCCCAATCAATTGAACCAAGAACCAAAATATCAAACCTATTGCTTCCTAAGAAGCTCTAAACCATGCTATCCACCTCTTTCTTTTCTTTTCTTCTTCTGCTTTCTGATTTTTTTTGTGATTTTTGATTTTTCACTATTTTCTTCTATTTTTTTTGGTATTTTTGAAATTATTGAGTAAAACAAACTTAAATGCCTACTAAGCTTATAAGAGCTTATGAATGAGCTCAAAGGAACAGCAAATAACATCTTTTAACAAGTCTTAAACTAAAATGAAATTATTGAGCAATTTTAACTGAAAACTGAATTGAGCAATGTAAACTTGAAATCTTGGTTAATTAAACTTGAGTTACATTAATGAAACTGAAAATACACTAGGGAAACTGAAATCAACACTTTAAAACCTAACTTGTGTTATAACGACATTAAAACTAAAACTAAGAACTACCAACCCTTCAAACTGCAACAATCCTCCCTTTTATAGAGTTGAATTAAGTTTTCAGAACCCACTTGTCACTTCCCAGCAATAATCTTGACCAATGGATGAAAAAGATTTAATCTTGGCCGTTTAACATTTTGGCGCCAAAATTCTTTTGGCTTCTTTCTTCTGATAACTTGTGCCAGGGAGGGTTATTTGGAGTGGGGTGTTTGTTTGGGTGTAGGGGTAATGATGTAGGAGGGGGAAAGTGGGTGGTGATGATGAGGGTGACAAGGGGTAGCAGGGGGGTCACGAGGTGATGTTGGAGGAGGTGGTCAAAGGGGGTCAAACCCCTAGTGATATTATTCAAAGGTGGAAGTGGGCTGTGGGATTGGGCCTAAGGGAATGGTGGGCTGGTAAATGGTTGGGGTGGGCTTGTGTTTGCTGTTGGATTGGGTGTTTTTGAGTGTTTTTGGATGTTTTGGCAGTTCAGATACGATAAAAATGATAAGTATTTACACACTCATCAATCCCCCACACTAAACCATTGTTAGTCCCTAGCAATCTTTTGAGAAAACTTAATGGATTTGAATCTCTATTATGTTTTTATACAAAACGTTTCGTTTGTATTCGTAAAATTTCAAAACATAAATTTGTCATAGTTTCTTAAGACTTGATACGCTCTTGCATGTATTTATATAAACGAATGCCACAATGACATAAGCAATTGTGGGTCCTCTTCACACTTTACTAGTCAGTGTAGAACCTCTTTTTAATAACTGCTTCATTATAAAATATAGCATTAGGAATCACACATTACCTTACCTATTAAATTGCTGCTTGGTTAACTAAAATCCAAACATCATTTTATTAGATATACATTTGTTACAAAATCTGACCATCGTTTCATTTTTGTCAGTTCTTCCAATGCTAAAGGAAAGGTGATAGCATCTCATAAAAGCTCTTCAGATACAAATGAAGTTGAAACAGATGATGACAATGGTCATACATATGTGTACGATGGTCAAAAGTATCAAGATAAATGTAATTCTCAAGAAAGTCGCCAATTTCAAAGAGATTTGCCTACGCCGCCTAGGACCAGTAATTTGACTATGGTGCACAATCAAAGTGGGCGACTAAAACGATGTATACTAATATAACACTAACTTTCTTAAAAATAAATTATTTAATGTTAAGTTTAAAATTGCAAGCATCATTTTATTAAATATGCATTTGTTACAAAATCTTACCATCGTTTCATTTTCGTCAGGTTCTTCCAATACTAAAGGAAAGATGATAGCATCTCATAACAGCTCTTCAGATACAAATGAAGTTGAAACAAATGATGACGATGTTCATACATCTGTATACGATGGTCACAAGTATCAAGATAAATGTAGTTCTCAAGAAAGTCGTCGATTCCAGAAACATTTTCCTGCCCCGCCTATCACCAGTAATTCAACTATGGTGCACACTCAAGGTGGGCGACTAAAATGATATATACTAATATAACACTAACTTTTAAAAAAAAAATTATTTAATGTCCAGTTTAAAATTCCAAGTTACAGGTGTATCAAATTTATACATTGATATTGGAGATGCTCAATATGCATGTGAGTATTGTGGTGCACGATTTTGGTACGCAGAAAGGCTGAAACAGAATTGTTACTGGAATAAGTTGAAGTACAACAAATATTGTGCAGGTGGCCAAGTGTCTCTTCCAAAAGAATTAGACCCACCAATGTATTTGAAAGAAGTGTTGAGAGACAAACATTTTTTGGACAACATTCGAGCATACAACCAAATGTTTAGCATGACGTCGTTCGGTGCAGAGATAGACAACTCAGTCAACAATGGAATAGGGCCGTATGTTTTCAAAATTTCAGGTCAGATCCATCATTGGATTGGCACAATATGCCCAACCAATAAAGATGAACCAAAGTTTATGCAACTTTATATATATGATACGGAGAATGAAGTCACTAATAGGCTGAAACCCTTCGGTGGCAAAGATCAGAGTGGATTAAAACCTGAAATAATTCAGAATTTGATACAACTTCTTGATGAACACAATGAATTAGTCCGGGTTTTTAGAACAGCAAGAGAAAAAATAAATCAAGGTCCTGTAACTGAGTTCAAAATCCAGATCTATAATGTGGTCGGAAATCGAGAGTATCAACTTCCTTCTTCAGGGACTCTTGGAGCCATAGTTTTTGAGCCCGGAGGCAACACTCAAACAGACTATGACATCATTATAGAGTACAAAGACAGGGATCCTCAACGAATTAACAAACTTCACAGTTCATACATGTCGCTCCAGTATCCACTTCTCTTTGTATATGGGTAGCCCGGATTTGACACAAGCATGACACTACAAGAAGTCAATACAAAGAGGAAGCGAAATAAATTGTCGATGAACATGTATTATAAATACCAGCT
The DNA here is from genome assembly GCA_030686995.1 of Artemisia argyi. Taxonomy (NCBI): domain Eukaryota; kingdom Viridiplantae; phylum Streptophyta; class Magnoliopsida; order Asterales; family Asteraceae; genus Artemisia; species Artemisia argyi. Next base: position 35,642,979 of record CM060676.1, on the reverse strand, counting down.
ACACGAAAGATTTGGCTAGTATGGCCTGATCTTTAGAGGTGGTCGCTTATTTCAGCAGTATGTGGTTTCTGTCTACTGTACGCTTGAACAAGATCAGCTAGATTTTGTTAGAGCAAATCAGAAGAAGCTCAGGAGTGAATGCCTGTCCGGCATTTGCGATACGATCGCAAAAGGAGACCATATCGGAAGTGAGATAGGGCAGAAAATTATCCTTCCCTCAAGTTTCACAGGGGGTCCAAGATACATGTACAACCATTACCTTGATGCCCTTGCTATTTGCAGGGTGCTTGGGAATCCTCAGTATTTTATCACGTTTACATGCAACATGAATTGGCCAAAAATTAAAAGACAAATGAAAAGCTATCCGGAACTAACACCATCAGACAGACCTGATGTTATATGCCGTGTCACACCCCCAAAATCGGGTCCAGCGGAAGCATACGTGTAGCTGGGGTGTAACTCAATTGGTATTACAACACAAGTTCAAAAATGGTTTTCACTTTACTTATTTAAAATAAAATCGTTTAATCAAAAATATTGAATTTACATCGTTAAAAGTAGCGCGGAAGTAGGCCCTTAAAAGTAGTTTAAAACGGTCCCCATATAAATAATCAGAGTATTCTATGACCATGCCATGCCCTGCCAAAACCTCCAGTAGCGTGCCATTGGTTAAAACCTGAAAATACATGCTAAAGTGTCAACACGAGGTTGGTGAGTTCATAGAGTTTGATTAACAAATAAAGTTTATAGAAAAATGGTCACACAGCAAAGGCATCGTAAATCCACTCAGTTACAAGTCCCGCCATAAGAGACTTGTAACCTGTATGTTCACAACCCACTGCTAATATATATATAGTAAGATTAAACATGTATAAGTTCATCACAACAGTTAAGCAATTAGTCATGAGTCTACACTTCATCTCCGAAGACCTCACGTTTGTATGTATGTCTCAATGGTTGTATCCAGCAACTTAATCTGGGGCCATTGGAAGTCTCAGTAGCCATCCAGCAACTTAATCTGGAGCCACTGGAAGTATGTATGTATGTATGATTACTGGGTGCCATTTCCCAAAGTATAAAAGATTACTGGGTGCCATTTCCCAAAGTATAAGTTGCTCAAGAATACACAATCACAGTTTAGTATAACACAGTTAAGTATAGCACAATCACGTATGTATGAAATCAAGTATAAATGTAATCAAGTATAAAACAATCAAGTATAAGACAATCAAGTATAAGACAATCAAGTATAAGTGTTTTGAGTATCAAGAAAGTATGTTTTGAGTATTTATATAAGTAAGTAAGTAGTTGAGCATGTATCTCCCCCCAAAGAGTTAAAACGAGTATAAAAAGAGTAAAAGCGGGGCTATGACTCACCTGGTGCGATAGCTACGATGGCAAAAGTGGATACACAGAAATGAGGTTCGATCTCTAACCGCAACCTAATATGAATGATAGTGATCTACTTAGATCATGAAGTGATGAAGAGAATATGCATGCACATGATACCTATACCACTCATAACTTGGAAATAATAGTTATAGTCAAAGTAAAGTATTTTCCATACTTAGGAAAAATAAGTCCAACTAGGCTTATAAAAACTTGTCGTAATATATCGTATGTAAAATGTTAGTGTTATATTCCTCGTATCGAAAACCTTAAAATAACATCGTTAAGTCGTATAAATATTCTTTTGGGTCATACGTATTTCATTTGTTAAGAATATAGTCCTTAGTAACATTTCTAGAAAATATACCATTTAGTACGTAAGTTATTATTTTTATTTGTGACCAATATATATATATATATATATATATATATATATATATATATATATATATATATATATATATATATATATATATATATATATATATATATAGTTTTGGTGATCTTAAAACGCGTATAACTTGGTCGTTTTAATTCCGTTTTACTAGTTCTTTATATCCACGGATTCGTTTTAGTATATACTAATATATTTTCGATAGCTCGGCTCCTCTAGGTTACGTTTAACGCCTCTATTTGCCCGTCGAAAACTGTCAAACAGCATGCAGTTTTTCAGAAAATAGTTTTCGTCGTTAAATTTACAAAAATCATATCTCCCTCGTTATAAGCTCGTTTAAATCCGTTCTTTCGCCAAAAGTTTCGTTTTTAAAAGTATTTTCTAAATCTTTGGTCAAAAATTACCCATCCTCCACTGATTTTCCCACGTTTCAAAAATAGGGACAGTAGGTCAATATGTAGTTTCAAAAACCATTTCTAAGGTTCTAATCTAGTTCTAACTTCAATCAAACCACTTTCAATCACCACAAAACTAGTCTAATCCTACCATACACCTTCTTAGGGTGTCATGGGTTCCTAAACATCATAACCAACTAGATCTAACAAGGATCTACCCAAAAATCATTTCTAGAGCTCAAAAGTTATAAGTTTGTAAAAAAATAAAGTGGTATAACTAACATATGCATGTAGATCTTGTATATAAATCATATGAGTATTATAAAAGCTTGGTAAAATTATAAAAATAAGTTTCATACACTTACTTGAAAGATTAATGAGCTTTTGATGGAGAAAACCTAAATAAACCTTGAGTTTGTCTTTCAAAACTCAAAAAGGAGTACAAAATACACTAAGTATGATACTTGATCTTTGGAAAAATCTTGGTCTTGCTCCTCTTCTTGTGTGTGCCGTGAGTGAGAGTAGAGAGAATGAGAGAATAATTTTTCTTGAGCTAGTTGAAGAATGAGTGAAATGTGTGTTAAAAATCTTTTAAGTATAACATGTATTATTGTATTTGGACAAAAAGGACAAGTAGTAATGAGGGTTAGTATGAAATTTCAAAGATGTAAGAAATTTGGTGATGGGGTTGGAAGAAAAGGTGAGATTTTTGTAAGATATCTTGACTTTGGTGGATATTATGAAGATATTATTAGTTTTAGGTGATACCGGGTACCGAGTTAACTAAAAATAAATTGTAACGAGATAAAATAAAATATAATGAAGTTGTAAAAATTGTAAAATAATATTCCTGATGAGAATCGGAAGTTAAAATAATGATCGGGTTGAAATATCGTAAACCGACGGAGTTATAAGCTTTGACCGGAAAACGTAACAGTTGATTTGAAAACACCGGGTAAATTAATAATATAATTTTTATATTATTATTATGAGTATAAAAATGTGTTAGGACCATAGTTGGGATTGACGGATCAATTATTTAAAATAATAGCTCATAAGATAACGTTTATTAGGTTGATAATCGTACGTGTACAGAAATGACGCAACTCACGTATAAATGACAAATTTTCTCCGGAGGTGAATAGTGTTTTATGAATAGTAAAATTTTAAAACGCTTCTCAGAATCACAAACCGACTCCGAAAAAGATGAATAGTGATCGATGAATAGTAACTGATGAATAGTAAATGTGAAAGTACGGGAAAAGACCAGAATTTACGAGTTGTGACATGCCGGGTTTTTGAAGAGAAGGTCAATGATTTTATCAAAGTACTTAAAGAGGGCCACATTTTTGGTCGTTGTACTGGAGGTATGTAAAAATCTGTATATTGTTTCCTTCTTGCAGATAAAATGTTATAAATCTCATATTTTTCTAATATTATACTCACTAATATTTATTATTAAATGATTGAACACAGTTCTTTACACTATCGAGTTTCAAAAACGCGGCCTGCCACATTGCCACACATTGCTGTGGATAGACGCACAAGATAAAATCAGAGATCCAGAAAAAGTGGACAAGTTATTTCTGCAGAATTACCCAAAAAAACATCTGACCCTCAAGCATACAAAGTTGTCGCAGAGATGATGATGCATGGCCCGTGTGGAAACGCTAAACCTAATGCAGCCTGTATGCAAGAAGGTTTGTGCACTGAAAATTTCCCAAAAAAATATAATGAACAAACTTTCTTTGATCAAGATGGCCACATACACTATCGGAGGCGGAGAACAGTAGATTATGTGCCTAGAGGTGAACTGAGATTAGACAACACCTATGTCGTCCCATACAATAGGTTACTTTGTCTAATGTTTCATGCTCATATCAACGTCAAGTATTGTAGGTGGAGTATGCTTATAAAATACTTATTCAAGTATATCTCGAAGGGTCCCGATCGAATTGCAGCACGTGTTGTTAGACCAATTGGTGATCCAGGACCTTCAACATCTACTCCTCAGATACGCGTTGACGAAATAAAAAATTTCATTGACGGGCGGTTTCTCTGTCCACATGAATCGTGTTGGAGAATACTTGACTTTCCTATCCGTTATAGAGAGCCGGCTGTACAAATACTTGTAGTCCACTTAAAAGACATGCAACAGATAACCTTTGGTGAAAAAGAACCTTTGAGTCACATTCTCGCAGATGACGGCCGAAAACTAACTATGCTTACAGAGTGGTTTACATATAACACACTGTACACAGACGGCCGGCATCTGACATATTTAGACTTTCCGTCAGAGTATGCTTGGTATGAAAACACAAAAGAATGGAAGCGTAGAAAAATAAAAACAAAGCACTCAATAGGCAGGTTGGTGTACGTGCATCCTGCAGTAGGGGAACTCTTCTATTTCCGAATGTTACTTGCACATCAGAAGGGTTGCCGCTCATTCATCGAAGTACGTACTGTTAAAAACAACATCTTTCCAACATACCGAACAACATGTCAAGCTATGGGACTTCTTGATGATGATCGCGAATGGGACATAGCGCTACAAGAAGCATCATTAACAGCAACAGCAGCGCAATTACGTATGTTGTTTTCCCATATTTTGATGTATTGTGAAGTTTCAAACCCTTTAGACCTTTGGGAAAGACATTGGCGTTCCATGGCAGATGACATTCCCCAAAAAGCTTCTCAAACAAGCGGTGTTAGGAATCTCCATGTCAACGATCCTGAGGCAAAGAAGCTCATCATCTACGAAATAGAGGTGATACTCAACAGGTGTTCAAGATCAGTGAAAGAGTTTGGTTTCTCACTGGCTGCCGACGATCTGCTGCACGATCTCCAAAACAGATTACTAATGGAAGAAAAGAATTACAACCGGGAGGAGTTAAAAGAGGAGGCTGCAAGATCATTTTTCAAACTGAATACTGAACAAAAACGTGTCTACGACACTATACTCAGTGCGTGTCGTAGCAAAAAATAGGAGTTGGTATTCGTTTATGGCCATGGCGGCACAGGAAAAACTTTCCTATGGAAAACGATTATCAACACCCTACGTTTGGAAGGAAAGATTGTTTTGGTTGTGGCATCTTCAGGCATTGCTTCATTACTACTCCCATCCGGCCGTACAGCACATTCAAGATTTAAAATACCCTTGGAGCTAAACGATCAGTTAATGTGTACAATAAAAAAAAATACGCTTATGGCAAAACTCCTTATTCAAACAGATTTGATAGTATGGGATGAAGCACCAATGAATGACAGATGATGCTTTGAAACACTTGACAGTACTCTTAAAGATATTTTAACAGAACCTGAAAAACCATTTGGTGGTAAAACGGTTATGTTAGGTGATGACTTCAGGAAAACTCTCCCGGTTAAAAAAAAAAGCCTCAAAGTCAGAACTGATAGGATAGTCAATCGCTCAATCCTATCGGTGGAAACATTTTAAAGTCTTCACTCTTAAACAAAATATGAGGCTGCTTCAACCACATCTTGATGATTCTCAAAGAAAAGCAACGCATGATTTCTCTTCATGGTTACTTGATGTAGGTGATGGTCGAATTGGAGAACCTGATGAGGAAAATCTTCAAGAAGCTGCATGGATTAGAATTCCACAACAGTTCCAGATTCCAGATGATGACAATGGTGTCCAAACACTTATTGACTTCATCTATGATAAACACACATTGCAACACCCTACAGCCCAAGTGTTACAGCAAAAAGCAATCGTGTGTCCAAAGAATGAAACAGCCAACAAAATAAATTCAAGGATACTGGGAAAACTAGATGGTGAGACAGTCGTGTGCAGAAGCACAGAAGAAGCAATTCCACTAGGAAAACACGGGGCTGCAACTGAGATGTTGTACCCACCAGAATACCTAAATACTTTTAAGTTTCCAGGTCTACCACCAAACACACTCGAGCTCAAAGTTGGAACTCCAATCATGCTACTCAGAAATCTTAACATGACTGGTGGACTTTGTAATGGAACAAGAATGATAGTCAAGAATCTCATGTCAAAGCTAATTGAGGCAGAAATTATTGCGGGAACAAAAGTTGGCGAAAAAGTCTACATCCCAAGAATCCCCTTGACCCACAAAGATCCAAACTACCCTTTTATTTTTAAACGTAAACAATTCCCTGTCAAGCTTTGCTATGCTATGACGATCAACAAAAGTCAATTACAATCTCTTAACAAAATCGGTGTCTACCTACCTCAACCAGTTTTTAGTCATGGGCAATTATATGTTGCATTGTCGAGGGCAACATCAGCAAATGGTTTAAAAATTCTTTTCAAATCTGATGGTCAGCATGCACCAGATGCAACAAAGAACATTGTTTATAAAGATTTCTTGGCACAAATTAACAAAATAAAGGTTCCCTTATTAGAATACATATCTATACATGCATTTTACTTATAGACATAATGCATAGTACATTCTCTATTTTTTTTACGTATTTCACATGCATCATGCTCATAATATCACAGTACGAAAACTTAATATTTATACATAGATACTATTGATAGAACTTATGCATGCGTCATCTTCTAAGTTTTAGGACCGTTTTGGACTCCATGTTGTTTAGACATTGATCTAGGATAAACAATAAAGCACAATAACAATGATAATAATAAGCACAACGGAATAACATAAAGATTATTATTATTATCAACAAGGTTCTTCGTCATCGTCTCTAACATATATTAATAATTTACAGCCCCAATCCTACTTGATCAAGGTAGAACGACCTTGAGGCTATACTAAACTAACACTAACACTAACCCTAGGCGTTTTCCCAAATCCCTACGCCTAGGTTCCCACACACACACACACATTTGGTGTTTTACATCTTGTACGTACTATTAAACTAATGACCCTATGTCTCTTTATATACTAGAGACATCTAGGTTTTACAAGAGGAATCATAATACAATTAGGAAACTAAATATTCTTCTAGAATCTTCCAAATCCTCCATCTTTTTGTAGTTTCTCTTCTTGTCACTTCAAGCTCTTCATGTTTCATTCTTCTTGTTTTGTATCATCAAATCAATAAATATAATTCCCAACAATCTTCCCCTATTTGATGATGACAAAACAAACACCTTCTTGTACAAACTTCCCTAGACGAAGTAGAGAAATTGAGATATTTAAATCTCGCCATGAATGAAACAATCTTGTCTTCCCCTTAATCCATGCTATGCCACTCCAATATCTCTTCTAACATCTCTCCCCCTTTTTGTTATCAACAAATAGAGAACGTATGCAAATAATGATCTCGACCACCACGAACCAATACCACACTCCTATTCAAAGCCTTCCAATGTTTCGAATTGCCCACCATGAAGAACACCAAAATGCTTACTAAAAATAAATCCAAAACAATAGAAACTCCAACTAGCAGTAGTAATACTAATCAGCAATAGTAAGAATCAACAACTTCCCCTTGAGTGATGCATGAACATCAAATGATTAAACATATCATAAGATACTTCCCCTGAAATTAATGTGTTAACCATCTTCATGATTCTTCAAATCTGTAGGCTCCTTGTAATGATCACTTGTGAAGAAAATCAAGTATAACGAATTTGATGAAGAAGTAGACTTTCCCAAACTTGTGTCTTAAATCTTGTACTATCCATGTGACTCCAAACTTATACCAAACCATAAATATAAGTAGACCGCAATCCATTGACAAAATCCTCAACTAATATGAGACACTGAGCACTACAATGTAACTCCTTAAAGTGATAGCAAATGTGACATTAAGCACCTTCAGTTTGTAGATAACACACCAATTTGTTAGATTCATCAAGTCTTTGTCACAGAAATAAAGCACAAACAAGTTACCTCCTACTATAAGGTATGATAAGAACACGTATCCAAGAAACTCCACTTCAACTTCAAATGAGTGATAAACAATCTTCTTCGTAATCAATTATTTCAATACGAACAAATACGAGCCTGTTAAAACTTTTAAGAACATAAACCAACTAACCATCTTGTGTGTGTGAAACTAATAAACTTCCTGTGTGTGTAGACTAATAAACTGCTCATAATTAGCCGAGAGCCAAAGTAGAACCAATCTCATAAAAACCCATCTCGGCTTCCCCTCACTACTTGTAAATCATGCATAAACTTATAATAGCAGTACCCTGTAGCAGTACGTTGCAGCAGTACCTTGAAAGAATACGAGCAGTACTTTGAAAAAATATTACCTTGGAGCAGTACGTTGAAGAAGTACTTTGAAGAAGTACTTTGAACATACGAGCAGCACCTTAAACATAGCAGTACATTGAAGCAATGGAGCAGTACTTTGAAATAATTCGAGCAGTACTTTGAAACAACTTCAAAGATATACCCACTTGTAGCTTGAACATACTGATCAATCATCAACAACTTAAATCTTTCACGTCAGGTTCATCACCAGTTATTGGTATAACAACTAAATCCTTCATGTAAGTATTAGGGTTCATTATTGGTTTAATAACCAATTCACCAAGGCTAATACATAAAACCCAATCATGCACATCAGTAGTATTGAATGGTTTAGAGTTTTTAAAACAAAAACACCATCACGTACTTGAACCAGTAATCTCCATGAACAAAGCAATTAAATCCGATCCAAACCAACTTTCGAACACGTATGATCAACACCAAGCAGCAAATAACCAACTTCCACAATGATTTAACAAGAAAAGAACCAAATTCAAGAAGTTGAATCATAAAAACCCTAAAAATTCGAAACTTTCACCTGTTGCAGCAGCAAACTTCGACAATTTATATCTTTTTACTGAGAGCTCAGATCGAAGATCCCTCCGGTGGAACTCTTCCTTGATATTTTGAGAACCTCTAGTAAAAATTCAGCCCGATTCAACGGTTAACGAAAGAGTTATCGTCGTTTGAAAACAGCCTTGCAGAAAAATACGAACATATGCACCAGACACGAATTTTCTTCTTTTTCTTCGAAAAACCTTGTAGATCCCTAGATCGAGAGCCCCCTTGCTCTGATACCACTTGATAGAACTTATGCATGCGTCATCTTCTAAGTTCTAGGACCGTTTTGGACTCCATGTTGTTTAGACATTGATCTAGGATAAACAATAAAGCACAATAACAATGATAATAATAAGCACAGCGGAATAACATAAAGATTATTATTATTATCAACAAGGTTCTTCGTCATCGTCTCTAACATATATTAATAATTTACAGCCCCAATCCTACTTGATCAAGGTAGAACGACCTTGAGGCTATACTAAACTAAAACTAACACTAACACTAACCCTAGGCGTTTTCCCAAATCCCTACGCCTAGGTTCCCACACACACACACCTTTGGTGTTTTACATCTTGTACGTACTATTAAACTAATGACCCTATGTCTCTTTATATACTAGAGACATCTAGGTTTTACAAGAGGAATCATAATACAATTAGGAAACTAAATATTCTTCTAGAATCTTCCAAATCCTCCATCTTTTTGTAGTTTTCCTTCTTGTCACTTCAAGCCCTTCATGTTTCATTCTTCTTGTTTTGTATAATCAAATCAATAAATATAATTCCCAACAACTATCAAATAAACTAAAAACATTTTTTTCCTTTTTTTTAACATATGCAGGATGACAGACTCTAGCATCAAATACATACACCAAAAAGAAAGCACAAAGACACCAAAAATGGAAGTTAATATCAGGGACCTACTACCATGACAAAGAAACAAAATTATAGAAGCAGTAGTCTACAGAGCATGGATAGCCAGAGATCCACCAGACACAAATGAGAAAGGTTATCGCGTGATTCTTCTAGACAGACAGGTATGACCAATATCACACGATAGTTAAACCTCAACACTAGATTATCAAACAAGTGTATAACAATAATGTGATCTAAACAGGGCGATGCAATTCAAGGAAACATGGAAGCAGCATATATTAAATTTTTTAGCAAGATTCTTATACCTGGAAAGGCTTACCGGATTTCACACTTCACATGCATCCCAACTGATAATTGGCAGCAAACATTGGAAAACACCACATCGCTATCCTTTACCAGATTTACTAAATTCGATGCTATACCAGCTGATGGATTTCCACCCCACTACTTCAACTTCATTGCTTACAACCAATTGCCGTATAGAGTCGTTGACCCAGACGACACGACCCGTAAAGAATACCCCATCCTGACAGGTCATATCACCCACTCCATACTCTCCATTTCTACATACACCTGCACACAAAAAAAAATTATTTATTTGTTATTGCAACAGATTACATAGGCTGTTACATTAGCTCAGGAAAAGCAGACAAAGTTGGTAACCCAAAATAAAGACCAGATGGTTAACCGCCGATGTAACAACCGTGGTTTTGGCAGGTCAGTTTGACTGATAGTCTTGACTCGGTTGACGTTTGTTTGGTGTGTCTTAGGTGATTGAAGTGATATAAGTGTGATATAGGTGAGTTTTAGCACTAAATCCCTTTGCGTGGTGTTGTTTTTGTAAGTGAGTAATGTTGATTATTTAGGAAAGTTCATTGTGATTGCCCTTGTGGTGTAGAAATGACTTGTGTAGTTTTTGGTGTATTTGTGTTTTGCGTAACGAGTCTTCGTTCAAGTATTTGAGCATTAGCAAGTTACGAGGAGTTTATTTTTATGTGTTATACATTTATAAAGGGTGAAAATCTATTTTTGGAAACTTTGTTTTGAAAATGATAATTTTTTCGGTTTGTCGTAAAAACTGAGGTTTATCGCATAAGACGCTAGGATTAGCTACGGGTGTTTATAAAATATGAAAAGTAGGAGGTTTTGAGTGTAATAATTAAGTTTAATAAAAAATATAAAATATGTATGGGTATACATAAAATTCGGCTAGAAGGGGATAAAAGGGCAAAAGGAAACAAAATTTGAGTCAAATTATAACACCTAATTAAAAGAAATCCTAGTCCAGCCCAAACAAGCCCAACCTCCAACCTGTTAGCATCGTATTTTATTTATAAAAAGTGTCGGTCATTAACGTATTGTTATAGGTTGCTTTAGAATATCATTATGATGAAGTTTAGGCTTAGTATTCATGTTTTTTGAAAGTCTAAGGGCCATTAGTGTAATAATGTATAAGATAGATGATGCCCTAGACTTCATGTATAAATACTCTTGTAAACCTCATTTTAGAGGTTGGTTCTCTTAGGTAATTACATTGTCTTTCATTTACATACTAGGAGATCCCATCCACTCTCTCTCTACTTACTTTCTCTCTCTAGGTTTTAGGCTTGATTCATGGTGAAATAGGTTGTTCTACGGTCCTACAAGTGGTATCAATCGCCTAGGGATAATATAGGTTGTTTTAGTTTTGATTTGGTTGAAAAAACTTGGTTTAAAAGTGATTTTTTAGCTTTCGGTTACTGTTCATCACAAACATTTTCGAGTTAGAAAATCTGTTTATCGAGTTTGGGTGTCTTTTTATCGAGTTAGAAAATCTGCTTATCGAGTTTGGTGTTGATCGTTTATCGAGTTAGAGGTTTTATCGAGTTAGGTGAATGATCTATCGAGTTAAGTGTCTAGTATTATCGAGTTAGGTGTTAATTCTTTCGAGTTAAAAACAAGTTCTATCGAGTTTGGGACTAAATTTCTATCGAGTTAGCATTTTTTTTCGAGTTAGGATACTGGTGGCTATCGAGTTAGGTGTCACAAGACCTATCGAGTTACGTGTTGCTTATCGAGTTAAGTTTGGCGAGTTAGCCTATATTACCTAATCGTTTATCGAGTTAGGTTTATCATTTATCAAGTTAAGGGAAAACTCTGCCCAAATTTTGAGAGCTTATCGAGTTTGAAACACAATGCACGTATCGAGTTAGAAACCGTAAAGACATATCGAGTTAGACACCTAAAGACTTATCGAGTTAGAAGACATCTTAACATATCAAGTTAGAACCATCAAGTTATCGAGTTAGACCAAAAAAAAAAAAAAAAAAAAAAAAATTATTTTTCACATGAGATTTAACGTTCAATTTTTACGCGAGATTCAAAGTTTGGTATTACGTTGAAAATTTTGACCCGAAATTCAAATTTTTAGGCCAAAATTCAAAAAATTTCGGTAAAATTTGGCGAAATTTTTTTCAAAACCCAAATTTTTCTAGTAATCTTAGAATTGGATTTTATAGTGATTTTCAAATTTTGAGAAAGAAAATTTTCATACTCGATTTTTGGCGGGAAATTACGAAATCAATCAGATCAACCGAGAACGAACTTTCATCTTCACCAAATCAACTAATCTACAACAACAACCTTTGTTATCTTTCAAAAGATCCTCAGAACAACGTTTCACTTTGAATTCAAATCATGGCAACTCAACAAGACATTCATGCTGCCGGTGCCGAAAACCGACCTCCAATGCTTGAAAAAGGTGGATATCTTCCATGGACAAGCCGCATGCTTCGTTACATCAAAACTAAAGATAATGGCAAATTATTGATCAAATCCATAGAAAAAGGTCCATTTCAGTCAAGACATGTTCAAATTGAAGGTAATCCAAATGAAACACCTCCTACTCAACCATTCGTGCGTCTACAAACAGAAGCAGATTACACAGATGAAGACAAGGCGCAGATCAAAGCCGATGATATGGCAATGCATTTAATCCAACTTGGATTACCACGGGAGATCTTTGCTGCGGTCGACAGCTGTGAAACTGCTCATGATATGTGGGAACGTGTGAGAAGGATATGTCATGGCACAGAGATTGGACAACAAGACATTGAGAACAAACTTCTTACTGAATGGGAGAATTTCACATCCACCAAAGGTGAACAGATTGAATCATACTACACCAGGTTTTGCACTTTGATGAATGAGTTAATCAGAAACAAGTTGACACCTCGACCAATTGCAACAAACATCAAATTCATCAATAACCTTCCAGAAGAATGGGGTCGTTATGTTACAATTGTCAATCAAACAAAGGATTTACACAAGGTGAATTATGATCAACTCTATGACTTTTTGAAGTAAAACCAAGCTGAGGCTAATAAAGTAAGGAAAGAAAGATTGGCTAAGAATCATGATCCTCTCGCATTAATTGCTAATACACCAACACCATTACCAGTGAACACTCAACCACCATCATCATCTTCCACTCACAACTACATGCAACCATCATGCATTCTACCACCAACACCGGTCTACCAACAACAGTTCTACCCACAACAACAACAAGTTATTCCACAACAGCAACACCCACAATTCCAAGAACCGGAATTCACTGACAATGATGAAGCTACTGCAGCATTGTCCCAAGCGTTTGCTTTTCTGTCAAAGGCATTCCAAGGACGTTATTCTACACCAACAAACAACAACCAAAGGATCTCATCGAACACTCGCAACAAGCAGTTTGCTCAGCCGAGTTTCAATATGGGCAATGAAGGCCAAATGGTTAGAGTTTATGGGAATCAGAAGGGAAATCAATATGGTCAGTATGCAGGGAATCAGTTGGGTCAGTTTGTTGGAAATCAGAGGGGTCAGAATGTTGATAATCAGGCAATGGGTTATCAGAATAGGAATGTTGCAGCCCCAGTTGTTGGGAATTTGGGAAATGTGAATCAGGGTAATCCGGTAAAGTGTTTCAATTGCCAGGGTGTAGGTCATATGGCAAGGAACTGTCCTACAAAGCCGAACAAGAAAGATCTAGCGTACTTGCAGAAAGCAGTGATGTTGGCACAAAAGAAAGAGGCAGGATTTTAGTTGAACGCAGAGGAGAATGATTTTATGGCTCTTATGGATGACATGGAAGACAGGGAGGATATCGATGCGAACTGCATTTTTATGGCAAATCTTCAGGAGGCAAAGTATGACACAGATTCTGACACACCTCCGGCCTATGACATCAATGCAGTCTCTGAGGTATCAAATTTCAACCCATGTCACAATAATGATATATTTGATATGTCTCCTCATGAGGAACAGCATTTTGAGAAGCAAGCACCCACTTATGATACATTCCTGGACACGCCAAGTAGTAGCAATACTCCTTCAGCGACTCCAGATGTGAGTCATAATGGAGACTTTGTTTCACAGCATGCTGTGAATGATGAGGAAACACGTGCTTTATTTGAATCATTATTAAATAATTGTGGTATTGAAATCGAGAAAGTGAAAAAGGTCAATCGCGATGTTAAGGCCGCGAATGTAAAATTGACCGCTGAGCTTGAGAGTTACAAGGAAAACGCTAAAGCTTTTGAGTTTCATAACAAAAGATTGTCTAATTTAGAAACTGGTTATCAAAATTCCGTTTCAAGGGAAAAACAATTGCAACTCAAGTTTGATACACTTGATGTTAATTCTTTCAAGAAGATAAAAGCTTTAAACGCGGAAATTTCTGATTTACAAAACCAACTTTCTAAACAAAAAATAGCTTATACCAATCTTGAAAAAGAAAGGGATGAGTTGAAAAAGGATTTTGCAAAGAAAGAAGACAAACTTTTGGCCGAAATCGTAGAGTCAGAACACATGATTGCTCATTTAGAAGAATTAGTGGTTAAGTCGGGTCAGTCAAGTCAAACAATGAAAATGATTTCAAATCAAACTAATCCGGTTTACCATACGAAACATAAAGTGGCTCTTGGTAACAACACCCCCAGTAATCTCAAGAAAGCTCAGCAAGAACAAAATGTTTTGTATAATGGTAATGTGCTTTACACTAAACATGATCCTCCCGTCGTCCGGGATTCTGTGCAAACGATAGAACATGTCGAAGAGAGCATTTCTAAAATGAAACAAAAGGATTTGAAACCCATTGATTACAACAAATTGAACAAACTTTCGGGAATTACTTTTGTTCCACAAAAAGAACCATCTGTGTTTTCCATAAAACGACCATTCTCAAAAATGTTTTCTAAGAAAGTAATTGTTTCAAAATCTCTTTCAAAAATGGAACAAATGTCTTCTAACAACACTTTTAATACAAGTGAGGCTAGAAACATTCTGGATGATGTTAAAAAGAGAATTCAAGAACTTCAAAACATTGTTGCTTCTAAAACTACAATCGATATTAACAACTGGCATTCCAGTTTTCATATTGAGCAGAAAAAAGTTTTTGAAAACGAAATTACTATCCCACTGAATAACATCAGTGCGAGGGTAATCCATTTTGAAAAAGCTTTCTTAAAAGAAACGGCCGACTTTGTCAAGGACCACAAATCCCTGGTAAACGAAGCTAATGATACTCGTGAAAACATGAATGTTTTGGAAAACCTAAATGATTCTCTCTTCGAAGCTGTTATGACCACTGACATTATGTCCATCATTTTACAAACATACTCTGTTCAAGACGATGAAAGACTGAGAGCTGAGACCTCCGAAATTGTTTCCAAATTTGAAAATGCTCTTATAAAGCTTGAAAAAGAAAATGTGTCATGTTTTAAACAACTTGATCGAAAAAAGGAAGAATGCAAGTATGACAAACTGTCGTATGAGCGTGCTTTCAAGAACATGAAAGAGCAAAATGATCTTTTGAGGGCTCATCTTGAAAGTCAAAAAAGGAAGGGTGAGGAAACTAAGTTTGCAAAACCATCGACTTCGGAGAAACCAAATGTTCCAAATATGGTTCAAAAACCAAAAATGTCTATTTCACGGTTTGCTCTAAAAGTCGATGAGAAAAAGGATTTGGCAAAACCAGTCACTCCAACACCCTTGCCCAAGAAAATTGATGTGCCTCAACTTCTACAGGATTAGACAGCACCTCTAGGAGCAGCAGACTAAAGCCTAGGAGCAATACAAGGAACAATAGAGTCTCACATGCCTCTAAGAGTAGTTGCAAGAATAAAGTTGAAGAAGTAGAAGAACACCCTAGGAATTTATCGCTTTTTAATAAGAAACATGATTCATCTGAATGTAATGTTGAGAGTACTAGTTCTAATACTGTTTGTTTAATATGCAAGAAATGTTTAATTAATGATGTTCATGATGAATGTGTTTCTAAGAATGTGAATGCTACGCCAGAACAGAAGAGCGTTTCGAAAGGTCCTAGTGCTAAATCTAGATTTGTTGGAAACCTAATCAAAAGAATTAGGAACACCACTAATAGTCGCACGCCTAGGAACTATCTTAAGTATTGTGTTTGGATTCCAACGGGTAGAGAATTTATACTCAATGATGGAAAATTTGAAATAGTTCAAGATAAACATGTAGAAACTGTCTTTGAGTGTGATTCAGAATGTACCCCTAACCCCATGGAACCAAATTCAAAACGGTTTCCAAATACAAATTCTTCTGTTATTGGCAGGTTATCGAAATATGTCTTTGGATCGTCGACTCGGGTTGCTCCAAGCACATGACCGGGAATTTAAAGCTGCTGATCAATTTCATCTGGAAATTCATGGGAACTGTACGCTTTGGAAATGATCATGTAGCAGCTATTCAGGGTTATGGAGATCTTCAGTTTGGGAATTTTTTGATCACTCGAGTTTACTACGTCGAAGGGTTGGGACACAACTTGTTTTCAGTTGGGCAATTTTGTGATGCAGATTTAGAAGTTGCATTAAGGAGAAACACGGTTTTCATAAGAAATTTGGTTGGTGATGATCTCTTATCTGGTAATCGTGGTACAAACTTGTATGCTATCGACATCAACCAAATGGCTTCTACATCACCAATTTGTCTTATGACAAGGGCAACCGAAACTAAGTCCTGGCTGTGGCATAGACGTTTATCCCATCTCAATTTCGACACCATCAACAAGTTAGCCAAAGACAACATCGTCACCGGACTTCCTAAGTTCAAATACACCAAGGATCATCCTTGTCCATCATGCGAACAAGGAAAAAGCAAAAGAGCAACATATAAACCTAAAACCGTACCGAGTTCGGAAGCAAGGTTACATTTGTTTCACATGGACTTATGTGGCCCAATGAGAGTTGAAAGCATTAATGGGAAGAAGTATATTCTTGTTATTATTGATGATTATTCAAGATATACTTGGGTAAAGCTTTTGAGATCAAAAGACGAAGCACCAGGTACCATCATCACCTTTCTGAAGCGTATCCAAGTTCTACTTCAAGCTCCAGTAAGGATTGTAAGAACAGATAATGGCACAAATTCACAAATCAGGAGTTAAGAACCTATTTTGAAGATGTTGGAATCACTCACCAAACATCAGTTGTTAGAACTCCACAGCAGAATGGGGTAGTTGAAAGAAGAAACCGAACTCTTGTGGAAGCTGCTCGCACAATGCTGATCTATTCTAGTGCACCACTATTCTTATGGGCTGATGCTGTTGCCACTGCTTGTTTCACTCAAAACCGATCCCTAGTACATCCAAGATTCAATAAAACCCCATATGAGCTAGTGAACAACCGGAAACCTGACATCTCTTACCTTCACTTGTTTGGCGCTTTGTGCTATCCGACGAACGACAGAGAAGATCTAGGAAAGTTGAAAGCTAAGGGTGATATTGGAATCTTCATTGGATATTCAGAAAACTCGAGGGCATTCAGGGTGTATAATAGAAGAACGAAAAAGATAATGGAGACGATGAATGTGAAGTTTGACGAGATTTCACAAATGGCTTCTGAGAGATACGCTCTAGAACCCGCGCTTAATCTAATGGCTTCTAATCAAAACGGATTAGGACCCGCACCAAACAGTCAGACTTCTGGACTCATCAGTTCAGGACTCGTGCCTAATGGAGCTCAGTCAACAAACACGGACAAACCT
This sequence comes from Artemisia argyi, assembly GCA_030686995.1. NCBI lineage: Eukaryota > Viridiplantae > Streptophyta > Magnoliopsida > Asterales > Asteraceae > Artemisia > Artemisia argyi. The sequence goes on along the minus strand of CM060676.1, from coordinate 35,625,098 downwards.
TCAGAACAAGAACTGGAAAATTTCTTCGAGTTAATGTTTGATGAATATTATGGTGGAACTTCGAAAAATGCATCTCAACAACATTCCGCTGCACCCGCTCAAAATCAACCACCAGCACCACCACTGGATGCATCTACCACAATCGAAGCTGAAGCACCAACTACATCAACATCATCAACATCTACTCAAGCAACTTCAGTTATTGAATCTGTTCTACCAAGAGTTGATGAGCAAATCCAAAACACAAATTTTCAAGAAGAACCTACAACTAATTCAAACGATGTTGCGTTAGAAGAAGAAGAAGCATTTGAAAACCCGTTTGCATCAGACTCTGCTGAATCTTCTTCAAGGTTACAAGAACCGTCTAACACACATATGTTCAACCAAAGGTACCCTTCTACGTTTCAATGGACAAAAGACCATCCGTTAGTACATGTTATTGGTGATCCTTCAATGCCAGTTCAGACGAGGAGACAACTTGCCACCGATCTCGAATTATGCATTTACATTTGCTCAATAAGCACCAAAGTACCGAAGAACATTCGGGAAGCAATGGCTGAAAACCCTTGGATTGAAGCGATGCAGGAGGAATTTCTTCAATACCTGTTACATGATAGTCGGGAACTTGTTGAACGACCACTTGATAAACGTGTTCTTGATCTCAAGTGGTTGTGGAAGAACAAACTGGATGAGGAAATGACTGTTATTCGCAACAAAGCTCGTCTCGTGGCTAAAGGATATCCACAAGAAGAAGGGATAGATTTCGAAGAATCATTCGCGCCTGTAGCTAGACTTGAAGCAGTCCGGATTTTCTTAGCCTATGCCGCTCACAAAAACATCACAGTCTATCAGATGGACATTAAGACAGCTTTCTTGAATGGAACTCTGAAAGAAGAAGTGTATGTGAGTCAGCCAGAGGGATTCATCGACAAAGATCATCCAGACTACGTCTACAAGCTTAAGAAAGCCATCTATGGTTTAAAACAAGCTCCAAGAGCGTGGTATGACGAACTATCATCTTTCTTGCTCAAAAACAATTTCACAAAAGGAACGGTTGATGACACCTTGTTTATCAAAAAATTCAAAGATGACATTTTGATTGTTCAGATTTACGTGGACGACATTATCTTTGGGTCCACTAATCCGAATCATTCAAAACATTTTGAAAATCTCATGAAAAGCAAATTTGAAATGTCCATGATGGGGGAACTAAAATTCTTTCTTGGTTTACAAATACATCAATCCCCTCGTGGTATTTTTATCAATCAAGCTAAATATACGATAGAGATTTTGAAAAAACATGGAATGGAAAATTGTGATTCTGTTGGTACACCAATGGTCACTTCACCAAAAATAGGTGCTGATTTGTTTGGAAAACCTATCGATCCGAAGAAATATCGGAGCATGATCGGTTCTCTCATGTACCTGACTGCTAGTCGACCCGATATTCAATTTGCTGTCTGTTTGTTAGCACGGTTTCAGGCTAAGCCTACCGAACTTCACCTCAAAGAGGTTAAACGGATCTTTCGGTACCTACGAAGCACCATTAACATGGGACTTTGGTATCCGAAGGATTCGGAGTTTAATCTAACAGCATTTTCAGATGCAGACCATGCCGGTGGTCAAGTTACAGCAAAGAGTACATCAGGTGGAGCACAATTTTTGGGTGAAAAGCTAGTATGCTGGTCGTCAAAGAAACAGGATTGTACTGCGCTATCAACCGCCGAAGCCGAGTATGTGTCTCTATCTGCGTGTTGTGCCCAAGTTCTTTGGATGCGGACACAGCTCACAGATTATGGCTTTACTTTTGACAGAATACCTATGTATTGTGACTCAAAAAGTGCCATAGCCATCTCGTGCAATCCCGTACATCACTCTAAGACGAAGCATATCAAAGTCCGCTACCATTTCATCAAAGAACACGTGGAAGAGGGTACTGTTGAATTATTTTTCGTTAAGACTGATTACCAACTCGCCGATCTATTTACTAAAGCCCTTCCAAAAGAAAGGTTTGACTATTTAGTTCGACGAATTGGCATGCGAAGCCTAACTCCTGAGGAGCTAGAACGTCTTCTCGAATCTTCTTGAAAAAGTTTTCAAAATCGCTTCGCTGTAAATATTTTTGAAAAAAAAACAAAATACAAAATTTGAAAAACCAACAAAAACAAAATACAAAAATATAAAATTTCAAAAAAAAAAAAAATACAAAAACAATATAAAATAAAAAAATCCAAAAATATTCTTCTCACGACATGTCTCTGGTATAAATCAATATTCTGTACGTTTCTAGAAATGTCATTCAACAATGATACGGACATGTACAGATGATTGAGCGGGAGTTCTTTTTAATGTTTTTCTAAAACATGTCGTTTCTCAAAAGTTTCTTCACAATGGCTTTCGTATACTTCAGTACGAAACCCGGACCCGAATGATGACTTCTGATTATTTCAAATCATGGACTCGTATTTTCAAAGACGAAATCTTTTTCAAAAAGTTCGAGTCTAAACAAATGAAAAAGACTTCAAACAAAAACTCGTTTTCAAACAGAATTCTTGAGCACTTTTTCAAGATTCATCAAAAGATTTTTCAAAATCTTTCAAATGAGTGCCCAAGATAACTCCCTCAAAACCCTTAATTGATTTTAAAATGTGCTATCATTAAGGGGGAGTACAAAAACAAAATTGTTCCGAATTCATGCAAAATGAAATCTGTCTATCTCTCCAAAAATCTTTTTCTTAATCAGTTGATATCAAAAATATCACGATATGCTATTTTTGAGGGGGAGAAGACATGATTAAAATGTGATCAAATATGTTTAAAGATGGTGACTGAATCTCAAAAGAGCTCGACTCAGAATGTACCAATGAATTGACGAAGCTTAAAATGTTAGTAATCGAAAAGACTTGTCCTGGACGGGTAATAATTTCAAGCTAGTCTAACTAGTGATGTAAGCGTGTCTCGAATAGGACTTGTCTGAGTAGAATGTACCGTATCGAGAGACTTTCTTTGGACTTGACCAGGACGGGTAATAATTTCAAGCTAGTCTAACTAGTGATGTAAGCGTGTCTCGAATCGGTCATGTTCAATGAAAGTGGATCAATTCAAAAAGTGCAAACTCCTCACGCATGTGCAAATTTCTTAAAAATTCATGAGCACATGTGAAGGGGGAGTCCTTCATAAGAAACAAAAACTCTCAAAGTGTCAACAAAAATGTGTTTATATTCATAAACACTTTGAGAGATTTTCAATCAAAGGTTTCATGGCAATTATAGGATTCATGGAGTTATAAGGTGACTAAGGTTAGGGAAAACCGTCCTATGATCCGCCAGAGCCGCAAGGATCTACCCAAGGAAAATTCCAATAGATTAGAATTAGAAGTCCTTAGGTATGATTGAAAAAAGGAGAAAATGAGAAAGGAGAAAGAAGGGGTTGAAGAATTAAAAAGAAAAGTTATGAAAAAGGGTGAAAAGAAATAGCCCTCCAAATGTTCAACCTTAGGGCAGACACCGGGTTCAATTCATATGCTACTGGTTGTTACTAAGGTGACACCGGTATTGAAGATAAAGACGTCATGGACCCAGTGACGCACTGCACTAAACCTTCTAGCCACTCAAGTTCTCTTAAAAGAGCTTGTTTCATTCTCACGGGGAACCGACATAATCTATCGACCTGTCTCTTAAAGATGGTTGATATTGAAGCAGGAGACCTCTCCCTAATCTCCGCATAGGAAACCAAATATGCACTTATCGAGTCTAGAGCCCCGAGATTCATCAAAAGATCTCATAGGAACACATGATATTTCTACACTGGTTGTTCATCATTAAGGATGCCTGATGTAAACTTAAGAGTCCTACGCAGATCTTAGCAATCTGCCGAGAACGTTTATGAGAGGAATTACTTATGTATATTCTCAATGATTGAACGGAAATTCCTGCCAGGGTCAACATCAAGCAGCCCTGACAGCAGGTCACTTCGGTAATTCTTTATGGGTTACGCTTAGTGTTCGCGGTGGTTTCAAACGGTCTACAGTCGTGGAGTGATCCCCAGCGACTCACCCAGTCATTGAGCTACTTAGTAGGTCTCGTAAGCTCTTTCGGGAGTATCTGATATGGGAACGGCTAGGGTAAGGATTAGAAGGAGTCTTCACACTATGCTGTTGACGATCTCTAATTCTTTATCTGTAAGTACCGGTTGATTTATTGCTAACTGTTTACCTGCAGATATACATCATTTCCATGGCGAAAGATTCCACATGCTCATACATGCATCACAAAGTCAAAGGAAAGTTCTCACAAAGATCAAAGGATAGCAACAGTCAAAGAAAGATTCTACGCCAAAAAGAAGAATCTACAAAGTAACGTGACAAAGATCAAAGTGAAAGAACGGGAATAACAAATGTATGTATGACAAAGACTTAAGACGTATGAGCATGTTGGAATGGCAGACAACCCCCACTAACACAGAAGTGACGAAAGGCAGATGACATCATCGGATCACTTCAACAACAATGAAGCATGATGAACTGGAACTATGATTCATCTAGTGATTCTTACAGACGTCAAGAGCTATGAATAATAAAGTCTAAAGACAAAGATGACGACGTCGCGCAACCTCAATGACCAACACTTAGGGGGAGATTGTTAGCATCGTATTTTATTTATAAAAAGTGTCGGTCATTAACGTATTGTTATAGGTTGCTTTAGAATATCATTATGATGAAGTTTAGGCTTAGTATTCATGTTTTTTGAAAGTCTAAGGGCCATTAGTGTAATAATGTATAAGATAGATGATGCCCTAGACTTCATGTATAAATACTCTTGTAAACCTCATTTTAGAGGTTGGTTCTCTTAGGTAATTACATTGTCTTTCATTTACATACTAGGATATCCCATCCACTCTCTCTCTCTACTTACTTTCTCTCTCTAGGTTTTAGGCTTGATTCATGGTGAAATAGGTTGTTCTACGGTCCTACACAACCCATATAAATAATACAAACGACCCATAACTCTATTTTCCTGCAAATTATGATCAACCAAAGCTAGAGGAGAAGAGGAAAAAATTAGGTTTTTTATTATTGAAGCTAAAATCAAGATCAAGGTATATTTTCGATACTAGTTTTCATCCAATTAATTAGTTATTGATCTAATTCATGTAATATAAAGTATGATGGATTAGGGTTTGTGTTAACTTCTGTAAATTAATGTTATTAAACATGTTAGGATCATTAGTTAATAATAGTATGATGATTGGTGAAGGAGATTTGGTTATAAAACATGTTAAACATTGAGTTAGGGTTTGGACAGAAAAGTAGTGCTGTAAAGATGTGAGTGTAATTAACAGATGGTGAGGAGTTAAGTCACGAATTTTTTTGTCTAAATTGAAGTTTAATGAAATAGATTACCAAAAAGTCCAGCCACGATTGATTTCAAGGTCGGGAAGTTGGTCTTTTGATTTTTCTTTGTTAAGGTGTCAAAGCTGTCAAACCGGGACAGATTTTGGGTAAAATTTTGAGGGTGTTTTGTGGTTGTAAAAGTGATATTTTGACTAGGCCTTCTGGAATAGTTAAGTATTAGGTTATATTAGACTACCACGAAAAGGATTCGCGATAAAAACTTGTGAAAGTATTTTATGTTAATCGAAACTTTTTGGTGTGCGTTCAGATCCGAATTTGAGTAGTTGACAAGTTTGATTTTCTTTTGAGTACTTGTGTGTGTTATTGGTCCATGGTCTTCTAGGATTAGCTTGTATGCTTATGAGAGACCATGGTAAATGTTTGGTGTGAGTTGTTGAGCTTTATTTGTCGTGATTTCATGTGGGCGAATGTACCCAAAAATTCTGCGTTTTCTGGTTTTATAAGTGCAAGGGATTTAGTGAGTGTTAGGTTATGGTAATAGTTAGTATGGTGTCTAGGAGATCCATGGTGGGTCATATGAGTCTTAGACATCCATCATATGAGTATTAAATGGGTTGTAGCTTTTAGCTTGGCCTTGTGTAACGTGGACTTATTTGTGTTGTTTAGATTTGTGATTTGTGTTGTGGAAGCAGCAAGGTTTGAGGTGAGTTCATAGTCCCATATTTTTACTTGTTTTAAACTTGGGATGGGAATGATGCTTGTCTTAAATGGTTTGAATTACTGTGATTATGTGTGTGTCAAAGAGCTTGAACTTATAATGTTATCGTATTTATGCTATATGTGAATGATATGTTATGTGATGTTATTATGTGGTCCAATTAGGGGGGGGGTATCCAATTGGAGAGTAATACTCCTACTCGTACCAGATTATGTGGATGGGATAATGTGATGATAATGCTGTGTGGTCCAATTGGGGGGAGTATCCAATTGGAGAGTAATACTCCTACTCGTTAGTAGTCTGTGTGGTCCAATTGGGAGGGTGCTTACCCTGTTGCTCGTGCATACGACCGAATTGGAGAGTAGTATTCCTACTAACTTTTATTCTGTGTGGTCCAATCGGAGGGTATTAATTTACCCATTTTTTTGGAGCGAGGGTCACGTTCCGGCCGGGATATTGTGAATTTGGATCGGTGGGCACGTTCCGCCCGATGGTTGCCTTATGTGTGATATTGCCTTGTAATACATGTAGCTCATATGATAACTGTAATTATTTGTCCAGCTATATTTTATAATCATAGTGATTTTGGTTGCCTTGGCGAGGTGTCACAGATTGGTATCAGAGCCTTGGTTATAGAGAAGTAGGTGGTTGAACCTAGACTATAACATATGAGTCCTTCATATAGTTGCATTTAGGATCTATGTGTAAGTATAGTATTTTATATGTCTATTTTCCTATATTTATGAGATGTTTTATTGAGTTTCGGACGTCTATTTTATCCCCTATACGTAGTATTGTATATATCGACTTTAATATATTGTCTTCCGCGCGTAAGATGCTTCGTTGGACTACCGTTGTCGCTATCGGATGTGAGAGAAGTGGTAGGATGAAGCGGACTAACCGCAGAATCCGAGTTCCCGATAGCATGTATCCATGTTCGGACAAGGAGAGGACGTTTATGGGAAACGTTGATGGAGAAGAAGTGGAGAGGTTTGGAACCACGATGACTTCTGGAGATGGAGCCATTACCAAATACCCTTGGTAGTGTCCTCACATCGCATAGGAAGGATAAGTGGTTTAGTCTAAACCTCGTGATTTGTATGCACTTGTGAATCATACGGAATTGGAAGAAAGAATAGAGATGGTTTTGTATGTTGTCGATTTCCTCAACGTATAGGAAATAGGAATGAGTGGTTGAGTAAAGATGAAGGGGAGCTAGGATGGAATGGTGTGGATTCGGATCTAGAGTCCACAGTGAGTAGTAAATTGAATTGATCTGAGTGGGGAAAATAACTGCGAGAGTGGAGTTTGAGCCATTATGCGACGTCTGTTGTTTTGTTTTATGTTTTGGACTTCGTATATTGTCTTTTGCCGTTTGGAGCCATGTTGTAGCATGATTACTCTTGGATATTGGATCGACCTTATCCAAGTGATTTTGGATTATAGAGTTTACGTGATCGTTGGAATTGTTCCATGCGAGATGAGTGTTTGCAACGTCTTGTGTTTTTGTTTGTATGATTGTTTGCATGATGTGTTGTCATAGGAGGGAGCACACTTGTGAAAGGGGGCATAGATAATTATGGTGGCCAACATAATTACACATGCGTCACAACACAAATGGACTTGCAAGTATGATAGCATGGATTTCATAGTGTATTAGGTGCTATGTGGTATATGTGCGTTATCATTGAGATGTGTGGTTTTGGAAGTAAGTATGCGTGTGGAATAGGCTTATAACTATGGTCGCGAACATTATTATAGGGTATCACATACGTGGACTTGTGACCATTATTGCATTGATTGATGTTTGTTGTTATATATTGCGTAAAATGGTATGTGATATCATGTTGGTGATGGCTGTATGGTTAGAGAAGTATTCTCTTAACCGTTTGGGCAGTCGTTATATGTTGGGGTGTGTAGGTGGTAAGATTCCATCCTACCTATCATATGTTGATACCTCAAATATCGGTGGGTACTTATGTTGTGGTATTTAAGTTGATTCGTTTGCTAGACGCTCCGTTTGTATACCTAATTCTTTGGTTGGCATTCCTATTCGTACCATGATGGTACATATGCCATATTCTTTCTATTTGACGTCGTGATAGGTGTTGGGTAATCGAATTCGTTTTGTTGGATACTGGTTTGTTTCTTTGGTTATTCCTTGCATTCATTCCGCGAATGAATATTATATTGTTCTTCGAGTATTGTTGGTTCGTGACGAGTTGGTGCAGATAATTAATCACTCATTTACACACACCAATTGAAGTTCATGACATGTTTTGTGACCTGTTAGTATCGGTGTTTTTCTATGATTTTGGTTTGATCATTGTACGAATGAGTCTATAAGTTCATCGTTTTGTTTGCAAGGTATTTGCGTGAGTGTTCACTGGTATGAGATTCGTTTGATGATTATTTTGATTATGTGATTCTTCTGTGTTTTTCGCATCCAATAAAGGAGTGGTGTTAAAGTCCTTATTGTATTTTAAAATTCGTTTTGGATATTTCAATGTCATTTGTTGGAAACTATTATTTTTATGGTGAAAATGAAGTGTGGAAAAAAAATGGTTAAGTTGATGTCTTACATAAAATGGTTTATATGTATTTTATAAAAAAAAATGTATAAGTTTAAGATATATCTTGTTAAAAAAAAAACGGTGTTCATTTGTTTTAGGAAGGTCGAGTACGGGAATAAGAACTGTCTATGGTTCTCATTTACCAAACTTGTTATGCATTTAATTCATCGAGTGTTTCTTTCGTTGAGGTACGCTTGTGGATGTTTTATGGGTACGTGTATTTTATATTTTTTTTGTATGGATTTTCATGAACATTTTATCCGTGTCTACTTTTATTGGGGCAAAAAATTTCTCATTGTGTTTTTCTAGCTTTGATTTTGATGTTCGTTACTTCGTTAGTCGGTAATTCGTACCCCTTTTGAGTTCGTTAATATACGTTTTAGTTCGACCGGTTTCATGGTTCGCGTCGTTTACTTAGGATAGATTGTCATTTTGATTATCAATTTGTTCGATGAAGAAGAAGAGGGTGTTTTCCAAGTTGTTCAAGTGAGAGGTTTAGCTTTAAGATATACGTTCTTCAGATTGCGTGGGCATCGCGGAGGTAGAAGATCCATAAGAGGAACTATGTGATGCATGACTTAGAGTTTGGGAGTAGAACTTGGAGACGATATTTGTATGGAGCAAATAGCGTTATCTTCACAGATCGTAAGAACCGTTAGCATATATTTGACAAGAGGTTAATATATGTTGAAGAGAAGCTGGGTGTGGAATTTTTCAGGGACTACGATTGTCTTATTCGCTACCGTTAAGGAAGAGCGGACATCGTGGTAAGAGCGCTGAGCGGGAGTGAACGAGCGAAATTTAGATCTTTGTGAGCAATGATTATGATAATTTAGTTCGGAGTTACGGGGATGATGTTGACAGCCTAGAGAGAGTGGTTCAAGGATGAGAACATGTAAGAAGAATGATTACTTGGTTTAGACCAGTAAATGGAAAAGAATGAAGATGGACGATTGTACTTTGCTGACCCGCTAATGATTTCATGGAGAGGAAGCTTAAGGACATCGATCATGCAAGGTATAAGATACATCCGAGAATGGATAAGACGTATTATTACCTTAGCAAGAAATGTATTGAGGAGTTGGTAAAGAACCATAGGGTGTCGCGTTGATCATCAAGAAACATAATGAAATACTTACTTCGCGATAGTGTTAAACGTGTTATAGAGTCTTGAGAACGCGTATGTAGATGAGTATGACTTATAATTCTTTAATGAGTGAACTAAGTAAGCGTACAAATCAGGCGTTGGATGGTGAGCTGAGAGTATGGGTGTGTTTGATTTTGGAGGAAGCCGGGGTATACATTTACCCTTAGCTGAGTTCTCCTATATCAACAATTATCATTCTAGTATTAAGTATGTGTCGTGTGAAAAGTTGTATGGAAGGTAATGTAGGTCACCTGTTCTGTGGGCAAAGGTTGGAACAAGTCAACTAATTGGTCCTAAACTAGAACGAGAGACTACGAGTAAGGTTTTCTGACTAAGGAAAGACTTAAGGCAGCAAGAGATCGCCAAAAGAGTTATGCGGATTATTGCTGTAAGCCCTTAGAGTTTGGTGTTGGTGATATTGTGAGGCTAAAAGTATCTCCTTGGAAGGGTGTTATGCGTTTCGGAAAGAAGGGCAAGTTAACACCGATATACGTAGGACCATTTGAGATTTACGGAAAGGATTTGATTTGTGGCATACCGGTTGAAGTAAGTTGAGGAATTAAGTGGTGTACATGATATGTTTCACTATCTAATTAAAAGAAGTGTTTGGTGGATGCTAGTCCGAATGTGCCAATAGATGAAAGTAAGGTTGACAAGACCCTCCGCTTTGTCAAGAAACCTATTGAGATTATGGATCGAGATATTAAGGGTTTAAAGTTTGGTGAGATAATGTTGGTAAAGGTATGGTGGGATTCTAAGCGTGGTCCTGAGTTTACTTGGGAACGTGAGGATCAGATGTAATTAATGTTTGTTTTGTGTGTATCCATTATATGTGGTGTTTCCTGCGGTTACCATTTGGATTTTCTTTTGGTTCGAGGATATCGTACCTACCTGTGAGAAGTCGTTTTGATCATTGGTGTTATTGATCGGGGAGTGTATCTATTTGTGTGTATCGTTGGAGTGACGGAATGTTTTCTATCGTGTGAATTCGAGTATTTAGTCGGTTCACATTTTTGCGATTCTTTCTCTGTGATTTTATGGTGTTGTATTTATCCGCTTAAAAATCCATAAATTTCCTTTTGCTATTGTGAGTGGTGACTATAGTAGTTGAAATCTCGGGACGCGATTTCCCTAAGTGGGGGATGATGTAACAACCGTTGTTTTGGCAGGTCAGTTTGACTGATAGTCTTGACTCGGTTGACGTTTGTTTGGTGTGTCTTAGGTGATTGAAGTGATATAAGTGTGATATAGGTGAGTTTTAGCACTAAATCCCTTTGCGTGGTGTTGTTTTTGTGAGTGAGTAATGTTGATTATTTGGGAAAGTTCATTGTGATTGCCCTTGTGGTGTAGAAATGACTTGTGTAGTTTTTGGTGTATTTGTGTTTTGCGTAACAAGTCTTCGTTCAAGTATTTGAGCGTTAGCAAGTTACGAGGAGTTTGTTTTTATGTGTTATACATTTATAAAGGGTGAAAATCTATTTTTGGAAACTTTGTTTTGAAAATGATAAATTTTTCGGTTTGTCGTAAAAACTGAGGTTTATCGCGTAAGACGCTAGGATTAGCTACGGGTGTTTATAAAATATGAAAAGTAGGAGGTTTTGAGTGTAATAATTAAGTTTAATAAAAAATATAAAATATGTATGGGTATACATAAAATTTGGCTAGAAGGGGATAAAAGGGAAAAAGGAAACAGAATTTGAGTCCAATTATAACACCTAATTAAAAGGAATCCTAGTCCAGCCCAAACAAGCCCAACCTCCAACCCATATAAGCAATACAAACGACCCATAACTCTATTTTACTACAAATTATGATCAACCAAAGCTAGAGGGGAAGAGGAAAAATTAGGGTTTTTATTATTGAAGCTAAAATCAAGATCAAAGTATATTTTCGATACTAGTTTTCATCCAATTAATTAGTTATTGATCTAATTCATGTAATATAAAGTATGATGGATTAGGGTTTGTGTTAACTTCTGTAAATTGATGTTATTAAACATGTTAGGATCATTAGTTAATAATAGTATGATGATTGGTGAAGGAGATTTTGTTATAAAACATGTTAAATATTGAGTTAGGGTTTGGACAGAAAAGTAGTGCTGTAAAGATGTGAGTGTAATTAATAGATGGTGAGGAGTTAAATCACGAATTTTTTTGTCTAAATTGAATTTTAATGAAAGAGCTTTCCAAAAAGTCCAGCCACGATTGATTTCAAGGTCGGGAAGTTGGTCTTTTGATTTTTCTTTGTTAAGGTGTCAAAGCTGTCAAACCGGGACATATTTTGGGTAAAAGTTCGAGGGTGTTTTGTGGTTGTAAAAGTGGTATTTTAACTAGGCCTTCTGGAATAGTTAAGTATTAGGTTATATTAAACTACCACGAAAAGGATTCGCGATAAAAACTTGTGGAAGTATTTTATGTTAATTGAAACGTTTTGGTGTGCGTTTAGATCCGAATTTGAGTAGTTGACAAGTTTGATTTTCTTTTGAGTACTTGTGTGTGTTATTGGTCCATGGTCTTCTGGGATTAGCTTGTATGCTTATGAGAGACCATGGTAAATTTTTGGTGTGAGTTGTTGAGCTTTATTTGTCGTGATTTCATGTGGGCGAATGTACCCAAAAATTCTGCGTTTTTTGGTTTTATAAGTGCAAGGGATTTAGTGAGTGTTAGGTTATGGTAATGGTTAGTATGGTGTCTAGGAGATCCATGGTGGGTCATATGAGTCTTATACATCCATCATATGAGTATTACATGCGTTGTAGCTTTTAGCTTGGCCTTGTGTAACGTGGACTTATTTGTTTTGTTTAGATTTGTGATTTGTGTTGTGGAAGCTGCAAGGTTTGAGGTGAGTTTATAGTCCCATATTTTTACTTGTTTTAAACTTGGGATGGGAATGATGATTGTCTTAAATGGTTTGAATTATGGTGATTATGGGTGTGTCAAAGAGCTTGGACTTATAATGTTATCGTATTTATGCTATATGTGAATGATATGTTATGTGATGTTATTGTGTGGTCCAATTGGGGGGGAGTATCCAATTGGAGAGTAATACTCCTACTCGTACCAGATTATGTGGCTGGGATAATGTGATGATAATGCTGTGTGGTCCAATTGTGGGGGAGTATCCAATTGGAGAGTAATACTCCTACTCGTTACTAGTCTGTGTGGTCCAATTGGGAGGGTGCTTACCCTGTTGCTCGTGCATACGACCTAATTGGAGAGTAGTATTCCTACTCACTTTTATTCTGCGTGGTACGATCGGAGGGTATTAATTTACCCATTTTTTTGGAGCGGGGGTCACGTTCCGGCCCGGGATATTGTGAATTTGGATCGGTGGGCACGTTCCGCCCGATGGTTGCCTTATGTGCGATGTTGCCTTGTAATACATGTAGCTCATATGATAACTGTAATTATTTATCCAGCTATATTTTATAATCATAGTGATTTTGGTTGCCTTGGCGAGGTGTGACAGCCGAATAGAAATTTAGAACCTCAAGTAAGTCACTTTAAACCATATTACAACTCGAGATAAAAGACAACTACTCTTCAGAATCTAACAATTTTATTAACTTATTACAACTAGCCGCATGTCAATTGAGTTAACATTATGGGACCAACTTGCTGAGTCATTCAAAAAAGAAGAAATAGATAGGCTGGAAAGACCAATCATCATAGCAGTAAGCTCATGTCGATTTTCGAGGCGCCGAAACAAGTTACAGCTATCATCGACACCAGCGACATACTACGACATCAATCCAAAAATTCCATAGCTAGAACGATATCGGGCAGAGTAAAAATGAATTCCTAAAATTTACAACAACTATATCTTATTCAACCATACTAACAGATGTGTGTATGTGCAACAGATACGCAGAACTTTTTGATTTAAACCCACCTCTGGAAATCGTAAGGCAGCCATACAAAGACAAAGAAAAAGAAAAAATGAGAAACAGATTTGATTTAGCTGTCCTCTTAAAACAGACTCCGAAAACATATGAGGTAGCTAAAAAAGATTATCATTTTCAATGATTTGTTGCATTTATTTGTAAGCAAAACTGACAATAGAAAAATGAACAGAGTGTTCGATTCACATGTGAAGGGAGTATAACAAGCTGTTAAACCTTATACCTTGATAGATATTTGAGCACTCGTGGATTGTTAGTTATGTTAATTTAATCACTAACACACTAAAAGAAAATCTCTGAAACTTGTATTCTAAAGCGGAAACAAACACAAGTATAAACATCTGAATACTAAGAATTCTTGATCCTCTATGGATCTTTTAATAATACTGAAAGTGTTTTCTAAGAACGTGTACCCAATACATAATCGTGTGTTCCTTTTATACATAAGGAACTCTAAACCGTTTCACAAGAAACGTATCTTCTAAAAACCTTAAAAGATATGCATTATCACTTCATAAATAAACTCATGCATATCCTAACTATATTACATAATATACGAAATATCTATTTCCGCAGAAACTAATAATGCTGAAACTAGTCTTTAGCAGATACACTGCTTCAGCAGGAACCAACTCTTCAGCAGTATCCTTCAGCAGTAACCATCAGCAAAATTCTCAATTAGCAGAATTCCCAACAATCCTCCCCTAATCTTTAATTTGACATGGTTAAGTTCAAGATTCTTGATAGATCTTTAAAATTACAAACCAAGAGGATTGAAGTCGAACATCATCAGTAAAGCATCACCATCAGCAGGATCTCTATGATCAGCACAAACTTGAAAACTCCATTCTTTGCAGCAACAAATGACCAAATGTACATCAAAACAGATTAGTTTCATACTATTCTCATCACATCCATGTGTGTTACCTCCTGTGAGAGATGAATCATTGAAAATAATGGATTTGATGTCTCTTTACCAATAGCCATCACTTACTGGAGTAGCCAAATGTTTAAGTTTGAAAACTATGGTACACTGATGACCATATGATTTTAGCAAATCATCAGCTATAAACGGATTTGAGTTGTCTTTACCTGTATCTGTTTGCTCAGGACTAGTCAATTATTTGGTTGATTGAATCACCTTGGTAAATTGAATACCAAATATGGTTTTCCACTGCCTTTACCACAAGCCATACAGTTGTGGGCTAGCCAATTATTGGGAATCCATAAAGGAAAAATCCATGGTCAATTGACAACCATCCAACTCTCAGCTGTTAAGCATGGGTGAGTTGAGTACCCAGTAGTTTTTAGCAAACTATTACAGCTATCAACAGATTTGACTTGTCTTTACCAAAGCTGTACCCTTTGGACTGGCCAACTTTTTGATGGAATAGTCAACATCAGGTAAGTTGATAACCAGAGAAGGTTTGGAAAGAACCAACACCAAATCCTGCAAACAACATACACAATACTATACAAATCTGTTAGTTTTTTTAATAAAATAAAGAAATATATAACAAAATACCATCAATTAGATGCAGCTCTGGGATTCCTGATCCTGATTTTGAACAATTTAACCAGAGATTCAGCAAACAACCTAGCATTCCCAACTGGATCAGGAGGAATCTCCAACTTCTGTTGAAGCATTTTCTCCATGAGAGGCACTGTCAGAGGATACTTCTTCCCAAGAAACATGATAGCCCTGAGTCCAGATGTGGTCTCCAAGACATGAACATAAGGCATAGGATAAAACTTCCAACTCTGTACTTTCCACCTCTGATTGTTCTTCCACACATCATAACCAGCACCAGTGGAAGTAGAAGAATTCATAAGCACTTGAAGATCTCCCAATAGATACAATCCCGCACCTGTAGGAGTATGAGTAGCATAATACTTTTGGACCTACTCATTGAGAGTGACCAAGTCCTGATGATCCACAAGATGTAGTATTTCTTGTAGGAATGTGAATGACAGAGAAGTTTTGTCAAGTCTATAAATGGTGTTGATCTGACCATTCTTTGATAATTCCCAATGAACCAAAACATCTCTAACACCCTCTGGCCAATCATCAGGGGATCCTTCTTTGATAAAAGAAGCATCAGAAGCATTAACATCTACTACTCTGTGTGTTGAATGTGAAGTCCTCACTCTTGCCATTCTCTTGGCTCTTCTTCCAGGAATATAAATAGCATCATGTGGTGAAGAAGGTTCCTCAGGAGCTACATCCTCAGCAGATACATCTTCTACAACATTAGTTTCCACTGATGGAATATCTAAGTGAACATCAGTAGAATCCTGAGTAGAAGCAAGTGCAGCAGATTCATATTGTTCATCCATTGCCTTCCTGATCTGTTTAGCCCTAGCAGCTGCAAGCTCTACTTCTCTCTCTTTAAGCTCATGAAATCTTGCCATTTCAGCTTGTTGATCATCATCTAATCTCTTTGCAGCCTCTTCACCCAACCTCTCCTCCTCCATTTGTTTTCTGGTTCTTTTTCTAGAAGGAGGAGCTTCTGCTACAACTTTGGCTTTTCCTTTATCAACACCAGATGAAGCAGCAACAGTTGTCACACTAGCAGAAGTATCAGGTAAAGATACTTGATCAACAACAGGAACACCCATATCCATAGAAGAACCAGCATCAACATAAAAAGATAGAGACATAGCAGGCACATTAGTAGAAACAGCTTCATCAATTTGGACTTTCTGGGAAGATGGTTCTGCATCATCAGCAAGAATAGTAGGAACAAGCTTAGGAGTACTCATTCCATCCTTTTCACATCTAGACTTGATTCTATTATACTGAATAACCAATTGTTCATCTGAAAGAGCCCAAACCTGTTTCCTAGTCCAAGCATTATTATATACTGCACTGCTTTGACTTTTCACATAAGTTCTCATAAAATCCCTTTGTTGTGCTTGAGTCATTGGTTTATCCCTTTTTGCTTTGGCAATTTGCTCATCTGCTTCTTTCTTGCTCTGCTTCATAAGCTTAACAATTTCAGAAGGCCAATCATCTTGACTCACATCCTTTCCAAGAATAGTTGTGGCTAAACCAGGAGTAGCAATCACTTGTCCACCAATATGCTGCCAATTTGATTCATCAAAATTTGAAATAGCAGCATCCAATTCTCTCTGTCTTTCAAGAGGCAGAGTAGAAATATACTTGTTTTGAGCAGATTGAAACTCTTTGTCATATTTAGCTTGCTCTTGCTTTGCCAAGTCTGTGCTCTTCTTGTGATCTTCCCATTCTTTCAAAAGTCTTTCTTGTTCAAGTTTTTCTTCTTCTGAGATAAGATCATCAGCACATACTTCAGCACCTTCAGCTGAATCATCATGAGGAATGACTAACTCTTCCATAGGATCAGCAGTTAAATCTTGAACATCTGAATCAAGTAGAGTATCAGCAGATCCTGTAGTCTGAAGAGTTGCAGTGGTGTCTTCAGGAGAAACTTGCTTAAGAACAGATGAATCATTGTTAGGTGAATCCATATACTCTTTACCAGCTACAAAGAATGTATCTACTGATGCATGAACCCCATCAGTAGTCTTGTCAGCAGCAATATCACTAGTTGGTTCATTCTCCTGAAGAGTATCACCAGCATCTGTCATAAGAGTCTCAGCAACATTAGACACCTTAGAAGATGCAGCAGCCTTCTCTGCCAAATACTGTCTTCTACTCCTTCTGCTGAACTGAATTGTCTTCTTAGGTTTTGAAGAGTCAGTAACTTTGGGATAAGAAGCATGAGTCTGTCTAGCAACTTCAGCCAAGATCTCAAGGGAATCCAAATTTCCCTCCTCATGTACTTCATCAGCATCAATCACAACCTTTCTTTTCTTCTACTGATCAAGTTGTGCTTCCAAATCCTGAACCTTTCTTTTCAACAGTTCAATCTCACCACCAAGAGTAGATTGGGGTATCTGCAAGCTCGTTTTGTAGATCATCAGTCCTTTTAATATACCTGCAAAGCAAATCATGTACAGAGGTGAGAGTAACAGGGTCCTTTGCTCCACCAACAGATTGCTCTGTGGTAAATGGAGCTTCATTGAACCTATCAGGAGAAACAGACATATGTACAACATTGGAAGAGCCTACATCATATGGCTCTCTCACAAGACTAGGTGTGGGTAGTCTAGTAATCTCAGGCTCAAGAGGTGTAGGTACTTGGGTACCAAGAGAATGAATTATCTCTTCAACCTCAGTAACAAGCTCATCAGGAGCAACATGAGAAGGTGATGGAACAGGACTAGGTGACTGAGGTAAAGGGGAAGGTGGAGGTTGGTTAGTAGAAACATTCAATGCTTCAGCAGTTGTAGATGGCTTTCCCTCATTTACCACTGAAGGATTACAATCAACAACAACACCAGAAGATGATGGATTACCATCATCAGCAGCATGTTGAGAGGGCATATCACCAGTAGCATCACCCTCACCTGCATCATCATGGCCATGTGGCAACATAGCAGCTAACAGAGGGCGATGCACCCCATCATAGTTAGTTTGCATAGAGGCAAATAACTTAGAACCAAGACTCTTAATGGGCACATGAATTCTGTCTACTGTGGTTATGTCTAAAATTATTTGTAGAAACCTAGGGTACATTAAAAACTTATGCTTTTGCTTCTCAATAATTTCTATCATATTATCAAAAATAAACTTTGAGAAATTATAGGTTAACCCTTTAGAAAGACAGACAATACCACAACCCAATTGGGTAGAGAACTGATCCCAGCCACCAGACTTGTTGCTGATACATTGGACCAGTAAATGCACCAAAAACCTCCACTTGGGACAGAACTGATTCTTAAGCCACTTAGTTGTGTCAGTGCTTTGATAACCAGCTTCCCTCAACCCATCAAGAATTTCTTCAGTGTTGGAGTGAAAAACTCCATTCTCTTCATCCAAATGAAGCTTTGTCCTTATCAAACTTTCAGTCACCACATACTCATTTCCATCAATAGTAGCCACAATCTCTGTGTCAGATCTTATCCTAGCAGATGCCCAAAATTGCTTCACCATAGATTCATATATCACATTTGGAGAATGTGTTAAAGCATAATGAATCTTTGAACGCTGTAGAAACTCCACCATTGAATCATACAGTTCAGGACCTTTAGTCTTTTTCAGAACAGAAAACTTGTTATGATCTTTCTTTAATTGAAGTGTTGCCATTTGAAGGATTTGTGAGAGACGGTTATGAATTATGCAAATGAATGATGGGTTTAAATTGATTGATGAGGGAATACTTTAGTTTTGGTGAATAAATGCAAAGTAGGTTATAAATGGAAGTTCCCCAATCGTGGTCAAAAAATATCGGAACAAATCATTGACCATATCTGACGTGTAAACTTCTCCATCCAATTTCAAAATTACCCTTCAGCAGAAACGAAAGTCAATCTGCTGATGAATGATCAATCAGTAGAAACCACTCAAGAGTAAAAATATCTTCAGTAAATATCTTGATTTTTACTGTGCCACCCACTCGCATTAATTATCATAACGCCTTGACTTCGCCTATTTAATAACCCCCAAATTATACCTTTACAGATATCAATTACCCCCAATTGGTATCAAAACCCTAATTTCTCAATTAACCCAAATTCTTCACCAAATCATGTCTTCCAAGCCAGAAATCATCGACATAACCTCCTCCACTTCCTCCTCATCATCATCAGAAGATCTTCCACCTTATCCTTCTGATTTAGATGATTGAGATGCAGCTAGAGAGCTAGAGAGATGATGGAATGCATTGGAGATGGGTGAACCAAGCAATGACCCCATTCCTGCTGAGAGACAATATGTCTCTCCCTTTATCTTTACTTCTGATGAAGACTCTTCAGAGGATGAAGACGAAGATCCATCATTCCTTCCACACCAGAGAGATCTCAACCAAGGCCAAGGAAGAGTAATCCATCTCTTCCAACATCACGGGATGTGGTGTTGGGTCTTCCTGCTTTAGGATCTGGTGCTTCATACCATGGACATAGGGGAAAGGGCAAGAAGGCATAGGTGGTGGGTAAGGGGAAAAGGAAATTGGAGTAGTTGATGATGGGATGTTGCCAAGGACCAAAGATATAAAACTAGGTTCTTGAGCATCTTCTTGCCTTGAACTGAAGATATAAAACTCGGTTCTTGAGCATCTTCTTCGTCATCATCATCATTCTCTCCTTTTCCATTTTCACCTTCAGCTTCTTCATCGTACTGGTCATGCATATCCACCAGCCCTTTTGTAATAGATGATAGAAGCTTAGTATTGGTTTGGTAGACATAACATAGGAATGATCTTTTTATTCCCCTTTGAAGTTGATTGTAAGCTGTAAATTGTTTCTTGAATGAATGAACAACTTTTCTTATTTGTCAATTTTTTTTGAATTTTACTTCAGTAGAAGCAATGAATCTCAGCATATTTGACTCTTCAGTAGAAACAATTCTCAGCAAACATGACCACATTCCCTTTGAAACAGCTCTTGGTGAATTTCAAATAAAGATCAGCAACTTCACATAAGGACATTCTGCACAACAGACACAGAGTAACAAACAAAACAAATAAATCTTACAGAAACATTAGTTGGTTAGTGTTAGCCAAACAATAATATACAGAAATTATACAAAGTTTACAATGACAATCCTCCCCTGAGGCATATGCCTCCCCTGAGGCTTATGCCTCTCCTCAAACTTTGCAATCAAGGGTTAAGCATACCAATATGGACCACTAAGTGTTGAAACCTAGGTCCATCAAAAGCTTTAGTTAATAGATCTACCACATTATCATCTATGTGAATTTTAACCACTTTAATCAAATGTTTTTCATATGCATCCCTGATAAAGTGGTGCCTGATTTCAATATGTTTGGTTCTATTATGAAAAACTGGATTTTTAACAATGCAAATGGTACTTTGATTGTCAATAAAAATGGTGGTATTCATGAAATTAAACCCATAATCTAGCAATTGATTCTGAATCCATAGAACCTGTCCACAACAATTGGCAGCAGCAACATACTATGCTTCAGTAGTAGAGGTAGCAACAATGGTCTGTTTCTTGCATTGCCAAGAAATCAATCTTCTTCCAAGAAATTGGCAACCTCCAGTTGTGGATCTCCTATCCATATTGGCACCAGCATAGTCACTATCACTAAATGCTTCCAACTTAAAAGGAGATTCTTTTGGGTACCAAAGACCTAATTTGGGTTGGCCTTTCAGGTACTTGAAGATCTTTTTTGACAGCATTCAAGTGAGAAGTAAGGGGAGTGACCTGGTGCCTAGAACAAGCACTCACAACAAATGTAATGTCAGGTCTAGAAGCAGTCAAATACATCAAAGAACCAATCATGGACCTGTACAAATGGACATCCACAGGAAGATCAGGTTCAACATTGTTCTTTGGTTTGGGAGCCTCATAGGGTGTAGTGGCAGTTCTGACATTTTCCATATCAAATTTCTTCAACATATCTCTTACATACTTATCCTGACTGATAAAGATACCATCAGGTTTCTGCTGAACTTGTAAACCCAAAAAGAAAGTGAGCTCCCCCATGGCACTCATCTGAAACTCTCCCTTCATCAAGTCCTCAAACTCCCTACACCATTCTTCTTTAGTGGAACCAAATATGATATCATCCACATAAACTTGCACTAGAATGATATCCCTGGAGTCTTTCTTAAGAAAGAGGGTCTTGTCAATGGCACCTCTTCTGTAACCATGCTTCAGCAGAAATGCAGAAAGCCTAGCATACCAAGCTCTTGGTGCCTGATGTAGTCCATAGAGAGCTTTAACAACCTTATAAACATGATTAGGATGATCTGGATCTTCAAAACACTTGGGTTGAGTCACATAAACCTCCTCTTCAATCTCCCTATACAGAAAAGCACCTTTTACATCCATCTGATATACCATAAAACCCATATAAGATGCATAGGCCAAGAAGATCCTGATTGCTTCAACTCTAGCCACTGGTGCAAAGACTTCATCATAGTCTATGCCTTCCTCTTGCCTGAACCCCTGAGCCACTAATCTTGCTTTGATTTTCACCACAATACCCCTTGCATCTCTTTTATTCTTCAAAATCCATTTTTTCCCAATTACAAATTTACCTCCATGGAGAGGTACCAGTATCCAAACCTGCTGATTCTTAAATTGCAGCATCTCTTCTTGCATTAATTCAAGCCAACTTGAATCAGCAAGTGCTTGAGGAACACTGGTTGGCTCCATTTGAGAAAGGAAGCAAGCAAACAGACAATGTTTAAAGTCTGTATGATTGTCCCTTTGTTGATTGTAGACATAGGAAATGAAAGCAACTTCACCATATTTAGTATTCTTCAGAGTACTTCTAGTTCTAACAGGTGCTTGAGGATCTCCAATAACCTTTGATAGGGGATGAGCAATATTGATCCTCTTAGTTGCTGTGGGGTTGACATTGATGGTGGTTTCAAGGTTGTTCACAGTGGGTCCAAACTCACTGTCATAGGAAGAGGAGTTGAAGATGCCAGCTTTGGGTTGGTGATGACCAAGATCAGAAGGACTTGGAAATCTGGTATATGGTTTCCCAAAGTCTGTGGACACTTTAGTGAAAATAGGAGATTGTGCAGTAGGACTATCAGCAGATTTGATCACATCAGAAGGAACAGGAGAGCCTTTAGTAGAACTGTCAGCAGCATCCTGGTTTCCACTGACTGCTTGTGCTCACTAAGTCTCTTAGCTTCCTGAGTGGCTGCATGTTCTTGCTTCTTGAGTCTAGCAAGATCCTCTGCATAGTGTGACTCATCTTCATGCTCATCAGCAGAATGATCACCTGCAAAATGGTTAGGAGGAAAAGAAGGTACAACAATGGTTTGTTCATCTTTCTCAGAGTCACTCTCTGAGTCATCATCCAGGGTACCTGCAGGGTTAGTAGGAGACTCTTTTGTACCTGCAAATTGGTTAGAAACACGTCTAGTATAACCCAAGTGATCAGTTAAGTAATCCAGGTCAAAATACCAAGTATGACCTTGTCCTTGAACATTAGGCTGATCTTCTAGGAATCTTAGGTTAAGGGTCTCTTCTATCTTTCTAGCATTTAAATCGTACACCCTATAGGCCTTGCTATGAGCTGAATAACCCACATATATCTCTCATCAGCTTTCCCATCAAACTTTCCCAGTGTATCACTAGTATTCAAAATGCTCACTTTACAACCAAAAGGTTTAAGGTAATGAATATCAGGAACTTTCCCAGTGAGAAGTTCATAACGTGTCTTGACATGAGGTCTAGTGGTGGATACCCTGTTCAAAACATAACAAGCAGTGCTTACTGCTTCAGTCCAGAACATAGTGGGTAACTTAGAGTCTGCAAGCATGGATCTTGCTGCCTCTATTAAGGTCCTATTCTTCCTTTCAGCAACCCCATTTTGTTGTGGGGTCCTTGGAGTGCTGTAGTCCCTTTTTATCCCTTTAGACTTACAAAGTTCTATTAAAATTACATTTTTGAACTCTGATACCACTTGTTGAACCTTAGACCTAGATAGATCTTTGAGCACTCGTGGATCGCTAGTTATGTTAATGTAATCACTAACACACTAAAAGAAAATCTCTGAAACTTGTATTCTAAAGCGGAAACAAACACAAGTATAAACAATCTGAATACTAAGAATTCTTGATTCTCTATGGATCTTTTAATAATACTGAAAGTGTTTTCTAAGAACGTGTACCCAATTCATAATCGTGTGTTCCTTTTCTACACAAGGAACCCTAAACCGTTTCACAAGAAACGTATCTTCTAAAAACCTTAAAAGATATGCATTATCACTTCCTAAATAAACTCATGCATATCCTAACTATATTACATAATATACGGAATATCTATTTCCGCAGAAACTAATAATGCTGAAACTAGACTTCAGCAGATACACTGCTTCAGCAGGAACCAGCTCTTCAGTAGTAACCGTCAGCAGAATTCTCAATTAGCAGAATTCCTAACACAAGCATTAACACATCCAAATATTGGTACTACCCTGGATGTCAAAGTGTAATCTTAAAGTACAAAATCATGATGGTCTTTCCGAATGCAGAGTCCATGGCCCACTAGACTATCTATCTTATAGGTAACCCTATATTTTTAACTAATACTTTTATAAACAATTCAATTATACTACATCAATTATCTGTCTTTACAGATACAACTTCAGGGCATACCTAAGTGACAATACAGCAACAACGATGATCACGTTTTTTTCACCTAAGGCAAATGATATTGTTGGTATAGACTGTAACTCATTGGTAAACTCTATCATTGATCCTGACCCTAGAAACATCCCTGAAAAAATACAATCGATTGTCGGCAAAACACACATCTTCCAGTTTCAGTATAACACCTCTTCCAAACAACCCCCACCAGAATTTATTTTTAATGAACTGTTGGATACACCACCCCAGACAAAACTCATTGAGGACACACTAACAACTTCAAAGTAACACCTAAAATTTAATGAACCTAAATCCTAACATACTAACAACGTTTTCTGTTGCAGGTTCACAGACACCACATGAGGCCCATGCAATACATGAATCAAAAATACCTGAATGTTAACAAATCACGCTTCCCGTTCAGCCTGTTGAAACAGCAGCACCAACTGGCAAAATGGAGACAACAAGACCAGTTGTATCACAGCAGTAGCCTGCAAAAGGTAATGACCTATGAGTCTTTCAAAACATTCACAATTCCACATTTCATGTAGCAATACATGATGACCTATATTTCCTCTTACAACAGCAGAGGCTAAACACACACAATCGCCACAGCAAAATCTTGCAGGAGAAAAAGACCATCCAGGTAACAATATTACATACTCTCTTTAATGATTACTGATACGTGGGAATCGCACCAGGCTTTACCTCTCGAGGGATCTCGAGAAGCTTACAACCCCCACCAGGCAGTGTACCTGATCGTTGTAGTATAGTATAGTGACAAGTACCGGGGGATTGATCGTTCAACTCAGGAATAGTGTCGCTAGGATTAGAAAGTCTCCTAAACTAAGTCTAAAGGTAAGGGATGATTCTTTTTGTATTTTTATATTTTATTAAAGCAAGTAAAATCTCGGGTTTTGGAAGAGTGGACGGAATTAGTTGCTAGTCAACTAACCCAATTAACTAAAGATGCAATCAAAATAAAATAACAAAAATGAAATGAAACTAATTATACTATTGTGGTGTAAACAATGATGGGGAAAGTTGTGTTTACTTAGGTTTCATCACTCCCTAGATATCTTTTACAGGTTGATAGTTTGTTACAATTGCATGGATAACAGGTCATATTCCTTAATACTAGTCGTAGGGCCGTGTACAATATTCCCTAACTCTATAGGATCCTACTTCACTCCTATGTCGAGCCGTTAGAAGCTCCTAACATGGGATCATTAGAATTCTCCTACGCATTAAATACAACCAAATATCATAGTACACCTCCGATCATGTTTCTTAAGACGTTCAAGCAAGTTACCAATGGAAGTCTGCCATTTTTCTTAAGCCTAACATCGAATACAATCATCCGTAACAACTATAAACAAACAAACCACCTATAATTAACATCTAGGTTTCACTACATCTAAGCAAACACAAAAGTAATCTAGCCGAGCATGTTAAATTGAAGACAAGTGTAAGATATATTCAAACAACACATAGACATATTGATTGAATTGAAAGAGTACTTATCTCAAATTGAACATGAAAGTTTCAAAGGGTTGAGACCCTTGAAAAAGCTGGAAAATTCGACCTAGGGTTTTTTATCTCAAAGTTGCACACACATGAATGAAAATTGGAAAACTATATATAGATAATACAGGGTTACGGCGTCATGTGTAAACATGTGACGCCATCAACTCGCCGCCTATAATGAAATCGGATTATCTAGATCCACTTTTGACGTCGTCATGTGTAAAGTTGTTCTGGGCCGTCACAAATACTTGGACCATGACGGCCTTGGGTGATGCCGTCATCTCCAATGCACAAAACTCTCTGGATCGTCATGTGTATTGTCCACATCTACCTCTTGTATTACTCTTGACGCCGTCATTAAGGAATATGTGACGCCATCAGGTACTGTTCTCAGCAAGGAAAATTAAGACTTTGTCGTTTTCTTCACTTTTATGCTCCAAAAACGTCCAAAATGCTTCCTTTTCCATATTTCACTCCAAAAGTACCTAAAATGACAACAGAAACGATTTAGGGCAATATTTGATCAAATAATCTCGAATCCAGGCTTAAATGACCCCCTAAAAACGGTTCATTTTTCGCCTCATCAATTACACATACTGAAAAAACAAACAAATAAACATTTTTATTATACTTATGTTGTCTCTCTTTCTCAGGTCAAATACCACCACAGGCAGAACATGTTTTCCCTATAACATCATCAGAAACGGCAACGCCAGCAAGCAGTAAATCAGGAATTGCAAAAAGACAATTCTTTCACGACAACACAACAGATGCCAAAAAAAAAAAGAAAGACTGAACATCTCAGGGCAACAAACCAAAATACACTCATGCTTCATGCTTTTGTTAATCACTATCTTTTGAACCATCGTTTGGAGCAGCTTCTAATGTCCTTATGCATGTAAAATAGTAACAGACTTAGACTTTTAGTCACTATCTTAAGCTCCTTTAGTGATGTATTCACTAATAATGGCAGTAAACCTTTTGTAAAACGATAACATAACTATAATGACTAAGCTATATGTACAGTAATCAGTGGTATTAGCAAAATCCATCTCTTACATTAACTATTTATTATAGCAAAAATCACGACAGAAAACCATAAACAAGTTGGTGCATTTTATTGATAAACTAAATATCTTACAATACATGACCATCATAATATAAAACATACTACAAGACCTACACCAACTTATAACACCATTAATCATACAACCATCACCAACCACACATGAAACTAATCATGCACCTCCATGACCATGACATGATGACGTTTCTCAGGAATCGCCCCAACCAAAACATCCAAAAGATTAATAACCGCCTGTAAAAACACCCCGTTTCTTGCTTGAGCTTGCACCAAACACTCCATGCCATCAGCGGAAGGCACATCAAAATCACTAAACCTACCCTGTCCCTCCTCAATCAATTCTCCAAAGTTTGCAATTTTTTCATGTAAGCCATTACGCCATTCAGTAACCTTTTTAACAAAACCCTGAAGCTCAGTTTCCTCTTGAATAAAAACAAATTTGAAACAATCTTTTATTTCATCCGATCCACACAACTCCTTAAGTTGTTCAAACTTTGGCATAGAAACCATTTTCTTTTATTACCACCAAAGTTTGAAAAAGAAAACTAAGGTATAACTTAAAATGACCACCATATGTAGCTACTTATATAGACCACAAATCCTTACCTAAACCAGTTACCACAACTAAACTAGAACAGTGTTTACTTTGGTCATCTTTACGAGGCAACAGTCTTCTTAGATAATGATGAACAAAAAAGTATCTTTAAAAAAACATGCAGAGAATCACCTGCTACATCTATACTCTAAAAGACTTGACAACTCCTACAACTTTTATTGACCACAAAAATGCTTTCATTCATTGATTCTATTTATACATATGCTTCTGCCACAAACCAACAACCAAACCATACATAAATATACAATAATTAATTAAACAGAAACATATTACTTAAAAGTCTAGAATTTTATTTATATAAACAAGGGCATTACACAAATCCCAGATATACTATGAATTTGATACACCTGAGACACACCATCCATTAGCAAAAGCATCCTAAAATACCATACTACTACTTTAACCTAGCACGAACATACAAAAGCATACCACACCAACCATATAGACCACCACAGACCACACTGACACAAAGAAATTACTTAGGTTTTCCTGACTTTCTTGATCATACGAGATATCTCACCAACCTTTATAGCAGCAGCATAGCTCATCTGCATCAACCTCCCTATCTCTGCAAAATCCTCCTCTTCAGCAACCTTGAGATCAAGCAGACATTCGTCCAAAACAGGCCCTCCAGCAAGCTTCCTTAACTCTAAAATTATTTCATGCCTCTCCTCAATCCTCGCATGAACCTCTTCAATCATTACATTATAGGTCTTTGAATCATCCATATACGCCTTCATCTCTCTGAAAAAAATCGCCTCAAGAACCTTATCCACACGCCTATCACCGATTTCCCTTGCGATCTTCAAACACTTGCGAAATTTACGAGCCATAGCCAAACAATTTCGTGTTATGAAACGCGATCTCAGATTCAGAAACCCTAATTTCAAGACTGCGACACACCCTTATCCTCAAATGAATAAACGAATACAACCCTTTAAAAAAACAACGTCTTTGGCCCACTAACAGGAATGGCCCAAAAATAATATTGAAGCCAAAAAAAAATACTTCTACTTGACAATGAACATGACCAAATACTTTTCGTTAATTCGTGCAAATCAAATTTAACACTTTCGACAAATATATTCATGCAAATCAAATTTAACAATTTCAAGACTGCGACACACCCTTATCCCCAAATACACCCGCAGCAAAGCGCGGGTTAACAAGCTCGTTCAAATCTAAAGTACATGCTTAAGTCCATAAAAGTGCCCAGCTCATAAAACATCGTATATATAAAAGTTTGAATGGACTAAATGAGATATGTTTTATATTATCGTTAATTAAGAAATAAATAAAATTAATTAATTAATTAATTAAAAAAAAGAAGGAAAAAAAAGAAAAAGAAAAAAAAAAGAATTCTATTATAAATAGAGTACAATAATAAACATCATGAACACAAGAATGAGAGGAGGAAGAATTCTTATTAAGTGGTAACCCAAGAGGTTACATTAAGGGTGTATTTATAAGATACAAACCCTAATAAGATATGATGAATAGACATCACCTATAAGCCCATAAGCCGATATTTACAATACTCCTCCTTGGATATTTATCGTTCATTATACTTCATAGACTGCCTCATCAAAAACCTTATCAAGAAAAACCCAATGGGATACAAAAACTTGATGAAGGAAAAGAGTGCAGTGCGTATAATATTCCTCCTCCTCATTTTAATGTATATATATCAAGCATCGCATGCTAATCTTCTAAACGAGTTTCTCGTATACTTTTGTTGGCAACAACTTTACAAAGAAGTCCATCAAATTGATGATGTTAAGAATAAGTCTTGCAAAAATGACAAAATATATGTGTAGCTTCCAACCCAATATCAAATCAATTGGTTGTAAAGTATACAATGCATGTACAAATATTAAAAGAGAAAAATACTCTTGTGATGCATATTAATTACAAAATTGGCATCCAAACCTCAGTTGTACTTATGTATGGTACTTGATGACCAACTATTTCTTTAAGACATGTGCAAAAACAATTTATATAATATGTGTCAAAAATCATTTTGATCCATATACGGATTCATTCAACTTTATCTGATAAAGTTATTGAGAACTTTATTAATCGTATCTAGAAGTTGAAGTTGTAAGCCATGCTTGAGACATTACAGATCATTCCTTATTTAGAGCGAATTAAATACTTCAATATTGATTGTCTGGTAAAATATCAATAAGATATTTACATCCACCTCGAGACAATGTCTTTTAATAATCAACTTTGTGTTTTTGTGAATTTATTTATTCACAACTCATGTCCTAAAAGACATAACTTTAGAGCTCTTATTTCTCATTCGCACAAAGACTGATGTATATCCAATAGATTTTACACATTCATGTGTATGGACTTCATGTCCTAATACTTCTCGTATTTTCACGAGATTGTGTCTTTCATGTTAGTCAATCCTTTCGTTGGATGCACTTTTTGAATAATAATTTATTTATGATCCTCATTATGCATAATAGTAAGCGCTATATTGTATGTAAACAAATTTGTCGACGTCGTTTATGTCTCGATTCCATATAACTTTAGACATGATATAATTTATTGAGATCTCATTAGCCATTTGAGGTTCTTTGGAACCTTCATGTCTAGTGTCTCTTTTTGGGACTATCATGGGGTCTTTTATACCTCGAACAACCATCTTGTTTTCATGCTCCATATTTTTCATCGAGGATTTTATTTGAAATCGTTTTGTCTACCATGCTTGAGGCATGTCATAATAAAATAGTGTCCTTGAGGGACAACTTCTAATTAGAGCATGAGTAGCTGAAACTTTGTTTTTAGCCAATATTTATTTTTGGCTAATAGATTATCCATTTTAATAATCAATTCATTAAATTTCTGTAAAGAACTGCAAAAATCCCTAAAATTAACAACGTTTAAATTATATACTTATCTCTGTCATTATTTTTAATCACCATTTTTACCGGGAAATTTAAAATGTTTCTTATTTTACTATATTAACGAAATCACGTCATCCCATAATTCACCAAATGACGGAACAAGTTCTCAACACGTTTAACGAAACTTAAATATTTCACTAATCATATTTAAACACTAAACCTAACTTAACACTAATCAAAAACTAACGGGCCCTTAATTATTTTCAAGCCCAATCGGCCCAATCCTTAAAACATATTATTTTCTTATTTCATATATAGTTCGACTAGTAAACATGCCACAAAACGACTCTCGTTCTCTCAAATCTTAAACACGACACTTATATATTTTTGCACCACCTCGTTCCTCACCTGGTGAACTATTAACGTGCCCAATCTCAGAATCACATGCCGAGTATTGATATGTTTGTGGAGGGCAATCCATTCGGTCTAAAACAAACTAACTCGACATAAGTTTATATTCAAAACTTAACCGTTTTGACTCCGGTTCATTTCTATGCAATCCTAATAATATTTCTATCATAATTTCATGTTACAAGTCGAGTTCCATCCTTAAATATCAAAGGTTACACGATTTTTCCAATTTGTATATATATATATATATATATATATATATATATATATATATATATATATATATATATATATATATATATATATATATATACTAGTCGACATGCATGATTACTCACCAAGACAAACATCCATGTTTCATGCTCTCACACATTCTTATTATAGTCATAAAATGTCTAAGAGTCATCCCTTCACTGACATGAATAGTTCACTCAAGTGGGAATGTTTCTAAAATCACTAAAACACAAAATGTGTACATATATACACGTAAATACTTTCTCTTTCGCTACCTCTTCCCCCTCAGCTCATGCAATATTTTTCTCAGTCCCTTTCACCATTTAGAAAGTCCCTAAACGACCAGATTTACCCACGTTCTCCTTTGGAAGCTATCGAGTATAAACGGGTTATGATATAAATCGTTACTTGGGTTTTAAAGCGAATGTGAGAATTTCCTTGTGTCTTCTCCATCACTCACGACTCCCTACCACCTTTGAAGGTGTAGTAAGTCGTTACAATCTCTTTTGAATTCATCTTATACGTAATTCATGTCCATGCATCATTTTCTAGTTCATGTCGAACGTATTTAATTTCATATATATATATATATATATATATATATATATATATATATATATATATATATATATATATATATATATATATATATATATATATATATATATACACGTACGTACAAACATATAGTACACAAAAAGTGACTAGCCCCTATCTTGGAAGGCCTAGGAGTTACGTAGCAAACTTGTTTCACGTTTATTTTTACGTTACATACATCCCTAGAACTAGAGATGGCAACGGGGCCGGGTATGCGGGGAATGGTTGATACCATCCCCATCCCCGAAGTTAGATAGTTATCCCCATCCCCGTCCCCATCCCCGTCGGGGGTCACAATTGGATCCCCATCCCTATCCCCAATGGGGAATCGGGGATTTTTCCCCATTACATAATTGACATTTTAAATAGATTTCAAATGGTGCAACCATACTAAAAGCAAACAAAATTCATTCATTAGATTAAGTTCAAGCATTCGACAAAACATAGTAAATAGTACTACTTATCGTAAGTACGAAAACGACTACAATTGGAAACAAAAACGAGAACTAATCCAACATGCAAAGGTACAACGACTATTAACAAGAGTATATTAGCTATTAATTGAGAAGATTTTAAATATTATATACATATATAATTTTATTCATGTATAAAAGATATTCGGGGACGGGGACGGGGACCCGAGGGTATTACCATCCCCGCCTCCATACCCGCTTTTGAATAATGGGGATTCCCCATACCCGGTCAACTCGGGCCAGTCAAATTGGGGTCGGGTATCGGATTCTCCGTCGGATTCGGATTTTTTTGCCATCTCTACCTAGAACTCAATTCGTACTATATATAAAAAGTATATATAATGAAAATTTAGAGAATTTAACTAAGTCTTTTACTAGTAAAATATGTCCCAAGTCGCTTATAAAACAGCCTTTTATCTCACGATCTAATTTAACAATCACGCAATGTTTTTACGTGGCCTAATAGATGACCTAGCTAACTATCATTTTCATTTATATAGCTCGTAAAGATAAACTCATTTCGAAACTCAAAAATCGCCAAAGTAAATTGACAAACTCGTACATACCATAAACACTTAGAATTTTTCTCAGTCTTTTTACCCAGAAAACTGCTCAAAATCAAGACTAAAATGACCCCATAAAACCAAATCCGACTTAACAACCACCCATTATTTTTACACAACCTGTTTCTTCTTGCTAGAAACTAAAAGTTTCAAGTTTATACTTTGTAATGATAAGCTCGTTTAAACCCTTTAAATTGGCCAAAGTAAAGTGATTAAATCCATTTTCAAAAACTAGTTATAAAAGCTTAATGGACTGAAAAGCCCAATAAGCTGAAATTAAGCACTCCGTATAAGCTGAACCTAAAAGCTCTTTTGATATGATTTTAAAACACTGAAAATGAGCCCAAGGATAAGCCCAACTCGACTCAACGCTCACGGATCATTAAACGCTAACGGGCCTTTAATTTAACTCGTTAAAGCCCATTTATTGAAAAATAAGCTATTTTTGCAAATAAGCAGTTGAAATAAGTTTTAATAAGCTTCAATAAGCTCCAGAAAAACTCGGATATTTTTTCCCATAATTTTTGTAACTTTGACGACACCTAGAAGGACTAAAACTATCAAACCTTTAAAACAGGGACTAAAACTGTAAAAACAGAAACATTAGGGTAGAAATTGATATTAGTTAATATTCCAAGCTCAGAAAGTTATTTTGGACAAGTAGTGGACTTTAAATGCAAATATTATAAAATAAGGACTAACGGTGCAACGCTAACGCCGTTAGAGTAAAAAGTGTAAAATTGGAATAAGGACAAGGACCCACATATTATATTTAATTATATATTAGTTAGAGTAAAAAGTGTAAAAAGTGTAAAATTGAAAAAAGGACAAGGACCCATCACGTCATATGCATATTAATTACATTTTATTTATATATTAGTAAATTTTACGTTAATAATATATATAACGATATTTTAACTAATTATCTTTACGTATTATTATCATCATGATTAAAAAGGGAAAACTTTAGAAATAATAACATAACTTGTTATAGTATTATAAACATAAGAATTTCATTTGCATATCATCTTTTCATCATAATGATTAATCGTGATTCATTTACCAAATAGTATTTGGTCAAATTCTCAGATAAATTTACTTATCAGGTTGTTTATTGAAAACCGTCATCATAATCTCATCCGACTTTACTTTTCATCATTTCAGTATCAATCGAGGTGAGTCATAGCCCCATTTCCAATATTTGTTTTTAACTCATTGGGGGAGATACATGCTTACATATACTTTGATAATTTTATAAGTATATCAATAAATTACATGATTCAAATCAATTTCCTTATTAATATTTATCTGATATGGTTTATGACTTAAGATGTGATATATATATATATATATATATATATATATATATATATATATATATATATATATATATATATATGTGTGTGTGTGTGTGTGTGTGTGTGTGTGTGTGTGTTACTGGCAAATTACTTATCTAGAATACTGAACTCAGATGATAATGTTTCTAAAATGATTATTGTGGCATGATACTTGACTATACTATAACATCCTGAATGATTCCATTATCTCTATATGATATTTTTATGTTTTAACAGAAATAATTGCTAGAAAGAGCACAAATACTCTAGTTACATCATTACCTTGATATTCCCTAAGTTACCTTATTGCTATAAAGTCCCTCAATCATGAGCCATTAATCACTTGTATGTGAGCGCGAATATAGTGAACAGCTTCGAAACCTGTTGAGGCTTGACATCCTATCCCACTAATACTTGATGGATGCCACATGCATGTGGTTAGTCGTATTAGTCGTGATACACTATATTTGAGTAAAAATAGGAATTGGCAAATCACCTATTACAAGAGGGCAATATTATCATTGACTTGATAATCACCTCTTTTGTTAACGTTTTGCGTGTCATGAGGCTTGGAGCAATATCCATAAGAAAATTATATGTCTTCAACATATATCTAGATACAGCTGTATAGGAAATTGACCATATTTGAATTATAAGTCTCATTAAATTAGCATCATGAGTTTCCATCTCATGTTAGGATTATGATCCATTATTTGAATTTGATTGAATATCTATATGAATTATCTATGATTATAATCAACATCACTCAATACTTGTTCTATCACTGTTAGTATTTATTACAATTATTATTAAATATTCCTTAATCTATTGAAATAAATGGTTTTCCATAAAACTCTATAAACTCACCAACCTTTGTGTTGACACTTTTAAGCATGTGTATCTCAGGTAATTAATGGAGTAGGACAAGACACGGAGCGGGCATTTATTACTCTAATAAATTAAAATGGTGTAAAAATCAAATATGTCATTCTTACAAGCCTTTATATCTTTTAATAAGATTCTAAATCAAATGGTTCATCTTTTATCAAAAATATTATTTGAATGACAAATAACTTTTAAAACGCTTCTTTTAAGCAGTTTTATGTGATTATAACTTCGATCCTCCCCGTAACACCCAAATTACTTTTCCGCTGCTAAACCATAAATTTAGGGGTGTTACAATTTCTTTCGAGGATCAATAGAATATGATAATTCATTCTGAATTTGCAGCTACTTCTCTCCTCCTAAAGGAATTATCCATCTTCTATATCCCATATATGTGCATTTAGGTGGAGTAATTTGCACATAGAAGAACTGAAATGGGATATGTTTGGTTTATAACCAAAACCAATTATAAAAGGGAGGATTTATAATAACATATTGGCATGATGCTAATTTTGTTGTTGTGCATATTATAATATGGCCCCATACAACAACACAAGTTTTTCTCTCAGTTTCATTTGATAATTCAGAAGTAATTCATCGCATTTTCATAATGAAATACTTATTCTTGAATGTTAGGCTCGCATTGAGCTATTAATCATGCAAACCTGAGGTTGCGATTCAGTGACCATTTAGACGATGCATCGATTTTAAACTCTAAATGGTTCATACAATGGATTTTTATGCCTACATATATCCATTTGTTTTCTTTCCAGAAAATTGAGGAATTGAGTCCCCATTCTAGTTGATAGATTAATAATCAACTTCTTTTGAGAGATAATACCATTTATATTAAAGAATCGTATTCTTCTATAGGTTCACATCATTAATGACTCGGGATGGTGTAACCGTTCATGCCAAAAATATTATAATTATAGCTCATAAACTTATGTTATGGCTATGATTAGCTTTTACTAATCTTTATATAATGCATGTCGAGGATGATACAAAAGAATATAATGTATCATTAATATTTAACTTCGTTCCTCATGACAATTATTTCTTTTACGGAGCAATGTGCTATCATAGATTCTTAAATCTATGAATATAGTGTGTAATATCTTTGACACACTTGTATATTGCATACATCACATTGCATTTTTGCATAAATAGCTTTTTTGTTTGCTCCTTTCTTATTGTATTTTCGCCACTACTAGTGGTTTGTCATTGTCATACTACCTCGACCATAGCATTTACCATGATAAATGATCTTTAACCATTTATCGTTACATTGTCACATTCACATGAGGGAATGAGGATCTCATATTGAGGGAATGAACATCTTATGTTGATCATTTTATCACATTCGCTTGAAGGAATGGAGATTTTTATGTTGCAACTTGAGGTTGCCAACCAATTTCTTTTAACACAACAATATGGAGCAAATTTAGTAAACGGGTTTATCATGTTTGTTCAAAAGATGCCCATTTCTTTTATATCAAAGCATTGTTCTCGATATATGAGTATATGCGAGGCATTAACCATCTCATCACATTTTTTTTCATCATTCAGATGTAATTACTTAATATTGCAAAAAATGTGCTCGCATTTGCAAGAATCTCTTGCTTATGATGGTCAAATCTTTCTTTTAGATTTT
Source organism: Artemisia argyi (assembly GCA_030686995.1). Taxonomy (NCBI): domain Eukaryota; kingdom Viridiplantae; phylum Streptophyta; class Magnoliopsida; order Asterales; family Asteraceae; genus Artemisia; species Artemisia argyi. The sequence continues at coordinate 35,589,009 of CM060676.1, read as the reverse complement.
GAGATACATCTAACGGATCTTTCACCGTTATATATTTTCTTTTTAATTCAGATCTAACACTGAAATTGTGAGACCGAACTCGCTTTTTTTTTTTTTTTTTTTTTTAAATGCAGCTTGAGGTGCATAGAATCATAGCGAGATTTTTTGGAAATATTACTTGCTTTTGTGTGGTAATGTATCCTTGAGATCTTACCATAATTTAACGAATCTTTCATCATTAAGCTAAGTATTCGCTTTTAAGGTCTCCACGAAGAAGACGAAGTTCTTCTTAAAAAATTTATAGTTAAAATATATCTTAACATCAAAAATCCACACAAATATTAGAAACAAAAGTCCAAAATTGCAACAAATTTTAATTGACCATAAATCGCGTGCACTGATATGACGTTCAAATTTATATGACCGGCAACATATAAACCTTAAAGTCTAAAAGAATCGAACTAGTCTACTTATCGCTGTAGTTGGAATTTTAAATTATTAACCAAACTTAAGATCGAGACATACATGGTATCAAATCACTTAACATAGATAGCATAATTCATTCTCAATTTACATAGGCGCAACCAATTATAGATAGCATAATTCATTCTCAATTTACATAGGCGCAACCAATTATACGAGCCAAATAACATTGTATAAAGAAGAATCAATATCTTGAATAAATGATTAAAATAATTACTAATATGATCAGTTACAAAAGAAATTTACACACAAATACATATTAGTAAATTAATGCTCATAGATCATAGTGATTTTTTTTTTATTTAACAAATACTATGAATCATTAATTAGCAATTCACGTCAGTTTATTTTATTTTTTATTTTTTTTAATACTCAAACAAGCATATATATATAATACTAGTATTTAACATGAGTTCAAGATTTACCTTGAATAAAAACTGAATTGACTGAACCAATTGCTCCCTTTATTAAATTGTGAGCCGTAATATATATCAAAGCAATTTTCTAAACAAAGATTGTTAGTGTATACAATCAATCAATAACATTGTCAAGGTACAAGGGCTATAAAAAAACGATTGCATATTAGGAGATGCAAAGCCACTTTGCAACAAATAATCATAATCATACTCAGATCATGCATAGGGATGGCACCCGTGGGTAACGGGCACGGGTATCTCTAACCCGTCACCCACCCACGTAGTTTTTTCCTCACCTGTCACCCACCCGTCACCCACCAATGGGTACAAATTTCTACCCATGTCTTTACCCGCGGGTATTTGTTGCCCATGGGTAAACCCATGGGATAGTGTTATGCAACAAAATTACAAAATGACGATATGAAAACTAACTATGATACTGCGTAATAAGACACCAATCAATTTTACAAATACAAGTTTAATTATTTGATCTTTCATACTCTCTTTTTAGTCTTGAAACTCAAACAAACTTTTAGGTTAATGTGTTTTTTTAGACTTGGTAGTAACCGTTAAATGTATATCTGCAACATCATAAATATTTTAATTCATATAATTAATTTTAACATGGGTTTATGGGTACACTTACGGGTATTTTGACGGGTATACACATGGGTATTTTAAATGGGTGTAATGGGTTTATCCGCGATGGGTATGCCTTACCCGTCACCCACCCGCCACCCACTGATGGGTAAAGATTTTCACCCACGACCCACCCGTGGGTGAAAATTGACGCGTTTACCCACCCATTTATGACGGGTACCCGCGGGTTGTGGGTTTTTTCTCGCCCATTGCCATCCCTAATCATGCATGTATGTAATTAATACAATTTAATCAACATTGGTTACTAAGATTATTTTTTTCTTTTACCAAAAGTTGATAATATCTCGTGGTATTTTTCAAACCATGTTCTCGCTATTGCTATTATTGAAGCATGTTCGAGACATTCAACATAGAGAATGTTTGCCTAAACATCTCATCATTTTTATCATTCAAGTCACAATTTTTTTTCAAAACATAATACTGAAAATTGTGAGAATGAGCTCGCTTATATACTTTTATAATTTTTGCAACATGAGGTGCATTCAATTACAGCGAGCTTTCAGAGAGTTACTATCTTTCAATGGTAATCTATCTTATTAGATTTTGCCATAATTCTAACGTGTCTTTAACCATTAACTATTCTCTCTCTTTTTTTTTAATGAGATCATAGTAGAACTTGAGGTTCATACATATTTTTTTAACATAACGTGAGGTTATGATATTGCGATTCTCTTTAGAGAATAATAACTAAACTTGAGATTCATTAAAAGAGATACAATAACTTGAGGTTATTGTATTTTTAATTTATTCATTGTAATAAAACTTGAGGTTTTATTATGAATAAATATAATCATAACTAGAGGTTATGATATTGATTCATGAAAGAATCATATTAGAACTTGATGTTCTATTTTTTTTTTTTCTATTTTTTTTAATCATAACATGAGGATATAATACTGATCTTTATGAAGGAAAAAAATACATAAAAGAAACAAAATTAAAATTTACTCTTACTTGCGTTTGTGAAGAGCAATGATACTTTCATGCATGGCCACAGCCCATATGGCATTTATATTTAGTGGCATCACAGTTTTCTTTTGGTTTATTGTTTTAGTACCACGTACTGTGTCTTGCCGTCATCCATTTTAGACTTTTTAGTTGTTTAAGATATGAAAAACCACATAATATTATATCAAGAATCTTTACCCTTTAACATAATTCTGTTGTTATATATATATATATATATATATATATATATATATATATATATATATATATATATAAACTTAATTCTGTTGTTATATTGATTTAATGTCATCGGGGCTAAAAACATAAAATAAAAATAAAGTCTTTTAACATCAAAAGATTTGCTTACATATATTATTATCGATGATGATATCAATAGGTTAGTGTTTATTGAAATATTTTATGCAAATTAACATATCATGCAATAACGATTAAAGAATAAGATAATAATATAAATCTCTAAGTTTAAAAATTACCTTTTGGAATAGATCAATAAACTTTAATCGTATCACGTTAACCGTTTTTCCTTCGTTCTAATCTTATTCTTTTTTTTCCCGAGACTATCTTGCTGATAACGTATTATAAATAGAGTACAATAACAAACAACATGAACACAAGAATGAGAGGAGGGAGAATTCTTATTAAGTGGTAACCCAAGAGGTTACACTAAGGGTGTATTTATAAGATACAAACCCTAATAAGATATGATGAATAGATATCATCTATAAGCCCATGCTATTATCGCCCAGTTCCCTAACCTAATGCGGCACCGGGTTCAGACCGCAGGGAACCGTAGCATGGGGGGGGGGGGGGGGGGGGGGGGGGGGGGGGCAAAAAAGGGGGAGATAGAGAAGAGGAGGGAGTGAAGTTAGCCTATCAGTAAGCACTCCTTCTACTCTTTAGGAATCCCCTAGAAAGTAAAGGCGAGAAGCAAAAATCTTTATGATATTCTTATAAGTTCTAGTCATACAAAAGATATGTTAAAATCGCAACTCTCTTTCCCCCTTTATGCATGACTAACGAATACTTTGGTTAAATAAAACAGTTTGAATATGATGTGATGATGACAATAAATGCTTATTATTATACAATATATATATAAAAGGCAGGCGCTACAAGTCAAAATTTTGCTACAGTACATCTACAGTCCCGACCACTGTTCATGCTACAGTATGCGCTACAATTTTTTTTTAAGCGTCGCTACAGTACTCGGTATTTTTTTTTTTTAATAAATTTCTTTATGAAAAATTATTAAAAAAAAAAATATACAAAAAATAATACACTTACAAAAAATTTCTTATACAAATTTGTTTCTTTTAAAATACCAAACCAAAAAAAAAAAAAAACATACCGAAAAAACAAACAACCAAAAAAAATTTCAACCGGAACGCAAAAAAAAAAATAAAAAATAAAAAAAAATCATAAACATAAACAAATTATGCTTCCAAGTAAACATATGCATACTTCAAATAACAAAATTATTAATTACACCGTACAACCCATAAAATACAAAACACAAAAAACACCCGCCGCAACGCGCGAGTTACCCAGCTAGTTAGTAATATATTGAGTTGAAGATTATTTTTTTCGTAAACTATTACTTTTTGTTTCAGAAATAAATGCTAGATTGCATGTTTGGCTTAACTAATTACTGAAGGTAGCAACAGTACATATCAAGCAAGTTTGATTTGGCGTGATATGTGAGCTATTGGTCTGCAAGCATAGAGTGCATGTAGGACAACACACAAGTCACCTTGTGGTTGTGCTCCATGCATGACGCATACTAACAACGAGGAATGTAGATTGCAATCTTCCAAATATATAGAGACAGACCATAGAGTATACCATGAAGTTACATAATTGAGCAATTCGTTGTGCTAGCAAGTCTTAAAAAAAGAAATATGCCCCCTCCGTGACCAATCTTGTAGAGGTAACAAATGGTTCAATATTGATCATGTACATTTAATTTTCTGAAGGACCAAACTGCTGCATTTTGTAACCGCAGTAAAAAATGAGACACATCAATAGAAAAGCATATTAATGGAAAAGAAATGTGGAGACTACAATCTGAACAAGGACATGCAGTGAATTTGTAAACGCAACTACGCGTCTATGCACCTCCAAGCTAGCACGATCAATTAACTTAGGGGGTGTTTGGTACGAGTGAATGATGTAGAATGGAAATACATTTGAAAATGAAATTAGTGAGAAAGAGAATAGTTCAATAGAAAGCAAATGTATTCCGATGTTTGATATAAACAAATAATGAGAATCGTAAAAATAAGACAAAATAATTCCTTTGTTTGGAACAAACTGAAAAATAAAATTGCATGGAATGAAATAATAACACAACAATGTTTTGATTAGTTTATTGATTTTATTCAAGTCCATATTTTAATTGATCATCAAATATAACTTCACAATACAGTATTATATTCACATTATGTATATAGTAGTTTTGTGCATTAATAACTTTGCAATCACGTTTCTATCTTATTATTTTTCAATCACAAGTATGCGCTGGAGCTTTTTATTCAAGAATTTCTATACGTACACAATTACTTATATGGTTTTCTCTTGATATTATTGGATACAAATACAAGATCGAAGGAAAAAAATGTTGAACTGAAACTCAGGTCAAGCAAATGAAGGTAATCTGAAAAAAAATCAAAAAGTTTTTTGGTGATGAACTTGAAATTAGAGTGAAAAATATGTTAGGGTTCTTGATTTTTCCCCCAAATGAGAAGCATGTGCCACACACATGATTTGTTCCCTCTTTTTCATAGCTTTTTGATTCTCAAGTTGAATGGAATCCTAAATGTTTTTTGTCTAACTTTGGTGATTCTCACAATTCTCCACTTTTTTTAAAGAAGGGATTTGATTTTTAGAGAATCTTATTTTAATTCTCCATTCTCATTCTTTGTCGTACCAAACAAAGGAAATCTTTCTCATTCCGTTTCTTAGCTTTCCATTCCATCATACCAAACATCCTCTTATAATCGATTGTACGAATTCATCCTTCCCATATACATGACAATATTTGTCGACCAAGTCGTCTAGTAGGTTGATGAAACTATAACCACAAGACAGTAAAAAAAACAAGCAAAAAAATTAGAAACGACAGTAATGCACAATGATTTGTTTATTTGTTTCGGTTGATGCCCCACTAGGCAAGGAGAGTTGCCGGAACTATTCCTTGTGAGGTGGACGATGGTTGGTGCCAAAAAACACCCGGGGTCAGGGTGTTCCCGCCAATCTACAATTTTCTTTTTTTTTTTTTAGAATTTGTTTATTTGTTTATAACACTAACAAATTTATTATAATAAAAGTGGGATAACTTTTGTATATGTTAATTAGATGCCAGTATGTTGTATTTTTTATGTGAGATTATTTCCAGATGGCATAAAACTCCTTTAAAAAGGTTTATTGTATTTTTAAGATATTAGAGTTGATTTTTCTTTCACAACTTTGAACATGCTTTGGCAATATAGTTTGCGAAAGGACCACGTACACAGTGCACATATATTGACCAAAATTAACATGTGGCTTTTTGATGTAACGTATATCTATACAGTTTTTAATCAAAGTTTATGATTTAGATCCAAAATCTGATACTATAGCAAACGCCAGTCTAACTATATTCACATATACAGTAATTTCAAAACGATGGACATATGCATCAAATCTAATCGACGGTGAAGTAAGTTGGTGGTATATAGTAAAAAAAAATGTTGATTCAACACTTATTTGATTTACAATAAGTATCAATTAATACTTACATTAATTATACATTTTATCAATTGACATGTATAATTAATGTATCAGTTCTGACTTTGGATTATACATTGGAGTGTTGAATGAAAAATTATGACATGTATAATTAATTATACATGTCTTGATATACAGTGTTCGATTCGTATCACAAACACAAACACAAACATAAAACTGACAGAATTGTAACCATAATACAATACACAAACACATAATTGTAAATGCTACTAATAAAAGCATTAGACAAATTACATAAGTAAATACAACCAAATTAAAGTCTTTTTGTTTCTACGCATTACATATTCCGAATGGATGAATAGATTAACCCATATGTCAATCTTCAAAATCTTCAAAATATGCAATGAAATGAGGTTACTATAATAGGCAATGCAATGTATTCAAAATATTTGCTAAACAATTCATTAGACTCACCTAATCAAAATAACAACACATTGTTACCCATTGATCTTGGTGCCCTTAGGCCCAGTACACAATTAGTGATTCTAACATCACTTCTTGGTCTAAAAAAACCCCTACCCCTTGCTTCCACATTCACTGAACCAACACATGCTGACTTCTTCATAGAACCACCTTCTCTTATGACAATACCAGCCGGTTTGTTCCTGTTAACAACATCAGCCCCATCAACCTCATCAACCATCTTTCCTTTTCCCTTAACCACGGACCTCTTCACCCTCTTTTTATGCTTCCCGAATTCTGGTTGTGAAGCTTCAACATCATCCACTTTCCTATAAGTTTTTGAAGTGCTAGTCCTAAAAGGAGTTGAAGTAATAGAGCACCGCAAGCTACCATCTTCTTCAACCCATCCGATAACCTCCCCACCATCGCCCTCTGCATCAATGTTGTTTAAATAGTAGGGAGATCACATCTATTTTGTGTGAGCAGTAAATAAATCTACAAAACCGGCATGAAAACCTAGCTCAATCATTGTATGCACATCATTGTCTGTGTGAATCAGCTTCAAACCTTCTTCTAATGACTTGCCAGGCAAACAAAAGAACACAACCTATTTTTCTCCCTTAATGTGTGAAAACATATCATCCAAACCAAGGCTAAAGATTTCTCTATCAGAGACAAACCCACAAAGTCTAGAAACATTCCCTTGTACATACCTCAATGGACCAAATTCAAAGACTCCATTATTATGCATGTTGAACACAACTTCACCCTCATAAGTAACTAAACCTACCACCGTTTAAGTTCAAACGTCAATAGTCAACTAAAGTAACACCCTATTCACATTTATCATTTTAAATCAAACTTCAAGTCTAACGAGCTACTGCAGCTGCTACAACAAAGCCCATGCATCAGCTATCAATGAAACAGTTATGCAGACAAGTGCAGACTGAAGTATGCAGGCTCAAGTGAAGCAGAGAAATGCAGTGTTCTATATCTCACCACATTGAAACAAATTTTACAAGTATAGTTGTAGTTTGGTTAATAAGTCAATGTGTGGTGATATAGAAACCAATTATACAAGACAGAGCAAAGAATTCCATCACAGCACCTTAAAATTATACAACTGCAATTCATCTTTTTTATAGCAGTACAGATGCAATGCCAAACATTCGCATTTATGATATTCTAACAGCCTACTTAAAACCATAAGACTCTGTTTATCCTTAACCAATGAGGACACATTAACATAAGCAAATTAACAAATCAGGACACATTAACATAGCATCACACATAAACAAATTAAAAATGTCTCAAATATATGAAGGATACTACATTAACATACCAATATCCGTATGTTCTTCCTTCCCATTCCTCTTCCTCCCACTCCCAACACACCTTTGCCTCTTCCTTTTTTGTGTACTTGTAGTCAGATTATGACTCACCTCCTTCTTCTTCCCACTTCCTACAGGCCTTCCCCTCTTAATTTTTGGTGACATTGTACTCGGTTTATCGTTTGGTACTGAAAAAGTTACTTTCTTTTTGGGCCTTCCCCTCCCTCTTTTTGTCTCTGCAACGACCTCATTGGAGCAACCGCTAACACTTCCAATGGTAGGAATAGATATCGCACCACTACCTTCCACATTTGGTTCGTTGAAGGTTTTGTTCCACATCCATTGAAGAGTAACTTCTATCATCTTCTTCCCTATGTTTGCATACGAACCATACTTGGCACTTACTTCATCACCAAATTTTTTCATAACTTCCTCAAATACTTCATCATTTAATAAAACCTTGGACCACGACTTTTCAGATGATTCCTCCCCATAATCAACAAAGACTTTCCCTTATCATTATTCGCCATAACTTGGGTCCTTTGTTTCGATTTAGGGTTTTTTTTTTCTTTTTTAAAGGTTAGGGTTTGAAGGTTGATTATCTTCACAAGGATATGTAATTGGGTTGGTTTTGGGGATTTAATGTACTCTGAAAAAGGCACTCTAGTAATCTAGTAGCTTTAACTCTAGAGTTTACGTTGTTTGCAAATACAGTCCTTCAATTATAATTGGCGGGAGAGAAAATAAATCATGAAATGACAATACTATCCTCAATGACGTGGAACTTAACGAGAAAACTAACGAAAAAACGCTCTCGGTGGCTATTTTGCCCTTATCCGAAATATTAGTGGCAAATTTGCACGCCTTTATGACTCAGTCCCATTTTTGCGATTTCGTGATACTTTATTGACCATTTTTGTAATTTACCCTTTTTTTAATTGCTTCATCTCACATTTTTTTTAAATATTACTATATAACATACAGTAATAAAATAATTATATATTATTTTATAATGAATTTTCTCTCTCCTGCATCAAATCCAAATCCTAACCCCATCTACAAACCAAATAGGCCCTTACTTTTACCAAATTAGAATTTCACTCCAATTAATTACATTTCACACTCTTTCTTTACCACCTCCATTTATTCAACACACACGAGAGTAATTTAACGTCACTTGAGTTTCACTTTCTTGATCTATGTGCATTCGAATTGCTTAAAAGAATGATTTTTGGGACCACCGTCATGAATAAGCGATCTTTGTAATTTTTAAAGATTACGTGTTATTTGTTTACAATCTTGTTTGCTTAACCGCAACAAACCTTTTAAGATTATGTTTTTTAAACGATGAGATAAAGGGTAAAAAGGTAACAAAATATGTTAACTAATAGTTATATAAAAGCTTTAAATAATAAATTTATTTAATGTATTTTTGGATAATTAAGTGAATTGTAAAGTTTTAAAATGATATTGAAGTAATTACAAAATTTGTAAGGATATTTATGTAATTAGAAGTTTTTGCAAAGATATTGATATAAATACGTAGTACAGATATTATGTTGCGCCTTTGTAAACTTAGAAACGAGGATCACGCGTGACTTTTGACCCTCACACTCACACATGACATTTGGCACCATATTAAGCCTTGCAAGAAACACTAGTCGACAGATCTGAAGTCTTTTATAAACACTAGACTTTTATTACAATTTATGTATATATATCTCTATGCAAATAAATTAACACGGAAACATAATTTAAAAACATTACACGATAAAATATTTGTATACATATGTATTCTTAAATTAGTAGCTCTCGAGGTCGATCAATGGATGGATGCAGCTACTACTTGTTGGGTGTTTTAATGTATGCCAGTTTAGTTGAGTTCCCGACTCTCGTCAATGTTTTCAGATCATAAGCAATCCAACACCTCGATTGATCAGTGTGATAGAAATACCCCATGCACTTACAATCACTTGAGCATTTGCTTTCGCATTGCCTTTGGTTTGTTTCATCTCCTCTGGTGTACTTGATCGTAAAATGATCAACCCCTTCGAGCTTGTAATATTGAAAATCGCTAGCTTTGCAAGATGTCACCTTTTTTACATCACAATCTTTACTCCAACCACTTAGCCCATTTGGTGTTGGGCACGCCACACACTGGTTATCCTCACATAGCCCAAACTTCCCACAGCGTTCTGGTAACTGACACTCACTTACCCTACTTACCCTTGAATCCCTATCTGGAATGTAGTACTGTCGGTCCCAGTTTATGTTTTTCATGTTGATAGTAAAGGTGAAGTATCTAAGGCTTCCATCTATCCCTAGTCTAAGATACGTTAACGTATTGTTGTTCTTAGAAGCGACAGAGTCACCACGTGGTCTGTCTTCGATCAGAGGGTCTAAATTCGTGACCTCAAATACAAAGTTCAAGTGATATATTATAAAATCATAATCATAACGTGGTTCAGATTTAAGAGTTAGATTGACGAAAGTGCTTGTATCATTGTTTAACCTTGGGCTAAAAGACCAATAAACCATTGGGCGAGGTGAGTTGTTGCTCTTGTAATACAACGCAATACTTCGTGACTCGAGTGCAAAGCTGTATGGTCCATCACTGTTGTTCTTGACCGAAGCTCGACTCACAAGCTTACTCACACCATTGGCACGGAGACCTTGACCCACCAAGAGAGTATCGGTTGGAGAATCAAAGCTTTGCCATATGTAATTACCCTTCTCGTCGTGAAGAACCATGTTACCTGTAAATTTATGTACCCTTTTAATTAAAAAACGTAGATTTCTAAAAAATGCATAATCAATTTTAAGTAAATTATACTATTGAGAGTTTGAGACTTGAATTCACGATATTTTCATTTATCAAACATGCGGATGCTACCAGACTTGCATTGGTTATGTATATTACTAAAATATTTAAAATAGTGAGAAATTAAACAAATTGATTACCATTTGGAAGTAGCTCAAAACCAACGACACCCTTGTTGGCGGTATTCGTTTGCCAGACAACTCGACCATCAGCTTCTGCTAGGACAAGGTTTCCATCCATTCCTAACGTTAGTGTGGCATTTTCCTTAACGGGTTTACCTCGATTAGCTTCCCATACCCAATACATTTGTGCTTCTGAAAAAACTGTACCCATACGTAAAGCTAAAGTGAATGCATTTGGGGTGGTATTGTAAAAACATAGGCTGAATGGGGTGCGGAATTGGAAAGCATTTCGATAATTTGCATCATACTCGACTATATACTCTCCAAAATCACCTTGATTGACATAAGTGAATGTCTCTGAAGTTGGGACGGTAGCTCGAGAAATGAAAAACAAGAGTTGAAAGCATATGGAGATGATACAAATGGAATTTGGAGAAGACATTTTTAGTTGTGTTTGGAGATCATGAATGAAATGAAACACCATTATATAACAAACTTTTTTTTGCTTTTGTACCAATTTAATATCAAGTTGTCTTTTTTAGATGAAGGGTCAGGTATCCAAAATATCTATACTACATTATAATTCATTTAGAATTATTCTATAATTAGAAAGACTTAAAATTCCTATTTTTTTCTTGCATATTATGAAAAGATTTTAAAATTAATTTGTTAAGAAGCAAGTTGGTTAGGAAATTTGTTATGAAACGGTTGTTTGTTCAAACTAAAAATTATTTGACTTAACCATCTATAATATCTCTATTTATAAAGCATGAAGACAACTAAACGTGTAACCAAATAACGCAAAATATAATCACATGGTACCCGCCGCCGCATTAGGCGGATACCGTTCTAGTCTATAAGAAAGGACACTTCGTAGAAAAAAACAAGATAATATCTCTTAAATGGCTCATGGTTAGAAATTTATGTTACCGCTTTTAGCTTTAAACATGACTAAATCGAAATTTTATTAGCCGCAAAGTGAAGAGAAAATAAAGAATGTGAATTGGGTTGAAAGGGTTTGACTTGCATACTCATGCATATATATATACATATTCCAAGATGTGTGACACTGACGTACTCAAATTTAATTTTGATAAAGTTGGTTAACGAATTTGCCCTTAAAAAGTTATCTCTGGAAGTTATTCTCAAATTAACGTTCTTTTAATCATAAATAACTTTTGTATTTGGACGAAGTTCTTCTATTATGTTGTTCAGTAGGACTGTAGATCTAAAAAAAAAATATCTAACATTATTTAATGCTACAAGTGACCCTACTAAAAAATACATCCTCTCTCTTTCAATAGAAAAAAAAAAAAAAAAAAAAAAAAAAAAAAAAAAAAAAAAAAAAATCATATCACTTCTTAAATTTAAAATTTTCATATTTACTTGAACATTTTTTAAAAACATTATATATCATGCATTAATAGTTGTAACTTGGATATATATAAATTAATCATTAAAGTTAGAAGAGTTTGTGAAATTTTTCAAAAAAATTATCCACAAACATACAATGAAAAATTAAAAATTATGACGTGTATAAGTAATGTGAGTATCAATGAGAGTGTACAAAAATTTTATTTTATTTTATTATTTTTTTTGTTGTGTAATGCAAGTATGAGTTTGGATTCAACATTAAAGTGTGCGGATTCAACATTCAATTGAATATCCAAACTGATACTTACATTAATTATGACATGTATAACCAACGGAGCATTAGTTTAATAGTTGGAGCACTTGTGCTTGAGTCAATAGATCCAGGTTTAAGTTTTATCCTTAGCATTTGCTTCATATAGGTACGCACATTCGCAAAACCTATGGGTACACTGAAGAGACTTTGTAGAATAAGAGCTTAGGGGTCCAAGTCTTGGCTCTTGCTCACTCCAGTTAGTGTCCACTAGGACAGGAGAGTTGTCAGAGCTATTACAAAGAATAGCTCTGACAACTCTCCTGTCCTAGTGGACACCAACTGGAGTGAGCAAGAGCCAAGACTTGGACCCCTAAGCTCTTATTCTACAAAGTCTCTTCAGTGTGCCCATAGGTTTTACGAAGGTGCATACCTATATGAAGCAAATGCTAAGGATAAGACTTGAACCTGGATTTATTGACTCAAGCACAAGTGCTCCAACTATTGAACTAATGCTCCGTTGGTTATACATGTCATAATTAATGTAAGTATCAGTTTGGATAATCAATTGAATGTTGAATCCGCACACTTTAATGTTGAATCCAAACTCATACTTACATTACACGCAAAAAAATATAAAAAATAAAATAAAATTTTTGCACACTCTCATTGATACTCACATTACTTATAAACGTCATAATTTTTAATTTTTCATTGTATGTTTGTGGATAATTTTTTTGAAAAATTTCACAACTCTTCTAAGTTCTAACTTTCATGATTAATTTGTATATATCCAAGTTACAACTATTAATGCATGATATATAATGTTTTTAAAAAATGTTCAAGTAAATATGTAAATTTTAAATTTAAGGAAGTGATATGAATTTTGCTTTTCTTTTCTTTTTTTTTTCTTTTTTTTTTCCTATTGAAAGAGAGAGGATGTATTTTTTAGTAGGGTCACTTGTAGCATTAAATAATGTTAGATATTTTTTTTTTTTTGTTTTTCTATCATGTGCCCTAGGCCACATGATAAGAAGTACAAAAAGTAAAAAAAACATACAAAATATACATATTTTATAGATCCCTAAGTGTATTTTTGTGAGTCCCTCGTACTTTTTGTGTACTTTTTGTACTTCTTATCATGTGCCCTAGGGCACATAATAGAAAAACCCTTTTTTTTAGATCTACAGTCATACTGAACAACATAATAGAAGAACTTCGTCCAAATACAAAAGTTATTTATGATTAAAAGAACGTTAATTTGAGAATAACTTCCAAAGTTAACTTTTTAAGGGCAAATTCGTTAACCAACTTTATCAAAATTATACTCCCTCCGTCTCACATTAAGTGTCCATTTACATTATGCACAAAGTTTTAGAAAATTCCACTAACTACACTCTCCACCAATCAAATATAATTTATACCCACTAAAGTCTCATCTCATTGGTTAGAATAGAATCTGGACACTTAATTTGGGACATTTCAAGATTCCATTGTGGACACTTAATATGGGACGGAGGTAGTATTTGAGTACGTCAGTGTCACACATCTTGGAATATGTATATATATGCATGAGTATGCAAGTCAAACCCTTTCAACCCAATTCACATTCTTTATTTTCTCTTCACTTTGCAGCTAATAAAATTTCGATTTAGTCATGTTTAAATCTAAAAGCGGTAACATAAATTTCTAACCATGAGCCATTTAAGAGATATTATCTTGTTTTTTTCTACGAAGTGTCCTTTCTTATAGACTAGAACGGTATCCGCCTAATGCGACGGCGGATACCATGTGATTATATTTTGCGTTATTTGGTTACACGTTTAGTTGTCTTCATATTTTATAAATAGAGATATTATAGATCGTTAAGTCAAATAATTTTTAGTTTGAACAAACAACCGTTTCCTAACAAATTTCCTAACCAACTTGCAAATTAACAAATTAATTTTGAAATCTTTTCATAATAAGCAAGAAAAAAATAGGAATTTTAAGTCTTTCTAATTATAGAATAGTTCTAAATGAACTATAATGTAGTACAGATATTTTGGATACCTGACCCTTCATCTAAAAAAGACAACTTGATATTAAATTGGTACAAAAGCAAAAAAAAGTTTGTTATATAATGGTGTTTCATTTCATTCATGATCTCCAAACACAACTAAAAATGTCTTCTCCAATTTCCATTTGTATCATCTCTATATGCTTTCAACTCTTGTTTTTCATTTCTCGAGCTACCGTCCCAACTTCAGAGACATTCACTTATGTCAATCAAGGTGATTTTGGAGAATATATAGTCGAGTATGATGCAAATTATCGAAATGTTTTCCAATTCCGCACCCCATTCGGCCTATGTTTTTACAATACCACCCCAAATGCTTTCACTTTAGCTTTACGTATGGGTACAGTTTTTTCAGAAGCACAAATGTATTGGGTATGGGAAGCTAATCGAGGTAAACCCGTTAAGGAAAATGCCACACTAACGTTAGGAATGGATGGAAACCTTGTCCTAGCAGAAGCTGATGGTCGAGTCGCCAACAAGGGTGTCGTTGGTTTTGAGCTACTTCCAAATGGTAATCAATTTGTTTAATTTCTCACTATTTTAAATATTTTAGTAATATACATAACCAATGCAAGTCTATGGTCTAGTAGCATCCGCATGTTTGATAAATGAAAATATCGTGAATTCAAGTCTCAAACTCTCAATAGTATAATTTACTTAAAATTTCTTAAAATTGATTATGCATTTTTTAGAAATCTACGTTTTTTAATTAAAAGGGTACATAAATTTACAGGTAACATGGTTCTTCACGACGAGAAGGGTAATTACATATGGCAAAGCTTTGATTCTCCAACCGATACTCTCTTGGTGGGTCAAGGTCTCCGTGCCAATGGTGTGAGTAAGCTTGTGAGTCGAGCTTCGATCAAGAACAACAGTGATGGACCATACAGCTTTGCACTCGAGTCACGAAGTATTGCGTTGTATTACAAGAGCAACAACTCACCTCGCCCAATGGTTTATTGGTCTTTTAGCCCAAGGTTAAACAATGATACAAGCACTTTCGTCAATCTAACTCTTAAATCTGAACCACGTTATGATTATGATTTTATAATATATTACTTGAACTTTGTATTTGAGGTCACAAATTTAGACCCTCTGATCGAAGACAGACCACGTGGTGACTCTGTCGTTTCTAAGAACAACAATACGTTAACGTATCTTAGACTAGGGATAGATGGAAGCCTTAGATACTTCACCTTTACTATCAACATGAAAAACATAAACTGGGACCGACAGTACTACATTCCAGATAGGGATTCAAGGGTAAGTAGGGTAAGTGAGTGTCAGTTACCAGAACGCTGTGGGAAGTTTGGGCTATGTGAGAATAACCAATGTGTGGCGTGCCCAACACCAAATGGGCTAAGTGGTTGGAGTAAAGATTGTGATGTAAAAAAGGTGACATCTTGCAAAGCTAGCGATTTTCACTATTACAAGCTCGAAGGGGTTGATCATTTTACGATCAAGTACACAAGAGGAGATGAAACAAACCAAAGGCAATGTGAAAGCAAATGCTCAAGTGATTGTAAGTGCATGGGGTATTTCTATCACACTGATCAATCGAGGTGTTGGATTGCTTATGATCTGAAAACATTGACGAGAGTTGGGAACTCGACTAATCTGGCATACATTAAAACACCCAACAAGTAGTAGCTGCATCCATCCATTGATCGACCTCAAGAGCTACTAATTTAAGAATACATATGTATACAAATATTTTATCGTGTAATGTTTTTAAATTATGTTTCCGTGTTAAGTTATTTGCATAGAGAGATATATATATATATACACATAAATCGTAATAAAAGTCTAGTGTTTATAAAAGACTTCACATCTCTCAACTAGTGTTTCTTACTAGGCTGGAGGTAATATGGTGCCAAATGTCATGTGTGAGCAGAGATGGAACTTGAACGTATATGTTGGAAGGGCCGACTTGTAAAATATAATTTTTTTTTTTGGGGGTGTGAGGGAATATACACAAAGCCATAAAATTTATATTAAAAATGACTAAAAATAGAAAGAAAAAGGCATAAAATAAATAAAGGATTAAAAATTTTGGGGGGGCACAACCCCTTTTGGCCCTATACATGTTCCGTCCATGTGTGTGAGTGTGAGGGTCAAAACAGCAACATATATTTTTTTGAACAGTTACTTTCTTTCAAGGGAAATCCATGTCCAATTTGAAACCCGATGGGGGGAAAACCTTCAACTTAAGCCGCCCGAAGGCACGACACTTAAATTGAAGTAAACCCTGCCTTCTCCCGATTCGAACCCTGATGGGTTGAAACCTTCATTGAAGGACTTTGAAATCGTACCGACAGGGCAGTGGTCCACAAGGGAGGACTTCCCGGTTTGGTCACCCAAACCGGTACTACTCTCCACTAGGCACGCTTAACTGAATAAGACATGCCCAGCAACATATATATACTACATATAAAACAAAAACAAATAAATCTAATGGTGAAAGTTTAAAAGTGATATAAATGTATAGTGTAATTAATACTCTTATTAAAACACCTCATTACTTAAAAGTAGAATAATTTATTCACATTATCCAATCAATTAAAAGCATATCTACCCAATTAAAAACAACCAATTGAAACACCCGTCATTAAAAAGTACAATAAAATTTTCACAATTTATAATTTAAACAAGCTACAATATAATCCAAAATATAAATTAATTAAACACACTAATTAAAGTTATTTTTAAAGCACCCTAAAATGAAAAGTATATGTTATTATACATATTATAAAAATTAATAAAACACAAAGCTTCATAAGCTAACAAATTGATGGTACATATGGTTTTGAAAACCAGACCTGACCAACGGGTTCAACCGGGAATTGGTGTCGCCACCGGTTCGGCTAATCAATAAAAGCCATCCGAAAATGAACTAAAGAGAACCCATTGAAACCGATACAAACTGGTGAATCAGGTCTCATCGAAACTGGTTAATCGTCACAGGGTACCTGCCGTCGCAACGCCCGGATACCCTGCTATACTATATATAAAGGAAAAAATAAAAAGGGAAAAGTTGAAACTAAAAAATGAAATATTGAAAACATATATTTCAAAAGAACTATTAATACATATCGAAAACCGAGTTGACCGGGATGCTTAAAACCCGGCGGGTTGACCTGGTTTAATTTGACCCGTTTTCGATCAATCCCGTTGGGTTGACTCGTTTCTTGTTCTTCTTCTTCTTCTTCTTCTTCTTCTTCTTCTTTTATAACCTGATGAGTCGAAAAATGATCCATTTTTAGGGGGTCATTTAAGTCCGGAATTGAATTTATTTGATCAAATATTGCTCCAAATCGTTCTTTTTGTGATTTTAGGTACTTTTGGAGTGAATTCTGGAAAAGGAAGCATTTTGGACGTTTTTTGAGCATAAAAGTGAAGAAAACGGTAAAGTCTTAATTTTCCTTCTGGGAACAGTACCTGACGGCGTCAAGAGCATTTTGATGACGGCGTCAAGAGCAAAAGTGGTGACGGTCCAGTAGAAATGTGACGGCGTCAAAGCATGGCCGTCAAGAGTAAAAGTGGTGACGGCCCAGAACAACATTACACATGACGACGTCAGATCTGGATCTAGGCAGTCCGAGAATATTAAGGGCGGCAGGTTGACGGCGTCAGAAGTTTCTTCTTGACGCCGTCACCTTAGGAAATCTATATATAGTCTTTGTAATTTTCATTCTAAAGAGAGGAGAATTTTAGGGTCGACTTGAATAAACCCTAGCACGACTTTTACAGTATTTTCAAGGGTTTTCACCCCTTCAAACCTTTCATGTTCAATTAAGATAATTATCCTTTCAATTCATTCAATATGTCTATGTGTTGTTTGAATATATCTTACGATTGTCTTGATTTTAACATGCTAGGCTAGATCTTTTGTGTGTTTGCTTAGATGTAATGAAACATAGATGTTGATTATAGGTTGATTGCTTGTTTATAGTTGTAATGGATGAATGATTTCGATGTTAGGCTTAAGAAAACTGGCAGACTTCCATAGTGTAACTTGCTTGAACGTCTTAAGAAACATGAACCAATGCGTACTAGGTTTTTCTGGTTGTATTTAATGCATGAGCGAATTCTAGTGATCCCATGTTAGGAGCTTCTTGCAGGCTCGACATAGGAGTGAAGTAGGAGCTTATAGAGATGGGGAAGTACGTACGCCACCCCACGATTGGTATTAAGGAATATAACCCGTCATCCACGCAACTGTAACAAATAATTAACCTGTAAAAGATATCTAAGGAGTAGTGAAATCTAAGTAAACACAATTCTCCCATCTATTGTTCACACCACTAATTTAATTAGCTTTATTTACATTTTTGTTATTTTATTTTGATTGCATCTTATTTACTGGGTTAGTTGACTAGCAACTAATTCCGCCCACTCTTCCAAAACCCGAGATTTTAATTGCTTTTATAAAAATATAAAAATACAAAAAAAATCATCCCTCACCTCTAGACCTAGTTTTTAGGCTTTCTAATCCTAGCGACACTATTCCTGAGTTGAACGATCAATCCCCCGGTACTTGTCACTATACTATACTACAACGATCAGGTACACTGCCTGGTGGGGGTTGTAAGCTTCTCGAGATCCCTCGAGAGGTAAAGCCTGGTGCAATTCCCACGCATCAAGTTTTTGGCGCCGCAGCCCGGGGAATAGTTATTGTCTAGGTTAGGATTTCTTTTTATTAGGTCTACTTGCTAGATTCCTTTCTAGTAAAACTTTATTTTTATTTTTAGGTTTTCTTTAGTCTATCTTATTTCTTCGTATCTTTGTTCTTAATCTCCACCATTCGCCATCATGGCAAACGACGAATTCTCTAACCTTAGAGTCACTAGGAGTCGTAGTTCCGCTAGAGACCTTGTTTTGCCCTATGCAGAACCTGATAGGGAAATGCGTAGGCTAAGACGATCTCTCTCAACACCTGAACCATCCTGCATAGCCATCGATTTTGATGCGCCCCTTTCTGAAGAAAATTCAGAAAATCACCTTACAATCCCTAGCTCCCAATCCAACAACGATATGAGTACCCCCGCAACTCCCATTCCTAAGCGCCTTAAGGATTACTCCTCCCCAAATCCTCGTGGCTTCTCAAACGCCATTGTCTTCCCAAACGAACACACCAATGAGGTCTTGCATGCGACCGATGTTTGGCTTGTCCAAAGTGTGTGCAAGTTTTGTGGACTAGATGATGATGACCCGATTCAACACATCAAGGACTTCTTGAAAATAGTAGACACCCTCCATACGGATGGGGCTACTAGAAACACATCCCGATTACGATTCTTCCCGTTCACCCTTTATGAAAAAGCCAAAGAGTGGTATGATAAACTTCCCTCTGAATCTATTTTCACATGGGAGCAACTCATATCCAAATTTTATGAGAAGTTCTTTCCAGCAGAAAAAACCTCAGCATTTAGGGATAGGATCCTCCGCTTTCGAAAAGGGGAGGACGAACCCTTCCATAAATCGTGGATTAGTGATGAGGCGAAAAATGAACCACTTTTAGGGGGTCATTTAAGCCCGGAATTGAATTTATTTGATCAAATATTGCCCTAAATCGTTCCTTTTGTGATTTTAGGTACTTTGGGAGTGAAATCTAG
Organism: Artemisia argyi; assembly: GCA_030686995.1. Taxonomy (NCBI): domain Eukaryota; kingdom Viridiplantae; phylum Streptophyta; class Magnoliopsida; order Asterales; family Asteraceae; genus Artemisia; species Artemisia argyi. Next base: position 35,568,742 of record CM060676.1, on the reverse strand, counting down.
AAAAGAAGGCATTTTGGACGTTTTTGGAGCATAAAAGTGAAGAAAATGGCAAAGTCTCAATTTTCCAAGCTAGGAACAGTAGGTGACGGCGTCAAGAAGAAAATCTTGACGGCGTCAAGAGTAAATTCCATGACTTTCCATGACGACCCAGTACAGAATTGACGGCGTCACAAGGTAGGGCGTCAAGAGTAAAATGCATGACGGCCTGGAAACACATAACACTTGACGGCGTCAGAAGTAGATCAAGGCAGTCCGAGAAGTATTTTGGCGGCGAGATGATGGCGTCACAAATTTGTTCTTGACGCCGTCAGACCCTATTTCCTATATATAGTTTTCTAATTTTTACACATTAAGGGAGGAAATTTTGGAGAAACCCTAAGGCCGAACCTAATACGATTTTCACAGGTTTTTCAAGGGTTTTCAGCCCTTGAAACCTTACAAGTGTAATTGAGATAAGTGTTCTTTTAATTCAATCAATATGTGTATGTGTTGGTTGTCTATATCTTGTTCTTGTCTTGATTCCACCATGCTAGGCTAGATCTATCTTGTGTTTGCTTAGATCTAATGAAACCTAGATGTTAATTATGTGTTGATTACTTGTTTATGGTTGTATTGGATGAATGATTTCGATGTTAGGCTTAAGAAAACTGGCAGATCTCCAAATGGTAACATGCTTGAACGTCTTAGGAAACATGAACCGATGTGCACTAGGTTTTATTGGTTGTATTTAATGCATGAGTAATTTCTAATGATCCCATGTTATGAGTTTTTAACGGCTCGACATAGGAGTGAAGTAGGCACTCATAGGATTGGGGAAGTAAGTGCGCCACCCCATGAATGGTATTAAGGAATACAATCCGTCATCCACGCAACTATAACAAGTAATTAACGTGTAAAAGATGTCAAGGGAGTAGTGAAATTTAAGTAAACACATTTTCTCCACATATTGCTCACAACCTTAGTATAATTTAGTTTATTTTCATTTCTAGTATTTCATTTTGATTGCATCTTTAGTATTGGGTTAGTTGACTAGAAACTAATTCCGCCCATATCCTTCAAACCCGAGATTTTACTTGCTTTCTAAAAAAAAAAAAAAAAAAAAAAAAACACAAAAATAATCTTCCGTCATCTTTAGCACTAGTAATTAGGTTTTCTAATCCTAGCGACACTATTCCTAGCTGAACGATCAATCCCCCGGTACTTGTCACTATACTATACTACAACGATCAGGTACACTGCCTGGTGGGGGTTGTAAGCTTCTCAAGATCCCTTGAGAGGTAAAGCCTGGTGCGATTCCCACGTATCAAGTTTTTGGCGCCACAGCCCGGGGAATAGTTATTGTCTAGGTTAAGATTTCTTTTTATTAGGTCTACTTGCTAGATTCCTTTCTTGTAAGATTTTATTTTCATTTTTAGGTTTCTTTAGTCTATCTTAATTCTTTGTGTCTTTGTTCGTAACTCTTCACCACTCGACATCATGGACAACGGGAACATCTTTGAACCCGTCATCCAACCACAACAAAACCCACCACTAGAACCCCTTAGGCCCCGAACCTTAGGAGAGTATTCCCGACCTAGCCATCAAGGCTACCGAAACACCATTGAGCTCACCGGAGCCAATGTGACCCCCTTGCGATCTGACACCATCCGGTTGGTGCAAAGCGGATGTGCATTCCATGGACTTCGTTCCGAAGATCCAAATCAACATCTTAAGGACTTCCTTAAAATCGTAGATTCCATAGACCTAGATGTTGCAACTAGAGAGACTACCCGATTACGCCTATTCCAATTCTCTCTACGGGATCAAGCTAGTCAATGGCTTGAGCGTTTATCCGCGGGATCCATCACCACATGGGATGATCTCACCACTCGTTTCCTTGCTCAATTTTTCCCACCGGGGAGAACTACCAAGCTTAGAAATGACATCTTGATGTTCCAACAACGTCAAAATGAAACCTTTTATGAAGCATGGACTCGATATAAGGACCTGCTCCGAAAAGTCCCTCATCATGGCATCGAACCATGGCTCCAGATTCAAATCTTTTACGATAAAGTTGACTATCAAATAAGGAGAGCCATTGATTACGCAGCCAAGGGCAGGCTAAACAAACTTAGCATTGACGAATGCTGGAAAGTTCTTGAGGGGTTAGCACAATACGAAGAAGAAGGATGGGAGGACCCGATGTTTCCAAGCAAGGGAAAACTTGACTACGCACACGCCACCCAAGAACAGTTATTAGGAAGCATCGAGAAGCAGGTAAAAGAATTAATGAGTATTGAGAAACCTGCTGCTGAACCCATGTGGAATCCTAATTTACGAAGGAACGCGGTTATCGACTACAATTTTCCTGAACGCTCACGACAAGAGGAATTCGAAGGGATAATGGTAACCTTCATGGATAATCAGGAAAAACAAATCCAGCACCTAGAAGCACGCATGGAAAGCACTCACAAAGCTTTTATGAATTTAGCAGACCAATTCATATCAAGGGTCAAAGAAAAGATCAAAGAAAATTCTGTACCTAGAAAAATCGAAAAAGTCTCCGAGGTTTCAACTCCTTTGGCTTTTGACCAAGAGGATAGCAAGAAATTTTCCCCAAGTGCTTCACCGTTAACTACCTCCCGTTCTTGTGAGCATTCCCAGGAAGAAAAGAATTCGCAATTCCATAACATTTTCGTTGGATGCTTGCGAACCACACTCCCAAACTTATGCAAGAGACGTTCTTTTGGTTTTAAACCCGGTGTGAAGAGGTCGTACCTCAAAAACACCACTGATTTGAAACCCTCTATGGAACAACATCTCTTTGTACACACCGGTGACCCGTGCGGAGGTTACAACTTAGCTAAAACATCACCCAATCCCTTCTACACCCTCACCTCTTTCCGTGACAGTAATGAAACGTTCGACCCTGGTGGACTTCACTAACGGAATAGCTACTCATGGTTTTACTTATGTTTAGCTATTCACACAAAGTGCAGGGACTAAATGTGGAATTACTCCATTTCTCACCTCACACGGGCATCTGACGGCGTCAGATATTAACTCTTGACGCCGTCACCTCGCTAAATCAACAATATTAACCCAAATCCAATCACTTTCAACCCATACCCCACAATTCTCACCCAAAGTGCTGCTACTACTCCGAATCTCCACCCTTCAATTCAACGTCTTCCGCAACCAATATTCACTCGGTAAGTGATCTTTCTTCACTCTTTTTTGATCAATTGTCCGTAGGATCAATCAATTTTGAAAACCCCTTTCGCCCGAAACCCCATTTTTGACCCATTATTAATGAATCGTAATGCCATCCATTTGGTGATTTGTAAACATGGGGTTACCCTTTGTTGATGTTATCCCACTCGAATCATGCGTTAGTTTAGGAAAAACCCTTCATGCCACGGAATTTTTGACCCCCCACCCATGTTTTCTGATTAAAGGAGCGTTTGGGTAATGGGTTAAGAGTTTGAAAATTGATTTTTCCCTCGCAATTGCATGATTCGGATTCTGCTGGGTCTGACGGCGTCAGGACCTTCTTCCTGACGACGTCAGATGTGTCTGACAGCAAAAATCAATAAAATTCTCGTTCTAATTGTTTCCGTTCACTCTATCTTTTTCCAGGAAAATGAGCAAGCGATCTTGCCAACATCGTGGCAGCTCTTCTAGGTCACAAAGAGTTAACTATGGAGAATTGGTCCATAGTTGGAGCGAATTTGACAATGTGGCCGCCACCACCAAGTATGCGGAACTTTGTAACCACCATATTGATGCTGGAGCTATGGTTGATTGGGAGTTTCTTAGGTCCCAAGGGTTGGAGGTTGCGTTTTTGGAGAGGATCCACACTGATGGGTTTGCGGGTCCTTAATGGGAGAGGTTGTTTAGGATTAGGGAGACGGTGTATAGTGAGTTGGTGAGGGAGTTCTTTGCGACCTTCCGTTTTGATCAGGCTGAGGCTAGGACGGATATTGGGGGGCACCACTATCTATTTTAGGCTAGGAGGGGAAGTGCGGTCATGCTCGGTCACTGAATTTGGTTGGAGGATTGGGTTGTATACTAGGGAGGAGGCGGTTGATGGAGGTTTTATGCAGAGGTTGTTGAATGGGGAGACTCAGAGGAGTGAAATGAGGTGTGTCACTTTTTGGCCGACCATTGGAGACGGGGTTTACACCTCGACTACTGGGGCTGCATCCATCAGGGACCCCATAGTTAGGTTGGTACACAGATGCATCACATACAGCCTGTCCGGATGTCATGGCACCACTCACCGTGTCACTGTTTCAGATCTTTTCTACCTGTACACGATCTTTTCAGCGGATGTTTACTGCAACATCCCATTTTGGGTAGCTAGTTATTTGAGGACCAGTGTGGGTGAGAGGGATATCGATAAGGTGTGTGGGGGGATGTTCGTGACCCGGTTGGCTCGTTCCTATGATCTTCTTACTCCTCCGATCATGGGGTACTTGAGCGACTGTGGGGCCTTTAGGGTGGTGAGGGCTAAATCCCTCAGGCAGATGAGCATCGTGATGCTAGAGTGGAATGGGACCTATAACTGGTATGAGGCAGGGGGGCCTGATGATGAGGATGATGAGGTAGGGCCCCAGCAGCATCAGTTCCAGGGTTATGAGGAGGGGACAGCTGACTACTACCGACACATGGGTCGGGGAGACTGGCAAGCACACCAGGGTGCCTGGATGGGTCAGGTGGACGCATGGCAGACCACCACTGACCAGCGCTTTGACTGGATGTATGATCACACCATCCGCCAGATGCAGCACCTCTCCACCCATGATCAGCTTGAGCCTCACCTGCAGATTGACCCATTCCCTGGCCGTGAGACTGACTACCCTCCCTACGGGTACACCGGACACCTCCCTCCTGGCTATGACTTCCGTTTCGGTCCTCCTCCCCAGTGATCTTTCTTGATATCTGTTATTTGTGAACAATTTATTGATGGTCATGTAATTCAAAACAATTGATGCTGTAATAGTTTAGGATTCGGCCTCTGTTGGCCTTGAACAATTTATTTTTATGTTTACGTTTATTTGGAATAATTGAATGTGCTCATGGTGACATTCTTCAATTTGTGTGATTTTCATTTTTTGTTTGTTTGTTATTTGCTTCCGTATGCATGCTTTATTTTTATTGTTGGTAGATCATGTTTCTCAACTAAAATGTGGAGATACTTTACTTTGTTGTTTTGGCCTAGTCTTAACTCCACCTAAAGGTATTTTTGCAAAAGATAAGTGTAAGGGGAAACCCCAAATATGTTTTTTAAGAAACAAACCGATCATGATTCTCCACAATATTAAATGAACATGTATATTCGTATTTGTTAGAGTCAAATGCTTGTATTGAGTCATAATGAAGTTTTGCAGGATTTTCCAGGAAGTAGGACCAAGTTTTTCCATAAATTTTCCGGAAACTTAACATAAGAATTTCTGCAGGTCAATCCTGACGGCGTCACGAGTTTACTCTTGACGGCGTCACGGGCATAAAAATCTGGAAATTTTACCGGTTTTGTTTTTCTAACGGAGTCTTATGGTTTTTGTGAATTATTAAGTTTTATAATCTCCAGGAAATCTGCAAACTTTATTCCACAAGCATTATATCTTACTTTGTTTTCTAGGATTTAGTAACTTATATAGGATGCCGCCGATTTTATGCGAGGTTGTCTTGTCTATTTCTCAGGATTTACAGGTTATGTATGACAAGGAGATGATTTATATTCTGGAAGGGAAGCATTGATTGTTCGTTTTCTTGGAGGAAGATTTAACCTGGCCACCTTATTATCCATACCGAGCGAATCAGGGGAGTATTTGATTTCATTTGTTTTACTTATTTCACTTTTACATTCTTTACTTGAACATTTGGGACAATGTTCATCTTAAGTGTAAGGGGAGGGTAAAATGATGATACCTTACAAATACACTTTCGCTTGAGTTTGCTTTGTTTGATGGTAGATGTGTAATAAAACTATGAGAAACACTTGTTAGTGCAATTTTAGCGCCAAATTTAAAATTTTTTACAACATTTAGGAGTGAAACTTTAGCCATAGCAAGCGTCTCATGGATAGGAGATTGTATGACTAGCACAAAACCGTATATTCAGAAAAATTTTCCACCCAAATATGTGAGGTTCGCCTTTAGATTTGATAGGAAAAGCATTTGCTATTAGTGCTTACGAGTGTACCGGTAGCATTTAGATTCTATAACTTGCGTTAGTGATGCATCCCGAGACCGCTAGTGAGACTACATTCGTGTAGTAGGATTTACTACATGATAAGAGGCATTAGGATCACCCTTGTGTTAAACCCGTATTATAATTTCTTGACCATAGTCATATTACTAGACTACTTAAGTCAACTAATTTTTCCCACACCCTTAGCGTTGTACCCTTAGCATTTTACTTAAAGGAAGAATTTGTTACACCCCACTTAAATGTACAACCAAATCGCCTTAGCCTTCCGTGTATGCGCTCATTTTTAGTGCATTATTGTTATTTGTTAAACCCTAAGTTAACTATCTAATTGATTACATGGTTGCTAAGTCGAATCATATCCTTGTACATATTGTTTTGGGACGATTGGGACTCATGGGTAAAGTACTTATTTATGGAGTAATGGGGAAGAACATCATTTATTACCCCCATATGTACGTTAATCTTAAAAGTGCTCCAAGTGTTTTGATTTTCTTAATTCGAGTCATTAGATTAGTTTATTGTAAAGTATGTAAAAATTCAAGTGTAAGGGGAATATTCATCCCCTATGATGTATTATTTTGGATGGTACGGTAAGAGTGTATGCAAAAAAAAAAAAAAAAATCGAAAAAATAAATAGAAAAAAAAAAAGAAAAAAAAAAAGAAAGAAAAAACATACGGACTACCATCCCGTTTCATTCTATGTTTATTTTATGTTTTTGTTATTTTTCATTTATTAGCTTAAGTCGAGTCTAGTCTTGGCTTAGCAACGCCATATTGTACATGTAATTAACTAAGATTGTTAACTCGCCACCAGTAAAGACTGCCTTTATCCAACAAAACCGTGTATTTCATATCCCTACACCTAACGTTACAACCCTTTAAAATACCTCTTTGATAGTTTATCCTAGGTGCTTACGCCATGTGGTGAAGGTTTGATCCTTTCCCAAGCCTATGGTAATCTATTTTGTTATGACAGGTAGTGAGAGATATCTTCCGTTTCCATATTGTAATTTATACTTTATTACACCCGAGAGATGTGAGTATCTAAACACTATTTGTGAGGTGCTTGTGTATGACCTCCGTGCTTGTCTATTGGTCTTTAGTGGAACGATTATTTGTTGTAATTACTTTTATATTAGTGTTAAATGACCCCTAACGTGTATTTTGACTAGAATAAAAGCGCATTTGCTTGAGGACAAGCAAATCTTAAGTGTAAGGGTATATGATGAGGCGAAAAATGAACCACTTTTAGGGGGTCATTTAAGCCCGGAATTGAATTTATTTGATCAAATATTACCCTAAATCGTTCCTTTTGTGATTTTAGGTACTTTGGGAGTGAAATCTAGAAAAGAAGGCATTTTGGACGTTTTTGGAGCATAAAAGTGAAGAAAACGGCAAAGTCTCAATTTTCCAAGCTGGGAACAGTAGGTGACGGCGTCAAGAAGAAAATCATGACGGCGTCAAGAGTAAATTCCATGACTTTCCATGACGACCCAGTACAGAATTGATGGTGTCATAAGGTAGGGCATCAAGAGTAAAATGCATGACGGCCTGAAAACACATAACACTTGACGGCGTCAGAAGTAGATCAAGGCAGTCCGAGAAGTATTTTGGCGGCGAGATGACGGCGTCACAAATTTGTTCTTGACGTCGTCAGACCCTATTTCCTATATATAGTTTTCTAATTTTTACACATTAAGGGAGGAAGTTTTAGAGAAACCCTAAGGCCGAACCTAATACGATTTTCACAGGTTTTTCAAGGGTTTTCAGCCCTTGAAACCTTACAAGTGTAATTGAGATAAGTGTTCTTTTAATTCAATCAATATGTCTATGTGTTGGTTGTCTATATCTTGTTCTTGTCTTGATTCCACCATGCTAGGCTAGATCTATCTTGTGTTTGCTTAGATCTAATGAAACCTAGATGTTAATTATGTGTTGATTACTAGTTTATGGTTGTATTGGATGAATGATTTCAATGTTAGGCTTAAGAAAACTGGCAGATCTCCAAATGGTAACATGCTTGAACATCTTAGGAAACATGAACCGATGTGCACTAGGTTTTATTGGTTGTGTTTAATGCATGAGTAATTTCTAATGATCCCATGTTAGGAGTTTTTAACGGCTCGACATAGGAGTGAAGTAGGCACTCATAGGATTGGGGAAGTAAGTGCGCCACCCCATGAAGGGTATTAAGGAATACAATCCGTCATCCACGCAACTATAACAAGTAATTAACGTGTAAAAGATGTCTAGGGAGTAGTGAAATCTAAGTAAACACATTTTCTCCACATATTGCTCACAACCTTAGTATAATTTAGTTTATTTTCATTTCTAGTATTTCATTTTGATTGCATCTTTAGTATTGGGTTAGTTGACTAGCAACTAATTCCGCCCATATCCTTCAAACCCGAGATTTTACTTGCTTTCTAAAAAAAATATAAAAACATAAAAATAATCTTTCGTCATCTTTGGCACTAGTAATTAGGTTTTCTAATCCTAGCGACACTATTCCTAGTTGAACGATCAATCCTCCGGTACTTGTCACTATACTATACTACAACGACCAGGTACACTGCCTGGTGGGGGTTGTAAGCTTCTGAAGATCCCTTGAGAGGTAAAGCCTGGTGCGATTCCCACGTATCAATTAGATTCAAGGATTTAATAAGACAAGTTTCCCATCATGGCATCGAACTCTGGCTCCTGGTCCAAATCTTCTACGACAATGTCTCCTCAAATGACCGAAACGGGATCAACAATTCTAGAAAAGGGCAATTATCCAACCTTAGTGCCGAGGAATGATGGAATAGGATTGAGGAATATGCTCAGGATCAGGATGACACTTGGGATGAACCTGAGTCAACCGCCAGCATGTCTGAAATCACATCAACACCTTCAAATCGGCTGCGAAAAATTCACAAAAGAATGGAATACCTAGCTGGGTCGCAATTAACTAAACAACTTTCAAATCCTTACTTAATCTGTGAATACTGTGGGGGCCCGCACGAGGTAGAGGAATGCGGAGAAGAACCCACGACCGAACATGCGTGCTTGTCAGGGGGTGACATCTACGCTGACCCCTCCCTTTTGCCTTTTTACCAAAACGACGATTACACCCTTTGGGGAAATCTGGTGAAGAGAAAAGAAGGAGAGGAAGGCCCTGAATATAAAATCAGGAGCACTTTTGAAGATGACCTTGGTCCACTCAAGAAAAAGGCTTACAATTAAAAGGTCTTGATGAGCTCGTCGATGAGCAACAAAATGACATCGAAGAATGGTTCAACAAGCTTAACTCCACCCTTGACAACCAAGACAAGCCATCAGTAAGCCAAAAAGACCCCATGCTCACGATAACCACTCGAGCTGGAACAACAACCAAGGACCCCCTTACCCGAGCTCACATCCTATCACCCTCGATCCAAGCAAGCCTCGCGAAGAGGAGGGTGATGTGAGCAGCGAGGCTCCCGAACAACCTCCCTTGGCGACCCCATCCCCATCGACTCCACCTAACCAACCTGTGAGAATCCCATTCCCATCCCGACTAAAAAACCAGAAAACTGATAACGATAATAAAAGATTCTTGTCATATCTAAAAGACTCAGTGATCACCATACCTCTCCTTGATGCTTGCTATCACATGCCAAAGTATAGCACATACTTTAAAAACTTACTCGCTAACCGAAAGAAACTCGAGGGTCTTGTGACTCTGGGGGAAGAATGTTCGGTGGTGACCCATCGAGGGCTACCAAAAAAGGTAGACGATCCAGGCAGCTTCACCTTGCCCTGTTCCATAGGATCTCTATCGATAAAGAATGCTCTTGCCAATTTAGGGGCGATTATCAACCTCATGCCTCACTTCATGTTCCTTAAACTAGGATACTCCGGATTAAAGCCTACCCGTATAAACATCCAACTAGCCGATAGATCAGTCAAATACCCCGTAGGGATATGCGAGAACGTGCTAGTCAAAGTTGGAAAATTTAAATTCCCGGTTGACTTCGTAATCTTGGAGATGGAGGAGGATGACTTGGTGCCCATCATCTTAGGGAGACCATTTCTTGCCACCGCTCGTGCAGTCATTGATGTTCATGACGGCAAGTTAACCTTACGAGTAGGAACTGATAGCTTAACGTTCGACATTAAAGATACTATGAATCTCTCTCTCGAAGCAGCTAACCGGCTTTATTTCATCGGAGAAGTCGATGAACTCACGGATGCTATTGATGACTGTGTTGATGAACAGATCGATAAAGGCTGGTTATGGGGAGAGAATTTTCTCCCCTTCTTGGAGGAAGAAAAGATGGAGGGTGTTGGAGCAGTCTCTTTCTACCCTAGACAAGAGACCACTGAACAGCTCAAACTCTGAAAACCCAAAAACAAGCTTAAACCCTCTATTATCGAACCTCCTAAGCTAGATCTTAAGGAACTCCCTAACCACCTAGAGTATGCCTTCCTTCAGGGAGAGGATCAACTGCCAGTAATCATAAACTCTTCCCTTGAACATGAACAAAAAGGTAAGCTCTTAGAAGTCCTCAAGAAATATAAGGGAGTACTTGCATGGAGTGTAGCCGACATTAAGGGGATTGACTCAACTTTTTGCACGCATAAGATTCTTATGGAAGAAAACTATAGACCTACCGTGCAACCCCAAAGGCGGGTGAATCCCAACATTAAGGAAGTAGTGAAGAAAGAAGTCATCAAACTTCTGGATGCTGGGCTAATTTACCCAATCTCGGATAGCCCGTGGGTTAGTCCTGTACAGGTGGTACCAAAGAAAGGTGGAATGACGGTGGTAAAGAACGACAAGGGTGAGATGGTACCCCAGAGAACGGTTACTGGCTGGCGGGTATGCATCGATTATAGAAAGCTCAATGATGCCACAAGGAAAGATCACTTTCCCTTACCATTTATTAACCAAATGTTGGAGAGATTATCTGGGCACGAGTACTACTGTTTCTTGGATGGGTTCTCGGGATATTTCCAAATCCCCATAGCACCTGAGGACCAAGAGAAAACTACGTTTACTTGTCCTTATGGAACGTTTGCCTATAAAAGAATGCATTTTGGGCTGTGTAACGCCCCCGCCACTTTTCAGCGATGCATGACCGCGATCTTTCACGAGCTGATGGAAGACAGCATGGAAGTTTTCATGGATGACTTTTCAGTCTTCGGGAACTCTTTCGACCATTGTCTTGCTAATCTAGAAAATATGCTCAAACGCTGTGAGGAAACCAACTTGGTGTTAAATTGGGAGAAATGTCATTTCATGGTAAAAGAAGGGATTGTGTTAGGACATAAGGTCTTGGGGAATTGGATTGAGGTGGACCAAGCTAAAGTGGAATCTATATCTAAATTACCTTATCCCACAACTGTTAAAGCAATACGTAGCTTCTTGGACCACGCCGGGTTCTACTGGATATTCATTAAAGATTTCTCTAAAATAGCTCGGCCAATGACTCAATTGTTGATGAAGGATGCCCCTTTCGATTTCTCTCCAGAATGCAAGGATGCATTCGATCTCCTGAAAAAGGAGCTCACGCAAGCTCCAATCATGGTTACACCCAACTGGGAGTTACCTTTCGAAATCATGTGCGATGCTAGCGATTATGCTGTCGGAGCTGTATTAGGTCAAAGGCGTGACAAGCTTTTCCAACCCATTTACTACGCTAGCAAAACCATGAATCCTGCTCAAGAGAATTACTCTACCACCGAAAAAGAATTATTAGCCGTAATGTTCGCATTCGACAAATTCCGTCAATATCTTTTACTTTCAAAGACAGTCGTTTTCATCGATCACTCGACTCTCCGATATCTTTTTGCTAAGCAAGATGCTAAACCATGACTAATTCGGTGGATCTTGTTGTTACAAGAATTTGACGTTGAAATCCGTGATAAAAGGGGGGCAGAAAATTTGGCTGCTGATTACCTATCTCGTCTTGAAAATCCCCTTGATAAGCACGATAGAAGCGAGATTCGGGATTCATTTCCTGACGAACAACTCATGTCAATGACAGATTCTGAGCCTTGGTACGCTGATTTTGCTAACCATCTCGCGAGTAGACTCATTCCAGAACACATGACTAAATACGAAAAGAAAAGGTTCTTTGCCCAACTAAAATACTACTTCTGGGATGAACCATTTTTATTTCGAAGGTGTCCTGATCAAATAATCAGACGTTGTATTTCGGGAGGTGAGGAAGTAAAAATCATGAGAGAATGTCACTTTGGCCCCTCTGGGGGGCATCATGGGATAAACACCACCGCCTGAAAGATTTTCAATGTGGGATTCTATTGGCCCACAATATTCCGTGATGTCAAAGAAATGGTACAAGCATGCGATGCATGTCAACGGGCCGAGAACATATCAAATAGGGATGAATCACCTCAGAATTTTATATAAGTGTGTGAGGTTTTCGACGTCTGGGGAATTGACTTCATGGGGCCCTTTCCATCTTCAGGAGGGAATGAATACATTTTAGTCGCCATCGACTATGTTTCAAAATGGGTAGAGGCACAAGCCCTTAGGACCAACGATGCCAGGGTAGTTATTCATTTCCTGAAAAAGTTGTTCGCTAGGTTCGGAATTCCTAAAGCTCTCATCAGTGATAGGGGAACCCACTTTTGCAATGCGCAAATGGAAAAGGTCATGAGGAGATATGGAGTGTCCCATCGATTTTCCACCGCCTATCACCCACAGACCAATGGTCAGGTCGAAAACACGAACAGGGCTATTAAAAGAATACTAGAAAAAACGGTTAGTCAGAATAGAAAAGACTGGTCACTTAAACTCGATGAGGCCTTATGGGCATTCCGAACTGCCTACAAGACACCTATTGGAACGACCCCGTTCCGCATGGTATATGGTAAGGGATGTCACCTTCCGGTAGAATTAGAACATAAGGCTTATTGGGTGCTTAAGGCATGTAATTTAGATTATACAATTGCCAGAAAAAATAGGTTCTTGCAACTACACGAGCTTGATGAGCTAAGGTTAGAAGCGTATGAGTCTTCCATTTCATATATGGAGAGGGCAAAAAGATGGCATGACCAGCGAATTAAGAGACCTAAGGAATTTTTAGAAGGGGACAAAGTTCTATTGTATAACTCTCGGTTAAGGTTATTTCCAGGGAAACTCAAGTCTAGATGGTATGGGCCATTTACGGGGAAAAGTTCCTCTAAGACTGGGGCTGTTGTGTTATTGGACGACGAAAATAGAGAATTTAATTTCAACATACAACGTGTAAAACATTATCAAGAAAGTAGCAATGAAATGATTAGTGAAGAGGATGTAACATTTGATGATGAGGTCACGTAATAGCCCATGACCTTGAGTCTAGCTACAAGACTCGTAAATAAAGAACAGCGCTTCTTGGGAGGCAACCCATGCTTTGTGTGATTTTTACTTTGTTTGATTATTATTTGTTTCCGTATGCATGCTTTATTTTTATTGTTGGTAGATCATGTTTCAAAACTAAAATGTTGAAAATACTTTATTTTGTCGTTTGGATTAGTCTTAACTTCATCCAAAGGTATTTCGCAAAAGATAAGTGTAAGGGGAAACCCCAAATATGTTTTTAAGAAACAAAATTGATCATGATTCTCCACAATATTAAATGGACATGTATGTTCGTATTTGTTAGAGTCAAATGCTTGTATCGAGTCATAATGATGTTTTGGAGGATTTTCCAGGAAGTAGGACATACGTTTTTCCAGAAATTTTCCGAAAACTTAACGTAAGAATTTCTGCAGGTCACTTCTGACGGCGTCAGGAAGAAATTCCTGACGGCGTCATGTGTAAAAATATGGAAATTTTGCTAGTTTTGTTTTTCTAACAGAGTCTTAAAGTTTTTGTTAATTCTTTAGTTTTATAAACTCCAGGAAATCTGCAAACATTCATTCCACAAGCATTATATCTTACTTTGTTTTCTAGGATTTGTTATCATATTTAGATTGTCGTCGATTTTACGCGAGGTTGCCTTGTTTGTTTTCTCAGGTTTAACAGGTTATGTATGACAAGAAGATGATTTATTTTTCTAGAAGGGAAGCTTTGATTGTTCATTTTCTTGGAGGAAGATATAACCTTGTTACTGCACTATCCATACCGAGCGAATCAGGGGAGTATTTGATTTCATTCTTTTACCTATTTTACTTTTACATTGTGAACATTGGGGACAATGTTCATCCTAAGTGTAAGGGGAGGGTAAATGATGATACCTTATAGATACACTTTCACTTGAGTTTGTTTGTTTGATGGTAGGTGTGTATTAAAACTAAGAGAAATACTTGTTTGTGTAATTTTAGCGCCAAATTTAAATTTTTTTACAATATTTAGGAGTGAAACTTTAGCCTTAGCAAGCGTGTCATGGATAGGAATTGTATGACTAGCACAAAACCGTACTATTCAGAAAAATTTTCCACCCAAATATGTGAGGTTCGCATTTAGATTTGATAGGAAAAGCATTTACTATTAGTGCTTATGAGTGTACCGGTAGCATTTAGATTCTAGAACTTGCGTTAGTGATGCATCCCGAGACTGCTAGTGAGACTACATTCGTGTGATAGGATTTACTATATGATAAGAGGCATTAGGATCACCCTTGTGTTAAACCCGTATCATAATTACTTGACCATTTAAGTCATATTACTTGGCTAGTAAAGTCAATTAATTTTTACCACACCTTAGCGTTGTACTCATTTTTAGTACACGAAACCCCTAGTACACCCCTCTGAGCCTATCTTTTCATTTCTACCTTTAAGCATCTTACTTAAAGGAAGAATTTGTTACAACCCACTTAAATGTACACCCAAATCGCCTTAGCCTTCCGTGTATGCACTCATCTTTAGTGCATTATTTTTATTTGTTTAAACCCTTAGTTAATTATCTAATTGATTACATGGTTGCTAAGTCGAGTCATATCCTTGTACATATTGTTTTGGGACAATTGGGACTCATGGGTAAAGTACTTGTGTTATGGAGTAATGGGGAAGAACATCATATTATTACCCTCATATGTGCGTTAATCTTAAAAGTACTCCAAGTGTTTTGATTATCTTAATTCGAGTCATTAGATTAGTCTATTGTAAAGTATGTAAAAATTCAAGTGTAAGGGGAATGTTCATTCCCTATGATGTATTATTTTGGATGGTAGGGTAAGTGTGTATGCACACAAAAAAAAATAAAAAATAAATAAATAAATAAATAAAAAAGGAAAAAGAAAAGAGAAAAACATACAGACTACCATCCCGTTTCATTCCATGTTTATTTTAAGTTTTTGTTATTTTTGATTTATTAGCTTAAGTCGAGTCTAGTCTTGGCTTAGCAACGCCATATTGTACATGTAATTAACCAAGATTATTAACTCGCCACCAGTAAAGATTGCCTAATCCAACAAAACCGTGTATTCCATATCCCTACACCTAACGTTATAACCCTTTGAAAGACCTCTTTGATAGTTTATCCTAGGTGTTTACGCCATGTGGTGGAGGTTTGATCCTTTCCCAAGCCTATGGTAATCTATTTTGCTATGACAGGTAGTGAGAGATGTTTTCCATTTCCATATTGTGATATGTACTTTATTACACCCGAGATATGTGAGTATCTAAACACTATTTGTGAGGTGCTAGTGTATTACCTCCGTGCTTGTCTTTGGTCTTTAGTGGAACGATTATTTGTTGTAATTACTTTTATATTAGTGTTAAATGACCCCTAACTTGTATTTTGATTAGAATAAAAGCGCATTTTCTTGAGGACAAGCAAATCTCAAGTGTAAGGGTATATGCTGAGGCGAAAAATGATCCGTTTTTAGGGGGTCATTTAAGCCCGGAATTGAATTTATTTGATCAAATATTGCCCTAAATCGTTCCTTTTGTGATTTTAGGTACTTTTGGAGTGAATTCTGGAAAAGGAAGCATTTTGGACGTTTTTGGAGCATAAAAGTGAATAAACGACAAAGTCTTAATTTTCCTTGTTGGGAACAGTACCTGACGGCGTTAAGAGCATTTTGATGACGGCGTCAAGAGCAAAAGTGGTGACGGTCCAGTAGAAATGTGACGGCGTCAAAGCATGGCCGTCAAGAGTAAAAGTGGTGACGGCCCAGAACAACATTACACATGACGACGTCAGATCTGGATCTAGGCAGTCCGAGAATATTAAGGGCGGCGGGTTGACGGCGTCAGAAGTTTCTTCTTGACGCCGTCACCTTAGGAAATCTATATATAGTCTTTGTAATTTTCATTCTAAAGAGAGGAGAATTTTAGGGTCGACTTGAATAAACCCTAGCACGACTTTGACAGTATTTTCAAGGGTTTTTACCCCTTGAAACCTTTCACGTTCAATTAAGATAAGTATCATTTTAATTCATTCAATATGTCTATGTGTTTTTTGAATATATCTTACGCTTGTCTTGATTTTAACATGCTAGGCTAGATCTTTTGTGTGTTTGCTTAGATGTAATGAAACCTATACGTTGATTATAGGTTGATTGCTTGTTTATAGTTGTAATGGATGAATGATTTCGATGTTAGGCTTAAGAAAACTGGCAGACTTCCATAGTGTAACTTGCTTGAACGTCTTAAGAAACATGAACCAATGCGTACTAGGTTTTTCTGGTTGTATTTAATGCATGAGCGAATTCTAGTGATCCCATGTTAGGAGCTTCTTGCAGGCTCGACATAGGAGTGAAGTAGGAGCTTATAGAGATGGGGAAGTACGTACGCCACCCCACGATTTGTATTAAGGAATATAACCCGTCATCCACGCAACTGTAACAAACAATTAACCTGTAAAAGATATCTAGGGAGTAGTGAAATCTAAGTAAACACAATTCTCCCATCTATTGTTCACACCACTAGTTTAATTAGCTTTATTTACATTTTTTGTTATTTTATTTTGATTGCATCTTAGTTATTGGGTTAGTTGACTATCAACTAATTCCGCCCACTCTTCCAAAACCCGAGATTTTAATTGCTTTTATAAAAATATAAAAATACAAAAAGAATCATCCCTCACCTCTAGACCTAGTTTTTAGGCTTTCTAATCCTAGAGACACTATTCCTGAGTTGAACGATCAATCCCCCGGTACTTGTCACTATACTATACTACAACGATCAGGTACACTGCCTGGTGGGGGTTGTAAGCTTCTCGAGATCCCTCGAGAGGTAAAGCCTGATGCAATTCCCACGCATCATAACCCATAAACTTTTTTTTAACACAAAACGATCTTTCGCTATAAATCCCGTTGCTATGCATAGGTACTCGTCTAGTCTTTTCAAATGTTCAAATATCATGAATGAACCTAAAAGAAATACCAAAATGCCCTTTAGTTTAACTTTTTTATGTTGATTTTGTCAGGTGTAAAGCTAGTAGAATGACTAGTGGATGTTGATTCACCCCTAATCAGCCCACTATGTTGAGTAATTATTTAGCCCATAAGTAATATTTTAATAGTTTTTGTAGGTAGCTCCCTTTATACATATCAATAGTTTGTAAAAATTAAAAAACGAATAACTTAACTAACATGATATTATAGTGGTAGGGCATGATGGGGTATAAAAAATTTGGTTTTTGTGCGATATATATAGTATTGCTATAATCTTTACGCTAAGTTCGGCCCCTTTTAAGTTAAAATCCTGGCGCCACCCCTGATGTTGTCATAAACTTAGTTTTAACAAGCAAAAAAACGATACTTGACACGTGCATGCCACATAGATGCCATGATGTCTCCGGTCATCTTCAATTCGGACAATCTTTAGCAAATGCCCTAGTTGACCACATCATAGCACTTGGGTCATACAACTTCCTTCCCCTTATCAATCTTTTCCAACCTCATACCCTGCCTATTCACTTTAGTTCTTTGTTGAAAGTCTTGTCTTTTGTTAATAGTTGTAGTGCGAATATTATTGTTGTTAGGTTTCTTGTAGAATGATTTCTAAATTTGTTTACCAAGTAAAGCCATAGACTGAAGAATAGCATTTAATTCATGAGTAAATGAACCGGTGTTGGGAATTATACTAACAGTTACCACAGCTAGTGAAGACATTACAACTGCTGAAGAATGTACTTGCAGTGAAAACACATTACTACTGCAAGAACATATATTACCACTGCTATTTAGATAACTGTTAGGAAACGTGTTTAGATAAATATAGAATAGATCTTGTGTATATCTTATTCTATTAGCATTATACTTATCTTGTAGAAGAGGACTCCTTGTGCTATAAAAGGAGATCCTAGGTCAAAGGTTAGATATACGTTTTCTAGAGCTTCAAGGTGTAACCCTAGTGATACAAAGATCACTCGTATTATTATCATTAATAATATTGGAGCTAATCGTTTGTTTCATATATTGTTCTCATTCATAAACAATTGTTTCATTCACTCACAATCAAACTTCTAAGTGTTACTAAGTAAATTCCGCATACTTAGTGATATAACTCAAAGTATCAATCTAACACAGTTCAAGGTGTTTAGATCCATCAAGTGGTATCAGAGCCAGGCTTTGATACTTTGATTTAGAAGACTCTAGTTCACTCAGAAGAATCAATGGAGACAGAAACCAGTCAATCAAACATTGTTGCTAAGCTTCCAAAGCTTAAGTTGAATGACTTTGAGATGTGGAGGCTAATGATCGAACAATTCTTTATGGTGCAAGACTATACACTCTGGGAGATCATTATGCTTGGTAATTCCTTCAAACCAAGTTCTACCTCAGAGATGGTTGGTGGCAGCAAGGAAGTAATAAAGGTTAACATTGGACCTGTTACTAATGATGAAAGACTTCAGATGAAGAATTATCTGAAGGCCAGAGGTTTGTTGCTGATGACACTTCTCAGAGATCAAGTTCTAGCATTCAGCAAGTACAAGACTGCAAAGACTCTTTTTGAGGAGATCTGTAATGTTTTTGGTGGTAATGATTCCACCAAGAAGACTCAGAAGACCCTGCTGAAACAGACTTACGAAAACTTTGGTTCAACAAGTAATGAATCTATTGATAGCATCTTCACAAGGCTACAAAAGATTGTTACTCAACTCACTGTTTTTGGAATTGAGGTGGAAAGGGAAGACCTCCATCTAAAGTTCTTAAGAAGCTTACCCTCTGAGTTTGGAACCAATGTTACAGTGTGGGAAGATAAGCCAGATTTGGAGACCATGAAACTTAATAATTTGTATAATAACTTCAAGGTTATTGAACAAAGATTGAAGAAAGCTAGAAAATTAAGCACAGGTTCAGGAAGTGTAGCACTCATATCATCATCTCTTGATGATAGTTCCGATGAAGAAAGTGATAGTGATGATGACAGTGCTAACATTGTTGTTTCCACTGGCAGTGGAGGTGTTTCCACTGGTAGTTCAAAAAGGCAGATTGTAGGACTTAGTGATTCTACCTTTTATGCCTTTATATCAAGTCAAGTGGGTGGTTCAATTCTCAATCATGAGGATTTGGATCAAATTGATGAGGATGATATGGAAGAGATGGACATTAAATGGCAGGTGGCATTACTAAGCTTAAAGGCAAAGAAGTTTTGGAAGAAGACTGGAAGAAAGATTACCATTAATGGTAATGAGACTGTAGGTTTTGACAAAAAGAAGGTGGAGTGCTATAATTGTCATAAGAAGGGGCACTTTGCCAGGGAATGCAGGAAACCAAGGAAACCTAACAACGGGTCAACTTGGTATAAGCAGGACAAGAAGAAAGAACCTACAACTGATGAGCCAAAGGGGCTATTGGCTATTGATGGAGTGAGCTTTGATTGGAGCTTTATGACTAAGGATGAAGAAGATGATTCAGAGTCTGCAATGGTTGCTACTGAGCTTGCACTAATGGCTTTTTCTGACTCTGAGGTACAAATTAATAATGCTTGCTCTAAAACTTGTAAGGCCTTAAAAGAGTATGAGAAAATTAAAGCACAATATGATGAACAATTGCTAGAGTTAAATCATACTAATTATAACTTAGCAAATCATAAAAGAGGCCTAGGTGTTTTAGAAACTCAATTAGAGCATTATAGGGCAAATGAATCTAAGTTCAATGATGATATTGCAGTGTTAAGAAGAGACTTAGATTATCAGGTTGCTGTAAACAAGGTTCTTAGGGAAGAACTAGAAAAGGTTAAAAGGGCTACTGAGAATATAAAGATAACTTGCAATACACTGGATCACCAATCCAAGTGTATTGACAAAATTTGGGAAGCCCAAGTTGTGAACAAAGCCAAATCAGGAGTTGGATACAAATATGTTCCACCACCTCTAAGAGGTGTTCCATCACCTCCTGGCATTGACTTAGCTCACACAGGATTAGAAGAATTCCAGGAACCACCTATGACCTATGGACCAAAATTTGTTAAAGAAGCTGTTATTGAAAAGGTTCAGGTTGAGGTTGATACATTTGATAGTGCTAGTGACTCATCTCTTAAAGATGAAAGTTTGAATGTTGAGTCTAAACCTAGTGTTCCTGAGAATGTAAAAGTGGAGGTTAAAAAGAGTATTCCTGATGTTGTCAAAGAGAAACCTAGGTCACAACCTAATTTCACTAGGCCCACTACTAGATATGCAGAGATGTACAGAAGTAGGTCACCAACTCCTAGGGGTAATATGAGGAGTTGGAATCATGTTAAATCTAGGCAATTTGGTAGTGACTTTGTGTTCAACAACAAACCCTGTCATATTTGTGGTAGCTTTGACCATTTGTCTTATAGTTGTAACTATCACTTGGGTAGAAGGGAAGTGTTTGGGAATACTAGGGTGAATGGTCAAAATGCTAATAACTTAACTCACCCACATCCACTTAGCAAGATGATTCCCAGGTCTGTTTTGCTTAACTTTTGCATTAAACCTATTTCCACTACTAGACCAGCAGTTTCCACTGCTAGACCAACAGTTGCCACTGCCAGAAATAAAAACAGAGTTTACCCTAAGTCCCCTGTTACTACTATTGTTAAATCCACTCAAACAGGGAAAAAGACCAATTTTGAAAAGAAAGTTTACAATAATCACAAGTGGGTACCCAAAATTTCAAAATCAGCAGTTTCCACTGCTAAGCCATCAGTTACCACTGCAAGGCCAAAGGTTTCCACTGGTGGGTCTGTGAACAATAAAAGGGTAAATATGGGAAATGTTGTTAAGGCCTCAACACGTTGGGAATGGAAACCAAAAGGAACCATCACCTCAAACAATCCCAATGGTGTATCAATGACCTTTGATAGATACAATTATACTGATACACAAGACAGATCCAAGTCATTTGTGGCTTGGGTCCCCAAAAGGAACTAATTCCTTTATTTTGTGTGCAGGAACATTCAAAGACTACAAATGATCAAGGATACTCAAACAGTGGATGTTCCAGGCACATGACTGGCAATAAGTCCTATCTTTCTGACTTTCAACCTTATGATGGGCAATTTGTCAGCTTTGGAGGAGGAATTGGTGGCAAAGATTCTGGTAAAGGAACAATCAAGGCTGGAAACATAGACTTTGAGAATGTGCACTATGTGAAAGAACTCAAGTACAACCTTTTCAGTGTGTCACAAATGTGTGACAAGAAGCATAGAGTTCTATTCACAGAAGATGAATGCTATATCTTATCTAAGGATTATAAGCTCCCTGATGAAAGTGATATTTTGCTTAAAATCCCTAGAAAAGGTAATCTATATAGCATTGACATGAAGAACATAGTGGCTAATAATGATGTTACTTGCTTGCTTGCAAAAGCCACTTTAGATGAATCCATGCTTTGGCACAGAAGACTTGGTCATGTTAACTTCAAGACCATCAACAAGATTGTGAAAGATGGACTTTTCAGAGGTTTACCTGAGAAAAGATTTGAAAATGACCAAACTTGTGTTGCCTGTCTCAAAGGAAAGCAACACAGAGCTTCATGCAAGACCAAAGCATTCAATTCTATTGATCATCCACTTTTCATGCTACATATGGACTTGTTTGGTCCTACATCGGTTAGCAGCATAAATTTGAAGAAATTTTGTCTTGTTGTGACTGATGATTTTAGTAGATTCACATAGGTTTTCTTTTTAAGAACCAAGGATGAAACCACTGGCATCCTTAAGACATTTATCACTGAAGTTGAAAAGAAGATCAAGATTATCAGGTGTGACAATGGGACAGAGTTCAAGAACAATGTTATGGATGATTTTTTGCAGAGACAAAGGTATTAAGAGAGAATTTAGTGTTGCAAGAACTCCTCAACAAAATGGAGTTGCTGAAAGAAGAAATAGAACACTAATTGAGTCTGCTAGAACCATGTTAGCTGACTCAAAGCTTCCAGTGACTTTTTGGGCTGAAGCAGTTAACACTGCTTGTTACATACAGAACAGGGTTTTAGTGGTCAAAACAAAGAACAAGACACCTTATGAGTTATTCAGAGGAAGACCTCCTACTTTGGAGTTTATGAGGCCATTTGGGTGTCATGTTACTATTCTCAATACCATTGATCATCTGGGTAAATTTGAAGAAAAGTCTGATGAAGGCTTCTTTGTTGGATATTCTATGGTTAGCAAGGCTTTCAGAGTATACAACTTAAGAACAAAGAAGATTGAAGAGAATTTGCATGTTGAGTTTCTTGAAAATAAAGCTAACATGGCAGGTTCAGGACCAGAGTGGCTATTTGATCTTGAAACATTAACCAATACAATGAATTATGTACCTCTTACTTCAAGTACAGGAGACAAAGATCTTGAAGATTCAGAAGAATTCATTGATGAAGATGAAGCTTGAAAAGATGATGAAAATCAAATTGTTATGCCACTTTGGGACTTTGTTGATAATTCTGAAAAGAAAAGTGATGCAGATGGTGTGAATTTTGATGTATTGAATAAAGAAATTCCTGCTAGCAGTGGTAACTCAATTCCCACTGCTACACCAGAAGTTTCCACTGACAGCCCAAATGTGGAACATACATCTCAGGAATCACTAAGTGATGATGTAGAGATCTCAAACATGCCTACAACATATGATATTCCTAGCACATCACAGACTTCAATTCACAAAGTGCATCCACTTGATAATGTTATTGGTGAACTTCAATCAGGTGTGAAAACTAGAAGACAGACAAAGAAAGATGATATTCATGGGTTCATTAGTGAAGTGTATGAGTCCAAGAAGCATAAAAGGAAGAATGAGTGTTTGTTTTTCTGTTTTCTCTCACAAGTGGAGCCTAATAATGTTTATATGGCTCTAGATGAATCTAGCTGGGTTGAAGCAATGCAAGAGGAGTTGTTGCAGTTTAAATTCAAAAGGTTTGGGTTCTTTGTGACTTGCCTGATGGTATGAAGGTCATTGGTACTAAATGGGTTTTCAGAAACAAGAAAGATGAAAGAGGTATTGTAATCAGGAACAAAGCTAGATTGGTTGATCAAGGATACACTCAAGAGGAGGGTATTGACTATGAGGAAATTTTTGCTCCTGTTGCAAGGATTGAGGCTATTAGACTATTTCTAGCCTATGCATCCTTTATAGGCTTTACTGTCTATCAAATGGATGTTAAGAGTGTCTTCCTGTATGGTACAATTGATGAGGAGGTGTATGTCTCTCAACCTCCAGGCTTTGAAGATCCTCAACACCCAAACAAAGTGTATAAAGTGGTTAAGGCTCTTTATGGCTTACATCAGGCTCCAAGGAAGTGGTATGAAACCTTAGCTACTTATTTACTGAATAATGGGTTTCATAGAGGCAAGATTGATCAAACTTTGTTCATCAAGAAAGACAAGGGTGATATTCTACTTGTTCAAGTATATGTTGATGATATTATCTTTGGGTCTACTAAACAAGAGATGTGCAAAGAGTTTGAAAAGCTGATGAAAGATGAATTTCAAATGAGTTCTATGGGAGAACTTACATTCTTTTTGGGGCTGCAAGTACAATAGAGTAAAGAAGGTATCTTTATCAGTCAAGACAAATATGTGACTGAGATTATTAGGAAGTTCAAGTTTACTTATGCAAAACCTTCAAATACCCCTGCTGACAAGACCACTCATCTATTGTTGAAGAATGCTAGTGGTGCTAATGTTGATGTGCACACTTATAGGTCTATGATTGGTTCTTTGATGTATCTTACTTCATCAAGGCCAGACATTATGTTTGTTGTCTGTGCTTGTGCAAGATTTCAAGTGACTCCAAAGACATCACATATGACAGTAATGGAAAAGAATTTTAGGTACTTGAAGACATATCCTAATCTAGGATTATGGTATCCAAGAGAATCCCCTATGGAATTGATCACATACTCAGATAGTGACTATGCTGGTGCAAGTTTGGATAGAAGGTCAACCACAGGAGGATGTCAATTTCTTGGATGTAGATTGGTGTCATGGCAGTGCAAGAAGCAAACTATGGTTGCTACTTCAACCACTGAAGCAGAATATGTAACAGCTGCTAGTTGTTGTGCTCAGATCCTATGGCTTCAGAATCAATTATTGGATTATGGGTACAATTTCATGAACACCATTATCTATATAGACAATAGTAGTACCATATGCATTATTAAAAATCCTGTGTAACACACTAAAACTAAACATATTGAAATTAGACATCATTTTATTAGAGATTATTTTGAGAAAAAGCTTATTAATGTTGTCAAAATCCATATTGATGACAATTATGCTGATTTATTAACAAAAGGGCTTGATGTGGGTAGGTTTCAATACTTGGTAACAGGTATTGGAATGCTAAATCCATAAATCTTTGATGTCTAATACTTTTTAGTATTGCAGGATAGTTTTTAGGTACTAATATTGTTTGTATATGTATGTATGGTTTTCTACTAACTTGTATGCAGAGAAATGTTAAGCACAGGGGAAAAAGTCATACAACAGTGCAAAGATTGGTGATAAAAGCTAAAAGAAAAAGTACTTTTATTGATGTTGAAGAAAGTACATAACAACCATTCAGATTACATTGTCACCAGAACAGAAAAACATCGCAAAACATAACCCAACAACCTAACATCTACTCCATAGGTTTCTTCCCCTTTCCCTCATAATCATGCTTGCCTTTGGGAGCTTTCTTTCTCTTGTCATCAAAAGAAAGTTGCTTCCTTGGACAAGCAAGTCCCAGAACTTGCTTAGGAGGCCTTGGTGCTTGTGCAGGCTTCTCAACAGCAGGCCACTTCATGTTGCTTATGGCAGACTTCAATGCTGTGGTGAGAGCCTTTGGAAGTTCTTAGATTGAAGGTTGGATCATCATCATCATCAGAGGAAGAATTGGAATAGAACTCCAAGGATGGAGCAGGTGAAGCTTCAGCCTTTTTAGATTTCACGTTGGATGATGTGGATGTGGTAGCACTTGGAGGAAAGTAATCACTCCACCCTGTTGATGGTTCCTTTGAGTTTGTGCAATAGCTGATCTCCTCATCAGATGAATCATCTGAGGATATGTAGACAATTGGGAACCAGCTCATTGTGTTGGTAAAGGGTTTGTGTTATTGAAGATGTTTGTTGATGAAAGATAAAGGTTTTTTAGCCCCCTTTTATAAGCAAAGTCAAGGTCGAATTCTAATTAATGAAGAATATTTACTCTTACCTGTTTTGGTAGATTGGAGGAGTAAATTTGGTTATTATCGGGTTGACTTTTGGAAGATATTTTTGTGAATAGTAACTTGGTTAAAAAGTTACTTGGGGTTAAATTTTTATGGGTTAAGTTGAGTGTTACTTTGTTCTGCAGCATACAAACCCATTTGTTGGAATCATTGGAGTTATAAGGTGTGTATCATAGACACACAACAAATGGTTATTGATTCACCATGTCTAATCCACATAAGAATCAACTAGTCCAGAGCAAACGGCTCCTGGTAAAGACTTACCAAATCCGTTTATGGTTGATAGTTTACCAAAAACTATATGGTTATCAACTCACCATACTCCAAGTGATCAAGAGTTGGCTAGTCCATAGCAAACGGCTCATGGTAAAGACATATCAAATCCGTTGATAGCTGGTAGTTTGCTAAAAACTATGATAAGAGCAGCTAATTTTCATGTTTTACTTACCACTGCTCTTTGATATGTTGTGAAAATTTTACCACTGCTAGTTCATTAGTTACCACTGCAAGAGTAATTTTTCCACTGATGAACTAGCCCTTACAACTGTTGTGTCAGTAATCTATTTTTACTAGCCGTTGTAAATATAACCGTCTTTCCTTATTAATAGGGTAAATCTTTTGTGAATTATCTTCTTACCTATTATAA
The DNA here is from genome assembly GCA_030686995.1 of Artemisia argyi. Classification (NCBI taxonomy): domain Eukaryota; kingdom Viridiplantae; phylum Streptophyta; class Magnoliopsida; order Asterales; family Asteraceae; genus Artemisia; species Artemisia argyi. The sequence continues at coordinate 35,542,360 of CM060676.1, read as the reverse complement.
TTTATTCTTTTCCAAAGATAACTCTTTCTAAAGATAATTCACATTGCGCAACCTCCTCAAACCCTATTAGTATAAATTGATCATCATACGGCTTGATTTTTATCTTGATTACTAACACTTTTATTCTCTTTTCACAAATATCATGGCAATTCTAAAATTTGTCGAGGAGCACAACCAAGTGGCCTACCTACAAAAGTCAAACGAGAAGAGTGGCCCTGTTTTTAATCAGATTGTGGATTTTCTAAATACAACTCATATAAGGTATGCATTAACTATTAATCCCACAATCTATGTCTCTCATATCAAACAGTTCTGAAACACTGTGGAGTCCATAACTCTTGAACAGGGAGACACACATGAATCTGTGGAAGCTCTACGAGCCACAGTGGATGGGGTAACCATTGATGTTACTGAGTCATCCTTGAGGAGAATTCTCCAATTGGATGATCTCAATGGTATCATCACATTACCCAATTCAGATATCTTTAAAAATATTGCTTTAATGGGGTATGATACATCTGAACAAAAAGTAACTTTCAGAAAATGATGTTTTTGTCCCCATTAGAGATTTTTCATTCACACTCTGTTACATTGCCTAAGTCCTAAGAAAACATCTTATGAACAATTTGCATCAACCATGGCTTATCCTTTGGTTTGTTTGGCAACTGATAGGACTTTCAATTTTTCAAAGTTTATTTTCAATAATATGAAAGGCAATGTAAAGAGTCCATATAAATTTTTGATGTATCCAAGGTTTGTGCAAGCAGTGTTAAATGAGTTTCAACTGCAACCTCACAATAGAATTTATGAAACCTCCTGTCTTAAACCAAAAGTTTTTCAAAACATGAGTAAGGCTTCAGATCTTTGGAATGGGGAGGTTCATCCACTTTTTCCTCAAATGCTTGCTAAAATTTCACAAGTACAGGGTGAAGATGCAACCATCCCAGTTGTATCCCATAACACACCCAATATTATTGTTCCACCAATTCACCATACCCCTACAGTAACTCACACTTATGAGAGAAGGCATAAACAGCCAACTTCTCTCATCTCAACATTGCATGTTGCTGAACCTTTTGGTTTAGGAACAAGCAGTGGTGGTTCAAGGCTTAATCCTAGTCCAACTAGGGAAGAGCCTGAATCAATGCCCCATGATTCACCTCTCCCAACAGGTAACACAGTTGGACGTGTTGAGGGCAGTGTGCAACTACCTGAATTGATGGACATTTGTACAAAATTAGTCAAGCAGGTTCAAGCTCTGGAGAAAGATTTGGCACAGACCAAAGTACAACATGCCACAGAGCTGAATCAACTGAAGGCAGAGATTCAAAGATTACAAAATGAAGTTGAGAGTTTCAAGAAGAAAAGATCTGTCAAAGTTGTGTTCTCTTCATCATCTTCACCTCAGGATGAGTTTTTTGCAGATTCTAGTTAAGATTTGGGAGATTCTTCCAAACAGGGGAGGAAATCAGATGCAGAGTTTAAGGGGAGGAGTCTAAATTTTGATAAGGAATTTGCTGAGTTAACTGATTCTGATAATGCTCAAGCAAAGGAAGATGCAGCTGAGACTAAGGGGAGGAAGATAGACTTTGAAGAAGATTATGATATGGATGTTGATGCTAATTTTAATTTTGATGATATAGTTGGAACTGCTCAACCAATTTCCACTGATGCAGAACAAGTTCCCACTGATCAAAATATTTCCACTGTAAGTGAAAACATTCCAACTGATAGCCAAAATGTTACCACTGCAGAGGAAGAAGCTGCCAGAATGAGAACAGTCAAAGGAAAAGCTATTGTGACTGGTTCAAAACAAGAGCAAACAACAAAGATTTCTAAGAAAGATCAAGCTCAGATTGATTTTGATGCAAGATTGGCAGAGCAATTAGCTGCAGCAGAGAATGAAAAGAAGAGAAAGCTAGAGGAAGATGAAGTTGCTAGTTTTATGGAAGCAAAGAGATTGGATAAACTTGAAGCAGTAATGGCAGAACCACTTTCAGTTGTTCCACCAACTGTCATACATGAGAAACCTCCTATGTTCACTTATGTGCCTACAGAAGAAGAGATTGACTACATGATTAATAATGATCCAATAATCAGAAAGAAGGCTATTGAACTTATTGCAAATATAACCTTGAATGAAGAACAAAGGTCTGCTCAACTAAAAGATTTCATTCAAATGAAGAATCAGCAGGCTCTTGATGATATCATTGGCGGTGTAAGAAAAGGTCAAAAGAAGCCAAGGAAACTTACAAAGGCACAGATCATTGCTGAGATGAAGACTTTTTGCTGTCATGTTGGTAATATGAAGATGGCTCAGTTCAAAGGAATGTCACATGATCAGATTGAAGGTATTTACTATAGGATTAAAAGACAAGATAGTAATTTCATTCCAATGGATCAAGAACCTGTAGTAATGAAAACAAAAAGGTCTGGAGTGAGTCTTGGATCAAAAGATGCAAAGAAATTGAAGACTCATGAGTCATCTCAAGCAGAAGAGGGTCCCAGCAAGTTGACAGAAGAGCTACAAACATGATGTTTATAGAGACTGATCTACTTAATATTGAACCTCTTCAAACAAAATATCCAGTTGTTGGTTGGGAAATCTATTCTGATGATTTTGGAGTTGCTTGGAAGATTGTCAGAATTGGAAGTGTCACAAGTATTTGCAGAGATTTTGAAGACATTGTTAGATCTTGTGATAGAGAAGACTTGGATACTTTGTGGAGGATTGTTCAAGATCAGTTCAAGAAGGATGAACTTGTTGATTTCAAGGCTAAGGAGTTATGGGTTCACTTCAGAAGATTATATGAACCTGACCCAAGTGACAGATATTGGAGATTTGAAGCTTACAACATGAATACCTTGTGGAAGTTTTATGACTCAAGTGTTGTACATCATCTTTCTACTCAAGATGGAGTTGATGTGTTTATGCTTGCAGAGAAAGAATATCCATTAAGAGCTAGAGTATTGACTGTGATGATGTCAGTGAAGCTTAGGTGTTGGGAAAGAAGTGAAGTCATAGAAGATTTGTTGCAAAGGATTTATGATCAAAGTGTAAGAGCTGATAAAGAGTTAAGAAGAAGAAGATAAGTGTTTGGAAGAATTCCCATATCCTCATGTTTGCTGATTACTTGAAGAAACTGTGGAAAACTAGAAGGGGGTTGAATAGTTTTACGTCCTTTTAAAATTTATAAAAAACAAGTTTGTTGTAAAAACTTCGATTCTAGTTTATGTGATCTCAATACTTGCACTATATGAACAATTATATATAAACTAACTAACTAAGCTAATAAAGTATAGGTAAATAAGTAAGTAATGAAAAGAGTTGGAGAGATCAAACCACAACACAAGGATTTATAATGGTTCGGCTACAAGGTCACCTTCCTTGTTCCTACTCCACTCCCCGAGTCACCTACTCGAGAGTTTTCTTCACTATGTCAACAAACTCCCTTATGGCGGAGAAAACCTTACACACCAATTTACACACCACAACTACGTCACAACTTCTACACAACTTCTTCACACCTATTTACTTCACACCTATCTTCTTCACACCTTTCTTCTTCACACCAATGTACTACACACCTATCTTCTTCACAACTACACTACTTCACTACTAATCAACTTCTACTTCCTACACAACTTCTATTACTTCTAAACTACTTATTACATACACAACACAACTTCACAAATATATATACACAATGCACAACTACTCTTCAATACTTCTTGAACTTAGTTGTAGAAGGAGTGTTCTTCTTTTGCACTTTGGATGAGGATGGATGAGAAGGGATTGAATCACTTGAAACAAGGATTAATATACAAATGATCAAAGGGTTTTAGAGGATGTTTAGAGAGTTTTAGATCTGAAAATTTCGTGCAAAAGGTGAGAAAAATTCCAGGTTTAAGGTGGTATTTATAGGTAACAAGTTCTGACAGAGGAGCGTGGCCGACCCCCTTAAATCAAGGTCGGCCCCCTTAAAATTAAGGGGACCGCCCCTTATAATTAAGGGGGCCGCCCAACTGTAACGGCCAGAAAACTTGTCTTTTAGTGGGAAAAGTTTATTTGGTGAAAAACTAACTGATTTTGGTTAAAAATTTGAAATCATATATTTAGTATGATTAAAACATTTTTCTTTATTACCAAAAGTGTTTTTCAAAAATATATAATATAATTATATAATTAAATAAACTTTGTATTAGTTAATTAAATACCCCTTTTATCATGAGATGTATAAAACATTTGTTTATTCATACCTTAAGTGATTAAGTTGGATATAGTGATATAAACTAGCTTAATACTTGTTTACGTAGTAATCTTACGTTTGATGAGTTTACATTTTGTGATCGTCAAAATATAGAGATATCAAAAAATATAAATAACGTTTTCATGCATTATTTATGTCAACAATCTCCCCCTTTTTGATGATTACAAAATCTAAACTCATTAATCGAAAATTAGTATATATACAAGTATTATTGTGAGTTTATATCAATTCTCCCCCTTTTTGTTAGCATCAAAAAGGTTATCCCGATTTTATAGAAGCTCCCCCTTGAAGTATACTCCCCCTCGTTTTGAGGCCAAAAAGAAATCGAGATATGGATATCTTGCAAAAATATTTAGTGGGCAAGCAACATATATATGTATATAGCATGCAAGAGTAGAGACTAAACATAACCATAACATTAATAGTATGAAAAAGATACATCAAGCATTACATTAACAAACATAACAAGTAATGCAACTAACAAATGCCTTAAAGGCTTACAATCATCACTAAAATAATAAACCAAGGCTCAAACATGAGAGTCCTCTCTAGAGCTTGCCATTCAAAATGGTTTACGATAATTTTATTTGTAAAACACCAAGCATGTTTAATTGGGAGGAATGGATGGTGAACATGGAGATGGTGATGGTGGAGGGGTGTTTATTGATGGTGGTGGAGGTGTTGTGTTTGTTGTTGGTGGTTTATGCAACAAGTTTTCAATATGAGAAAACATGTATTGTATCTCATCTCTTAGTCTGAACACAATTGTTCGGTTGTGAATGCAACAAAGTCAAGTGTCTCCATGAGCTTCAAGTAAGCTCCATGGGACAGGGTTATAGGTTGGTGGATTGATAGGGGATGATGAGAAGTGTGCATCAAGAGGTGTTAATGGTGATAATGAGAGAGAGAGTGCAAGAGTTGTGTTTTCATGGATAGGTTGTGATGGTTAATCAATTGTTGGAGGAGATAAGTGGGTGTTTATGTAGTCATTTATGGATGAAGTGGATGGTATGGAGGAAGTGGAATTTCCATTTGTTGATGGTGTTTTGGAGGGTGCATTTGGTGCACTAGTAGATGAGCATTGAGGTGGTGGTGATGGGGTAGAGTTGTCTTCATTTGTAAGATCAATGAATAATTGTTTTGGCGGAATAATGACAAGTTTTTGTTTCTTGGCATTGTTTGAATAGGTGGTTCTTGGTGATGACATGATAAAAGGATGATGTTTGATGAAGGTTGAGGATGATGGAATGTGAATTAATCATGCATGGGGATTATATAGTGGGAAAACATGTTTAGAAGTGGAATTAATTTGAAATTGTAATGGTAGATTCCAAAATCAGATTAGTTTTTAAGGGAAATGGTAGATGGGACTAGCAAAAGAGATCACAAGGTGCAAAAGAAAACAGTGTAAAAACTGTTCCAGATGGCCAGTCCCCTTAAATTTAAGGGGGGCGCCCTTATGAATTAAGGGGGCCGCCCATCTGACGACCCAGAAACCAAAATTTTTCAAAAAAATTTCTGGAAAAATCTTGTGTTCTGTTTTGTATTTGCAGCAAGCTCTATTTGGACATTTCACATTTGCTTTGGTCTATTAGAACGCATACAAGTCATATATATATATACATAAACTAAACATGCAAACACATATATAGATAAAGTAGTAAAGCATGCATTTAAAAGCATATATTAAACATAAACAATAAAGTTAGCATCCTAAACAAATATCCAAACAATTATTCAAGAAAATAACAAGTACTTCCGAATATACTTCGGACAAATAGCACACAAGACATAAAAATAAGTATTGTTCAACAAATATAATCCAACCACATCATCTCTTTTTCTTCCCGAATATGCCCTTCAATGTCTTCCCGATAGATTTGAAGCCACCTCTAACTTCTTCATGCAAACTCTTTTGTCTTCTAAGCATCACGGTAGTTCGTTCATGAAGTACTTCTTCGGTTTGATCACTAGGAGATGGGGTAGAATACTCGGGATAGTCAAGATCCTCTAAATTGTCAACGAACTCAGAAAATGAAGGGGTATCCTCCTCATCGTCATCGTCTTGTCTAGAAGATGATCCATGAAAGCTATGACGACGAGATTTTCCCTTGTCACTTCGAGTTCGTCGAGCTTGTTTTAGAGCGAGAGGACGTAAGGTGGGATAGATGGACTCATAGATACTATTGTCAAGATCGGGATAGTACTCGATAACATGACGATAGAGACGAGTGAGGAAGATTCCATATGGAAGATTGGCTTTGGGAGTTTTTCTAGCACACTCAATCCGTTTGATAAAGAAGTAGGCCAAATTGTACGGCTTTTCGACAGCTATACAATACAACATGTGAGCAAGGCACACCGGGAGATGGTCTCGGTGACCTCCAGTACCAAACGCATTCTCACGAATGAGTTCTTCCTAACGCTTCATGTGGGGGCCTAATTCTTTGAGGAGAAGTTGGTACGAAGAGATTTGAACGTTTTTGGATTTTATTTTTCGGGTAGTGGTGGCACGTTCCACACCAAGAATTTGACGAATTTCGTCGGGATGAGGGATATTGGATAGATAAGGACCAAAGGTTGGTCGACAACGATGAAGAGATTCGAGGTCCCACTCGTTTGTGAAAACGGCTTGACCTCTAAAAGGAATTTGGAGGATTTGACCAAATTGTTCGAGAGTTAAGGTGATGAATTCATTTTGAATCATGAAGGAAATGGTGATGAAACCAAGATCATTGGTTTGGATGGTGACTTGGCTAAAGAAATCGACTATGAAACGAGGAATGATTAGTTCATTAATTTCATAAAGGCAGTTGAGGTTGATGCTTGAAAACAAGCGATCAATGTAGTCGGATTGAGCAAAGGCTAGATCTACTACACGTCCCTCATGAACGTTTCTATCTTCAATTTCACGATATATACGTCCAATGTAGTAGGGAGTTGGGAAACTTTGGGAATGTAGTTTTTAGTGTGGGAAAGATCTTCGGTAGTTGCTTTTGGCATTTTCACCTAAACATAACAACAATACAAAAGACCAAAATAAATATAAAGAATATATATATATATATATATATATATATATATATATATATATATATATATATATATATATATATATATATATATATATATATATATATATATATATATTGTTTAGACTTATGTTGGAATGTAAACATACTTCGACACTAATCCTAGGAAGTAGTTTACCATGTTCCTTAATATTGTTTTTAACTCGTTCTAGATATATTTTACGATGTTTAGTAAGTGGTTATGGACAAATCTAAACGCCCCTTTAAACATCTTAATATATCATGAAATTTACTAGATTTACATTGGGTTGTAAAACTAGCTATTTCTTACGAGTTTCTTATGCATGTGATTTGTTTTCGAAAAAGATGGTTTATATTTTGACTCAAAAATGTCGTTTTTCATATTAAACCAAACGCTTCCTTAACTAGTTACTTATACCACTAGTATGTCAATATATATATGAATTATATATCTTGACAAGTCCAATTAGCAATTTTTAAGTTTATAATCATAACAACGTTTTATAAAAATTATAATGACTAAGTTTCGATATTATTTGGACATGATCCAAACACTCTCTTATTGCGAACCAAAAAAAAAATTCTTGGTCGAAAAATGTTATTTCAAGTTTTACAAGTTATAAAAGTATAATGTGATTAGTTTTAACAAGTTTTCAAAGCATTATTCAACAATGTGTATACCAAAATTTTTGAAAAGAAGTATATGAAGTTTTTCAAAAAATTTCGACAAGGGGGTTTATAATTACTAGTTTCTAGTGTTGATTAATCATTCTAATCCTAGGGGAAGCATTTAGTTATGGAGTTTTAAGACTCAATTCGAAAGAAATTGTGAAATTAAAGAAATTTATAAAACATGCATAATCATGAGTATGACCAAATTAGATGGAATTAGATAAAATGTGTTATAAAAAACTTACAATACGTAATGGTGATTGTGTTAGATGAATTTGCCCTTTGCGAATTAACCCGAATTATGTGATTTGGAAGTCATTTGAGGTGTTTTTGGGTTTTGGTTTTCGTCACAGCAGTAGCAGGGGAAGGAGAGTATGAAAAAGTGGAGTGTTTGGCAAGAGGAATAAAGGGAAAAACGGGTTGGAGTACTCAGATGGCCGGCCCCCTTAAACATTAAGGGGGCCGCCCTTCAAAATTTTATTTTTCGTGTTTTTGGTTTCTGGAACGAACAAGAAAATATATATATATATATATATATATATATATATATATATATATATATATATATATATATATATATATATATTAGATTTATATTTAATCAAAAATACGTTGGAGAGTATTCGCACGAAAGGGATTGCTTGACATTTTTACTTGACATTTCGTCAATTAAATTTTCTTGATTATTTCGGATGAAATTCATCAAGTTGTCAAGTGGACGAGAGAGTTGTGGAAGGTTCATAAGTATATATATATATATATATATATATATATATATATATATATATATATATATATATATATATATATATATATATATATATATGATGCGTGGGAATCGCAACAGGCTTTACCTCTCTAGGGATCTCGAGAAGCTTACAACTCCCACCAGGCAGTGTACCTGATCGTTGTAGTATAGTATAGTGACAAGTACCGGGGGATTGATCGTTCAGCTTAGGAATAGTGTCGCTAGGATTAGAAAGCCTAAATACAAGTTCTAAAGGTGAGGGATGATTATTTTTGTATTTTTATATTTTTTAGAAAGCAATTAAAATCTCGGGTTTTGGAAGAGTGGGCGGAATTAGTTGCTATTCAACTAACCCAAAACTAAGATACAATCAAAATAAAATACTTACAATGAAAATAAACTAATTAAACTAAAGTTGTGAGCAGTAATTGGAGAAAATGTGTTTACTTAGATTTCACTACTCCCTAGATATCTTTTACACGTTAATTACTTGTTATAATTGTATGGATGACGGATCGTATTCCTTAATACCATTCATGGGGTGGCATACATAACTCCCCAATTCTATGAGCTCTTATCTCCTCCTACACCATGCCCAGCACAACTATAGAGATTGTAAACAGTGGCTCATGCATTAAATACAACCAATAAAGACCTAGTACGTCTCGGTTCATGTTTCTTAAGACGTTCAAGCATGTTACCATTTGGAGATCTGCCAGTTTTCTTAAGCCTAACATATAAATCATTCATCCAAAACAAGAATAAACAAGTAATCAACACATAATCAATATCTAGGTTTCATTAGATCTAAGCAAACACAAAAGAGATCTAGCCTAGCATGATAGAATTAAGACAAGAACAAGATATAGACAACCAACACATAGACATATTGATTGAATTAGAAGAACACTTATCTTGATTAATCATGCAAGGTATCAAGGGGTTAGAACCCTTGAAAAACCTGTAAAGTTACACCAAAATCGTCTTTAGGGTTTCTCCCAAAACTTCTCTCTCTTAATGTGAAAAACTAGAAAACTATATATAGGAAAATAGGGGTGACGGCGTCAAGAACAAAGGTGTGACGCCGTCATCTCGCCGCCAAATACTTCCTCGGACGGCCTTGATCTACTTCTGACGCCGTCAAGGCCTAGGCCGTCACACAAATTACTCTTGACGCCCTGTGTGTGAAGCCGTCATCAACTACGGATTTTAATTCTTGGGGTTTTGACGCCGTCATGCAAACTCTTGACGCCTTCATGAACTCTCGGATTTTATTATTGAGGTTTGACGCCGTCAGGAAATTACTCTTGACGCCGTCACCTACTGTTCCCAGCATGGAAAATTGAGACTTTGCCGTTTTCTTCTCTTTTATGCTCCAAAAATGTCCAAAATGGCTTCTTTTCCAGAATTCACTCTCCAAGTACCTAAAATCACAAAAGGAACGATTTAGGGCAATATTTGATCAAATAAATTCGGATTCGGCTTAAATGACCCCCTAAAAACGGATCATTTTTCGCCTCATCATATACCCTTACACTTGAGATTTGCTTGTCCTCAAGCAAATGCGCTTTTATTCTACTCAAAAGACAAGTTAGGGGTCATTTAACACTAATATAAAAGTAATTACAATAAATAATCGTTCCACTAAAGACCAAAGACAAGCACGGAGGTCATATACAAGCACCTCACAAATAGTGTTTAGATACTCACATCTCTCGGGTGTAATAAAGTGTAAATTACAATATGGAAACGGAAGATATCTCTCACTACCTGTCATAGCAAAATAGATTACCATAGGCTTGGGAAAGGATCAAACCTCCACCACATGGCGTAAGCACCTAGGATAAACTATCAAAGAGGTCTTTTAAAGGGTTGTAACGTTAGGTATAGGGATATGAATTACACGGTTTTGTTGGATAAAGGAAGTTATTACTGGTGGCGAGTTAACAATCTTGGTTAATTACATGTACAATATGGCGTTGCTAAGCCAACACTAGACTCGACTTATGCTAATAAATGAAAAATAACAAAAACATAAAATGAACATAGAATGAAACGAGATGGTAGTCCGTATATTTTTTCTCTTTTTCTTTTTCTATTTTTTTTTTCTTTTTCTTATTTTTTCGATTTTTTTTTTTTTTTTTTTTTTTTTTTTTTGCATACACTCTTACCCTACCATCCAAAATAATACATCATACGGGATGAGAATTCCCCTTACACTTGAATCTTTACATACTTTACATTAAACTAATCTAATGACTCGAATTAAGAAAATCAAAACACTTGGAGCACTTTTAAGATTAACGTACATATGGGGGTAATATATGATGTTCTTCCCCATTACTCCATAAAATAAGTACTTACCCATGAGTCCCAATCGTCCCAAAACAATATGTACAAGGATATGACTCGACTTAGCAACCATGTAATCAATTAGAAAGTTAACTTAGGGTTTAACAAATAACAATAATGCACTAAAAATGAGCGCATACACGGAAGGCTAAGGCGATTTGGTTGTACATTTAAGTGGGGTGTAACAAATTCTTCCTTTAAGTAAGATGCTTAAAGTTAGAAACGAAAAGATAGGCTCGGAGGGGTGTACTAGGGGTTACGTGTACTAAAATTGAGTACAACGCTAAGGGTGTGGGAAAAATTAGTTGACTTAACTAGCCAAGTAATATGACTTAAATGGTCAAGTAATTATAATACGGGTTTAACACAAGGGTGATCCTAATGCCTCTTATCATGTAGTAAATTCTACCACACGAATGTAGTCTCACTAGCGGTCTCGGGATGCATCACTAACGCAAGTTCTAGAATCTAAATGCTACCGGTACACTCATAAGCACTAATAATGAATGCTTTTCCTATCAAATCTAAAGGCGAACCTCACATATTTGGGTGGAAAATTTTTTCTGAATATACGGTTATGTGCTAGTCATACAATCTCCTATCCATGAGACGCTTGCTATGGCTAAAGTTTCACTCCTAAATGTTGTAAAAAATTTTAAATTTGGCGCTAAAATTGCACTAACAAGTATTTCTCATAGTTTTATTACACATCTACCATTAAACAAAACAAACTCAAGCGAAAGTGCATATGTAAGGTATCATCTTTTTACCCTCCCCTTACACTTAAGATGAACATTGTCCCCAATGTTCAAGTAAAGAATGTAAAAGTGAAAAAGTAAAGAGAATGAAATCAAATACTCCCCTGATTCGCTCGGTATGGATTATAGGTTGGCCAGATTAGATCTTCCTCCAAGAAAATGAACAATCAAAGCTTCCCTTCCAGAATATAAATCATCTCCTTGTCGAACATAACCTGTAAATCCTGACAAAATAGACAAGACAACCTCGCGTAAAATCGGCGGCATCCTATATAAGTTACTAAATCCTAGAAAACAAAGTAAGATATAATGCTTGTGGAATGAAGTTTGCAGATCTCCTGGAGATTATAAAACTTAATAATTCACAAAAACCATAAGACTCCGTTAGAAAAACAAAACCGGTAAAATTTCCAGATTTTAACTCCTGGCGTCGTCAAGAGTAAAACTCTGACGCCGTCAGAATGGACCTGCAGAAATTCTTATGTTAAGTTTCCGGAAAATTTCTGGAAAACTTGGTCCTACTTCCTGGAAAATCCTGCAAAACTTCATTATGACTCAATACAAGCATTTGACTCTAACTAATACGAATATACATGCTCATTTAATATCGTGGAGAATCATGATCGGTTTGTTTCTTAAAAACATATTTGGGGTTTCCCCTTACACTTATCTTTTGCAAAAATACTTCTAGGTGGAGTTAAGACTAGGCTAAACAACAAAGTAAAGTATTTCCACTATTTAGTTTAGAAACATGATCTACCAACAATAAAAATAAAGCATGCATACGGAAGCAAATAACAATCAAACAAATAAAATCACACAAAACATGGGTTGCCTCCCAAGAAGCGCTTTTCTTTATTTACGAGTCTTGTAGCTAGACTCAAGGTCATGGGTTACTACGTGATTCGGGTGAGTTCCTCGTTGAGGACATCTTTGGGATCGAACTTAGGTTTCAACTTTCTATCGGTTTCCTTAGTATGGTACGACCTTTCAAACTTTTCTCCATCCGGATCATACAAAGTCATTCTCATGTGCCATGATCCGTCTCCTTCTTTAGGTGGCTTGTCCTACCTCCATTTATACTTATCTCCATCTCTTTTCTATTTATTCAACTCTATATTAATAGGCATTACGCTCAAGAACTCAATCATCTTCCTAAAGACTAAGGGGTCCTCAAAGGGATCTAACTCCTCATCTCTAGCTATGAGTTGTTCTACCGAATGTGTCTTTTCAACAAAGTCTTTTTCTAGATAGAATGGGCATTGAGGTCCTATAAAGTTCCTTTCTATCCAAGGTCCATATCTAGACGGTCTCCTATTCATCTCTACCCAATGCGGTGTTGGTTCATCATCACAATCATAACTATGCTTCTTAACATCATACACCGACCAAGTATCGCCTTCACCTACCGCTATCTTGGATTCCTTGCAATCTATCATGGCACTAGCGGTTGCTAAAAATCCTCTTCCTACCAATAATGGGCATGTAGTGTCACTAACCATGTCTAGGACGTGGAAATCCGCTAATATAGTTAACTTTCCTACGTGAACAACTACATCCTTAATCATTCCAACCGGGTGGGCAATACTCCCATCCGCTAGCCCTATCAATACCTCCGTTTCCTCTAACTTTCCTAGCTTAAGAGTGGTGAATAAGGACAAGGGAATCAAGTTAAGGCTTGACCCTAAATCGGCTAGTGTGTCGAAAGCTTCGGATCTTCCTATCTTACAAGGCAAAACAAATATACCCGGATCATCAAGCTTTTTCGGCAACTTGTTTTGAACGAAGGCGGTCCCATTTTTACCTAGCTTACACTTCTCATATTTTTCTAGGAGGGCACTATAGTAAGGAGCACAAGCTAAGACATCAATGACGGGCCGTTCAAGGTGAAGTTCTTTGAATTCATCGTCAAGGTCTTGAGTAAGAGGTGTTTCAACTATGCTTTTGACCGGCTCTATAGTGGGTGTTTTATTTGATTGGTCCTTTTGGGGAACTTGGTTTTGTTTGAAACACGTGCTCGTTGATTTAACCGAGTAGTATTGTGGACACGAAGTGGGTAACGAAACTGAGGATATGGAATTAACGGTTAGTTTCGGATTCTTGACCGTGTCACTCGGGAGTGCTCCCATTTCTCGGTCATTGAGAACTTTCAACAATGCATCAATTCTAATGGTCATCTCGCTTTGCTTTTGTTTGAAATCGGCTTCAAACTTAGATATGCGAGCTTCTTGAGATGCCATGAACTTTGACATCAATCCTTCAAGATTGTTGGTACTATCATAGTTGTTAGAAGGATTGTTGTTGAAAGTACGGTTGGATGGTGGACCGTTTGGTTGGTAACGGTTAGGCGGATCGGAGGAATTGGGTTGATTTTGTTTCCACCTAAGGTTTGAGTGATTTTTCCATGAGGGGTTGTATGAATCACCGTATGTGTTTAGCTCGGGCTTGAAAGTGTACCACTTATCTCCCGCTTCGTCGGTACGCGTGGATGAGTAGTCCGCAAAAGCTATTCCGGGGAGTTCCACACAATCACGAGTGTCATGGGGACCACTACATAATTCGCATAAAGAAGTGATTTTGTTCACTTGGCTTGAAGGCTTAGGAGCTTCGTAAGATTTCATGAGAAACTTGACTTGGTCCTCAAGCTCCATGATCCTACGGTCGGGAGTGCTAGAATTGTTCGAAGGCAAAGATATTGCCTTGACCGTTTTGTTCAAATCACGAGGATCATTCCAACTTTCGTTGTCATAGAGAGCGAGATCTTCTATGAGTTCCCATGATTGTTCCGCACTAAGATCACGTAAATGGCTCGCCTCGTGGAGATGTTGATATGGTCATAAAAAATTTGGACTTGGAGCCAAAGATCTATGCCATGATGAGGGACTTTTTGGAGTATGTCCTTGAAACGAGTCCATGCTTCATAAAGAGATTCATTTTGACGTTGTTGGAACATCAAGATGTCATTTCTAAGCTTAGTAGTTCTCCCCGGTGGGAAAAATTGAGCAAGGAAACGAGTGGTGAGATCATCCCATGTAGTGATGGATCCCGCGGGTAAACACTCAAGCCATTGACTAGCTTGATCCCGTAGAGAGAATTGGAATAGGCGTAAAATGGTTGTCTCTCTAGTTGTAACATCTAGGTCTATGGAATCTACGATTTTGAGAAAGTCCTTAAGATGTTGATTTGGATCTTCGGAACGAAGTCCATGGAATGCACATCCGCTTTGCACCAACCGGATGGTGTCGGATCGCAAGGGGGTCACATTGGCTCCGGTGAGCTCAATGGTGTTTCGGTAGCCTTGGTGGCTAGGTCGTGAATACTCTCCTAAGGTTCGGGGCCTAAGGGGTTCTAATGGTGGGTTTTGTAGTGGTGGGATGACGGGTTCAAAGATGTTACCACCTTCCATGATGTCGGATGGTAAAGAGTTACGAACAAAAGCACGAAGAAATAAGATAGACTAAAGAAAACTGATGCGTGGGAATCGCACCTTGCTTTACCTCTCGAGGGATCTCGAGAAGCTTACAACCCCCACCAGGCAGTGTACCTGATCGTTGTAGTATAGTATAGTGACAAGTACCGGGGGATTGATCGTTCAGCTTAGGAATAGTGTCGCTCGGATTAGAAAACCTAATTAATAGTTCTAAAGGTGAGAGATGATTATTTTTGTATTTTTATATTTTTATGAAAGCAAGTAAAATCTCGGGTTTTTGAAGGAGTGGGCGGAATTAGTTGCTAGTCAACTAACCCAAAACTAAGATATATTCAAAAATAAAATCCTGAAAATGAAATTAAACTAAATTATACTAAGGTTGTGAGCAGTAATTGGAGAAATTGTGTTTACTTAGACTTCACTACTCCCTAGATATCTTTAACACGTTAATTACTTGTTATACTTGTATGGATGACGGATTGTATTCCTTAATATCATTCGTAGGGTGGCATACATAACTCCCCAACTCTATGAGCTCTTATCTCCTCCTACACCATGACCCAGCACAACTATAGGGATTGTAAACAGTGGCTCATGCATTAAATACAACCAATAAAGACCTAGTATGCCTCGGTTCATGTTTCTTAAGACGTTCAAGCATGTTACCATTTGGAGATCTGCCAGTTTTCTTAAGCCTAACATATAAATCATTCATCCAAGAACAAGAATAAACAAGTAATCAACACATAATCAACATCTAGGTTTCATTAGATCTAAGCAAACACAAGAGAGATCTAGCCTAGCATAATGGAATTGAGACAAGAACAAGAGATAAACAACCAACACATAGACATATTGATTGAATTAGAAGAACACTTATCTCAATTACAATGCAAGGTATCAAGGGTTTGGAACCCTTGAAAAACCTGTAAAAGAGGCACCAAATTCGTCTTTAGGGTTTCACCAAAACATCTCTCTTTTTAATGAAAAAACTAGAAAACTATATATAGGAAAAGTAGGCTGACGGCGTCAAGAGTTACATGTGACGCCGTCACCTCGCCGCCATATACTTCCTCGGACGGCCTTGATCTACTTATGACGGCCTATGTGACGCCGTCAACGACCACGGTATTTTATTCTTGCCACTTTGACGCCGTCATGAAGGCGTTTGACGCCGTCACCACCTTCGGTATTTTAATCATCATGTCTGACGCCGTCAAGATATTACTCTTGACGCCGTCACCTTGTATCTTCAGCATGGAAATTTGGTACTTTGCCGTTTTCTTCACTTTTATGCTCCAAAAACGTCCAAAATGGCTTCTTTTCCAGAATTCACTCTCCAAACACCTAAAATCACAAAAGGAACGATTTAGGGCAATATTTGATCAAATAAATTCGGATTCGGGCTTAAATGACCCCCTAAAAACGGATCATTTTTTGCCTCATCATATACCCTTACACTTGAGATTTGCTTGTCCTCAAGCAAATGCACTTTTATTCTATTCGAAAGACAAGTTAGGGGTCATTTAACACTAATATAAAAGTAATTACAACAAATAATCGTTCCACTAAAGACCAATAGACAAGCACGGAGGTCATACACAAGCACCTCACAAATAGTGTTTAGATACTCACATCTCTCGGGTGTAATAAAGTAATATAACATTATGGAAATGAAAGATATCTCTCACTACCTGTCATAGCAAAATAGATTACCATAGGCTTGGGAAAGGATCAAACCTCCACCACATGGCGTAAGCACCTAGGATAAACTATCAAAGAGGTCTTTTAAAGGGTTGTAACGTTAGGTATAGGGATATGAATTACACGGTTTTATTGGATAAAGGAAGTTTTACTGGTGGCGAGTTAACAATCTTGGTTAATTACATGTACAAGATGGCGTTGCTAAGCCAAGACTAGACTCGACTTAAGCTAATAAATGAAAAATAACAAAAACATAAAATAAACATAGAATAAAAACGGGATGGTAGTCCGTATGTTTTTTTCTCTTTTTCTTTTTCTATTTTTTTTTCTTTTTCTTGTTTTTTTTCTATTCTTTTTTCGATTTTTTTTTTTTTTTTTTTTTTTTTTTTTTTGCATACACTCTTACCCTACCATCCAAAATAATACATCATAGGGGTATGAGCATTCCCCTTACACTTGAATCTTTACATACTTTACATTTAACTAATCTAATGACTCGAATTAAGAAAATCAAAACACTTGGAGCACTTTTAAGATTAACGTACATATGGGGGTAATAAATGATGTTCTTCCCCATTACTCCATAAAATAAGTACTTACCCATGAGTCTCAATCGTCCCAAAACAATATGTACAAGATATGACTCGACTTAGCAACCATGTAATCAATTAGAAAGTTAACTTAGGGTTTAACAAATAACAATAATGCACTAAAAATGAGCGCATACACGGAAGGCTAAGGCGATTTGGGTGTACATTTAAGTGGGGTGTAACAAATTCTTCCTTTAAGTAAAATGCTTAAAGTTAGAAACGAAAAGATAGGCTCGGAGGGGTGTACTAGGGGTATCGTGTACTAAAAATGAGTACAACGCTAAGGGTGTGGAAAAATTAGTTGACTTAACTAGCCAAGCAATATGACTTAAATGGTCAAGTAATTATAATACGGGTTTAACACAAGGGTGATCCTAATGCCTCTTATCATGTAGTAAATCCTACCACACGAATGTAGTCTCACTCGCGGTCTCGGGATGCATCACTAACGCAAGTTCTAGAATTTAAATGCTGCCGGTACACTCATAAGCACCAATAATGAATGCTTTTCCTATCAAATCTAAAGGCGAACCTCACATTTTTGGGTGGAAAATTTTTCTGAATATACGGTTATGTGCTAGTCATACAATCTCCTATCCATGAGACGCTTGCTATGGCTAAAGTTTCACTCCTAAATGTTGTAAAAAAATTTAAATTTGGCGCTAAAATTGCACTAACAAGTATTTCTCGTAGTTTTATTACACATCTACTATCAGACAAAACAAACTCAAGCGAAAGTGCATATGTAAGGTATCATCTTTTTACCCTCCCCTTACACTTAAGATGAACATTGTCCCCAATGTTCAAGTAAAGAATGTAAAAGTGAAAAAGTAAAGAGAATGAAGTCAAATACTCCCCTGATTCGCTCGGTATGGATTTTAGGTTGACCAGGTTAAATCTTCTTCCAAGAAAATGAACAATCAAAGCTTCCCTTCCAGAATATAAATCATCTCCTTGTCAAACATAACCTGTAAAACCTGACAAAATAGACAAGACAACCTCGCGTAAAATCGGCGGCATCCTATGTAAGTTACTAAATCCTAGAAAACAAGATAAGATATAATGCTTGTGGAATGAAGTTTGCAGATTTCCTGGAGATTATAAAACTTAATAATTCACAAAAACCATAAGACTCCGTTAGAAAAACAAAACCGGTAAAATTTCCAGATTTTTGACTCCTGACGCCGTCAAGAGTAAACTCTGACGCCGTCAGAATAGACCTGCAGAAATTCTTATGTTAAGTTTCCGGAAAATTTCTGGAAAAACTTCGTCCTACTTCCTTGAAAATCCTGCAAAACTTCATTATGAGTCAATACAAGCATTTGACTCTAACAAATACGAATATACATGTTCATTTAATATTGTGGAGAATCATGATCGGTGTGTTTCTTGAAAACATATTTGGGGTTTCCCCTTACACTTATCTTTTGCAAAAATACCTTTAGGTTGGAGTTAAGACTAGGCCAAACAACATAATAAAATATTTCCACATTTTAATTGAGAAACATGATCAACCAACAATAAAAATAAAACATGCATACGGAAGCAAATAACAATCAATCAAATAAAATCACACAAAACATGGGTTGCCTCCCAAGAAGCGCTTTTCTTTATTTACGAGTCTTGTAGCTAGACTCAAAGTCATGGGTTACTACGTGATCTCATCATTGGTTCCACTCTCTAGGTCGTCTTCTAAACCAGTTTTGTATTCCGGACCTAGTTGCAAGCACTCCTTATAGAAACCAAGCATCCTATTTCTAACATACTCTACTCCTCTACGTCTATCCCCATCATTCCTATAATAAGCCGCTTGCTTGCGTTCCTTTTCGAAATTAGAGAGAAGGCGGTATTGCTCAATCTTGTAGGGCATTTGATAAGCAACCTCATCATTCTCTTCCTTGAATCTAACTATCCCTAAAGTCGGATCATAACTCATCCTAGTGGCCTCAACAAATGGTTTCCCAAATATTATTTGACTTAGGCAAGCATCTATCACCGGACGAGTGTCTTCCACTATCATAAAATCAATCTCATAGGTAAGATTCCCTATGATAACATGTAATCCCTTAACTCTCCCTACAAAATTACTTATCCAATTTTTACCGGGCATCATCCTAAAATTGAGTTGCTTCTTCATCACCCAATTGTAAAAAGTCCTAGTCATGATGTTCACAGGGGATCTAAGGTCGATGTAAGCTTTCCATATATACATGTGCCCAATATTGCATGGGATGTTAATGTTAGAGGGGTCTCCCATTTTGATAAGGGGGTCGCCAAAGATATATGTTTTCTTGGGACTATCGAATAAATCCTTATGGTATTCCCGTTCTTCCTCGGTTGGCAACTTATCAAAGTATTCCTCTATAGGTTCTACCTCCTCTAATTCCTCATCCTTATTAACCTCAACTTCCCTACTCTCATCCTCACTATCGGCTTCTACTCTAACTTCATCCTTGTCACCCTCCTCTATCTCCTTATCTATCGGCTTAATGGTGACAACATTGACAAAGTGGACATGTTTGGATGATGAGGGGTCCTTAGTTTGGATTCCACTATCGGTGTCCCTAGTGTCCTTCCTAGGTGTGATCAATGTTTGGTTGTTGAGGGCTTTCAACAAGTTGTCAATCTTGTTGGTCATCTCCGTTTGTTGTTGGTTGAATTCGGTTTCGAACCTAGCTATGCGGGCTTCTTGAGATGCCATGAATTTTGACATCAATCCTTCAAGATTGTTGGTACTACCATAGTTGTTAGAAGGATTGTTGTTGAAAGTACGGTTGGATAATGGACCGTTTGGTTGGTAACGATTAGGTGGGTTGGATGAATTGGATTGATTTTGTTTCCACCTAAGGTTTGGGTGATTTTTCCATGAGGGGTTGTATGAATCACCGTATGTGTTTGGCTCGGGCTTGAAAGTGTACCACTTATCTCCCGCTTCGTCGGTACGCGTGGATGCGTAATCCGCAAAAGCTGTTCCGGGGAGTTCCACACAATCACGAGTGTCATGGGGACCACTACATAATTCACATGAAGAAGTGATTTTGTTCACTTGGATTGAATGCTTCGGAGCTTCATAAGATTTCATGAGAAACTTGACTTGGTCCTCAAGTTCCATGATCCTACGGTCGGGAGTGCTAGAATTGTTCGAAGGCAAAGATATTGCCTTGACCGTTTTGTTCAAGTCACGGGGATCATTCCAACTTTCGTTGTCATAGAGAGCAAGATCTTCTATGAGTTCCCATGATTGTTCCGCACTAAGATCACGTAGCTTACCACCGGCCGATTGGTCAATGGTTCGCCTCGTGGAGATGTCGATATGGTCATAGAAGATTTGGACTTGGAGCCACAGATCTATGCCATGATGAGGGACTTTTTGGTGTAAGTCCTTGAAACGAGTCCATGCTTCATAGAGAGATTCATTTTGACGTTGTTGAAACATCAAGATGTCATTCCTAAGCTTAGTAGTTCTCCCCGGTGGGAAAAATTGAGCAAGGAAACGAGTGGTGAGATCATCCCATGTGGTGATGGATCCCGCGGGTAAACGCTCAAGCCATTGACTAGCTTGATCCCGTAGAGAGAATTGGAATAGGCGTAAATGGGTAGTCTCTCTAGTTTCAACACCTAGGTCTATGGAATCTACGATTTTGAGGAAGTCCTTAAGGTGTTGGTTAGGATCTTCGGAACGAAGTCCATGGAATGCACATCCACTTTGCACCAACCGGATGGTGTCGGATCGCAAGGGGGTCACATTGGCTCCGGTGAGCTCAATGGTGTTTCGGTAGCCTTGATGGCTAGGTCGGGAGTACTCTCCTAAGGTTCGGGGCCTAAGGGGTTCTAGTGGTGGGTTTTGTTGTGGTGGGATGATGGGTTCAAAGATGTTACCACCTTCCATGATGTCGGATGGTAAAGAGTTACGAACAAAGGCACGAAGAAATTAGATAGACTAAAGAAGACCTAAAAATAAAAATAAAAATCTTACTAGAAAGGAATCTAGCAAGTAGACCTAATAAAAAGAAATCCTAACCTAGACAATAACTATTCCCCAGGCTGCGGCGCCAAAAACTTGATGCGTGGGAATCGCACCTTGCTTTACCTCTCGAGGGATCTCGAGAAGCTTACAACCCCCACCAGGCAGTGTACCTGATCATTGTAGTATAGTATAGTGACAAGTACCGGGGGATTGATCGTTCAGCTTAGGAATAGTGTCGCTAGGATTAGAAAATCTAATAAATAGTTCTAAAGGTGAGAGATGATTATTTTTGTATTTTTATATTTTTATGAAAGCAAGTAAAATCTCGGGTTTTTGAAGGAGTGGGCGGAATTAGTTGCTAGTCAACTAACCCAAAACTAAGATATATTCAAAAATAAAATACTGAAAATGAAATTAAACTAAATTATACTAAGGTTGTGAGCAGTAATTGGAGAAATTGTGTTTACTTAGACTTCACTACTCCCTAGATATCTTTTACACGTTAATTACTTGTTATACTTGTATGGATGACGGATTGTATTCCTTAATATCATTCGTGGGGTGTCATACATAACTCCCCAACTCTATGAGCTCTTATCTCCTCCTACACCATGACCCAGCACAACTATAGGGATTGTAAACAGTGGCTCATGCATTAAATACAACCAATAAAGACCTAGTACGCCTCGGTTCATGTTTCTTAAGACGTTCAAGCATGTTACCATTTGGAGATCTGCCAGTTTTCTTAAGCCTAACATATAAATCATTCATCCAAGAACAAGAATAAACAAGTAATCAACACATAATCAACATCTAGGTTTCATTAGATCTAAGCAAACACAAGAGAGATCTAGCCTAGCATAATGGAATTGAGACAAGAACAAGAGATAAACAACCAACACATAGACATATTGATTGAATTAGAAGAACACTTATCTCAATTACAATGCAAGGTATCAAGGGTTTGGAACCCTTGAAAAACCTGTAAAAGAGGCACCAAATTCGTCTTTAGGGTTTCACCAAAACTTCTCTCTTTTTAATGAAAAAACTAGAAAACTATATATAGGAAAAGTAGGCTGACGGCGTCAAGAGTTACATGTGACGCCGTCACCTCGCCGCCATATACTTCCTCGGACGGCCTTGATCTACTTATAACGGCCTATGTGACGCCGTCACCGACCACGGTATTTTATTCTTGCCACTTTGACGCCGTCATGAAGGCGTTTGACGCCGTCACCACCTTCGGTATTTTAATCTTCATGTCTGACGCCGTCAAGATATTACTCTTGACGCCGTCACCTTGTATCTTCAGCATGGAAATTTGGTACTTTGCCGTTTTCTTCACTTTTATGCTCCAAAAACGTCCAAAATGGCTTCTTTTCCAGAATTCACTCTCCAAACACCTAAAATCACAAAAGGAACGATTTAGGGCAATATTTGATCAAATAAATTCGGATTCGGGCTTAAATGACCCCCTAAAAACGGATCATTTTTCGCCTCATCAAAAACCTAAAAATAAAAAATAAAATCTTACTAGAAAGGAATCTAGCAAGTAGACCTAATAAAAAGAAATCCTAACCTAGACAATAACTATTCCCTGGGCTGCGGCGCCAAAAACTTGATGCGTGGGAATCGCAACAGGCTTTACCTCTCGAGGGATCTCGAGAAGCTTACAACCCCCACCAGGCAGTGTACCTGATCGTTGTAGTATAGTATAGTGACAAGTACCGGGGGATTGATCGTTCAGCTTAGGAATAGTGTCGCTAGGATTAGAAAGCCTAAATACTAGTTCTAAAGGTGAGGGATGATTATTTTTGTATTTTTATATTTTTTAGAAAGCAATTAAAATCTCGGGTTTTGGAAGAGTGGGCGGAATTAGTTGCTATTCAACTAACCCAAAACTAAGATACAATCAAAATAAAATACTAAAAATGAAAATAAACTAATTAAACTAAAGTTGTGAGCAGTAATTGGAGAAAATGTGTTTACTTAGATTTCACTACTCCCTAGATATCTTTTACACGTAAATTACTTGTTATAATTGTATGGATGACGGATCGTATTCCTTAATACCATTCATGGGGTGGCATACATAACTCCCCAATTCTATGAGCTCTTATCTCCTCCTACACCATGCCCAGCACAACTATAGGGATTGTAAACAGTGGCTCATGCATTAAATACAACCAATAAAGACCTAGTACGCCTCGGTTCATGTTTCTTAAGGCGTTCAAGCATGTTACCATTTGGAGATCTGCCAGTTTTCTTAAGCCTAACATATAAATCATTCATCCAAAACAAGAATAAACAAGTAATCAACACATAATCAATATCTAGGTTTCATTAGATCTAAGCAAACACAAAAGAGATCTAGCCTAGCATGATAGAATTAAGACAAGAACAAGATATAGACAACCAACACATAGACATATTGATTGAATTAGAAGAACACTTATCTTGATTATTCATGCAAGGTATCAAGGGGTTGGAACCCTTGAAAAACCTGTAAAGTTACACCAAAATCGTCTTTAAGGTTTCTCCCAAAACTTCTCTCTCTTAATGTGAAAAACTAGAAAACTATATATAGGAAAATAGGGGTGACGGCGTCAAGAACAAAGGTGTGACGCCGTCATCTCGCCGCCAAATACTTCCTCGGACGGCCTTGATCTACTTCTGACGCCGTCAAGGCCTAGGCCGTCACACAAATTACTCTTGACGCCCTGTGTGTGACACCGTCATCAACTACGGATTTTAATTCTTGGGGTTTTGACGCCGTCATGCAAACTCTTGACGCCTTCATGAACTCTCGGATTTTATTATTGAGGTTTGACGCCGTCAGGAAATTACTCTTGACGCCGTCACCTACTGTTCCCAGCATGGAAAATTGAGACTTTGCCGTTTTCTTCACTTTTATGCTCCAAAAACGTCCAAAATGGCTTCTTTTCCAGAATTCACTCTCCAAGTACCTAAAATCACAAAAGGAACGATTTAGGGCAATATTTGATCAAATAAATTCGGATTCGGGCTTAAATGACCCCCTAAAAATGGATCATTTTTCGCCTCATCAATATATATATATATATATATATATATATATATATATATATATATATATATATATATATATATATATATATATATATATATATATATATATAGTAAGGGCTTATAAGACGAGAATATAGTAGGGAGACGGATGCAACGGAAGCCGGGAGTTTGTTTCATCCATAGATTTTTTGACTCATCTCTCTTCATCAGCATGAGTGTTGTCGAACATTAAAGTTCAATAAGGCAAATGGGGGAAAGAAAGGGTTCGTAAACGAACAATTTCTAGTTCTAGAAAATCAACAAATGAATTTTCTAGGTTATATGATCCTAGATGTAACTAAGTATATATATTTAGATATAGTATAATTAGATAGGTATATGTATATGTATAGATATAAAAACTAGAAGAAATAATGAGCCAAACAAAATTACATAACAACTAGATGCTAAACTAAGCATGCATTTCTTGGCAAGGAAATAAAAGGAAATGTGTACCTTTCATCTTCAACGCTTTTATCTTCAAAGTCTTCAAGGAATAGTCCGAACAAGAAGTGACATCAAAGGTTTCCATGTTTGAATGGCGAATAATTTTACGTTGGTCCCCATTGTCTCATTTGACCAAAGTTATTTGATCCGAACATGTTTTGTATTTGACTTGGGTGCATATATGGTGGAAACATTCCCCACGGATTGAAGTTCCACATTTGTTGATTATTGTTAAAGTTTCGTCTATTTTGGTTTGCTCTTGGTTGAGGTGTTTTAGGTCTAGGGTAAGAATTATTTGTTTCCCTAGCTGGTGGAGTTTTAGATCTTGTTTTAGTTTTGGACGATCTTACTTCGGTTTTCAAGGATGGTTTATAAAACGGTTTTATTTCTTATTTACTAGAGATGGGTATTTTCTTATCATTTATGAGTATATACTTAGGATTAGATTTTGAAGGTTTTAATTCCTTAAGTTCACTTTCAAATTTAACATTTTTAATTTCACTTGTTGAATCTTCAGTTGAGTTAAATCCTAAACCGGTTTTATCTCCGAATACTCTTTGAATACTTATAATTTTACTAAGTGAGTTACTACTATTTTCAAATTTATCAAGTTTATAAATTTCTTCCCTAAGTTTGTTGTTTTCACTTTTAAGCTCTTGGCATGATTTACATTCGTCAACAATTTCTTTACCTTTTTCAAGTTGATGTATTTTAATTTTTAGTTCTAGCACTTCATTTTCTAGTTGGTTGTTTATGTATTTTAGTGATTTGTTTTTAGCCATTACTTGTTGTCCTAGTTTTCATAATCTATTGTATTCACTATCTAAATCTTTTTCATCTAATGATAAATTTTCATCACTAAAGTATTCGGTTTCGGAACGTACCTCACTTGATGTCTTAGCCATGAGACACTTTTCTTCCTTTGTTGTTTCTTTCTCATCTTCATCGCTATCACTCCAAGCTCCTCCAACAAACGCTCTTTGATTTTGATCTCTTGTCATCATTGGACATTTTCCAATGAGGTGATTCGGATCACCACACTTGAAACACTTTCTCTCATTCTTGCTATACTTATCATCATTATTCTTTTGAGGTCCTCTCCTTTCATCGTGTGGTTGTCTAAAGAATCTTCCTCGCCTTTTGAAAAACTTCTTGAAGTCTCTTACGGCCATGGCATATTCTTCGTCATCGCTTTCGGAAGATGAGCTATCTTCGTTGTTAGATTCCTTTCTAGCTTTCAAAGCGATTGACTTGCTTTGTTCTCGTTTTCCTTTAACCATATCGGAGTCCTTCTTTATAATTGCTTCGTAGACTTTCAAATTTCCATTTAATTCATCAAGTTGTAGTGTTGACAAATTCTTTGATTCTTCAATAGCCGTCACTTTAGCTCGCCATGTGCGGAATTTTATTCTTTGATATGGTTAAACGCTGTCCTGAATAAGGTAGTTATAAAAACCATTTTCAGGAGTGATTTGAAACACATGAATGACACGTGCAGTCAAAATAGGATTTGTTCCTCCACATGTCATGGAGTTAAATACTATTGGGCCCCTAGATGAATTGAACGGATGTTTGTATGGCCGTACCCAAATGAGATTAAGATGAATCTTAATTCACTTGGTAATCTTGTTCAATATCTAGATCGAGAAACATAATAGTTGAACAAATAGAATGACTTTGATCCATGTCTAGTGTTCAACATAGTATCTGTAACAGAAGGATGGATGACATCTAAACCATTTAAATGAGAAGTTTAAGAAACTACCCTCACATATTTCTAGGGGCATTGGCGTGTTGCTAGACACTAACCTTTGCTTGTATAATTTCTTGATTATTATGACATCGCAAGTGGGAGCTGTTGGAGTATGCTCGTGTCATAATAAATAATTATATGGCTAGACATATGTGAGTCTATGGGGTCACACACTTATACACAGAGACACCATTTTATAGATTGTATTTCTCGTATTTACAATATATAAACGACTACGTAACTCGGGATCAATAACGGGCCATTAAATACTAAGTTAGACTTAGTGTTTTTGGACTAGGCCAACAATAAGCAAGCCTACTAAGGGCCCTTAGTATGGCCGGCCTTAAACGGTCTTAAGAGAAGGGAAGGAACTTTGAAGGGGCTTGATGTAACTTGGAGATTGATAAGAATTGATTTGATTTAATAAAATGAGATCTAATCAAATCATTGACTTGATTTTTATCCAAGAAAAACGTTCACCCCCTCCTCTCTCTCCAGTCACAGCTCAAAAATTAATTCCCATCTAGGGTTTTGGTTTTGATCTTCTTCTTGGCTTATGCTATTGTAGATGGTTCCAAGAATAAGAGTTACAAGGTTTAGACTAGCATCGGGTGGTGATCGGTGATGTGTAGTGTGTTTCCATCATAGAGGTGATCTATTTTGATCACTTGGTTTCATAGGTGGTTCGTGGTGTTGGTGATGGCCTCCATACGATTCTACCGATCACGCTACAAAGGTATAACTATCTTGTTTATCTTATTGATTGATCATATGGCAATATGGATCCTTGTTGGTGAAGTTTTCCGCTGCGTTTATTCCTTTCATATATGTTTTATTTTCATACATCACCATTAGTGGTATCACGAGCCATCATATGTGCCATATGATTATCGGGTATGCATAAAAATGGCTAAAACGGGTGTTTTTTGATGATTTTTGAAGTCATGGTTAAAACAGCCCAAGGGCTCCAATTTTTTTCTTATAGGATGAACTTTTAGGGGTCTTATGATCTGCACTTTTTGGTCCCATGGCAATTTGTTATGCATACGCTAATTGGTTACTTGTCGGGTACGTGAAAAATGGCCTAAAACGCGTGTTTTTTATCGGTTTTCGAAACGGTTTTAATTCAGCCCCTGATACGTAGGGATCGCACCAGGCTTTACCTCTCAAGGGATCTTGAGAAGCTTACAACCCCCACTCAAGGGATCTTGAGAAGCTTACAACCCTCACCAGGCAGTGTACCTGATCGTTGTAGTATAGTATAGTGACAAGTACCGGGGGATTGATCGTTCAGCTAGAAATAGTGTCGCTAGGATTAGAAAACCTAAATACTAGTTCTAGAGATGAGAGATGATTCTTTTTGTATTTTTATATTTTTTAGAAAGCAAATAAAAATCTTGGGTTTGAAGGATTTTGGGCGGAATTAGTTGCTAGTCAACTAACCCAGTACTAAGATGCAATCAAAATAAAATACTAAAAATGAAAATAAGCTAATTTAAACTAAGGTTGTGAGCAATAAGTGGGAGAAATGCGTTTACTTAGATTTCACTACTCCCTAGATATCTTTTACACGTTAATTACTTGTTATAGTTGCGTGGATGACGGATTGTATTCCTTAATACCATTCATGGGGTGGCGTACTTACTTCCCCAATCCTATGAGTGCCTACTTCACTCCTATGTCGAGCCTGCAAGAAGCTCCTAACATGGGATCATTAGAATTTACTCATGCATTAAATACAACCAATAAAACCTAGTACACATCGGTTCATGTTTTCTAAGACGTTCAAGCATGTTACCATTTGGAGATCTGCCAGTTTTCTTAAGCCTAACATTGAAATCATTCATCCAATACAACCATAAACAAGTAATCAACACATAATCAACATCTAGGTTTCATTAGATCTAAGCAAACACAAGATAAATCTAGCCTAGCATGGTGGAATCAAGACAAGCACAAGATATAGACAACCAACACATAGACATATTGATTGAATTAAGAAAAGACTTATCTCAATAACACATGTAAGGATTCAAGGGTTGAAAACCCTTGAAAAGCTGTAAAATTCGTATATGGTTCGGCCTTAGGGTTTCTCCAAACTTGTTCCTCTTTTAATGAATGAAAATTAGAAAACTATATATAGATATTAGAGGCTGACGGCATCAAGAACAAATGGGTGACGCCGTCATCTCGCCGCCAAAATAATCTTCGGACTGCCTTGATCTACATCTGACGCCGTCATGTTGTCCATTTTTGCAGGCCGTCACACTTTTAACTCTTGACGCTCTACTTGTGATGCCTTCATTTCTGTACTGGGTCGTCATGGTATTTACTCTTGACACCGTCACACACTGTTCCCAGCATGGAAAATTAAGTCTTTGGCGTTTTCTTCACTTTTATGCTCCAAAAACGTCCGAATTGCTTCCTTTTCCAGATGTCACTCCCAAAGTACCTAAAATCACAAAAGGAACGATTCAGGGTAATATTTGATTAAATAAATTCAATTTCGGGCTTAAATGACCCCCTAAAAACGGATCATTTTTCGCCTCATCAAATACCCTTACACTTGAGATTTGCTTGTTCTCAAGCAAATGCGCTTTTATTTTAATCAATATACAAGTTAGGGGTCATTTAACACTAATATAAAAGTAATTACAACAAATAATCGTTCCACTAAAGACCAAAGATAAGCACGGAGGTCATACGCTAGCACCTCACAAATAGTGTTTAGATACTCACATCTCTCGGGTGTAATAAAGTATAAATTACAATATGGAAACGGAAGATATCTCTCACTACCTGTCATAGCAAGATAGATTACCATAGGCTTGGGAAAGGATCAAACCTCCACCACATGGCGTAAGCACCTAAGATAAACTATCAAAAAGGTCTTTTAAAGGGTTGTAACGTTAGGTGTAGGGATATGAAATACACGGTTTTGTTGGATATAGGCAGTCTTTACTGGTGGCGAGTTAACAATCTTGGTTAATTACATGTACAATGTGGCGTTGCTAAGCCAAGACTAGACTCGACTTAAGCTAATAAATGAAAAATAACAAAAACATAAAATGAACATAGAATAAAAATGGATGGTAGTCCGTATGTTTTTTCTCTTTTCTTTTTCTATTTTTTTTTTTTTTTCTTGATTTTTTTTTTTTTTTTTTTTTTTTTTTTTGCATACACTCTTACCCTACCATCCAAATAATACATCATAGGGAATGGAAATTCCCCTTACACTTGAATTTTTACATACTTTACAATAAACTAATCTAATGACTCGAATTAAGATAATCAAAACACTTGGAGCACTTTTAAGATTAACGCACATATGGGGGTAATATATGATGTTCTTCCCCATTACTCCATAAATAAGTACTTTACCCATGAGTCCCAATTGTCCCAAAACAATATGTACAAGGATATGACTCGACTTAGCAACCATGTAATCAATTATATAATTAACTTAGGGTTTAACACATAACAATAACGCACTAAAAATGAGCGCATACACGGAAGGCTAAGGCGATTTGGGTGTACATTTAAGTGGGGTGTAACAAACTCTTCCTTTAAGTAAAATGCTTAAAGTTAGAAATGAAAAGATAGGCTCGGAGGGGTGTACTAGGGGTTTCGTGTACTAAAAATGAGTACAACGCTAATGGTGTGGGAAAAATTAGTTGACTTAACTAGCCAAGTAATATGACTTAAATGATCAAGTAATTATGATACGGGTTTAACACAAGGGTGATCCT
Source organism: Artemisia argyi (assembly GCA_030686995.1). NCBI lineage: Eukaryota > Viridiplantae > Streptophyta > Magnoliopsida > Asterales > Asteraceae > Artemisia > Artemisia argyi. The sequence goes on along the minus strand of CM060676.1, from coordinate 35,511,779 downwards.
AATGCCTCTTATCATGTAGTGAATCCTACCACACGAATGTAGTCTCACTTGTGGTCTCGGGATGCATCACTAACGCAAGTTCTAGAATCTAAATGCTACCGGTACACTCATAAGCACTAATATTAAATGTTTTTCCTATCAAATCTAAAGGCGAACCTCACATATTTGGGTGGAAAATTTTTCTGAATAGTACGGTCTTGTGCTAGTCATACAGTCTCCTATCCATGAGACGCTTGCTATGGCTAAAGTTTCACTCCTAAATGTTGTAAAAAAATTTAAATTTGGCACTAAAATTGCACTAACAAGTATTTCTCATAGTTTTATTACACATCTACCATTAAACAAACAAACTCAAGCGAAAGTGTATTTGTAAGGTATCATCATTTTACCCTCCCCTTACACTTAGGATGAACATTGTCCCCAATGTTCAAGTAAAGAATGTAAAAGTGAAAAAGTAAAAAGAATGAAATCAAATACTCCCCTGATTCGCTCGGTATGGATAATAAGGTGGCCAGGTTAGATCTTCCTCCAAGAAAATGAGCAATCAAAGCTTCCCTTCCAGAAAAATAAATCATCTTCTGGTCATACATAACCTGTAAATCCTGAGAAAACAGACAAAGCAACCTCGCATAAAATCGGCGGCAATCTACATAAGTTACTAAATCCTAGAAAACAAAGTAAGATATAATGCTTGTGGAATGAAGTTTGCAGATTTCCTAGAGATTATAAAACTTAATAATTCAACAAAAACTTTAAAACTCCGTTAGAAAAACAAAACTGGTAAAATTTCCAGATTTTTACACGTGACGCCGTCAAGAGCAAGCTCATGACGCCGTCAGAAGTGACCTGCAGAAATTCTTGTGTTAAGTTTCCGGAAAATTTCTGGAAAAACTTGGTCCTACTTCCTGGAAAATCCTGTAAAACTTCATTATGACTCAATACAAGCATTTGACTCTAACAAATACGAATATACATGTTCACTTAATATTGTGGAGAATCATTATCGGTTTGTTTCTTAAAAACATATTTGGGGTTTCCCCTTACACTTATCTTTTGCAAAAATACCTTTAGGTGAAGTTAAGACTAGGCTAAACAACAAAGTAAAGTATTTCCACTTTTTAGTTTAGAAACATGATCTACCAACAATAAAAAATAAAGCATGCATACGGAAGCAAATAACAAACAAGCAAAATAAAATCACACAAAGCATGGGTTGCCTCCCAAGAAGCGCTTTTCTTTATTTACGAGTCTTGTAGCTAGACTCAAGGTCATGGGTTACTACGTGATTTCATCGTTGGTTTCACTCTCTAGGTCGTCTTCTAAACTAGTATCGCTTTCATAGTGTAAGTACTTCGGGTCTTTGAACTCGAAGACATCTTCTCGATACTTAGAACTAAGTTTACTAACATCTTTAAAGAACCCACATGATAGATCGGAAGTGTTCTTACATCCTCTCCGCACATCATCATCACACAAAATAAGTTGGGAACTTAGCCTATCAAGCCCGTCACAATCGATTTCCTTGAGGTCTTTTCTCTTGTACGGCGTTTGGTACGAAACCCTCCTAATTCCATCAGCGAAGGTCATGATTCCGTTACAGTAATCAACTATCAAATTAGTGATTTCACAAAAGGGTGCTCCAAAAACGACTTGTGATAACCTCGGGTCAACATAGTCTTCGATGTTGTCCACAATCGTAAATTCCATAGTGAATGCCATATTTCCTACGAACACCTGGATTTCATGATCTTTACCAACCACTTTCTCTCCCTTGTAAATCATTCCCCATCTGCAGATATTGTTATAATGGAATAGGGTCATAAAATTCTTAGGCATGAATACGTTAATGTAGACGTTATCGAAGTACTTATGACCGATCATGCAGGGAATTTTGAGATTATTCGGATCACGCCTCCTTATCTTCCCCGATTCTCCATCCCTTGATCCATATAGATTCCCCTCAAGGGAAGGACGATACTCGTATACCTCCTCATTACCCCTATGAAAAATCACCTTCTTAACACCATTGGTGAACAATGCACTTCCATCCTTCTCATCAAGGATTACTCCCGATTCATTGATAAATGGTTTCCTAAGAACAAGGTTGGTTAATGTTCGATTGGTGAGAGGGTCCACGTCATCAACCACGGTGAGGTCAATATTGTAAACAACTTCTCCAATTAAAATTGATAAATTTTTTATTATCCTTGCATTATCGACTCTCTTGCACACAATGCATTCTGGGAAGGCTTTGTGGTATAAGGAAAGGGGTATTATGTTGACTGGGAAGCTAGGATCTATATGACTATCGGTTAAAAGCTTTTCCTTAATGGTGCAGGAGATCTTGAAATCCTTAGGGTTGCTTTCATCAGTCCTATCGCTACTCCCATTAGTAACATCCTCCATTTTTCTCTCGGGTTCCTTTATAATAGATTTACCCAAAATGGCTGGATTTCTCGTATGCTCTTCCGATCTCTCTTTCCCTTTATCCGATTTGCTAGATTCTTGCGCGGCGCACTGCTCGGATGAGTTGGTAGGGCTTCTGGCCAAATCGTGGTCCACCCTTGAGGTCTCATCTTTAGCTGTATGACCAATTTTTTCAATTTGTTGTTGGTTCAGGTTAGGTGTAGAAGCAGATATCGTGGTGATGGTATTTACGAAATGGATTGGTCCTAGGGGGTTGACAGGTTCTTTTTCTTTTGGTGACAGATGTTTGAATAGCTTACTAGGACTTTTTATTTTCACAGGAGAGGTTGGCGGACTCATGATGGTAACAGATTTGACGTCATTAACGTGAATATGTTTACTAACAACGTGCTCTTTGATAGCAGTTAACAGATTACAAATCTTGTTATTCATATCGGCCTGTTGTTGTCTAAATTTAGCCTCGAGCGTAGAGAGCTGCAATTCTTGAGATAGAATGAATTTTCGCAAGGCATCTTCACAGCTTTGCCTAGGAGTTCTTTGTGATGGAAAATACTCGGACCATTTGAGTGGTGAGGAGTCATTGAAGGATACGCTCCACGTTTGGTACCCTCTGAAATTAGGTTTATCCTTCCATGCCTCATAGGCCTCGTCAGAAGTTCGAGGGCCTCGACTAACGCGTGATGATGTGAATTCGTTATAAGCACGTTTTGGAAGCTCCATACAGTTATGAGTCTCGTGAGGACCATTACACAATTTACATGTAGAAGCGATTCTGCTTACTTGGCTTGAAAGCGTTTGAGCTTCGTAAGAATTCATGAGAGACTTGACTCGACCTTCAAGTTCCATGATACTACGGTCGGGAGTGCTAGGGTTGTTCGAAGGCAAAGATATTGCCTTGACCGTTTTGTTCAAATCACGGGGATCATTCCAACTTTCGTTGTCATAGAGAGCAAGATCTTCTATGAGTTCCCATGATTGTTCCGCACTTAGATCACGTAGCTTACCACCGGCCGATTGGTCAATGGCTCGCCTCGTGGAGAGATCGATATGGTCATAAAAGATTTGGACTTGGAGCCAAAGATCTATGCCATGATGAGGGACTTTTTGTAGTAAGTCCTTGAAACGATTCCATGCTTCATAAAGAGATTCATTTTGACGTTGTTGGAACATCAAGATGTCATTTCTAAGCTTAGTAGTTCTCCCCGGTGGGAAAAATTGAGCAAGGAAATGAGTGGTGAGATCATCCCATGTGGTGATGGATCTCGCGGGTAAACGCTCAAGCCATTGACTAGCTTGATCACGTAGAGAGAATTGGAATAGGCGTAATCAGGTTGTCTCTCTAGTTGCAACATCCAGGTCTATGGAATCTACGATTTTAAGGAAGTCCTTAAGATGTTGATTTGGAGCTTCGGAGCGAAGTCCATGGAATGCACATCCGCTTTGCACCAACCAGATGGTGTCGGATCGCAAGGGGGTCATATTGGCTCCGGTGAGCTCAATGGTGTTTCGGTAGCCTTGGTGGCTAGGTCGGGAATACTCTCCTAAGGTTCGGGGCCTAAGAGGTTCTAGTGGTGAGTTTTGTTGTGGTGGGATGACGGGTTCAAAGATGTTCCCATCGTCCATGATGTCGGGTGGTGAAAAGTTATGACCAAAAACACAAAGAAATAAGATAGACTAAAGAAAACCTAAAAAATAAAAATAAAATATAACTAGAAAGGAATCTAGCAAGTAGACCTAATAAAAAGAGATTCTAACCTAGACAATAATTATTCCCCAGTCTGCGGCGCCAAAAACTTGATACGTAGGGATCGCACCAGGCTTTACCTCTCAAGGGATCTTGAGAAGCTTACAACCCCCACTCAAGGGATCTTGAGAAGCTTACAACCCCCACCAGGCAGTGTACCTGATCGTTGTAGTATAGTATAGTGACAAGTACCGGGGGATTGATCGTTCAGCTAGGAATAGTGTGGCTAGGATTAGAAAACCTAAATACTAGTTCTAGAGATGAGAGATGATTCTTTTTGTATTTTTATATTTTTTAGAAAGCAAATAAAAATCTCGTGTTTGAAGGATTTTGGGCGGAATTAGTTGCTAGTCAACTAACCCAATACTAAGATGCAATCAAAATAAAATACTAAAAATGAAAATAAGCTAATTTAAACTAAGGTTGTGAGCAATAAGTGGGAGAAATGTTTTTACTTAGATTTCACTACTCCCTAGATATCTTTTACACGTTAATTACTTGTTATAGTTGCGTGGATGACGGATTGTATTCCTTAATACCATTCATGGGGTGGCGTACTTACTTCCCCAATACTATGAGTGCCTACTTCACTCCTATGTCGAGCCTGCAAGAAGCTCCTAACATGGGATCATTAGAATTTACTCATGCATTAAATACAACCAATAAAACCTAGTACACATCGGTTCATGTTTCCTAAGACGTTCAAGCATGTTACCATTTGGAGATCTCCCAGGTTTCTTAAGCCTAACATTGAAATCATTCATCCAATACAACCATAAACAAGTAATCAACACATAATCAACATCTAGGTTTCATTAGATCTAAGCAAACACAAGATAAATCTAGCCTAGCATGGTGGAATCAAGACAAGCACAAGATATAGACAACCAACACATAGACATATTGATTGAATTAAGAAAAGACTTATCTCAATAACACATGTAAGGATTCAAGGGTTGAAAACCCTTGAAAAGCTGTAAAATTCGTATATGGTTCGGCCTTAGGGTTTCTCCAAACTTGTTCCTCTTTTAATGAATGAAAATTAGAAAACTATATATAGATATTAGAGGCTGACGGCGTCAAGAACAAATGGGTGACGCCGTCATCTCGCCGCCAAAATAATCCTCGGACTGCCTTGATCTACATCTGACGCCATCATGTTGTCCATTTTTGCAGGCCGTCACACTTTTAACTCTTGACGCTCTACTTGTGACGCCTTCATTTCTGTACTGGGTCGTCATGGTATTTACTCTTGACGCCGTCACACACTGTTACCAGCATGGAAAATTAAGTCTTTGGCGTTTTCTTCACTTTTATGCTCCAAAAACGTCTGAATTGCTTCCTTTTCCAGATGTCACTCCCAAAGTACCTAAAATCACAAAAGGAACGATTCAAGGTAATATTTGATCAAATAAATTCAATTCCGGGCTTAAATGACCCCCTAAAAACGGATCATTTTTCGCCTCATCAGCCCCTAAGGCCATATTTTCTGTGGTTAAATGGTATTTGGAAGGTTCTAATATCATTGGGTTTTGAACACAGAAATTCTGGAAGGATAGCAACTACTTTTCATGTACATTATGGGCTTTCTACTTGCTCTTGATTGTCTTGGAGCAAGTGGGAGTCCTCCATGTGGTTGTGTGGTTTGTCCCTAGTTGACTCTTGGTTCTCGTGATGGCTCACGAGACCAAGCATAGGTTTTTTTCATCGGTTGAGGCTTTGCATATTGTGGTTGTGTGTTTGTGATTTTGCTTTTTATATATCTTGTTATCATATGTAAAATTGCAAATAGTTTTCTATAAACTTAAAACGAAACACAAACCATTTTCAAAACTAAGTGTTATGATTTAGTTTTACTAAGTTTTTGAAACTTGAAATCATTGTTTTTTAAAATAACACCTAAACTTGTTATGTATGTTATTTTATTTATGTATTGTCCAAACTTTATTATCCATGCAGGATTAATATTAGTCATGAAAATGGACAACTTGACACACAAAAATTAAACCAATGATTAGACTTAAGTTAAGAAAAGTTTTTAACTTGTGCTACGAAGGATGAATACATGCTTCTTTCGTACACCTTTTGATTCACATCAAAACTTTTACCCGTCAAAATTTAAGTCATGCCGTCCAATATTGAGAACACTTGCAATTACCTTTTGCCTATGAGTGGGACCTAGGTTGAATTGTAACCCAAGGTGACTATTCTCTATGCGTGAGACCTAGATATATTCTCGCACGTTCTCAAATTGGATGACTTAATCGAGTTAAGCGGTGAGACCTTGACCCGAGGCAAAGAGGGGACTAAACATGCCTACATGACACTAGTTGTTTGACACTAGATGCCATGATTCCCATAAGGATCTAAGAGTTTCACTTGTAATTCAATTGGTGATCGTCGCCTACCAATTGAATCTACTATTGCTAGCAGATCAACTGATGTGATAGTAGAAGCACAATGTGGATCTTAGCCTTTTACGTAAATTAATTGTTTTAAATTGTAAACATGGGGTAATTAATTTATAAAAGGATAATTATCGAAAATACTAAATATGAAATTTGAGAATTCAATTAATGAATTAATGCAACACAAAACGTAAACAAAAGTTTGTTCTTTTCTTGTTAAAATGATCAAACTAAGTCTTCCTTTTCTTGTAAGAAATAGACTTGTTCCTATCCTTTTCCTTATGAGGAAAAGCCATAATAGGAATATTTGAATTGTCCTAATTCTAATCAAACTCAAAGCACACATACTCTAGAAATCGTGATGTCTTGTAAAGTCAAAACGGTTAAGTATGGTTGCACATCTTATTCCATCAAGTTCGTTTTATAACCCTAGTTCTGGTTTTAAGACCTTGAAGAAATATAAGATATTTTGATAACTAGAGAACACACTTTCTATAGCTACCAAACTAAAATGAGTTTAAGTGATTAGTAAAAGGAAATATCAATAAACCGCAAAGTGGTAAAGGCAATTACTAGCATGATTACCTAGCAATATGTCTTAACCCAATAAACATGGAGGAACTGCATGCCTATTTTCAAGTTTAAAAGGATGGCTAGCCCATCATCTATATGTTAGAACTTGATGCACTTCCTTGAATACCTAAGTACATGTATACTAGTCATAGTGACTCACATTAGCAATAATGTGTAGATATTCAAAGAAAGCAGGAAAGTATCCAATCATCACTCACTCTCCACTGGTGATGTAACACTTTTAATGTTGTCTAATCCAGTGGGAGCTACGTGATTGTATTACTGGAGACGAAACACATGTTATGTTCTCTAATCCAATGGGAGTTGTAAGCTCTATTAACTTACAAGTTGCCCATCTTATTTCTAGATTGTCTTGAAATAATACATTACTTTCCACATATGAACCATCATAGTTTTTATGAGAACCATTGCATGAATTTATTAGATAACTTTTCGCGTTCCTGATGTTGCTTCCTGAAATGTTATCAATAAAATTGTTATGCATGATTCTTTATAAAAGCGATAAAGTTCTACACATCTATATTTTGATTTTGACTAAAATCATATGTTATCTGTGACATTGTCATATTTGCTTGCATAATGTTGTGCCATGCACAAGTGGGAGAAATCTTAATTGTGTGCAATGTAGAACATATAACAATATGACTAATGGTTTTTCTTGACTGCAAGGTAAGAAAAATAAGGTTCTACTAGGACTTATACACATAAAATGTATGTTGCCCTAATTAGAAAAAATGTCAAGATAACATGAAAAGCTACTTCAACATAATTGCTGAATTGTTTAGTAAATATGATTATGTCTTCTTGTAAATTCATAATCATGAAGTATGTAATTAACTTGAAATCACTATTGAGGCAAATTGTCGGCACTCATAATTACTTTATTTGAATATGTTTAGGTCTCTTGTAAAGACATAAACATCAATTCCGTTAATTGTTGAAAGACTTATAACGTAAAGTAAAGACATTAATTTGTTATGTCTTCTTGTTAAAGACATGTACACTTACGACGTATAATAAAATATTTAATGTTTATGTTTTCTAGTTAAAACATACACATGAAGTCATTGACTTGGTCAAAGACTTTAAATACAAAGTATGCAGTAGGCTAAAAATACTATTGATGCCATCTGGTATGACTTGGTTGGCAGATACGTAAGCCAAAGAGTATAAGTTCATCTAATGAGTTGTGTGATAGTCTCACAACATCTATCCACGTAGAATACCACAACTTTATGGTATGTCCATCATGGATATCATTTGATCTTTGATGACTTAAACTCTTTTACCTCCAAAGCAATCAAGGTTAGAAAATTGGATGTGCCATGTGCACACCAAATATGGTTCCAACCCAGAAGGAATTTAAGAACCATTGTATTATGGAATGGGATGAATCCCATTATGTCTTGATTTTAGTTCTGAATTTGTTAAATACCTAAGAGTAAGTAATTAACAAACTAGAGTCAAGAACTAACGATGTATTTTGGATGTCCCACTTGAAAACAATTTATTGTTAATCAAGATGCTGAGTGCTTGGAGATTAGTCTCCACTTACAAAAGCAATTGGGAGCACCTTTAGATCTTGAAGTCATTCAAGAGCTAAATACACAACCTTCTGAGTACACTTGCTAATGTCATACTAAGGTTGAACATGCATATGTTAAACCATAGATTGATATCTCTCATTCATAAATCCGCAAGGATACCCCTAACACCTGAATGATATATTTTTTATATCAATGTTAAGGGACATAAGTTGGAGGATCATAGTGAACCTGCTAACTAAAGAGATGCATTATCAGATCTTGAATCTGATGAATAGCTCAAAACTATGAATGATAAGATGCAGTCCTTGAAAGACAATCACCCATGGATCTTGATTGATCTCTTACCAAATCAGTTAGACTGTGAGGTTTAAAATGAGTTTCTTGAACTAGAAGACTCATAAGGACAAACTTGTACACATATTTAATGCATGCGTAGTAGAAGGAGTTTACTCGTACTAAAGAAATTGATTATGATTAAATCTTCATACCTACAAACATTAAATGTATAAAGATGATTAATTGTCATACCTGTTTTCATGTAAATGAAATATGACAATGGGATTTCAAAACACTTTTTGATTACTTTTGCGAGGACGATGAGTAATCAAAAGGGTTTATGAATCTGTATAATCTTTGTTATGTATACAAGACATAAGAATCCAGGTGTGGATTAGATCATGCATCTAGGAGCAGAGATCTTAATTTAATCATTAATTTGATTTTGATTAAATAAGATTACTCCTGAGAACTCAGAGTGCAAGTAGGATAAATGAATTTATTTTCTTAAATCTCATATGTTGTTAACATATAAGAAACGATATTCCATCTAAGCTAGACTTTAATCCTTAGCTTGGAATGAAGTTTCAATTAAGGAATTTAGGAAATAAAACATAGAACCTTGTTGCATGTGTTTATTAGGATAAACATAAGCGGTTAATAATCTAAACACAATATGACATGTCATTGAGGGGAGTCTCAATGATCAATCTTATATGATGAGATTGAATGCATTAATGGAAACCTTAAGTTTAACTAAAGGATTCATTATGTAAGTCATATTATGTATTGGATTATTTATATCATTTGCATGAATGCAAGATGAGTTGATAACAAAAAATATCTAAGTGAAAGTCATTAGATAATTTTTAAACGAACAACCTAATGGACCTACAAAGGACCAAATATTTGTTCAAAAGTTTACAGGTATTTGAGGAGCTCTGTTATATTTTCATTCATTGATACTTATATAACTGAGATGATGCTCAACTCTAGTCATAGTAGGATGACATCATGAATGATGACATGTCTAACTAGATGTACTCGACTGAGAGCATTAATGCATTATACATTAAAAGAATAAGAATACTTTACAGTTTAGGAAACTGGTATTATGACTGTTTAAAGTAGGTGTTTTGCTAGCTTCAACCACACTATGGAATGTATTGTTGCAATACTCGTATTGTACTTGATTGCACACATACAAAAGGACAATCATCATTCAAAACATTTTTTGAATTTTGAAACAAGTATTCTCAAAGTTTACTCAGATGACTACTTGTTGTCTTGTACAACAAAATTGATCATGGTGGAAACATCGGATTCCGATCTATATGTAGTCTTGTGCATATCTGTTTTCAGTATTTGGATAATGGAACAGTAAGCAGTCGTATTATAAAATGAATTGATATACCGGGTATTATCGTCTTCATTTATACTATTGTGTTTTATATTTGCATGTTTAATCCATGAATAATTTATTTATTCTAAAATTGTCCATTGCCGGTTGACGATACGGGAGTACCATCAAATTAAGGCAAATGTGAGCGTGTTGGTGATTTATTTGCCAAACTCATTTGTTGTTCATTGTGATGAACATTGGACTGACCCAACCTTCGAGAATTCACTGCATGGATCGGCGTCAATAGTGAATCTGGCAAATGGTTATGTCTCTTATCCTTAGACTTGAGATGCAAGTAGGTCTTGCATGTGCGGAACTTTATTCTTTGATATGGTTAAATGCTGTCCTGAATAAGGTAGTTATAAAAACCATTTTCAGGAGTGATTTGAAACACATGAATGACACATGTAGTCAAAATAGGATTTGTTCCTCCACATGTCATGGAGTTAGATACTATTGGGCCCCTCGATGAATTGAACGGATGTTTGTATGGCCGTACCCAAATGAGATTAAGATGAATCTTAATTCACTTGGTAATCTTGTTCAATATCTAGATCGAGAAACATAATAGTTGAACAAATAGAATGACTTTGATCCATGTCTAGTGTTCAACATAGTATCTGTAACAGAAGGATGGATGACATATAAACCATTTAAATGAGAAGTTTAAGAAACTACCCTCACATATTTCTAGGGGCATTGGCGTGTTGCTAGACGTTAACCTTTGCTTGTATAATTACTTGATTATTATGACATCGCAAGTGGGAGCTGTTGGAGTATGCTCGTGTCATAATAAATAATTATATAGCTAGACATATGTGAGCCTATGGGGTCACACACTTATACACAGAGACACCATTTTATATATTGTATTTATCGTATTTACAATATATAAACAACTACGTAACTCGGGATCAATAACGGGCCATTAAATACTAAGTTAGACTTAGTGTTTTTGGACTAGGCCAACAATAAGCAAGCCTACTAAGGGCCCTTAGTATGGCCGGCCTTAAACGGTCTTAAGAGAAGGGAAGGAACTTTTAAGGGGCTTGATGTAACTTGGAGATTGATAAGAATTGATTTGATTTAATAAAATGAGATCTAATCAAATCATTGACTTGATTTTTATCCAAGAAAAACGTTCACCCCCTCCTCTCTCTCCAAATGTCACGGCTCAAAAATTAATTCCCATCTAGGGTTTTGGTTTTGATCTTCTTCTTGGCTTATGCTATTGTAGATAGTTCAAAGAATAAGAGTTACAAGGTTTAGACTAGCATCGGGTGGTGATCGGTGACGTGTAGTGTGTTTCCATCATAGAGGTGATCTATTTTGATCACTTGGTTTCATAGGTGGTTCGTGGTGTTGGTGATGGCCTCCATACGATTCTACCGATCACGCTACAAAGGTATAACTATCTTGTTTATCTTATTGATTGATCATATGGCAATATGGATCCTTGTTGGTGATGTTTTCCGCTGCGTTTATTCCTTTCATATATGTTTTATATTCATACATCACCATTAAAAACCTTACACACCAATTTACACACCACAACTATGTCACAACTTCTTCACACCTATTTACTTCACACCTATCTTCTTCACACCTTTCTTCTTCACACCAATCTACTACACACCTATCTTCTTCACAACTACACTACTTCACTACTAATCAACTTCTACTTCCTACACAACTTCTATTACTTCTAAACTACTTATTACATACACAACACAACTTCGCAAATATATATACACAATGCACAACTACTCTTCAATACTTCTTGAACTTAGTTGTAGAAGGAGTATTCTTCTTTTGAACTTTGGATGAGGATGGATGAGAAGGGATTGAATCACTTGAAACAAGGATTAATATACAAATGATCAAAGGGTTTTAGAGGATGTTTAGAGAGTTTTAGATCTGAAAATTTCGTGCAAAAGGTGAGAAAAATTTCAGGTTTAAAGTGGTATTTATAGGCAACAAGTTCTGACAGAGGAGCGTGGCCGGCCCCCTTAAAATTAAGGGGACCGCCCCTTATAATTAAGGGGGCCGCCCAACTGTAACGGCCAGAAAACTTGTCTTTTAGTGGGGAAAGTTTATTTGGTGAAAAACTAACTGATTTTGGTTAAAAATTTGAAATCATATATTTAGTATGATTAAAACATTTTTCTTTATTACCAAAAGTGTTTTTTCAAAAATATATAATATAATTATATAATTAAATAAACTTTGTATTAGTTAATTAAATACCCCTTTGATCATGAGATGTATAAAACACTTGTTTATTCATACCTTAAGTGATTAAGTTGGATATAGTGATATAAACTAGCTTAATACTTGTTTACGTAGTAATCTTAATTTTGGTGAGGTTACATTTTGTGATCGTCAAAATATAGAGATATCGAAAAATATAAATAACGTTTTCATGCATTATTTATGTCAACAGAAACTTATTGATTTACTTATTAATCATAAGTTTAGGGGAGGATTGTTGGGAATTATACTAACAGTTACCACGGCTAGTGAAGACATTACAACTGCTGAAGAATGTACTTGCAGTGGAAACACATTACTACTGCAAGAACATATATTACCACTGCTATTTAGATAACTGTTAGGAAACGTGTTTAGATAAATATAGAATAGATCTTGTGTATATCTTATTCTATTAGAATTATACTTATCTTGTAGAAGAGGACTCCTTGTGCTATAAAAGGAGATCCTAGGTTAAAGGTTAGATATACGTTTTCTAGAGCTTCAAGGTGTAACCCTAGTGATACAAAGATCACTCGTATTATTATCATTAATAATATTGGAGCTAATCGTTTGTTTCATATATTGTTCTCATTCATAAACAACTGTTTCATTCACTCACAATCAAACTTCTAAGTGTTACTAAGTAAATTTCGCATACTTAGTGATATAACTCAAAGTATCAATCTAACACAGTTCAAGGTGTTTAGATCCATCAACCGGGTTCTGTAGGTTCAACCTCTTTAGTGTCAGATGATGGGTGGTATTAAAACTTGTACATTGTTGTTTGCAGAGTCATTTAAATATTATTTTGTTTTTGCTTTTAGCTATATAAGCCAAAAGTTGAATTAATATATATATTAAATGTCATTTTAAACGACGTCGTGTCTTTGCATTGGGCTCCCATTTTTTTTTGGGCCTGCTAGCTAGGCCCTGATCCAATGCCATTCTCTGTAACCCTCTTATACCACCGCCTCAATAATTCACACAAATTCTAGAACATCAATCGGCGACATAAATTGTAGATCAACTGGATTCTCCGTGACATCACAAAAGTTATTAGGTATGATCTTTTTTGAAGATACATGTGCTCCGATCTGAAGATTGGAAGGAAAGGTTTTCGAGTTGCAGGTATGTGTTTAGAAAAACTTTTACATAAGTTTTTATAATATTGAAGTTGGGGCTCCTGGTTAATTCATTCATGGGAATGTTTATTCTATTTGGATAATCAGAGCTTGGCTTAGAGAAGTTGATGATTCTTCTGATTATCATGTTCCTTGGTAGTACTATTTTATATAATCTTTTCATGTATTTTTAGAATCTTTATATATGTCTTTTATTGTAAGTGTATGTGCTTTACTGTGCTACTGATTGTTTAGTGGTTTATGTGGTGGTAATAAGATGAAGGTAGAGAACTTTTTATGTGAATTTAGGTTGGAATTTGTTGGTGGTATGTGGGTTATGGTTTTCTTGGAATAAAGGTTTGAACATGATTTTTGAATGTAACTGATGTATCAGGTAGGTTCTTAGGGAGTGTTTAGAGTATTTGCTTCAACCCACAGTTTTGTTAATTTGATTATGATTGATCTTACATAGTACAAATTGTCTTGGTTATTTCTTTTTTGCTTTGATTTGTAGTTGTTAGCTACTAATGTCAATTTTCGATTGCTTATGGTATAACGTTAAAATTTGGAAATTAAGTTATGTTTTTTCAGTTGCTCAGGTTCAATATGGACAATCTTATAGAGACAGCTATTGTTGTTGTTATGCAGGCTGCTGCAACAATGTATGTATGGGATAATAAGCTTGCACGATCCTTTAGAGGCACATGGTATTGCACATTTTGTTGGTATGTTATGGTCTTATTATACATGTATGTCATAATTTCGCTATAGCGTGTTTTGTTATCTCATAATATATGAATGTTTATAGAGTTACATAGAAATTTACTTGGAGTTATCCAATATGTATTGCTTTTCCAGTTATGTATAACAGCAACCGTGTTAAAAAGCTAGACATTTCCATTAAAGAAAGGATGTTTGGTTCAATAACCTTTGCTGAAATATGATGGAATTCGAATTCAGTGCGGAAATTCCATCCTATAAACACATTATGTGAACCAAACGCCCCCTTAGTGAAATCAGCTTCAGCCCTAAGGACCTTTTTCTTAGGAAAATTACTCCTTGTAAAATTGTTCTACTCTTTGCATAAAAAGATATATGACCTTTGTGTCATTTCATTTCTCTTGACTCAAGTACTAAAGGTAATGACAGCATCTTTGTCATGCAGATTTCGTGCTCCGAGAAATACAATTGGCTTTTTAAGATGAGTCTGGTGGATGGTTCACCAGTGAACTCATCCAACAGTGATAATTTTGCCGCTTTTCTGGATACTGAGTTAGAATCGACGTCTGACACTTCTCCTGAACCAGAAGAAGATGCTGATGAGACGTGTCATTCATATACAAACAGGTGCATATTAAAATGGTTTCCGTAAATGAAATTTTGGTCCATTTTGATGCTCCTTTGGATTCTCTCTATAACAGTGGTATTCTCTTAATTCTGGTGCTCTATTAGGACAAAGAGGCAGAAGAAAGAGATGTTGGAAAGTGTCTCAGGATCCAACGATTCAACATCTTGACACAAAACAACATTAGCAATAGGTAGTATCTTTTTGTTCGTTTTATTATACATGTATCTCATAATTTCGCTATAGCGTGTTTTGTTATCTCATAATATATGAATGTTTATAGAGTTACATAGAAATTTACTTTGAGTTATCCAATATGTATTAATTTTCCAGTTGTGTATAATAGCAACCAGCGACCTAACGTTTTGGTTGTCAATTTGAGACATGATTAGGGGCAAGTTATTGGGTTTCATTGTATGACAACCCATTGTGGCTGCTATTATTTGGAATGTTGATGACATCAAATAAGTACATTATATTGTCATCATTTGTCCTATATAATTGACTTATTTTATTATGTTTTATATGAGAATTGGTGCTTTAATGTTTATTTTAGTAATTCTCATGTAAAAACAAGCAATTGGTGAAACTTGGCGATTTTAGACGAAATATGGAACAAGATGATCAAGATGGAAAAGTCTACTG
Organism: Artemisia argyi; assembly: GCA_030686995.1. Classification (NCBI taxonomy): domain Eukaryota; kingdom Viridiplantae; phylum Streptophyta; class Magnoliopsida; order Asterales; family Asteraceae; genus Artemisia; species Artemisia argyi. The sequence continues at coordinate 35,496,017 of CM060676.1, read as the reverse complement.
AAATCCAGAAGATACGCCGCATCATTCTAGACAGATGCGCTGTACTATCATATTTACATGAATTCTAAGCCCACTGTTTGACTTTGAAGCATGCGCCGCATCGGATTATATCATGCGCCGCATATGAAACTTTGGTCAACGAAGAAGAACCAACTTGTTCTACTCCAGATACGCCGCATCACATTATCAACATGTATCGTATCTATATCAAGACTTCACCAAATACGATTCAAGATACTGAAGTACATGCGCTACATAAAGATTTAAGTTACGCCGCATCTGAAGACGGTGTACGAATATTCCAGAATTTATTAATCTTGTACCCCACGCGAAGTTAAGTAGATGCGCCGCATCTACTTACTCAATGCGCCGTATCGAACCCTCAGACAGAACCTATAAATACCCCAAGAGTCAGACAAATTTAAGAGAGACAGAAACCCTAAGGAGACGAATTCAGATGACTTGGCAACACAAGACACGCCCCAAAAAAAGATCTTAGAGTAGTAAGAAGGTCATGCATGTATTTAATTCATTAAGTAGTTTTGTTTTATCTGTAATAGTAAGCTTTAATTCAGCAGGATTGATGTGTTTGTGGTCACCATACTGCTCCCCTTAAAATTGCTTTCCCATCAATTAAAGTTTGTATGTTGATGTTTTTGGTGACTTGTATATGTGCTTTGATAACCTCTGTGTCTAGCTAAGTTTTGCTTGGGCTGCCATACCCCCTCCTCGCCTACTTATCTAGCGTCTAGAAAGTGGGATAGGCATAAGTGATCATTAAGAGTTTACTCGCCTATATTTATGATCCAACGAGACAAATTAGATTACGATACACAACATATAAAACTAGCAATAAAACAAGTGACAAGCTACTTAACAATCAGGACAGGCCTTCTATCTGTATCTATTATCTATTTGTGTACGTGTTTGCTACTCGCTGATTCATTCTCATTAGTTTAATTTACTGTTTAACTACCAAATCGTGCTAGTCTCTTAGACTAAACCCCGCTTGCGTTAGATTAGATTGTAAAACTGACTTAGAATATTAAAATACTGATAGATTAACTAAGAATTATGTTCCACTCTTAGTGATTGACACTCTGCTTACCACTATATACATACTGATCAGATACACAGTCCATTAGTGTGTGTGTTATAGGATAAGTCGGTTAAATATAAATGTAAAACTTGAAATAGGCAAATCACACTATACTACACCGTGACACGCTGCACAACACAACACGCATCAAGTTTTTGGCACCGCTGCCGGGGAGTGAATTGTTAAAACCTGTTTATCTGTTAGTATTTTAATTAGGTTTTTTTAACTTTTTAGTTTTTTAGGTTTTTAGTTTTTTATTGCTAACTTTGTTATATATTAGTTAGATTGCATTTATTGTATAATTTGCACATTTTCTGTTTTGTGTGTTTGTTTTTCTTTGTTTTATTAGTTTTAGTTTTTTTTCTTTTGTTTTTACTGCATAACTGTTGTCGCTGTTTTCTGCTGATACAAACGATACGGTGCATCTATTATTTAGATGCGGCGTATGGCGTTTTAATTTTTTTATACAACATATTTAATAATTCGAGTACGGCGCATCTATCCTCTAGATCCGACGCATTCTGTTTTTAATCAGAAAATTTTTAAACCTTAACTGAAATACGGCGCATCTGTTTCTCATATGCGACGCATTTAATTATTTTATTAAAAACATTTTTCGAATTAATTAAATAGATACGACACATCGATTTCTATCGATACGGCGCATATTAATCTGAATCAAAAATCTTGTATTTTGACACATAACGAAGATAAGACGCATTAGTTTCTGCTGATACGGCGCATCTAATTTTTATAAGTATAATTGATTTTTGATAATTTAAACATACGGCGCATTTGATTTACTAAGTGTGGCGTATTGATCTTCTGAATAAAAGTCTGATTTATTTTTAACGAAATAAGATACGGCGCATCCTCTTTTTAGGATACGGCGCATCGTCTGTAGATATCAGCAACTTTTATCCCGAACGGGAAATTTTATTTAACCTTCCTGTATATTAGAAAGTTAACATTTGCGTGTGGAGAGCGTCTTTGGATAGGCTCCCTTCGTGAGCCAATCTTTCAAAACGTGGGATTGATCTCAGTACTTCATCTTACCCTTTTGTGAGACCGTATTAGAAGATATTGATCACGCTCTCATCTGATGTCCTTATGTGATAAAGGTTTGGAGAAAAGTTTGGAGTTGGTGGAACTTGACTCCTCCCGTGTCTTTCCCCTCGTTCTTTATTTCGGATGTAGCTCTCGGTAATTTCTCGACCTCGTCGAATGGGTGCTCAAAGATTTCGAAGGTTATTCAGGGGTTGTTTCAATGTTCGTTATGGGCTATTTGGAAATGGAGGAACAAGCTGGATAATTCTCATTCGGATGTTTGCTCGATAATCAAAGATGAAGATTTCTTCCCGTCCATTCAACGCCTTTCAAAGACATAGATTTCAGCTCCCTAATTGATGTATTTTTATATAGTTTCTCTCTTTTTTCTTATTAAGCCAATCACATAGTGACACCTCATTTTGTGACTTGTTTTGTGAAATGGCCTTTATTTCATTGTATCATGGTATGCATTTGTCCATCGTTTTGAAATAAGTAATATACTAAGAATGGCCATGCTACGGATATATACCTGTGGTTACTATCGAATTTTGTATCCATTATAATAAATATGATTAAAACTGCATTCGATATACGTTACATCAAAAATACCACATGTTAATTTGGATCAACATATGTGGACCGTACGTGGACCTAGAATGCCAAAGAAAAGTCCAAGTTTACAGCAGGAAAGAAAATTCAACTCTGAAGTACATGTTTAAGTCCATAAAAGTGCCCAGCTCATTAAGCATTGTATATATAAAAGTTTGAAACTTTGAATGAACTAAATGAGATATGTTTGATATTATCGTTAATTAAGAAGAAAAAAAATTCTTCTAAGTTCTAATCATACAAAAGATTTGCTTAATGTAAATTGTTTCAATTAAGCACTCTTAATGGACATGTATCGAAAAGTACCTTTAAGTTTTACCTTTCCCAAATTTCTTAATTTCATTCCAGACAATCTGAAGTTCTTTTACTTCGTTTAAAAAACGTAATGAACGATAACCTGAACAAATTAAACGAGTAAATCTCAAACCCTTTGGGAATTGAACCTTTGTTAAATTGAAGTGTTGTATAACTAGGGTTTCATACAAGTAAGCTGGGCTAGGCCTTGATTCATTGATATGCATTTAAATAACCGATAACTCGTTGTGCTCAAGTTTGGCTCCAAAAATATTCGGGTCAAAGTAATTGAACTCAGTTTGTTGTCTGTTCAGTTCTTTCTTGTTCAAATCCAAGCTTAAACGGTACAAAACTCATCAGATTCAAAACGCCAGTCGCCACTCATAATGCACAAAGATTTGTTTATTTGTTTATAAATTATAACACTAAACAAATTTATTATAATAAAAGTGGAATGTGGGATAACTTTTTCATATGTTCACACCTCTCAGATAATTAGATGCCAGTAGCAAAAACATGTATAACACTATTTTACCCGTGTAAAACTATCAATTCTCATAAAGTAAACTCGTTTAGTATGTAAGTCAAACAATGAAAATTCTTCTTTTAACTCAAAACCTTAAACTTATTTGATATGGGATTAGATTTGCATTGACAGATCGATTATTGTAAATTGGTAAATGGTTGAATTTTTAGCCATTGATTGCATATGTTGTATTTCATATGTGAGATTATTTCCAGATGCCATAAAACTCCTTTAAAAAGGAGTATTACAGTATATTTTTAAGATGTTAGAGTTGATTTTTCTTTCACAACTTTGAACATGCTTTGGCAATATAGGTTGCGAAAGGACCACACACAGTCCACATATATTGACCAAAATTAACATGCTTTCGCTCCTCACTATTTTTAGCAACATGCCCTCCAAGTCAGTTACCTTCAGTTACCTTAACCAAGGCCTGCTGAATGCATACTAGTGTTGATATTATTATATCATGATCTTCATATAAATAAATCAAGTACATCAAAGTGAGCATAGCGGAAGCAATTATAATAAGATCGAATAACATGTAATTAATTAATCAATAATTAAATAGTAAACATACCTTTGTGATTCTAGCCCGAACAAGAATCAAAGCAATCTTCCGGAACCAAGAACCCTAATTAGGGTTTATAAGGATTATAAGAATTACCCCTTACTTTTTTGTAATTCAATCCAAGAATCAAACAATAATGTGTTTGAATCATGTTCTTGTACACACGTACTAATTCAAGAAAAAATATTTGCAAGTAATAAAACACAAATCTATTTTAGATCATAAAAATCGAAACCCTAAGGGTTTGGTTTCGATGAAATCGACCAAGAAAAGAAAAGAGGAGAGAAAACACCAAGATGTATGTGTACAAGTTATAAGAAAACATGCATCTTGGGTTTGTTTATATACTACACAAAACTTGGAGCTCAAGGCACAAAGGAGGTGGGTTTCCCCTCCTTGCCGATCGGTTTTGAAGCCCACAAGGGTTTCCGGAACCTTCTCTTGTTTCCATGTTTTGTCTAGTATTACTTTCCTAATCTTCGTTTAATATATATAATTAGTCATTAATCATTTAATACTAATTATTATTATTTATTTTGTGTTTAATAATTAATTATAACATTTATAAATAATTATTACTTTTTCTCTTCATACGTATTGTGTGCAATCCCGTGATCTCGAGTTCGATCCTAACATACGACTACTAAAATAATGTCCATAATCTAACAGCTCCCACTTGGACATATTTTAATAGTGTAATCACATCGGTTAGCGTCTTGCAACACGTCGATGCCTCTAGTACGATCTCGAGTAAGGCTCTTGGAAAACCTTTTAATGATTTCTCATTATTATTATCCTTTTGTTTCTAATACCATGTTAATAAGGATATGGATTAAAGTCATTCCTTAATTAACCATTCTGTTTCTCGTTGTTAGTGATTGATCAAGATTACCAAATCTTCTGAACATATTCAGGGAAGATCTTGGGTGCGGCCGCACATGCATCTTACCAATCATACGAGGGGCCCAGCAGTATTAAACTCCAAAAATAAATTTGAAGGAACAAATTATATCTTGAATACAAGCAAAACTCACAAACTTTGTAACACTTTCGAAAACAACCCTTATGACTACCAGTTACGTATAGCGTTAAGTTGTTCCACAAAAATGTACTACATTCATGACACTTATCTTGCATCTCAAGTCTGAGGATAACTTCTCATGATTTACTCAATAACAAAATCCATAAAGTAACATCATGTAGTTGGGATAAGTCCTATATTCGGTATCATTGAATATCATCTGAAATGGCATGACTACGCATCAATATACTTTAAGTATATTATACCAACCTTCAGATTTGTCTTGATTTAATAATATTCCCATATTATTAACTGACAACGGACAATTTAGAATAACATTTATTCATGGATTAAACATACAAATATAGTATACAATATATTATAAATTAAACATACCATGTATTTAGATTTATAATAATTGTTTAACATCCCTTATCTAAATACTAAATAGATCAATGCATGAAAATCTTGTTGATGAATTATGTCTCAAGTAATGACATTCCTACTTGTTGACAAAACATAAATCATCCAACTTTGATCTATCGGAATTTTAAAAATACTTATTTCAAGAATTCAACTAGTGAAGTTCTTGTATGTGCATACTCAACTATTTTGACAATGCCATATAATATTTCATAAAATGTGTGACATCTTTAACCACCAATTTATGATAATCAAACTCCCAAACATTTTAAAGTTTAAAGTATTCTTATTCTTTTAATGTATAATGCAATTATGCTTTTAGTAAGCATAACTAGTACATATAGTTAAAGATGAAATCCTTACCATGACTAGTATTGAGTGTCATCTCAATTTTATTAGCATCATTGTATGCAACAACAATATGCTATTAAAACTTTCCGTAAACCATAATATCTATTGTGTAATGTTTGATGCCCTTCAAACTTTCAAGTTTGTTGGCTATGACAATTTTTACAACAATTGAAAAATTGTTCATCTATAGAATTTGGAAGCTGTTCCAGATTTAGGATGTAATTCTATAATCAAACATATTCTTGTTAGAATATTACACAAGTTATCTAATAACTTTTTATTTAGATATTAATATTGCCAAATCATCTTGTAATCAAGCATGATACAACAAAACATGATGTTCATGAAAAATCTTTGAGTCATACTTAAATTTTATTCATGTCATACATAACTATTTAGACTTTCTAAATAATATATCATGTTATATTAGATTTATTTACCGCATATGTTTCAACAATAAACAATCATTCCAAGGTTGTATGTCTTATTTCCTAAATCGTTAAAGTTTCATTCCAAACTAAGACTTAACATTTAACTTATATAGAATGCTACCTTTTATATGTTCTACAACATATATGATTTAAGAAATTAAACATAATACTCCCACTAGCTTTTAGGAATACTTAGAAATTGTCTTATTTCAATTATAAATCCAAACATGAATTTAATAATTAAACATAAGAGTAATCTTCTAGATGCATGCATTTATCCATCCATGGATTATTGCACCATGTACACTTTCAAAGATTTATTTGAATTCATAAACTCCTTTTGATTACTTATCGTCCTCGCTCAAGTAATCACTCAAGAAAGAGTTTTGATACTCTATTGTCAATTTCATAAATATAACAATCATAATCTTTATATATTTAATGTGTTTAGAAAAGAATATTCAATCACAGTTAATTGCTTAAGTGTGATTAATAATCTTGTCATAAGAAATGTATTAAATACGTGCACAATATTGTCCATATAATTTCTATACAAAGATTTAAACCACAAGGTTACCTTATCTTTGAAGAAACTCATCTTCATTTTCTAGTCTAACTATTAAGATAAACCAAGTTTCTTAAATTGATTATCTTTATGGACAGCATCTCAATCATTCATATCATGTATACTTTACCCAATTTCATATTTGGTAATGTATCATAATGATTATCAGGTTTACAATAATCCTGTAAATCACAACCCTCAGCATATTAATCAAATATCTGAGATATCTTTTCTATTTATGAATGATAATTCCATCATCTTGAGATTTAACATTTAAATGTCAAACTTTATTATCATGCTGAGATTTATCATTTAAATGTCAAACTTCATCATGATATTTACTAGTGTATTTTAGAAGATTATGTATCTTGCAATTTTATCTTTTAAAGATCAAAACTCCCACTTGCTTTTAGCAATTTAAAGACTATTTTTAATTTATTAGCAAATAGAGAAACAATACAATGTTCTCTTTTGGGATATTACAAATACATATTGACAGTTCCTAACATTACTTTGTTAATAACCTCTTCATAAGCAGTTAAACAAATTTGGAACTTCAATTTAAGACTTAATGCGATTCATCAAATTCATCACATTCCATCATATGATAATATCTTATTAATCTTCTATGTTGGAGTTTTATTAAATATGTCCAAGTCATACTCAACATTCTAACCTTGAAAACTTTTGGAAGAAAAGAAGTCATAGTTATCTTTAATCAAACAATATAACAAGAGTTTGATTTTCCTAACTGAACATACCATAAATATTTAATATTTCATTAGTATTAATATTGTAAGACAATCTAACAATATTAAAGATAACTATATTCGTTTTGACTTGTCTATTTACCAACTAATTCATTTTAATGGTATAATAATTTCCAAGCCTATTACATGCCTTATAACACAAGTACTTTTTACAAAGTTACTTCATGCCCATGTCTTTACAAGAAAAACATAAACTGTTATAATCCCACTATACGTTATAAGTCATTTAACAATTTAATAACTTCATGTATATGTCTTAATTAAAACACACAACAAGATAACGTCTTACTTTATTATAAGTCTTGTAACAATTAAAAGACTTTATGTTTATATCTTTACAATGAAACATAAACATGTTTGATTAAAGTAATTATGAACACCATCTTTTGGTTTCAATAGTAATTTCAAGTTAATATATTACTTTACAATAATGTAAACAACATTATTTATTCATTTATTTATGTCATTCCAAGAACACATAAATATTAGATTACTTTATTAATTTATGTCATTCCATGAATTCATAAATCTTATAAATTAAAGTAGTCTTGATATCATATTGACACATGTTCTAATAGGTATCTAATTTAGAAACTGCAAATTCTCATAGTTCAATTACATCAGTTGATCTGTTAGTAATGAAAATATGAAATTCACCTTGTTGTTGCAATCTAGTTAAGCTCTCACATAACATAAATTGTAACACCAAGTGTTTCTTGAATTAGCCTAGTATAATTCATATCAGAACATTATTCTAATTTAGAAACTGCAAATTCTCATAGTTCAATTATATCAGTTGATCTGCTAGTAATGAAATATGAAATTCGCCTTGTTGTTGCAATCTAGCTAAGTTCTCACATAACATAAATTGTAACATCAAGTGTTTCTTGAATTAATATTAGAACATTATTCTCTTACCTTGTAGTCAAGATAATCCATTGAATCATATCTTTATGAGTTGTTTCTTGCACACAATAAAGATAACATTTCTCCCACTTGTGCATGGAACAACCTCATATAGTTGATAAACAACATGCCATGCATTTGTTTATGTGTTCAATATGATTGTGTCATAGATTTTAGCATAACAAGTAGATGTAAAACAACAATGTCTAGTAAGGAAACGTACAAGACTATCCTTAAAAGTATGAGTGTCTACACTTGGAAAGTAATTATCTTTAGCTAACAAGATATCAAAGCTTGTAACTCCCACTGAATTAAAGATCATTACAATAATTTCTTATTCAGTAATAAGTACATAATACTCCCACTGAATTTGACAACATTGTAAATGTTTCCTATCCAGTGAAAGCAAATAGTGTGCTTTTAACTTTCCTACACCTTTGAATGTCCATACGTAACAATTACTTATGTACTAAAAGTGTATTCTACTACGTAAATGATGGACTATCCACCAAATGCTATTAACTTGAAAATTGGGCATGCAATTTCTTCCTTAATAGGTCTACCATCCTACAATGTATGTAGCACCTTTAAAATAGTCAAAAACAACTAGTTTGTCTTTAAACATTTTGCAGTAATTAGTCTAGCTTCTAATAACTCATAAAATGTCATACATAATTTTCTATTAACAAAATATCATATTTGTTACTAAGAATTTAATCACCAAATGAGGATGATAAAATCCCTATAAAAAATGTATGCAATTTTCTTAACCATTAAAAATTTGCTATGAGTTATATTAGAATTTAGACATATCTAATATTCCTATTATCCTTTCTCATTCATGAAAAGGAATAGGATTGTGTCTCACTCTTCCTTCATAGAAAGGAGACTTCTTTTGTCTTTTAAGTAAATTTTTCTTAATCAAACATTTGTTTGAAAACAGAACTAGATCAATTTACCAAAGCCCAAAATACGTTTACGGTTTAAACGTTGCATTAATACATTAAAACGAATTACAAAATTCAATTTCAGTATTTTCGATAATTAGATCTTTAAGAAAATAAAATACCCATTGGTAAATATTCATATAAACCATAGTATTTTCTTAAAGCTAGGATCCTAATTGACATAGTACCATTACATCAGTTGATCTGCTAGTAATGATAGTATTCAACAAGGTAATTGTCGAACAATAATTGCCAATATCATATTGCAATTCCTAGATTTATGGGATTTACAATCACAAAACTTTTGTAATGTAAGCATGTTTGATCCCCATCTTAATGCCTTGAGTCCAAGATCTCACTTCCTACTCAATTTAAGTCGTCTAACTTAAAAACTGCAAACTCATAAATCCATCACATCAGTTGATCTGCTAGCAATGAACTTATGAAATTTACCTCTCCATTGCAATCTCGCCAAGTTCTCACATGACGTAGATTACAACTTCAAGTGTTCTTAATTAGATGGCATTCAACTTAATTTTATAAGGGTATTAATATTTTGACGTGTAATCAAAATAATGTATGAAGAAGCATGCATACAACTTCATAACATTGGTTTTTACAAAACATTTTTATTACCAATTTGCTAAGAGTAAAATAACAAAGTTTTGATTGAGGTATCGGGTTCACCAATTAAAGAATAACTATCAATTATCGTCCACTATATCGTACTTTTGCATAAGCCCGAAAGCTTAGTGTTTCGGATAATCATTGTGGAATTGTGGATTATTCACCCTTAAGATGACAATGTACATGTAATGGTTGTTCGGTAAGTCTAATTTACAAACAAACGAGCGTTAAGACAGAATGTTGTCTCTCTAAGGCCACAATTTAATGCGTTGCCATCCTTATACCCATCTTATAGTGTGTAAACTTCGGTCGAGCCTATTTAACCATTACATACAAAAACATCAATCAACCAATCCTTTGAAATTTAAACTCTTAAAAACCAAAACAATTTCGCCATTATTTAGTCCATATTATTTTTCTAATAAAAAAATTACCCTTTTCGTTTATAAACATGTCTAACACAATTAATAAACAAAACAAGTAATAAATAATAAAAAATAAAACAACTAAATAAACAAATATACATAATCATAACAATTAAATATGTATGAAACATGTAGCCACATGCAAATCTTATTCAATAGTCCTATTAATAATCAAATCTAGTTGTATTACGTATTAATTCAATTAGGGCTTTCTTCTTCTAGGAAAAAGAGCCACATACATCGATAAATCGATTGCGTAAACCAAAATTAAATAAATACCACATAGCACATAATTGATTACTTAATATTGGAGTCTTCCCCAATTCGACATATTAATAAATTTACATGTTGCGATATAACTTAACCATTAATCCATATAAACAATTTAAACCATTTAAATTATAACACAATATAAAAATCCATGCAAATATGCACTTTTTCATGGATTTAGCTTAACAATTAACATATTGCACCAAGATCGTTTACTAAAACGCATAACAATTACATGACATCCTAGGGTTTCTAATCAAATTAAAAAAATTAAAAACCATAAACCCTAAAACCCTAATAAGGTCAATCCACCCATATAATATTTTAGGGTTAGGAATCTAACAAATAAACCCTAAAAACATGTAACTAAACGAATCAAGATCCAATTTTTATGCGTTTCGATAATTAATTACACATTATAACGGCTCTAGATGCCACTGTTGAAATTATTATATCATGACCTTCATATAAATAAACCAAGTACATCAAAGTGAGCATAGCGGAAGCAATTATAATAAGATCGAATAACATGTAATTAATTAATCAATAATTAAATAGTAAACATACCTTTGTGATTCTAGCCCGAACAAGAATCAAAGCAATCTTCCGGAACCAAGAACCCTAATTAGGGTTTATAAGGATTATAAGAATTACCCCTTACCTTTTTGTAATTCAATCCAAGAATCAAACAATAATGTGTTTGAATCATGTTCTTGTACACACGTACTAATTCAAGAAAAAGTATTTGCAAGTAATAAAACACAAATCTATTTTAGATCATAAAAATCGAAACCCTAAGGGTTTGGTTTTGATGAAATCGACCAAGAAAAGAAAAGAGGAGAGAAAACACCAAAATGTGTGTGTACAAGTTATAAGAAAACATGCATCTTGGGTTTGTTTATATACTACACAAAACTTGGAGCTCAAGGCACAAAGGAGGTGGGTTTCCCCTCCTTGCCGATCGGTTTTGAAGCCCACAAGGGTTTCCGGAACCTTCTCTTGTTTCCATGTTTTGTCTAGTATTACTTTCCTAATCTTCGTTTAATATATATAATTAGTCATTAATCATTTAATACTAATTATTATTATTTATTTTGTGTTTAATAATTAATTATAACATTTATAAATAATTATTACTTTTTCTCTTCATACGTATTGTGTGCAATCCCGTGATCTCGAGTTCGATCCTAACATACGACTACTAAAATAATGTCCATAATCTAACAACTAGGATATTCAAGGTACCTTAACCAAGGCCTACTGAATGAATAATAGAAGACCTCGTCCAAACACAAAAGTTATTTATGATTAAAAGAACGTTACTTTGAGAATAACTTCCCTACTGAATGAATAATAGAAGACCTCGTCCAAACACAAAAGTTATTTATGATTAAAAGAACGTTACTTTGAGAATAACTTCCAAAAAGTTAACTTTTTAAGGGCAAATTCGTTAACCAACTTTATCAAAATTATATTTAAGTACGTCACACATCTTGGAATATGTATATATCATATATGCATGAGTATGCAAGTCAAACCCTTTCAAGTTTCAACCCAATTAACTATCACATTCTTTATTTTCTCTTCACTTTGCAGCTTATATAAAATTACTATCATTTACTCATGTTTAAATCTAAAAATGTTAACATAAATTTCTAACCATGAGCCATTTAATAGATATTATCTTGTTTTTTCTACGAAGTGTCCTTTCTTATAGATATTTTGAATACCGATCCTTATCCTATAATTAAAAAAGACAACTTGATGATAAAATTGGTACCAAAGCAAAAAAAGAAAAAAAAGTTTGTTATATAATGGTGTTTCATTTCATTCATGATCTCCAAACACAGCTAAAAATGTCTTCTCCTGATTCCATTTGTATCATCTCTATATGCTTTCAACTCTTGTTTTTCATTTCTCGAGCTACCGTCCCAACTTCGGAGACATTCACTTATGTCAATGAAGGCGAATTTGAACTTTATGTAAACGAGTATGATGCAAATTATCGAAATGTTGGCCAATTCAGCAACCCATTCAGCCTTTGTTTTTACAATACCACCCCAAATGAATACACTTTAGCTTTACGTATGGGTACAGTTCGATCAGAAGCACGAATGTATTGGGTATGGGAAGCTAATCGAGGTAAACCTGTTAAGGAAAATGCCACACTAACATTAGGAACGGATGGAAACCTTGTCCTAGCAGAGGCTGATGGTCGAGTTGTCTGGCAAACGAATACCGCCAACAAGGGTGTGGTTGGTTTTGAGCTACTTCCAAATGGTAATTAAGTTGTTTAATTTCTCACTATTTTAGATTTTAGTGTTATAAACAGAGAAATGCTAGAATCACATAAGAATTCTACAAAAAAAAGTTTCACGCGCTGATGTGTCAGGGAGTGATTAGTAGTGATTGGTCCAATCACTTCCTGACACATCAGCGTACGATTTTTTTTTTTTTTTTTTTTTTTAATTTTTATGTGGGTCTATTATTCCTCTTATAAATAACCAATGTAAGTCTTTGGTCTAGTAGTATCCGCATGTTTAATAAATAAAAATAGCGTGAATTCAAGTCTCAATAGTATAATTTACTTAGAATTGATTATGCATTTTCTAGAATTCTACGTTTTTTTAATTAAAAGCGTACATAAATTTACAGGTAACATGGTTCTTCACGACGGGAAGGGTAATTACATATGGCAAAGCTTTGATTCTCCAACCGATACTCTCCTGGTGGGTCAAGGTCTCCGTGCCAATGGTGTGAGTAAGCTTGTGAGTCGAGCTTCAGTCAAGAACAACAGTGATGGACCATACAGCTTTGTACTCGAGTCACGAAGTATTGCGTTGTATTACAAGAGTGACAACTCACCTCGCCCAATGGTTTATTGGTCTTCTAGCCCATGGATATACAATGATACAAGCACTTTCGTCAATCTAACTCTTAAATCTGAACCACGTTATGATAATGATTTTTCAATATATTACTTGCTCTTTGATTTTGAGGTCACGAATTCAGACCCTCGGATATCAAGATCACGTAGCGACCCTGTCTTTTCTAGGTACAACAATACGTTAACGTATCTTAGATTAGGGATAGATGGAAACCTTAGATACTTCACCTATAGTATCGACGTGCAAAACATTCCATGGGACCGACACTACGCATTTCTAGATAGGGATTCAAGGGTAAGTGAGTGTCAGTTACCAGAACGTTGTGGGAAGTTTGGGCTATGTGAGGATAACCAATGCGTGGCGTGCCCAACACCAAATGGGCTAGGTGGTTGGAGTAAAGATTGTGATGTAAAAAAGGTGACATCTTGCAAAGCTAGCGATTTTCACTATTACAAACTCGAAGGGGTTGATCATTTTACGATCAAGTACACAAGAGGAGATGAAACAAACCAAAGGCAATGTGAGAGCAAATGCTCAAGTGATTGTAAGTGCATGGGGTATTTCTATCACACTGATCAATCGAGGTGTTGGATTGCTTATGATCTGAAGACATTGACGAGAGTTGGGAACTCTACTAATCTGGCATACATTAAAACACCCAACAAGTAGTAGCTGCATCCATCCATTGATCGACCTCGAGAGCTACTAATTTAAGAATACATATGTATATAAATATTTTATCGTGTAATGTTTTTAAATTATGTTTCCGTGTTAATTTATTTGCATAGAGATATATATACATAAATTGTAATAAAAGTCTAGTGTTTATAAAAGACTTCAGATCTGTCAACTAGTGTTTTCTTGCAAGGCTTAATATGGTGCCAACTGCCAAATGTCATGTGTGAGTGTGAGGGTCAAAAGTCACGCGTCATCCTCGTTTCTAAGTTTACAAAGGCGCAACATAATATCTGTACTACGTATTTATATCAATATCTTTACAAAAACTTCTAATTACATAAATATCCTTACAAATTTTGTAATTACTTCAACATTCATTTTAAAACTTTACAATTCACTTAATTATCCAAAAATACATTAAATAAATTTATTATTTAAAGCTTTTATATAACTATTAGTTAACATATTTTATTACCTTTTTACCCTTTATCTCATCGTTTAAAAAACATAATCTTAAAAGGTTTGTTGCGGTTAAGCAAACAAGATTGTAAACAAATAACACGTAATCTTTAAAAATTACAAAAATCGCTTATTCATGACGGTGGTCCCAAAAATCATTCTTTTAAGCAATTCGAATGCACATAGATCAAGAAAGTGAAACTCAAGTGACGTTAAATTACTCTCGTGTGTGTTGAATAAATGGAGGTGGTAGAGAAAGAGTGTGAAATGTAATTTATTGGAGTGAAACTCTAATTTGGTGAAAGTAAGGGCCTATTTGGTTTGTAGATGAAGTTAGGATTTGGATTTGGATTTGAATTTGATGCAGGAGAGAGAAAATTCATTATAAAATAAATATATACTACGTAATTATTTTATTACTGTATGTTATATAGTAATATTAAAAAAAATGTGAGATGAAGCAATTAAAAATAAGGGCAAATTGGAAAAATGGTCAATAAAGTATCACGAAATCGCAAAAATGAGACTGAGTCATAAAGGCGTGCAAATTTGCCACTAATGTTTCGGATAAGTGCAAAATAGCCACCGAGAGCGTTTTTTCGTTAGTTTTCTCGTTAAGTTCCACGTCATTGAGGGTAGTATTGTCATTTCATGGTTTATTTTCTCTCCCGCCAATTATAATTGAAGGACTATATTTGCAAACAACGTAAACTCTTGAGATAAAGCTACTAGATTACTAGAGTGCCTTTTTCAGAGTACATTAAATCCTCAAAACAAACCCAGTTACATATCCTTGTGAAGATAATCAACCTTCAAACCCTAACCTTTAAAAAAGAAAAAAAAAATCCTAAATCGAAACAAAGGACCCAAGTTATGGCGAATAATGATAAGGGAAAGTCTTTGTTGATTAGGGAGAGGAATCATCCGAAAAGTCGTGGTCCAAGGTTTTATTAAATGATGAAGTATTTGAGGAAGTTATGGAAAAATTTGGTGATGAAGTAATTGCCAAGTATGGTTCGTATGCAAACATAGGGAAGAAGATGATAGAAGTTATTCTTCAATGGATGTGGAACAAAACCTTCAACGAACCAAATGTGGAAGGTAGTGGTGCGATATCTATTCCTACCATTGGAAGTGTTAGCGGTTGCTCCAATGAGGTAGTTGCAGAGACAAAAAGAGGGAGGGGAAGGCCCAAAAAGAAAGTAACTTTTTCAGTACCAAACGATAAACCGAGTACAATGTCACCAAAAATTAAGAGGGGAAGGCCTGTAGGAAGTGGGAAGAAGAAGGAGGGGAGTCATAATCAGACTAAAAGTACACAAAAAAGGAAGAGGGAAAGGCGTGTTGGGAGTGGGAGGAAGAGGAATGGGAAGGAAGAACATACGGATATTGGTATGTTAATGTAGTATCCTTCATATATTTGAGACATTTTTAATTTGCTTATGTTCGATGCTATGTTAATGTGTCCTGATTTGTTAATTTGCTTATGTTAATGTATCCTCATTGGTTAATGTGTCCTGATTGGTTTAGGATAAACAGAGTCTTATGGTTTAAAGTAGGCTGTTAGAATATCATAAGTGCGAATGTTTGGCATTGCATCTGTACTGCTATAAAAAAGATGAATTGCAGTTGTATAATTTTAAGGTGTTGTGATGGAATTCTTTGCTCTGTCTTGTATAATTGGTTTCTATATCACCACATTGACTTATTAACCAAACTACAACTATACTTGTACAATTTGTTTCAATGTGGTGAGATATAGAACACAGCATTTCTCTGCTTCACTTGAGCCTGCATACTTCAGTCTGCACTTGTCTGCATAACTGTTTCATTGATAGCTGATGCATGGACTTTGTTGTAGCAGCTGCAGTAGCTCGTTAGACTTGATGTTTGATATAAAATGATAAATGTGAATAGGGTGTTACTTTAGTTGACTATTGACATTTGAACTTAAACGGTGGCAGGTTTAGCTACTTATGAGGGTGAAGTTGTGTTCACATTCATAATAATGGAGTCTTTGAATTTGGTCCATTGAGGTATGTATAAGGGAATGTTTCTAGACTTTGTGGGTTTGTCTTTGATAGAGAAATCTTTAGCCTTGGTTTGGATGATATGTTTTCACACATTAAGGGAGAAAAATAGGGTGTGTTCTTTTGTTTGCCTGACAAGTCATTAGAAGAAGGTTTGAAGCTGATTCACACAGACAATGTTGTGCATACAATGATTGAGCTAGGTTGTCGTGCCGGTTTTGTAGATTTGTTTACTGCTCACACAAAACAGATATTATCTCCTTACTATTTAAACAACATTGATGCAGAGGGCGATGGTGGGGAGGTTATCGGATGGGTTGAAGAAGATGATAGGTTGCGGTGCTCTATTACTTCAACTCCTTTTAGGACTAGCACTTCAAAAACTTATAGGAAAGTCGATGATGTTGAAGCTTCACAACCAGAATTCGGGAAGCATAAAAAGAGGGTGAAGAGGTCTGTGGATAAGGGAAAAGGAAAGATGTATGATGAGGTTGATGGGGCTGATGTTGTTAACAAGAACAAATCGGCTGGTATTGTCATTAGAGAAGGTGGTTCTATGAAGAAGTCAGCATGTGTTGGTTCAGTGAATGTGGAAGCAATGGGTAGGGGTTTTTTTAGACCAAGAAGTGATGTTAGAATCACTAATTGCGTACTGGGTCTAAGGGCACCAAGATCAATGGGTAACAGTGTGGTGTTATTTTGATTAGGTGAGTCTAATGAATTGTTTAGCAAATATTTTGGATACATTGCATTGCCTATTATAGTAACCTCATTTCATTGCATATTTTGAAGATTTTGAAGATTGACATATGGGTTAATCTATTCATCTATTCGGAATATGTAATGTGTAGAAACAAAAACACTTTAATTTGGTTGTATTTACTTATGTAATTTGTCTAATGCTTCGATTAATAGCATTTACAATTATGTGTTTGTGTATTGTATTATGGTTAGAATTGTGTCAGTTTTATGTTTGTGTTTGTGTTTGTGATACGAATCGAACACTGTATATCAAGACAAACGGGATCAAACGACCCCTTCCATTCATAAACCATAGGGATACATTTACAACCTTAGGGGAAACCACAACCCCTACCTACATCATCACCTATATCTACCTAGCTTACGACACTACGACAGTGGCACCAAAACGAACAAAAGAAACCACAACTCCAAAAGTGCCCAACCACCTACTACCTACATTCATTGTGGAAAACTAGAAGGGGGGTTGAATAGTTTTACATCTTTTTAATTTGTTATAAAAGATAGTTTTAGTGTTTTCTTAGTTTTTAAAATTTAGATTCGATAATATATGATCTCAAGTCTTGCACAATATAAACAGCTATCAATAAGTAAGATATAGCAATGATAAGTAAAGAAATAAATGAGAGATGGAAAGATCGAACCGCGAGACAAGAGATTTATAGTGGTTCGGCTACAAGGACACCTTCCTTGCCCTACTCCACTCCCCGAGCACCTAACTCGAGAGTTTTCTTCAATATATCAACAAGCTCCCTTATGGCGGAGAAAACCTTACACACCAATTTACACACCACAACTTCTTCACAACTAAACCACAACTTCTTCACACCAATCTATTTCACAACTAACTACTTCACGCCTATCTTCTTCACACCAATTTTCTTCACAACTAACAACTTCACACCTAGCTTCTTCACTACAATCTAATTCCTAACTTTTCTTCTTCACACCAAACAACTAACTAATCACACAATCAATATACCTAGCACAACTATCTACAATCAAATATTCACAACAATCTTCACAAAGAATTATGTAAATAATCTTGATGATGTACCAACAACTTGGATGTGGAGGTCACAACAAGTTGTAATACTTCTTGTCTTGGAGGATAGAAGTATTCTTCTCTTGCACTTGAGAGGATGATGTTTCAATCACTTTGAAACAAAGAATTATGTATTTATGATCAAAGGATTAAGAGAATAGAAATGGGGATCTAGAACAGAAAGTTTAGGAGTGCAAAAGGTAAGAAAATTTTGTGGGATGAACCAGTATTTATAGGGAGAAAATTTACTGTTCTGGAGCGTGGCCGGTTCCCTTAATTAGAGGCCGATCCCCTTAATGATTAAGGGGGCCGCCTAAGGAATTAAGGGGGCCGCCCCTTCAGAACGTTGGATTTTCTTGTCTTCTAGTGGGGAAGATTTTTCTGGATAAAATTTGTCATTTTTGGTTGGAAATTTGAAATCATATATTTATAATGAATTAAACATATTCTTTTAATTCCAAAAGTAATTTTGTAAAAGATATAGAATGTTTAATACATTTTATAAAAATTCTAGTGATTAGAAAAATTTCCTTTGATCATGAAATGCAATAAACACTTTGTTTATTCATACCTTAAGTGATATGGATGCAAAGATAAATATTAAGCACTAAAAACTTGTTTACGTCATAAGTTTTAGATTAATGAGTTTATGCTTTGTAATTATCAAAACATAGAGATATTGTTAATATGCTAACAATGTTTTTTGACATTATTTATGTCAACAATCTCCCCCTTTTTGATGATTACAAAACCTTAAACTCATTAGGTCTAAAAAATAATTTTTAGACAAGTATTATTAGAGTTTAACATTCTCTTCTCCCCCTTTTTGTAAAATCAAAAAGGTTAAGCCGAGTGAGCTTCGTGATAGAAGATTAAACGGGTAGAATGCTCCCCCTTGATGTATGCTCCCCCTCATTTGAGAGCACTAAGGGAATGAGCTATGGAAATCTTGGCTACACAAAATATTTGAAGAGAATAAGACACACACACACACACACACACACACACACACACACACACACACACACACACACACACACACACACACACACATATATATATATATATATATATATATATATATATATATATATATATATATGCAAAGCAATAATTATGCAAATAAAAATAGATTCATTCAAGCATCATAGAAATGATTAGCATTACAACATTCAATATGCTTAAAGCATATTGATTACAATAAAACAAAAGAAAAGACATAGTCCTATATTGCCTAAGAGAGCACTTGGACTTGCTTGCAACCCATGGTTGATTGTTTTATTTGCTTGAAGGAGAACATAAGCATAAGGCTTAGTTGTTAGATGGAGAGGGATATGGAGTGGGGTATGGAGCGGAAGAGGTGGATCTTACGATGTTGTATCGTGTTAAGGGTGGTATGGGATGAGGACGAGTGAGGAGATATTCAATCCAAGAAATATCTTCATTCAAGTATAGGATTTGTTTTTTAAGGAAGATGCAACAAGGGCAATAGTGAGTGTGGTTTGTAACTTGATCCAAGTTGAGAGAGTGAGGTAGGCAATTGTTGTAGGGTGATGATGGAGGTTGCCCTTTGTTGCGTTGTGCAAGATGCATGGCATTGAGATCACTAAGATCATGGATTTGAGATATTTAATCACGGAACTTTTGCTTTTCCGTGGCAATGCGGAGAGAGTCATTGAGTTGATATGGATGAATTGGGTTTGTGTAGTTGGAATTGTAGTTGGATGGTTGATCAAACTTGTATGGATCATTATAAATGGTTGGAGGATGAGATGAGTGGTTTGGCATAAAGGAAGATGTTTGGCCAATGTTGTATGGTTTGTAAAGAGGATCAAATGAATGTCCTTGTGAATTTGGTGTAAAGTTTGGGAAGTAAGTGGTTGGAGGTGTTGAGTGATTTCCAACTTCATTGGTTATGATGGATTTGTTGCGAGGGCTTTTTTTTCGCCAAACGGGTTTTTCCGTCATTCTTGCAAGCCTTGAGGCTTTTGGTTTTGGTTTGTTTGGAGAAGTCATGAAGGGATGAATGGAGAGGGTGGAAGATTGGGGATATTTATAGTGTAAGATTTGTGTGTTTATGTATGGATAAAGTTTGTTTGGGAGATTAGGACAAAATGTGTTGGTGAAAAATGGGAAATGTAGGTTAAAATGGGCTAAAAAGCAGAAAAGATTCTGTAAATCCGTCCAGCAGATGGCCGGTCCCCTTAATTAGGGGGCGGTCCCCTTAAAATTAAGGGGGCCGCCTTACATAATTAAGGGGACCGCCCATCTGATGGTTCCCAGATTCCCAGAAAAGGGTTTTTGGCAGAAAATTTGCAGAAAGGTTGTGTTTTTGGATTTGGATTCAAGCAAGTTTAATTCCTTTAGGCAATATAGCATCTAATCTAATCAAGATATAGCATGCATGCAAAAACACATAAGCAAAAGAGCAAATAAGCAACACATAATAAGCAACACATAATAAGCAAAAGGAGACAAGTAAAGGCAAGAGCACTTAAACTTCCTAAGGCACCTATCTTAGATCAAAGGCAAAGGCAACTAGTGAGTCAAACATCTAGTAATGAAACAAGATGACAATGTTATGAGTGATTATGTCCTAGTGTGTGCTTATATGCAACAAATGTGGAGTTGTGATTGTTTCGACTTCTAAATGAAAAGGAAATTCTTAAGAAACAATCCAAAATCTCCTTGATTCGATTTTTGCTCGATCATGAATGTCAAAGATATATATTAGATTATATACCTTGACAATTTATGTGAGAGTTTATGCATGATTTTGGAAGACAATGTTTTTAGCATTAGTCAACAATGCAAGGAAAATGATGTTCATGTGATTCCTAGATGTGAGAATAATTTTTAAAGAAAATTGATTGGGTTTTACAAAAGAGTTTATGCAAAGAAAATAAACTTTCCCAATCTTTAATTTTGTGCGAAATAGATTCCTAGACTCAGAAATGGAGAAGCGAAAGAAAAGAAAATCTTAAAATTTTTTTTGTCTAAATGCAATAAAATTTAGTCAATTTGTTCCATCATTCCTAATCCTAAACGCAAGTGATTGAATAATTCACGCTTAAGGGGTTTAGTGAATATATCCGCTATGTTATCTTCCGATGCAACCTTTTCTATAGATATGTTCCCTTTTTGTACATTATCCCTAAGAAAGTGGTGGCGTATTTCTATATGTTTAGTCCTAGAGTGTTGCACCGGATTTTTACTTAAATCTATCGCACCTTTGTTATCGCACATAATGGGAACGTTTTCTAACCTAATGCCATAGTCTATGAGAGCTTGTTTCATCCATAGTGCTTGTTGACATGCCTTTCCAGCGCTTACATATTCGGCTTCGGTGGTAGAAATAGCAAGAGCGGTTTGCTTCTTCGAAAACCAAGATGTTAGACAACATCCCATAAACGTGCAAATACCGCTAGTGCTTTTTCTATCTACGTAGTCTCCCGCATGATCCGAATCCGCATAGACGATGGTTTCTATGCCGGATCCCTTAGGATACCATAATCCTAAGTGTATAGTGCCTTTAATGTATCGGAATATACGCTTAACCGCTTCTAGGTGAGAGGTTTTGGGATCCTCTTGAAAACGGGCACAAAGGCAGACACTAAACATGATATCGGGTCAACTTGCCGTCAAGTATAGTAAACTACCTATCATTCCTCTATACTTGGTGTTATCTACGGATTCACCTTCATCATCCTTTGTGAGCTTTACTTCCGTAGACATGGGAGTTTTCATGGGTTTTGAGTCTTCTAGGCCAAATTTCTTAAGCATTTCCTTAATGTATTTAGATTGGTTAAAGAATATTCCATCTTCTAATTGTTTTATTTGTAATCCTAGGAAGAAGTTAAGTTCACCCATCATACTCATCTCAAACTCATCATGCATGATTTTGGCAAATTCATCACACATGTCTTAACAAGTCGATCCAAATATAATGTCATCAACATATATTTGAACAATGATGAGATTTGGGTCTTTCCTTTTAGTGAAAAGAGTGTTATCTACCATTCCCATGGAATAATCATGTTTAATAAGAAAAGCTTTTAATCGATCATACCAAGCTTTGGGAGCTTGTTTGAGTCCATACAAAGCTTTCTTTAACTTATAAACATAATCAGGTTTTGCGAAATCATTGAATCCTGGAGGTTGTGCTACATATACCTCCTCATTGATAAAACCGTTAAGGAATGCACTTTTCACGTCCATTTGGAATAACTTAAAATCTAGGGCACATGCATAGGCAAGTAGTATCCTAATTGATTCTAATCTAGCTACGGGGGCATAAGTTTCATCATAATCAATTCCTTCTTGTTGATTATAACCTTGGGCAACTAACCTAGCTTTATTCCTAGTAACTACTCCATTTTCATCTAATTTATTCCTATATACCCATTTAGTTCCTATGATGGTCATATTCATTGGATTTGGTACTAATTCCCAAACATCATTTGCCTTAAATTGATTTAATTCTTCTTGCATAGCTATAACCCAACTTTCATCTTTTAAAGCCTCATTAATATTCTTGGGTTCTATTGCTGAAAGGAAACAAAAGAAATTATTTTTATCTTGAGCTTGTGACCTAAGGGTTCTTTGGTTAAGATGTCCTATTATATTATTTAGTGGATGTGACCTAGATTCTTTAACATTTACAAATTCGTTATTTCCTAAGTTAATGTCTTCATTATCATTTCCTATAGGTTTTGTTTTACTAACCTCAATAGCTTCTTCTTCAACTAAGTCATCATCTTCTAAAGGCAAAGTTTTAGGAGGTGGTGGTGTTTCATCAAATGTTACATTTAGTGATTCTTCTACTTTCATGGTGTGTTTGTTAAGTATTATATATGCTTTACTATTTTGTGAGTATCCTAAAAATATTCCTTCATATGATTTTGGATCAAACTTAGTGAGGTAATCCTTAGTGTTTAGAATATAGCATTTACTTCCAAATACCTTAAAGTAGCTTAAGTTTGGTTTTCTACATCTTAGTAACTCATAAGGAGTTTTTCCTAGAATTCTCCTAATTGATACCCTATTAATAATATATGTTGAAGTATCTACGGCGTGACACCAAAATTTTTGTGGGATGGATTGTTCATTTAACATTGTTCTACTCATTTCTTGTAGTGACCTATTTTTTCTTTCTACTACGCCATTTGATTGGGGAGTACGAGGAGCGGAGAAATTGTGAGATATTCCATTTAAATCACAATATTTTCCGAATTGTACTTCATTGTCAAATTCCCTACCATGGTCCGTCCTAATGGCTACTATTGTGCATCCTAACTTGTTTTGAATCATTTTACTAAATATTTTGAATTTTTCAAAGGCTTGGGTCTTGTCACTTAAAAACCTAGTCCACGTGTATCGTGAGTAGTCATCTACAATTACTAAGGTATATTTGTTTCCTCCATAGCTCCGCACAGCGGATGGACCAAAGAGATCCATATGTAATAATTCTAGGCACCTAGTAGTGGATACTATATTTTTAGCTTTGTGACTAGCATGAACTTGTTTTCCAATTTTACATGCATCACAAAAATGCTTGTCATATTTTAGATTAGGCAAATTTCTAACTAATTCCTTAGAGGCTAAAGATTGTATTTGTTGCATGTTAGCATGTCCTAATCTCCTATGCCACAATGTGGAGTTTTCATCTAGGGTCGTTAGGCATATTCTATCCTCAGGCTTGTTTCCTAGTTTCATAACATATATGCCTCCTTTCCTAATTCCTCTACCTATAATTTTTCCATTCTTAACTATTTCGCTATCCTCTTCGGTAAAGGTGACTCTACATTTATTGTCACATATTTGTCCTATACTAAGCAAGTTATATGTTAAATTATCTACATGCTCTGCATTTTCAATAGTAAGTGAGTCTTGAGAAATCGTACCTTTGCCAATGATTTTTCCACGTAAGTCACTACCGAAAATAACGTTACCTCCATTATATGCCTTGTATGTAGAGAATAGCTTGCGGTTCCCCGTCATGTGCCTCGAACATCCGCTATCCTTGATCCATTCGTCAGGCTCCAAGTCAATTCCCAAACATATTTCGTCGGTTCCTTTTGCCATAAAACACTTTTCATCTCTTGGTTTTTCTACTTCTTCTTTGTCACTATCACTCCATGTTCCACTAACAAATGCGCCTTGATTTTCATAACCCGGCGGCTTTAGACATTCGCCAATGAGATGATTTGGACTTCCACATCTAAAGCACTTTCTTTTCCCGTAGTTGTCGCTTCTATTTCTTTGGAACGGTTTTCTTTCGTCTCGTGATGATCTAGTGAATCTTCCTCGTCTCTTGAATAATTTCTTGAATTCTCTTACGGCCATTGCATATTCTTCGTCTTCACTTTCGTCACTTGAATCATCATCATCACTAGGTTCCTTTTTGGCTTTTAGAGCAATGGATTTGGTTTGTTCTTTCTTAACTTTGACCGTTTCCGAATCTCTTCTTATAATTTCTTCATGGACCTTCAAGTTGCCAATGAGTTCATCTAGTGATAACGTCATCAAGTTCTTTGATTCTTCAATTGCTGTGACCTTAGCTCGCCATTTCGGATGCAATGCCCTAAGAAATTTCCTAACACAATTTTTACTAGAAAATGTCTCATCAAGTGCTTTTAAACTTGTGATGATAGTGTTAAATTTAGCAAAAGCATTATCAATTGATTCCTCTTCTGGAATCGTAAATTGTTCATATTGTTGTACAAGAAGATCTATTTTGTTATCTTTAACTTGACTATTACCTTCGTGAGTAATTAGTAAAGAATCCCAAATTTCTTTTGCGGTTTTACACATAAAAATTCTTTCATATTCTTTGCGTGGTAACGCATTATAAATGACCATTTTAGCCTCATTATTTTTTGCTAGTTTCTTTTTCAAATCATCATTTTGTTTTTCAAAAGATACAATTTCATCCATTTTAGTTTCAACATTGTATTAAATAGGGGGAAAATCACCAAAGGTAATAATATGCCAAAGATCAAGATCTTTTGATTTCACGTAAGTTTCGAATCTATTTTTCCAATATAAAAATCCATCACTTTCAAATAGTGGTGGTCTTTGCATAGATTGCCCTTCTAAGTATTTTAAAGATTCCATAGATCGTTACAAGTTTTAAAATACAATATATTTTAAAAAATCTTGCTAGACCTGGCTCTTGATACCAATTGTGGAAAACTAGAAGGGGGTTGAGTAGTTTTACGTCTTTTTAATTTGTTATAAAAGATAGTTTTAGTGTTTTCTTAGTTTTTAAAATTTAGATTCGATAATATATGATCTCAAGTCTTGCACAATATAAACAACTATCAATAAGTAAGATATAACAATGATAAGTAAAGAAATAAATGAGAGATGGAAAGATCGAACCGTGAGACAAGAGATTTATAGTGGTTCGGCTACAAGGACACCTTCCTTGCCCTACTCCACTCCCCGAGCACCTAACTCGTGAGTTTTCTTCACTATATCAACAAGCAATTTACACACCACAACTTCTTCACAACTAAACCACAACTTCTTCACACCAATCTACTTCACAACTAACTACTTCACGCCTATCTTCTTCACACCAATTTTCTTCACAACTAACAACTTCACACCTAGCTTCTTCACTACAATCTAATTCCTAACTTTTCTTCTTCACACCAAACAACTAACTAATCACACAATCAATATACCTAGCACAACTATCTACAATCAAATATTCACAACAATCTTCACAAAGAATTATGTAAATAATCTTGATGATGTACCAACAACTTGGATGTGGAGGTCACAACAAGTTGCAATACTTCTTGTCTTGGAGGATAGAAGTATTCTTCTCTTGCACTTGAGAGGATGATGTTTCAATCACTTTGAAACAAAGAATTATGTATTTATGATCAAAGGATTAAGAGAATAGAAATGGGGATCTAGAACAGAAAGTTTAGGAGTGCAAAAGGTAAGAAAATTCTGTGGGATGAACCAGTATTTATAGGGAGAAAATTTACTGTTCTGGAGCGTGGCCGGTCCCCTTAATGATTAAGGGGGCCGCCTAAGGAATTAAGGGGGCCGCCCTTCAGAACGTTGGATTTTCTTGTCTTCTAGTGGGGAAGATTTTTCTGGATAAAATTTGCCATTTTTGGTTGGAAATTTGAAATCATATATTTATAATGAATTAAACATATTCTTTTAATTCCAAAAGTAATTTTGTAAAAGATATAGAATGTTTAATACATTTTATAAAAATTCTAGTGATTAGAAAAATTTCCTTTGATCATGAAATGCAATAAACACTTTGTTTATTCATACCTTAAGTGATATGGATGCAAAGACAAATATTAAACACTAAAAACTTATTTACGTCATAAGTTTTAGATTAATGAGTTTATGCTTTGTAATTATCAAAACATAGAGATATTGTTAATATGCTAACAATGTTTTTAGACATTATTTATGTCAACATTCATCATATACAACAAGCACAACAAAAGAACCCATCACAGCCTCCAGCACCCAACCCCTTCACATGTACGTTTGCCTCACAGCAAACTCAATCTTGGAAACAATGATGTCGTTTGTTTGCCTAAGCATCCTCATAAACCCCCTCATATTTCTCATATCAGCTGATTGAATCCTCCTAAGCTTGTTCACATTGACCCTTGCAGTTCTCGAGCCCCTTAAGAGTTGGAGCTCCGCAATCAGGTTTTGGCACCTATTCATCAACTCTTGTGCATGATGAATGTCTTCGTCAACCTCTCGCTGGTAATGAGATAACATCATTTCCGATATGACAAACGAGTTACAGGCAATGACGAGATCTAGACAGCGAGACGTGTTACTGGAAAAGAGAATGATAAATTTTTGGTTACGGGTGTGTGTGTGTGAAGTCATGGTGACAATTTAATATGGTAACATGATAATAACTTTCCAAAATTAGCCATTGAGGTCATGTCACACTTATACCAAAAGTTTCCCGGCAAAATGAACCATGAAATGACAATACTACCTTCAATGACGTGGAACTTAACGAGCAAACTAACGGAAAAATGCTCTCGGTTGCTATTTTGCACTTATCCGAAACTTTAGTTGCAAATTTGCACGCCTTTATGACTCGGTCCCATTTTTACAATTTCGTGATACTTTAGTGACCATTTTTGCAATTTACCCTAAAAAAGGTATAAAGTACTAGGACCCACAACAAAATGAAATCTATGCTTCACACTTGACTTTTCTCTCCCTTTACTATTTGGGAACCATTCCCTTGTTTTAACCCCATCGGATTTGAACCAAACAATATATTTTGGGCATCAACCCAAACTCATCCTTAAAAAACCAGATAACAAACGCCCCATAAATCTTTGTCTGAACTATTGAAAGTTTTTAAGAAATCATATTATAAGTAGTTTAAATGTTTAACTAATCGGTGGATTGTTTACTTTTTTCTCAACTTGAAAATAAGGGTACGATGGTAATAAAACATGCCAAATAATGTTTTTCCAATTTTAGATCCAAAAAAGTATGATAAAATTATGTTTTTGACATATATATATATATATATATATATATATATATATATATATATATATATATATATATATATATATATATATATGTGTGTGTGTGTGTGTGTGTGTGTGTGTGTGTGTGTGTGTGTGTGTTAAAGTTTTGTAATGATATTGAAGTAATCACAAAATTTGTAAGGATATTGGTGTAATTTTAAAGTTTTGCAAGGATATAGATGTAAATGCCCCTAAAAGAAAAACAGTTAAACCTTGAAAAGTGAAATGTTGAAAGTTAAAAGTGAGAGAAATATATAGTGTGATTAGGGCCCGTTTGGTTTGAGGTGATTGGTTTAGGATTTGGGATCGAGTGTAAAAACCTTTGTTTGGTTAGTGAAATCATGTGAGCCCATTAGTCATTAATGCTAAATTCATGGTGTTTTAGAAATCGTGGTTACTTTTCTCTCACTACCCACTAACTACAATTTTTTCTCTTATTCTATTTACATATATGTCTTCTCATTGGTTAGTTTCACAATACAATGGCCCACCTAATTATATTTTATTACTTACTCCATACTAAATAATTTATGTATTTTATAATATATTTTAATACATAATATACTTTTAAATATTATTTTCTCTCACATACATTAAATCCAAATCCTAAGCTAAACACATCTACAAACCAAACGAGCCCTTAATACTGTTATTAAAATACCTCATTAATTAAAAGTATAATAATTTATTCACATTGTACAACTAATTAAAAGCAACCAATTAAAACACCCCTAAATAAAAAGTACAATAAAATTTTCACAATGTACAATTTAAACAAGCTAGAACATAATCCAAAATATAAAATAATTAAACATACTAATTAATGTAATTTTTAAAACATCCTAAAATGAAAAGTATATGTTATTATACACATTATACAAATTAATAAAACATACACAGCTTCATAAGCTAACAAGTTGATGGTATATATAGTTTTGAAAACCGGACCAGAACAACGAGTTCAACCGGGAACCGGTGTCGTCACTGGTTCGGCTATCTAATAAAAGCCTTCCGAAAAAGAACTAGAGAGGACCCGTTGAAACCAATACAAACTAGTGAATCAGGTCTCATCGAGATCTATTTCTCCGGTTAATCGTCACATGGTACCCACCACCACAACGTGCGAGTACCCTGCTATACTATATATAAAGGAAAAATCAAAAAGTTAAAAGTGAAAAGTTGAAACTAAAAAATGAAATGTTGAAAACATATATTTCAAACGAACTATTAATACATATCGAAAACCGGGTTGACCCGGGATGCTTCAAACCCGGCGGGCTGACCCGGTTTAATTTGATCCGTTTTCGACCCAACCCGTCGGTTTGACTCGTTTTTTTTTTTTCTTTTTTTTTTTTTTTTTTTTTTTTTTCCTTTTATAACCCATAATTTTTTTTATCACAAAATGAGCTGTCGCTATAAAATCCCGTTGCTATACACGGGTACTCGTCTAGTCTTTTCAAATGTTCAAAGATCATCAATGAACCTAAAAAAAAATACCAACATGCCCTTTAGTTTAACATTTTTATGTTGATTTTGTCAGGTGTGGAGCTAGTAGACTGACTAGTTGGTGTTGAGTCACCCCTAATCAGCCCACTATGTTGAGTAATTATTTAGCTCATAAGTAATATTTTAATAGTTTTTGTAGGTAGCTCCCTTTATACATATCGATAGTTTGTTAAAAATTCAAAAATGAATAACTTAACTAACATGATATTATAGTGTTAGGGCATGATGGGTTATAAAAAAATTGGTTTTTATGCGATATATATTGCTATAATCGTTACAGTAAGTTCGGCCCCTTTTAAGTTAAAATCCTGGCTCTGCCCCTGATGTTGTCATAAACTTAGTTTTAACATGCAAAAAACGATACTTGACACGCGTGCATGCAACATAGATGCCATGACGTCTCCGGTCATCTTCAATTTGGACAATCTTTAGCAAAATGCCCTAGCTGACCACATCATAGCACTTGGGTCTTACAACTTCCTTCCCCTTATCAATCCTTTCCAACCTCATACCCTGCCTTTTCACTTCAATTCTTTGTTGAAAGTCTTGTCTTTTGTTAATAGCCGTAGTGCGAAGATTATTGTTGTTAGGTCTCTTGTAGAGTGATTTCTAAATTTATTTACCAAGTAAAGCCATCAACTGAAGAATAGCATTTAATTCATGACTAAATGAACTGGGTTCTATAGGTTCAACCTCTTTAGTGTCAGATGATTGGTGGTATTAAAACTTGTACATTGCAGTAGATTTGGTTACGAAGACTAGAAAATTGCAGAGTCATTAAGATATTAATTTGTTTTTGCTTTTAGCTATATAAGCCAAAAGTTGAAGTATTAATAAGAATTACTCCGTATATGAATAGGTCCATCTGGATCATGATCAATCTTTTTCAACTAGTTGGATCATGATCCATTTAGATGAATCATTGATCGAATAACGATTTATTTAGTCGGATTATTTAGTTGGATCATTGATGGATGGAATAATGAACTATTGAACTGACTCAAACCCAACCCATTAACAGGCCTACATCACCCTTATTGCTACTTCTTAAATACTTAAATTCAAAGACAAAATTACACGGATGGTCCCTGTGGTTTACTTGGATTGCATGTTTAGTCCCTAAGTAATTTTAAGTACACCAGAGATACCTATTTTTTGAAACTTGTCACACATTTAGTCCCTAATTTTGATGGCCGTTAGTTTATCCGTTAAGTTATTTGCAATGTTAGTCCTTCGTTAATATTTTTTGCACCGTTAGTCCTCATTTTCTAAAAAATTCCTCATTTTTTGCACCGTTAGTCCTTCCGTTAATATTTTGAACCGTTATCAATCTTTTTACGTTTTCGTCTATTTTTTAACGTTCTCGTCCGTTTTTTTAACGTTTTCGTCCATTTTTTTAATGTTTTTGTCAATCTTTTTACGTTTTCGTCCATTTTTTAACGTTTTCGTCTATTTTTACGTTTTTGTCAATCTTTTTACATTTTCGTCCATTTTTAACGTTCTCGTCCGTTTTTTTAACATTTACGTCCATTTTTTTACGTTTTCGTCCGCTTTTTTACGTTTTAGTCAGTTTTCTTATATTTTTATCCGTTTTTTACGTTTTCGTCCGCTTTTTTACGTTTTAGTATGTTTTCTTATAATTTTATCCGTTTCTTTACGTTTTCGCCCGCTTTTTACATTTTTGTCTGTTTTCTTATATTTTTATTTGTTTTCGCCATTTTTTTAACGTTTTCGCCTATTTTTTGTGATTAGGTAAGTATACTAAAAGAAAATTTGACATTTGATAAAAATGTTTCTGTGTCGATTTTAAATCATGATTTTGACCCCTTTCTTGTCTGAATTATCAAAAGTGTAAAACACGAAAGTTGTCCGGAATGATGTTTTACATCAAGAATCGCGAGATTTTAACCAGAAAGTGTAAAACAAGAGCTGTCTACTACCAAAACTTAAGCCATTTTTTTTTTACCAAATTAATAACTTATAAACTTACAAACTCTTGTAAAATTTTGTACTTGTGTAAATCATCAAACTTATTTGAAAACACGGAAAGATATTCATATAGTTTTCTCCTCTAAGACATATACACTAGCCGGTGAGCCGGATTTGATATATAACGAACGAATGATCACGAACGAAAATGGCTTAAGTTTTTATAGTAAACAGCCCTTGTTTTGCATTTTTCAGGTTAAAATCTTTTGAGTCTTGAGGTAAAACATCATTCCGGACAACTTTCATATTTTACACTTTTGATGATTCGGAGTAGAAGGGGTCAAAATCGTGATTTATAATCGATACAGAAACATTTTTATCAAATGTCAAGTTTTCTTTTAGTGTACTTACCTAATCACAAAAAAAGAGTGAAAACGTAAAAAAATGAACGAAAACGTTTAAAAACATAAGAAAACAGACGAAAATGTAAAAAAGCGGACGAAAATGTAAAAAAATAGATGAAAACGTTAAAAAACGGACAAGAACGTAAAAAAATGGACGAAAACGTAAAAAGCTTGACAAAAATGTAAAAAAAAATGAACGAAAACGTTAAAAAAAGGACGAGAACGTAAAAAAATGGACGAAAACGTAAAATGATTGACAAAAACGTAAAAAAATGGACGAAAATGTTAAAAAATAGATGAAAATGTAAAAAGATTGATAACGAGGCAAAATATTAACGGAGGGACTAACGGTGCAAAAAATGAGGACTTTTTAAGAAAATGAGGACTAACGGTGCAAAAAATATTAACGAAGGACTAACGATGCAAATAACTTAACGGATAAACTAACGGACATCCAAATTAGGGACTAAATGTGTGACAAGTTTCAAAAAATAGGTATCTCTTGTGTACTTAAAATGACTTATAGACTAAACTTGCAATCCGAGTAAACCACATGGACCATCCGTGTAATTTTGTCTAAATTCAATTTGTTACAATACTAGTTAAAGTATATAAAATTTGATTTAAAGGTAATAATTAGTTTAAATTACATTATGTTTTTATTTTAATATATTGTTTTATTAATAAAAAAAATTGTGAGACCCGTGGATTCTATAATGAGCTAATTCTATAAATCCCCCACAAGTACAATAGTACACACCCCATCTACCAAAAAAAATCATTTTCTTCAAATACCTCATGGGAGACTCTCTCCCAAAAATTCTTGGGCAACTCTCTTAGAATTGTGACATGTGTCCCTTTGGTTGTCCCCACAATGTACTTTCATAATACTAGTTACCCAACTAATTTCTTGGGCGACTGGCTCCTACATTCTTGAGCGAATTGTATTTTTTTTTTTTGTCTTTTACCCCATTAACAGTTATGAAAACCAAATAGAAAGTCATGAAAACCAAACAGAAAGTCACCCATATCAAAACCATCTAATTCATGTTTTCCATAAATCACTTCTAGATTTAACTAGTGTTGTAAAAATCAGATTACAAGGCCGAGTAAACAAAGATTACTTGCTAAGAATGTTTTCCATGTACTACACATGTATGGACACAGTAGAGATTTTAGTTAATCCTAACAATTATACAAACAACAACACCAACAACAACACTAACCCTAACACTAACAATCAAATAATCAGATAAGAACCTCAACAGATAAAATATAAACAATTAAATATTCATCGATTGATTTGACAAACATAAAACTCGTATATTCCAAATTACCGTACACCTACATCTAAAAAAAATAAATATGTTGATATAAATAATGTTTAAAAAGGTTATTAATATCTCTTAATAAACCTATATTTTGATAATCACAAAACTCAAATCAAATTAAGTCAAGATTAAGACGTAAACAAGTATTTGGTAACAAATATTTACTTCTACATCTAATATCACTTAAGGTATGCATAAACTAAGCATCTTATGCATTACATGATCAAAGAAAATTTTGTCTTAAGACATAACATCTTATAAAATGATATAAAAATTTTATATATATTTGTAAATCATTTTTGGTAATGCTATATTAAACCACAAAGATATGATTTCAAATTTCCAACCAAAAAGGGCAAATTTTATCCAGAAAAACTTTTCCAACGTTCAGGAGGGCAGCCCCCTTAATTTTACTAGGCGGCCCCCTTAATGATTAAGGGGACCGGTACGCTCCCGAACAGTAAAATATGGCCCTATAAATATTGGATCATTTCACACATTTTCCTCACCTTTTTGCACTATAAACTTTCTGATCCAACCTCCATTTCTAGATCTAAAATCCTTTGATCATATAATTCATAAGTCTTTGTTTCCAAGTGATCCAAAGCTTCATCCATTCAAGTGCAAGAAGAAGAACACTTCTCTACATCCATCTAATTGTAGTAGTGTTGTGAATAGCTAGTTTCATATTGTAGTTGTGTTAGATATTTGTAAAAGTGTTGTGTAAATTTGTTGATTGTAGAAACTAGGTGTGTTGTAAAGTAGTTTAGTAGTTGTGAATTAGTTGTGCATAGAAGAAGGTGTGAAGTTGTGAAGGTGTGAAGAAGGTGTGAAGCCTTGAAGAAGTTGTGAAGTAGGTGTGAAGCCTTGAAGAAGTCGTAAGATTGGTTCTAGCTACGATTAGAACTCGACATTTAGCTTAGTGTCGTTAACTCGTGTAAGCCAAGGTGTGTAAGGTTTCTCCACCATAAGGAGTTTGTTGACATAGTGAAGAAAACTCTCGAGTGTGGTACTCGGGGAGTGGAGTAGGGCAAGGAAGGTGTCCTTGTAGCCGAACCACTATAAATTCGCGTGTTGTAGTTTGATCTTTCTAACTCTATCTTTTCTTCATTACATTTCAATACTTTCATTATTAGATTAGAATTGCTTATATTGGTTGTCATTTGAATTCACTTGAGATCGAATCGAAAGTTTTTAATAAGCTACAAAATATTTTTGATAATAAACTTTTAAAAGGACGTAAAACTATTCAACCCCCCTTCTAGTTTTCCACAATTGGTATCAAGAGCCACGTCTAGCAAGATCTTTAAAATATATTGTATTTTAAAACTTGTAACGATCTATGGAATCTGAAGAATATTTAGAAGGGCAATCTATGTAAAGACCACCACTATTTGAAAGTGATGGATTTTTATATTGGAAAAATCGATTCGAAACTTATGTGAAGTCAAAAGATCTAGATCTTTGGCATGTTATTACTAATGGTGATTTTTTACCTATTCAAAATAACCCCGAAACTAAGAAAGATGAAATCGTACCTTTTGAAAAATAAAATGATGATTTAAAAAGAAAACTTGCTAAAAATAATGAAGCAAAAATGGTTATTTATAATGCGCTACCACGTAAAGAGTACGAAAGGATCTTGATGTGTGAAACCGCAAAAGAAATTTGGAACTCTTTACTAATAACTCACCAAGGTAATAGTCAAGTCAAAGATAATAAGATAGATCTACTTGTTCAACAATATGAGCAATTCACGATTCCGGAAGAGGAATCAATTGATATGGGTGGGACCAAGTCGCCCAATAAATTTGTACAAGAAAATAACAAAAAAAGATTATACTTTTGGGGAAGAAGACAAAATAAGGATAGTCGCCCAAGAATGTGAGGCCAAGTCGCCCAAGAAAATACTAGGCTAACTAGATACAATGCAAGTACATGAGGGTACATGGTGGAGACACCTCATAAGGACACATGTCAAAACTATATGAGAGTTGCCCAAAATTTTTTGGGATAGAGTCGCCCCCGAGGTATTTGAAGAAAACTGAAATTGTTGGGGAATATGGGGTGAGTGGAGTTGTACTTTTGAGGGGTTTTTGGAATTACCTCTTCTATAATTTGGAGTAATGAAGGAGACTGCATTGATCCAAGCTATAAAATTTGGGTTATAGGTTGAAAAACTGACATAATCTACAATTGGGACATGCAATGTCTTATTATTATTATTTTTTAAATAATAATAGTAATAATTGTGTTTTGTGCTTGTTGAGGGGTTAAAGGAGGGGTGGGGAATGTGTAAAAGATTGATTAAGGGTCCACATCTCTCATTGTTTGTGCTTGGTTAGTAAGGGGCAAAGGTATTGATTACCCCATAGTGGGTAATCAACCATTATAGAGTAAATTAAAGGATAATGTATTGATTACTTACCTCACTCATTCCTTTCACTCATTCATTTGCATTCCTTTCTTTTTTCTTTCCCCATTTTGAACCAAGCGGACCCTTAGCTAGTTTGTCTTAAGACTGCCTACATTTCCTCATCAATAAAACTTAACGAGTCCAAAATTATAGAAACAATGTTTGTTTTGTAGTGCATCTTGTAAACTTTTGGTTTTAGTACCCAAATTTATTTATGTAGATTAAATTTTTGATGCTTGTTGTTGTAGACGAAACATTTTTATCTTATATGTTAAAAAGTAATACTTTTATTATTGATATAAATAAATAAATGCTTAAATATAGTTTGATATGAATGAAATAATTTATTTAAAGTATTTAAAAAATGTAGTGTAAAATTTAATCTTATACATTAGAGCAAAATATTTTTAGTGTTTTTTAGGCACAATAACAGTGCAAAATTATAGTGTATATAAATGACTATCATTGGTAAATCAATATTTATATAAGGATTGCTATATCCATATAAATTTTATAAAAACAAATCCACATAAAAGAGGTGGCAACATGTGATCCGTGTGATGAAAAAGAAGAGAGAGAAAGTGTATCAAAATACACCAATCATATGTTGACACCTCATTGTATGGATTTATTTTTGTAAAATGTATGTGGATGTAGCGATTCTTTATTTATATTTGATATTTGTAGCATGTTTGGTACTTATGTGATTAATAAAACATAGAATGTTACTCGTATTCTTTTATACTATGTCATTTCTACTTAAAAGTAAGGGTAAATTGCAAAAATGGCCCTTGACGTTTCACGAAATAGCAAAAATGGGACCGAGACAAAAAGTAGTGCAAAAAAAATACCAACGTTCCACATTTTTGCAAAATCACCACCGAGAGGCCTTTTCCGTTAGCTTCCGTTAGTTTTCCTCGTTAAGTGCAGTGAAATGACTAATATACACTCGTCTTCTTCCCCATTTGATTTTTTTTAATTTATATTTAACTTTAATAAAAAATGAAGAACATCAAGAGCAAAAACCCAGACATTCAAATCAAAACCCAGATCCAACAATACTCAGTTCAGGTCCTTCAGGATACAAATCAATAAAGATTCATAGACCTGAAAGGTGTCGAATTAATTTATGTTCTCCCTCAAATGGGGCAAATCAAAAGATATAATATAACCCAAACGGGCTGAATATGCAGACTTACTAAATTTCTTCATTACAAAATCTTGATTATCATTTTAGCAATAAACTAATAAAGTTTATGTTTAACATATTCGTGTAAATTAGTGTAAATTAGACTAAACAGAGGTTAAGGGTCAAGCTAGGCTGACCAACTTGTACTTAAAGCTACCCATTTGATCCATTACCCATACTCCGTACACTACAAAAGTCTGATACTCATTGTAGCATTTCCGTTTCTATCATAAGTTCTGCTTCAATTACCTATACTAAGTTTTTCATGTGAGTTAAAAGACCAAAATAAGGGAACTCGAAAAGGAAAACTTACCCTTAAAAGTTTGACTGATAATTTGCGAAACTGAACCAGAAAGTCATTCTCATCTTCCCTGTTGAACACAATAAAAAATAGTTATATAACGTCATAACGATTTGCAATTACAACTGAAATAAGGTAGGCAGAATGATATAAAAGTTTAGATAGACTCAAATTTTAAACACCAGATCTTAAAGTCAAATTTTTTTCACAGCAGGTTATACATATAGGATCATAAGATTCAAGTAACATATGTGAAAATTCATATAAATTAGCATACCGATCTTCCTTTATGGAAGAAGTTTTCAAGAAATGAGACATACCATTCTTTTATCTTGTATGCTCTTGTAAGGTGCTCTTTCTTGACACGTTGTAACACTTCACCAATATGCTCCGTGGCATCATGCAGATTTGTGACTCGTACCTGTAATAGAATAAATTTATTAACATTAAGTTAAAAATATAGACAATCATGCGAAACAAAAAATACTGGTGATTGTAAACCATGTAGATTTAGAACAAAATTTAGCAAGGATGTGAAAAGTGAACCAAGGTAAGTTATACATACCACACCCTTCAAGACAATATCCGTTTCAGTATCACTGCTGCCATAAACAACATCGGGACAATCAATCAAGAATATTTTCTTCGTAAGGGTTATGTAGAAAACAAGAAATATATAATCAGGACTTGGTATCTTGCTTGAGTAGGCAAATAACCCTAACATACCTTAACAAGTGCATGATACTTTTCTAATACAACAAAATAAAAACAAAAGCATCTAAAGTTGAAAAAGATGCACATGATGAGAAAGCCATCACATTGCCCTCTATGTAATAAAATAGAATTAAAAACTTACATTTTTTGTACGAAGCGTGTTGATTACTGATGACTTGCCAACATTGGGGTATCCAGCAAATCCAACAGATATCGCTTGCTTGTCACTTTTTAATCGTGAAAATTGTCTCAACACTGACAGGAGGGAATTCTATAAACAACAGAAGAAATTACAGAGTATTGTTGGATCTGGGTTTTGATTTGAATGCCTGAGTTTTTGCTCTTGATGTTCTTCATTTTTTATTAAAGTTAAATATAAATTAAAAAGAAATTCAAATGGGGAAGAAGACGAGGGTATATTAGTCATTTCACTGCATTTAACGAGGAAAACTAACGGAAGCTAACGGAAAAGGCCTCTCGGTGGCGATTTAGCAAAAATGTGAAACGTTGGTGTCTTTTTTGCGCTACT
The DNA here is from genome assembly GCA_030686995.1 of Artemisia argyi. NCBI lineage: Eukaryota > Viridiplantae > Streptophyta > Magnoliopsida > Asterales > Asteraceae > Artemisia > Artemisia argyi. The sequence goes on along the minus strand of CM060676.1, from coordinate 35,457,397 downwards.
TTTTGTATCGGTCCCATTTTTGCTATTTCGTGTAACGTCAAGGACCATTTTTGCAATTTACCCTAAAAGTAAAGTAATAGAGTCATAAATTTGCACATTCGGGGTTTCAGCTCAAAATCAAATTCTGAAACCAAAAAGTTTAAACGAAAACACCAATCAAATTAGTGGGAAAGCTTTTATTTTCAGGTGAAATACTTGGAGCCATCAAACTTTGACTTTAAAATTAAATTCCAAATAGTCAATTTTTAAAAATGATTCCTTATTTTTCTATTCCCGCGGCTTTCAAATTTTCCCCCAAACCCATTTCTCTTTTATTCTTCCCGGGTTTCCTTTCTTTTAAATTTCATTCAAAAAATTTCACACTATTAAAAACCATAAATCACTACTCACTCATTCATTAACCCACTCTCTCATTCAATCTTCTTCAAACACAGGAACAAAAATGGAAAACAATTTCCAAACTTTACCACCAAACAAAAGATTCAAACATTTGCACCAAGAAAAACCATCAATCAATTTACCCGCGAAAAAACGACCCATTTCTCCGAATCTTGATTCCGATACCATTCCCGCGGCAACTTACTGCTTACCCGCGAAGAAAAGAATTTGTGCATTGAATCCTGACTTGTTTCCGAACAAACCCTTTTCGCCGTTTGATCTAAATCTCGAGTATGACCCGAGATTAGATCAAATTGAGAAAAGTGTTCAAGAAAATGAAGAACAGAAAGAAGAAGTAGATGAAGATGGGATTGTGTGTGCTATATGTCAAAGCACAGATGGTGATGCATCAGATCCAATTGTGTTATGTGATGGATGTGATTTAATGGTTCATGTTACTTGTTATGGTACGCCGCTTATTGACGGTGTACCGGATGGTGATTGGTTTTGTTGTCAGTGTCTCGCTAAAAATAAAGATAAAGGTAAAGATAACAACAATGATGTTTTGTCTTGTTGTCTTTGTCCGGTTAAAGGGGGTGCTTTGAAGCAGACTAATGACGGTCGTTGGGCCCACATTGTTTGCGCGCTGTATGTGCCTGAAGTGTTTTTCGAGGATCCGGATGGTCGTGAAGGGATTGATTGTTCTAAGGTTTTGGAGAAAAGGTGGGGGAAGAAATGTTATGTTTGTAAAAAACGAGATGGTTGTGTTGTCGAGTGTTCGGAACAAAAGTGTTGTTTAAGGTTTCATGTGACTTGCGGGTTGAATGAAGATTTGTGTATTGAGTATAAGGAAGGGAGGAATAAAGGGACGATTGTTGCGGGGTTTTGTAAAACTCACACTGATTTGTGGATGAAGGTAAAAAATAAATGCCTTTGTAAACTTTTATTGGGTTATTGTGTTTTAGTTATCTATTATAATAATTGATTGTGTTTTGTTTGCAGCAACAAGCAACAGGGAAGTACAAGATTGTAGCAAGAAATGAGGAGTAGTGACAAGATTGATTACTTTTTTATGAATAGTTTTGTTGGTAGTTTCATAGTGTTTTTGATAGTTAAGGGTAAATGTTTAATTTATCTCTTGTTGTTTTTATTAGAGTAATCTGAATTTTGTTTCTAATAACAGTTTCTGCATATTTTGGTTTTTTAGTTAATGGTACTCCCAAGTCATGTTACAGTTTAATTCATATTCAGCTGACTTGTTGGTTGTTAGTATTACCTTTGTTTTACTATCAAGTTGTGCTATAAACAATTAAATGATGAACTAAAATATGTATCATGATGGTTTTGTATGTTAAATAATGGAGTTAGAGGTGTTCAAAACAATTCAAGGCCAGGTTGAAACATTATGCAAGATGAGGTATAAAAGTTCGGTTTGGAACAATCTTGCATTTTTGTGCTCCAAAAATTAGCTGTTGAATGGAATTGAGAGCATTGCGCAATCACTATGTTGATCTACTTTTGAATTGGTTTTGAAATGAATTATCGCTTCTATGTTCACTCCAAATACACAACTGTGAACTCCCCTTTGTTCATTTGCATTTAACATACAAGTATAAATTGTCACTCATAGTATTTGATAAAATGCATAACAAGCGTTTGATATTTTGATGAAATGCCTAAATGAGATGACCCAGGTTTAATCCCACTTCTTTATCAGAGGTGTTTGCTTTGCGTTACTTTCTTATTGACAGTTTGACACACCGAGGCTTGTAAACAGTGATAACTCATCAAGGTATGGTAATTGGTATGTACGTTATTTGGTGAAGATACGACTTTTTGAATGTGGAATGTAGGTTTTGCTATTGTATTTAAAAGGGTGTATATGGGCTTACAAAGGCCATGCTTTGACTTCAGTAGGCAAAGATTCAGATGGATAGAGAACTTACGACAACTGTAAGGCTGGTGGTAGTGGGTCGGAAAAAGTCGGTCGACCAAATCGGTCGATCGATTTAGCCGATCGATATTGCCATTGTGGGGCATAAAATGGACTTCGATCGCCGGCCAATTTTTTCCAATATCGATCGCTTAAACGATCGATTTTTTCACACCTTTATTTCGTATAATCCCATTTTCAAAAACAAATGTTACTGTTTGATTTAAAAAAAAAATAAAAAAAATTTACCACTTTCATCCTATAAATACTCAAATTAAACTCACTTTCAAACATATACTTTCAAACATAATTCAAACAACAAATCAAACAAACAAAAAATGGCTTGTAAACTTCCCCACTCTGTGGAACAAGTTCAAAACTATGTCAAAAAACAAGTTGAAATTGATGACAAGGAACGCCAGGATGCAATTGTCGAAGTTATTAAGAAGTTTGAGCTGGCGAAGTTACGCAAAGACCGCCTGAGAACACGATACGAAGCTTGCAAAGATATCTCTGTCGAGAGAAAATATGTGATCGACCAGTTTTTGTACAACGAGTTTCGCAAAGACGCTGATGTTGTTGAAACATTGTGGGGTTGTGTGCAGCAGATTGAGAACGAGAAATCCAACAAGATACGTTGGAGTTTTGAAGAGAATGTGCAAGCTGCTGATACACCACAACAACAACAACAATTTGTGCACGGTGCATCAAGTTCATCTGCACCAAGCGTTGTTGAGCCACAACAACAGCAACTTCATCTTGATAACTTTCAGCTAAGTTTTGAGGAAAATGTGAAACCTGCTGATGATGGCTGGAATTCTGAGGACGAGCGGGAGCTAAGCAGGATGGAAGCTGATTTAGAAGCAGAGAGGTTTGCGAGGTTTGATCCGTATGACGACGGTTACCGCTCCGAGAACTCGCAGACCTGGGATCACCCAGATTATAATTGAAGTTTTAGTTTTTAAATTATTATTGTAATGTTTTAATTTCTGTTTATGTAACGTTTATGTTTTTATTAATAAAAAATTTACGTTTGTGTTAAAAGATCCCGCCCGAATTTTAAATTTCAAACATTCCGCATTGTATTTAATTTTTGAATTTAAAATTTATCCCGCCTTCTATTTGAATTTTGAATTAAAAAATATCCCGCTTCTTATATTTATCCCCTATAAATACCACACAATACAACATTTTTCTTCACACACTCCTAAAGCATTTCACACACTCCTAAAGTATTTTACAATGAATAATCGGTGGTCAATGGAAGAAGAAGATCTGCTAGCTCACGTATGGCTTGAAGTTAAAGATACCGGAGAGCTTGTGAACGGACGTTCTTTTTGGACTGAAGTTACACACAGGTTCAACAATGAGACCAATGGTGACAACCGTAATAAAAATAGTATTACGGCTATGTGGAGTAGAATGAATGCTGAATGTCGTAGGTATAATGCCATTTACAAAGAGTTGCTGCGTACAAGTGAAGACCCTTGTCGTCTCAGCAATGCAAACCGAATTTATTATGAGCGCTATGGGAGAGGGATATACTATCAACATGTGTGGTTCGTTCTAAGAAACACAAATGCATGGGACAGAGACGATGAGTAATGGGAGACCCTTGTGTTATCGTGTTTTATTTGTTTTTCGTATCGCGTTTTATTTGTTTTCCGTATCGTTTCGTTTATGTAGTATTTATGTTTTATTAATAAAATTTGTGTTTGTGTTAAAAAATAGTTTTTTTTTAAAGAAAAAAGAAAAAAAATGATGATGCAATATGGGTTGTCACTGTGATGAGAGAGATGAATATGAGTTTAAGAGAGAGAAAGCTGAGGTGGCAGCCGGAAAGATGATGCAATATGGGTTGCCACTGTGAGTAGCCTAAGAATTAAATGTAATATTTTAATGTTAACAGTTTAAGAAATCGTCAGGGTAAATGAGAAGAATATAGTACTTTTCAAAAAAAAATAAAAAAATGAGAAGAATATAGACACGAGGTCAAAATCTACTTGTAATGGATTGATATAATATTTCTGTTAACTCCTTAGATTGGATCCTAAGAGCCAAAGGTGCCATGACTAGGCAAACCTCCTCATTTGAGCCCAAAGGTGCCACCACATGACCTCAACACTTTTTCACAACTAACCCTCTCTTCACTCACAACTAACCTCAACTTACTTATTTGAGGCCCACCACTTACAAATTTATTTTTTATTCATTTCACTAAATAAATTAAATTCATTTCACAAATAATTAAAAATACCACGCCATACTAATTTTATTTTATCAAATTAAAAAAGTTACAATACGAAGAAAAAAAACGACACGAAAAGAAAAAAAAATAAATGATACGAAATAAAATCATCAAGCTGTAACGAAATTATCCCTATTTTGTTGAAATTCTTCCTATTGTTGTTGTTGGCAAACATGCTCGCTAAGACATCGTTGAAGTCTTTTGTGTATGTGTTTATCGCGTAGTTTTTTGTTTTGTCTCATATGCACTGCGCAACGTTCAACCCATGTCTTTTGCATATGTGGTTGCGGAGGAATATACATTTCGGCAGCTTCGGATATCGCATATTTTTGATCTTTCAAGATCATATTATGCATTATGATGCACGAGTACATGATTTTCCGTAACTTGCCCACAGTAAATTGCCGTGCCGGTTGGGCAATAATACGCCAACGTCCTTGGAGGACACCAAAAGCTATCTCGATATCTTTTCGAGCACTTTCTTGTTTCGCTTTCCATGCAGCATTTTTTGGGTTACTTGCAACCGTGAATGATTTGACGAACGCTGCCCATTCTGGGTAAATTCCATCAGCTAGATAATACCCATGCTTAAATTTTCTTCTGTATACTTCAAACGGAACCATGTCGGCAATGTTGTCAATCAGGTCGTCGAATAACGACGAATTATACAAAACGGTGAGATCGTTATTCGGACCTGCCACACAAAAAAATTCATGCCAAATCCACAAATCATACGACACGACAGCTTCAAGCATTATGGTTGGATACCTTTTATCACCTCTGTGAAATTTCCCTTGCCATTTGTTCGGACAATTCTTCCATTCCCAATGCATACAATCGATGCTTCCCAACATTCCCGGTATCTTATAGACCAAATTATGTGCGCCGTATAACTTGTGAATGTCAGTCTCGGATGGTTTTCTTAAAAACTCCTTTCCAAACAACTGGATTATGCACATAGTAAAAAAATCTAGACAATCACGTGCACAGTGTTCACCTATTTGTAAATACTCATCTAATGCATCAGCATGAATCCCGAAAGCCAATTGGCGTAGTGCACATGTGCATTTCATAATCACACTAAAACTCATTACACCCTTACCATCAGGTCGTTGTCTAAAGAAGTCAAAATGCGCGGGAAGAGGATGATGAGTTTCAATACCTTGGACTATTTCTAAGAATAGTTTACGGCTCATACGATAACGACGTCTAAAATTTTCTTCCGTATATTTTGGCTGATCACCAAAATAGTCGGCCAATAGACGTGCTTCAGCAACTTCATGTTCACGGGGATGTATCTACGGTGTTTTGAAGGATCGGCTTCTTGGTTTTGCAACGATTGCTCGCGCTCAAATTCTGCGAGCATTATCTCTAGCTTCGTTATCTCTTCAAAGTCACTAACACTTGAATACGATGATTCACTCATGTTTCTTGTTTTTAATATGTGTAAGTGTTTGAAGTATATGTTGTGTAAAATTGTATTGAAATGATAAATTGTATATGTTCTATTTATAAGGGATATATTAAGAAAAAAAAGAAAGAAAAAGGAATGCACTATTGTTTAAACGGTAATATTACCGTTCGAATTAAAAGCAAGCTTGGGTCAGAAAAAGTGTCAGAACCATGGCTCGTCGTCTGCACGAGGAGGGCTGGAGTAGCGAGCTACAACAAGCCCCACTCGATGTCATGGCGAGGCATAACGAACGAAATCAAACTCTACGTAGGAGTGGCGAGCATGCATGACGAATGACACCTTTGGCTCTAAATATGTTTCGTGATTACAAAGGTTGCTACAGTACACACACTTTGTATAATACGATTTGGTTATCTAATAATGAGTTTTTCTATGAGATGCATTTGAAAATATGATTCTATGGTTATTTAATAATTGTGTATGATTGCAATGAGATGCTACCATGTTCATCAGTAACAGCTTACTAACAAAAATGGGTCACCACAAAATTTGACACAGTATATATGGAGTATGTATCTGGGTTGGCTTTAGGTCAAACTAGCTGATTTGAAATGGATTCTTTAAACCAGTGAGGCAGTGATCATACGGGGTGATAAATGACATAATACCCGTTTAAATAAACAGATTTCTGGATCATGTTCAGATCAAGCAGATTATGTGTGGGCAATGAAAGAGAAATATAGGATGACCAGTATAGGATTTCCGGCTGTGTTGAAGTTGATAGATACCTTTTGGATTCGGGTTGATACAGCCCGTTAAACCAAAGCCGATAGGAATTGTCACAAATCAATGAAGCTTATATGTTGGGTAAAAAGGAACAGATTGAAAGTTCATAAACCAATCTGTATTATGTTAAATACAAGTTACAGTAAATTAACCAAGTGAAATTGCAGGACAAGTGGTATGAAACCATAAAATAACAGAAAAATCTTCGTGCTGTCCTTCTCTAGTCTCCATATGCTTCTCAGTTGCCGTAAACAAAGAAATTATGTTGCACTTGACTATATCTTTTGCAGAGAAGCACCCAGTCCTCTCACTTGTAGAAACTTTAGTGTTTGGATGCAATCCAGTCACTATGTTTGAAGTACATGATAACGAAGTGATCATAAATTTAGTTAAAAAATGTCCATGTTTGACAGTACTACAATCAATCAGTGAAATAGAAGTTGTTTCAGTAACCAACTTATGGTGAGAAGTAATACCCTATACTTAAATGCAAGGTTATAAATAGCGTGAGACGTGGCGTGGCGGCATGGTCAAGCCTCAAGCTTTAGCGTGAGGCGTGGCGGCATGGCGTTTTTAAGGCGTGAATTAAGGCGGCAAAAAGTATTTATAGATTTATATTATATTTCATTAGTATATTATATTTCATACACATCGAGTTTACAAAAAGTGTTATACATAAGCAATAAAGTCAAGAAACTCTCTTGTAATCTTCTTCAAATACTAGTAAACCCCTAAACGCCAAATGCCAGTAAACCTCAAATACGATGACCAAATTCCAATTACTAGTAAATCCTCTAAACGTCTCAAATACCAGTACACCTTATCGCGCCTTATCACACCTCATTTCATGCCAAGCCTTAAGACGACGCCTTGGTCTATTGCGTGGTGTGGAGGTGACGCCTCGCGCCTTTGCGGCACCAAGACGCGCCTTTTAGAACAATGCTTAAATGTGTTGCATCTGTATGTTATAGGTAGAAAAGTTATGACTTGCATATGGTCCAAGTTTTTCTGTCCAAGTTAGTTTAGCATTAACAAGGTAGAACGTGTTTGTCTATACTCTATAGTATTATACTATTATTTTTGACTGTCTGGCTATCATGCATGATGCATCCTGCTCATAATTATTTAACATGAAGTCGCCAGTCCGGTTCTATATATAGCCAAAAGCACTAGTAAAGGTTCATAACAGATCTCAATAATGGCACTGCTTTCTCTTTATATCTTTTTGTTGTTTCCCATCCTATCTCTCCTCTACATTGTTCCCAAAATCATCAAAAACAAATCACAAATCAATCCACCAGGCCCTCTAGGACTACCCTTCATTGGAAACTTGCATCAAATCGATTCTTCAAGCATCCATACTTCCCTATGGAACCTCTCCAGATCCTACGGCCCAATTGTATACCTCAACTTTGGTTTTGTGTCATGTATTGTTGTTTCTTCGGCTAGTCTAGCGAAAGAAGTCTTGAAAACACAAGATCTTATCTTTTGTAGTAGACCATCAATGGTAGCACAGCGAAAGTTATTATACAATTGCATTGATGTGGTTTTTTCGCCATACAACGAGTATTGGAGGGACATGAGAAAGATTTTTACTATTCATCTATCAAGTCCGAAAAGGGTACTAGCTTCTAGGTATATTCGTGAAGATGAGATTTCACATGCCATGAAGAAGATAAATGGGCTAGCCCTTTTGTCTAAAAATGTAAATTTGAGTGCAATTATGAAGAATGTGACTAGTACTATTGTAATGAGAGTGGGCTTTGGTAAGAGGTATGAAGATGGACACGAGCGTAGGGAGATTCTTCGACTCATTGACGAACTTCAGTCAATGATAACAAACTTCTTTGTAGAGGATCTTTGGCCCGGTTTACCTTTTGCGGGTCTAATTGATAAGTTAACGGGCAAGATAGACCGCCTAGAGAAGTGCTTCCAAGATTTAGATTCGTTTTACCAAGAACTAATCGATGAACGCCTCAATGCTCAAAACGCCAAGTCTACTTGTGAGGAAGACCAGGATATTCTTGATATTTTAATTCAACTCAAGAAAGAGCAACTACTAAATTCCACTGAGTTCACTAACAATCACATAAAAGCCATGCTCACGGTAATTATTCAATCTATATCCCATGAAAATTACAAATTTGTATTTTTCTAAGCGTTTCGGTATAAAACCATCTATTTGTTTCGGGAAGTGATTTTACATGACATCGGTTCATTTCACACTGCAATATAATCACTTAATCTTTTCCTTTTAACAACTTCAATCTTACAGCAATCAGTTTTTTGTTTTCTTTTTGTTACGCCAGGGTAAAATTGTTAAAAAAATAAGTGGCCAGTCCTGGTGCGAAAATGAATCAGTTTGGTGTACACTCTTTTTCGCATCTAAGTTTACTTTGAATACAAAGACTTATAACACACCCATTAAACACCTATTGTCTCAAGGCAGACTTAAATTCACCATTATTAGCGCTAGGCCAAAAGTCCTTTGGTGTCTTACGTATCTAATTGTTTCCTTTGTTACTATTTTAGGATGTCCTAGTAGCCGGACCGATGCTAGTGCGGCTACAGTGGTTTGGGCCATGACGGCTTTGATAAAGAATCCCAAAGTAATGAAGAAAGTACAAGAAGAAGTGCGGAATGTGGTTGGAAAGAAGAAATGTGAAATAATGGAAGATGAGCTTCCAAAACTCATCTACCTCAAGGCAATAGTAAAAGAGACCATGAGGTTATACCCTCCAGCTCCTCTTCTAGTACCTCGAGTAACAAAGAAAGATACCATTTTACAAGGCTACAAAATCAAGGAAAATACTCTGGTTCATGTGAACGCACTGGCCATTGGTAGAGACCCAGAATCATGGGAGAACCCTGAAGAGTTCTTGCCAGAGAGGTTTTTGGGTAGTGATATTGATTTTAGAGGTAACGATTTTGAGCTTATCCCTTTTGGAGCTGGACGAAGAATCTGTCCTGGGATTTCACTGGGGGTTGTTACGGCTGAGCTCTTGCTTGCTAATCTTGTCTATTTGTTTGATTGGGGATTACCGGTTGGTATGAAGAAAGAAGACATAGATTATGAGGCTAGGCCTGGAGTAACCATGCATAAAAAGAATGAGCTTTGTCTTTTAGCCCATGTTTACTCCTAAGATCACTCATTTAGGTATAATAAGTATGACGACTCACCATAGCGCTTATAGCCTAGTGATAATAAGTATGTCGACTCACCATAGCGCTTGTAGCCTAGTGGTCATATGGTGTGTAATGCTCCTTGACCAAAACCAAGTGGTTGTGGGTTCAAATCTCGTCTGGAAAGTGTGAGGTGTATTGTATTGTCTGTTTGTTAGTTTGTCTTTCTAAAAAAATGTACGCAGCCTCGTCATCAGTAGCATTCTTAATCATTTTTGAATAAAAAATATCTTGTATCGAGACGGTATGACAAAGTATTGCTCCATACTACTCGTACAACATAAGTTTCATAAACCTCCCATGATATAGTGAGTCCATTACTATGTCTTACCATCTGGACATAAATGAAAACATCATACTATATTTTGATGTAGTATACATGTGAACTCTATACACAGCTTAAATTCCACCCAACGAATCTCAACCCAAATGTAATAACGAAATGCAACTGGTAAAAGTGTATTATTACACTTCGCGGTGTTCAAACGGTCGGTTTTCGGTTGAACGAAGTTATTTGGGTTACGGTTTTGAGAATTCAACACCCAATAACCAAACCAAAATGGTTAAAACCGAACCGGATCGAACCAAACCAAACCAACCGAATAAACTATCAGGTTAAACGGTTTGAGGCCTGTAAAACCGAATTGGAAAAGACAGAACTAGATTTAAGAAACCGAATTACAACTCATAAAATTTTACGTGTGAACAATCTAGGGTTACTCGCATAAAAAGGCATCATACTTGTCATTTTTTGTCATTGTATGTTGCGTAGTTTTTTTTCTCATCTTGACACCAACCTTTCTAAATCGTGCCATTGTGTGTACCGGTGATCTACTTGACATGTTGGAGCCAGTTAAGTTAACGACCGTTTATTTTATTATTGCACCGTTAGTCCTTTATACTAACGGCCGTTTGTAATTAACTAAAACTTTGATTTTATTTAAAAAATCTCTTTTCATATCATTTTCATACACGTTTTTAAAAAATCGTTTTCGTTCGTTTTTGCATGTTTTCGTCCGTTTTTATACTTTTTCATTAGTTTTTGCATGTTTTCGTTCGTTTTTACACGTTTTCGTTCGTTTATACACGCTTTCGTCCAATTTTACACATTTTCATTTGTTTTTGCACGTTTTCATCAATTTTTATACGTTTTCGTTCGGTTTTTAACGTCTTTGTTCGTTTTACACGTTTTCATCCGTTTTTGCACCTTTTCTTCTGTTTTACACGTTTTTGTTCGTTTTTACACATTTTTGTTCGTTTTTACACGTTTCCGTTCGTTTTAACACGTTTTTGATCGTTTTACACCTATTCGTTCGTTTTTGCACGTTTTCTTTCGTTTTTGAACCTTTTTGTCCAATTTTGCACGTTTTAGTTCGTTTTCGTCTGTTTTTATACGTTTTCGTATGTTTTTGCACATTTTTGTTCATTTTTACACGTTTTCATTAGTTTTTGCCCGTGTAAAAATGGACGAAAGAGTGCAAAAACAGAAGAAAACGTGTAAAATGAGACAAAAACATGCAATAACAAGTGAAATCATGTAAAAACAGACTAAAACGTGCAAAAAGGAACGAAAACATGTAACAAAGAACGAAAACGTGCAAAAACGAACAAAAGCGTGTTAAAACAGATGAAAGCGTGCAAAAAGGAATGAAAACGTGTGAAAATAGACGAAAACGTGCAAAAACAAACGAAAATGTGTAAAAACGGACGAAAATTTGTAAAAACGAACGAAACGTGCAAAAACGGACGAAAACATATAAAAACGGATGAAAATGTGTAAAAACATATGAATATGTATAAAAACGGACGAAAATGTGTAAAAATATATAAAAACGGACGAAAACGTTCAAAAACGTATGAAAACATGCAAAAACGGATGAAAACGTATAAAAATAGGCGAAAACGTGCAAAAATGAACGAAACATGTCAAATTGGACGAAAGCGTTAAAAAACGAACGAGAACTTGAAAAAACGAATGAAAACGTGTAAAAACAGACAAAAACGTGCCAAAACTAATGAAAACATATAAAAACAAACGAAAACGTGCAAAAACGAATGAAAACGTGTGTATAAAAATAATATGAAAAGAGATTTTTTAAAGAAAATCAAATTTTTAGTTAATTTCAAATGGTCGTTAGTATAAAGGACTAACAATGCAATAATAAATTAAACGGTCGTTAACTTAACCGGATCCAACAGGTCAAGCAGGTCACCGATACACACAATAACACGATTTATTTAAAAAGGTTGATGTCTAGTTGAGGAAAAAAAAAGCAACATACAATGACAAAAAATGACAAATATGATGCCTTTTTATGCAAATAACCTAACAATCTAATATATAAACTAGATAGAATACCAGTCTCAAGTATATGCTAAAAACAAGAACTAAGAACAAGTTATAACAAAATTACGGAATATAAACAATTAAACATACTAGTTTCCAGTTAATTTTTTAGCATATGTCATAAAGAGAGATGACATGATACACTAGACTGCCATATACAATAACCAAGAAACGAGCATATGGCATGTTAGACGTATCATTTATTTACTATTTAGAGCTATATAAGGCTGGACACAGTAAGGGGATTCAATCTCCCTCTTTTTTCCTGCCACGTCAACTTTCTCTCTCCAGCAATCTGCAGGCGATTGAGTGCCCCAGTAAGACGACCTACACTACAAAAATAATACCCCACAAAATACCTCTTTTAATTAATTAATACATACACAAAGGCAAAAAAAAAAAAAAAAAACTTCAATCGATCAACTACACGATCGTTTTGGCTTTTCTTCCTCCCTCGATCGAATAGCCACGGAAGTAGCGACCAAATGGAATCGATCAATCTTCTCGGTCGTGTGACCTTACTGTCACTAGCCTAATAACCCAGTGTTAAAACTTAAAACACTATCACGTCAACGTCACATCAGCTTTAACCTTTTTACCTTAACTAAAAAAAAACACCCCTTATCATAATTCACCTTAACACCACATTTTTTGCCCCATTTTTTTTCTTTTACATTAATAAAATACAAAAACACATTTTCTTTAAAGTTATAAAACTAAAATATATAATAACTAGGCTTTTTTTTTTTTTTTTTTTTTTTTTTTTTTTTTTTTAAAAAAAAAAAAAGAAGCCAAACCACAAGGACTGAAACTGTCAAACACCCAAACCTCTCTTTCTTCCACCTGCAACTACACACACATAACACGCACGTTGTGTTTATATACACACACTAAAACCCACCAAAACCCATTTAAATTCGAAGAAAAAAAAAGAAAAGAAAAGAAAAAAGTTTTAACGCAGCGTGTTACGCCCCCTAATGCAGCAAGGCGGTGTGGTAACGCGCTGACGTGGAAGGTTTAACGTGGGAGGGGGCCCTGATTATACCGAATGCTATTAGTACTTACTAGTTATGTGGGTTTTCGGGTGAAACCCAATTTCGTTATTAGAAACCAAGTCCGAACCAATAATGAGTTTTCATTTCGGGTGAAACTAATTAACCGCCCGAAACCCAAATAAGCCAAAATCAAATAAACCAAACTAATTTGTATCTGTTGAATTTTTGGGTGAAAGTGTGAAACCATTCAGTAAACACCCGTAATTACAGTAATTACACTTTGGGTGATTGACTCGACTTTACACACGATAAAAGTGTAAATTTGTACTTGGATCTTTTGGTTCTATAGTTTTACAGCGTACACAATATATGCAACTCAGTAAAAGTTTAAAACTGCGGATACAAGTAGACCGGTTTTTCCCAAGTTAAAATCGCAAATCATAACAGTTTCACAACTTATCTTTTCAATTTTTTTTTTGAAGGCAACAACTTAAAAAGCACCAAAACAAAGAAATAAACAAAGGCATCACCTCTTTAAATAAGTCACTTAAAGAGAAAGGACCCAGGACACAAAAGCACCACACAACCTGGGTGCAAAACTACAAAAATATTACAATCAAACTACCAAGGGAAAGACAGTACATCCAATCATTTGCTGTGACCATAAAATGAAATAAGTACCAAACACTAGAGAATACACTACTAGCCAAAGTACTCATCCACCCAATAAAAGACAGGAAACAAATGGACCACATGAAATACAAGAGAACATATAAACCATACAGTAACAATATCCATAATTAAAACACATAGCTGGAACTGACAACACTTAGAAACCAACTGATGTAAAACACAAAGCTGGAACTGACAGCACTTAGAAACCAACTGATGCAGAAAAAAAAAACTCACTGATGCAACAAGAAATAACAGCAGACCTGAACACAAGATGCATAAACTGATGCAGGAGAAATAGAAACAGAACTATTGTTGTTTACACTTAATAGGTTCCCGGAGCCATTGTTGCCAATCTAACACATTAAATTTGTTCGATCTTCTCACGATCCACTCGTAGCTTTTTAATTGAATATCTTGGACAATTTTATTTATACACGAAACCTTGTTACCAAACATACGCGCATTCCTTTTGTAACACCTAAAATCCGAGAACATGTGAAAAGACCAAATTGCCCCTACAAGTTTAAAATTTTTTTTAAAAGCTTATTAAGTATCCAAATAATTCCAAACTTCTAACAATGAACAAGTTATGATCCAAAGTAATTTTAAACAACTTCATTTAACATTTATAAAAGTTACAAAATTACCAAAATACCCCTCATAGGGCCGAATGACTTAAAATGTGTTATATTTTGATTTAAATTGATTTTAAAAGATATGTATTATCTAAAAATGGAAAATAATTAATCCAAGATATCCTCCAACCCATATCACGAAAATTCTGGCCTCCCCCCCCCCCTCATACCACACGGCATTCCATTTAAAAAGTCAACTCATCCCTCATTTGTTCCTAAAACCCTAGCCGACCTAAGCAAAACACACAAAGAAATTCTCACAGCCTCCATTCGACTCTCCCATCACTCTCAAGCATTTTTCTGTTATTCATAAACATCCTAAGAAGCCAAGAAAAATCCCATTCGAATTGTTGAAGCCTTACACGATCGTAGCATTTGTTTTCCTTTGTCGAGCCCTAGAAAAGAGGTAAAATGTTTCTGCTTCAATCGACCACTATATAATTCATCTATCATTTTTCTGATGTTCCTTACATGTAATAAGACCCACGAAAATTGGTTTCAAGGTTGCTAGGCCTTTGGTGAAGTCGTGACGATTTTTGGAGTGTTTTGGCAAATCGAGTATACATCTGATCGAACTGCTATTTCCACACGTTCCAAAATTGATTTGGTATTTTTCTCAGACCCTTTATACCTTATAAACATCAAATAAATTGTTGGATTCGACCCATGCATGCTCGACATCCCTTTCGTGATTTAAAACCCTAAAAACGAGTGTAATTGTGTAATATACCTTCCGATCCATAACAATTCCTAATAAAATTTATTTACACTTGTTATAATGTAATATGATCTGGAAAATTTTTGTAAGAATTATCATGGCTTGAATCATGTGTTTTTGAATTATTTTGGTTTATCGATTTTTAAATAAAACGTGTATAAATAAAAGGGAAAAATCCATACGATTTGATTTTATGAATTAGGGCTTGTTTTTGTAATGATTAATGATCTTTAATGTGCTGGAAATGATTAAAAATGGATTAGGTTTGATTAGGGTTTTTAATTCCATGATTTTATGTCATGCGATTTGTGTTAAAAGGTTTTGGGTGAGTTTTGTAAACTTTAAAACTTAAAGGTTAATTCTGGAACTTTATTTGGGCTGTATACTATTCGACAAAAATATAAGATGAGGGTGCTATGTGTAAGTTTTGCATTTAAATGGATTAAAATGTATTTAATGATTAATTAGGGTTTGTTTTGAAAATAATTAAAGTAGAGGGACTAAAAGTGTAATTTCTGGAAACTTGGGACTGATTTGAGTAATAAAATATATTCAGGGGGTTTTGTGCTAATTTGGTAATTTAATGGCTTAATATGTAATTATAGATAATTAAAAAGTTGGAATTGTAAATTAGAAGGTTAAATATGTAACTTTGATAACTTGAGGGACTTAATGTGTAAATTATGAATACTTGAGTATCCATTCGTATTATATATTAAAATAAGGGATCATTATGTAAAATGGATAAGTTAAGGGTTTAATGTATAACTTTGAATACTAAAAGGGTTTAAAGTGTAATTTTGGAATGTAAGGGTATAAAGTGTAAAGTTATGAAACCCTAAGGACCAAATGTGTAAATATGTTAAAAGATACCTTGATTCCATTAATAATGATTCAACTTCCTAATTATGGAAACTTTCTAAAAGTGGAAACTTACTATTTATGGAAACCTGCTAAAAGTGGAAAGTCACTTTAAATGGAAAGTTACTAAAACTGGAAAGCCGACTAAAATGAGAAATCTGAATTGAATAAGTTATTAATAACAAGCCGACCATTAATTCGTGTAGATTCGCTGAAGAAGGAATTTTGCTTTCGACCTTTATGTTTCTGTCATGTGTGCACTTGCGGTTTAAGGTACAGATATTCTGACCTTTCTCAAAAGGTTTCTCATGATCTCTTTCATATTCTGATCCGTTAGTTCCCGAATTGATGCCATTGCTATGATCCCCTTTACTTGAACCTTCTCTGTTGATCCCACTTGATATGACCTCCGTTATGAACCTATGCTATGAAAACCTTCTTAATGATACCATGGAAATGTTTTGAGAAGAACCGATTTGAAAAGATGTTTATAAATGAATGCTAAATTTCTTTTTAAAAGAAAGGTTATTTAACTTTCATGAAAATGAATGCTAAATTTCTTTTTAAAAGAAAGGTTATTTAACTTTCATGAACCCTATATTTTGAAAGACCATTTTATGAAAACTGTTTTAAAAGATTATTTAAATTGGACTTTTAATAGAAACTTTTGAAACGGACTTTTGAACTGAACCATGAATTGATTTTTTTTTTTAATATGAACCTTGACCTGATAAACTCTGAATGGACCTTGAATACTATTTCTGATATGATTTTGAGATGACTTTGAGATAAACCTTTGCTATATGACCTTTTGCATGACTTTGAGACCTGACTCTTAGTTTGATACCCGAGCCATTTCTGTTTCCCTACCTATGGAGGTACCATAGGCATGTCTGTGATGCACCACTGGCATGACTCATGTGTGGGTGAGTGATTTCTCACGCCGTCCCTTTTTATGATTACTATTATGGCCATTATGACTTTGAGTATATGACTTTGAGATTGACTTTGAGTAAGGGGCGTATGGGTTGCAATCCTAGATCTGTTCTGTTTAGTGGATTTAACTATGACTTTGAGTTGACTTTGAGGTGACTGGTACTGTGTGCTATACATGCCTTTCACAATTTCTGGGAGTTCGCTACTCCACCCATTTGAAGAATGAGGACACCCCTCATATTATCTGATTATCTGAGAGGACTCCCCTCTATATGATTATGAAGAATTATGGTATTGACGGCTTATATGATATGATATGTTTTGGGCTCGTGGTAGATGACTATCCTTTCTTCTTTCTATTCTATTACTCTTTTATCTATTCCTTATTCTATTTCCCCAATGCACTATATTTCAGTTCTGTTTCATTATCATTGCTTTGTATATGTATCTGTTCACTGGGCTTTTTAAGCTCAGCCGCATTTCCTTTTCCTGCGGCAGGTTTTAGTAGGAAGCTGGGTTATGGGAAGAGAGTGTGACTGGACATAGAAGACTATGCTTTGGACTAGAGACGACTAGATGAAGTTTCACTTTATTAGACATAGTATTTATTGTTTTGTAACTTTGTAGTTTCAGATTTTCATTTGTAACCCAGAATTTCTTTGTATGTATGAATCATATGCTTGTGTTTGTTCTGATATGTCACTGTAATGTAATACTTCTACCCTTATCGGGTTGGGGTGTTACACCTTTCTTTCCAAATGAAGTATCCGGTAGACCAAATAACCGCCTGCCAAACTCGATAGAGGGAAGTGGGTACATTTACATTTCCATTAAATGAAAAGAATTCGTCGATAGAGAAAACGTTAACATCCCCCACTTTCCACCACTTGAAAATCTTATCCCAAACACTCCTTGCTAAACCATAAATGGTCAAACAATGAGCACAAGTTTCCACACCGTTGTTGCAACTTGGGCAAAGCACCTAGTCCAAGTCAATACCTCTTCTATCTAGCGCGTCCCGAACCGGTAGTCTTCCTTTTAACGCTCTCCACACGAAAACGTTGACTTTCTTAGGCACTAACTTGTTCCAACTTGTTTCTTGAGCTCCAATATCTGCATGTAGAATCTTGTCTTCCACCATTCTTGATGTCTTTAACTGTGAACTCACCTTCTTCCCCAAGAGACCATCTTCATTTATCCTTACAATCATTATGAATAACTACATTTTGCAAAACACATATAACTGTAGGGGTGAGCAAACAAAACCAAAAAACCGAAACCGAACCAAAAACCGAAAAAAGCGAACCGAAAAAACTGACCGAAACTAAAAACCGATGGTTCGGTTTTTAATTTTTCAAAAACCAAAATATACGGTTCGGTTTCGGTTTTCGTCCAAAAACCGAACCGCAAAAACCGAGCCGAACCGATTTTATTATATAATAATATATAATTAATATAATATGAATAAATAACTAAATAAACCAAATTTATAAACTCATATTCATTTTGTGGGTAGATTTATAAAATATTTATTATAACGTTTATGTTTATATGCGTGTTTGTCGTGTCATGTGTTTACTTGAGAATATATCAATAAATATATAACGATGATCATACTATGTGTATGTTCACTTGCATGTATGTGTGTCTCATCTATATATGTAATTATAGAATTATGCAATAAACATTATTATGCTTACATTGACAAGAAAAAAGTAAATAAGAATAACCAATTTTCTATGTAATACAAGTTTTTTGGTATAAATTTGCCATGCCCAAATATAAACAGTTAGAAACCGAAAAAACCGAAAAACCGAACCGAAACCGATGATAAACCGAAAAAACCGAACCGCCAAAAACCGAACGGTTTCGGTTTTGGGTTTTATAAAAACCGAAATATTCGGTTCGGTTTCGGTTTTAGCCAAAAACCGACCCAAATCAAACCGAGCACACCCCTACTTATAAGCTCCTCAAACTCCTTACTAACCCTACCTCTAATTTCTCTTACCCAATCCCACTCCTAACACCACACGCCATTAACCCACGACCCTTTCTCCAACACGCTACTCTCCTTCCTCCTATCTAAATGGTATAACCTAGGAAATCTATCACAAAGTCTCCGATTATCAACCCACTTATCAACCAAAAACATAATATCCCTCTCGTCACCCAACACCCCACCCCAAGAGGAAGTGAAGTCTAACCCCACCTCATCAATCTCTTTGCCAATCTTTACAATGTCCCTCCAAACGCTCCCTCCCCCTCCCGTCACCCCCCACCCGGAGGCCCACCCTCCCTCATTCCCCCGCTAGCCCCGTGAATGCTCTTAATCATCCTAACCCAAAGACTCCCACCCTCCCTCTTAAACCTTACCCACCACTTACCACGTAACGCCATGTTTTTTGCCCTTAAAGACCCGACATTAAGGCCCCCCTCCTCAAATGAAGCAAGAACCGAATGCCATTTGACCCAAGAAATATTTTTCCTTTCCCCACCCCTCCCCAATTTTTTTCCTAACCCTCTCAAGAATTTTGATAACACTCAAAGGTACGCGAAACATAAAAAAATAATACAAAGGTAAGCTACCTAGAACCGATTTTACTAATGTTAGACGACCCCCGAACGATAACGTTTTAGCTTTCCAATCCCAAGTCTCTTTTTGAATTTCTCCACAACCGGGTCCCAAGCGTTAACTCGCCTCATGTTCACACCAATCGGGAGCCCCAAATACGTAACTGGAAATTCCCTGATACCACATCCATCCAATTTGCCATCTCTGTCATCTCCTCCACATTTACCCTAATGGCATAAATCTTACTTTTATTGTAATTGACTTTTAGCATGGAAACTTCTTTGAAACACTTAAGAATACACATAATCAATTTAACATTCTCTATATTCCACTCACCAAAAAATATCATATCATCCGTGTATTGAAGATGTGAAACCATAACCCTATTATCCCCTACCGCAATAACTCTAAATATGCCTTTTTCCACTGCTTCGGACGCCATCGCGTTTAGCCCTTCCGCCGCTAGAATAAATAGGAAAGGCGATAACGGGTCACCTTGCCTAACACCTCTTTCTAGCCCAAACTCCTCCGATGGAGATCCGTTAACTAGAATGAACATAGAAGACGATCTAAGACACGTATCTACCCATTTAATCCACTTATCCCGAAAACCCATTCTTGCCATAATGCGAAGTAGGAAATTCCAATTAATACTATCATATGCCTTCTCGAAAACCTATTTGATCTCTATTATGCGGTATAGTAATTCATATTTCGATATACTGCAAATCCAAACTATACTTACAGTATATATTTAGTTATCACTTATCAGTAATCTGTCTGTTTTTTAGGAATTGATATTTTCACGGAAGTTTTTTATTCATCCACAGAATTTAATGTATTGAGACAATTTTACCCTTGACTTTATTTAATCCATTCTTCTAAGCGGGTCACAGTCACACCACGTCAAAACCATCTCACCTTCTCTTCCATATCTAATTATATAGCCCTCCACTTTACCTGTCCGTCTACTGCAACAGTTGTTTCTTGACAACGCCTTGTGCCTTATTTAACACAAAATGAGTTTGAATGTTACAGTGATAGTTCTTTGAGCCTATCACAACATCACCATAAAGAAATATTTTTACATTCTCTTTAAGATATAGAATCAGTCACCATAAAGTGTGACCTTTTGCCTCAATTTCTTGTTCACTGTCATTAACTTTTGGCATGGCTTCTCAAAACTCACAAGTGTGTATTGCACCTGTTACGCTCTACTTTTTAGCTTATTTTTATGTCACACTTTTATTCTTCCTTGTTAGTGCAAATATTACGATATATAATCTATACAGTCTCGTTTGTTTTGATTGATGACAAACGTATAACTTGATACATAAAGTAAAATGTACAAGTTACTTGTAATCATAGTTTGTCTCAACATACATTCAACACCTCTCAACGTCTCGAGTCCTCATATGCTACAACACAGGTTCGTACATGTTTATTATGTGGCATTATGATCAAACCCTTGACTAACCATTTAGAATGACTAAAATACTTTTAGAGTCTTTAAATATTTTAGGTGTCAAAGTACACTTTAGGTATTAAATAGAATAAGTGCCACATTAGGTGTCTAGATAATATTAGTAAGTTTACAATATATAAAAATGTGTCTTATAACAATATAAGTACATAAAACATTTTTAGTAACTTACTAAATATTATATAGCAAGTTAATACAACTTCTAGTAACTTTACAAGTTTACTTTCATATATATTTTAATCATAAATAGAAATATATACATGACTTCATGGCATGCATCATGAGCATTTATGGAAAGATTTCCAAATATAGAAGTTGACTTTCCATAAGATCTTGATGTGACTAGAGATAAATATAGAAGTTGACTTTTCATAAGATCTTGATGTGACTAATATAGTAAGATATTTGGAACATGGTTTTGGAAAACCTCTTTGTTAGTTTACCTATAAATAGAAGTTCATGGTTTACTCATGAACTTGATGATGAAAAGATGAAAAAACACACACATATAGATTAGTAGAAAACCATGTAGAAACATCAATTAATCACCCTTTACATAATGATCATAATGTTACTAACTCTCATTATGTTGTAAGCATACTTCATGATCCACCAAGAAGGTTAGAAGATCTTGAAGTCAGCATTCATTCAAGCATACCAACATATGAAGATTCAAGGGCACTTGACATCTTCAATGATTGAAGACTTCTTATTCAAGAAGTTCATTTAGATCAGGCATCTATATCCATTAGACATGTATGTCTTGGATCATCATTGTATCATCACAATATAGATTAGATGGTTTATGTGTTTGTGCCGTAAAACACAAGTCTATGTTGGGCCACAAAACATAGTGGGAGTGGTTGTACCCTTGGGAAAGAACTCGACATCTAGCTTAGTGTCGAAAATATTATAGGCGACGATAGGAGTGGTTGTACATTTGTAAAAGAACCCGGTATTTAGCTTTGTACCGGATACAGTGTAAGCGACGATTGTAAGGTTTTCTCCGCTGAGAAGGGAGGTTGTTGATCTAGTGAAGTAACTCTCAAGTTGGGTACTCGAGGAGTGGAGTAGGGTGGAGAGGAGATCCGTGACCGAACCACTATAAATCCTCGTGTTCGGTTTGCACTTTCCTTTTACTTATTGCTTTACTTTAATGTTTGCATTATGTGATTGTTTGTGTTGTGACTTGTTGATTATGCTTGTGTGATAACATATCTTAAGTTTATGCTAGCCATAAACTGAACTTAACATCTTTCATATTAGAACAAGCTAAGAATGGATATTTGATACAACAAGTTTAAAGAGTTTTAAACGGTAACGTAATCACCCCCCCCCCTCTACGTTTTCACAATTGGCATCAGAGCTTCGTAGCTCTTATTTTCAAAACAAACGGTTTTTAAAATGGAGCACGATCCATGTATCAAATTACCATTGAAGCGGAATATAATATGAAAAATGTTTCGTTAAGTATACTTAGAAATTTTGTGGTTAAATATTACTTTGTATACAAGGTTGAAGGTTTCCTTGAGAATTAAAATGTTAAGATAAGTCATGTTTGTAGAAATGTTGTTGAATATATGTTTTATATGTTTACTATCAAATCTAGTAAGTCCTACACATTTTCTTTATGTCAAACTATGAGTTTTAGTGAATCTGTCATCAGATGTCGCGGAACCCTTCTCCTCAATGGGCGGAACCCTTTAAAAGATTCCTTGAAATCCGTCAGTTCAGTACACAGTTTTTGTCCAACTTCAAAAATTCATAACTAATTAACCGTAAGTTCGTAGGAGTCGCGCCACCTATCAATTTGAAGGGAATTGTGTCTACTTTCTTTTTAAAATAATGTTATGGCCTAAATCTAATCTGAAGTCAAAAGAATAAACCAAATACTATAGTGTGTCCAAAACATTAAGATTCTTTTTGACGTAGAAACTCAAACTTTTGAGTTAGGCAATTTAAGTTAGGTTCCTTTGAACATTGATATAATTTCTTTTGAAACTAAAGAATTTGATGTTATCTATATATATAAAGGAAACTAATCAAGCTTGCCATACATCGTCATATTTAAACGCAAAGTGACGAAAAGTATTTTTCTTTTTATGTTATGCTAAATGACTACTTGTTTTAGTTGTATGCATATATGTTGCGTTCTTATTGAATGTTGTGACTGCACTTGTTTATTTGTGATTTATAAGTGTCAATCTTGCGATGATATTCTATTTGCTTGTTTGTCGATATCTTGTTTATGCACAATAGGACTTTTGATTAGATCTTGTGCACCAAGTTGATAAATTGCTTTCGTATTACTTATAGTCTTAGATTTTCATCTTTGCATATGTTATGTGATTATTTTGCATAGTTTACTTAGGAATGAGAATTAAGTAACACTAATTAAGTATCATGAAATATGATCAAGTGTCTAAATGAGTCACTATGGTTTTAAACATATAGTAGCCATGTAAAATGGTGTTTGGTATATATGCTTCTACTATGATGTTTAATGAATGTGTCATGCTATAAGATAGCAACTCATCTTTGATTGATCATGTAAACTAACCGTATCATGTTTGGTCGATAACACTTTGATGTTATCAATTTTCCGTGTTTGGCTTAATTTCCATTTATGGTAAGTTCATAATCCTCAACTTGATCTATATGCTAACATGTTTTAGAATATGTGTTTTTGGTTTTAATCTATCACATCTAATTAGGTGCATATGTTCCAAGTATAATTAAGATATTTGAATGGGTTTCGGGAAGTCGATAAATGTCAATTGTTAAGGAGTGTTTGGCATAACTTGAAATTTGAACAATTTGGTAGTTAAACAATGTGTTTAATAGATATATGTTCTTGTAGGATCTTTTGTTATCTTTGGACAGTGTCTTGTACTAACGAATATGCAGGTTGATAACATTTGGGATATTGTCAAATTTTCAAGTTTATAATAATTTCACTAAGTATAGTGAAATTCGCTAGCCCCCGGTCAAAGTCTATCGGTAAGACTGTTTCTATATTCATTTTTTGCATTTCCTAATCAGATATAAATTTAAGTTTATGTTCCAAGAGTTTTCGGAAAATTTAGATTTCGTCACGACCTCCGTATACCTGTTCTGTCTCGTTTCTGTGACTTGGCGGAACTGGCGGAACCAAATTCAGGGTTCCGCCAGTGCATTTTCTGGGTAAACCCAGTTTTGGCCCAACGGATTAGACGGAACCCAAAACAGGGTTCCGCCCTTGTGTTCGTTTGGTTCCGCCAGTCACCTGCAGAAAACTTTTCAACTTTTCAAATTTTCAACTTCCACACAATTCCAAATCATCCTTTTTAGTTAGAATATCATTTCTCATTAGTTCATAACTACACTAGGACCAATCTCATTCTCTAGAACCAATAGGAACCCACTTCCCGCCAAAAATTCAATTTAAACAAAACTCACCCAAGGAACCCTTCTGCATAAAGAAAGGAACCCTTTATTTGGTTCCTTGACATCCGTGGGTCTCTTAACACAAATGTTTTGTGATCATTACCTACGGATACTACAATCTTCCATCCTTAACTCACCCTTTATCCATTAGTCTCACTTATTTAGTGACTTGACAACTCCCTAACTAATCCGGACTCATTATTTACAAAGATTACATATAATATCTAAATCACAAGTCTAACTCATGACTATAGATATTGTCTTGTATCTACATATGTTACCTCACTTGGTTAACATGAAAATAACGTGTCATCCTTCAAGACGATAAGGATATATATCGAGTCATAACTTATACTTAAGTTATAGATGTATTATCGAGTTTTTCTATCCTTCTATGCTATCCAATCTCAACTAAGTAGGATTGACAACTTAAGTATTTCATTCGAAATATTCAAGTAAACTTGACCTACTACCGTAGTCATTAAAAGTCATATCCGAAAAATCAACACTCACGTATTTTAACAATGTTTGTTAAAACACTCATCACGACTAGAACACTCATCATATTACTCTCCCAATCAATAGGAACAATAACAAATGTCAATAGGTGTTCATCCATAAACATTTAGCACTTAAGTTCACTTGTTCTTTCACCATCAGCTCATCACATTCACCTTGTGATATATCTCAGCCCATAAGCTTCACAAACATGAGCAAAACTTCAAGCACTTCACTCGCTAGTTGTACCAACCAATGGATCACAACCAATTAGGATTCATCCTTCTTCACTTTCAACATCTATGAAACTTAAGTACTTCCATTGCACACCAAACCTTGCTCATAATCTATTTCAAACCTTATGCATATCCTACACATCTCTAGAGCATACACAAGATCCAATGAAGTTGGTAACTTTATACACTTATTCCAAAGATCTCTCTTGAGAATGTTCTTAACATATTCCATTATCACACACAAACAAATCTCTTGGTCTTAGATGATCAAATCACTCTCATAACACATACTTAAACTCAACATAAATGATGTCTCCCATTAGATCATTCAACCATAGATTCCAAACACAAAGATTAAAATCTTTTGCATTACACATACATGTGTCGATTACATGTTATTTGTTTGATATGATTGGACATCTCAACATAACCATGATCACTATTTGATTGATTCATGTTTAAATCTTGGTTATATCTTTATGATGCATGCATGCTTATATGTTTCGTGTTACTATGTATCAACATGATTTGTATGATATTTTCATTCTTTGTTTATATGATGTTTTGCATGATTAACATGTTACTTGTTAACTCATGATATGTCATTATGGTACATGATGCTTTTATATGATATTTATATATTTGAAAGCTTGTGTCTTTTGCTGTCATTTTTTAGATCCATGCTTAGGATGATCTATATAATACTTGCTCCAAAATGTTATCATTTAAACATGGGTTGCATAAATTTTTCGTCTTGTTTCTTTCGTGACTTTGTCACACTATTTGTTCACTTCATGTGCACTTATAATTTGTCGAAGTACTCTTGGTATGATACACATTTAGAAGTCGTTTTATCATACAAATTAATCACATAGATTGTTATATGCTTAAATGTCTAAGCTTAACAACAAAACAATTTCACACTGAAGTGTTTTAAATAATGTCATGCTCTTGCTTAGTATGATTATTTGTTGCTATGTGGTAACTCTATGTCTAGTAGTCGAATGCGTTGTTTGTATTAGATAACATCTTTAGATTTTTATCTTGTTTACATCTTTTGTCACAAACAAATTTGTTTTAATGGATTGAGAACTAATCTTTTGCCATCTCACTTCATTCTAGCTTTTATATGCTCATCTCGCATAACTGTAATCCCTTTATTGCTACGCGGATTAGTAATATTTTTTATGGAACACCTACACTTGCATATAGTTTTATAGCTAATAGGATTGAGTCTTAGAGATTTGAAATTTGTGTTTGGGTATCTTTCAATCGACCTCTTTCCAAATCGCATTATTGCTTCCGCTTTCCAAAAATCACCTCCATCACTCTTTAGTTATAACTATACACTAATCCTTTCCACCTCCTCTGAGAAAACCACATGCCTCGTCATGCGATCATCTCGCATCGATATAGAAGAGCTACATGACTTATTTGAATAAAGTTCTTTGTATGCTAACCAACATCCGCAAAAACATTACTAAGCTCATTGCTTTCATTAACCTACAACCTCCTAAACACTTCATCATCATTCTTTATACGATACATTACACAATATGTTGGATGTCCACCGATTGAGGAGGAGAGAAATTCATTCACATATTTGTATTTTGTCAAATTGTATTTAAAGAACATCTACTCATGTTTCTTACACCCTAAAATACAAACACATAGGTACACTCCATTTAGTTAAAGACGGTTCACAAAACCACAAGTGCTTCAAGCCTTTGACATTTTCTCTTTTTAATAGTTCAAGCCTTTTTCACCCCCAATATCACATCAAGTGAAAAACACATCATGTGTTTGACAAAGTTCTTCATTTTCACAACCAAAAACACATCCAAATGGAGTCTAGGATTCTTTTCAAAACTAGGACTTCAAAACTTCATTGTCAAGAACACCATCATAGGATCTCATCCTTTCGTACTCAACACATATCATGCACATCATTGTCAGTGCAAACGATATATTAATCAAAACCGTCGTTCCCAACACTTTCTCAACACATCGGTTTAACCAACACTCTCCCATCTCATAATGTCATTCTCATCCTCATATAGGTTCTTAGTATTCTTTATTCATTTCTTATGAAATGTTTGTTTCTAGGTGCTTATTGTCTTCACTTCCTTTTGAATCCATTCAAGCATACATTATGGCATGATACATCATATTTGGTAGATGATATTGTCATCAAAGGTCATGTTGGACTAAACCATGTTAGTACTCTTTCATCCATTGTCGTTCGATATAGGTCACTATTTCTAAATGGATTTCATTTTCATTAGCGTCAATCCTAATCGATCATATCATAACCCATAGCCGTTATTGAGTATCAATGTCCATTCACATTTTCCTTTTCTCTTGAAATTACGTATATCATATTCCTTCATCCCTTTAAGTTGTGAATTTTAGATTGCACAAGTCCATATGTTCATTCGTTATAGCATTTGCAATACATATGAGTTTCTAAATTCATGCATTATAACCACCACCTTTCATCAACTCTTTCACTAATCATCACCACCACGGATTAGCGTAAAACCTAGTTTTATTAATCTTGTGATGTTGTCAAATTTTCAATACTTTTAGTTTTACTAAAGTATAATGAAAATCGTTAGCCCTCGTTCAAACTCTATCGATACGCGTGTTTGTACTTGCCTCTTTGTCATTTCCCAATCAGATTTAATATTGTACTTCTGTTTTAGGAAAAATTTTGGAATTAGAAAATCGTTTCGACCATCGAAAACCTGGTCTGTTAAGAATTTGCAGTATGGCGGATATGGCGGAACCAAATTTTGGGTTCCGCCCGTGTAATTTCTGGGTATTCCCAGTTTTGGCCCAACGGACCAGGCAGAACCAAAACCAGGGTTCCGCCCGTGTATTCGTTTGGTGCCGCCAGAAACCTGCAGAATTTTCTATACTTTTCTCATTTTCACATTCTCTCTAACACCAACACGTGCACCACTCACCTTAACCCGTAATATTTCAATTTCCCTTCTAGGTATTACTTTGAGGGATTTTATCATATTATATTCGCATTTTTATTTTAATTGTAATTCTTATTAGAATAATACACTTTATTTTTCTTATTTTTTTAGATGAAATATATTGCACTAATCGTTTCATTATAGGTTCACCATCATATACACTTGGTTGTATATGACATACGTGTCCACTAACAAAGCTTCTTGTCTACTAGCATTTGGTTTGTAGGTTCATATTGACGCCCTAAAGAAAGGAGGAGCTTCCGTCAAGCATTTATTGAATGCATATTATACTATCTTGCACTAACCTTTATTTTGTAGGATTCTTCATCCTTGCATCATATACGTTGGTACCCTAGCAATGGGGAGTATTGATCAAGGGGGAGTCGATCATGCACTAATCTTTTTTTTTTCTAGCTTTCTTATTTCTTGCATCATATATGTTGGTACCCTAGCAACGGGGAGTATTGATCAAAGGGGAGCTACATTCAAGGGGGAGCATGCACGCATTCATTTTCATTCTCATTCTTCGACACACTTTTGAGTTTCGTCAAAAAGAAGGAGATAAGTCAACATAGTCCAACATGCATCTCATATCATTTTTCATATCATTTTTTATGTTGCACAACACGTACTAATCTTGATGTACGTTTAAGCTCTAATTTGATCCATGGATCCGCTAACAACCTAAGGGACACAACAACCATAGGAAATTGGAGTGGATTACTTAACTTCACTAGGGATGATGCAAGCTCGCCATTTCGGGGAGGAATGAAGTTAACTCCAAGGACACACCCTTTTTGTTTCGACAAAAGGGGGAGAAGAGAGTAAACGGAGAAGGAAATATAGAAGGTGTTGCGGATACAAGTTATCCGAACACAAGTAACTTTTTACATTTTACTATCTATCTTGTTTACATATTTTGTCATCATCAAAAAGGGAGAGATTGTTAGTGCAAATATTACGATATTTAATCTATACAGTCTCGTTTGTTTTGATTGATGACAAACGTATAACTTGATACATGATACGTGGGAATTGCGCCCTCGCAACAGGTTTTACCTCTCAAGGGATCTTGAGAAGCTTTCAACCCCCACCAGGCAGTATACCTGATCGTTGTAGTATAGTATAGTGACAAGTACCGGGGGATTGATCGTTCAACTCAGGAATAGTGTCGCTATGATTAGAAAACCTACTAAACTAGGTCTAGAGGTGAGGGATGATTCTTTTTGTATTTTATATTTTATGAAAGCAAGTAAAATCTCGGGTTTTGGAAGAGTGGGCGGAATTAGTTGCTAGCCAACTAACCCAATTAACTACTAATGCAATCAAAATAAAATAAAAGAAATGAAAATAAAACTATTATACTAATATGGTGGAAACAATAATGAGGAAAGTTGTGTTTACTTAGATTTCATTACTCCCTAGATATCTGATGAGGGTCTAAATACTCATCATTTTATACCAATCTGAGCTGCCAAAACATACAAAAACACTCAAATATGTATCAAAATACTTAAAATATCTTAAAGGTGTGTTTTATATGTTTCAAATGCAAAATATGCAAAAACAGATGAAAAACGTACAAAGTTTGCATAATTGGCAGTTTCAGTCCCTCAAGTTTCATAAATTTGCAAAACTAGTCCCTGGTTATTCTAAAAACATGAAAAAGTCATCAAAGGTCCTTTTTAATCATAAAGTTACATATTTAGTCCTTTGGTGCAAAGTTTCATAAAATTACAAGTTTAGTCCCTGTACTTTGCAGATTGACATAAATGGTCCCTGGGATGTAAAAACTTTGAGAAAATCAATTTTGGTCCTTGTACTAATAATCTTTTGCAGGAATGGTCCTTGGTGTGAAGTTTGGTGAATTTACATGATTGGTCCCTGAAGTTTCACAGTTTGGCAAAACAGGTCCCTCAAAGTTTCAAACTTGACAGTTTTAGTCCCCGGGTGTTCAAAATGGGAAAATTATCATTAAGGGTCCTAGGGGATTCATAATTGTCACTATTAGTCCCTGGATGAAAAGTTTGGAGAAATTGCATATTTAGTCCCTGAAGTTTGGTGAATTGGCAAATTTGGTCCCCGGATATTAAATATGAGAAATTGTCATTATTGGTCCTTGGGGTATTTAATCTTGGCAAGTTTAGTTCTTATTTAAACTATGAAAATATTACACAACTTGCCCCTCAATTTTTGGAAATTACAATTTAGGTCCTTGTGATAAAACAATAAAAACCAAACGGACCTAATTTTATTATAATCCAAAACCAATCCAAACTACAAACTAACCCAAGCCCACCCTACTTCTTTTTGGCCCAAATGAAATCCAGCCCACCCCCTTGGTCAATACCCGGTCAAACCCACAAACAAAACCACCCCCGTACCCCTTTTCCCTCCATCATACCACCCTCACCACTGCAACTCAAAACCACCATGGTTTCAACCCAACTTGACCACCACCTGTCCCCCAGCTGTCCACCCACTCTCCTACAACCTTCCAAACTAAATTAAAACCCTAAAACCCTCTCCACGCTACCACAGCTGACACCCTTGGACTTTTGGCGCCAAAAAAAAGTAATTTGAATGGTGTGGATTGCTTTGACCTTATCAAGGGCTAGGAAGTGGTGGGAAATACCCCAGTGGGTCCGACAAACTCAGAAGATGGCTATAAAGCAGAAGAGAAGCAGATATGGAGGAGAATTAGTGTAGCTTTAGTTTAATGTAGTCGTAGGTAGTATAGTTTACCATTCAGTTGTAATTTTTACTTTCTAAAGCTTGTATCCTGTTAAGTTACTATAATTTAAACTTTATTAAATCTCAATTTCAAATTTTATGTTTTAAGATTCAAAGTTACAATTTTAAGTTTCAAAAATAATGCTCTGTTGTTCAGGAATGTTGATTAGAG
Source organism: Artemisia argyi (assembly GCA_030686995.1). Taxonomy (NCBI): domain Eukaryota; kingdom Viridiplantae; phylum Streptophyta; class Magnoliopsida; order Asterales; family Asteraceae; genus Artemisia; species Artemisia argyi. The sequence continues at coordinate 35,426,181 of CM060676.1, read as the reverse complement.
ACTCATTAGTTCACATAAGCTGGTGACATAGCTTATTTAAGCTATTAGAAACTTTAATAAACAATCTAGTATAAAGAAAATCAAAAATACAAAAATAATAGTGTAAAATGGAAAATTGCAAGAAAGAAGAAGATGGAAGGTGAGCAGGGCATGTATCTGGATGGAAATGACTCAAATGGTTTAGTGACAACCCATTTGAAGTGTTTTTGAACTGTGGTTCTTGTTCTCAGCTCCTTGCCTTAATTTCATTTGTAAGCTCAACTTATGATTTTTAGCAATTTACTTTACTAGTTCTAATTTGTCATCTATTTCTGCTAATGTAAACTTGTTTAATTATCCTAAGTTTAGTTAAATAAATCTGTTTTAACATTAAAGAAGTAGGTTGTAGATGTAAGACTTGAGTTGTAGTGTAAAAGTATGTTTAGAGGTGTGTTTGGATCAAGCTGTTAGACTGGGTATTTGTATGTTACTATCTGAAATACTTTGTGCTGCATGTCTATTTAGGTTGTTTAAGTTCATATCAGTCACAACATTTAGGCCTTATTAGAGTAAAAGTCAAAATTAACCCTCATCACCCTTGACAGTCCACTGAGTGGATCTGTGAGTGCCATTGTCACCCATTTGGCTTAAAACTTTATCATTTAGCTTATTTTATGTCTATTATAGCTTATCATAACTTAATCAATCAGTAATATAGTTTAGAACTTCACCAAAATCAAACCTAGGTTAGTTTCATAAAAAGTCAAAATCTCCATTTTCAGATTTTTATCAAAATTATAGGATTTGTTTAGATTTGTCTATTTAGATTTAGGTCTTGTAATTTTGTGGATTAGTAGTCTACCACTTCAACTTCAAGGTCTCAGTACCCTTTCATTTTTGTGATTTTTGTGTGGGCCCCACTAGACCTCCAAAGAAGGTTGCAAGGGAAGAACCTCCCCTGCACCAGGATTTTGTTAAATTTTCATTGGTCATTTGTGACACACCTAGTGGGCCCCACATCAAATCCTTTGGCTTTTTAAATAGCTTACTAGTAGTATTGTTAAGTCCTTAGCTTATTTTGTAGATTAGCTTATCTGTCTTGGCTTATTTGGTCTCATAACTTACCCTGACCTCAAACCCTACACTGATCAATCAGTGTTGAGACCCAAGTTCACAGGTTTACATTTTGCTACATAGTAGGTCCCACCTTGCACTTCTTGGCTTATTGGAAACACCAATAAGCCAACTTTGTAAATCAGACCTTATTTTGGACTTTTGACCACAGTTGGCCACCTAAACCTAAGCTTGTTATTGGTCTGGTTCACTAAGTTTTCTGTGTTCCCTCAGTCTATTGGACTAGTTTCCAAGGCTCCCTCAGAGCTTATTAATAAGCAATAAGCAGAGCTTATTGACTTATTTTGTACCTTGCCAGTTACCCTTGGCAGGTCAAGTCCCAAATTGGACCCTCTTTCACCTCTGTGGACCCCACAGAGGTCCAAAGGTGCCTATTTGGACTGTTTAGATTTCAGGTTTTTACTTAATTGCTTATTGTGGTTTTGTGCTTATTCTAGCTGCTTATTTGGTTGAAACTCACTTAATATTGTTCAATTAGCTCATAGGAACCAGATTTAGCCATAGTGGGTCCCACATAAGCTTATTTGAGCTTATTTCCATTTTCAGTCAACATAAGTCAACTGTCTAGGTTCTTAGCTTATAACTAGCTTATTTTTAAGTTGTAAAATATTTGTTTTCACAAAAGTTATCTATTTTTAAGTATAATATAGTTTGGTAAAAGAAAAATCCAGAAAATACAATATAAAAATAAGTGATAGTTTCTATTTAATTTAATTTAATTTTAATTTTCATTTTTAGATTTTTATTAAGTAAGTTGTGTTTTTATATTTTTAATAATTTCATCTTAGGTTAAAGTAATTATAATAATTTTTTCAGATTTTAATTTTGTCCTTTAGTATTTATTATAATTAATATTAGTTTATTTAGTAATTAATCAATAAATAGGTTTTAAATAGCATAATTAATTTTTATATAGTAACACCTATATTTTATATTTTTCCTAGCTTCTATAAGTCATAAAATAATTTTAGAAATTTTCTTGTGATTTATACTGTTCATTTACTAGTTTTCATAATTTAATTAGTTTAATTGGTAATTGTTTAATAATTAGAATAATAATTAGTAAACTAGTTTAAAAATACATAAAATAAAGTTTTTATAATTTTATAGGATTCCTGTGATGGTTAAATAGTTTTATAAATTTGTTTATAATTTTCTAAGTTAGTTTAGTATTATTTGTAATTTAAAATAGTTTAATTAGTATAATTAATATTAATAGTTTTTAATTAATTAAAAGTTCATAAAAAGACAAAAAGATTTATTTTTATTTTTTATACTTTCTTCAAGTTCTAATTTAAGTTTAGAAATTATTTTTGTAAGTTTTTAGTTTAATTTGTAGTGTTAATCATTTTTAGTTTTTATTTAAGTTAATTTTAATTAAATAGTTAAATAGTTTTTAATTAAATAATTAATAATAAATAATAAAATAATCTAAAAAATAGTTTTCTTTTTAATTTAATTTTATTTTAAGTTTAAGTTTATAGAATTTTCAATTTTAACCCTTGTAGTTTATTTTTCCTTAAAACTCACCTTTTTCTCAGTACGCAGTCGCGTCTGATTTTAAATTGGTGTACGTTTATTAGTTTTAGATATCTAGGTTTCACGTAATCGTTAATATAGTTTTCCTAAGTTATTTTAAGTTATAAAACCCTAGTTAAATCACACACACACACACTTTATACCCTTTCCTGTTCACTTTCACTGATCACAGATTCGTTTTTAATACCATCACAACCTCGTTGGGACATTACGACCCGGGAAAACACTGTATTTCACGGAAGCATTTGTCTTGATTAGTTTGACTTTACTATTGACCATTCACAAGTGGTTGAGAAATAAAAGATAACTAGTTTAAGGCGAATCAAAATTTGGCGCCGCTGCCGGGGAGGTTGTGCGCTTATTTTAAACGATTTCGCGTATTAGTGAGTTTGGATATACATCCATTGTATATTTACCATCTTTTATCTATATTTTTTATAAAACAAAACACAAAAATATTCACCTTTACACCCCTACCTATTTGATTCTTCATTTCTCATCCCCAAAACCCTTTGATTCTACCTTCTTCCACTTATCTCATAATTGATTCTAATGGCATCTCTTGATGACGATTTCTTTAAACAAAGGGCCTGTAAAAGCAAAGTTGAAAAACTTATTGCCTTATCAAAGATATCGAGATGTCATGTTGATTATGATAGACCATCGATTCATATTCCCTCTCCAGTGAGGGAAATGGAACGAGAAACCGGGGTGACAAAGGACCTTGTACTTTCCTCTGACAATGAAAGTGCTAAATACGTCCAACCTACGGTTATCCAAGAATCTAAGCTCACAATTGATCCTAACCTTTCACGGTTTACGGTTAAAAGTTTGTCAAGCAAACGTACAGAGCTTAGAGCGGTTACTGAAAAGAACGACTTACCCAATCTTCACATTTATCAAAAACAAAAACCCGAGACCATAACGGAAGTGGTGGAAATTCCTAGCTCTCAGAGCACACCACTTGTCCCACCTCCAGATTTTGTTCCTTGTGTCGGTTGTGGTGAGCCGCTTTTCGGTTTTCCATGTCGTTGGTGTACATGTGTGCAATGTGGTAATGATATTCAAAACGGGAGTTGTTTGTTTTGTGGATCGAGTAATTCATTTGCTTATGATCCTAATCAAAACTCATTCAACGACTCCTCAAATTTTTCCAACTACCCATCACATTCATACGAGCAAGAATCATATTATCCAAATCTCAATGATGCTTCGTATCAAAATACACCAAACCAGACTCAACAATTTAACTGTTGTGAGTATTGTTGTGGTGCACACTACAGTTCTGATTGTCAATCAGGAGACACGCTTGTCTATGAGCAGTTTCCTAATAACAATTATGACTCAAACACATACGACTCACAGCCACATCAGTTCAACTGTTGTGAGTACTGTGGAGGTCCACACTTTAGTTCTGATTGTCAAACAAGGAATCCATTTCCTTGTAACAATTACGACTATTCATTTCAAGACCCACCTCCACAGTGCCAAATAATTCAAGCTACTCCTCACATCCAGCAAGACCCTTATATAGAGGTTCTTGAGAAACTCAAAGATCTTAAGGAGGAGTTGGCTAATATGTCGTCTCACAATGCACCAAGTTCTTCTTGTGTATATTGTGGGGGTCCTCATAATGATGATCAATGTCAACCTTCCGGTTTTGACACATCCACACCCCCACAGTCTCCACTCACTCAATATTCTCGTGATAAATCTATCACGGAATTACTTGCTGAAAAACATGCTGCTAGAGACGAAAGAAGCATGGAAGAATTACTAGTCTTAGAACAAGCAGCTATAACACGTACCAAATTTCAAAATGCTGTTTTTCTCGATGAGGATGATGAAAGTGATAATACCTCATCATGTTCATCAGTTGAGACTCCTTCCATGCATATACAGGGAGAAAAGAATATAACTGAATCACCAGCAGTAGAAATAATGGAACTTGTAGACTCCATTACTGCTAGTCCTTCTCATCTCCCTGAGTATGATGTTATCACACCCGAGGTTCCCACTCACTCTCTGAACATGGGGGACGAGCATCTTGACACTGTTCCTGCAAAGGAATCGGACGAATTCATAAAGTCTAGTGTTGAGAACCTTGTCCCAATCCCAAGTGAGTCACAGGGAATTCTTGATCATGTGTGTGATATTCCTCCCCCTCTTGTCTTTCCAAATAATCATATTGAGATGTTCTCTGATTCTGATGAGAACAATTCTTTATCTTGTGGAGACATAAGTTATGTGGGGGAATTACCTTCTGAGCTTGTCAACTCAGAAGAAGAGAATGAAGAAGAAATTATCCAAGACGAATCTCTTCGTCTTACATTATTAAATGCTAATCTTCTCAATTCTAGAATCGAGGCTTTTAATGAAAAGCCTATTTCATCTCCTATCCCCGTCAAGGATAGTGAGATTTTGATCAATGATTCTATTCCGGAATTGCAAACGTTCCATTTTGATCAAACGGAAGAGAAGATAAGTGGTATCACCACTTCTCATTCTTATAATTCTCTTCCCATTTATGAATCATTTACTTTTGAGGAGTTCCCCAATGAACTCACTCAAATCAATCCCGAATACGAATCATTCACCTTTGAGGAGTTCTCCTGTGAACTCACTCATATCATATCTCTACCGGAGTATGATAATTTCTATTTTGATCTAGGCATACCCATAATATGTCTTGATCAAACGAGCTTAAATGAGGAGATTCATGAAACAATGAATTCTCCTATTGAAGATGAGGAGTTAATCATGATTTTCATCATGACTTTCTTTCTTTTCTTCATATATCCCGTGGCTTATCCTATTCTTCACTCTTTCGGGAGTGAAGACATTATCTTTGATCCCGGCATTCTCATTTATAAATTATGAGCCGGTTACTTATCTCATCGGTGTGGAACTTTCACGTGCTTCAAATGTTTATCCGAACATCTTGAATAAAAGTCCGATTGAGATTGTCTCTTCCACTTACTTCCCCATAGATTTTTAAATTGCTTTTTCTCCCGGTCTGTTCAGGACCTCTTTATTACAGTTAACCGTTCACAAGCGGTTAGCTTGCGTGGTAAACCTGACAGTTTGGGAGAAAAGGAATCAAATACGGGGTCGAGTCAAGCTAGTGACACGGGAATCAAAAACATTAGCAAAAACATGGGCTTGTCACCCGTGTGTAACACCCTAGTGTGGGGGAGATGCCCCACATGTTGTATATATCTCAAAAAAAAAAAAAAAAAAAAAAAAATGTACATATAGTAATAGCTTCTATTTAAGAAGTTTTATCTAAAAAAATAATTGTATGTATATACATCTTAAATAATGGTTAGTTATATTTTCTTCTTACGTTCTAAGTGTTGGTTTAACACCCGGTACTTTGAATATTGAGGACAATATTCAGTTCTAAGTGTGGGGGGAGATTCGTTATTCTAACGAATTTAAACACATGTTCCATCAAGAACCCCCATTTTAGCCAAAATTTTAAAATTTTTTCTCACTTAGAACGCAATAAATGGTTATCAGTCCGCCATGTCTAACCCACATAAGGATTGGCTAATCCAGGAGCAAACGGTTCTTGGTAAAGATAACTCAAACCCGTTGATGGCTTGCAATTTGCCCAAAATTGTATGGTTCCTCAACTCCCCATCATCCTCAAAAGATAATGAGTTGGCTAGCCCGCAAGATTATGGCTTGTGGTAAAGGCCGTAGAAAATCTATAATTGGTAATCAGCTCACCAAGATGTTGACTATTCCATCAAGAGTTGGCTAGTCCAGAAGCAAACGGCTTTTGGTAAAGACTAATCAAATCCGTTGACAGTTGGTGATTTGCTCAAAATCACACGGTTATCAGGTGTGCCACAGTTCTTACACCAGGCTACTCCAGAAGTGATGGCTTTTGGTAAAGAGTTTTTCAAATCCATTAAGTTTTTCTCAAATAGATTGCTAGGGACTAGCAATAGTTTAGTGTGGGGGATTGATGAGGGTCTAAATACTCATCATTTTATACCAATCTGAGCTGCCAAAACATACAAAAACACTCAAATATGTATCAAAATACTTAAAATATCTTAAAGGTGTGTTTTATATGTTTCAAATGCAAAATATGCAAAAACAGATGAAAAACGTACAAAGTTTGCATAATTGGCAGTTTCAGTCCCTCAAGTTTCATAAATTTGCAAAACTAGTCCCTGGTTATTCTAAAAACATGAAAAAGTCATCAAAGGTCCTTTTTAATCATAAAGTTACATATTTAGTCCTTTGGTGCAAAGTTTCATAAAATTACAAGTTTAGTCCCTGTACTTTGCAGATTGACATAAATGGTCCCTGGGATGTAAAAACTTTGAGAAAATCAATTTTGGTCCTTGTACTAATAATATTTTGCAGGAATGGTCCTTGGTGTGAAGTTTGGTGAATTTACATGATTGGTCCCTGAAGTTTCACAGTTTGGCAAAACAGGTCCCTCAAAGTTTCAAACTTGACAGTTTTAGTCCCCGGGTGTTCAAAATGGGAAAATTATCATTAAGGGTCCTAGGGGATTCATAATTGTCACTATTAGTCCCTGGATGAAAAGTTTGGAGAAATTGCATATTTAGTCCCTGAAGTTTGGTGAATTGGCAAATTTGGTCCCCGGATATTAAATATGAGAAATTGTCATTATTGGTCCTTGGGGTATTTAATCCTGGCAAGTTTAGTTCTTATTTAAACTATGAAAATATTACACAACTTGCCCCTCAATTTTTGGAAATTACAATTTAGGTCCTTGTGATAAAACAATAAAAACCAAACGGACCTAATTTTATTATAATCCAAAACCAATCCAAACTACAAACTAACCCAAGCCCACCCTACTTCTTTTTGGCCCAAATGAAATCCAGCCCACCCCCTTGGTCAATACCCGGTCAAACCCACAAACAAAACCACCCCCGTACCCCTTTTCCCTCCATCATACCACCCTCACCACTGCAACTCAAAACCACCATGGTTTCAACCCAACTTGACCACCACCTGTCCCCCAGCTGTCCACCCACTCTCCTACAACCTTCCAAACTAAATTAAAACCCTAAAACCCTCTCCACGCTACCACAGCTGACACCCTTGGACTTTTGGCGCCAAAAAAAAGTAATTTGAATGGTGTGGATTGCTTTGACCTTATCAAGGGCTAGGAAGTGGTGGGAAATACCTCAGTGGGTCCGACAAACTCAGAAGATGGCTATAAAGCAGAAGAGAAGCAGATATGGAGGAGAATTAGTGTAGCTTTAGTTTAATGTAGTCGTAGGTAGTATAGTTTACCATTCAGTTGTAATTTTTACTTTCTAAAGCTTGTATCCTATTCAGTTACTATAATTTAAACTTTATTAAATCTCAATTTCAAATTTTATGTTTTAAGATTCAAAGTTACAATTTTAAGTTTCAAAAATAATGCTCTGTTGTTCAGGATTGTTGATTAGAGACTCATTAGTTCACATAAGCTGGTGACATAGCTTATTTAAGCTATTAGAAACTTTAATAAACAATCTAGTATAAAGAAAATCAAAAATACAAAAATAATAGTGTAAAATGGAAAATTGCAAGAAAGAAGAAGATGGAAGGTGAGCAGGGCATGTATCTGGATGGAAATGACTCAAATGGTTTAGTGACAACCCATTTGAAGTGTTTTTGAACTGTGGTTCTTGTTCTCAGCTCCTTGCCTTAATTTCATTTGTAAGCTCAACTTATGATTTTTAGCAATTTACTTTACTAGTTCTAATTTGTCATCTATTTCTGCTAATGTAAACTTGTTTAATTATCCTAAGTTTAGTTAAATAAATCTGTTTTAACATTAAAGAAGTAGGTTGTAGATGTAAGACTTGAGTTGTAGTGTAAAAGTATGTTTAGAGGTGTGTTTGGATCAAGCTGTTAGACTGGGTATTTGTATGTTACTATCTGAAATACTTTGTGCTGCATGTCTATTTAGGTTGTTTAAGTTCATATCAGTCACAACATTTAGGCCTTATTAGAGTAAAAGTCAAAATTAACCCTCATCACCCTTGACAGTCCACTGAGTGGATCTGTGAGTGCCATTGTCACCCATTTGGCTTAAAACTTTATCATTTAGCTTATTTTATGTCTATTATAGCTTATCATAACTTAATCAATCAGTAATATAGTTTAGAAATTCACCAAAATCAAACCTAGGTTAGTTTCATAAAAAGTCAAAATCTCCATTTTCAGATTTTTATCAAAATTGTAGGATTTGTTTAGATTTGTCTATTTAGATTTAGGTCTTGTAATTTTGTGGATTAGTAGTCTACCACTTCAACTTCAAGGTCTTAGTACCCTTTCATTTTTGTGATTTTTGTGTGGGCCCCACCAGACCTCCAAAGAAGGTTGCAAGGGAAGAACCTCCCCTGCACCAGGATTTTGTTAAATTTTCATTGGTCATTTGTGACACACCTAGTGGGCCCCACATCAAATCCTTTGGCTTTTTAAATAGCTTACTAGTAGTATTGTTAAGTCCTTAGCTTATTTTGTAGATTAGCTTATCTGTCTTGGCTTATTTGGTCTCATAACTTACCCTGACCTCAGACCCTACACTGATCAATCAGTGTTGAGACCCAAGTTCACAGGTTTACATTTTGCTACATAGTAGGTCCCACCTTGCACTTCTTGGCTTATTGGAAACACCAATAAGCCAACTTTGTAAATCAGACCTTATTTTGGACTTTTGACCACAGTTGGCCACCTAAACCTAGGCTTGTTATTGGTCTGGTTCACTAAGTTTTCTGTGTTCCCTCAGTCTATTAGACTAGTTTCCAAGGCTCCCTCAGAGCTTATTAATAAGCAATAAGCAGAGCTTATTGACTTATTTTGTACCTTGCCAGTTACCCTTGGCAGGTCAAGTCCCAAATTGGACCCTCTTTCACCTCTGTGGACCCCACAGAGGTCCAAAGGTGCCTATTTGGACTGTTTAGATTTCAGGTTTTTACTTAATTGCTTATTGTGGTTTTGTGCTTATTCTAGCTGCTTATTTGGTTGAAACTCACTTAATATTGTTCAATTAGCTCATAGGAACCAGATTTAGCCATAGTGGGTCCCACATAAGCTTATTTGAGCTTATTTCCATTTTCAGTCAACATAAGTCAACTGTCTAGGTTCTTAGCTTATAACTAGCTTATTTTTAAGTTGTAAAATATTTGTTTTCACAAAAGTTATCTATTTTTAAGTATAATATAGTTTGGTAAAAGAAAAATCCAGAAAATACAATATAAAAATAAGTGATAGTTTCTATTTAATTTAATTTAATTTTAATTTTCATTTTTAGATTTTTATTAAGTAAGTTGTGTTTTTATATTTTTAATAATTTCATCTTAGGTTAAAGTAATTATAATAATTTTTTCAGATTTTAATTTTGTCCTTTAGTATTTATTATAATTAATATTAGTTTATTTAGTAATTAATCAATAAATAGGTTTTAAATAGCATAATTAATTTTTATATAGTAACACCTATATTTTATATTTTTCCTAGCTTATATAAGTCATAAAATAATTTTAGAAATTTTCTTGTGATTTATACTGTTCATTTACTAGTTTTCATAATTTAATTAGTTTAATTGGTAATTGTTTAATAATTAGAATAATAATTAGTAAACTAGTTTAAAAATACATAAAATAAAGTTTTTAAAATTTTATAGGATTCCTGTGATGGTTAAATAGTTTTATAAATTTGTTTATAATTTTCTAAGTTAGTTTAGTATTATTTGTAATTTAAAATAGTTTAATTAGTATAATTAATATTAATAGTTTTTAATTAATTAAAAGTTCATAAAAAGACAAAAAGATTTATTTTTATTTTTTATACTTTCTTCAAGTTCTAATTTAAGTTTAGAAATTATTTTTGTAAGTTTTTAGTTTAATTTGTAGTGTTAATCATTTTTAGTTTTTATTTAAGTTAATTTTAATTAAATAGTTAAATAGTTTTTAATTAAATAATTAATAATAAATAATAAAATAATCTAAAAAATAGTTTTCTTTTTAATTTAATTTTATTTTAAGTTTAAGTTTATAGAATTTTCAATTTTAACCCTTGTAGTTTATTTTTCCTTAAAACTCACCTTTTTCTCAGTACGCAGTCGCGTCTGATTTTAAATTGGTGTACGTTTATTAGTTTTAGATATCTAGGTTTCACGTAATCGTTAATATAGTTTTCCTAAGTTATTTTAAGTTATAAAACCCTAGTTAAATCACACACACACACACTTTATACCCTTTCCTGTTCACTTTCACTGATCACAGATTCGTTTTTAATACCATCACAACCTCGTTGGGACATTACGACCCGGGAAAACACTGTATTTCACGGAAGCATTTGTCTTGATTAGTTTGACTTTACTATTGACCATTCACAAGTGGTTGAGAAATAAAAGATAACTAGTTTAAGGCGAATCAAAATTTGGCGCCGCTGCCGGGGAGGTTGTGCGCTTATTTTAAACGATTTCGCGTATTAGTGAGTTTGGATATACATCCATTGTATATTTACCATCTTTTATCTATATTTTTTATAAAACAAAACACAAAAATATTCACCTTTACACCCCTACCTATTTGATTCTTCATTTCTCATCCCCAAAACCCTTTGATTCTACCTTCTTCCACTTATCTCATAATTGATTCTAATGGCATCTCTTGATGACGATTTCTTTAAACAAAGGGCCTGTAAAAGCAAAGTTGAAAAACTTATCGCCTTATCAAAGATATCGAGATGTCATGTTGATTATGATAGACCATCGATTCATATTCCCTCTCCAGTGAGGGAAATGAAACGAGAAACCGGGGTGACAAAGGACCTTGTACTTTCCTCTGACAATGAAAGTGCTAAATACGTCCAACCTACGATTATCCAAGAATCTAAGCTCACAATTGATCCTAACCTTTCACGGTTTACGGTTAAAAGTTTGTCAAGCAAACGTACAGAGCTTAGAGCAGTTACTGAAAAGAACGACTTACCCAATCTTCACATTTATCAAAAACAAAAACCCGAGACCATAACGGAAGTGGTGGAAATTCCTAGCTCTCAGAGCACACCACTTGTCCCACCTCCAGATTTTGTTCCTTGTGTCGGTTGTGGTGAGCCGCTTTTCGGTTTTCCATGTCGTTGGTGTACATGTGTGCAATGTGGTAATGATATTCAAAACGGGAGTTGTTTGTTTTGTGGATCGAGTAATTCATTTGCTTATGATCCTAATCAAAACTCATTCAACGACTCCTCAAATTTTTCCAACTACCCATCACATTCATACGAGCAAGAATCATATTATCCAAATCTCAATGATGCTTCGTATCAAAATACACCAAACCAGACTCAACAGTTTAACTGTTGTGAGTATTGTGGTGGTGCACACTACACTTCTGATTGTCAATCAGGAGACACGCTTGTCTATGAGCAGGTTCCTAATAACAATTATGACTCAAACACATACGACTCACAGCCACATCAGTTCAACTGTTGTGAGTACTGTGGAGGTCCACACTTTAGTTCTGATTGTCAAACAAGGAATCCATTTCCTTGTAACAATTACGACTATTCATTTCAAGACCCACCTCCACAGTGCCAAATAATTCAAGCTACTCCTCACATCCAGCAAGACCCTTATATAGAGGTTCTTAAGAAACTCAAAGATCTTAAGGAGGAGTTGGCTAATATGTCGTCTCACAATGCACCAAGTTCTTCTTGTGTATATTGTGGGGGTCCTCATAATGATGATCAATGTCAACCTTCCGGTTTTGACACATCCACACCCCCACAGTCTCCACTCACTCAATATTCTCGTGATAAATCTATCACGGAATTACTTGCTGAAAAACATGCTGCTAGAGACGAAAGAAGCATGGAAGAATTACTCGTCTTAGAACAAGCAGCTATAACACGTACCAAATTTCAAAATGCTGTTTTTCTCGATGAGGATGATGAAAGTGATAATACCTCATCATGTTCATCAGTTGAGACTCCTTCCATGCATATACAGGGAGAAAAGAATATAACTGAATCACCAGCAGTAGAAATAATGGAACTTGTAGACTCCATTACTGCTAGTCCTTCTCATCTCCCTGAGTATGATGTTATCACACCCGAGGTTCCCACTCACTCTCTGAACATGGGGGACGAGCATCTTGACACTGTTCCTGCAAAGGAATCGGACGAATTCATAAAGTCTAGTGTTGAGAACCTTGTCCCAATCCCAAGTGAGTCACAGGGAATTCTTGATCATGTGTGTGATATTCCTCCCCCTCTTGTCTTTCCAAATAATCATATTGAGATGTTCTCTGATTCTGATGAGAACAATTCTTTATCTTGTGGAGACATAAGTTATGTGGGGGAATTACCTTCTGAGCTTGTCAACTCAGAAGAAGAGAATGAAGAAGAAATTATCCAAGACGAATCTCTTCGTCTTACATTATTAAATGCTAATCTTCTCAATTCTAGAATCGAGGCTTTTAATGAAAAGCCTATTTCATCTCCTATCCCCGTCAAGGATAGTGAGATTTTGATCAATGATTCTATTCCGGAATTGCAAACGTTCCATTTTGATCAAACGGAAGAGAAGATAAGTGGTATCACCACTTCTCATTCTTATAATTCTCTTCCCATTTATGAATCATTTACTTTTGAGGAGTTCCCCAATGAACTCACTCAAATCAATCCCGAATACGAATCATTCACCTTTGAGGAGTTCTCCTGTGAACTCACTCATATCATATCTCTACCGGAGTATGATAATTTCTATTTTGATCTAGGCATACCCATAATATGTCTTGATCAAACGAGCTTAAATGAGGAGATTCATGAAACAATGAATTCTCCTATTGAAGATGAGGAGTTAATCATGATTTTCATCATGACTTTCTTTCTTTTCTTCATATATCCCGTGGCTTATCCTATTCTTCACTCTTTCGGGAGTGAAGACATTATCTTTGATCCCGGCATTCTCATTTATAAATTATGAGCCGGTTACTTATCTCATCGGTGTGGAACTTTCACGTGCTTCAAATGTTTATCCGAACATCTTGAATAAAAGTCCGATTGAGATTGTCTCTTCCACTTACTTCCCCATAGATTTTTAAATTGCTTTTTCTCCCGGTCTGTTCAGGACCTCTTTATTACAGTTAACCGTTCACAAGCGGTTAGCTTGCGTGGTAAACCTGACAGTTTGGGAGAAAAGGAATCAAATACGGGGTCGAGTCAAGCTAGTGACACGGGAATCAAAAACATTAGCAAAAACATGGGCTTGTCACCCGTGTGTAACACCCTAGTGTGGGGGAGATGCCCCACATGTTGTATATATCTCAAAAAAAAAAAAAAAAAAAAAAAAATGTACATATAGTAATAGCTTCTATTTAAGAAGTTTTATCTAAAAAAATAATTGTATGTATATACATCTTAAATAATGGTTAGTTATATTTTCTTCTTACGTTCTAAGTGTTGGTTTAACACCCGGTACTTTGAATATTGAGGACAATATTCAGTTCTAAGTGTGGGGGGAGATTCGTTATTCTAACGAATTTAAACACATGTTCCATCAAGAACCCCCATTTTAGCCAAAATTTTAAAATTTTTTCTCACTTAGAACGCAATAAATGGTTATCAGTCCGCCATGTCTAACCCACATAAGGATTGGCTAATCCAGGAGCAAACGGTTCTTGGTAAAGATAACTCAAACCCGTTGATGGCTTGCAATTTGCCCAAAATTGTATGGTTCCTCAACTCCCCATCATCCTCAAAAGATAATGAGTTGGCTAGCCCGCAAGATTATGGCTTGTGGTAAAGGCCGTAGAAAATCCATAATTGGTAATCAGCTCACCAAGATGTTGACTATTCCATCAAGAGTTGGCTAGTCCAGAAGCAAACGGCTTTTGGTAAAGACTAATCAAATCCGTTGACAGTTGGTGATTTGCTCAAAATCACACGGTTATCAGGTGTGCCACAGTTCTTACACCAGGCTACTCCAGAAGTGATGGCTTTTGGTAAAGAGTTTTGCAAATCCATTAAGTTTTTCTCAAATAGATTGCTAGGGACTAGCAATAGTTTAGTGTGGGGGATTGATGAGGGTCTAAATACTCATCATTTTATACCAATCTGAGCTGCCAAAACATACAAAAACACTCAAATATGTATCAAAATACTTAAAATATCTTAAAGGTGTGTTTTATATGTTTCAAATGCAAAATATGCAAAAACAGATGAAAAACGTACAAAGTTTGCATAATTGGCAGTTTCAGTCCCTCAAGTTTCATAAATTTGCAAAACTAGTCCCTGGTTATTCTAAAAACATGAAAAAGTCATCAAAGGTCCTTTTTAATCATAAAGTTACATATTTAGTCCTTTGGTGCAAAGTTTCATAAAATTACAAGTTTAGTCCCTGTACTTTGCAGATTGACATAAATGGTCCCTGGGATGTAAAAACTTTGAGAAAATCAATTTTGGTCCTTGTACTAATAATATTTTGCAGGAATGGTCCTTGGTGTGAAGTTTGGTGAATTTACATGATTGGTCCCTGAAGTTTCACAGTTTGGCAAAACAGGTCCCTCAAAGTTTCAAACTTGACAGTTTTAGTCCCCGGGTGTTCAAAATGGGAAAATTATCATTAAGGGTCCTAGGGGATTCATAATTGTCACTATTAGTCCCTGGATGAAAAGTTTGGAGAAATTGCATATTTAGTCCCTGAAGTTTGGTGAATTGGCAAATTTGGTCCCCGGATATTAAATATGAGAAATTGTCATTATTGGTCCTTGGGGTATTTAATCCTGGCAAGTTTAGTTCTTATTTAAACTATGAAAATATTACACAACTTGCCCCTCAATTTTTGGAAATTACAATTTAGGTCCTTGTGATAAAACAATAAAAACCAAACGGACCTAATTTTATTATAATCCAAAACCAATCCAAACTACAAACTAACCCAAGCCCACCCTACTTCTTTTTGGCCCAAATGAAATCCAGCCCACCCCCTTGGTCAATACCCGGTCAAACCCACAAACAAAACCACCCCCGTACCCCTTTTCCCTCCATCATACCACCCTCACCACTGCAACTCAAAACCACCATGGTTTCAACCCAACTTGACCACCACCTGTCCCCCAGCTGTCCACCCACTCTCCTACAACCTTCCAAACTAAATTAAAACCCTAAAACCCTCTCCACGCTACCACAGCTGACACCCTTGGACTTTTGGCGCCAAAAAAAAGTAATTTGAATGGTGTGGATTGCTTTGACCTTATCAAGGGCTAGGAAGTGGTGGGAAATACCTCAGTGGGTCCGACAAACTCAGAAGATGGCTATAAAGCAGAAGAGAAGCAGATATGGAGGAGAATTAGTGTAGCTTTAGTTTAATGTAGTCGTAGGTAGTATAGTTTACCATTCAGTTGTAATTTTTACTTTCTAAAGCTTGTATCCTATTCAGTTACTATAATTTAAACTTTATTAAATCTCAATTTCAAATTTTATGTTTTAAGATTCAAAGTTACAATTTTAAGTTTCAAAAATAATGCTCTGTTGTTCAGGATTGTTGATTAGAGACTCATTAGTTCACATAAGCTGGTGACATAGCTTATTTAAGCTATTAGAAACTTTAATAAACAATCTAGTATAAAGAAAATCAAAAATACAAAAATAATAGTGTAAAATGGAAAATTGCAAGAAAGAAGAAGATGGAAGGTGAGCAGGGCATGTATCTGGATGGAAATGACTCAAATGGTTTAGTGACAACCCATTTGAAGTGTTTTTGAACTGTGGTTCTTGTTCTCAGCTCCTTGCCTTAATTTCATTTGTAAGCTCAACTTATGATTTTTAGCAATTTACTTTACTAGTTCTAATTTGTCATCTATTTCTGCTAATGTAAACTTGTTTAATTATCCTAAGTTTAGTTAAATAAATCTGTTTTAACATTAAAGAAGTAGGTTGTAGATGTAAGACTTGAGTTGTAGTGTAAAAGTATGTTTAGAGGTGTGTTTGGATCAAGCTGTTAGTGTAAAAGTATGTTACTATCTGAAATACTTTGTGCTGCATGTCTATTTAGGTTGTTTAAGTTCATATCAGTCACAACATTTAGGCCTTATTAGAGTAAAAGTCAAAATTAACCCTCATCACCCTTGACAGTCCACTGAGTGGATCTGTGAGTGCCATTGTCACCCATTTGGCTTAAAACTTTATCATTTAGCTTATTTTATGTCTATTATAGCTTATCATAACTTAATCAATCAGTAATATAGTTTAGAAATTCACCAAAATCAAACCTAGGTTAGTTTCATAAAAAGTCAAAATCTCCATTTTCAGATTTTTATCAAAATTGTAGGATTTGTTTAGATTTGTCTATTTAGATTTAGGTCTTGTAATTTTGTGGATTAGTAGTCTACCACTTCAACTTCAAGGTCTCAGTACCCTTTCATTTTTGTGATTTTTGTGTGGGCCCCACCAGACCTCCAAAGAAGGTTGCAAGGGAAGAACCTCCCCTGCACCAGGATTTTGTTAAATTTTCATTGGTCATTTGTGACACACCTAGTGGGCCCCACATCAAATCCTTTGGCTTTTTAAATAGCTTACTAGTAGTATTGTTAAGTCCTTAGCTTATTTTGTAGATTAGCTTATCTGTCTTGGCTTATTTGGTCTCATAACTTACCCTGACCTCAGACCCTACACTGATCAATCAGTGTTGAGACCCAAGTTCACAGGTTTACATTTTGCTACATAGTAGGTCCCACCTTGCACTTCTTGGCTTATTGGAAACACCAATAAGCCAACTTTGTAAATCAGACCTTATTTTGGACTTTTGACCACAGTTGGCCACCTAAACCTAGGCTTGTTATTGGTCTGGTTCACTAAGTTTTCTGTGTTCCCTCAGTCTATTAGGCTAGTTTCCAAGGCTCCCTCAGAGCTTATTAATAAGCAATAAGCAGAGCTTATTGACTTATTTTGTACCTTGCCAGTTACCCTTGGCAGGTCAAGTCCCAAATTGGACCCTCTTTCACCTCTGTGGACCCCACAGAGGTCCAAAGGTGCCTATTTGGACTGTTTAGATTTCAGGTTTTTACTTAATTGCTTATTGTGGTTTTGTGCTTATTCTACCTGCTTATTTGGTTGAAACTCACTTAATATTGTTCAATTAGCTCATAGGAACCAGATTTAGCCATAGTGGGTCCCACATAAGCTTATTTGAGCTTATTTCCATTTTCAGTCAACATAAGTCAACTGTCTAGGTTCTTAGCTTATAACTAGCTTATTTTTAAGTTGTAAAATATTTGTTTTCACAAAAGTTATCTATTTTTAAGTATAATATAGTTTGGTAAAAGAAAAATCCAGAAAATACAATATAAAAATAAGTGATAGTTTCTATTTAATTTAATTTAATTTTAATTTTCATTTTTAGATTTTTATTAAGTAAGTTGTGTTTTTATATTTTTAATAATTTCATCTTAGGTTAAAGTAATTATAATAATTTTTTCAGATTTTAATTTTGTCCTTTAGTATTTATTATAATTAATATTAGTTTATTTAGTAATTAATCAATAAATAGGTTTTAAATAGCATAATTAATTTTTATATAGTAACACCTATATTTTATATTTTTCCTAGCTTCTATAAGTCATAAAATAATTTTAGAAATTTTCTTGTGATTTATACTATTCATTTACTAGTTTTCATAATTTAATTAGTTTAATTGGTAATTGTTTAATAATTAGAATAATAATTAGTAAACTAGTTTAAAAATACATAAAATAAAGTTTTTATAATTTTATAGGATTCCTGTGATGGTTAAATAGTTTTATAAATTTGTTTATAATTTTCTAAGTTAGTTTAGTATTATTTGTAATTTAAAATAGTTTAATTAGTATAATTAATATTAATAGTTTTTAATTAATTAAAAGTTCATAAAAAGACAAAAAGATTTATTTTTATTTTTTATACTTTCTTCAAGTTCTAATTTAAGTTTAGAAATTATTTTTGTAAGTTTTTAGTTTAATTTGTAGTGTTAATCATTTTTAGTTTTTATTTAAGTTAATTTTAATTAAATAGTTAAATAGTTTTTAATTAAATAATTAATAATAAATAATAAAATAATCGAAAAAATAGTTTTCTTTTTAATTTAATTTTATTTTAAGTTTAAGTTTATAGAATTTTCAATTTTAACCCTTGTAGTTTATTTTTCCTTAAAACTCACCTTTTTCTCAGTACGCAGTCGCGTCTGATTTTAAATTGGTGTACGTTTATTAGTTTTAGATATCTAGGTTTCACGTAATCGTTAATATAGTTTTCCTAAGTTATTTTAAGTTATAAAACCCTAGTTAAATCACACACACACACTTTATACCCTTTCCTGTTCACTTTCACTGATCACAGATTCGTTTTTAATACCATCACAACCTCGTTGGGACATTACGACCCGGGAAAACACTGTATTTCACGGAAGCATTTGTCTTGATTAGTTTGACTTTACTATTGACCATTCACAAGTGGTTGAGAAATAAAAGATAACTAGTTTAAGGCGAATCAATATCTTTTACAGGTTGATTAGCATGTTACAATTGCATGGATGACGGGTCATATTTCTTAATACTAGTCGTAGGGCCGTGTACAATATTCCCTAACTCTATAAGATCCTACTTCATTCTTATGTCGAGCCGTTAGAAACTCCTAACATGGGATCATTAGAATTCTCTTATGCATTAAATACAACCAAAAATCGTAGTACACCTCCGATCATGTTTCTTAAGACGTTCAAGCAAGTTACCAATGGAAGTCTGCCAGTTTTATTAAGCCTAACATCGAATACAATCATCCGTAACAATTATAAACAAACAATCAACCCATAATCAACATCTAGGTTTCACTACATCTAAGCAAACACAATAAAAATCTAGCCTAGCATGTTAAAGAGAAGACAAGCATAAGATATAATCACACAACACATAGACATATTGAATGATTTGAATGAATATTTATCTTCAATTGAACATGGAAAAATCAAGGGGTTGAAACCCTTGAAAAGCTGTTAAATTCGTCTAGGGTTTATTCCCTCAAAGTTGCACACTAATGAATGAAAATTGGAAAACTATATATAGAGTTTACACCTTGACAGCGTCACGTTATAGCTTGTGACGCCGTCAACTCGCCGCCATGATGAAATTCGTATTGCCTAGATCCACTTCTGACGCTGATACGTGGGAATTGCGCCCTCGCAACAGGTTTTACCTCTCAAGAGATCTTGAGAAGCTTACAACCCCCACCAGGCAGTGTACCTGATCGTTGTAGTATAGTATAGTGACAAGTACCGGGGGATTGATCATTCAACTCAGGAATAGTGTCGCTAGGATTAGAAAGCCTACTAAACAAGGTCTAGAGGTGAGGGATGATTCTTTTTGTATTTTTATATTTTATGAAAGCAAGTAAAATCTCAGGTTTTGAAGGAGTGGGCGGAATTAGTTGCTAGCCAACTAACCCAATTAAAAACTAATGCAATCAAAATAAAATAACAAAAATGAAAATAAAACTAATTATACTAATGTGGTGCAAACAATAATGAGGAAAGTTGTGTTTACTTAGACTTCATTACTCCCTAGATATCTTTTACAGGTTGATTAGTTTGTTACAATTGCATGGATGACGGGTCATATTCCTTAATACTAGTCGTAGGGCCGTGTACAATATTCCCTAACTCTATAAGATCCTACTTCACTCCTATGTCGAGCAGTTAGAAGCTCCTAACATGGGATCATTAGAATTCTCTTACGCATTAAATACAACCAAAAATCGTAGTACACCTCCGATCATGTTTCTTAAGACGTTCAAGCAAGTTACCAATGGAAGTCTGCCAGTTTTATTAAGCCTAACATCGAATACAATCATCCGTAACAATTATAAACAAACAATCAACCTATAATCAACATCTAGGTTTCACTACATCTAAGCAAACACAAAAAAGATCTAGCCTTGCATGTTAAAAAAAAGACAAGCGAAAAATATAATCACACAACACATAGACATATTGAATTATTTGAATGAATACTTATCTTCAATTGAACATGGAAGAATCAAGGGGTTGAAACCCTTGAAAAGCTGATAAAATTCGGACTTGGGTTTATTCCCTCAAAGTTGCACACTAATGAATGAAATTTGGAAAACTATATATAGATTATACATTTTGACGGCGTCATGTATTAGCTCGTGACACCGTCAACTCGCCGCTATGATAAAATTGTATTGCCTAGATCTATTTGTGACGTCGTCATGTGGAGAAATGCTCTAGGCCGTCACTAATAGTTGGACCCTGACGGCCTTTGTGACGCCGTCAGGCCATAAGCTTGCAAACTTTCTGGGCCGTCACATTATAAGTTCCATATCCACCTGTTTTGTTACTCTTGACTATGTCATGTGTAGAGGCTTGACGCCGTCAGGTACTATTCCAGCAAGGAATTTTGAGACTTAGCCGTTTTCTTCACTTTTGTGCTCCAAAAACGTCCAAAATGCTTCCTTTTCCAGATTTCTCTCCAAAAGTACCTAAAATGACAAAAGGAACGATTTAGGGAAATATTTGATCAAATAATCTTGAATTCGGACTTAAATGACCCCTTAAAAGCGGTACACTTTTTGCCTCATCAGACGCCGTCATGTAGAAAATCACTCTGGGCTGTCACGTGTGTTTGGACCCTGACGGCCTTGGTGACGCCGTAAGGCTAATAAGCTTGAAAACTCTCTGGGCTGTCACGTTATAAGTTCCACATCCACCTCTTTTGTAACTCTTGACGCCGTCACTTGTAATACCTTGACGCCGTCAGGTACTGTTCCAGCAAGGAATTTTGAGACTTTGCCGTTTTCTTCACTTTTATGCTCCAAAAACGTCCAAAATGCTTCTTTTTCCAGATTTCTCTCCAAAAGTACCTAAAATGACAAAAGGAACGATTTAGGGCAATAATTGATCAAATAATCTCGAATTCGGGCTTAAATGACCCCTTAAAAGCGGTACACTTTTTGCCTCATCAAATACCCTTACACTTGAGATTTGCTTGTCCTCAAGCAAAAGCGCTTTTATTCTAATCAAAATACAAGTTAGGGGTCATTTAACATTAATATAAAAGTAATTACAACAAATAATCGTTCCACTAAAACCCAAAAACAAGTACAGAGGTCATACACTAGCACCTCACAAATAGTGTTTAGATACTCACATCTCTCGGGTGTAATAAAGTATATATCACAATAAGAAAATGGAAAACATCTCTCACTACCTGTCATAGCAAATAGATTACCATAGGCTTGGGAAAGGATCAAACCTCCACCACTTGGCGTAAGCACCTAGGATAAACTATCAAAGAGGTCTTTTAAAGGGTTATAACGTTAGGTGTAGGGATATGAAGAACACGGTTTTGTTGGATAAAGGCAATATTTACTGGTGGCGAGTTAATCATCTTGGTTAATTACATGTACAATATGGCGTTGCTAAGCCAAGACTAGACTCGACTTAAGCTAATAAATCAAAAATAACAAAAACATAAAACAAACATAGAATGAAACGGGATGGTAGTCCGTCTGTTTTTCTCTCTCTTTTTTATTTTTTTTTATTATTATTTTTTGCATACACTTTTACCCTACCATCTAAAATAATACAGCATAGAGAATGTACATTCCCCTTACACTTTAATTTTTACATACTTTACAATAAACTACTCTAATGACTCGAATCAAGATAATCAAAACACTTTAAGTACTTTTTAAGATTAACGCACATATGTGGGTAATAATTTGATGTTCTTCCCCATTACTCCATAACACAAGTACTTTACCCATGAGTCCCAATCGTCCCAAAACAATATGTAAAAGACATGACTCGACTTAGCAACCATGTAATCAATTAGACAATTAACTAAGAGTTTAAACATTTAACAATAATGCACTAAAGATGAGTGCATACACGGAAGGCTAAGGCGATTTGGGTGTACATTTGGGTGGGTTGTAACAAATTCTTCCTTCAAGTAAGATGCTTAAAGTTAGAAACGAAAAGATAGGTTCGGAGGGGTGTACTAGGGGTATCGCGTACTAAAAATGAGTACAACGCTAAGGTGTGGGAAAATTAATTGACTTTACTAGTCAGGTAATATGACTTAAATGGTCAAGTAATTATAATACGGGTTTAACACAAGGGTGATCCTAATGCCTCTTATCATGCAGTAGATCCTACTACACGAATGTAGTCTCACTAGCAGTCTCGGGATGCATCACTAACGAAACTAGAATCTAAATGCTACCGGTAACCTCATAAGCACTAGTAATGAATGCTTTTCCTATCAAATCTAAAGGCGAACGTCACATATTTGGGTGGAAAATTTTTCTGAATGGTACGGTTTTGTGCTAGTCATACAACTCCTATCCATGAGATGCTTGTTAAGGCTAAAGTTTCACTCCTAAATGTTGTAAAAAATTTTAAATTTAGCGCTAAAATTACACTAACAAGTATTTCTCTTAGTTTTATTACACACCTACCATCGAACAAACAAACTCAAGTGCAATTGTATCCTATAAGGTATCATCATTTACCCTCCCCTTACACTTAGGATGAACATTGTCCCCAATGTTCAATTAGAGGATGTAAAAGTAAAATAGGTAAAAGAATGAAAACAAATACTCCCCTGATTCGTTCGGTGTGGATAGTGTGTCAACAAGGTTAGATCTTCCTCCAAGAAAATGAACGTTCAAAGCTTCCCTTCCAGTAATATAAATCATCTTCTTGTCATATATAACCTGTTAAACCTGAGAAAACAATCAAGGCAACCTCGCGTAAAATCGGCGGCAATCTATATACTAACAAATCCTAGAAAGCAATTTAAGATATAATGCTTGTGGAATGATTGTTTTCAGATTTCCTGGAGTTTATAAAACTAAAGAATTAACAAAAACTTTAAGACTCCGTTAGAAAAACAAAACTCGCAAAATTTCCAGAATTTTACACTTGACGTCGTCAGGTGTTAAACCATGACGCCGTCAGAAGTGACCTGCAGAAATCTTTATGTTAAGTTTCCGGAAAATTTCTGGAAAAACTTATGTCCTACATCCTGGAAAATCCTACAAAACATCATTATGACTCGATACAAGCATTTGACTCTAACAATTACTAATATACATGTTCATTTAATATTGTGGCGAATCATGATCATTTTCGTTCTTATAAACAAATTTGGGGTTTCCTCTTACACTTAGCTTTTGCAAAATACCTTTATATGAAGTTAAGACGAAGTTAAACAACAAAACAAAGCATTTTCACAATTTAATTGAAACATGATCTACCAACAATAAAAATAAAACATGCATACGGAAACAAATAACATCAAACAAATAAAAATCAAACAAATAAAAACACACAAAACATGGGTTGCCTCCCAAGAAGCGCTTTTCTTTATTTACGAGTCTTCTAGCTAGACTCAAGGTCATGGGTAATTACGTGACCTCATCTCTGGTCACACTCTCTAGGTCATCTCCAGTCTTAGTTTTGTATTCCGGACCTAGTTGCAAACATTCCTTGTAGAAACCGAGTATTCTACTCATGACATAATCTACTCCTCTACGTCTATCCTCATCATTCCTATAGTAAACCGCTTGCTTGTGTTCCTTTTCTAGGTTTGATAGAAGACGGTATTGTTCAATCTTATAGGGCATTTGGTAAGCAATCTCATCGTTCTCATCCTTGAATCTAACTATCCCTAGGGACGGGTCATAACTCATCTTAGAGGCCTCAACAAACGGTTTTCCGAACACTACTTGACTTAGGCAACCATCTATTACCGGACGAATATCCTCTACAATCACAAAGTCGGTAACATAAGTGAAGTTTCCTACAAAGACATGTAATCCTTTCACTCTTCCTACAAAGTTGCTCATCCAATTCGTGTTAGGCATCATCCTATACTCAAGTTGCTTCTTCATTACCCAATTATAATAGGTCCTAGTCATGATGTTTATAGGAGACCTAAGATCGATATAAGCTTTCCACCCATGCATATGCCCAATGTTGCACGGTATTTTGATGTTAGAGGGATCACCTACTTTAATAAGGGGTGAACCAAGGACGTATGGTGTCTCGGGATCATCGAATAGATCCTTGTTATATTCCCGTTCTTCCTTGGTGGGTAACTTATCAAAGTATTCTTCTACGTTTTCTACTTCCTCTAACTTTTCGTCCTTAATATCCTCAACTTCCTTAACCTCATCCTTAGTCCCGGTTTCTATTCCAACTTCATCCTTGTTACTTTCTTCTATATTCTTATCTATTGGCTTAATGGTGACAACGTTGACAAAGTGGTCTTGTTTGGATGATGAGGGGTCCTTAACTTGGATTCCGCTATTAGTGTCCCTAGTGTCCTTCCTAGGTGTAGTTAGCACTTGGTTGTTGAGGGCTTTCAACAAGTTGTCAATCTTATTGGTCATCTCCGTTTGTTGTTGATTGAATTCGGTTTCAAAGTTAGCTATGCGAGCTTCTTGAGATGCCATAAACTTGGACATCAATCCTTAAAGATTATTGGTACTACCATAGTTATTGGAAGGATTGTTGTTGAAAGTATGGTTAGAGGGTGGACCGTTTGGTTGGTAACGATTAGGTGGATTGGAAGGATTGTTTTGGGGCATGTTTTGGTTTTGTTTCCACCTAAGATTCGGGTGATTTTTCCAAGAAGGGTTGTAGGAATCACCGTAAGGGTTTAGCTCGCGCTTGAAAGTGTACCACTTGTCTCCCGCTTCGTCGGTACGCGAGGATGCGTAATCCGCAAAAGCTTGTCCAGGGAGTTCCACGCAATCACGAGTGTCATGGGGACCACTACATAATTCGCATGAAGAAGTGATTTTGTTTACTTGGCTTGAAGGCTTAGGAGCTTCGTAGGATTTCATGAGAAACTTGATTTGGTCCTCAAGTTGCATGATCCTATGGTCGGGAGTGCTAGAATTGTTCGAAGGCAAAGATATTGCCTTGACCGTTTTGTTCAAATCACGGGGATCATTCCAACTTTTGTTGTCATAGAGAGCAAGATCTTCTATGAGTTCCCATGATTCTTCCGCACTTAGATCACGTAGCTTACCACCGGCCGATTGGTCAATGGTTCGCCTTGTGGAAAGATCAATATGGTCATAGAAGATTTGAACTTGGAGCCAAAGATCTATGCCATGATGAGGGACTTTTTGGAGTAAGTCCTTGAAATGAGTCCATACTTCATATAGAGTTTCACCTTGAAGTTGTTAGAACATCAAGATATCATTTCTAAGCTTGGTAGTTCTCCCCGGTGGGAAAAATTGAGCAAGGAAACGAGTGGTGAGATCATCCCATGAGGTGATGGATCCCGCAGGTAATCGTTCAAGCCATTGACTAGCTTGATCACGTAGAGAGAATTGGAATAGACGTAATCGGGTAGACTCTCTAGTTGCAACATCAAGGTCTATGGAATCTACGATTTTAAGGAAATCCTTGAGATGCTGATTAGGATCTTCGGAACAAATTCCATGGAATGCACATCCGATTTGCACCAACCGGACGGTGTTGGATTGCAAGGGGGACACATTGGCTCCTTGAGTGAGCTCAATGGTGTTTCGATAGCCTTGGTGGCTAGGACGGGAATATTCTCCCAAAGTTCGGGGCCTAGGAGGTTGGTTTGCTAGTGGTGGGTTTTGTGGGTGGTTTTGTTGTGGTGGGTTGATGGGTTCAAAGATGTTACCACCTTCCATGATGTCGGATGGTAAAGGTTACGAACAACGAAACGAAGAAATGAGATAGACTAAAGAAAACCTAAAAATAAAAATAAAACCTTACTAGAAAGGAATCTAGCAAGTAGACCTAATAAAAAGAAATCCTAACCTAGACAATAACTATTCCCCGGGCTGCAGCGCCAAAAACTTGATACGTGGGAATTGTGCCCTCGCAACAGGTTTTACCTCTCAAGGGATCTTGAGAAGCTTACAACCCCCACCAAGCAGTGTACCTGATCATTGTAGTATAGTATAGTGACAAGTACCGGGGGATTGATCGTTCAACTCAGGAATAGTGTCGCTAGGATTAGAAAACCTACTAAACTAGGTCTAGAGGTGAGGGATGATTCTTTTTGTATTTTATATTTTATGAAAGCAAGTAAAATCTTGGGTTTTGGAAAAGTGGGTGGAATTAGTTGCTAGCCAACTAACCCAATTAACTACTAATGCAATCAAAATAAAATAAAAGAAATGAAAATAAAACTATTATACTAATATGGTGGAAACAATAATGAGGAAAGTTGTGTTTACTGAGATTTCATTAATCCCTAGATATCTTTTACAAGTTGATTAGCTTGTTACAATTGCATGGATGACGGGTCATATTCCTTAATACTAGTCGTAGGGCCGTGTACAATATTCCCTAACTCTATAAGATCCTACTTCACTCCTATGTCGAGCCGTTAGAAGCTCCTAACATGGGATCATTAGAATTCTCTTATGCATTAAATACAACCAAAAATCGTAGTACACCTCCGATCATGTTTCTTAAGACGTTCAAGCAAGTTATCAATGGAAGTCTGCCAGTTTTCTTAAGCCTAACATTGAATACAATCATCCGTAACAATTATAAACAAACAATCAACCCATAATCAACATCTAGGTTTCACTACATCTAAGCAAACACAATAAAAATCTAGCCTAGCATGTTAAAGAGAAGACAAGCGTAAGATATAATCACACAACACATAGACATATTGAATGATTTGAATGAATACTTATCTTTAATTGAACATGGAAGAATCAAGGGGTTGAAACCCTTGAAAAGCTGTTAAAATTCGTCTAGGGTTTATTCCCTCAAAGTTGCACACTAATGAATGAAAATTGGAAAACTATATATAGAGTTTACACCTTGACGACGTCACGTTATAGCTTGTGACGCCGTCAACTCGCTGCCATGATGAAATTCATATTGCCTAGATCTACTTCTGACGCCATCATGTAGAAAATCACTCTGGGCCGTCACGTGTGTTTGGATCCTGACGGCCTTGGTGACGCCGTCAGGCCAATAAGCTTGAAAACTCTCTGGGCTGTCGCGTTATAAGTTCCACATCCACGTCTTTTGTAACTCTTGACGCCGTCACTTGTAATACCTTGACGCCGTCAGGTACTGTTCCAGCAAGGAATTTTGAGACTTTGCCGTTTTCTTCACTTTTATGCTCCAAAAACGTCCAAAATACTTCCTTTCAAGATTTCTCTCCAAAAGTACCTAAAATGACAAAAGGAACGATTTAGGGCAATAATTGATCAAATAATCTCGAATTTGGGCTTAAATGACCCCTTAAAAGCGGTACACTTTTCGCCTCATCAATACATAAAGTAAAATGTACAAGTTACTTGTAATCATAGTTTGTCTCAACATACATTCAACACCTCTCAACGTCTCGAGTCCTCGTATGCTACAACACAGGTTCGTACATGTTTGTTATGTGGCATTATGATCAAACCCTTGACCATCCATTTAGAATGACTAAAATACTTTTAGAGTCTTTAATTATTTTAGGTGTCAAAGTACACTTTAGGTGTTAAATAGAATAAGTGCCACATTAGGTATCTAGATAATATTATTAAGTTTACAATATATAAAAATGTGTCTTATAACAACATAAGTACATAAAATATTTTTAGGAACTTACTAAATATTATATAGCAAGCTAATACATTTTCTAGTAACTTTACAAGTTTAGTTTCATATATATTTTAATCATAAATAGAAATATATACATGACATCATGGCATGCATCATGAGCATTTATGGAAAGATTTCCATATATAGAAGTTGACTTTCCATAAGATCTTGATATGACTAGAGATAAATATAGAAGTTGACTTTCCATAAGATCTTGATATGACTAATATAGTAAGATATTTAGAACATGGTTTTGGGACATGGTTTTGGAAAACCTCTTTGTTTGTTTACATATAAATAAAAGTTCATGGTTTACTCATGAACTTGATGATGAAAAGATGAAAAAACACACACATATATAAATTAGTAGAAAACCATGTAGAAACATCAATGAATCACCCTTTACATAATGATCATAATGTTACTAACTCTCATTATGTTGTAAGCATACTTCATGATCCACCAAGAAGGTTAGAAGATCTTGAAGTCATCATTCATTCAAGCATACCAACATATGAAGATTCAAGGGCACTTGACATCTTCAATGATTGAAGACTTCTTATTCAAGAAGTTCATTTAGATTAGACATCTATATCCATTAGACATATATGTCTTGGATCATCATTGTATCATCACAATATAGATTAGATGGTTTATGTGTTTGTGCCATAAAACACAAGGTTTCTATGTTGGGCCACAAAACATAGTGGGAGTGGTTGTACCCTTGGGAAAGAACTCGACATCTAGCTTAGTGTCGAAAATATTATAGGCGACGATAGGAGTGGTTGTACCTTTGTAAAAGAACCCGATATTTAGCTTTGTACCGGATAAAGTGTAAGCGACGATTGTAAGGTTTTCTCCGCTGAGAAGGGAGGTTGTTGATCTAGTGAAGTAACTCTCGAGTTGCGTACTCGAGGAGTGGAGTAGGGCGAAGAGGAGATCCGTGACCGAACCACTATAAATCCTCGTGTTCGGTTTGCACTTTCCTTTTACTTATTGCTTTACTTTAATGTTTTCATTATGTGATTGTTTGTGTTGTGACTTATTGATTATGCTTGTGTGATAACATGTCTTAAGTTTATGCTAGCCATAAACTAAACTTAACATCTTTCATATTAGAACAAGCTAAGAATGAATATTTGATACAACAAGTTTAAAGAGTTTTAAACGGGTAATGTATTCACCCCCCCCCCCCCCCTCTACGTTTTCACATTCCTATTAAGCATTGGTTAGGCATTTAGCACCTAGCGGTGATCCATCATACTCACTGTATTTTATATTGTCTTGTTAACC
Organism: Artemisia argyi; assembly: GCA_030686995.1. Taxonomy (NCBI): domain Eukaryota; kingdom Viridiplantae; phylum Streptophyta; class Magnoliopsida; order Asterales; family Asteraceae; genus Artemisia; species Artemisia argyi. Next base: position 35,396,579 of record CM060676.1, on the reverse strand, counting down.
ATGATTCGATATTAACGTCAACTATGGAATTAGATGTCAAGATGCCGACAAAAAGCTCCATCGGTCAACAGTTTTAGACAAAGAAGAGGATTGAGGATCCCGGCACCGCCATCTATCAACCGGTTACACGATGTGTTCGCTTGGAAACTAAGAAACACAAAGATCAATTGATGGTTTTTTTTTTTTTTTTTTTTTTTTTTTTTTTTTTTTTTTTATTGTTACATTAAGTGTTTTCTTTCGTTCGTCATCGACAAAAGTAGTAGTGGTGAGGTTTATGTTTGCTGGTGTTATGTATGCTTCTTCTGTTTTTATGCATCATTTCCCGTTGGTAAAGTCCAAACATAGAAGCTATTTTGTTGAGGCATAACTGGTAAAATAATTCGGGTAAGACATTAATTTGATGTGGATGAATAAAAAACCTTCTTTCTCTCTTCTTTTTTCTCCTACCTCCCTCTAAATTTCTTCCAACCAAACTCCACCATCTCTAAATAATTTCGGCGGTCGGTTTCGGCCGGCCGTCCGGACCTCTTTTGTGTTTTCCCTTTCTTTCAATAAAAATCCTTACCCATAGATCTGTCATCTCCCATCTGTCGCTGCTCGCTGCGGCCGGTCGCTGCCGCCACTGTTGTTCTGCTCAGATCAGTTGCCTCCCGGACTCATCTGCTCAGATCTGTTGCGGTCCGTCATCGATGGCTTGATGCTGCCTTGGGTTTTGACTTTTGATCTGTTAGGTTTAGGTCTGGCTCCTTTAAGGATGCTTAGTTTTATCTTCTTTGTATGTTTTATGTACTTTATGTATTTTTGTCAAGCTACACCTTCATATGGTTGTGTCTACCAAAAGCTCACTCTGGTGATTCCCCCAACCCTTGTATGGTGTTGCTGTAGGCTGTCACAACTATTATGGTGTATGTCTTGTTTTGGCTTAACTTGTTATGTTCGATGTAACTTGTTGTATTCAAATTTGCTCCATTTGTAAGGCGTGAAATGAAATCTCTGTTCAAAAAAATAAAATAAAAAACCTCCGTGTAAATAACCTCCTTTTTTTTTTTTTTTTTTTTTTTTTTTTTTTTTTTTTTTTTTTTAAGTAACAATATCAAATGCAATCTTGTATTTCACATGGAGAGAACACATAACTTATGTGTAGATATTGGGTCAGCCCAACCCAAGCTGAAACTATGAATTTAGCCCATCAACAAAAAACACATGGTGAAAACTGAGACATTTGTCAAAATAATATCCACAACATTAAACTCATTACTCACTTGTTAATGTTACCGACGAGAGGCCCAGAATGTTGTATATTCTATACTAGTTGACTGTAAGGGTGCGATTGGTATACTATCCGGAATCACTAATGGTATGACTTTGATTAAAGGGATGTATGAGATTGAGGATATTAATTTCATTAGTTTTGTTTGATATAAAATTATGGGAGATGATTTGCACACTCCAAATTCTTATTGGGACACTCCAGTTTACAAGCGGTTAAAGCATTATGTTAATAATGTACAAGTATCTAATGCATTTATTGGAGTGTCCCAATCAATATGAAATGTGTGCAAATCAATTCCCTAAAATTATATGTATGGGTATCACATTAAATAAGAAGCACTTATGCTATTAGTTTTGTGGTAGAAATAATAATAAATGTGGGTCCCACGAGAATGACAAACAAAAGGCACCCTTCTCCCATGGTTTGAATCTATGATTGTTAGAATGATAGGCTATTAATAAAACTCTAACCAAACATTTAATATGACTATGATTGTCATTACTTGATTCCTATATACCTCAACCAAACGCCTCCTAGAATATGGCATCTCATTCCTTAACAACCAGCACAAACTTGAGACTTCAAAATCTGTTTTCATCAAAATCCCAAATAAATTTTGCACTAAAATCATCTAGTCTAAGAATACCCACAACAAGATTTTGCTCATCTATTCGGTCTATGGGTTCTTCCTCATCATCACAGAAACCAGAGTCTACTACTCAAGGTCTCTTATTTTCTGCTTTAAGATTCCATATTTATACTAGTATCTTGTGGTTATCCAGTTATTTATATTTAACGAAATGATTGGATGAATGAAAATATGTTTATTTATGTCTAAATTTACGTAGGGCATTTTTGGCCACACAATTTTAGGCATATAAAATCATTTCTCTTATATTTATGTGATAGGAACTCAAATATCAAGTAAATTCGATGAACAAATTAGTACATTCTGAGCTACATAATTCAGGGGTTTTTGTGTTGAAAAGGGGGTGTTTGGATTAACAAGTTTACGGCTTGTGACCTAATTTTAATTTGGAAAGGTTCTCACTTATTTTGGATTCTGAGATGATCAACTTGAGCTTATGATTTAAGTCCATGAGCTCGACTTGATAAGCTCATAAGTCAAAAAAATTGGGCTTACGAGCTTTTACCAAATCAGATAAACCAGAAAAATAAACTAACCCAAACACCCCCTAAATAAGATAGCTTTTGGGTGTTTTGGGAATGACATTGCTTTACATGTTTTTGTGTTTATTAGGGGTGTTTGGCTTAGCCCTTTAAAGCTGATTGTATCATTTTTGACTTGCACATAATCAATATTTAGTGCTTGGATATTGTTAGAATTATTCCTGTTGTATAAGCAGAATTTGATTAACTATAAAACATCTAATCACATCCGTGATCCGAAACACTATCTACCGCAGGTAGTTTTTGTTACGATTGATTACTAAAATATTATCCCATTGAATTTTATCACTTTCAAAACACAATACCAAACATGGATTAGTAATTGTATTTGGCTCAAATGAGGAGCTAATAATATTACAAACTATACGAGATAGATGGAGAGAATTTATTCTGTAAAACAGCTTGAATTTTTCTATTTCTCATATTCAGAGTCTCTGTTTGATCGTTGTCAGGGGGTGGAAACACCGATTATAAATCTGTTAGTGATCAAGAATGGAAAAATAAGCTTACCGGAGAACAGTTTTACGTAACTCGTCAAAAGGGGACAGAAAGGGCCTTTACCGGGTATGTTAGCTTCTTCCATATAAATCCTTGCATGCTTCTAGCCTGTTGTGTGCAAAATGGGCGGGTTGGGCAGATTGGGTGACGGGTCAAGATGGGATGGGTTGGGATTGAAACATGCTCCTTTTAGCACGGGTCAAAACAGGCTAAATTGAGTTGACATACAAATTATTTTTTTCCGTGTTTTATACCAGTAGGGAGTGCTTGGGATTACTTATTTGAAACTGTTTATTTTGCAAAGTAAGCTATTATGTAGTATCAAACTTGCTTATCTTTTAGTCCTATATGCTAAAATAAACAGTTTCTTCCAAACACTCAAAACTACTTATTTGCTTAAAAAATAACCGGTTAAGTAGATTAACACCTGAATAAGCAATCCAACAACCTCTTCATGTGTTAATTATGACTATTATAGTAATAATCTAAATCTACGAGACTAGTTGGGCTAACCACAATCCAAATCGAACCGTTGACCCGTAAATGGGTCGAATTTGACACCTGCAATAATTTATGATGTTTCCATGATTGATGTTCAGGGAATACTGGAACACCAAAACTCCTGGGACTTACCATTGCATTTGTTGCGACACTCCACTATATGAGTAAGTTATCTGGCAAAGTAACAAAACGTATACGATTCTTAATTTTTGATTGTTGTTTTAAGTTGACACAAGCTGTGGGTTCTTAAGGTCATCGACCAAGTTTGATAGTGGAACTGGTTGGCCATCTTACTATCAGCCGATAGGAGACAATGTGAAGACAAAGTTAGACCTATCTATCATTTTCATGCCCCGACAAGAAGTTGTATGTGCAGTTTGTGAGGCTCATCTTGGTCATGTATTTGACGATGGACCTCCACCTACTGGGAAACGTCATTGCATCAATAGGTATGTGATTTGTGTGGCACTTTTAGTGTTTAAAAAACCGAAATGTTTATTTCTGCTGTAATTTAGGGAGTAAGTGTTTTGTTTTTGCAGTGTTTCCCTCAAGTTGAAGCCAAAGTAGGAAAAATTCAGGAACTTGAGCCAGCAATACGTCACAAGAAAATTTGGTTCTTTTTGTTCTTGTACTCTTTCTATCTGTATTGTAAATGGTCAAGTCTTGATGTTAATACAGAGACATGGATGTGCTAGTCGATGCACCAAAATCATATTTGTTGTGTTTATAAACAATGTAGTAGATCTTGCTATGTTCTTCATTCTGGTTTTCAATTTTTTCATTAGAGTAGTTATGTCTCATTCGGAGCATGTATATTGACTTCTCAGTCAGAGACGGAGACAGTGGGGGAGCCAGGGGGTGCTCGGCCCCCTCCAACACGCCCAATCGCTTTGCTATTTACCTTATAAAATTTAAGCATATGACGCAATTATAGGCAAATGACCCCCCTAACCTTTGGGAAAAAATTTCGGCCCCCCTTATTCCTAATTCCTGGCTCCGTCCCTGTTCTCAGTATTATTTCTTGGTAGAGCGGTTCATGCCTAATTGATTGTAATGATAACTTCGGCCACCTATATCTAATAAGAGCACGAAAGTAATGTCTTAACAATTCTTGCCAAATCACGCCACACCATTTTCTCTTTCCTATTAGCCCCTCACCACTCAAGTCTTGGACCTCGGTCCTTGTAGTAGATCATTCCTCGCCAGTCACCACTATAGAAGTGCGAGTGACCACACCATTGTAGCAGATCATTGTCACACCATTTTTCTAGAACGTTATGGGCCTTGTGTCCAAAGTTACCACACCATTGGCCAACGTTTTTAGTGTTGTTGCGACAACACTTTTGACTTAGTGTGTGTGTTTGTCTTGGGTGTCTTACAATGAGTTCGGTTTTCAAGTGTTATGAGTCTCGAAAAGGCGCTTAGATGTTATCCGAATGTGGTAACAGTTTTTTATGACTTACGATACCATGCCGTGAGCTCTTGTGTTGTGCGACATGTACACCAAGTGAAGGAGACAAAAAACAACGGTGAAGCATGTGGCAGAATGGAAATGGATCAAGTGTGACCGAACTCTATGTCTGACGTGTATACCGGAAGGGCATTGCTGTGGAGGATGCTCTAACCGGACACAAAATTGACTAAACTATCAAATTATATATGTGAAATAAATGCTTTTTACCTTAAAATAAAAAGGGCTATACAATATGGTTACAAATCTACAAGAGAGTTCTTATACATAGGACTAGACTAATTTTATGAAAAAGATCTGTTTGGTAGAGGGCCGTTAGATTTTTATTATAAAAATAATCTCTTATAAAATACGTAGCTTCGTTTAAATGCATCAACTTTAAGCTTTTATTTCAAACAAATATATTTTAAATGAAAAGATGATTCATAAATCTTTTTAAACATTTTGGAGCTGTTAAAACTTTAAATTACTGATATACCCATCAAAATTTGTTTAAAATTATAAATATGTCTTTTTATGTCATCTTATATCTTATAATTACATTCAAAACTAACTTAACACTTTTATTAAAAAAAAAAAGTTATAGTAACTTTTAGCTCATGTTAACAGATTTACATGTTACACCCATAGAGAAAAGTTCTTTTGTGGATCAAGTTTTTTCTACAAACTGAGGGACAAATCACTACAATTCATCTAGTTTGATCTAATGCTAGGGATTAACCTAAGATTTTCCATGGAAACCTAAGTCCATGTTTTTTTTTTTTTTTTTTTTTTTTTGGTTTTGTCTTTTTTTATTTATTCATTCTTTTTCTTTTTCTTTTAACTCACGTGATACTCTTTTTTCTTTTTTCCTTTTTCTTTTGCTTTTTTTTAAATGACGTATTCTGTAAATCAAGTTTTTTCTTTTTCTTTTTTTTAATCACGTTTTTTTAAATACATTTTTTTTAAATAAATTGATGTTTTTTTTCACTTTATTACGTTTTTGTCTGTTTTCACATGTTTATATACGTTCTCAGATGTTTTGTCCGTTTTCGTCCGTTTTTTTACGTTTGCGTTTGTTTTCAGACGTTTTCGTCCGTTTTTATACATTTTCGTGCGTTTTTTTTTTTATTTTTTTTTTACATTTTCGTCTGCTTTAAGACGTTTTTGTCCGTTTTCAGCAATTTTTATACGTTTTCAGACGTTTTTGTCTGTTTTCATCCGTTTTTATATGTTTTGGTTCATTTTGGTACGTTTATGTCCGCTTTTTTGCGTTTTAGTCCGTTTTTACACGATTTTGTCCGTTTTTATATGTTTTCATCAGTTTATATCCGTTTACATTGGTTTTCGTCTATTTTCTTAAGTTTTCATCCGTTTCAGATGTTTTCGTTTGTTTTTATACATTTTCAGACGTTTTCGTCTATTTCCTACATATTCGTCTGTTTTCTTACTTTTTCGTCTATTTTTATAGGTTTTAGTCCGCTTTTAAAATTGTTCAGACTTTTTCAGACGTTTTCATACATTTCTGAATATCACAAGTGATATTCTGTGATACTGAGACGTTTTTGTACATTTTTGTCCGTTTTCAAATATTTTCGTCCATTTTCATACGTTTTCGGCAGTTTTTATACGTTTTCAAACGTTTTACCCGCTTTTTCGTCTGTTTTTTTACGTTTTTCAAACGTTTTCGTCCATTTTAGACCTTTTTTTGTCCGTTTTAATATGTTTTCGTCCGTTTTTATCCATTTTCATACGTTTATAAACGTTTTCGTCCGTTTTTATGTATTTTTGTCCGTTTTCGTTTGTTTTCATACGTTTTCAGCAGTTTTTATATGTTTTTGGCAGCTTTTTATACGTTTTCATCTGTTGATCTGTTTTCAACAATTTTTCATATATTTTCGTTCGTTTTCAGGCGTGTTTTTACAGTTTCATACGTATTTGTTCGTTTTATTATGTTTTCGTCCGTTTTTATGCGTTTCTAAATATCACAATTGATATTCTTAATATCATAAGTGATCTCCTGTGATATTCAAAATATCACTTGTGATATTAAGAATGATATTCATAAACGTATGAAAATAGACGAAAACGAACGAAAACGTAAGAAAGTGAAAATCACTTGTGATATTCTGAATATCACTTGTAATTTTCTGAATATCACTTGTGATTTTCATGTTACAAAACATTAGTTGAAAATTAATTGTGATATTCTGAATATCACTTTTGATTTTCTAAATGTCACTTGTGATTTCCTGAATATCACAAGTGATTTTCTACTAATGTTTTGTAACATGAAAATCACAAGTGATATTCTTAATATCACAAGTGATATTCAAAAAATTACAAGTGATATTCATGTTACAAAACATTAGTTGAAAATCACTTGTGATATTTAGAATATCACTTGTGGTTTTAATGTTACAAAACATAAGTTGAAAATCATTTGTGATATTCAGAATATCACTTGTGATATTTAGAATATCACTTGTGATTTTTTGAATATCATTTGTAATTTTCTGAATATCACTTGTGATTTTCTGAATATCACTTGTGACATTCTGAATATCACAAGTGATTTTCATGTTACAAAACATTAGTAGAAAATCACTTGTAATTTTTTGAATATCACTTTTGATTTTCATGTTACAAAATATCAGTTGAAAATCACTTGTGATATTCTGAATATCACCTTTGATTTTCTAAATGTCACTTGTGATATTCTGAATATCACAAGTGATTTTCAACTAATGTTTTGTAACATGAAAATCACAAGTGTTATTCATGTTACAAAACATTAGTTGAAAATCACTTTTGATATTTAGAATATCACTTGTGATTTTAATATTACAAAATATTAGTTGAAAATCACTTGTGATATTCAGAATATCACTTGTGATTTTCTGAATGCCACTTGTAATTTTCTGAATATCACAAGTGATATTTAGAATATCACTTGTGATTTTCTGAATATCACTTGTGACATTCTGAATATCACAAGTGATTTTCATGTTACAAAACATTAGTAGAAAATCACTTGTAATTTTTTGAACATCACTTTTGATTTTCATGTTACAAAATATCAGTTGAAAATCACTTGTGATATTCTGAATATCACCTTTGATTTTCTAAATGTCACTTGTGATATTCTGAATATCACAAGTGATTTTCAACTAATGTTTTGTAACATGAAAATCACAAGTGTTATTCATGTTACAAAACATTAGTTGAAAATCACTTTTGATATTTAGAATATCACTTGTGATTTTAATATTACAAAATATTAGTTGAAAATCACTTGTGATATTCAGAATATCACTTTTCTGAATACCACTTGTAATTTTCTGAATATCACAAGTGATATTTAGAATATCACTTGTGATTTTCTGAATATCACTTGTGACATTCTGAATATCACAAGTGATTTTCATGTTACAAAACATTAGTAGAAAATCACTTGTAATTTTTTGAATATCACTTTTGATTTTCATGTTACAAAATATCAGTTGAAAATCACTTGTGATATTCTGAATATCACCTTTGATTTTCTAAATGTCACTTGTGATATTCTGAATATCACAAGCGATTTTCAACTAATGTTTTGTAACATGAAAATCACAAGTGTTATTCATGTTACAAAACATTAGTTGAAAATCACTTTTGATATTTAGAATATCACTTGTGATTTTAATATTACAAAATATTAGTTGAAAATCACTTGTGATATTCAGAATATCACTTGTGATTTTCTGAATACCACTTGTAATTTTCTGAATATCACAAGTGATTTTCATGTTACAAAACATTAGTAGAAAATCACTTATGATATTCAGAATATCACTTTTGATATTTAGAATATCACTTGTAATATTCTGAGTATAAGGAATAATACTTTTTAATATTCAGAAACGTATGAAAACGTCTAAATATGGCCAAAAACATTTAAAAATTGACGAAAACGTATGAAAATGGACGAAAACGTAAGAATATGTACGAAAACGAACAAAAAAGTTTGAAAACGGACAAAGATGTAAAAAATGGACGAAAACGTCTAAAACGAACGAAAAGTAAGAAAAAGGACGAAAATTTATGAAAATGGACGAAAATAGATGAAAACGTATGAAAACGGACAAAAACATATAAAAAGGGATGGAAACGTATAAAAACGGACAAAATCGTATAAAAACGGACGAAAACATATGAAAATAGACGAAAACGTATATAAACATATGAAAACGGACAAAAAACGAGCGAAAAAGTATAAAAACGGACGAAAACGTCTGAAAACGAACGAAATCGTATAAAAATAGACGAAAATGCTAAAAACAAACAAAAACGTAATAAATGGAATGAAACGTATGAAAACGGATAAAAACGCCTGAAAATAGACGAAAACGGATGAAAACGTATATAATGGACAAAAACGGACGAAAATGCATAAAAGCCGACGAAAACGTCTGAAAATGGACGAAATCGTATAAAAATGGACGAAAACGTATTAAAACAGACGAAAACGTAAAAAATGGACAAAAATGGATGAAAACGTATGAAAACGGACACAAACGTCGGAAAACGTATATAAACATGTGGAAACAGACAAAAACGTAATAAAGTGAAAAAAAACGTGAATTTATATATTTAAAAAATAAAAAATAAATAAATAAATAAATAATAAAAATAAAAAGCCTTGATTTATAGAAACGTGACTCAAAAAGAAAAGGCAAAAAAGGAAGGAAAAACATATCTAAACAAAGTGAATAAATAAAAAATACAAAAAGACAAAGAAAAAGAAAAAAAAAAAACATAGACTTAGGTTTCCATATTAAATCTTAGGTTAATCCTCACTATTAAATCAAATTAGATGAATGGTTGGGATTTGTCCCTCACCTCTACACCCATATATGAATCTAAAAAGATTAAGGGTGCGTTTGGTATCCCACTATGTGAATGAGACTGACTATAAAAGTGATTAAAGATGTTTGTTTAAGATGAGGGAGCCCACCACTATAATAATGAATGATAGATATAATCCATACTCCATATTAGGGGTGGCAATTTCTGACCCAACACGAAACTCGACCTGAAACCGACACGAAAATTAATAGGTTCGGGTTGAGCTAAATAGATTTTGGGTCAGGTTCGGGTCGACATGTTTAACCCGTTTATTAATAGGTCAGGTTCGGGTTGGGAATAAAATAAACGGGTGGACCCGCCAACCCGTTAAATTTTTTTTTCTTAATTAAAAATTATTTACATTTAATTATACGGGTTAAATAGGTTAAACGGTTGACCAGCTAACCTGTTTAACCCATTTAACTAGTGTAATGTGCTAACTTTTGTATATAAAACGGATTAAATTGGTCAACCTGAAACCCGTTTAACATATTCAACCCGTGGAACCTATTTAACCTGTCAACCCATGTATATATACGGGTTAAATGGGTCAGGTTCGGGTTACTTATAAACAGGTTAGGGTTGACATAACTGACTCGATGATTTAAATGGGTCAGGTTCGGGTTGGGGTTTTCTGACCCGCCAACCTGACAACCCGAACCCGCCAACTCGAACTCGACCCGAATTGCCACCCCTACTTCATATACATCAATAAGGCTAGGTATGGATGTTTCACAGGTGAGGGATCCACCACTACTATCAAACTCATAGCAATTATCATTCATGTTAGCATATCAAACGCACCCTAAGAACGCGTATTTTAATGTGTTATTTCTCATAGTTATCTTTGTTCAAAATGAAAATTTCTCGTACTTATCATTATATCCTAAGTCCAACGGATAAACATTTCCTTAAAAAATTAATGGATAGAGTCACGTAACTAAACTCGTTTGACATAATATTGACCATCATCATCATAATCATCATCATCATCAGATCACCACCACTACACTACACAAATCACCATAACCATGCCACCCTCATTTTCCCCGTCATCACCATGGCAACAATCACCAACCACCACCACCACAACCAAACACTCCCCTTCATTAACCCCAAATCCAAACACCCCCAATTTCCTCACCCAATCCAAACACCCAAAAAAATTCCAATCTCTAATCGTCAACTCCAAATCCGAAAACACAGCACCACTAGTAGTGGTCGGATCAGCAAACGCAGACATCTACGTGGAAATCACGCGCCTACCTTCCCAAGGCGAAACAATCTCAGCCAAAACAGGTCAAACATTAGCAGGCGGCAAAGGTGCAAACCAAGCTGTGTGTAGTTCAATGTTGTCTTATCCGACTTATTTTGTCGGGCAGGTCGGGCAGGATGCGCACGGGCAGTTAATTGTTGACGCCTTGGAGAAAAGTGGGGTGTGTTTGGATTATTTAAGGAAAGTTGAGGATGTCCCGACTGGGCACGCCGTTGTTATGTTGCAATCGGATGGTCAGAATTCGATTATTATCGTTGGTGGGGCGAATATGAATGGTTGGGAAGGGAATGTGGTTTATAAGGATGGTTTGGATGTTGTTAAAAATGCTGGCATTGTTTTGCTTCAGAGGGAGATTCCTGATATCGTTAATATCAAAGTTGCTAAGGTTCACTGTTTTTCGAGACTATGATCTAGTTTGTTATTTTTTTTGCGTTTTTATACAGTAGATAGTTAACAAGATAGTGTCTATTAGGCTATAAGCAATCCTAAACAGGGGCGGATAGTGTAATGCACCGTGTCCAAAAAATTGTCTGTTACAAGTCTTCTTTAGCTTCAATGAAATGCACCTAGTGGCTTTAAATCTTGGGTTCACCACTGATCCTAATAAAAAAACCCGTTAGTATCGTGCTTTGAAAGCTGGGTGTAGTGAAAATGATTGTGAGAGGGTGTTTGAGATAAGTAGCTTAATTCATGAAATAGTGTTTGGATTTGCTTGTGCTGTAAAAACTATGCAGTTAGACCTGGGCACACAATAAGTAGGTCCTTGGAAACTGCTTATTTTACACACAATAAGCAGAAGCAGTTTGTATGGGATTGCTTAATAGAATTCCTTATATGCTTCTTGTGCTATGATACAACCGTTAAGTAGTTTTGAGGGTCTTTGGGGCTGCTTATCCTCACTGCGTGTGTGATTGTTCAGCAGTTGCTTATTCCAAATTGCTTATCTCATTGCTATAAAACATAAGTAGCCTTAATAAGCAAATCTCAAACATACCCATTGTGTTTTAAACGTGACAATACTAATTGTTTTGTTTTCAAGTTGCAAATAATCAGTTAATAGTGATTCGGTATATTTCAATTATATGATTTTGGATAGAGCTGTTGATTATTTGAATATCATAACTTCAAACAGTAGAAGCACATCCAAACACTCTACAACCTGTCTGTTTACACATAATTATCTGACTCTGATTCTTTCATATCATTCAATACACAATGCCAAACACCCTTTCATGTAAAAGTTAAGACTATGAGTGCATTTTGCGTCTAAACTGATTTGATGTATATGTTAAGATTTGGCATGTAAAAGATGATATTTTTTTTGTTGTTTTTAGGATTTAAAGTAACCTAAAGTAGTTGTTGAATATGAATCCTACCCTGGAAAGTTATCTAAGTGTGATAAAAAAAAAAAAAAAAAAAAAAAAGGTGTGATAATATTCTACTCATACTCATATTATATGATTACAGGCTGCAAAAAGTGCTGGTGTCCCCGTGATTCTAGATGCTGGAGGAATGGATGCTCCAATTCCTGTTGATCTACTAAATAATGTTGATATTTTCAGTCCAAACGAAAGTGAACTTGCTCGTTTAACAGGAATGCCAACTGAAAACTTTGAACAAATCACCCTCGCTGTAGCTGAATGTCACAAATTGGTTAGTCTGAATTTTTGAATACGACTAAAAACACAATAATTTTCCTTTAATTTTTAATACGTGATTAATTTGTGACACGAATTATAAATATGTTATTAGGGCGTTAGAGATGTCCTTGTGAAACTTGGTGATAGAGGATCGGCTTTATTTACCGAAGGAAATGAACCGATTGAACAAGGGATCATAAAAGCCGAAAAAGTACTAGACACAACTGGTGCAGGGGACACATTTACCGCTGCTTATGCTGTTGCTCTTGTTGAAGGGAAATCCAAAGTTGAATGCCTGAGATTTGCTGGTGAGAAAACACTTGTTATTTTGTTAATAGTTTTCTCTTTCTTTTATCTTAAAATTCGCGGTTAATTAATATAATGATTATAATCTATTTTGATAATTTGCAGCTGCAGCAGCCTCCCTTTGTGTCCAAGTGAAGGGAGCCATCCCAAGCATGCCCCGTAGGAAAGCAGTCTTGGATCTTCTTCAGTCTATCTAAGAAATATAATGTTTTTTTGTAGCTTAGTTCCCATTGAACATTAATAAGGTATAAATCACTCTCTTTTCTTGTTAGTTAACTTTCTGTGGTTCCTTAGTTTGTTTTATGTGAACATGTTTCTTCTGTTTGTTGATAACATCCGGTGCCCTTGCTAATACTTGAACTTAAGGAATGCTGAGGCTAATTATGTAACATAAGTGTATCATAACAAATCATTCGTTAGGGGAGATCCAGTTGCTTTTGCGTCTTAACAGGACTGAAAAATCTCATATGTGATACCGAAGGGTAATGTGAGTGCTACAGTTAATTTGATGGCATTTGTACTTGATAAGCGTCGAGTAGGATTATTGAGTTATGTGTCAGCAATATCAGGCCATCATGTGGATTTGTTGGCCTTTTGAACAAGAAAAGTCTAAATATATGTTAAAGGCTCATTAATAATGCAGCATTTGTCATGGTGAGGGCCCCTATCACTTGCGGAGGTCACATCCATATTTTATTGCTATTCCCTTGTGCTAATGATTATTCTTTTTATGTTGATATTTTCTTTAACTAATCTTGCAATCATATGCGTCGGTGGATAGTTGCTTCTTGAGCATTGTCACTCACTTCCAACTCTTTCTGACCCATGTTATGTGAGGGACTGAGGATAACAATGTGTTATTATGCAATTATACATCCACCATTCATGTAATTTAGTCTGATATCTGAGCTCATGAGTGTCTAAAGTGGGGGTAGAACATTATATATCTTTTTTTTTTTTTTTTTTCATTACAAGGGTTTCCATTTTTACTTTTCCGTACATCAAGTAAATGGGATAGGGGTATTCCCAGTTAAACAAAACCCACAAAATGTAAGTGATAACTGACGCTAGTAAATATGCTCACAAATATGGTGGTACCTTAACTGCTCGCCTCTTAGTTTCCAGTTTGCTGTGCTGTGACATATTTCATACCACTCTGATCTTCGTTTTTGGGTTTCGTCAATGATATAACAGAAGATCATTGTTTTGCATAAATTATATAAGTACCAAGTGTCCTAATATAGACCTTATTTAATTGTCCTATTGTTTTGTGCTGTGCCCAATTAACACACACACTGACCTACACATTGTCGGAATCTGTTTGAAAAAAATAAAGTATTAAATATAGAAGAAAAGTAGACTCTGTTTGTGATCTTTATCTCTCTTTATCTTTTTTGTATGTCCCCTTATAGTGTATTATTAGAGTACTATTATTACTTTAACTAGCTAGATAAATTTCTCTCCAAAACAGGCATCACAAACACAAAGTTACCATATCTTGACGATTTCTTCAACAAACTATTATGGCTCTATGTTTCATATTTCTTCTCATGCTTTTACATACACATTTATCTTTGCATTCTTCGCTGTCTATGCAAAAACTTGAAGGTTGGATATATATCTTTATTGGTCGTTTACATGGTTGATATGTCTATCTACTGATAACTTAAGTTGGTTTATTGTCAGATGCTGATCATGGACAATTCAGTGCCTCAAAATTAAACAATAAGGTAAACAATCATATTCACAACTCTTTTTCTTGATTTTGATGTTACATGATTTACTAGTCTTAGATTTTGTTGTTCGTTTGATTTAGTTGTTCATGGAGGATAGCAGCGGGCGGAGGATGGAGTTGCATGAGGTTAATTCAGGACCGAATCCCATTAGTAATTCCTTCAAAGAAGAGGTTCCTGATATAAACTTGCAAACTGCACCTTAACTTGCTGTTAATGACCTGTTATTTAGTAGATTACAAAATAAGATGAACAGTTATTTTGCATTTATAAAGCTTCAGTTTTTTAGATTATCATATAGGGGTGCTGTTTATAATGTGTTAAATCCTGCTTTTGAGCAAGCTATAACTTGATATTTGGTCTTTCAAGAAAGCTGCAACACACTGCTTGAAACCAGTTGTTGTAAGTTGAGCCACATTTAACACGGTTAGTGTGCGTTGAACCACTTCCATTGTTTCACACTTTTCACTGAACGATCTATAATAAAAGTTTATATTCAATAGTTGTGGCATTTGGCGTTGTTAATTCTTTACTAGTCCATTTAAAACACCCCCTTCACATGGCTTAGGTGATTTTCAGCATTATTGTGAGTAGGAGTGACTATAGAGAAGTTGATAACAGTTACACAATAGGATATCAATCAAATCTGCAGTGTTTGTGTGATACACGATTTTCAACATCACCTTTAGACTTGGTCAAGAGGATCTCTAAAAGCAATATTAGTTCACTTTATACATTGGTTATTCCCAAATAAAGATCATGTTGTTTCCATAGCTGCATTTTTAACGGTTCATCTCGAAAAATATTGTTTTTATACATTCACAACGGGAAA
Organism: Artemisia argyi; assembly: GCA_030686995.1. Classification (NCBI taxonomy): domain Eukaryota; kingdom Viridiplantae; phylum Streptophyta; class Magnoliopsida; order Asterales; family Asteraceae; genus Artemisia; species Artemisia argyi. Next base: position 35,380,989 of record CM060676.1, on the reverse strand, counting down.
ATTGACCGAGTCTCGATGTTCATGGCACAACAAAGAATGAATCATGCCAAAAACTAGTGTTAGGAACTAGGAAATTAAGGGTCACGTAAAGAAAAGAGAATATACCCTTTTATGTCTAAATTCATCATTTCAAGAAGGAGATTCTTTTTTTTCGAACTTATTTCAAGCAGGAGATGGTGGCATGTATTTGCATGTTACTTGTTCCTCATCATTTTGCCATGCATTTTAATCATATGGTTGTAAATAATGACCATACGCATAAAGTAATGGAAAATTACATTTTTCTAAGATATGCAAAATCTTAGACGAAACAACATCTAGTCATCCAGTACCATGCTCTTTAAATGTTGATTTTAACACACATGCTATCCTATTACTACCAAGAGAGTAAAAAGTGTCACCTGTTTTTTTATAGTCCTTGTTATTAATTCAAAGACGAAACAAACACCAAAATCAATCAAACAAACTGGAAGCTTTATCAAATTACCAAACCAAATACAAAACAAAATTCAAAAGTAACAAAACAAAATTCAAAGGTACCAATTCAAAAGGTGCAAAGAATTCTAATGCCAATAATCTTTATTTATAAGCAAACTAACCGTCATAGAATAGTTTCCTAATCCAATCACTGTACAACAAGAAGTTAATTTTGTGGTACTCACTTCGTCCATCAACTCATGTAAAATAAGTTGATCGAAATTGTAAATCACTTTTACTTATTTTCTTTTTAAGATTACTTCAATGAATACCATATTAAGATTTCATTTCTTCAGTCTTTAAAATACAAGGTAGTTATAGATATATATACTTGGCATTGTTAGCTTGTTAACATGCATTGTTGCATACATTTTCATGGTTACAACTTGTGATTCTTTCATACTTATACTCCACACAACAAACATGCATACATGAAAACAACTTCGGGTTATTCGACGTGGTCTTATACCAGCATCATGCATACGCGAAAACAACTCCAAACCTTCCCTATACTCCCCACAACAATCAATAACCGTATTCCACGCAACCAAGTCCGGTTCAAGCATTTCATCAAACAACTTACGTGCTACCCGAACCTCTTTCACCATTTCATATATATGAACCAATGTTTTTCTCACATGTACATGCCACTCAAACCCATATTTCACCACACAACAATGTACTTGTCTCCCTAACAAAACAGACCCGTTTGATGATAAGATTGGAGTGTCGTGTTAGATTTAACCATATGATAGTTATAAATGTTGTTGGACTATTATGCCCTTAAAAATATAACAAAAAATTAGCATTGACCTCACCATTTCTGGTCAAGGGATGCAATCGGCCTCAAAACTTTGAGGTTTGGATGCCCCACGACGATTTTCAAAACTTAAGGTGCATGGTGATGTTTTGTGAAAAGTTTAGGGACCAACGGTGTATTTTTGCCTTTTCTTTTTCTTTTTCTTCATGGCTAAACGAACCTAGCTCTTGATACCACTTGTTGGTAATTCAAAGACGAAACAAACACCAAAATCAACCAAACAAAGCGGAAGCTTTATCAAATTACCAAACCAAATACAAAACAAAATTCGAAGGTACCAATATAAAGTTCCAATTCAAAAGGTACAAAGAATTCTAATGCCAATAATCCTTATTTATAGGCAAACTAACCGTCATAGGATAGTTTCCTAATTCAAACAAACTTGTAGAACAATTCTTACCAAAGTTACCAAACAACTCTTAAAGTTTAAGTCACCTTCTAACAGTCCTAATTTGCTATGGACTGATCAAAGTTCAAAAGTTGGCATTCTAGTTTAAGCTTACGGAGTTAGGTGCAGTTGTGGTTATGGGTGGGTTATAGACACCGTGACATCATTTATTATCTTATACTACCTCCAAGTGTTTACATTGTTATTTTAAAATATTTTAAAATAAGTGTTCATTTTATATTCTAGCAATGAAAGGAGATTTTAGTTGGTAGAGATGATATTTGATTGGAGAATAGTGTAGTTACTAGATAGTGTAGTTTTATAAAACTTTGTGCCTTTTAAAAATAAACACTTATTATAAGACGGATAAGACGGATGTAGTAACATTCTTATAACATAAAACAAAAAAATACCCTCCCTAATAAAACTCTTATAAGTCACAACCAAACCAAAAAAAAAAATAAAAATAAAAATAAATAAATAAATAAAAACACTTATTTTATAAATATATTACCTTTAAAAAAATAAAAGAAAAATAAAAACGCTAGTTATCACCTTCACCGGTGTCTATAACGCACGAGGCGATGCAGCATGGTTCCGTTATAGACACCAAAACTGCCCAATAACACACCTTATTAGTTATTACTACTACACTGTGCACTTTAATTACAGGTAGTTAATCTGCTTGTTTTCTTCTTTTCCTTAGTTTCTCTAGATTGGTTTCCTTGATTTGAGATTCTATCCTACCCAATTCGACCAAACCAAATTCCTATTAAGTAATGGTTGATTCAAGTTGACAAGTTTTATGTAGGCTATCCCAAACCAAGCACGCTTTGAATATCCATTCATTCGTCTTAAAACATATTAATGAGAAGATAGATCTAGACGTGGAAAATTAAATCTTAAAGAGTCATATAAGTATTTAACATTTTCACTTTTCTAGGAGAGCACTTGATCTAATTCAAGGTAACATCCATTTATGGAAAATAATTCAATCAAACGCTTGACTTCCAAAATAAATCTACTCAAAGAAAACACCTGCTGTTGTTTGAAATGAGATTGTGGGAGATGAAAAATTAAATCCGAACATGACTTTTGTTTTGGTTGACACACAAAAATGTCTCTTTATATTGATACATGGAGAATATAAATAGATTTAAATGGCATGTATCAATATAAATAGATAAAAATGGCATTATTCTCCATGTTGGTATATTTGTGTGTATGTTATATTATCTCGTTTGGCAATGCCATTTTTATTTTAGTAAATATGTCTGTAAGATAAAACTTATGTTGATGTCGTAACTACTTTCGCGTAGCATTTAATCACAAATAAATTAAATTGCATGATATATACCGCCGCAACACATGAATACCCGGTAGTAAATATGAATATGTAGAATTGTCATCATTGTCAACTTTTCTTTCAACATATTACTGAAGATTAGTTCTGGTACTTTTTTTCTTCTAGAAAATTGGTATCCAATTATCCATGGATAATGCGGTCCGTGGGTAAATATACTCATCGTTGGTTATAAAATTTGAGTAAATAACAACAACATCAATACTCGATTTCGTTTGAGCAGGGCAGGGTGTAGAGATAAAGATGTACACAATTACATTTTATTATCAGTAGGTGGGAGATTGCTTTCAAAATAACTCTCACAAATGCATCTCTGGGGTATAAATATTTACGTTATATAATTTTATGAACTGAGGTCTCATTGGAAGCATGCCGGAGGTCTACATTCTACCTCCCCCATACCCTGCTCCTGCGGGATTGGGTTCGTTGTTGTTGTTGTTGTTGTTGTAATTTTATGAACTGAACAATCATATTCGTATCATGTTATCCAAAACATGTCTAATTAAAAACGAAGACTATGATGGTCTTTACTCCCCGTGTCGTTGAGACCTTAATTGCCATCGTTGTCACTTGAAAAAGCCTAATCATAATTTAAAAATGAAAGGTGACCCCATTCAATGTGATATGTTACCTATATAATGTTGCCATGTCACTTCAAAACAAAAATGCTTTCAAACTAAATATTGGCTCTGCTTTAAGTTCTTTTCATAGATCACCACAAGTGTTTCTTAATGTATAGCTTTGGTTTATGTTTTGCAAATTAAAATATATTTCAAATTGTGTAGATTTTATTGGTATTTATGATTTGCTAGTGTTGAGACATAAACTCGCGGAGTTGATGTTTACAATGAATATTGGTTGTTCAACATCATTCCAAGCACTCTGCCAAAAACATCAAAGTGGAATTGTTAGAAGCAACCCTCTTGCTCGAAGATTGGAATCCGCCATGTGTTAATGATAAATTTCACCGTCTCCTTCAACAACAAAAAAACATGGATCACAATAACGTTAAATGCCTCTTGAAAGATCATTTCACGCAACTAACAAGTAACGGAACGAATAAATCTATTCACCTTAGACCTTAGTAGAGAAGAGCATATAAACTAGAAGATGATGCCGGGTATATGTTATGAGAGTGAGACCAATAGTACAAATAACCGATCACAATATGCACAAGAAGTGTTCTAACTGTTTTCGTCAAAATAGATATTGAACATGTTTATTATGTTACTCATATACGGAGTGCTAAACATGATTACAACGATTTGCTAAAGTCAGAAACACGATAATTTCTATGGACTTACCTAAACACTGTCGGTCTTTAAAAATATTTTTTTAAAAACACTCATCAAAGTTATATGACTTTATTTTATGTAGTATTAGAAGCCATGGCCAAGGAAGATATATAATGATTTATTAATGATTTAAAAAAGAATATTTCTACATCCACTCACAATTTACAAAAAAAAATCTACTCGTTGACGTGTCAGCGAGCTGATTGGTTGGTTTTTTGTGGCCACAAAAAACCAACCAATCAGCTCGCTGACACGTCAGCGAGTGGGTTTTTTTTTGTAAATTGTGAGTGGGTGTAGCACACCTCTTTAAAAAAAATAGTTGTCCTGTTACTATTGTGGCTGAATGATTGAGGCTTTACTTGCAAATTGCGATCATATATATTAGTTAATTTTAATAGCCCCGTGAGTGAATTACACACTCAACCATCAATTATTGTTAAATCTATATTCTCCATTCATCCTTTGTTCCTTTAACATCATTTAATAAAATTTCTTAAATCTGAAAAAGAACAATAAATTAACTTTCATTCATTCTTTTTTGTTCCTTTAACATCATTTAATTGAGTTTCTTATAATTAAGTAATTAATAGTTCTTCATTTAAAAAAATAATAATAATAATTAAAAAAAAAAAAAAAAAATCTTAGCTAACCTTATTTTGATTTATTTTTTTTAAGTTTCAACTTACTAAATCGCTTGTCAAACTTATAATTGCTAGTTGATGCTAAAGCTAAATTATTAAAAAGTTGCACCTTTTATAATGGAAAATACACGAATCATCTTTTGATAAAAGTTTACAAATATAAAGCAAAATTCTTTAGACATAATCATTTGTTAGATAACATAACGGCTAATGTTTCTAAGAATTAGTTAGATTTAAACTTTGGATTGCACATGTGATATAAGTCACAACTTAAAACACAAACAAAAAAGAGGCCAATTACTCCTTAGATAAAAAAAGACAATAGATAAATAAAATAATAAACACGTGCATGATGTAATAAACTTATAATTAAAACTGTCGAGATAAAAGTCGTCGCAAAGACGAATAAAAATGGTCGGTGCGCCTTGCCGTCGACGTCACCTATGTCAATTTTATGAGGTCTATATTTATGTATTGATGATCAAAGGGGACCAAATTGTTGTTAACTTTAGACCTACTAATAAAAGGACGCTTAACCAACCAAACATACTTCCAAAACAAAATAATTACAAATTAAATATCTCTTTTGGTTTTATTGAAATTGTGGGACGTAAACGTCGTATCAAAATAAGTACTCGTAGATATTATTGTACTATAGAAAATTGCTGGTTGATGACAAAGGTTACTACCGACATTTTCTTGAGTTATATTGTGATCAAGAGATAAAAAATGGAAAGGAAAGAGACATGGTAAAGTAAATTTATTACTTTTTTTTTTTTTTTTTTTTTTTTTCGTTTCATAATTATTTTCCACTTTTCAAGTTTTTATATTTCAGTTTTGACATAAATATTTTTATTTGTGTTATACAATATTTGATTCAAAATATATGAATGAATCGAGTACAGATAAGTTACTAAACTTTGTGAATTTGTTCGCTTAGGTTACTAAAGTTTTTTTTGTTTTTTTTTTTTTTTTTTTTTTTTTTTTTCTGGTTCAAACGGGTTACTGAACTTTCATTACTGGGCAAATAAGTTATTGATCTTTTTTTAACCTGTTGTAGCAGGTTGACTTCCACGCTGGCATATCATATATGATTATTAGAAAGATATGTTACTAAACTTTGTGAATTTGTTCGCTTAAGTTACTCAAGTTTTTTTTTATTCAAATGGGTTACTGAAGTATACTGGTTAGTTATTCACGTTACTTAACTTATGAAACTTGTTCAAACCCGTTACCCCTCTTATTGGTTACTGGGAGTTTTCCTGTTAAGTAACTTAGACGAATTAGATCGCAAAGTTCATCTAATTTATTCGTATTATAACCCTAAAAGAAATGCCACATTAATTTTTCTTTTTATTTAGGATAAATTGCGAAAGCCATCCTTATGATGTGAAGAAATATAAGATTTTTCTCACTTTTAAGTATGAAAATAAATTGTAACACCCAATTAGCGGTGGTGAATTAATCAAATGAATTAAGTGGGTGTTTGTGCATGTGTGTGTGATGAAAATGATGAATTTAAGGTGAGTTTATCTTTAGTTGTTTTGTTAATGTAAAATTTTTGTGGATCTTTGAAATGTAACTTTATTTGTGTTTTTAGAAAAAGAAAAAACTGATGATGAATTTCAGTTTCTATAATTTGATTGAAAAAAAAAAGAAAAAAAAAAAAACTTTTAGTGACTTAGGTGAACAAATTTCCAAAGTTCAGTAACGTAGTCAAGCAAATTCGCAAAGTTGAGTAACTTATTTCTATTTTTTTTTTCTTTTTTAATTGAGGTGGAACAAATGGCCCTCATTTGCTAACGTGGATGAGTAAAACGGCCAAATACAGGTAACCAGTAAGAGTAGTAACGTGATTGAACATTTTCCCAATGTTGAGTTACTTAATTAGCAAACCCGTATACTTCAGTAACTTGATTGAACAAAAAATAACTTTGGTAACTTAGGCGAACAAATTCACAAAGTTCTGTAACCTATATGTGTGATAACCCAATGTATTTTCATTGATATAATTTTCATCAAGTATTAAATAACACAAATAAAAGTATTTAAAATCAAAGTTGCAAAATAAAGACTTTAAAAGCCAACAGTGAACAAAATTATGAGACGGAAGGAGTATTTACTTTCTAGAACATCTCAAGCTTTTACATCATACGAGTACAATAGACATGAATCTTCCCTGTATATCAATTTTTTAAGTTTTGTTAGAATGAATAATAGTTTTAGAGTAGTCTAACACTTTTACTTTATACACTAAAGGCGTTTGGTTCGCATAATATTTTTGAGAGAATTATAATTTGTTAAGAGAATTGTAGTGTAATTTGAATAAATTGTACTTTGTCAAAAAAATTGTAATTATAATATGAATTAGTAGTAATGTGAATGAATTGTAACAAGCATTCATTATAATTCAAAATAATAATAATAATAATAATAATAATAATAATAATAATAATAATAATAATAATAAGTTAAATTTGATAAAAAAATAAATAGTTATAATAAAATAATAATAATTAAATATTTAATAATAATAATAATAATAATAATAATAATAATAATAATAATAATATTCAAGAAAAAGCAACTAATTATTAATATAGTAATAATAAAAAAATAATTAATAATAAAAATAATTAAATATTTAATATTAATAATAATAAATTTAATTTGATAAAAAGTAAATAATTGTTAATGTAATAATAATAAACTATTTAACAATATTAATAATGAATAATATATAAAATATTTCATATTTTTAGTAGGATTGGTTTTGCTATATGTAAAGGAGTGTAGCTAAGATAGTATCTCAGTTCCCCACTAATGTTTTTGTAAATCCTTTGACTTTCTAATAAAATGGTGTATAATAATAATAATAATAATAATAATAATAATAATAATAATAATAATAACAAGTAGTGTTCCTTCCCTCGTGGTATGTTTTGTTGTCGGGATGGTCTGCGTGCCCAACACTTTTTGGATTGTTTAAATGGTGTTGTTGTTGTCAAGCTGGGAGGTGGTATCTGTCTTATTACTGTGGGGACCATTTGGAAGCGATTAGTTTTCAAAGTTAGTGTTGCTATGATTGGCCATTATTTGGCTGGTTATTTAAATAATCTACATTTCAGTGTTTGGGGTATCTGGAGGAGGGAAGCTATTCTTCATGCTGTGAATCGGTTGATTGAAGACCATGGAGATAATGTAGGTCTGTTGATGTTGTTAGTGGATTTTAAAAATGCCTTCAATTTGGTAGATCGTGAGGTAATGCTACAGGAGGTTCGCTTTCGTTGTCCTGCTATTTCACGTTCTGTGTTTTTACTCCAGTCCAACTATATTATATTATGGGGAGCACACCTTATGGTCATGTAAAGGTGTGCAACCAGGTGATCTTCTCGGACCTCTATTTTTTTGCCTTAGTGCTAAATCCTTTGGTATGCAAGATTAGAGATTCCTTTAACCTTTCTTTTCAAGCTTGATATCTAGATGATGACACTATTATTGGATATCCTTTGGTTGTGGGAAAGGTTTTAGAGCTTATTATAGTGGAGGGACCTCGTTGTTAGGGCTGTAAATGAACTGAACGTTCGGTGAACATTTTATGAACCGTTCGATAAAAAGTTTGTTTATGTTCACTTATTTATTAAATGAACGAATATGAACAAAATTTTATACTCGTTTAGTTAAATGAACGAAAGTCACGTCCGTTCATTTATGTTCGTGAACGTTCGATTAAGCGTTCGTTAACATTCATTTATGTTAATTTATTTATTTATATTCGTATATCATATATGTTAATTGTATAATTTTAATATTGGTTTATTTAGATAAAACAACACTTATAAAACAATACATTGTATATAATTTAATAAAGATGTCCAAAATGCTAAAATGTGAAGTGTACATAAGAGCATCACCATACCTTTTTGTAATGTTACCATTTGGGAATATTGTGTGACCATAGTTGTTCGATTTGAGGATTCGTCAAGGTTACATTTTAAGGGCTAGGATTGTGTTTGGATTCAAATCATTTAATGTTTTACCCTGACCATTTTAGCGATTTTGCGTTTTGTGGCTTCGGAGGTCGGATTTTTACCTGAATTGATTTAAATTGTCACATTGTGTTGTCCTTGTTAAGTTGTAACGTATTTGTAAGTTTGGACTTTGGACCAATCCATATGATCATATTAGGCTAGGTGTATTTTTGTGGTCTGATCACTTTCATGTCAGCGTCACGTTAACATCACTTCTCACCACCTTTACATGCATAGTGGTTACCATCTTCTTTACCTTTTACATATAACCGACGTAAACATAAACATACCCCACAACAAACTCACACACACAACACCAAATATTTGTTATCGGGTTGCTTTACACATAAATGTGTGTAGTGGTAACGACTTATGGTCTTGGTAATTGTTATGGGCGGTCTAGTATAAGTGTAACTTTAGCATATTTTTAAAAGTTAATAAACACATGAATATTGAGTATTAAGATGAACTTTATTTTAAAAATGTGCTTTCATGTTTAGGTTAATAACATAGGCGTATATGAAGTATTTTGAATTATATTAATTTAATAACAATTATTACAAACTTTCTTTCATAATTTAACTATTTTTAATAATTTAAATTCTAGTGAAATCCTTCACAATTAAAAAAAAAAAAGTATGGAGACTGTGAAAGTTGAATTTCAAATTATCAACTTAGAAAGTCTCGTACTTAATTGTAATATCTATTCACCAGCAACAAATATAACGCGATTTGAGACTTAAATCCAAAAGAAAAAAGAATTCAAAAACTTGGGTATATTTGCTTATTTTATAATTAAAATAATTTGATTTATTAACTTAATTTTGAAAACATTAAACTATAATTTTAATTTTTGTTAGCTAATAGTGCTTCATCATATAATCAGGGATGGAACTATGTAGGGGCAGGGAAGGGTCTCGGCCCTCCCAAAATTTGCGGCACCTAGTGTAAATATTATAGGTTTTAGGGGTAATTTAGTTGAGGTTAAAAATAAATCTCCGATTTCGCCCCCCCCCCTCAAAAAAAAAAAATAATAATAATAAATTCGGCCCTCCCAAAAAACTGTTCAAGTTCCGTTTATGCATATAAGTGTATCAAAACAGAACTTAACCTATTTTGGTACAATATTTTTCACTGAAATAACCTATGAAAATATAACTATTCTATTTAAAAAAGATTTTATAATCAAAATAAGTAATGATTCTATACTATTTATGTTTATTTAAAAAAAAAAAGATTTTATAATCAAAATAAGTAATGATTCTATACTATTTATGTTTATTTAAAAAAAGAAAAGAAAAAAGATTTTATATTATATGATCAAAAAAGGGTGCCCGCCCGCAAACGGCAATGGAGACCAAACCTAATCCGGAGGAGGGTTGGGTTGGGTTAAATAAGCCAGCTAGCTAACCTTTCAAGACCACCAAAGTCCGTACAAGATAAGCAAGCTCTTTTCTTTCTTTTATCGGTGGATAAACTATTGGGAACCCACTTTCCTTTTTATCATATTTTCATTACCTTCATTCCTTATACGGAGTATTATTTAATGAAACCCCTTTCATTCACTCATTCTCTTTCTTTCTATTTGCGTTTCCTCTAATCTTCTTCTTGTTCTTCTTCAGATCAATCTATCAAATCGTTTTTCATTCTTTTCTTCAATCACTTATCATATAGTTTTAATAATCTAACTTTGTTTGTATCGATATAATAATTAACGATTAATGGTGTGTGTGTGTGTGTGTGTGTGTCGGTGGGGTTAAATTTTGTTTTGTTTTGAAGGTTAGGGTTTATTAAAAGTGGATGAGTAAGTTGGTTGTTGTTGAAGGATTTATTTGTGAGGATTTTGGTTTGGTTATTCGTAGTTGTGGTAGGTGGGGCAAATGTGGTTGATCATCATTTTCTTTTATTAATCTTATTAAAAAAATAATACTTGCTTTCTTTTGCTGTTATAATTTTTTTTGATCTGATTTTGTATTTGAGAAATCATAAAAATAAAAGAGAGAGAGATGCAGCAGCAAGATCGAAGAAAAAAGGTTTAATTAGCTCTTATCTCTATATGCTATGTTATGTTATGTTGTTATGTTCTTAATTTAAAAACAAAAGTGCTGAAAGATCTAACCAAGTTTTAATGATTTTACTGGTAGTAAAGTTATTTACTTTTGTATTTTTAAGAACCTTTCTTATATTCATGTTCGCATGCTAATTCTTACCTTGCAATTAATGTGGTGCAGAGTCCAAAAGACATTGAGTTCTTTACTGAATACGGTGAAGCAAACCGATACAAAATCCTAGAGATTATAGGAAAGGGAAGTTATGGAGTTGTGTGTGCAGCCATTGACACACAGACCGGGGAAAAGGTTGCAATAAAGAAAATTACCAACATTTTTGAACATTCATCCGATGCTATTCGAATTTTGCGTGAGATTAAATTGCTCAGGCTTTTACGCCATCCTGATATTGTTGAAATTAAACGGATCATGTTGCCACCATCAAGGCGGGAATTTAAAGATATTTATGTTGTGTTTGAACTCATGGAGTCTGATCTTCACCAAGTCATCAAGGCCAACGATGACTTGACACACGAGCACCATCGTTTTTTCCTCTATCAAATGCTACGAGCTTTGAAATATATGCACACAGGTTATTAACTTCCTTATATTTACTTACATGATTCTGTTAATACACTTTATATATTTCTAGACTGACATTAGCTCTATGAAATCAGCAAATGTGTATCATCGAGATCTAAAACCAAAGAACATATTAGCAAATGCAAATTGCAAATTAAAGATATGCGATTTTGGACTCGCAAGGGCTGCATTTACTGATACACCAACAACGATATTTTGGACGGTAGGTCACCTAAAAATTATTGCGCTTCATGTATTCTGCAATGCACATTAAAGTAACACATTTCCCTTTGTGTCCTTTAAAACATTGCAGGATTATGTTGCAACAAGATGGTATAGGGCTCCTGAGCTATGCGGATCTTTTTATTCAAAGGTATAACCCACTAGGGTATATTGTCTGTCTTCTATTATGTCCAAATAACATGCTTTATTATACATGACCAAGGATTTCGCATATCTTTGCTTAGATTTGGAGGTCTTTGCTGATCTTTTGAGGGCGTGTGTGTCAATTTGTGGTGGGTTTTTGTTGTTATGTTGGTTTTTTTCGTCCTTGTGACTTTTCTGACATCTGTTGGCACCTTAATTGCAGTATACCCCGGCTGTTGATATATGGGGAATTGGATGTATATTCGCTGAAGTATTGACCGGAAAGCCGCTCTTTCCTGGCAAAAGCGTAGTACATCAGTTGGAGCTTATCACTGATCTTCTTGGAACACCGTCACCAGATACCATTTCCAGAGTATGTTCAACTGCAAAAAATATATATATATTTTTTAATATTTATTGAAACTTCTTATTCCCATATTATTTCCTACATCGTTCTTACAGTATCTTTGGATTTTTTATTTTTGTTTAAATTTATGCTGTATAATGTTTCATTTAATAATCTTATTCAGGTCCGTAATGACAAGGCAAGAAAATACTTGACAGATATGCGAAGAAAGAAACCTGTGGCATTTTCAGAGAAATTCTCAAATGTTGACCCTTTGGCACTTGGGCTACTGCAAAGGCTGTTAGCGTTTGATCCAAAGGATCGACCAACTGCAGAACAGGTATGTTATATGTCCATCTATAGAGGGAATTTGCAAAAAGCTCCTGTATACCTCCAGTAAGCTATTAAGTACTTGTTAGTAGGTGTTTCGGGTATGTTTATTGTATTTTCAAAATTCAGTAAGCCATTAAGCACCTCAAATAGGATTAGCTGAACAGCCATAATGTTTTATAGTTATTTATTTTCCCGGTAGCAAAGTGACTTAGGTTGTATGTGTTTTAATCAGGCACTAGCTGATCCTTACTTCAAGGGACTATCAAAGGTTGAAAGGGAACCGTCTTGTCAGTCATTCTCTAAATTGGAGTTTGAGTTTGAGAGGCGAAGAGTTACAAAAGAGGATATTAGGGAATTAATATTTCGTGAGATTCTTGAATACCATCCTCAGTTGCTAAAAGATTACATGGCTGGAAATGATCGCACAAGTTTTCTTTATCCCAGGTTCTCTATATTCTACTTGTCTCTGATTATATATTCTAATGGGTTCTCCCTTAGTTCTAACATGTCTGTTTAATGTGCAGCGCCATTGGTCAATTTAGGAGACAGTTCGCTTATTTTGAGGAGAATGTTGGAATGAGCGGACCTGTTATACCTCCAGAGAGGAAGCATACTTCCCTCCCAAGGTAAGAACGCTATAGTTTACTAATTATATCCTCTTAGCAGTGTTGGGCCATTTAAAAACAGTTTTACATGTGTAACATGTTACAAAAGAATCATGGCAGTGTGAAATGGCTATACAATACAATTGTTAGTAGAATCATGTATTGGTACTTTATCACCTTCTAATTTGATTGAGCAAGTAATATTTAGGGATAAAATTGATAATTATAGGAGTTCACACAAACCAAAATTCACGCAAGTAAGAACAAACATGCCTCCACAGCACACTAGCGTTCGATCTTAATAATATCGTATTACGGTCTTACAGTTACAAAGATATATATTTATAGGAAATAACTAGGCCAGAGTATAATAAGCTAAGCCATAATCTGAATTCTTTTCTCTGAGCTAGTTGACAACTCGACAATCTCCAACGTGGAGGCTAAGCACTTTGACTACACTTGAAACCAAATGATTTCAGTAAGACCCAGCCAGAGGCACTTAAAAATCTTCTCTCAGCTTACTCAACAATCAATTAAAAGGCTTGTTCAATGCTATACAAATCTGTAACTTTTCTTTAGTGGGAACCTCGGTTAACATATCAATGTGATTCTCCAAACCTGAGATTTTTATCAACAACAAAACTCCCAGCATTTACCAAATCTGTGCTCTGAGATCATGTTTATCTCAATTGAATGTGTTTTGTCTTTCCATGAAACATTAGGTTCTCATAGCACCATCCTAGACTTTTTGACAGTTTCTAGGTCATGAAACAAGACAAAATATTCTGTTAGAAGAGCTGTATTGATATGAAAGGTTACACAGTTGGGCTTAAACTGTGTCTAAGCCTCTGATTTTAATGATTTATTTGCAACAATAGCACAACTCTTTATGCTCTATTTGATTCTGGCTAGTTACCTTGTTCTCGTATTTTTGTATCTCAGGTCTACGGTTACTTCAAGTATGACTGCTCCCAAGCTGCAGCAGTGCTTGGCGGCATTTGACAACAGACCGATTGTAGATAACGTGCCTCGTGGTGGGAGAGATGCAGATGCAACTGGAAACATTTTCAATGCTGCCTCTCGGCCACCACCAAGGATGCCCAAAGGTAACCAATCTTTTCTCTTGCCTTCCCGTTGTCCAAAATAATGTGGGCCCAGTTCATAACTCTGTTTCCTGTTAAACATGAACAGGAAGAGTTGTGGGCCCGGTTCTACCTTTGGAAGGTAGTCGAGACATGAAAGATGCCTATGATCCAAGGGTAATGGTTAGAAACCCTGTTGGTCTTTCACCACATTATGCATACAGAAGCAACAACGGGAATCAAACAAAGATACACGTGGCGGAATCTGATAAGGATTCTTCTTTAATCAAACAACAAACAACAGTTGGGAAAATGTCGCCAGGGCTGGTAAACAGGAACCCATATTACAACCAACCACATGGTCAACCACCAAATGAACGGGTAGCAATTGATGCTAAGTTTATGCAGGCCCAATCTCAATATGGTGTGGCGGGAGCAGCAGCAGTTGCTGTTGCTGCTCATAGAGAGGTTGGTGTTGTTCATATGGGACTTTCGTAGAGGTCATTGTTTGCTTGAGGCTCTTCTTCCACTTTCATGTTTGACATACTTCTTACTTATTTTAGCTGAAAGTGTTGTTTTAGATGTTTGTATATGGAACTGTTTTAGCCTTGAAATAAATTCAAATAAATTGTTTGTATCAAATGGCATTTGACTTGAGTTTACAACTCTTGTGGTCTGTTGACCAAGGGTTTTTTTTTTTTTTTTTTTAAATTATAAAAGATATAGATATACAAGCTAATTAAGATTCATCCTTCTCAGGATCCAACACTGCAAAAAACTCTATTTGTCAACTCTATTTCAATCAACAACAACAACATACCCAATCCCGCGAAGGCAAGGTATGGGGGAGGTAGAAATGTAGACAGGTCCTACCCTTACCCCAAGTAAATCCTGGGAGTAGAGAGACTGCTTTCAGGGAGACCTACGGCACGTGCACCAGTGCGAGTGATAGAGAAACAAAAAAAAGCAAGTAGCCAAAGAGCAACAAGTAAAAGCAAATAGAAGCAAGCAACCAACCAACAAGGGGCCAAGAACAAAAGACAACATATAAAATAAAGCAAACAAACAGAGCACCAAAACAACCAACAAATAACAAACAAGGGGCAAGACAAACAAATCATGCATACAAAGCAAGTAGGTCAAAAGAAAGAAAGCAAAAGAAAAGCCAAAAACAAACACATCAAAGCAAGGACGCAAAAGCAAGCGGGCAAAAGGCAAGAAGAGCAACACAAAAACAAAGCAAGACAACGCAAGGGGGCTAAAGCTAAGGCAAAAGCAAAGGGAAAAGAGGCACCACTAGCCTACTACAAACCTAAAAGGGAAGAGCAAAGGGGCCACTAAACCTAAAGTGCAAAGGGCAAACTAAACCTAAAAGGCAAAGGGGCAGGACAACAAAGGGAAAAGAAAAGACCCAGACGCAAAGGCAAGCACCTACAACCCATCCAACACTACCCGCAAGTCCTAATCCTAGCTCTCCACGCATTCCTATCTGAGATCATGTCCTCGGACAAGAGAAGCTCCTTCATGTCTAGCTTAAGTCGATCCTCCCACCTGAGCTTAGGTCTTCCCCTCCTCCTCAAACCGTCGACCATCAGCGCTTCGACTCTCTTAATCGGTGCAGTTTGTGGCCTCCTCTTGACATGACCGAACCACCTCAACCTTCCTTCTCGCATCTTCGAGATTATAGTTTCAACTTCAAGTTCCGCTCTGAAAACTCCGTTCGGGATCATGTCAAGCATCGTCTTACCACAAATCCACCTTAGCATCCTCAATTCTGCCACTTCCACTCTGTTAGCTTGAGCTTTTGTGATAGGCCAACATTCTGACCCGTACAAGATAGCTGGTCTGATTGCCACCTTATAAAATTTTCCCTTAAGCTTAAAAGGGACTTTCTTATCACAGAGTACTCCTAAAGACGCCCTCCATTTCGCCCAACCTGCTCTAATACGGTGGGTAACGTCATCGTCTATCCTTCCTGATTTGTGTATCACCGAACCCAAATACCTAAAAGACTCCTTAGGTTGAAGAATCTGGTCTCCGATACGAACTTCCTCCTCGTACCGGCCGATCTCGTAGCTACTGAAATCACATCTCATGTATTCAGTCTTCTCTCTGCTCACCCGAAGCCCATTGTCTTCCAAAGCCTCGCGCCAGTGTTCCAGTCTGTAGTTTAACCCTTCGGCCGATTCTGCAACCAACACAATATCGTCTGCGAATATCATGCTCCAAGGGATGCCCTCTTGTATCCCTCGAGATATCTCATCGATAATTAAGGCGAATAGGTAAGGGCTAATGGCTGATCCTTGGTGAAGTCCAACTTTCACCGGGAAAAACTCAGTGCACCCCACCGTGCACCGTACGCGGGTCTTCGCCCCTTCGTACATATCCCTAATGACTTTTAAGTATCTCCTTGGGGTCCCTTTTTCTATTAGAGTCCTCCATATCAACTCTCGTGGGACACTATCGTATGCCTTTTCTAGGTCAATGAAAGCCATATGCAAATCTCTCTGTCTTTCTCTATACTTCTCCATAAGACTTCTAAGGAGGTGGATAGCCTCGACCGAAGACCTCCCTGGCATAAATCCGAATTGGTTTTATGGCACCCTTGTCTCCCTTCTTAACCTCCTCTCTATAACTCTCTCCCAGAGCTTCATGGTGTGGCTAAGTAGCTTAATACCCCTATAGTTGCTACACACTTGAGCGTCTCCCTTGTTCTTGAAGATGGGGATGACTTCGCTGAGTCTCCATTCATCTGGCATCTTTGCGCTAGAGAAGATCTTGTTGAAGAGACAAGTCAACCATATTACCCCCTCATCTCCTAGGCTCCTCCAGGCTTCTATGGGTATTTGGTCCGAGCCTACAGCTTTGTTTCTACCCATCTTCTGTAGAGCAACCTTCACTTCTTCTTGGCTGATCCTTGAGTAGTAGCATTCGGGTACCAAAAGTTGGCTAGGGTTCTCTCGTTCACC
The DNA here is from genome assembly GCA_030686995.1 of Artemisia argyi. Lineage (NCBI taxonomy): Eukaryota > Viridiplantae > Streptophyta > Magnoliopsida > Asterales > Asteraceae > Artemisia > Artemisia argyi. The sequence goes on along the minus strand of CM060676.1, from coordinate 35,363,643 downwards.
CCTTCCTTCGGTGTTCCCCTCGTTAAAGAGAGAGGAAAAATATTGTCCCCATCTCTTCCTAATACCTTCTTCGTTCACGATGGTACGTCCTCCTTCGTCTTTGATGTATTTGATGTTTCCTAAATCCCTTCTTCTTCTCTCACGGGCTTTAGAAATTCTGAAGATATCGTTTGCTCCCTCCTTGGAGTCCAATTTCTTATACAAATCTTCGTACGCCTTGTCCTTCGCCACTGCTACAGCCTTTTTTGCTTCTCTTTTAGCCATTTTATACCTCTCTTCAGCAGAGGCCCTATCTGCTTGGTCGCTCTCTCTGCTCAAAAGAAACTCTTTGAACCGAGCTTGTTTCTCCGCCACTTTAACTTGCACCTCCTCACTGAACCACCACGATTCCCTCCTGGATGACTGGGTTCTCGCTGACCCACTAGTCACACCAATGGAATCCTTTGCTGCGTCTCTAATGGTGCAGGCAAGGGTGTTCCACATCTGATCTGCATCATAAGAAGTTAAGTCTTTCGCCCCAGCCGAAAAACCCTCTGAGACTTTCGCTCTAAACGACTCCACCGCTTCTCCGTATAGTTTCTTCCACAAAATCCTTGGCATCCCTGTCGCCTCTCTCCTGTGACGACGTCTCTGAAAAAGAGCGTCCAGGGCAATCAATTTGTGTTGTGATGAGCATGCCTCGCCCGGGAAAACCCTGCAATCCTTACACGCCCTAAGGTCATCTCTGCGCACCAGCAGGTAGTCAATCTGGGTGCTGTGACCCCCGCTCTGAAAGGAAATCAAGTGGACTTCTCTCTTCTTGAAGAAAGAGTTCGCAACTACTAAGTTGTGAGCGGTAGCAAATTCTAGAATCGAGCGTCCTTCATCATTCCTAACTCCATATCCGAATCCTCCATGAACCCCCGCATAACCATCTGCTGTAGCTCCTATATGACCGTTCAAGTCCCCACCTATGATCAGTCGTTGGTTTGCCGGGCACTCCCTCACGAGCTCGTCGAGGGAATCCCAGAAAACCCTCTTCTCTTCGTCACTGCGGCCCACCTGCGGTGCGTATGCACTAATCACGTTAACGGTCTCTCCATCAATAACCAGGGTAATCTTCATGGTTCTATCGCTCTTCCTGATCACTTGCACTACGTTATCCTTAAGACCGGCTGCAAGAATGACTCCAACTCCGTTTCTCGCTGACCTAGAGCCCGAGTACCAAAGCTTGTAGCCATTTCCCTCCCTCGTGCTAGACCCCTTCCATCTAGTCTCCTGGAAACAAGCTATATCAACCTTATGCCTCCCCAAGACGTCTACAAGCTCAAAGAGCTTACCGGTCAAAGACCCTACGTTCCAGCTCCCCACTCTAATCTTACGTGAACCCGCAAATCTACCATCACCCCTAAGCGCTCTAGACCCACCTACCCCTACCCCTAACCCTACCCGCCTACCCCTACTCCTACCCCTCCCAAGCCGGAGTAAAACATATTTTAGCAATCAATGAATAAATAAGTGAGGTGAAATTCTATTGCAACGGGGTGTTTGGCTAAGTTATCGATTCGGCTTATCCATATGTTATATAAGCATTTTATGGCTTACTAGATGAGTATTCTTGCGTTGTGGTAACTGGTACTCGTGTAATTAAATTTTTTGACGAGCAAATATTTATGCTCTTAAGCACCAAATAAATTGATCACCTTTAAACGATCATTTTTAAACCTAAGAGAATATAACACAGTACACACGCAAAGCGACGGGAATCAGGTATTTCAAAACGGTTTTTTATATTCTTGAGATTTGGTACTGATGGATAATGGTTTTTACTTTTTAGTAATTGTTAATTATTTTCGGTGGTGGTGTAAAAGATTGAGAAAATTGGATATGTAGGTGAAAAATGTGATTTTCACATATTTTGAGAGAAAAATGTAGTAGCTTTTCATTTTACTACTGTTTTGATATATGTATTTTGTTTAAAAATACTATATGGAGCATGTTAATTAAGTTAGCATGGGATTACGTTAGTACAAATTTATAAATCTGAATAGTTGTATGACATTTAATTCAATGACAAAATTTATAATGTATGAGTACAAATTTACAAATTTATAAATTACAATAGTGAGCTTATGAGTAATCAATGAACTTGATTATGAATTGGACTCATGATTAATTTGATAGTTATAAAATTGAATATTCCATCAATATTGATGGCTGTTATGAATTTGTGATTTTTTCGACAATATTATGATCATACCATAAATAGTAAGTGTATAACTTATTTTTTTAAAACTAGTGTACTATTTAAAGAATGTCTCAAATATTTCATAGTAAGGTAAGATAAGATAAAATAAGATATATCATAAGCTTATAAGCCCATGTTTAGTGTTTGGAATATTGGTAAATGACCAAAACAGACATGAGATGAAAAATATGAATGTTAGATTATGTATAAATAAAAGTAAAATTGTAATTTGTAACGGAGTATGTTATATAAGTCTAACCTCTGAAAAAAGCTATACTTTTGAGGCTTATCAAAAAACTCTTATATAAGCTCATAAACTCACTCATATAAGCTTAGCCAAACATTTGTATATAAAGCTTATAAGCCCATCATACCCCTAAGTTGGGAACCTGCCGGTTGGAACTTGATTTATCTTCTTCTCTGCTTATTTTGTTCGAATCACAAGGATAAGATTGCTAGTTATGATAAAAGCATAGTCATAAACTAAGCTGCTTTTTTTGTGAATAGAGCATAATTATAAGCACTAAACAGCAGAAGTTACATCCCAAGTAAATACCATGTTAAAAGGTGTTTGATTGAAATATTATGGATAATCTCATTTTATCTCTTTAAATCCGTATCTAAACAGTGGTTATCTCTCATGACATCCCCTAGTTTCACTTTTCGCCATAGCCAATGGCGGAACTATGAAGGGGCTGGGGAGGGTCCCGGCCCCCCCAAATTTTGCGGCACCTAGTGTAAATATTATAGGTTTTAGGGGTAATTTAGTTGAGGTTACAAACAAATCTCCGGTTCGGCCCCCCCAAACTAAATTCGGCCCCCCCAAGAAAAATGTTCTAGTTCCGCCATTGGCCATAGCCACATTTGTAATTACGATCCTCCTTCAGGTCTCTTTATCCAGTGACCTAGGAAAACCAGATGGTCGTGCACTGGGTTTGAGTATGATTTCAGGTCGTTGGATGACCGAATTCGACCCAGAAGTTCTACATTGCACACTGCATTCATTTTTGGCTTCCGTAATGCTGAGATTTTGCAGTCATGCAATGGTTTGCTTTTATGTTGTATCAAGCATGATAAGTGTTATGTATCAAACCTGACGATCAATATGCTTAAGATGCTTCCACGGCTGCATAATTTCAATTTGAATGTCGGATCTATAATAAGAATGGCTTTTAATCCTCTCACTATATAGTCGTGCATGCCGGACATATACATGATTCCGTTCAAATACATGCTTACGCTTCAGAAACAGGCAATCGGAGTGTTTGTGAAAGTCGATTTCCCGACAAAAGTTTTACCGATTTTGAGATTGGAATATATTCTAATGATGCCATTCATTGGCTAAATGATAGTGTGAATGAGCGGTTTTTTGCATTCAAGTTAACTATTGTAGAGAATAGTTATATCCAATGTTTTGAAAACCGGGTTCGAAATCGACCCGGTCGAGTCACCGGGCACCGGGTCAACCCGGTTTTCAATTTATTATTATTTTATTTTTTTGACCGGGTCAACCGGTTCGACCGCCGGGTCAACCGGTTCGACCACCGGGTCAACCCGGGTTTTATTAAATTTTTTTGAAAAAATGAAACCCAGCCGGGTTTCGAGAACCGGATTGACCCGGGTCACTCAAAACCCGGCGGGTCACACCGGTTAACCCGGTTTTAGAAACCCGGGTTGTTTTGACCCGTTTTTTGGGCCGGAACCGGTCGAACCGGTTAACCCGGCCGGGTCAACCCGGGTTTCAAAACCTTGGTTATATCTCATCTTGGGTTGTCTGCAAAACTATAATACAAAATGGTGAAAATGTAGAATACAAGTCGCACGAGTTTGGGGTTTGTTCGGGTCAAGACATCCTGCAGCTATTTTATCCATTTCTCAAATTTCTTTAAAGCAGGTGGCAATCTCTACCCATTTACTCCTAATTGAGGCGATCTTGGTCTTGTTTTGTCAAAAACGGGTCAAAAAAAAAAAAATTTCGTGGCTAAAATGATAACAAGTAAAATGGGTCAAACGGGTATCATCTGATCTATAACATCCTAAATTGCTTTATTTGAAGATTTAGATTATTTTTTTAATCAGCATTGTTGATGATACCACTATATATAAAAAAGGGAAATGATAGGATGTAAAATTAACACCCATGCTATGATTTATTCAATGCTTCTTTATTTGACCCATAAAAGCCCAACTCTTGCTGCAAATATAAATTTCCACAATCCCACCCAACTTCCACCAAATCACTTAATAAAAACAGCTGTTTCTGTGTGCATTCACCAATCTTTTCACATGTCTTCAATCTTCCCACCCTTTTTTAGCAAAAGGTCCATTTCATCTATTTACTTGTGGTTACAACTTACACATCAACTTGTACTGATCCATACGGATCGACTTTACTCGTGATAGAAACCAACTCTTGTCGGTTAAAACGGCCCCACAAGTCACAAGGTGGCACAGAATGTGAAACAAATCATTAGTGAAATAATATAAAGCTATAACCTTTTTCTTTGTGTATAACATCATTTATATGATCACAATTATTTTACTTGCATCCTTGCATCTCTTAACAGCATCTTTTTTTTGGTGCCAAAAGAAATTATTGAATATTGGAACAATGACAAAAGTCAAGGAAACACATGTCCCACATAAGAATTCATCTACCATGCTCTAATATTTAAATTTCGATGCCTAACACCATCATCTTGTTTGGTGAGTACTAATATCATCATTTTGGCTTCTACTAACACGAAATGGGAAATGCTCGGTTTCTGGGATTATACATCACAATATGCGTATTAGCTTTCATAGTCTCAAAGATCATAATAGCAATCCTTTGTTATCGTCGATGGAAAAGAAAGCAGTTGGTGATTCAAGATGGCTTCTCTGGTATCACCTTTTTTTTTTTTTTTTTTTTTTTTTTTTTTTTTTTTTTTTTTTTTTTTTTGTGTTGTTTAAGTTTTCAGCTTTATATATTTTGATCATGACCCAGGTGGAAAACTGGTGTTGTTCAAGTCACCGAAGATAAAGTCACTAAAATCCAATATTTTCTTGAAGAAGACCATGAAGTTGACTAGCAAGGATAGAATTGGATCTGGAGGGTATGGTACGGTTTATAGATTGACAATAAACGAGTCAACATCTTTTGCTGTCAAGAAGCTAAGCAAAGAGACCGCAGAACATGATCGAGGTTTTGAGAGAGAGCTGGAAGCAATGGGAGATATAAAACATAGAAACATAGTAACTCTCTATGGTTACTACACCGCGCCAAATTATAATCTTCTGATATATGAGCTAATGCCTAATGGAAGTTTAGACACACTACTTCATGGTATGTGCTTACTGTTCGACTTACTAGGCCAAAACTGACTTTTCAAATCCAGAATGTGAACTAGGTTATGAACTTAAGACTAATACTTACCAGTTTGCACTTTACATTATTAGTTTCCACTATCATTATCAGAACTCATACTTTGACTTTAATTTGATGTTGAATTTTAATCCCTTTGAATTCAAAAGTCTAGCACGCAAACAATGATTTATATGTTGATTATGAGTGATGCAGGAAAAACAATGGACACTGTCCTAGATTGGGATGCAAGATACAAAATAGCGGTAGGTGCTGCAAGAGGAATATCATATCTTCATCATGATTGTATCCCTCATATCATACATAGAGATATTAAATGTAGCAACATTTTATTGGATGAGAACATGGATGCTCGAGTTTCTGATTTTGGGTTAGCTACACTTATGGAGCAAGATAAGACTCATGTCTCCACTCTAGTAGCCGGAACTTTTGGTTACTTAGCCCCTGGTATGGTCTCACTTCACATATAACCTACATATAGATATCATCTTTGGATATGATTCAAGCTGACCAGACGGGAGGGTCGGGTGCGGTGAGCAACGGTTCAAAAGAGGTATGGGTTGAGCAGGCTATTTGTAGTATGGGTGGAATAGGCTGGGTTGGGTAAATGGGTCGAAATTTTCTTGTCTAGATATGATGTATGAGGCCCTTAAATTAAAAGATTACTTGTGTTTTCAGAGTACTTTGACACAGGAAGAGCAACAACAAAAGGTGATGTATATAGTTTTGGAGTCGTTTTACTTGAGCTCTTAACAGGGAGAAAACCGACAGACGAAGCATTTATTGAGGAGGGAACCAAGCTTGTAACCTGGGTATGTCTTTACAGTCAAAATTTTGACTTTTTCTTGGATTTGAATTTTGATTGATGTAGTAACTGTTAACTATTATGCTAAAACAGGTGAAAGGAGTCGTTCAAGAAAAAAAGGAAGAATATTTTCTTGATAACAGATTAAAGTGTTATCCAACAAGTGAAATCAATCATGCATTTAGTATAGCACTAATGTGCCTAGAAACCGAGCCATCCAAAAGACCAAATATGTTAGAAGTTCTAAAGATGCTTGAGAACATTAAACCAGATCAACTCGTATGATCAAATCATTGTCAGAAGTTACAAGTTTTTCTAGAAGAACTTACACAGATAAAGATGTAATTACATCTATTCAAGGGAACAAAAACCCAATCTATTTGAGAGATGAAGCCAATCCATAGCTAACTGAAGATTTTAAAGTAGGAGAAACAGGACCACGTCCAAGAAACACGTCAAAGAGTGAAAGTGTCACGTTTTCTGATACAATTGTAGCATCTGTAGCTGAAGGAATTCCTTCGGCTGATATGTGAACCTGTGCACAGCACCAAATAATAGATTTAAAACCATCTTAACAGTTTTCTCAATAAAGGTTTTATTTTTTGCATACACTACCAACACAAATCATCATCTGTGCCGTTTTAGTTATTTTTGTGTCGCATTTGATTCATTTTGTAACCAACACCCCTTCGAATTGGTATAAAAAAATGATAATTTTTTGATGTAAAGATGTCGAAGTAACGTCTGAAAATGTTAGATTTATCTTGAGTGTAACTGTAAATCTAAGCAAAATTGTTATTAACACGGGCTACAAAATGACCAAAATAGGGACAAAAACCCATCTTGGTAGAGCAAACAAGTAATGTCAAACTAACCAGCATTTTAGAGGGGTCAAGCCAGGTTAGAAATATGAAAGTTCCTTTCTTTAGCGGCCGATTCTGAAAGATATTACGGAATGTAGAGAGAGCTGTTTCGTCTACTGAAGTGGGTGACTTAATTCTTGGTGAGACGGCTTCGTCTAGTGCATCCCAGAATGTTTTGCCATCAACATCTCTTACAAGTACTATTTGTAACGATTTTTCTAGAGGAGCTGTTTTTATGAGAAAATAACGTAAGCATCTTGACCTTGGATGTAAATTGGTGTTTGGCATTGCGTTTTGAAAGTGATTATCTGACTGCTGCGTTTTTAAGTGGCAGATATTAAGTTTCTATCATTTTAGTATATTGAACTGATTCTCAATATCTGAATTTTAAAACTTTAAACTTCATAAGCAAGTCCAAACACTATCTCTTGCAGCCCATTTTGCTATCATATGATTGTCCTTATTCCATTTCACTGAGTACTTTCAAAAAGCAAGGCCAAACACCCTTGTTAAATTTCTTCAGGTCTGATCTTCCAGGATCATATTGATGTTCCAAACAACATCATGACATCGTTTAATTGAATACAAAACACATAAACAAAGAAGATTTTGGTGAACCCTTTATATTGATATATATAAAACGAATTGGGTTACTTTTGATGTTTACAGGATCCTATCTATATATACATATTGAAACGTTGTCTTCAAGAGACATACCGCTTCTTCTAAACCGTTGCAACCCTAAACTAAACGTTGCAATCTAATTAACTGACTAAATAACCGTCTAATCTAAATATTGGGTTTGTTGGCCTGTGGCCCAAACCATTAACTAATCTACAGGCCCTTTATTCGACCCAACTTGATATCCTTTTGGCATAGCAGACATTATTCGTCCAACAACCCTTAAGTCTACTCTAGCCAACTTTATTACCTTGATAGATTAAGTCAAAAAATGAAGGATCATCTTGAATCTCAGATGCCGATAGTCCTTTACATGCTCCTAACATATCCAGGATAGAAGGGTTTATGTATAGCCCAGCGGCATACACCTTAACACCTATTATAGCAAACACTTTTTCTCTGAATCCTATAGAAAGATCAAATGACGTCAAAAATTAGTGAAAAGACTTAAGCGCATGTGAAAACATTAAGTACAAGTGAAATGAAATATTAACCTATTCCGACCAAAGATAAGGAGCTTGAGCAGCCAGGAAGGCTTATTGATGTTTGAAATTTCACATTTGTAGCAGGCTCTTCAGCATATTCAGCATTTCCAACTGTACATTTCCCCATAGAATGCATTCATCAAAGAGAATATCACACATTCACACCCATATAAAATTTTTCTAACTGTTGTATAAATTTATTTAGTTAAAAAGTTGTAAGAGTCTCAATCCAATGTGCAACTAAATATAATGATCCTATTATAGGGGTTCTTTCAGATACTTATACGTAATCAAAGACGGCTATGTCATAGAATATAACGGACTTGTGTCGGTGGCCATTTTAGCAATTACACTTGATCATGTCCCAGTCCTTTTATTATACTTTCTTTTAAATATCCTAGTTTGGTAATTTAGTAAATGCAACCTCATACAAAGTCAAAACAATACCACATAAAAAATAAATTACCAAAAAGTCTAATTATTAAGGAACATATCAAAATAGAAGACTAACTAGCTAAGCACATTGCTAGACAATAGTCCTATAATTGATGTAAACTTAGAAGAATATATATAATCTATACAATAATGTTAACCTGAGGAAGCAGCAGCAGCCTTGATGGAGAAGGTTGGAAGGTGGATAGGGGTGGTAAACTTCTTAATATAGAAAGTAGGGATTCTAACTCTTTCTGGAAAATGAGTTCTATTTCTAGTGTAAGGATATGAATTTGGGACTCCAAATTTGGTGTTGGGCAGAAGCCATACTGATCTGGGAATTGCTCCAGCCATTTGTTTCTTGTTTTTGTTAGTGAGTCAAAACTGGAAACTAAAAATCTACTTGATGTTCAACACTCTCTATCCTTACCGCCCATATCCGCAGGGCCCTCTTACATGTGTATATAACATGTGGATATGAACAAAATAGCATCAAATGCTACTGTTATTGATTTTTAAGACTTATGTAGTAATTAAAAACAAACCTACCCTCGAAAATTTGTTTTTGGGATATTTTAGATTATCATCAAAATAGTCGCCCAACAAACTTTTTTTTGCAATATCACGTTGATGGTTATCGGACTACACGAATGTAAACTTTGAGCTTCTTGTTATTGCCACGATTGATGATACTGATAAACTTCTATCAAATGTAAATACTCACCTTCATAATCATCGGATTTGTATCATCATCCATGTCCATAGTTTACAATAGGGCAAATTACCTGAAAATGTATTTAACTTGTCACTTTTTACCATTGTACGTAACATTTTTTTTTTCAATTTGTCAATGAACTTGCAAAATTCGTTCATTGCGTGTAGCGGTGACTTGTTTAACCTGCTTGGGCAGGTTAAACTAACGATCGTAAGGTTTATCATTGCAATATTAGTCCTTTAGACTAACGATCGTTTATAGTGGCTACATACAATGACAAAAAGTAACAAGTTAGACGACCTTTATTATTTTTAAAATTTACGTACGTTTTTTACACGTTTTTGCACACATTTTTATATACGTTTTTATACACCTTTATATACACGTTTATACACACGTTTTTATGCATGTTTTTATACGGATTTTTATACACACATTTGTATACACGTTTTTAAAATATTTCAATACATACATTTTTATACGTTTTCGTCTTTTTATGTTTTCACATGTTTTATTATGTTTTCGACAATTTTTTACGTTTTCGTCCGTTTTTTACATTTTCATCCGTTTTTTATGTTTTCACCCGTTTTTTACGTTTTCGTCCGTTTTTTACATTTTCATCCGTTTTTTACGTTTTCGCCTGTTTTTTACGTTTTCGCCTGTTTTATTACGTTTTCATCAGTTTTTTACGTTTTCGTCATTTTTTTTACGTTTTCGCCCTTTTTTTTACGTTTTCGTCCGTTTTTTTACGTTTTCGCCATTTTTTACGTTTTCTTCCGTTTTTTACCTTTTGGTCTGTTTTTTTTTACGTTTTCGCCCTTTTTTTCACGTTTTCGTCCATTTTTTTATGTGTTCGCTGTTTTTTATACGGACGAAAACGTTAAAAATGGGCGAAAACGTAAAAAACGGACGAAAACGTAAAAAAAACGGGCGAAAACGTAAAAAAACAGACGAAAACGTATAAAAATGTATGTATTGAAATATTTTAAAAACGTGTGTAAAACCGTGCATAAAAATGTGTGTATAAAAACGTGTATACAAATGTGTGTATAAAAATCCGTATAACAACATGCATAAAAACGCGTATAAAAACGTGTGTATAAACGTGTATAAAAATGTGTATAAAAACGTGTATAAAAATGTGTGCAAAAACGTGTAAAAACGTACATAAATTTTAAAATAATAAAAGTCATCTAACTTATTACTTTTTATCATTGTATGTAGCCATGATAAACGATCGTTAGTCTAAAGGACTAACATTGCAATGATAAATCTAACGATCGTTAGTTTAACCTGCCCCAGCAGGTTAAACAAGTCACCGCTACACGCAGTGAACGGATTTTGCAAGTTCATTGACAGATTGGGGAAAAAAAAGAAGGCTACATACAATGGTAAAAAAGTGGCAAGTTAAATACATTTTCAGGTAATTTGCCCTTTACAATATTTGAAGTTTTTTTTAAGTATTTTATGCTACAGAGGATAAAAAAGTTGTACTCATACGAGAAATGATTAAATAGGGTATGATATATATAAAGGTGGAATTAAAAAAATATAATAATAATAATAATAATTAAACTTTTAAACCGTAAGAGGGGCAAATGGTAATTTTTTTTTCAAGTTTCCTCCTCTTTGACTCAAGTCACTGCCCACTCAATCAATGGCGCCGGGGGGGGGGGGGGTCGGTGTGGTGGTGTCGCCATGGCGCCTTGCCACGTGAGATTGGCGCCGGTCATATGTGACCATACCCGATGCTCTTAGACGGGGTGTAGTGGTGTGGTTCTAGCCATAGTCACGTCAGCATCAGTATCCAATCCCATTATCAAATTCATCACCAAACCCCTAGTGGTTACCACCTTTATGACAATTTATCTACACGTCACTGAAACACAAACATACTACACAGTACACTAACATACAAAAACACAAATTTGAATTTTGTTCGGCTACACCACCGAATATCGACATTTTTGCTCGACCACGGACACACTGTAATAGTGGACAACGCGTGAAGTGAAGAAAAAGGGGGAGACGAGGCATGGAGAACCCCTTATTACAGCCGGTGTTACTAACCCAAAATTCCATACGCGGGCGTCTACATATCAAAGTAGAAGCACGAGTTTTATTTTAAAATTATTTTAATAACAAGGCATTTAAACTTATATAATATAAGGATTTGATAAACGTCGTCCTAGACACTCGAATCCGTTTCGATCTCTTTTGTCAGCGAGTCGTCATAAATGCGGAACTCTCCTCTTTAGGGTTTTACATGCTCGTTCAAACCCGATAGCCACCTGATGAAGCTCGAGCTCTTAAACATGTTGTCGCAGGAGTTCAATCTTTTTATGACGTGGCTCACGATGGTAAGTTGTCATGTTGTCTCGTTCGACGATTCTACAAGCAACAAAACCATGGGGGTTTTTCAAGTCCATGAGGGATCTAGTCAGCCATTTGCACCAAAAGCTCTGATACCAAATGATTGTGGGTGCGATTTTGTGAATGAATGAAACCACCCAAATAACAAAGTAAACGAAAATCGATAAACCCTCCAAAGACATCCAATTGGGACTTCAAAAGAAACCCACTCTATTCTACTAATTTATCATCTTCCTAAAACATAAATCTATTCAAGCTTTTAAAGTCTTGCTGAATTTTGAAGAGACAGCTAATTTTCCTTGCTATATTTAAAATAAGAAAATGAAATAACTTTTACAAATCTGAACTAATCTTAGACTAAAATAAGTAAACTGTTAAAATTTAGAAGATATATTACTACAATTATAAATTTCTGCTTTACCTTTTAATCTTCTTGAATCAATTGAAACACATGACTTCACATGTTGACTAAAGAAAGGGCGGGTAAGTGAGAGGAGTAGGAGCCCAAACGTGCCTTGCATCAATATATGCACGAAACTATAAATTAGTAAGATAATAAATAAATAAATAAATGAGGTCTATTTACTCTTTGAGGGTCACAATTAGCAAAGTGTATTATGTAATATATAGAGGAGTACTAATGAAAATTATAGAAATCAATTTTGTAATTCCTGGCTAAGTACCTAGAAAAGGAATTACTTAATTAACTTGCCGAAGGGTTAAACTTCTACGCAGAATAAATATAAATATTGGATCTCAATCTTATTTTAATTCAATTCATTCACAAGTTTTTTTAGTACATAAACCGTAGTTGTATCAAGTTTATTTTTTTAAGATTGTGAGGATTTGTTATCGACTTGACGACTTCATCATGTTGAATAAGGTAAGCATCTATAGAAAGCTCGAATTAATATTTTTATTTTTTGGTCTTTTGTCATGTTTGCAATTGAATATATTCTTAAAGTTCATGCGTGTCCAAACCAATTTTAGACGACTGACTTCCGGTAACGTCCGCGCTGGTTGGTGGTGCTCGGCTAGATAGATGATCTAATGCTCGGCTAGATAGACCATAGCTCTTAAGGTTACGCTTAAGTGTGAAACATATTTTCTTAGCATCCAATCAACTAGGCATAGATGTTGATTTGTAGTAATGTTATTATTTTTACGTGGTTAGTTATCTTGATGTTTAAGAAACCAAACTAAGATTTTATTATGTTAAAAGTAGATGTTCACTTGCTCCCTTATTTTATTATGTTAAAAGTAGTTATCTTAATGTATTTTTGTACAAATGAGTTGAGAAGAGAGGGTTGTTAAGCTTAAGCCTACTTGAAGTGTAATGCATGAGCTGGGAAGAGAGTCTTGATAAGTGTTTTGTTAAGCAAAGTGAAGTGCTTATTAGTTTATTAAAAGACCAAAAGGGCCTTTTGCAAAAGCACCTTAGATTTACTTTTTTTTATGAAAAATCCATAAGTTAAGCTATGTCAAACATCCCCTTAGGTGGGGAGAGTTTAGACAATAACGTCACGTCATCATGTGTAACTGAGTTGAGCCGAGCCGAGCCAAGCTAACACTATGCCGAGCTCAAGCTTGACTTATAAACTTAAAGCTCAACTCAAGTTTATCGTTTGAGCATTTATTTCCAAACTTAAGACTCGTGTGAGCTCAATTTAGTAACTGATATATACTTCTATTGTTAAAAAAAGCATGTTTTCATCAATTGTGAGATTTAGATACCTAGTTATTATATACATACAGATATCATAAACTTTTGAGTTTCAAGGATTTAATTAGGGCACTGACGCGCGTGGCAGTGTATTAAACCATAAATAACTCGTGCGTTGTGGATGCTATTAATACCAAGGTATTAGAAATCAGAGTCTTTACCGTAACAAACCGAATAATCTTGAAATCTAAAGATTAAGAGAAAATACAACTATTTTATATACATAATCAATGATTTTATGCAACCTAGGATGAACTTTGATGTAGAAGGCACATGGCTTTGAAGTACTTCTTTTAGATTTCCTAAACTCACATGACCTAAAGTTCCCCAGTCTCTTTTTTTCCTTTTAAAGTACATCAAATTCATCAATATTATTGTGGATCTCAATTCAATTCACCTTGTTAGTTGACATCCCACTGTTACTATTTTTGGCATCTCCATATATATTTCTTTAAGAACTTATAACTTACTGATTATATACTGGTTAAACCATGTAGAATAACCTACATACAATGGACCATGACATGCATATACCCATAGAAATCAAAGTTGATGCATACCCAATATTAAAGTTGGGTTCTTTTCTCAAAAACATTATGGTCTAAAAGTGAATGAGATTACATCTCATAAAAAGTACCAATATTTATGCATGGGTGCATATATATGGAACAAATGGAGCTGTAAAGTAATAATTGAAATCTACAAACCCTTTTTCTTTTATTCTTTTATCTTTATATATTTTTTGGTTTAGACCCTCAAGACTTCTAATAAATACCATGTTTTGGTTCCTCATACAGACATCAAAACAAGAGATCAAAGATCATCGAATGGCTATGAAAGTATCTGCTTTTGTTTTCATCCTCCTGTTGTCCATCCTCTCAGGTAGTTTATCTTCTTGCCCCTGCTCAAGAAATGTATTAGGAAGCTTGTCTAATGTTGTTGGACTGTTTGGCATGGTGTTTTGAAAACCGATAATGAGATGTTTTCATCTTAAAGTTTCAAGTAATGAGTTTACAGTACTCGTGTATATTGAAACTTTGATTAGCTGAGAGCCTGTGAGTAGATAACAACATACATTGAACATGAGTATGAGATTATTTAGTAGTCCCTTATTTTGCATGTACATTCATAAATGTGACAATTTATTCTATCATTACAACTTCAAACAGCATAAACATATCCAAAAACTACCTTCCGCAGCTCATTTGTGACACATGATTATCATTATTTCATATCATATACTTAAAACTACAATGCCAAAACATCCCTCAATGACATTTCAGTGCAAGCTGTTCCCATTTCAGATTTCCTTTGCATTAACATTTATTGATAAGCATTACTAACTCACATTCATGGTTAAATGCTAATTTTTTCTGTTTTTCTGAATGTATTGTTCTGCAGTTGGGAATTTTAGTGGGGTTAATGCTCAGGTATTTCTAATCTCATTAGCCTTGCTCATTCCACTATTTTCTATGTAAATCGTGAAGGCTAACTTAAGCTTTTACATTAGTAACAATACTAAAAAAGACAGGTGTTATGGTTAATTTATTACTGTGAAAATGTACTAAAGTGGGGCATGGTTTTTTGTTGTAATTGTAGAAAACTTGGTGTGTTGCAAAGCCATCAGCGAGCCAAGCAACTCTTTTAGAGAATATAAATTTCGCGTGCTCAAAAGTTGACTGCAGTTGTCTGCAAAAGGGTGGTGCTTGCTATACCCCCGATAATCTAATTAACCATGCCTCTATAGCCATGAATTCGTACTATCAGTCACAAGGAAGAAACATTTGGAACTGTAATTTCAAAAATTCGGGTCTGGTGACTATTAGTGATCCAAGTAAGTCATAAACTTTACCACCTATTTCACATCTGTGTTCAATATGTACACATTTGTGTGCTTAAATAGATATCTTTACATTATTTTTGTAGGTTATGGAAGCTGCTCGTATATGTAGATGGTTGGCATTGAACTCGTATGGGCCGACAGATACGTAGATTTTATATGAGAAATAGTTTATCATTATAGTTGATCTTTTATTAAATCAAATATGTAAGCTTTATGAAAAAATGTTGGCTAATGGTTCTTCGCTGTTTTGCCCTATCAAATTCAATATTGCTAATTCGCAACTTTTATTAGTGTTTTTATCATTACATCCCCTGTTTCCATCCCAAATTAAGAGTGGGTTATACTTTTGTTAGTGTTTTAGGAAGTTCCCGCTTATAATTTAAGTATGAATGTGAAAGGGTATATTGAGTCCGTGAGACTTTGTCGGATCTCATTGACTTGAATGTTATTTTCAGCTTGCGTACTTTACTCGCTGACATCTCATCAGCCAGGTAAAGTTTATCTACGTCCTTGAAGACATAGCTTTATACAACACTCTCTAATTTCATATCCGAGAGTAAACTCAACTTAGGTTATTTTATTTTTAAATACACTTGAAGACAATTGGACAAACTTTTGGCCTGACAATAACTACATACAATGGACCATGACATGCATATATATACCCAGATGCATACTCAATATTAAAGTTTCTTTCTTTTCTCATAAACATTATGGCATAAAAGTGAATGAGATTAAATCTCATAAAAAGTACCAATATTTATGCATGGGTAAATATATTTGGAACAAATGGAGCTGTAAAGTAAAATAATTGAAATCTACATACCCTTTTTCTTTTATTCTTTGGTTTAGGGTATGGCAAAAGTAACTCTTGTTGGAACTGAAGATGAGATGGAGAGATAAATTATAAAAAAAGATTATTTTTATAAGCTACATGAAGTAGCATTTGATTTTCAGAGATTATAGAGGATCAATTTTTTATAATCTCTTATAACTTTACAAGTTATGCCTATTGGAATTTTTCACAGGTCTTCTAATTGATATTCCAGGATTGATGTATAAACAAGAATGACAAGAATTGATTCATTATATTAACAACATAATATGTTATTACATTGTTACAAAGAGACACGCTACAAAATGTTACATGTGCTAAACTATATATACTAGTCGAATGGTTGCGAGTGAACCATCATGTCTGTTCGAATGGTTGTTAACCAAACGACACACCCTTACAGAAAAACTAACTTTCCGCAATAACCAACTTTTAACTAACTTAACCGCTATTCGGTTGTAAACTATCTAACTAACATGTTTAGTCATTTGTCTTTCAAGACTTATACAATTATAAGGTCTAACATTTTCCCCCCTAATTGTTTAAGTCTTGTTCTTCGAGTCTTCATACTCTTTTCTACGTCTCTTTCGTTCCTTCTTCTTGTCTCACCAACGTGTTGTTGTTGTTGCTTTGCCACGTTGTATTCCTCTTTCTTTTGCGTCCAACTTGGTTACTGGTGTGTGTGCCATAGACTCTTTTGTCTCGGCTTTTAATTCCAAATCTGCGTGAACACAAAGTCCCAAATACCCTCAGTATTTGTCCCAAAACAAGCAGGTTGTTTGTTTTCTTTCTACTACTTCGACGGTAGTATCTCAACAAAGTAAGCGATTTGCTTAAAACCTTGTTGCCCTCGTTGCTTGTCCGCGTTCCACAATACTCCTTCTTCTTTATTCCACACCGTATCTACACAACAACCTACGAGAATACACGACGGTATTCCCTGCGAACAAGTGATCAGAATGTTCCTGTTGTTGTCCTTCCTTGTATTGCGAGCGTCTTCCAAAAACAATCCTTGATTGTTTTTCCAAATCGGTACCTTTTCTAAATCCCAAGCAACGTTCCTTTTCGCTTCCAACGTGTCGCGTTAAAGCAACAATGGTTCTTCTAGCGTCCTTGACGTCGTATCCTTTCTTCTTGTTGCGTTGTATAGCAACAGGCCTCTTCTTCCTTCTTTGTTGTCGTGTGCAAGACACCAACAAAGGCTTCTAACAATTGTTCTCTTCTAAGTTTTCTCCCACCATTACGTTTGGTGTCCACGTTCGCTTCCTTTTGTCGGTTATCAAAACTTGCCGCTTCCACAAAAGTTTCCTTCTTGTTTTGTTGTCGCGAATGATCACAACAAAACTCCTACCAATTCGTTTTGGTGTCCATGTCCGTTGGTTATGATTGTGCACTATCTTCCCCAACATCGTTGGTGTCTCTTCCCTTCTATCTTTTTGATCTTCTTGATCAGAACTTGAATCACTTCTTGCAATCTTGGAACCATCGACTCTGATGCCATATTGGAATTTTTCGCAGGTCTTCTAATTGATATTCCAGGATCGATGTATAAACAAGAATGACAAGAATTGATTCATTATATTAACAACATAATATGTTATTACATTGTTACAAAGAGACACGCTACAAAATGTTACATGTACTAAACTATATCTACTAGTCGAATGGTTGCGAGTGAACCATCATGTCTGTTCGAATGGTTGTTAACCAAACGACACACCTTTACAGAAATAACTAACTTTCTGCAATAACCAACTTTTAACTAACTTAACCGGTATTCGGTTGTAAACTATCTAACTAACATGTTTAGTCCTTTGTCTTTCAAGACTTATACAATTATAAGGTCTAACAATGCCTGCTAAAAAGTTTATAATTTAAGTAGCAAAATAAGCATAATCTCTAAATAATCTTGTGTGCCAAACATACCCTTAGACCCTCGAGACTTCTAATAAATACCATGTTTTGGTTCCTCATACAGACATTAAAATAGGAGATCAAACATTATCCAATGGCTATGAAAGTATCTGCTTCTGTTTTCATCATCCTGCTCTTCATCCTTTCAGGTAGTTTATCTTCTTGCCCCTGCTCAAGAAATGTATAGCCCGCTTGTCTACTGTTGTTGGACTGTTTGGAATTGTGTTTTAAAACTGATTATGAAATGTTTTTGTTTTTAAGTTTCAAGTAATGAGTTTATAGTACTCGTGCATATTGAGAACTCTGATTAGCTGAGAGCAGATAACAACATAGACTGATTTTGAGTATGAGATTATTTAGTAGTCATTATTTTGCATCTGCATTCATAAATGCTACAAATTATTTTATCATCACAACTTCAAAAAGCATAAACATATCCAAAACCTACCTTTCGCAACTCATTTGTTACACATGATTCTCATTATTCATATCATATAATTACTTAAAAGCACAATATCAAACACTGAAACGTACACCCCTCAATGACATTTCAGTGCAAGTTGTTCCCATTTCAGAGTTTCTTTAAATTACGTAAGGTTTACTAATCTATACTTATGATTAAAACTTAATTCTTTTTATTCTTCTGAATGTGTTGTTCTGTAGTTGGGACTTTGAGAGTGGTTAATGCTCAGGTATGTATAAATCAATATTTCTAATCTCATTAATCGAACTTAGTCATTTTACTATATGCAAAGCGTGAAGACTAACTTAGCTTTCCATTTAGTAACTGTACTAACAAAGTTGGTGTTATGATTAGTTTATTGCTGTGAAAATGTACTAAAGTTGGCATGAGCTTTTGTTGTAATTGTAGAAAACTTGGTGTGTTGCAAAGCCATCAGCGACCCAAGCGACTCTATTAGAGAATATAAATTTCGTGTGCTCAATAGCTGACTGTAGTAGCCTGCAAAGGGGTGGTGCTTGCTATACCCCCAATAATTTAATGAACCATGCCTCTATAGCTATGAACTCTTACTATCAGTCCCAAGGAAGAAATGTTTGGAACTGTAATTTTGAAAATTCGGGTCTCGTAACTATCAGTGACCCAAGTAAGTCATCCAACATTACCAAAAGTTGATTTCACATTTGTATTTAATATGTACACATTTGTTTGTTTAATTGGATATCTTTGCATTATTTTTGTAGGTTATGGAAGCTGCTCATATATGTAGTGGCTGGCATTGAAGAAGTTATACATAGATGTCTTTTACTCATTTGGGCCGACAGATACATAGATGTTATATGAGAAATAGTTGCTTATTGTATACGCTGATGATCTTTTATTGAATCAAATATGTAAGCTTTATGAAACATGTTCTGGTGGTTCTTTGTTGTTTTGCCCTATCCAATGAAATGCTATATTCACAACTTCTGCAAAAAGCTATAAATTATGTTCTATTTACTAATGAAAATAACTCATTATGCTTTCTTTACCAGTGAAAAACTCATTCTGCTTTGTTTAGTATAATTTCTATTGTCATTCCACTGTATGTACTAACGAAGAAAACTCATTATGCTTACCCATTGATTAAGTGGAATGACAACTGAAATCATACAAAATAAAGCATAATGAGTTTTATGAGTTATTTTCATTGGAGTATCTATAGCATTTGCGTTTGTGTTTTATTATTCTTATGATAACATTCCGTGTTTCCATCGCAAATTAAGAGTTGGATATACTTAACGTGAACAAATAATAGTTGAGACGCATTTATAGGTTAACAAAAGCTTTGGTTGCAAAATGTATGATTTTATTAACTTTATAGACGTTAATAAGGAAGCGATCGAAGTGTTTGTGGTTTAGACGTGGAATCTCAAATCACCATCTCGGTTTTACATTTTCCTAAACCGAACCCACATAATAATTTATTTCAAAGTAAATAATCTCAAATGCGCCAAACCATGCATCCTTCTCGGACGTGTCTTGTGGGAGATAAATCAATCTCATAACAACTCGCTAAGATAGTTGTGCAAAAACACAATCCTCTCCTTGGCTCATATGTAGTTCAGCTAACTATATCTAGCTTTTTTTTTTTTTTTTTTTTTTTTTTTTTTTTTTTTTTTTTTTTGGAACTATAACTATATTTAGGTTACTAACATATTTATTAATTTGTTCCATTTTGGAAATAACTTTTTCCTCAAATTCATCTATGTCAAAATACTCCGTAATTGTTTGTTGATTTTGTATACCATCCTAATAGTATACCCCCTGCTTAATAAGATATATTGTGTCCTTAAAAAAAATCTACTTAGAGACTTAAGTATGTTAATATTTCCATAGATGCAGAAGCGAAATCGAATGGCTTGGTTGAAAGGTAAGGATAGCGTGATTGGCCGATTGGTTGCAAGGTATGCATAGCATGATTGACTGGTTGCGCATCTCCTATGCATGATTTCATGTGAAGCCTAACTGGCTTTCATTTGGATAGATCCAACGGGCCTTCTTACATGGACTTGACTTGCAATCAATAACATAAATTCACAAAGGAAAATGAATCTTTATTTGTACGAGTAACATTTTTAGAAGTCAATAACAAGGTAGTCGATAATCTCAAATGCCCCAAACCATACTTCTCGGACGTGTCATGTGAGAGATAAATCAATATTATAACAACTCTGCAGAAAAAATTCCACGAGGGGGCAAAAGAAAATTATATATCTCAAACTAAAAAGAAGAAAAAAGGCTAAAGAGTACACGCTTAATTCAAATAGCAGGGTACCCGCGCGATGCGGCGGCGGGTATCCTGTAATAAAATTTGCGGCGATGAATATCTTGAATTATTGTTTCGGGTTGCCGGATCTTATATTTTGTGTTTTGGAAGCTTAATATTTTGAAAGCTTAATTATATTGTATATTGTGATTAAAAAGTTGTATTTTTTTTTGAAGTGGTGTTTTAATAGTGTATTAATTGTATTAATAGTATTTTTTTTCTTTTCTTTTTTATGAAGGGGGTGGAAGCTTAATTATATTGTACATTGTGCTTAAATAGTTGTATTTTTGGGTGAAAGGGTGTTTTTAATAGTGTATTAATTGTATTAGATGAATAGTGTCTTTTTATTTTTATGTATGCTTTAAGTACTTGTAAACTATGTTTTATAAGTAGTATTTACTTAAAATTTATATTAGGAAATCTTAAAAAATTAATAGAAGGGAAGTGTCTAAATGTATTATAAGTAGTATAGATAAGAGTAAATTGCAAAAATCATTTTGATGACTCAACGAATATTGAAAGCTTTTGATAATCACGAGAAAGCTTGCTTAGAGAATCATCACGTGTTTATCTTTTTTGCTTTTGATACATTTGGTTTCCTAGCTCTGAAAGTAGAGAAGTTTTTATCTAGAGTTCAACGGGTTGTGCAAAGTAATTTTTCGACCATCAAGAAACAAAACTTCATTTTTAGTAGGATTGGTTTTGCTATCCAAAAAAGAGTTACGGCGCAACTTGTTGTTCGTTTGCCTGACATCTTATTGTAATCTGTTAAATTATTTACTACTCCTATTTGGAGAACGCGCATAAGCATGCATCTATCACATATTGAAAGGGTAATCCTAGTTGTTAAACCAAAATTTTCTCAAGAAAACGACGCCTGCAGGCTACATCTATCAAACCAACCAACCAACCAATAACTCTCGTGTTCAAATTGGAGATCGAGAGTTTCAAAATCCTAAATGTAAAAAAAAAAAAAAAAAAAAAAAAAAAAAAAAAAAAGACATCTATAATTTTCTTTTTGTCATCCACGTGACCCACTACTACAAAACAAAAGAAAAAAAAATGCTTTCTTCTTTATCATATTAGTATCGGGGCGATGCAGCGGCAGGTACCCTGTGACTATATTTTGCGGCAATTAAATATTATTCGATTACACTTTTTTTTCTCTAGATATACTATACGATAAATCTGTTTTTTAATATTACAAGTTGGATGGCGCCTGCGCGTTGCGATGTGATTTTTTTTGATTTTTTTGATTTGCATTATTTTTGTGTAACAAAATTTGATGCATCAATGTTTTTTGTTATTTTGTTATTAGAAGGGTTTTACGTATTTGTATGATTTTAGTTGTGTTATCTGTTGTCTATATTTGTACATATATTTATTGTTTCCTATTTTTAGGTCGAGCTCGAGTTGTACAAAAATTGCTTTGTATTATTTTTAGGTAAAAAATATCCGTTTCTTGTACGTATTTGGTTTCTATATAGTTTTTTTCATTGTATGTATTATGTGCGTAATGGCTGGATATTTTTGATTTTGTTTTATGTTATTTTTATGTTACAAAATTTTGTGCATTCATTTTTTTTTTTTTTTTTTTTATCAAAAGTATATCCTAAATTTGCTATTGTATTTAATTTGGATTATATAAGTAATAATTTGTTGGGTATGTCATTTTTTTTTGTTACGCTCTAAATTTGTTTATTAATTTTTTCGGATTAAACCATGTATAGCCCAATAGAAGCAAAATTCATATAGTCCAACACATGCCAACAATTATTCCGGATTATAGCACAGGAAGTAGAAAAGTATTACGAGTACATTAATATTTAGCATCATTCAACCATAATTTCACTTATACACTTTGCAATTACAAACTCACCTTCTCTAAAATAAGCAGCCACACACAATTGACATCTCATTCCTTCTTTTGCAAATAAACATGCAAACTCTACAATAACTCGTTCCTTTTAATTCAACTACCCACGATCGAACAAAGAATAATAATACACAAACCTCTGTTGTTGGTTTCTTTCTGGCACAAAACCGAGTAAAGGTCTCGGGTAAGGTTGTTTTTTAATGTTGTTCATTTTCTAAGGTCAATGATGGGTTGTTGAGATCTTTAAAGATCCGTTCTTGAAACGAAATAATAACCCTAGATCTTGTGCTCTTTTTGTATGTAAGAAATAGTGTTTTTATAGTTTGATTTGTGCTTTACATACTTGTATATTAGGTTTTTTTACTTGTATTTGATTAAAAATCTATTTAATGGAGGGTTGTACATTATGTTTAAGTAATTGTAATTATAGGTCCAGGGGTGTTTTAAATGATATTTAATGTATAATTGTAAGATTTTGGTCTGAATTTCGAGTTATGCTTGTTTTCATTGTACACAATGCTTTGCTTGTTGTAATTCTGAAAAATCCTTGCTTTAAAGTGTTGTAAACATTGTATAATTTTTTTGTATATTTGAATTTTTTAGAGAGAGAGTCCTTTGTCTATTATATATAATATAGATATTATTATACATCTAGTATTGAAACAAATAATGGAATAATGTCA
The DNA here is from genome assembly GCA_030686995.1 of Artemisia argyi. Classification (NCBI taxonomy): domain Eukaryota; kingdom Viridiplantae; phylum Streptophyta; class Magnoliopsida; order Asterales; family Asteraceae; genus Artemisia; species Artemisia argyi. The sequence goes on along the minus strand of CM060676.1, from coordinate 35,340,056 downwards.
AATACACATATATTTATACACCTCTTCATAACCCGTATAATGAACGAGCTCGCTTCAAATTATATGATGTGCCAAAAGAAAATATTATGGGTGCATTTAGTTGAGGGAAAACACATTTGTTTTTCACAAAATATTTTGTAGAAAACAAAGAAAACATAAATCGCGTTTAAATTAGTGTTTTCCAATAAAATTATGTACAAAACACAAAATTCCTATTTCCATCTTTAATACACAAAACTACAAAACATTTTTTTTTTCGTTTTCACCTATTTTTCAATAAAATACCTCAAATCCGTTTTCGTCAGTTGTTTTACGTTTTCGACTGATTTTTCACATTTTCGTACATTTATTTACGTTTTCGTCAGATTTTTTACGTTTCCGTCCGATTATTTACGTTTTCGTCCGATTTTTTACGTTTTTGTCAGATTTTTTACGTTTTCGTCAGATTGTTTACGTTTTCGTCCGATTTTTTACGTTTTCGTCAGATTTTTTAAGTTTTCGTCCGATTTTTTACGTTTTCGTCTGTTTTTTTACGTTTTAGTCAGATTTTTTACGTTTTCGTCAGATTTTTTACATTTTTGTCCGATTTTTTACATTTTCGTCTGTTTTTTCACGTTTTCGTCTGTTTCTTTTACGTTTTCGTCAGATTTTTACGCTTTCGTCTGTTTTTTACGTTTTCGGCATATTTTTTACTTTTTTGTCAGATTTTTTACATTATCGTCCGTTTTTTTACGTTTTTGTCAGATTTTTACGTTTTTGTCAGATTTTTTACGTTTTCGTCAGATTTTTTATGTTTTCGTCCATTTTTTACTTTTTCGTCAGATTTTTTACATTTTCGTCTGATTTTTTACGTTTTTGTCCATTTTTTTACGTTTTCGTCAGATTTTTTACGTTTTCGTCCAATTTTTTATGTTTTCGTCAGATTTTTTACGTTTTCGTCCGTTTTTTTACGTTTTGTCAGATTTTTTAAGTTTTCGTCCATTTTTTACGTTTTGGTCAGATTTTTTACGTTTTCATCCGATTTTTTACATTTTCGTCCATTTTTTTTTACGTTTTGGTCAGATTTTTTACGTTTTCGTTAGATTTTTTTCATTTTCGTCTGATTTTTTTTTACGTTTTTGTCCTTTTTTTTTACGTTTTTGTCAGATTTTTTACGTTTTGTCAGAATTTTTATGTTTTCTTCCGTTTTTTTTACGTTTTCGTCAGATTTTTTACGTTTTTGTCAATTTTTTTACATTTTCGTCCGTTTTTTTTACGTTTCGTCCGATTTTTTATGTTTTCATCCGATTTTTTACGTTTTCTTTTGATCTTTTATGTTTTTCCTTTTTTTTTACGTTTTCGCATGATTTTTTACGTCTCTGTTCATTTTTTAATATTTTTGTACGTTTCCTTACGTTGTCGTCCATTTTCGTCTGTTTTTTTTGTACGTTTTTGTGGGGGTTTTTTTTACATATTCATCCGTTTTCGCTCGTTTTATTATGTTTTCTTATGTTTTCGTCCGTTCTTTTATGTTTTTTTACGTTTGTGTCCGTTCTTTACGTTTATTTACATTTATGTCTATTTTTTTTTCCATTTTCGTTAGACAATACCTAAAAAAACATAAATCAACGATGAAAACGTAAGTGAAAGATGAAAACGAAAAAATCAGACGAAGATGGATTTAAACATAAAAAATTGAAAGAAATCATAAAAAAATGAAAATATTAAAATATGGACAAATACATAAAAAAATCTGACGAAAACGTAAAAAAACAGATGGATACATAAAAAATCAGACGAAAACGTAAAAAATCTGACAAAAACGTAAAAGAAAAAGGACGAAAACGTAAGAAAATGGACAAAAACGTAAAAAACCTGATGAAAACGTATAAAAATGGACGAAAACATAAAAAATCGGACAAAAACGTAAAAAATCTGACGAAAACGTAAAAAACGGACGAAAACGTAAAAAATAGGACAAAAATGTAAAAAAAAACTGACGAAAACGTTAAGAAATGGACGAAAACATAAAAAATCAGACGAAAACCTAAAAAACAGACGAAAACGTAAAGAGACTGAAGAAAACATAAAAAAAAAACTAACGAAACTGTAAAAAAATCTGTCGAAAATATAAAAAAATAGACGAAAACGTTAAAAACAGATGAAAACGTAAAAGAACGGATGAAAATGTAAAATATCTGATGAAAATGTAAAAAAACGGACGAAAACGTAAAAAACAGACGAAAACGTAAAAAAACAGACAAAAACGTAAAAAATCAGACGAAAATGTAAAAAAACAGACGAAAACGTTATTTGATGTTATATTTTACTTTTCTAATTCTTTATTTTCTCGTATTAGATTTTTTTAGTTATTTTATAGTTTAGTTGGTTAGTTTATAATATTTGTTTTTGTGTTTTGGAGATGTTTTTATAATATTACTAAGGTGAATAGTGAATTGAGATATAAAATAACAAAACTTAAACATATTTTTTAGTTTTGCAAAATGGAAAAGTGGAAAACACAAACACATGTTTCTCAGACTAAATGTGTTTTCTAAATTTTCCATTATTTTGTGGAAATCAAACTCCCCCCCTTTTCCTACAAAACAAGAAATATGAAATAAAAGAAAATGTTCTCCAACTAAACGCCACCTGTACATCTAGTATTGTTCTTCATTTTCTTTCATAGCTTCATCTTCATTACCAATCACGATTACAATAAAATAAAACGTGGTGTTCATCATAAAAACTTACGGAAAACCGTTTTTCACTTTCAATAAAAGAAGGTAGACACTTTCTAAGGGAAAATCAAGAAAACATCTCAAAAATTCAAAATTTCAAACTATAATTTTTTTAGTGATTGGTAGCTGCTCACTCTGCCCTCATAGTGTCTCCGCCTCAGCATATGGCTTATGAAACTTTCAACCAGTTGGCGCAATGTTTGGGTGCAAGCTAACGAGGAATCTAATCTTAAATTTTGTAGAATGTAATTTACTTTGAAAAAAAGCTTTGAGGTCTGTTTGGCGCATAGCATTTTTTGGGAGCATTTAAAAGCGATGAGCATTGAACGTTATAATTTTAATTTTTGTTTGGCAAACAGCAAGTAACTTTATCTTCTTTTTTCCCGGAATGCAAATATTTCAATGATCCATGAAGTGGCATTTAGAATTGTTCAGCATTTAGGAGTTGTGGTGATACAAAATTACGTCATTTTACACATTATTATTCCAACTATAGCTACATTACCAAATATATTTATACAAAAAAAAAAAAAAAAAAAAAAGTTATTACCGACATCTATTGCCCACATCCATTGTTCACTACTATTCCTACTTTTTTCTAAACACACCATTGGTTGTTAAACAATATGAGAGCCTTTAGAAATACTAGTTGGGTACCTCGCGTTGCAGCGGTGGATCCCATCTAGCTATAATTTTCGGCGTGCAATATTTTTCTGATTATACATGTTTCTTCTTTTACGCAATTCTTCAACGGATAAATTTTTATTTGGGACAATTTCACTAATAAACTAATTATTGACAATGTTATTGAGTTATAATCAAATGAGAAGAAAAAACTAAAATGAGAAGGGTGAGAATTGAGAAGAAACCACAATTACAAATTTCAGATGCATCTATAAAAGTAGATATATCTCCTTTTAAAATTCCCACTCTTATTTGACTTATGTGGCTAGAAATCTTTATCATTATTCTCATTTAGTTTTTCTTCTCACCGGATCCTTTCCCGTATTAATTAACATGTTAACCAATTAAACCTATTTTTATATGTAGTGATATTTGATTGGAAATGTATTGAACTTTGCCTCATTTCCTATCGTATCTAGTTAACTAAAAAATTTCCTATTCTATGTAGTTAAGTTTTAAAACTTCTTTTTGGAAACTCATTTATGGCTTATGTGTAACCGGTAAACAATTCTATAATCCAACTAAGCAATGTAATAAAACTTGAAATTAACAAATTAAAACATTGGTATAATAGACCAACATTATATATGATCTCATATGCAAATAATATAAAGATGCCCTTTATATAATGATTATAAGCAATGGCATATATACATAACAATTCATATATAAAGATGCCATTAATATGTTTTTCAACCACACAATGTTAACTTGTTATATCAATGAAAACATCCAAGTTGTAATAAATGGTATAATCCCCATAATCTTCATTCACGTATTAACCAAATATTTATACAGATACAAAACGTATTCCCCAAGACCATAAATGGGCTGGGCTAATAATAACTAATAGCAGACTAATACTAGACAAATACAAATAAAGATATAGTAAATCTATTCGGCTAATACTCCCCCGCAGTATGAGCGGGAGGTCTTCGAACGTTCAAACTGGAGCGGAAATCAAGAAACAATGCAGCGGGAAGACCCTTAGTAAAGATGTCAGCATACTGAAAACGTGAAGGAACATGAAGCACGCGAACTTGACCCGAAGCAACATAATCACGGACGAAATGAATGTCTATCTCAATGTGTTTCGTACGTTGATGTTGAACCGGGTTGGTAGATAAATATACGGCACTGACATTGTCACAATATACAATAGTAGCAGTAGACAGAGAAGCATGTAACTCACGCAGCAAATTACGAACCCAAGCAGTTTCCGCCACCACATTAGCAACACCACGATACTCAGCCTCAGCACTCGACCGAGACAACGTCACCTGACGTTTAGCAGACCAAGATAACAGATTGTCGCCAAGAAAAACACAGTAACCCGAGGTAGACCGGCGAGTGACCGGACAACCCGCCCAATCAGCATCTGTATAAGCAATAAGCTGAGCAGTAGAAGACACATGCAGCTGAAGACCATGATCAAGTGTACCACGAACATAACGTAAGATACGCTTCAAGGCAGTGAAATGTGGTTCACGAGGATCATGCATATAAAGACACACCTGCTGAACCGCATACGAAATATCCGGCCGAGTGAAGGTAAGATACTGAAGCGCACCAGCTAAGCTACGATATAAAGTAGGATCACTAAAAGGGTCACCATTAGGTCCAAGTTTGGACTCTGTATCAACAGGAGTGCGGCACGGATTACAGTGCTGCATATGAGCCCTCTCAAGAATTTCCTCAGCATACTTGGACTGCGATAAAAACATGCCAGAAGAAGTTCGAGTAGCAGAAATACCAAGAAAATAGTTCAGAGAACCAAGATCCGTCATCGCAAATTCGCCATGAAGAGAAGTCATAATGCGCTGTAAACATGTTGTAGAAGAAGCAGTTAGGATAATATCATCCACATATAATAATAGGTAAGCCGTGTCAGTGCCTCTGTGAAACACAAAAAGTGACGCATCAGTTTTGCTATGCTGAAAACCAATACGAGTAACAAATCTGGCGAACCGCTGAAACCAAGCTCGAGGGGCTTGCTTAAGCCCATATAAAGAGCGCTGCAAGTGACAAACATAATCAGGTCGAGCGGGATCCACAAACCCAGGCGGCTGATGCATGTAAACTGTCTCAGATAAATGTCCATGAAGAAAAGCATTCTTCACATCAAGCTGGTGAATAGGCCATGCACGAGACACGGCGAGACTCAAGACAGTGCGAATAGTAGCTGGCTTAACCACGGGGCTAAAAGTCTCATCACAATCAATCCCCTGCTGCTGACTGCGACCATTTGCAACTAGTCGCGCCTTATACCTGCTTAATGAACCATCTGCATGAAACTTATGCCTGAAAAGCCACATAGAACGAACAATATTCACATTAGCTGGACGGGGCACAAGTACCCACGTACCGTTAGTAATTAATGCATTATATTCATCTAACATAGCCTGTTTCCACGGAGGAACACGGAGAGCATGAACATGCGAACGAGGAAGGGGAGACACGGTGGTGACATGAAAATTCATACGCTCGAGAGGTTTAGAAATACCGGCTTTAGCACGTGTGACCATGGGATGGGTGTTGACGTTTGAAGTGGGCATATGGGGCTGCTGTATTGGCTGGATCGGGGTGGTAGGCGACGTGTGGGTATTGGGTTGTGGGATGGGCTGGATCGGGGAAGGTTGATTAGGCTGGTTGATAGGTGCTGGTGTAGCGGGCTGCGCAAGAATTGGTGGATCGGGCTGGTTAATGGGCTCGTGAGTAGCGGGTATATCAGGCTGATTGCAAGGCACGGGTGTGGTGGGATGGATTGGTAAGGGTATAGATGGTAGTATATCTAAAAAGTCATAATGTGGGGAGGTGTACTCGTGGAGTGATGCGAAAGGGAAGATATCCTCATCAAACCGAACATGCCTAGATAAAATTATTTTGTTTGAGGATAAGTCAAGGCACCTATAGCCACGATGATTGGCAGGATAACCAAGAAACACACAAGGAGTGGATCGTGGTTGAAGTTTATGCTCAACAGTGATATAGGGATAACATAGGCACCCAAAGACACGTAAATTATCATACGGTGGAGGGCGGTTGTAAAGTTTAGTGAATGGTACTTCGTTTTGAATGGCGGTGGAGGGAAGAATGTTTAAAAGGTAAGCCGCCATATTGAGTGCTTCCACCCAATATGAGGGAGGTATATGAGCTTGAAAAAGCAAGGTGCGGATAAGGTTATTGATGGTGCGTAACATGCGTTCAGATTTTCCATTTTGTTGTGATGTGTGTGGGCATGAAAATCGAAATTGAATTCCGGTTTTGCGAAACAAATCATGAAATCGGGCATTGTCATATTCTCCCCCATGATCACATTGTAAAGCCTTTATATCTACACCAAATTGTTTAGTTACATAAGCACGAAAAGAAACAAAATGATCATACAAGTCCGACTTTTTAAGTAACGGATAAACCCAAACAAAATGCGAAAAATGATCTAAGAATATAGCATAATATTTAATACCACTCTCACTCGGAATAGGGGATGTCCATATATCCGAGTGGACAATGTCAAAGATAGATGCAACATTCGACTCCGAAGTATAAAATGGAAGTTTTATTTGTTTACCTAGTTGACACGCATGACACAAAGCTGACGACTTTGACCGATTACAAGAAATGAAATTACTAGACTCTAAACGACGAAGCACATCTTCACCGGGATGCCCGAGACGTCTGTGCCACGTAGTATGACTGAACGAAATCAAAGCAAAAGGATATTGCGCGGATGACGGTTGTGTAACCGGGTAAAGGTCTCCTGTGCTATCACAACGGAGAAGAAGTCTGCCCGTCTGGTAATCCTTCACAGAAAAACCATAAGCATCAAACTCAACAGAAACGTCATTATCACGTGTAAATTTGCGAACAGAAATTAAATTTTTAATTATATGAGGGGTGACAAGGATATGATTAAGTTGCAGTGGTTTATGAGAAGTGTACAATAGGCTATGTCCAGTATGTGTAACAGGTATAGATTGGCCATTTCCAACATACACGGATGGATAAATGCAAGAATCACTAACAGAAGTGAGAATACCTGCGTTGTCCGCCAAGTGAGAGGAAGCACCAGTGTCCGTGTTCCAGGCAGGATCCGGAAGAGTCGTTGTCTGAAAAGCATGTGGAAGCAAAGTAGCCTGCGACTGAAGAGAGCTAGGAACCATGTAAGTATAGTTGCCTGGATAAAAAATAGGAGCACCTGGAACCATTTGTTGAGTGCCGAGAGTGGGTTGGCCCAACTGTTGGGCTTGCTGGGCCTGTGGCACTTGAATACCATTAGTAGCTAGGTGGGCCTGTTGCACTTGATGTCCACTAACCTGTGGTCCACTAAGAGTACCAGGTTGGACCAAAGGAACATAGGGCATTCCTATGTTAGGCTGTTGCAAACCAAAACCATTGGGAATATTAGAAACAGGTTGACCATGCATACCAAAAAAATAAGGATTGACATATTGCATGCCACTCATTCCAAAGAACGAGTGAGGTACAACAGGTGCAATATTCTGTGCATCAGACTTAGATGTAGGTGCTCGAGCAGCGGACTGGGAGACGCGAGTAGTGGGATGACCAGTTGTACCATTGTTGTTGGACCGAGACCTAGCATCATGAGACCCATGAATAAACTTGCAACGTGACCCATATGTACAAGATCCACGCTGAAAGTTACGGCACAGTTCACCCCCGGAGGTTGTGTTAGAACCTGTCTTTGGACTGTTGGTTGTGGTAGCCACAAGGACTGTCGGCGAAGAGGAAGAAAGATGAGTTGAAGATAGGGCAGTAGCGAGTTGAGCCATATCACTTTCTTCCAAGAGAACCATGGACCTTACTTGATCAAAAGTGGGAAGAGGCTCTTTATGACGAATAACGCGAACGAGCTCGGGAAACCTAGCACGAAGACCATTAATGGTGTACGTGACTAGGCTCGAGTCACTCACTGTAGAGCCAAGGTTAGCAAGTCGATCAGCCTTCGACTTAACTTCTTGAAAGTAGTCCGTGACTGACATACTACCAATGACCATATTACGTATCTCATTATCGAGTTGGATTATACGAGCAGCCTTGTTGTCGTGGAAGAGAGCTTGTAACCGAGCCCAAACTTCATGAGCCAAAGTAGTGTCATCGATAACCATGTCAACTAACTTAGGAGAAATCGTGGAATACATCCACATGACAACGAGAGAGTCATTGGTCGCGTGATACGGATCATTTTCTGATGTACTAGTGGAAGCCGGTTTGTCGAGATGATGAACGACATCATAGGTCCGACAAAACCGTTTAAATAGGTTGCTCCATGAGTTATAGTTTAGCTTTTCTAGATCAAGGGGGGTGGGGATGCACGCCTTGATACTAGCTATCGAATAAGCTTTATCGATAGGTTGTTTGGGAGGGATTGCAGATCCGGTCATGATGCTATGACAGGGTGTATATGGCGATGCAATTGAGCAGGTAAAACGCAAAGCAGGAAAAAAAAATGCAATGAATATGGCGGCAGTAGCAGGTTAGGGTTTAAGGGTGATTTAGGATCGTTATTTGTTTCTCTAATACCATAATAAATGGTATAATCCCCATAATCTTCATTCACGTATTAACCAAATATTTATACAGATACAAAACGTATTCCCCAAGACCATAAATGGGCTGGGCTAATAATAACTAATAGCAGACTAATACTAGACAAATACAAATAAAGATATAGTAAATCTATTCGGCTAATAAGTTGATCACAAAAGCGGGCTACAAAGCCTATCTTTCACAAAATGGGCAGCAAACTAGACATAAGATGACTTTGGCCTATTACTTTTCACATGACTTGCATGAGCAGATTCATTTTGCAGTTGACTTGGTATTGGTTCTTGACTTGACATAGGCACTTGAAATGAAGGAGATTTGAGTTCTTCAAGCAATAGCACTTGCACTTGCACTTGGTATGTATAGTGTTTTAATCAATTTGTGTTGTGTGATTAATAAATTGTATCCCATTAAAGTTTATCTAAAAATGTATTTTATGTGTAATACTTTTTATATGCATGGTAATCAGTTGCGGAACTTGAACCACTTTTTTTTTTTTTTTTTTTTTTTTTTTTTTTTTTTTTTTTTTTAATGGGGGCGGGAATTTATCAAAGTTTAGATAAAGTTCTTTGTAACTATAAACTGTTTACATAGTCATGTATTATAGAAAGACAAACCCGTATACAATAAGATGAACAAAAAAGAATGGGATAACATCCCTGCTGTAAACAGCAGGGAGTTACCTGCTGCACACACAAAACCCACCCCCCTAATGTTACTAAATGGTCCCTGAATGTTCATTTTGCAGCAAAAATGGCCCCTGACAAAGCCTTAACAGCAGCGAATGATCACTGCTGTTACAGCAGTGATCATTTTCCCAAAAAGAATACTCACTATGTCTCAAAATTATTATCCCTTGACAAAAAGAACACAGTTTAAGAAAAATATAATCATTACTACATTCTCTCTCTTACTTTTTTGCAAAATAACAGTTTTACCCTTATGCAATTAATTAAATATTTGAATGATCTTTCTAATTTTTAGTATCATTAGGTGCAATATGGTAAACTTGCTACATTCTTTACAACTATAATCGGAAAGGGACTGTTGAGACAACATGATCAAGATCTCTTTATGTTTTAATGATGACAAATAAACCATCGAAACACATAAAATAACAAACGTTAGCTCAAAATCGCCGGAGCCAATGTCTGCTCCTGGCCCGCTGCCCGCGCGTCAACGTGCGGGTGACGTGTTAGGAGTCTGTATGGTTCCGAGCGAATTTTGAAAGTCGGCTTTCCCCTTACCCGACAAATGTGGATCTTTCAATACAGGTATGAATATGTTATGTGCTTAATTGAGAACACTCGAAACGAGTTTTGAGACTTGAGAGATCTCACTTTTAGAACACCCATTTACGGAAAAACGCCAACTCATGTTTTCTAACTATCGCCTCTAGCCAAGGCTTTTCTAAACTTAGGGAGCTTATATATTTCATATGACATCGTGTTGAAGCATCCATATGCTCATATTCCGTGCTTACGTCTTCTCTAATTACGTAACGGGTTTACTCCCTTATTGGTCAAACTAAGTCAAAGGTCACTTTGCGTAAACGCATCATTTCCCACTTGGGTTATGCTTTACATCAAGGCAAAGCACTTAACTTGTTTGAACCAAGGTATTAGTTGAGAACGTCGAGTCGCGAAAAGTCACGAGATATGAAACTATGGATTCTCGACGTTGTGTTACTTGAACTTATAAGTAACCTATGATTTTCTCAACTTATAATCTTAATTGTCTAAACCTTTTCTTTTTAATGACAATTAAATTAAGTCTTAATCCTCTCTTAATCCCATTTATACAAAAGACAAAACCAATCATATCCAATCATATCTAAATCAAATCTTCTCTTACACAATCTCTTACACTCTTACATATTCCCTTACACACCACATCTAAACCATCCATTCCCTTACAACACATCCTTACCCTCCAATTTCAACACGTGGGATTTAATTTGAATCCCAAATAAGGCTCCTCTCATCCTAGCCATTGAATTGAAACTAGAACACATCTCAACCATCCATCCAACCTCTCTTATCAATTCCATCACATGTGCTTGATCACAACCATTGAATTCAAACCAAAACCATGTCAACCCTTGATCTCTCCTTTTCCCCCAAGCAAAGCATATTCCTTTGGAATATCCTTCTCAGCCCTAACCTAGGCATCTTTGATCCTAGCCATTCATTTCAAATGAACTCATCTCAACCATCCACATTCACCATATGCCAAATTGTTTGAAAACCAAGGGAGGCTCCCTTTGATCCTAGCCATCCAATTCAAACCATTACATCTCAACCCTCCATTCCATTCTTCCCCCCCCCCCCCAAGCATTGGAATATTTCTTGGCATATTTTTTCTCTCTTTTCTATGCCATGTGAGGAGATACACTTCTACCCCTTCTAAATCACCCTATCTACACTTTATACCCTTGGTAATTTGGTTTCTCTTTAAACACTTCACAAAACATTTTCCAAATTGGCTATTTGAGTTGGTAAACCTTAGATTGATTAATGTTAAGGTTTAGTGTGAAGTACAATTGGGGGTTTAGCAAGGATAGATATTTATAAGATCTAAACATCCAACACTTGGGAAACATCTACAGACGCCTGGCGCGCTGCCCGCGCGTTGACGCGCGGGTGACGCGCCTGCCTCGGTAAATTTTCCCAAGTTTGGGTTCTTGGCCTATAAATACCACCATTGCCTCTTGTATTCCTCACCCCTTGCCATTATTCTTTCTCTCTAGATTCTTTCTCTCTAAACATTCTCAAATCTCTATCTCTATCTCTATCTCAATCTCTAATCTTGTGTTCTTGATTTTTACATTAACATCTTTGGAAGAACACATCTATTTGCAAGGGAAGAATCACAAGAACTTAATCCACTCTTGTGATTGTGTCGAGGGTCTTCTTTCTTATACCCTTTCTATTACAATCGAGTCTCTAGATTAGGTTTGGGCATGGTTGAACAAACATATATTCATTCATTCAATTGTTTGTAAGGGAAGTCTTGTGTCTTGGTGACCAAGCCTAGATCATTGGGGATCTAGTTGGGGTTTAACACTTCCGGTGGGAAGTCTTGGTAGAGATCTTTGTGATCCTTAGGTGAAGTCGAATCGCGAGATTCTTTTGGGTGGTTTCCGAGGGCGGAATACCGTTGGGGAGTAACTCCTTCTTTGTGAGCATCAATATTGGTGAATATTGGTGGAGTGAATTGTAACGGTATGGTATAAACCCCCCATCCTGAACCAGTATATATCGTGGTGTCTTTCTTTACTCGCATTATATACTTTGGTTGTGTGTGTGGTTGTTTGGTTTGATTATACAACCACTTGGTTTTCTTTGAGGCGTAAAGTTTTTAAACGTCTTAAAAGCCTAAGAAACCGTATTCACCCCCCTCTACGGTTCTACAATTGGTATCAGAGCGGTATACTCAAGTTTTAGAGCATTAAAGCCTTCCTGAGAAGTCGTTTTAAGTCAAAAACTTCTTTCCCAAAAATCTAAAATCCTAACTAAGATTTTTGGTAAAGCAGAGTATAGATCCATGGCTTAAGAGAACTATGTTGAGGGTTGTTCTATGCAAAGACCACCTTTGCTTGAAACCGATGGGTTTTGCTTTTGGAAAACCCGATTTGAGGCCTATGTTAGGTCCAAAGATCTTGATTTGTGGGAAATCATCCAAAATGGCAACTTTGAGTTCATGGTGGAAGACTCAGAAACAAAGTTGTTGGTGAAAAAGCCACATGTGGATCTTAATGATGATGAAATGAGAAAGCTTGGTAAGAATGATGAAGCCAAGATGTTGATCTACAATGCTCTACCTCGAAGGGAATTCAAGAGGGTTCATGTTTGCAAGACCGCCAAGGAAATTTGGCACTCTCTCATCATCACTCATCAAGGCAACTCTCAAGTGAAGGATTGCAAGATCGACTTACTCATACAACAATATGAGAAGTTCTCGATCTCGGATGAAGAAACCATTGATAATGGGTACACAAGGTTCAATGCTATAATCACTAGTCTCACGGCTCTTGATCATAGCTTCTATAACAAGAACCATGTGTGAAAGTTTCTTCGAGCACTTCCGGTAAAGTGGAGGCCAAAGGTGACGGCCATAGAAGAAGCCAAGAATCTAGCGGAACTACCTCTTGATGAGCTCATTGGAAATCTCAAAGTCTATGAGATGATTCTTGAGAACGACAAGGCAAGTACCAAAGACAAGAAGGAGAAGGTTAAGTCTTTGGCTCTTAAAGCTAAAGTTACTAGTACTCAAGCTAGTGATGATAGTGATGGTCAAGAGGATAGCAATGAAGAAGATGATATGGATGACGAAGAGTATAATCTCATGGCTAAGAACTTTCGGAGGTTCTTTAGGAAAGGTGGTAACACTGGTAGAAGAAATCGGTTTGGAAACCGAGATAATGGTAGAAGGAACAACTTTGGGGGAAACCGAAGTGGTGATAACAAAGTTGGTGAAAGCTCAAGACGCACCCAAGGGTGTTACAATTGCGGAGAGAAGGGTCACTTCATAAATGAATGTCCTAAGCCAAGAGTGAACAAAGCATTCGTTGGAGGAGCGTGGAGTGATAGTGATGATGCAGACGAACCAACAAATGACACTACATGTCTTATGGCTCAAGAAAAATTTGAGGTATCTCTAAACCCTTCCTCTTCTAATAACTTAGATATTATCAATTTGCAAAAGGAGAATGAGGAACTAGTTAAGTTTAATGATGATTTTAGAAAAATCCTTGATAGAGCTCTCAAAGAAAAACGTCTTCTTGAATTAGAAAATGTTAAATCTAAAGAAAGGGTTTGTGAACTTGAAAATAAAGTAAAAACACTAGAACATTGCAAAGGAATGATTGAATCTTGTAAAAATTGTGAAGTACTCACACTTGAGGTTAACTCTTTGAATGGAAAAGTGTTGGAACTTCAAAAGGAGTCATTAAGCTTTTCAAAATATAAAAAGAGCACAAACGATTTAGAAGAATTAATAAGTCGGCAAAAGGTGTCTCAAGATAAGGGAGGTCTTGGATTTTTCAAACAAGGAACAACCACTCCTATAAGTCTAACAAAACCAATAAGGTTTGTAAAGGCTAAAGAAAACGAGGTCTCAACAATCCCCGAGGCTGACGCGCTGGCTGACGCGTCAGCGCGCCAGGCCTCTGAGGAAAATTGGATATTCATTAATCAATGACATTAAACCAATTACTCCTCAAGCTCCTTTTGTAAGTATTCGAGGTAATCAAGCTCCGAGTGCAAAAAGAGAAAATCCAAAACAATTTTCTAACTCAAGCTCTCGTAATGGACTTGGATACTCACAACCTCGAGTAAATCATAGACCACTTTTGCCTACACCCAATATGAGATCTTCTACCTCATACAACCAAAGACCATCATTTCAAAACAACCAAAGAAGAAATTTCTCTAACTATGGTCAAAAGTCCTCTCAATACCAATACAACAATTACCAAAGGAGAGACAACTCATATTCAAACCAAAACTTTTTTAGACCTCAAGCATATCATAACTATAGACCAAGTTATCAAACTCAATATGACTATCAAAAAAATCCTTGGTCCGCTTTTTCTAAATATGGTATTGAGAAATTATGTGTCTTACTTCAAGACCTAAGAATGTTTAACTTGGGCACATTAAATGCTAACCAAAATGGACCCAAGAAACAATGGGTACCAAAGGCATGAGTTGTACTTTTGTTGTAGGTTTGCCTCAAAAGTGATCTACAACCGGATGAGTGGGTAGTGGATAGTGGTTGCACTAAACACATGACCGGGAATAGAAGATTGTTCACATAATACACATCGTATAATGGCAATCAAGTCATTTTTGGAAGCAAACTTAACGACAAAATTGTCGGCAAAGGTAATGTCCTTCGTGACTCCATAGAAATCTCCAATGTTGAGCATGTTAGGGGTCTAAGTTTCAATTTGATTAGTGTGAGTCAATTATGTGATGATGATTGTGAGGTCAAATTTACTAAGGTAGATTGCACTATTAGTAAAAATGGTGTTGTGTTAGCAAAAGGTCATAGGAAAAATAACTTATATACATGAAAGTTGGGTGATAACTCTAAGCAACACATATGTCTTACGTCCATGGTGGACAACTCAACGCTTTGGCATAGGAGGTTAGGTCACGCCAATATGAGGTTAGTCCAAAACTTAGCTTCTAACGAGCTAGTACAGAATTTACCAAAGTTGAGTTTTGAAAGGCATTATTGTGATACATGTCTAGGGAGTCAAGGACAAACTAATAATAGGAATAAAAAGGAAATAACAACTAATAAGGTGTTAGAATTGATTCATTTGGATTTTTATTGTCCATCTCCGATCCAAAGTTATGGAGGAAACTTCTACACTTTAATGATCATAGATGATTATTCAAATTACACTTGGATATTGTTCTTAAAAAACAAGGATGGTGTCTTGAATAAATTCAACATTTTGAGAAAGAAACTTGAAAACCTACTTGATTGTTCAATTGTATCAATTAAAACAAATCATAGTAGTGAATTTGATAAAATTCAATTTGGAACCTTTTGTGAACAACGTGGAATATCTTATTACTTATCGGGCTCGTTCACTTCTCAATCGCATGAGATTGTTGAAAGAACACATCGTAAGTTAAGAAAGATGAGTCATGCAATGCTTGACGAGCAATCCATTCCACAAAAGTTTTGGTGTCATGCCCTAGATATTGTCACATTTTTAATAGAGTCTACATAAGAAAGGTAATTAATAAAACACCTTATGAAATACTTAGGAATAGAAAACCATCCCTAGAGTATTTTAAAGTATTTGGTTGCAAAGTATTTATACTTAACACCAAAGAATATCTCACCAAATTCGACCCAAAGTCGTATGAAGGTGTGTTCCTAGGATACTCTCAAACTAGTAAAGCATACATAGTGCTTAACAAGGAAACAATAGGATTGAGGAATCTCTCAATGTGACCTTTGATGAGAGCATGACCGAGCCTAAATCATCTCCTTCGGTAGAAGATGATGTGATCTATGAACCTTTAGTTCAAGATCAAGAAAGGTCGCCAACATTACAAGTTAATGTTTTGGATGAAGGCAATCCTAAGGAAGTGAGAGAAGCGAGGGGTCATCCTATACAACAAGTCATTGGTGACTTGAACAAAAGGACACTTAGGTCACAAAATAAACAAGTCTAAGCTTTGGCATGACATTTTTCAAGAGTCCAAATTGCTTTGGGATAGGTTTTGATGCTAAAACTTGCATCTTAGGAGAACAATCTTTAGGTGCTCTTAGAGCTTATGTGATTAAGGTTTATGTGGAGGCATGGATGGAAGATCAAACAAGTGTCTTCCAAGAGGAAACATATGTATCAATCTATTATTCAAACTATGATTGATAGTATCCAAGATTCTACATGTCTATACAATGTGCATTGAACAAGAAAAGTTGACTCAATTTATCTTGCTTAATCTCGATAATATTAATCTTGTGATTGCTTCCAAGATTAGATATGATATTCATCACAACTCACATTTGTGTTGAATATTTTGTATCTAGCTCTTCTTGTTCACCTTATGAGAAGAATACATGTTGCATACCCAAATTTAAATGAATAATGCTTCATTGCTTAAAATTTGATGCATAGCTTAACAATTTATGGTGCATTCTTAATGGTAGGTAGCATATGTATCTTGTCCACATATCACAACTTAAGATCAACTAAAACACTCATTGCTTTTTGAATAACTTTTCTCATGATCATGTGATCTTAGCGCATTTACCTTTCCTATATATTCTCTTCCTCTTGATCTTCACAATTTGTACACCTAATGAGGAATCTTAGTACTAATTGCCTTAATACCCGTTGGATAATAAGAGTCATCACCCATATCTAAATCCCATTTTACTATTATTTAAGGATTAGAGATCTTGTCTAAGCATTACACCTAAAATCTCAATCTAAGTTAATAATGAATAACCAACCACTTTCTCCGAACAATGTTCTTGACAATTTCATCCTCCAAAGTAGTGACACTAATTCCTTGAGTGCAAACAATGGAAGTGAAGAAATTACTAACAACAATGTTGTCCCTTAAGCTACAACCAAGAGTGATGGGATGGGAAATGAGTGGTTTATGCCAAACAACCAACAACAATATCCTAGGATCAACCTTGAAGAACTAATGTAAGATGATGTTTGGAGCAATCCACAAAATGTTCAAGTCACATCACCCCTAACTAGGGGAATTGGTGATGAAGAAGTTTGGGAAAAGATAAGGAAGCCCTTAAGCCCAAAACTTCATGAAGGCAACCATGCAATTTGTTGCGAAAACACAATTGACATGCTTAACGCTATTAAGGATCATAGAGAAGAAACCCGTAAAATGCTCAAATCTCTCCAAGACGGTGTTAAAATGCTTCAAGCATTAGCCTCAAACATAACATGCATTGTGCATCAAGATAGGGGTGTTGACACATGTGAGGACAATCTTGTAGATCGCAAGAAATAGTCTTCTTATATCATGTATTGTTTAAGTGTGTTTGTTAGATGCATTGTGTGTATTTTGTGTTTCTTGGATCTCTTGGTACCATGATCTAGTTGTAACTCTAGCTTTCATGCTTTACAATAAAATCAAATGCACTTCTCTCAACCTTGTCATGCTCAACTATTGGTTATTGGAGTCATATGGGACAAATACATACATATACATAATATTGTTGACTAACCCATGTTGCAAGTCTCCAAATGGTAACCTAACCCATCTTAGAACTTTCACATGTGAGGATTTCTTGTTTGTTGCATGGTGTGATTTCTATGTGTAGCTAGGCCACCGCAAAGGTGAGGCTCTTGACCAATGGATCCCCGCCTTGCAACAAGGGGAGCAACGATCTAAGGGGAGCTATGTTCAAGGGGGAGCACATTCGGGTGCCCATACAAGCTTGCCCATTTATCCCACAGGCCCAAGTTCAAAACCTGGCTTGATTGGAAGTCCCGCCTTTTTTATTCGACAAAATGGGGAGAAAGAAAGCAAGAGGCGTGAAGACCATTCAAGAAATGTTAAAGGCTTCACCAAATTACAAGGCAAAGGTCAAGTCGCAAGCTACATCAAAGGCGCGCTTTGTCTTCGCTAAGTTTGGTAATTTTATTTGCTTTCTGCTTTTATTTGTCATCATCAAAAAGGGGGAGATTGTTGAGGCAACATGATCAAGATCTCTTTCTGTTTTAATGATGACAAATAAACCATCGAAACACATAAAATAACAAACGTTAGCTCAAAATTGCCGGAGCCAATGCCTGCTCCTGGCCCGCTGCCCTCGCGTCAACGCGTGGGTGATGCGCCAGGAGTTTGTATGGTTCCGAGCGAATTTTGAAAGTCGGCTTTCCCCTTACCCGACAAATGTGGATCTTTCAATACAGGTATGAATATGTTATGTGCTTAATTGAGAACACTCGAAACGAGTTTTGAGACTTGAGAGATCCCACATTTAGAACACCCATTTACGGGAAAACGCCAACTCATGTTTTCTAACTATCGCATCTAGCCAAGGCTTTTCTAAACTTAGGGAGCTTATATATTTCACATGACATCGTGTTGAAGCATCCATATGCTCATATCCCGTGCTTACGTCTTCTCTAATTACGTAACGGGTTTACTCCCTTATTGGTCAAACTAAGTCAAAGGTCACTTTGCGTAAACGCATCCTTTCCCACTTGGGTTATGCTTTACATCAAGGAAAAGCACTTAACTTGTTTGAATCAAGGTATTAGTTGAGAACGTCGAGTCGTGGAAAGTCACGAGATATGAAACTATGGATTCTCGACGTTGTGTTACTTGAACTTATAAGTAACCTATGATTTTCTCAACTTATAATCTTAATTGTCTAAACCTTTTCTTCTTAATGACAATTAGATTATGTCTTAATACTCTCTTAATCTCATTTATACAAAAGACAAAACCAATCATATCCAAATCAAATATTCTCTTACACAATCTCTTACACTCTTACATATTCCCTTACACACCACATCTAAACCATTCATTCCCTTACAACACATCCTAACCCTCCAATTTCAACACGTGGGATTTAATTTGAATCCCAAATAAAGCTCCTCTCATCCTAGCCATTGAATTCAAACTAGAACACATCTCAAACATCCATCCAACCTCTCCTATCAATTACATCACATGTGCTTGATCACAACTGTTAATACAAATATCGCCTAAAAACGTTATTTATATTTTACGATCTTCGCTAAGTTTTGTTAATGATAAATGTAAACTTTAGTTTCTAAGTAAAACATAATCTTAGTTTTAAAGACTTGCATAAACTAGACTTTTGCTACATTTTACATTTCATAAAACACAACACTTTTTATTTTCTAAAAATAGAATTGTCACATCACATTTATGGCAAGTTTTGTCATTATACATTTATGGAAAGAAATGTGTTTGACTTACTAAGATGTTGCTTGCGAGTTTAGTGTTTGACTTGATATTATGAGATGTGACATTGTTTGGTTTGCAAGGAGTTATGAGATGTGACTTTGTTTGGTTTGCAAGATTTATTGCAAAACCAATTGCAAGCCCGGCGGTACCCTGGGGGTACACGGGCGGAACCCTTTTGAGGGGTCCGCCTGATCCGCCAGACCTGCAGAAGGTTTGGCTATAAATACCGAGCCACAAGTTGATTTTTGGCTTATCACTCTACATCATATTTTACACACACACATTCATTCTTTCATCTAACTCTTTAACATTTCATATGTGAAGTTTCTTTTTGTAGCAAAGAGATTCACGAGATCATTAAAAGTAACAAGTATTCAACACAACGTTGCAAGACTTGTTAGCTTAGCATTGTGTAGACTTGTGTAGTTTACACTTCATTTGATTGTGTATTTTCAGTAGTGATCGGTTAGTATTTTAGTCCTCAAAATACAAAGTGTATCGGGAGTAGTTGTACCCTTGTAAAAGAACTAACGGGAGTGGTTGTACCCTTGGTAAAGAACTCGACATCTAGCTTAGTGTCGGTAAAAGTATAAGCGACGTGTAAGGTTTTCTCCGCCGGTGAAAGGAGCTTGTTGACTAGTGAAAGAAACTCTTGAGTTGGATACTCGGGGCGTGGACGTAGGGCAAGGAAAAAGAGTCCTTGTAGCCGAACCACGATACATACTCGTGTTGTGGTTTGATCGTTTCTTTCAATTACTTGCATATTATATATTGTGTTTGTGCATATATCCTTGATCAAACGGAAAGTTTCAAAGCTAACTTAACAAGTTAAAAAGTTTTTAAACGGTAAACTATTCAACCCCTCTTCTAGTTTTCCACAATTGGCATCAAGAGCTACGTTACTCAAGCTTTTAAAATATATTGTGTTTTAAAACTTGAAACGATCCATGGATTTTGAAAATTACAAAGAAGGGAAATCTATGCAAAGACCACCACTCTTTGAAGCAAATGGTTTTATATATTGGAAAAACCATTTTGAAACTTACGTGAAATCTAAAGATATAGATTTGTGGTATATAATTATTGATGGTGATTACGTAGTTACTAACATTAAAGATGATGATCAAAAGAAATTAATTGGTAAAAATAATGAAGCTAAAATGATGCTTTACAACGCTTTGCCTAAGAAAGAATATGAAAGAGTCTTTTTGTGTAAAATCGTCAAAGATATTTGGCAATCTTTAATTGTCACTCATCAAGGAAACTCACAAGTTAAAGATAACAAAATTGATCTTCTTGTTCAATAATATGAACAATTTGTTATTTCCGAAGATGAGATTATTGATAATGCTTTTGCTAGGTTTAATACTATTATTACTTCACTTAAAGCACTTGATGAATCTTTTTGTAGTAAGAACTTTGTCAGGAAATTTCTTAGAGCACTCCATCCGAAGTGGAGAGCAAAAGTGACGGCAATTGAAGAATCCAAAGATCTTTCAAGCATGTCACTTGATGAGCTAATTGGAAACCTCAAAGTTCATGAAATGGTAATGGAAAAAGATTCGGAACTAGTTAGAGGCAAGAAAGAAAAAGTTAAGTCCATTGCCTTGAAAGCTAGAGTCCAATCAAGTGATGATGAAGAATCTACTTCGGATAATGATGATGAGGAATATGCTATGGCCGTTAGAGACTTCAAGAAGTTCTTTCGTAGAAGAGGAAAGTTTGTAAGGTAACCTAAAGATGACAAGAAAACTTTCCGAAAAGATCGTCATGATAAGAAAGGAAAGGTTGAAAGAAAATGCTATAGGTGTGGAGACACAAGTCATCTTGTAGGAGAATGTCCAAAACCATCCAAGAGCAAACCTCAACAGGCTTTTGTGGGTGGTGCTTGGAGTGACTATGAAGGAGATGACGATGAGCCAAAGAATGATGATATTGCTCTCATGGCTCACAACTCAAATGAGGTGTGCCTCAAAGTTTGTTTGGAACCGGACGAATGGATTAAAGATAGCGGTTGTTTAAGGCACATGACGGGTAACAAAAGCCTCTTCTCTTCTTATCACAAATGTGACGAAGGTAATGTTACGTTTGGTAGTAATGCTAAGAGCAAAATCATCGGAAAAGGTACAATCTCTCATGACTCCCTTTTTATAGATGATGTAGCTCATGTTGATAACTTAGGTTTTAATCTTCTTAGTATTAGTCAACTTTGTCATAATAAGTATAATGTCCTTTTTAGTGAAAATGGTAGTAAAATACTTAAAGATGGTATAACCATAGCCAAAGGTGTCCTTAAGAACAACGTATATGTCATGAAGATGGATCCAACATCTAGAGACAAACTTTGTCTTACCTCATTAGATGAATCTTCAACTTTATGGCATAGACGTTTAGGACACGCTAACATGAGACTAATCCAAAACCTCTCCTCCAAAGACTTAGTTCGAAACCTACCTAAGTTGAAATACGACCAACACTTTTGTGATGCTTGCAAAGTCGGTAAACAAGTCCATAATAGCCATAAGGCTAAAAACTTGGTTTCTACATCTAGGTGTCTAGAACTTTTGCATATGGATTTATTTGGTCCATCCTCTATACAAAGTTATGGAGGTAACTTCTACACTTTGGTCATAGCTGATGATTACTCAAGATATACTTGGACAAAATTTTTGAAAAGTAAAAATGAATCTTTTGATAAATTTGAAATTCTAAGTAAGAAAATTCAAAATCAAGTAGGGTCTAATATTGTGTCTATTAGAACGGATCACGGTCGTGAATTTGATAATGAATTTCAATTTGGAAACTTTTGTGATAATAATGGTGTAACTCATAACTTTTCGGCTCCACGTACTCCTCAATCTAATGGTGTAGTAGAACGTAAAAACCGGACATTGCAAGAGATGAGTAGAACAATGCTTAATGAACAACATTCCACAAAAGTTTTGGTGTAATGCCGTTGACACATCAACGTACATTTTAAATCGAGTCTTAATTAGACCATTTTTGAATAAAACTCCTTATGAACTATATAAAGGTAAAAAACCTACATTAGGATACTTTAGAGTGTTTGGGAGTAAATGTTTCATTCTTAACACCAAGGATTATCTCACCAAATTTGACCCAAAGTCTTATGAAGGTGTATTTCTTGGATATTCACAAAATAGTAAAGCATACATTGTTTTGAACAAAGAAACCTTAAGAGTCGAGGAATCGTTGAATGTAACATTTGACGAAAGTCCACCTCCCTCTAAGACATCACCTTTGGTAGATGATGACTTAGTTGAAAGCCAAGCAATAGAAAATCAAGAAATTTTAAGTGATGACAAAGAAGATAAACTATTAAACAAAGAACTTGTCAATGTCAAAGAATCTAAAAGTCATCCATTAGATGGTGTCATTGGCAACATTAACGAAAGAACACTAAGGTCAAAAGTTCAAAATGAAAGCAACTACTTTTGTTTCAAGTCAACCATTGAACCTAAAAATATTAATGAAGCCATTAAAGATGAGTCTTGGGTAATTGCAATGCAAGAAGAGTTAAACTAATTTGTTAGGAATGATGTATGGACATTAGTTCCTCAACCAAAGTGTCAAACTATAATTGGAACAAAATGGGTATTTCGTAATAAAATGGATGAAAAAGGATTGTGTCTAGAAACAAAGCTAGGCTAGTTGCACAAGGATATAACCAACAAGAAGGCATTGACTATGATGAAACTTTTGCTCCGGTTGCTAGGCTCGAGTCAATTAGAATCTTACTTTCATATGCATGTGCACATAATTTCAAACTCTTTCAAATGGACGTCAAAAGTGCATTTCTAAACGGAGTCATAAATGAAGAAGTGCATGTTGCTCAACCACCGGGCTTCATCGATTTTGAAAAACCAAATCATGTTTACAAACTTAAAAAGGCTCTTTACGGACTTAAGCAAGCTCCAAAAGCATGGTATGATCGACTTAAAACCTTCCTAGTTGACCATAAGTATACCATGGGCTTAGTTAATAATACTCTCTTTACTAAGAAGAAAGATTCATATATTATCATAGTCCAAATCTATGTTGATGACATTATATTCGGATCAACTTGCCAAGAATTATGTGTGGATTTCTCAAAAATCATGCATGACGAGTTTGAAATGAGTATGATGGGAGAACTCAACTTTTTCCTAGGACTCCAAATTAAACAACTAGAAGATGATATCTTCTTTAACCAATCTAAATATATTAAGGACATGCTTAAGAAATTTGGATTAGAAGATTCGAAACCAATCAAAACACCCATGTCCATGGAAACTAAACTCACCAAGGATGTGGAAAGTGAATCCGTAGATAGCACTAAATATAGAGGTATGATTGGTAGTCTACTTTACCTAACGGCTAGTAGACCCGACATTATATTTAGTGTTTTTCTATGTGCTCGTTTTCAAGAAGATCCTAAGACTACCCATCTCGAAGCCGTTAAAAGGATTTTTAGGTATATTAAGGGCACTACACATTTAGGTTTATGGTATCCCAAAGGAACGGGAATAGACACCATAGTGTATGCCGACTCGGATCATGCCGGTGACTATGTCGATAGAAAAAGTACAAGTGGTATTTGTACTTTTGTTGGACATTGTCTCACCTCATGGTTCTCTAAGAAGCAAACAGCTCTTGCTATCTCAACAACGGAAGTCGAGTACGTTTCGGCCGGAAAGGCATGTCAACAAGCTCTTTGGATGAAGCAAGCTCTTGTCGACTACGGAATTCAACTCAACGACATCACAATTCTTTGTGACAACAAAGGTGCCATTGATCTTAGCAAAAACCCGGTTCAACATGCTCGTACCAAACATATTGAAATCCGTCATCATTTCCTTCGTGACAACGTTCATAAAGGAAATATCTCAATTGAGAAAGTTTCTTCCGAAGACAACACAGCCGACATTCTCACAAAACCCCTTAAACGTGAACCTTTTAACCTTCTTAGGCTAGGCTTAGGACTCATGGAACCTACATTGTAGTTCTGGACATTAGACAAAAATCACAAAAATAAAACAAATCCATAACTCTTTTTCTCAGCAGGGTCGGCGGAACCCTCAGACACAACGGGCGAAACCCATTTCAAGGGTCCGCCGTATCTGCCGACCTGCAGAACCAAAATCTTTGTTTATATTAAACCAAACACCCATTATCTCATACCACCACTTCCAAACTGCTACTATTCACTTTACCATCCTTCCATACCTACAAATTCTTGGTCTTCCATTCATTTACATTGCAAATCAATCATCATTGTAAGTATTCTAAACTTGATTACAATCCTGATCTGAGTCTAGGAATTCTATTTTTGCACAAAAACAAAAACTTGGGGTTATGCATTAACTTGAGAAACTCATGCATAAAATTAGGTGTTTAACAAAACTAATCATGTTCCCCATAGTTAGGAATTGCATTCTTAATTAGTATAAACATGTTTGCTAAAACACCCCATGTCAAATCCTTCCAAAAATTTCTCACAAGTAGGACAAATATTTTTTCGTCTCACATTGAGAATACAAAATCAAAATGTTATGTTTAAAACCTCACTTGCATAATGTCTCTTGAATGCTAAAGGGAATACATAACCAATATGTATTTTCGGGTACATTCAAACGAAGCTACATTGAACTAGGAGCGTTTGGGTTATCTTTTGTTTATAACAAAACTTGTATAAAACGATTTTGAAGCATCAAAATGAGTCAAGATAACCGCACCTCCACATTGTTTTCATATAGGCACACACTAGAATATCCACATTATAAGAGTAGTTTACTTAAACTAAAATGTGAAATTTTGTTGTTTTAGGAATCATCATGCCTCCTCTAACCCACTATGACCACAAGGACACCATTAAGTACCTACCAAAACACCACAAAACCAAAGGCCTTACCCCAAACCAAGTCAACGTTTTCAAAGCCTTAGAAAAACACTATGTCCGTGAGGGTAGAACCATTGACCCGTCTTTCCTAGAAGGCACAAACCCTTACGTCGAATTTGCCACAATCAACTTTGAGTGTCTTTTGAATATCGACGAGCCTATTTGTCCTAGATTCATTCTAGAGTTCTATGCATCCTCTGTCCTCTCCACGGATGACTATGGTCAAATGTCTATCAACTTTAGAGTTAGTGGTCATCAATACTCCTTCACTCTTGATGAGTTTGCTCAAATCCTAGGTGTCCCAAACCGTGGTACTTGCCTCTATTCCGACTTGCACTCCCTCTCAACTCTTGACAACCTCCAAGACCGCATCCATCCTTATGACACACCCCTTGTCTCAAAAGATGTACTCCGTGACCACCTCTTTGTTAGGACCACCAACACTAGGAGAACCCATTCGGGAAATGAGGTCGATAAGGACCCATATGGAATGGAAATGAATGAACTTAAGCCCCAATTCAAGAAATGGGAGGAAGTCCTTAGAGCCAATGTCATTAGCACAATAGGAAACCGAGATCATATCAACCTTTGCCTTTGATACATGCTCTACTCCTTGTCTGTTATGAAACCTTTCAACTTTGCCTACTACATGGCCAAGAGAATGGCCGACATTCCCGTGCATGGCACAACGGCTATGTCGTATGGAATGCTCTTGACCCGTCTCTTTAGGTTCATCTCACCCATTCCACCAACTCCAAACGGTCTTCGCCTTAACTACTCTCTCATTCCACACACCTTTGTCCCACTAAGTGATAAGAGAGTGTACAAAGCCCAAGGAAAACGTCCACATCCTCCTACCTCATCTTCATCTTCCTCAATGAGTGAAGATGACAATTTGCCAAACTCTAGGCTCCCACCTCTCGAATACCTATCCCAACTTCCGGATATTCCTAATGAGTCAAAGGAGTTCAAGCAAACAAAGGGGATGTTTAAGAATCTTGGAAGATTCCTTGGAAAGCTCAAAAACAAGATTGACCGTCAATGAGTGCGGGTGTGTAGGAGTGTTTGGCATTAGGTGATTTTTGAACAAATTTGGTCGTTTAAACAATATTTGTAATGTATTTGTGTGTTAGTACAATGTTTGATACAATTTGGAACATGTAGTATCTGACTTTGATGCAGGTAGACAACTCTTGGCAAGTTGTCAAATTTTCAAGTTTATGATATTTTCACTAAGTATAGTGAAATTCTCGACCTCAAGGTCAAAGTCCTATGAAATGTGTGTTTACGTGTCTAATTTTTGCATTGCCTAACCAGAAATGCCTTATCTTTTTTATTTTAGGAGTTTTCGAAAATTTTGAAAATCGTCTCGCGGGTCAAAAACGCGGACTGCCTATTTCTAGAGCTCTGGCGGATCTGGCGGTACCCAAAACTGGGTTCCGCCAGTGCATTTTCTGGGAATCCCAGAAATGGCCCAACGGACCAGGCGGTACCCTCAAATGGGTTCCGCCAGAATCCTGCAGAATTTTTGTTTTTATTTTCAACATTTCAACATCCAAAC
The DNA here is from genome assembly GCA_030686995.1 of Artemisia argyi. Taxonomy (NCBI): domain Eukaryota; kingdom Viridiplantae; phylum Streptophyta; class Magnoliopsida; order Asterales; family Asteraceae; genus Artemisia; species Artemisia argyi. Next base: position 35,313,170 of record CM060676.1, on the reverse strand, counting down.
ACCAAAATCCAATCCTTTTAGATAGAAACCCATTTCCTGCAATGTGTTTAGCATAATAGGGTACTTCTTCTTCCATAAACTTAACCAAAACCATTTCCCGCCAAAATTCAAAAATAGACGTAACAACCTCAAGGACCCTTCACACATAAAGGAAGGAACCCTTTTAAAGGATCCTTGAAATCCCTGAGATTTATACTCCAACAAATCCACCAAAACCACTAAGCATTTAGTGCAAAACTTGTCTTCTCACTTCACCATTTTCATTGGATTGACTTCCATGATATGACAACCCACAATTAGTTTTCCAAATCATTAGAAACCTCCATTTTTGTATGGACTAACATCAAATCCAAACACTCCTTTCCATAATCCCTCAACACTATAAATTAAGCCATTCTAAACACTATCAAATCACACCTTCTTCATCACAATTTCTGAACTTCTAAACTATTTTTCACCATGACTAAGTCAACAATAACCTCTCAGCCATCACGACCCATCCGGAAAACCGCCCGGATAAGTGTTAAACCACTATGGTCTAATCAACCCATCAACCTAAGCTCCTCATCTTCGGATGAATTCACCTCACCTATAAAAAATGAACACTTTTTGAACCTTGCATCTCCATCTCCATCACCCAATGAACCAAATGAGCTCACTCCACCACCTACTAAATCACCCATTGACCCAACTCCACCAAGTGCACCAACCCAACCATCCAAAACTTCATCACCATCACCATTACCCAAAATTGAACCTATGGAGTTATTTGGGTCTCCTCCCACATCACCACACCCTTTTGTCCAAGATCTAAATGATCTTCCACCAAGACCTTCACAACCACCACCTTTTTCACCAAGGTCAATTCTTGACCAAAATGAGCTTTTTAACCACACACAACCACCACAACAAGTATACCATCAACCCAAACCATTGTTGTTTCACCCCATCTACAATGACATCCATGGTCCTCTTTATGGAGAACCAAACTTTAGAAACCAAAACCAACCCATTTCCACCCACTCATCCCCATGTTTGCTCAAATTGTGAGCAAATGGGTGCAAGCATCAAAACGTTGCTTCACCAACTCCAAGATGAAACCCGGTTTGCATTCCAACACGTCATAGAACGTTTGGATGCTCTTTCCCACCCAAACAAATCCTAAACAACCTTTGGAGGCCGTTTGCCCCAATTTAGGAAACCAGGCTTTTATTTTTCTTTCTTGGTTATTTTTTAAGTTTTTAGAAGTAGAAGAATATTTCCCATTTCTTGTCCTTTGACTTTTAAAAGTCAAAATTTTACTTGGAATGCTATTTCTTTCTACTTACTTTCGTGCATTGTTGGTTGATCATTTTTGTGTTGTCATTGTGGTTGCAATGTGTGTGGTAACTACAAGCTTGGCTATATATATCACCAACTAACCATTTTTTTGTAGGATCAAAATCCATGTTTCCCATCTTGGCACTCCTTTTAGGGGGAGTAACAAGCAAGGGGGAGCAAGTACATTTTTCCGCTTCGCTACTCTACTTTTTGTTTCGACAAAAAGGGGGAGAAATATATTAAACTTTCAAAACTTAATATGATTTTCATAACTTAAGTAAAACAAGTTTAATATTAATTTTTTTTAAGTCTTAAAAACCAAGATTTTGTGAGTTACTTAAAAACAAAGTTTATGTTTTGTCATCAACAAAAAGGGGGAGATTGTTAATACAAATATCGCCTAAAAACATTATTTATATTTTACGATCTTCGCTAAGTTTTGTTAATGACAAATGTAAACTTTAGTTTCTAAGTAAAACATAATCTTAGTTTTAAAGACTTGCATAAACTAGACTTTTGCTACATTTTACATTTCATAAAATACAACACTTTTTATTTTCTAAAAATAGAATTGTCACATCACATTTATGGCAAGTTTTGTCATTATACATTTATGGAAAGAAATGTGTTTGACTTACTAAGATGTTGCTTGCAGGTTTAGTGTTTGACTTGATATTATGAAATGTGACATTGTTTGGTTTGCAAGGAGTTATGAGATGTGACTTTGTTTGGTTTGCAAGATTTATTGCAAAACCAATTGCAAGCCCGGCGGTACCCTGGGGGTACACGGGCGGAACCCTTTTGAGGGGTCCGCCTGATCCGCCAGACCTGCAGAAGGTTTGGCTATAAATACCAAGCCACAAGTTGATTTTTGGCTTATCACTCTACATCATATTTTACACACACACATTCATTCTTTCATCTAACTCTTTAACATTTCATATGTGAAGTTTCTTTTTGTAGCAAAGAGATTCACGAGCTCATTAAAAGTAACAAGTATTCAACACAACGTTGCAAGACTTGTTAGCTTAGCATTGTGTAGACTTGTGTAGTTTACACTTCATTTGATTGTGTATTTTCAGTAGTGATCGGTTAGTATTTTAGTCCTCAAAATACAAAGTGTATCGGGAGTAGTTGTACCCTTGTAAAAGAACTAACGGGAGTAGTTGTACCCTTGGTAAAGAACTCGACATCTAGCTTAGTGTCGGTAAAAGTATAAGCGACGTGTAAGGTTTTCTCCGCCGGTGAAAGGAGCTTGTTGACTAGTGAAAGAAACTCTCGAGTTGGATACTTGGGGCGTAGACGTAGGGCAAGGAAAAAGAGTCCTTGTAGCCGAACCACGATAAATACTCGTGTTGTGGTTTGATCGTTTCTTTCATTTACTTGCATGTTATATATTGTGTTTGTGCATATATCTTTGATCAAACGAAAAGTTTCAAAGCTAACTTAACAAGTTAAAAAGTTTTTAAACGGTAAACTATTCAACCCCCCTTCTAGTTTTCCACAACAACCATTGAATTCAATCCAAAACCATCTCAACCATTGATCTCTCCTTTCCCTCCAAGCAAAGCATATTCCTTTGGAATATCCTTCTCAACCCAAACCTAGGCATCTTTGATCCTAGCCATTCATTTCAAATGAACTCATCTCAACCATCCACATTCACCACATGCCAAATTGTTTGAAAACCAAGGGAGGCTCCCTTTGATCCTAGCCATCCAATTCAAACCATTACATTTCAACCCCTCCATTTAATTCTCCCCCCCAAGCATTGGAATATTCCTTCGCATATTCTTTCTCTCTTTTCTATGCCATGTGAGGAGATACACTTCTACCCCTTCTAAATTACCCTATCTACACTTTATACCCTTGGTAATTTGGTTTCTCTTTAAACACTTCACAAAACATTTTCCAAATTGGCTATTTGAGTTGGTAAACCTTAGATTGATTAATGTTAAGGTTTAGTGTGAAGTACAATTGGGGGTTTAGCAAGGACAGGTATTTATAAGATCCAAACACCCAACACTTGGGATACATCTACAGACGCCTGGCGCGCTTCCCGCGCGTTGACGCGCGGGTGACGCACCGGCCTCGGTAAATTTTCCCAAGTTTGGGTTCTTGGCCTATAAATACCACCCTTGCCTCTTGTATTCCTCACCCCTTGCTATTATTTTTTCTCTCTAGATTCTTTCTCTCTAAAAATTCTCAAATCTCTATCTCTATCTCAATCTCTAATCTTGTGTTCTTGATTTTCACATTAACATCTTTGGAAGAACACATCTATTTGCAAGGGAAGAATCACAAGAACCTAATCCACTCTTGTGATTGTGTCGAGGGTCTTCTATCTTATACCCTTTCTATTACAATTGAGTCTCTAGGTTAGGTTAGGGATTGGTTGAACAAACATATATTCATTCATTCAATTGTTTATAAGGGAAGTCTTGTGTCTTGGTGACCAAGCCTAGATCATTGGGGATTTAGTTGGGGTTTAATACTTCCGGTGGGAAGTCTTGGTAGAGATCTTTTTGATCCTTAGGTGAAGTCGAATCGCGAGATTCTTTTGGGTGGTTTCCGAGGGCGGAATACCGTTGGGGAGTAACTCCTTCTTTGTGAGCATCAATATTGGTGAATATTGGTGGAGTGAATTGTAACGGTTTGTAGTCCACCGAAAGGATTATACTAGTGAATAGTATCGGAGTCGCGGATTTGCAACTGGACGTACGGATGGTATAAACCCCCCATCCCAAACCATTATATATCGTGGTGTCTTCCTTTACTCGCATTATATACTTTGGTTGTGTGTGTGGTTGTTTGGTTTGATTATAAAACCACTTGGCTTTCTTTGAGGCGTAAATTTTTTAAACGTCTTTGATGCGTAGGGATTGCACCAGGCTTTACCTCTCGAGGGATCTCGAGAAGCTTACAACCCCCACCAGGCAGTGTACCTGATCGATGTAGTATAGTATAATGACAAATACCGGGGAATTGATCGTTCAGCTAGGAATAGTGTCGCTAGGATTATAAAACCTAAAGACTAGGTCTAGAGATGAGGGATGATTCTTTTTGTATTTTTTTAGTTTTTATAAAAGCAAATAAAAATCTCGGTTTTGAAGGAGTTGGGCGGAATTAATTGCTAGTCAACTAACCCAATTACTAAGATGCAATCAAAATAAAATACTAAAAATGAAAATAAACTAAATTATACTAGTGGTATGAGCAATATATGCGAGAATTGTGTTTACTTAGATTTCATTACTCCCTAGATATCTTTTACATGTTAATTACTTGTTATAGTTGCGTGGATGACGGATTGTATTCCTTAATACCATTCATGGGGTGGCGTACTTACTTCCCCAATCCTATAAGCGCCTACTTCACTCCTATGTCGAGCCGGCTAAGAAGCTCCTAACATGGGATCATTAGAATTTGCTCATGCATTAAATACAACCAATAAAACCTAGTACACATCGGTTCATGTTTCCTAAGACGTTCAAGCATGTTACACAATGGAGATCTGCCAGTTTTCTTAAGCCTAACATTGAAATCATTCATCCATTACAACTATAAACAAGTAATCAATATATAATTAACATCTAGGTTTCATTACATCTAAGCAAACACATGATAGATCTAGCCTAGCATGTTGAAATCAAGACAAGCATAAGATATATTCAAACAACACATAGACATATTGAATGAATTGAAAGAGGACTTATCTTAATTGAACATGAAAGGTTTCAAGGGGTAAAAACCCTTGAAAATACTGTAAAATACGACCTATGGTTTCACAAGTTCGGCCCTAGTATTCTCCACACAAGTTCCTCTCTAATGAATGAAAAATAGAAAAGTATATATAGTTTTTCTGAGGTGATGGCGTCAAGAACAAATGTTTGACGCCGTCATCTCGCCGCCAAATAATTTCTCGGACTGCCTAGATCTGGGTTTGACGCCGTCATGTGTACTCCTTATGCAGGCCGTCACCAAAAATACTCTTGACGCCCTTCTCTTGACGCCCTTATGTAGTCCGTATGTTTTTTCTCTTTTCTTTTTCTATTTTTTTTTTCTTTTTCTTGATTTTTTCGATTTTTTTTTTGCATACACTTTTACCCTACCATCCAAAATAATACATCATAGGAAATGAAAATTCCCCTTACACTTGAATTTTTACATACTTTACAATAAACTAATCTAATGACTCGAATTAAGAAAATCAAACCACTTGGAGTACTTTTAAGATTAACGTACATATGGGGGTAATATATGATGTTCTTCCCCATTACTTCCATAAAATAAGTACTTTACCCATGAGTCCCAATCGTCCCAAAACAATATGCACAAGGATATGACTCGACTTAGCAACTATGTAATCAATTAGATAATTAACTTAGGGTTTAACAAATAACAATAATGCACTAAAGATGAGTGCATACACGGAAGGCTAAGGCGATTTGGGTGTACATTTAAGTGGGGTGTAACAAATTCTTCCTTTAAGTAAGATGCTTAAAGTTAGAAATGAAAAGATAGGCTCGGAGGGGTGTACTAGGGGTTTCGTGTACTAAAAATGAGTACAACGCTAAGGTGTGGGAAAAATTAATTGACTTAACTAGCCAAATAATATGACTTAAATGGTCAAGTAATTATGATACGGGTTTAACACAAGGGTGATCCTAATGCCTCTTATCATGTAGTAAATCCTACTACACGAATGTAGTCTCACTAGCGGTCTTGGGATGCATCACTAACGCAAGTTCTAGAATCTAAATGCTACCGGTACACTCATAAGCACTAATAGTAAATGCTTTTCCTATCAAATCTAAAGGCGAACCTCACATATTTGGGTGGAAAATTTTTCTGAATGGTACGGTTTTGTGCTAGTCATACAATCTCCTATCCATGAGATGCTTGCTATGGCTAAAGTTTCACTCCTAAATGTTGTAAAAAAATTTAAATTTGGGGCTAAAATTACACTAACAAGTATTTCTCATAGTTTTATTACACACCTACCATTAAACAAACAAACTCAAGCGAAAGTGTATCTGTAAGGTATCATCATTTTACCCTCCCCTTACACTTAGGATGAACATTGTCCCCAATGTTCAAGTAAATAATGTAAAAATGAAATAAGTAAAAAGAATGAAATCAAATACTCCCCTGATTCGCTCGGTATGGATAATAAGTTGGCCAGGTTAGATCTTCCTCCAAGAAAATGAACAATCAAGGTTCCCTTCCAGAATATAAATCATCTTCTTGTCATACATAACCTGTAAAACCTGAGAAAACAGACAAGGCAACCTCGCATAAAATCGGCGGCAATCTATATATGCTAACAAATCCTAGAAAACAAAATAAGATATAATGCTTTTGGTTGCAGATTTCCTGGAGATTATAAAACTAATGATTCAACAAAAACTTTAAGACTCCGTTAGAAAAACAAAACTGGTAAAATTTCCAGAATTTTACATGTGACGCCGTCAAGAGGAAACTCGTGACGCCGTCAGAAGTGACCTGCAGAAATTCTTATGTTAAGTTTCCGGAAAATTTCTGGAAAAACTTCGTCCTACTTCCTGGAAAATCCTGCAAAACATCATTATGGCTCGATACAAGCATTTGACTCTAACAAATACGAATATACATGTTCACTTAATATTGTGGAGAATCATGATCGGTTTTGTTTCTTAAAAACATATTTGGGGTTTCCCCTTACACTTATCTTTTGCAAAAGTACCTTTGAATGAAGTTAAGACTAAGCCAAACAACAAAATAAAATATTTTCACCATTTTAGTTTGAAACATGATCTACCAACAATAAAAATAAAGCATGCATACGGAAGCAAATAACAAACAAACAAAATAGAAATCACACAAAACATAGGTTGCCTCCCAAGAAGCGCTTGTTTTTGTTCGAGTCACGAGCCTGACTCTACCCTTATTTAACGGAAATAAGGGAGGTTTTCCCTACACTTATGATTAAGTGCGGGTGGAAGTAGCGATACACACCCTTAGGGTGGAAATATGCCATGTGAGGAAATAGTGGTGGATGAATTATATGCTCAAAGGGCTGTGCTCCTATCATCATAACCTTACCTAATTCAATTGGGTTAGTGGGCGGATTAAGATTTTCTCTTAGAAAGGGATCATCTTCTATCAACTTCGAGAGACTCCTAGTTGGGAATCCATCTTGACCTAATAAACCTGGTTTAAACCCATAATGTTTCTTATGATCAATCATGAATGGGTGATGTAAGTATGTAAGGTCATGTTCCACTCCTATGTCAGCTTCCTCTCTACAAGGCTTAGAGTCTACTACCTTTGTCCTAAGACTAGTCGGACTATATGGTTTGATGGGTGGATCGGAACCTATTTTAATTCCTAAATTTTCATCCAAGGATGGAAGATTAGGTAACGGTTTTGGTTGAGGCTCCGATTCATCAAAACTAGGAACTTCCCTAAAACTAAGAGTAAGGTTATCATTATAAGTATTCAAACCTATATCCTCTAGTTGTGTTTGGTTCAAAGGTTCTACCTCAATTGGGATTCCTAAAGTCTCTTCTACTTCTTCCGGGTAAGTCATGGGTGGTGTGTATGCCTCAAATGATGGTAGGACTCGTGGGGTACTTGGTAAGCTTATGTTATTTACTTCATCATTCCCTGTGTCACGATCACCTATATCCTCAACATGTGTTTTATTATAATCTAACCCTAACATTTTCCCAAGTATCTCACGTGCTTCTCTAGGCATCTCAACTTCTATATCCGAATCATAAGGATCATCCTCAATATTCTGACTGCTATATACAAATTGCCCAAAAGATTCATCATCTGTTTCTTGAGATTCATCATCGATCATAAAACCTAGGTCTTTTTGATCAATGTGATCATGTTCAGCTACATCCTCCATCACATCAAGGTCACCTATGTGTTCATCCTGTATTATGGTAGGGCCTAACCATGACATGCAGCTAGGTGGCTCTTACGAAACTATCCAAGGTGAAGGCTCATATGGTGCATAGGTTTCACTAAGTGAGGCATTTTGAGGGGTTGATGGAGCTCCTAAGGTGAATTCTTTAAAAGTCTTATGCCCTTGGCCTCTTTTCTCAAGGTACTCAATAAAATCAATATAAGATCCTGTCCTCCTCATTTCATTCGTCCATCTTGGTATAGCCAAACTAGTGTAATTATATTTTTTCTTGTAAAACTCTAGTGTCGGACTTGGTGGATTCACATTCTCCATAATGGTGAACGGAATAGTCAATGAAAATTACGAACAAACACACAAAGAAAAAGATAGACTAAAGAAAACCTAAAAATAAAAATAAAATCTTACTAGAAAGGAATCTAGCAAGTAGACCTAATAAAAAGAAATTCAAACCTAGACAATAACTATTCCCCGGGCTGCGGCGCCAAAAACTTGATGCGTCGGGATTGCACCAGGCTTTACCTCTCGAGGGATCTCGAGAAGCTTACAACCCCCACCAGGCAGTGTACCTGATCGATGTAGTATAGTATAATGACAAATACCGGGGAATTGATTGTTTAGCTAGGAATAGTGTCGCTAGGATTAGAAAACCTAAAGACTAGGTCTAGAGATGAGGGATGATTCTCTTTGTATTTTTTTAGTTTTTATAAAAGCAAATAAAAATCTCGGTTTTGAAGGAGTTGGGCGGAATTAGTTGCTAGTCAACTAACCCAATTACTAAGATGCAATCAAAATAAAATACTAAAAATGAAAATAAACTAAATTATACTAGTGGTGTGAGCAATATATGGGAGAATTGTGTTTACTTAGATTTCATTACTCCCTAGATATCTTTTACATGTTAATTACTTGTTATAGTTGGGTGAATGACGGATTGTATTCCTTAATACCATTCATGGGGTGGCGTACTTACTTCCCCAATCCTATAAGCGCCAACTTCACTCCTATGTCGAGCCGGCTAAGAAGCTCCTAACATGGGATCATTAGAAATTGTTCATGCATTAAATACAACCAATAAAACCTAGTACACATCGGTTCATGTTTCCTAAGACGTTCAAGCATGTTACACAATGGAGATCTGCCAGTTTTCTTAAGCCTAACATTGAAATCATTCATCCATTACAACTATAAACAAGTATCAACATATAATAAACATCTAGGTTTCATTACATCTAAGCAAACACATGATAGATCTAGCCTAGCATGTTGAAATCAAAACAAGCATAAGATATATTCAAACAACACATAGACATATTGAATGAATTGAAAGAGGACTTATCTTAATTGAACATGAAAGGTTTCAAGGGGTAAAAACCCTTGAAAATACTGTAAAATACGACCTAGGGTTTCACAAGTTCGGCCCTAGTATTCTCCACACAAGTTCCTCTCTAATGAATGAAAAATAGAAAAGTATATATAGTTTTTCTGGGGTGACAGCGTCAAGAACAAATGTTTGACGCCGTCATCTCGCCGCCAAATAATTTCTCGGACTGCCTAGATCTGGGTTTGACGCCGTCATGTGTACTCCTTATGCAGGCCGTCACCAAAAATACTCTTGACGCCCTTCTCTTGATGCCTTCAGGTTTTGATGCGTGGGAATCGCAACAGGCTTTACCTCTCGAGGGATCTCGAGAAGCTTACAGCCCCCACCAGGCAGTGTACCTGATCGTTGTAGTATAGTATAGTGACAAGTACCGGGGGATTGATCGTTCAGCTTAGGAATAGTGTCGCTAGGATTAGAAAGCCTAAATACTAGTTCTAAAGGTGAGGGATGATTATTTTTGTGTTTTTATATTTTATGGAAAGCAATTTAAAATCTCGGGTTTGAAGGATTTGGGCGAAATTAGTTGCTAATCAACTAACCCAATACTAAGATCCAATCAAAATAAAATACTAGAAATAAAAATAAACTAATTTATACTAAGGTTGTGAGCAGTAATTGGAGAAAATGTGTTTACTTAGGTTTCACTACTCCCTAGACATCTTTTACACGTTAATTACTTGTTATAATTGCTTGGATGACGGATCGTATTCCTTAATACCATTCATGGGGTGGCACACATAACTCCCCATTTCTATGAGCTCTTATCTCCTCCTACACCATGCCCAGCACAACTATAGGGATTGTAAACAGTGGCTCATGCATTAAATACAACCAATAAAGACCTAGTGCGCCTCGGTTCATGTTTCTTAAGACGTTCAAGCATGTTACCAAGTGGAGATCTGCCAGTTTTCTTAAGCCTAACATATAAATCATTCATCCAAGACAAGAATAAACAAGTAATCAACACATAATTAACATCTAGGTTTCATTAGATCTAAGCAAACACAAGATAGATCTAGCCTAGCATGATGGAATTAAGATAAGAACATGATATAGACAACCAACACATAGACATATTGATTGAATTAGAAGAACACTTATCTTGATTAAACATGCAACGTATCAAGGGGTTGGAACCCTTGAAAAACCTGTAAAGTTACACCAAAATCGTACTAGGGTTTCTCCCCAAAACTTCTCTCCATAATGTGTGAAAATTAGAAAACTATATATAGAAAAATAGGTCTGACGGCGTAAAGACAAACACTGTGACGCCGTCACCTCGCCGCCAAAACTCTTCTCGGACTGCCTAAATCTACTTCTGACGTCGTCAAGACTTATACACTTCCAGGCCGTCATGACTCTTTTACTCTTGACGCCCTTCCTACGTGACGCCGTCAAATCTGTTCTGGGTCGTCATGAAAATTCATGAAATTTGCTCTTGACGTCGTCAAGGTTTTGCTCTTGACGCCGTCACCTACTGTTCCCAGCATGGAAAATTAAGACTTTGGCGTTTTCTTCACTTTTATGCTCCAAAAACGTCCGAATTGCTTCCTTTTCCAGATTTCACTCCCAAAGTACCTAAAATCACAAAAGGAACGATTTAGGGCAATATTTGATCAAATAAATTCGGATTCGGGCTTAAATGACCCCCTAAAAATGGATCATTTTTCACCTCATCAGGTTTTCACTGGGTCATCACGGATTTTACTCCTGACGCCGTCAGGATTTTCTTCTTGACGCCGTCAGGTACTGTTCTCAGCATGGAAAATTAAGTCTTTGCCGTTTTCTTCACTTTTATGCTCCAAAAACGTCTAAAATGCTTCTTTTTCCAGAATTCACTCCCAAAGTACCTAAAATCACAAAAGGAACGATTTAGGGCAATATTTGATTGGCTTAAATGACCCCCTAAAAGTGGTTCATTTTTCGCCTCATCAGTCTTAAAAGCCTAAGAAACCGTATTCACCCCCTCTACGGTTCTACAGGGACAATAATTTTGAGACAACTCAAAATAGAAAGAAGGACTATTAATTTAGGACAGAGGGAGTACTATTAAGCTTAAGTCTCAAATATAGAATACAAAAAATCAGAACTCATAATTGATAATTTGAATTTCAAATGTCAAACATGAAAGAATCAATATACAAAGAATAGGGTAAAATGCAAAAGTGGTCCCTAAAGTATCACGAAATCGCAAAAATGGGACCGAGACATAAAGTCACGCAAAAAAGCCACTAACGTTACGTAAATGTGCAAAACAGCCACCGAGAGAGTTTTTCCGTTAGTTTTCTCGTTAAGTGCCTAGTCATCAAGGGTAGTATCATCTTTTTACTGTTCATAAATACTTGTCTTTCTTCCCCAAACACACACTCTCTCTGTTACCATATCCAACATACACTTTACTGGGTGGAATGATCACGTTACCATATCCAACCGCATCTAATACCTTCCCTGTTAGTTCTATAATCTTTAATTTTAAACCCCACATGCTACTTATCAATAATTTATCTTCCATGACCTCAATTAACCGATTTGAAAAGTCAACCCATTGGTCGACGAATTCTTTCATCAGGTCCATTTTAGAAAGAATGTTACAAATCCGTGAACTTGTCGAAAACATAACTCTAGTGAACTTTATTTGATCTTATTTCTCAATCTTTGCAGACTATGTCATTGCCACCAGTTCAAATAGAGGAGATACAACCATCCCCCTCTGTTTCTCCCAGTGTATGTCATTTCCCGACTCACACCACCACACAACCATCACCACCACCCTCTACCGCCACCGCCACCACCACCCTCTACCACCACACAACCAACACCACTAGAATATAATTATCTCTCTTTATTATTTAGTACTATCATTATCTCAGCTCCTTCCTGTTTGTAAGTAAAAATGACTAGTTATTTGCAAGGTGTTGGTGTGAGTCCTGCTGCTGCTCCTCCTGCACTTGGGAAGATGAAATTGGTTGATAGAAGAGTGAGGGTTTCTGAGTTGATATTGAGGTGTGTGATTTGTGGGTTGGCACTTGTTGCTGCTCTTCTTGTGGCTACTGATACTCAAGTTCAAGAAATCTTTACCATTCAGAAGAAAGCCAAATACACAGACATGAAACCCTTTCTAGCTTCCATTCCTCATTGTCTCTTATGCATAGATTGTGAATAGAGCTAGGAAAGTTTGTACCTAGATGGATGGATCAACCGCTAGATTGCTAAAACAATCCTGATTTATGTCAGTTCTTGAATACAAATCTATGCATTAACTAATAGCAGTAGCATTTAGAATCTAGTTTGAATTCTATATTCTAATTTTCTTTCCTCTTTATGCCAAACACCTAACTCTGGACCCTTATGAGCTGGTCTTCATCTAATAGTCAACAGGGACAGGTTTTTGTAGGACTCCATTCATCTTGTAATTTGCAGCTTATGGCTTACATGATAGTTGCGGCAATAGGAGGTGCAGCCCAATTAGCAGTGTTTTCCAAATTGGGTGAACCGGAACTTCAGTGGATGAAGGTTTGCAATATGTATGAAAAATTCGGCAACCAAGTTGGAGAAGGGATAGCAAGTTCAGTGTTTATATGTGGATGCATGATCGCCGTATCTGGTATATCAGCATTTAGCCTCTTTCGCTTGTATGGTGGAAATAAAGGGAGCAAGACAAGTGCCGGGTGTGTCCCTCCTTGTAGTATGAAGAAGTTGAGTGAATCTTTCTTATTGTTTTCATTGATAGTATAGCATTCATGTGCTTCATTAGAGCTTGTATCAATTGTAACTTTAAAATATGTATGGAATGTTATTTCTTATATTTTTTTTGAACGATATGTTCTTTCTTATATAGTTCGTGTTATTTCTTCTTATATAGCATTCATGTGCTTCATTAGAGCTTGAATCAATTGTAACTTTTGTTACAACATATGGAATGTTCTTATCAAAAGTATTTAAAGTGTATGTTAACAAGAAGATAGTAAAGAAGTTGTTAAAGTGTATGTGTTTGGGAATGAAATGGAATAGGGTCAGTTTAGGCGGGAAGGTTTATGGTTTGGTTGAAATAACAGTTATCACAGGTTGTTAGTTTGGATGTGTAGGTGTTTCTTGGGTGGAAATCGGATTGAACCACAAATGAGAAAATTAGTAGGATCGAGAACAGAAAGTGGACTGTTTGCATAACAATATAACATACAAAAATCCGGGTTCTTATATAATGTGAAAAATAGCACTCCATTTTTTTACGACAATGAACTAACTGATGTATAATCATGTCGAAGAGTGGAACGAGAGTTTAACGAAATAAAGCCACCATTCTTCTTTACAAGTTGCTCATTAAAACAGAGTCCTCTGAAACCATTGTAGCATTCTTTACAAGTTGCTCATTAAAACAGAGTTCTCTAAAACCATTGTAGCAAAAATAGAGTCTTCTCAAACTCGCCATTTGAATCAAACTCGCCATTATAATCACTAAGGTTAGTCCTCAAGAGAGTTTCAACAAGGCATTGTTAACAACTAATCATAAACAGTAGCTAGACGACTGAACCCATTTGACTCATTCCCATTTTAGCCAAACAGTTTTACCCGACCCATTTCTGATAAGATACAACCTGAATTGGCACATTCATTGGTAATGTGTTAAAACTGCCAACTGTAATTACAACACCGCCCCAAATAGGAATAAAAATGGTATTATGCAAGCATTTTTCATAATTAATGTTTGCTGCAACATTACCTAGACTTGTCAACTGGGTAAATGAGTATAGACATAATAAGGCCTAGCATATGGTGCAAGAAGTGTTTTTCTGTCCATTTTTTATTTAAAAAGATTGAAATTTTATGATGAAAGCATATGAAATTTAATGGTGGTGGTGGTGGCGGTAGAGGGCCGGTGGTGTTGGTTGTGTGGTGGTAGAGGGTGGTGGTGGTGGTGGTGGCGGTAGAGGGTGGTGGTGTTGGTAAAGGGTGGTGGTGGTGGTGAAGTGAGAACAAACTCAAATTGCAAATTTAGTCTCTGAATCAACAGTAAAAAGACGATACTGCCCTCAGTGACGTGACACTTAACGAGGAAACTAACGGAAAAACGTTCTTGGTGGCTTTTTTACACATTTACGTAACGTTAGTGGCTTTTTTGCGTGACTTTATGTCTTGGTCCCATTTTTACGATTTCGTGATACTTTAGAGATCATTTTTGCATTTTACCCCAAAGAATAAGAAGCAATTTTTTTTAAACAATAGTACACATCACATAAGAAGTTTCTACTATTATTATAAGAAAATTTTAGGCTTAGTCATAGTTTTATTGCATGAATCAAATGGGCCAAGATTATCTATTTATCTAAGCCATTAGTAACCTGTTAGTTATTTTTAATAATGAAAATAGAAGAGGAGGATATGTCATAATGATTTGTAGTCAAAGGCCGGTTAAGAAATTTAGAGATTGGTTTGTATTGTTAGTTTAAACATCTCTAAAATTTATAATATTTACACTAGTTGACATGACTTTTAAAAAATGGGTCGGGACCCTCCGCTGCCCCTTAATAATTTCATCTTTGATGGTAACTATGTTGATTTACCATGTTTAAAGCGAAATTAATTTTTATTAGTAAGGCTATCTTAACTATATATAAAGGTTCACTTGCGCCGACTTCAGGCTATCCAAAAAGGGTAGTCGTCGTGGGATTAGTCGGCTCGTCATGTCGAGTCGGAAACCCAGAAAAAAAAAAAAAAAAAAATATATATATATATATATATATATATATATATATATATATATATATATATATATATATATATATATATATATATATATATATATATATATATAAAGGATTTATGTGAAATCTTTAAACTTGCATCTTTAATATTGAAAGTTGAAACTTAATTATCCCTTATAGCTGATAAAACACGGTTTGATCAAGTTGGTCTATGAATAGAATGTCTATATTACAACCTCTACATAACAAAACACGGTTAAGGGTGCGTTTGGTACCCATTCCTAGGAATCAACTATCACTATGAAAGTGATAGTTGGTGTTTGTTTAGGGTGTCTGAGCCCACAACTATGACTATGAAAGTCCATTATTTTTCATACTCCATATATGGCTAGAGAGTGGGGAATGGAACTTTCATAGTTGAGTACTATCAAACTCATACCCATTGTCATTCCTCCCAGCATACCAAACGCACCCTAAGTTAATGGAATGTCTATGAATGAAATGAGAACTTTTTAAATTTGACATAACAAAACACGGTTAACTTGGTAATGGAATGAGAAGACTTTTTAAAATTTACAATCTTTTCTCTACATATATGATTTTTGAATATAAACTCTAGCAAGACGCTAGAAGCTAAAGAGTATAATACAATCTAGAAATAAACCAAACAACACATACTAGACACTTCCCGAGGCTTTAACTGCGAGGACTACAAAATGGATGAAAAAACTCTTGCCAATTACGGAAACCACGACAAGAGAAAAATCTCCACCCACGGAGGCCGAGCCACCGGTTATCACTCCGGGGTGTTTTTGATGCAGACCCAAACAAGCCCAGAGGAAAACAAAATAGAAAATGCGAGCCAAAATAAGAGAACCATAAAACCAAACGACACCCAAGAACATCCTCCAGCATCAACGAATGTCAACACTCGCAAGCAGCAACGGAGACTTAAGCCAGTCTAACCAACTACAAGTCATCCGACCCCTGTGATATAGCCAAGAGAATGAAGAAGAACGTATGTTGTCGAAAATGTCACTTTTCTTCATCGGATGCGAACAAAAAGTAACACTGTTACGAAACCTCCATAACCACCAAAGAGACGAACCAAAAATAACATAGAAACGATGCTTTTTCTCCTTAGAAGCATGCCACAAATCAAACCAATTTTCCCAATGCTCAAAAGAGGTCAGAGGAGGAAGAGGGATATCACACCAATTATGAACATTTTATATAAAAGAGTAATCTACATTTTCAACTTAATCTCTACTATATAAAAAAAATCATCTTAATCTCTTAATCTATTTAATAGTTTTCAAAAAAATCATCTTAATCTCTACTATATAAAAGAGTAATCTACATTTTCAACTTGTGGTAATTATTATTAAGTTGGTCGCGCAAAACGTCATGTCAGTTTAGAGAAAAAAAAAAAAAAAAAAAAAAAAAAAAAAAACAACTTGGCAACTTAAATTACGTTTTTTCTTAATCAATTTTTAACTTGGACAACTTTTCAAAAACATACACTATATTAATTTTAAATAAACCGCGCTTTGTATTTCAAAAAATACACGCTTCGCATCAAGGGTCAAACCAGAATCATGATTTCAGAAGTATAATTATTTTTCGTTGTACACCGTCACTTTGCATGAGTATTCGTCTAGTTTGTTGAATAGATAGATTTATGAAAAAATCATGACAGGTTTAAAAGCAAGAAAACCATGACCCCGTGTAACTCTTTTAAGTGCCGATTGACTATTTCCAAAGACTTGGTCTCCAACGATGAACACTCGTTCTATCATTTTTTAGTCGGAGGTTGGGATTAAACCAATAACTATTTCTCCAAAAACCCCTGGTCGGCTTATCTCAAAATTATTGATCTTCATAATTTTTTACCAAGTAATTTCTTTAATTTCTAGATCACTATTGTATATCTTAACATTATAAATAGTCGTCAATATAAAGTTCTAGACCCTTTTAGTCTTTAATTAGAGATTAAAGCTTGCATTCTCCTATGTCATCTAGAGTTAACTTCAATTCCGAAAATATGTCTCCACTTTTTATCTGATTTGTTACTCGTAGTTTCATTATATGAAACAATCATGGCCATCTAGATATATAAGAATGGTTAGTTAAAAACCATGTTGAGATTTAGCAAACTAATAACTATTATTACTACGAGTACGCAGCGGATGGATCTCATTTGATGATTATGAATTAACACTTAAAACGGCATAAAATAATAACCTTTAATACTCGAATTACTGAGACGAGTAGTGTTCTTGAATCTACTAGGATATTGAATCACACGAAACAATATCAACTATAATGAGTTGATCTCTATTGTAGTATACACTACACGTTTAACAAGAACGTTAGGATGCTAGTACTTGCTTCACAATTGAACAAACGAGGCACACGGCTTTGTTCTTTGAAAGTTGGATCGAAAACCTTAGAACCCTAAGGTTGCCCGAACGGTTTTGGCTCAAGGGAAGGAGGGTGTCAATTTTTAGCTTTAGGGTTTAGGTTTTGGATTTGTTAATCTTTTATATAATAAAAGAATTACATCATTTTCGGAGTGTTTTTGCAAATCCATTCTCATTAAAAAAAAAAAGGACCAATAGCAGAGCTCGATTTTGCCACATAGGCGAAATCGAGCAACGTGATTGGTCAATAAAAAGTCAAAATTAAATTGACTTTGGTCAAACTTAATAAATTTGGTGAAGAAATTTGGTTAAGAAAAAAAAATGCATAAAATTATAAGTGTCAAATTTATTAAAACAAACACTTAAAAAAAGAGGAAATCATACTATATTATAAAACATGAATGACTAATATTAATATAATATTTAAAATTAAGCATTACACATTTGAATGCTAAAAGTACAAGTGATTCAAGACAATTAGACATTTAATACAATAAATGAGATATAATTAGACATGTACAAGTTTAGTAGCTTCATGTACACACCACTTTGTCTTTGCCATTAAAGTTTAAAATTAATGACTTAAAATTGAATTAAGTACATTAAATACAATTAATTAAATAGTCAATAAATACAATTAATACACTTATTAAAACACCCCTTACATAAGAAATACAAATTATCAAGCATATTGTACAACCAACTTAAACACAATTCCTGCATTAAATGTCACTAATACAAATAATAAAGCATATTATACAAATTTTTAAGCTCGAACGGGCAATGGGCCAAATGGGCTCGAGCCCGAACGGGCACGGGTCAAACGGGCTCGAGCCCGAACGGACACGAGCTAAACGAAATTTTTGATATCCGTAAATTTATTGTCAAAAAAAAAATAATAAACTAAAATATGTTCACATATTGTACAAACCAAACAAACTAATAAACAAAAACATAAAATAAATAATAAATAAAATAATACATACTAAGCAAAATTTCATCAAACTTTTGCTATAAAAACTAATCAGTAAAGCTATTGCCAAAAAACGTACAAATAAAATAAATTATTAACCGAAAAAATTAAATTACAGGGTGCCCGCAGCTGCATCGCGCGGGGACCCTGCTAGTAATTAATAAAACTTTAATGATTGAATTTTAAATAATTTATATAGAGTAAAGTGTAAAATTACAAGTTTCCATGTTTTTTAATAACGTTATAAAAAACATAAATAACCCCTTACATTTTATACCCCTTATACTTTATAATATTAACTTTGTTTAAAATTATATGAGACTTTCATCCATTAAAATTACAAAATTTGGTAAATATGCGAATTAGTTTTAATATACGTTAAATATTTTTTTAAACTAATGTTAGTTTTGAATATTTTTTTAAATAAGGACTCATGTTACTATTTAAAAGTTTAATTTATACGTACACTGGTTTGAAATACGGCTAAATTATTAGTAACGGGAATATAAATATCAAATGGTAAGCACGATACTGTGATATGAAAATAAATATACGCGATTCTACTTATAACAACGACTCATAAAATTGTTATTGAAAATTTGTATATGGATATCCATAAAAACATTTTAAAAACTTTATGAAGCATATTTTAATTTCATCAACACTCATTTTGTGCTACTAAATTCACACATTTTATACAACATGATTTCAATAGTTAAAGTTAAACAACAAAATCAACTTCAACCTCAACATGTCTGTCAGTTAAAAATGTTATACAAAGCTAATTATTAAAAAAAAAAAAAAAAAAAAAAAAAACACATGGTTAGATAGTCATTGTTTAATATAGAAGGTGTTTTCCTTAAATTATATAAAAAAAATGCATGCATCACAATCCTTATTTGATAACAATCACCTACTAGAAAAAAAATAAAATAATAGTTGGCCTATGTAAACGAATTAAAAGTATGCACATGAGAATTATTCAGCAAGAATATATAGTTTTAATCAGGTTATTACGTTACTATACTGCGATAATGTTATTGAGTTGGTAATCACGGATGTGAGATACAACCATTATTCTATACTTATGATTTTTGTGTAAACCTCTTTTTGCTTCTGAATAGAATCCGAAAAAGACATCAACAGAACTTTTGCTTATGCCTTATCTGGCCAATAGTATTTAGTAACTTTTTTTATGGTGTAACTTTTTTGTTATACACACCAACTTTTAGTAACTCTTTTTTATGTTTTGTTGAAAACTTCTACACTTAATATTTGTGTTTTTACTATAAACACGCTAAGCTATAATAGAATTAGTTGTGAGTTCAGGGGTTTTTCACTAAGCTTCTAAAAAAGCTTATAGCTTTATCATAAACTTATTGTGTTATGGTAATTAAATAAGCCAATAAGCACCTTTAATAAGCATAACCAAACACCCCTTTAGTTTTAATATGAAGTTTTCTTATTTGATTTTAAGACTAACTTTTTTGTTATCCTCGCTATAATGCAACACATTAGTAATTTTTGCAGTTTTATTATCTTATCGCACATATTAAAGTGTAATGCAATTTGTTGTGTGCGTTTTTTAGAGGAGGATTAAGTATCAACACTTGATTGTCGTGGAATGATTTTCTACGCCTGCTAAAGGTATGAATTTAATTTAGTTGAGTTGCTGATTTAGATAATACATGAATGTATTTTAATATACCAAAGATGTGTTTTAGTGCCTATATGAGGAATTTTATAGTAGGAATTCTTTACGGAGTGTAATTTGTCTTTGAATGAGTTAATGAGACTTAGCAGGTGTTTGCTGTCAATGATAACACTATGGGTGTCAACCAACGGTCTAAAATATGGGTGTCTTTTACCTTGACGATTTAGGCCAATTGCAAAGAATGTTGCATTAAAGTGAAATGTCAGTAAGGATTCAAACAATCCTAAAAGACTTGCGAATATACTCTTTGTCATTTTTTTCATGCATTTATAATTTACTCATACAAGTAATAATAATTTCCTTATATAATTCGGGCTTAGAGAAAAATTATTCTTATACATTATACATACGTAAGATTAAATTTGAGTTCTACTCATTACATCTTTTTTCGTTTCTCTTTATGTAATAAAGAAGCTATAGTGTAAGCATCTATGTTAATTTGGTAATTTTATGATCAAATATGAGAAGTAAATAACACAAACTTATGAAAATACAACTTTCCAAACAAAAAGGTACATTAGTAAAAATGATATGATGGTTATCATAATTAAGAAAATGAATCAATATTCAAAGCTATCTAAATATGCTACATATTTTAACGAAAATATAAGTAAAAGAAATAGCACAATTATAAAACACATCGTAAATTGATAGCACGGGTTTACAAAACTAAAAGCATATATCACTAACATCTCATGCAACTAAAGTATTATCATGTGATTTTGCTTGAATAATAAAATATAATTTTTAATCCAAAAGCATTCTCTTAAAATAATAGATAGGTTATAACATATACATATATTTTTAGTCCACAAAGTAAAACCATTTGAAATATGTTAAGTGATTCATTTCTTAATCGATAATAATACATAATTAAAACAAAATTTAAAAAACCCTGTGCGTGCATAGGTATTATAACTAGTGCATAGGTATTATAACTAGTAATGAACCACAAGAGTTCCTTATATACTAAAAACGTTAGCTTGCACTCTAAGTTTGACACAAACTCTTCCACCTCCACTCTTTTGCTTGTTCGGCCGATCCATCAAGTTCTTATGGGATATGGATTTGTTTTGGGCTTTAACACTAACTAAAATGTCCATTACATATAAATTAGTTAGCCCGATTAGTTAATAACGCGTCCAACGATTAACTAATGACCATTAAAATATTTCGTAAAACACATTAATATAATTAATAAATGCACAATAAATATATTAATTACATTAATAAACATTTTCTAGGTATATGTGCGTGTGTTCCAGTAGGCTCACGTGTTTCCGGCCGTATAGTTATCGATTAAACTTGAGCATAACCAATTCTATTACTAGGAGCTCAAGTTTGATAATTTATATGATGCAAAATCCCTGGTTAACGTATTAAATAATTCGTAATCGTCATTACTGATAAAATAACTTGGTAAAGTTGTTATGTTTTAACACAAACCTGTGTTAGCTAGCAAGTTGCTTTACGTATATATGCAACATGCTCATGCCCACTTCACCATGCATGCATGGGACGAGAAGGCTTCCACGTTAAGAGTGAGTGTATCTTTAGACGCACACAGCGTGGCACCAAAACATGAGCCCATAGGTGGTTCACACATGGTTCCACGGTGTGTGCGCCTAAAAACCATCCTCTTATAAAAGCTTCTGCTCTTGCTCATTGATAGTTGTCTATATTATACTGAGACTGCATAGGATGCATACAAAGAAACTTGATAAGAAAGTGGAAATTGGAGATACATATACATAGATTATCGAAGGTGGGTATGACATGAGTTCCTTCAGGATTAAGCTCCTATACGTGGCATATGCCACAAGGCCACATATCTGAAACACACGTGTGGGGCTCTATACGTGACAGATATATTAGTTATTGCAGCTTTGGTTTTGTTATATTCAAACAGGTTGGGTTAACTTTTCAAACTTCTTTATGCAAAGAAAGTTATTATGAAAACCAGGTTACTAGTTACTAGAACGTAAATGATTTTTCGGGGTTTACACGTAAGTTTCTAGAGCATAAGTTCCATTCAGTAAATCGTCATTTATGTATTCACATTATAAACAAATTTGAATTATTTTAGTTCACTTATAAACTAGAGTTAAACCGAGTCAAATATTAAAATAAGGTTGAAATATGTCAAATATCACAATAATTCTGGCGTGGAAGAAACTAAAGGTATTTTTATAATTCTTCACAAATTTAGGAAACGACATGAAGATAATATCAGCGGAAGTTCATTCTTTACATATATAGTTATAGCTTTTTTTTTTTTTTTGAACAGCAAGAGGTGAATATATATATAAATCAGGCCACCCAGCTAGTAAGACACTAGGAGCAGAAAATACAACGGTTAAATACAAAGGGCATTACACGGGTTATCGAGCCAACTGATCGAATTTAAACGAGTCTTCTTAAACCTACATGAGATCCAATTAAACGACGAAACTTTAATATCGCTAAGGATTAGATCCTTAGAGGGTCGTTTAAGCGAAAAACACATCTCATTCCTAAACCGCCATAGAAACCAAAGAGTTGTTTGAACAACAACATCAAAGAAGACTTTAAGGTTAAGAGGTATGTTGACTCTTTCGGCTAAGTTGATAGTATCAGAAAGAGAAAAGATTGTGACATTATTGATCTTCCACCATACAAGAACCTTGGACCAAGTGTCTTTAGCAATTTTATACGAATTAAAAAGATGGTCTTCCGTCTCTATATCTTCATCACAAACAGGACAACGTATAGAGTCGAGGTCAATACCTCTTCGATCAAGGTTGTAGTGTGTTGGAAGTCTCAGAAGGATCCGCCAAGATAAAATGTTGATTTTGATTGGAAGGATATTGTTCCATTTGAATGGTTGTGTGGAGGAGATTATTTATGTAAGTCCGTATACTCTTAACCGTGTATTTCCTGTCATCACTAACCGCGCATTCCCACATGTCTTGATCATTAAAGAGGCATAAGTTGGATACCAGGGAACAAAGTTCGTGTAGTTCTTGGTGTTCTGCTGCTGAACGAAGGGGTTTGATCCAATCCCAAGTGAAAGAGAGGCCCATGGGCAAAGGGTATGACGGGTGTGAGCTAAGCTGAGTATGCAGAACAGATGCAGTGGACAAGGATCTGCTAGTAGGTTGTGGTGCTCGATCACAAACATGACAATCCGTGTTTCTTTCCAAACGAAAAAGCCTGGGGAAAATGTTGCAAATAGGTGGGCCACCGATCCATGAGTCTAACCAGAATTTTGTTGTTAAACCATTGCCAACCTTCTTTTTAAATAATGATGGGAGGGTGATTCCATATGCTAAAAGATCATATTTCAACTTCATAATTTGATACCAAGGTCCCAATTTATATAATGAAGAGGAACCAGTTGAGACACCTCCTTGATGACCATGTATAGATATAATGATTTTCCTCCAAAAGGCATTTTCTTCGTTTAAAAAATGCCACCACCGTTTCGATAACATAGCTTGGTTAAACACCTTAAGGCTTCCAATATTAAGACCACATTCATCAAGTGGAGCAATCACTTTATCCCAAGCAACCCAAGCCATCTTCCTTTCATCCGAATTACCACAAAAATAATAATAATAATAATAATAATAATAATAATAATAATAATAATAAAATCCTACGAATACTTTCAAACTTATTGATGATAGTTGTAGGAACTTTGAAGGATTAAAAGTAGTAAGTTCTTAGGCCACCAAGGACTGACTTGATGAGAGTTAGTCAGCCCCCATAGGAGAGTGTCTTGCATATAGTTATAGCTTCTATACTACGGCACAGTGTGCACAAGCTAAAAAAGTCTTGGACTTTAATAGTTAACAAATAACTCTTAAAATTATATATTTCAATAATTAACCCGGAGCAACGCACAAGACTCGACCTGTTAGAGTAGAGGGTGTTTTCACCCGGAGTTAAACTTTCACCTAGTGCCACGTCATCGTCACATCGGCTTTAACCTTTTCACCTTTAACTAAAAAAAACACCCCTTATTATAACTCAACTTTAACTTAACTACTTTCAAATTCAACCCCTAAACTAAAACTAATACTTCATTTATTAAAAAAAACATAACATTAATTCTTAAACATATTACAATACGAAAAAAAATACGAAATAATAAAAACACAACACAAAGCAAACTACAACATAAAGGAAATTACGAAATGCAATTAAATCTAGTGACGAGGTTGCAAGTGATATTTTTTGATGATTTGGTCCTTTTCTTCATTGATCCAACCCACAATGTTTGGATCCTTGCTGGCAATGTCAAGTATCCAAAATTTCATCTTTTCCAACCTTTAAATCGTTTCATCTTTTTCTTTGGCAACCCGATACGCCACTTGGGCGGTTTCCCATTTTATACAATACTCGGTTGTCATAGTCTTTGAGAATTGGCTTGACAAGCTCGTTCCTTCGGTAATCTGATGAGGCGAAAAATGAACCACTTTTAGGGGGTCATTTAAGCTCCGGAATTGAATTTATTTGATCAAATATTGCCTTAAATCGTTCCTTTTGTGATTTTAGGCACTTTGGGAGAGAAATCTAGAAAAGGAAGCAATTCGGACGTTTTTGGAGCATAAAAGTGAAGAAAACGCCAAAGACTTAATTTTCCATGCTAGGAACAGTGTTTGACGGCGTCAAGAGGAAAGATATGACGGCGTCAAGAGTAAATTCCATGACGACCCAGTAGAAACATGAAGGCGTCACAAGTAGAGAGTCAAGAGTTAAAGTCGTGACGGCCTGCATAAGGTGTACACATGACGGCGTCAGACCCAGATCTAGGCAGTCCGAGGAACTATTTGGCGGCGAGATGACGGCGTCACACATTTGTTCTTGACGCCGTCACCTCCTAAAATCTATATATAGTTTTCTAATTTTCACTCAAAAAAAAAAAGGAGAAGTTTGGAGAAACCCTAAGGCCGAACCTTGTACGAATTTTACAGCTTTTTCAAGGGTTTTCAGCCCTTGAACCCTTACATGTGTAATTGAGATAAGTCTTCTCTTAATTCAATCAATATGTCTATGTGTTGGTTGTCTATATCTTATGCTTGTCTTGATTCCACCCAATGTTTTAAAAAGCGTGCCTAAGGCGCGCCTACTCCCTAAATCCCACGAGGCTCTAGCCTTTGGGATTTTTTCAGATCGAGGCTCACGACAAGCATGAATCCTGTAAAGATCTTTGCGCCTTAGGGATTTTTGCGCTTTTGCGCCTTGGGGATTTTTGCGCCTAGAAGATGTAATGGGGTTTTGGCCTTTTTTTTTCTTTATAGTAAGATACATTTTGGGCTTACATGTTATATACATTAGGCCCTTTAAGTTATAAAGTATCTAATAGCCCTAATATTTTAGAAAATAACTAAAACACACAATTAACAAAGATATATATATATTTTTTGTAATATAATGTCTAAGAATAGTAGATTATTAACAGATACAAATGTTGTTTCTTTAGTGTTAAGTGTTACCAAGCAACTATAGATTTTTTGTTGTCGATAGTTGATAGAGATACATGGTAATTTGTTAAATTTTATAAGCCATAAACTCATATATTGTAATGTATATATAGGGATTTAGGGTAGTTCATGGATTCTGATATGTTGCTTGCTTGATATTTTGGGTTTAAATGCAAGCTTTGTTAGATGTAATAACTATTAAGTTGCATTATGCATTGAATATTGATATTTTTGTGTAATTTAAGCTACATAAGTTGTCACATATGTTATAAAAAAAACCTAAATGTATAGTGCGCCTCATATTTATGAATCTTGCGCCTTGGTTTGTGCCTCGACTCAAGGCTCTTTGACCCTCTTTGCGCCTTAGTGCACCTTGAGCCTTTCAGAACATTGATTCCACCATGTTAGGCTAGATCTAGCTTGTGTTTGCTTAGATCTAATGAAACCTAGATGTTAATTATGTGTTGATTACTTGTTTATGGTTGTATTGGATGAACGATTTCAATGTTAGGCTTAAGAAAACTGGCAGATCTCCAATTGGTAACATGCTTGAACGTCTTAGAAAACATGAACCGGTGTGTACTAGATTTTATTGGTTGTATTTAATGCATGAGTAAATTCTAATGATCCCATGTTAGGAGCTTCTTAGCCGGCTCGACATAGGAGTGAAGTAGGCACTCATAGGATTGGGGAGTTAAGTACGCCACCCCATGAATGGTATTAAGGAATACAATCCGTCATCCACGCAACTATAACAAGTAATTAACGTGTAAAAGATATCTAGGGAGTAGTGAAATCTAAGTAAACACATTTCTCCTACTTATTGCTCACAACCTTAGTATAATTTAGTTTTATTTTCATTTTAGTATTTTATTTTGATTGCATCTTAGTATTGGGTTAGTTGACTAGCAACTAATTCCACCCAAATCCTCCAAACCCGAGATTTTAATTTTCTTTCCTAAAAATATAAAAACATAAAAAGAATCATCCTTCACCTTTAGACCTAGTTAGATTAATTTCAATCCTAACAACACTATTCCTAGCTGAATGATCAATCCCCCGGTACTTGTCACTATACTATACTACAACGATCAGGTACACTGCCTGGTGGGGGTTGTAAGCTTCTCGAGATCCCTCGAGAGGTAAAGCCTGGTGCAATCCCTACGCATCATAATCGCTCCCCCGGTACTTGTCGTGCTCTCAGATTTGGCTTTCTTCGAAGCACGCTTTTTGCCCATCGGACGTGGTTGTTCATCATGAAAAAATAACGCCTCGTTTGTTTAGCTTGGGGCATCGCCCACACGGCGCAGTTTTGTGCTCGTCATGATACATTTGTTTCTCCCATTTCAGGATATCCATATCACTTTCCTCACTTTTTTCGGCATGTTTTGAACATTTGTAGAACGCGTTGAACTTCATGCAATCACGGTTCAACGTTTTCCACTTGCCTTGTATCATATCCTTGTTGCGTTTTTGAAAATTGAGTATATTGAACTCATTGATTACCCGTTGCCAAAACGTATCGCGAGCTTGTGCATGCCTGGCTTGTGAATCCTCTGTAGCGGCCACATAACACTTTGCAAGTAATTTTTCCTCACTTGATTGCCAACGTGTATTGGCCAAATCGGGATTTTCTTCATTCTCCTCGATTGGTTCGATTGGTGTGGGGTCTTTGGATTTTTTTGCCTTTTGTTTACCACCACGTTTGAACGGCTTTGGAAGAGACGTAGGTGTTTCAGGAACTTCATTTGTTTTGGTTTGTGATTGCTGTGAGAATTGTAGATTTTGGAAATTGGTGTTTAGTGTATTTAGTTGGTTTTGTTCCCAATATAGAAATCGTTAATGTTGTAGATAAAGTTCTTGGCTCGACAAGCCGAGTGAGTTAGGGAAAGGGATGTTGGGTGATGATGAACCCGCGTTCGGGTTTGAAGATGCACTCGCGTTTGGGTTATTCCACTTACCCATTAGATTTAAGAAACTATCGTCGTTGTTGTTAAAACCCGACATTTTTTTTATAGCAAATGGAAGTATATGTAGATGAGATTGACTTGTGGAAGTGTAAAAAAAAATTATGTGTTAATTGGGTATTTATAGTGGTAGAAAAAAGGTTTTGAATTTTTTCTTAGTCAAACTAGCCGTTTATAAACGTTGAGGGGGGTAAAGGGAATTTCTTTTCGTAAACCCAATGGTCACAAAAGAAGTTGGAGGGGGGGGGGGGTGAAGTATTTTTTTTATTGAATGTACCCTTCACGCAGCGTTAAAGCTTTAACGTGGGGGTTTAACGTAGCTTTAATGGGGTGGGGGGGGGGGGGGGTTTACGTGGGGCTTAACTCGAAAATGTGAAACTTTAACTCACCTCTAACGTTAACATACCGTCACTACAAGAAACAGGAGAATAGGCGATGAACGTTATCCCGTCGACACAATGTCGACGGGACGGTGCCGAAAACGACAAAAATTCCGATTGACCGAAGCCAAGTGCGTTGAATTTTTGGGGTTAACATAATCCCGTCGACATGTCGACGGGACCATATTGGTCAAAATTTCCAGCCTCAATAATTGTCAAAACTTTGGCGCGAACTTATCCCGCCTTTATAATCCCGTCGACATGTCGACGGGATGATATTAAAAATGAATTATTACGTAATTAATGTTTGATTAGCGTTAATTACGTGTTTGGTTTAACGGTACCTTCGACATGTCGACGGGATTATAAAGTAAAAATAATAATACTAAATTAGTGGTCAATATAAATGGCGGGATTTTTCCCTCGTGTTTTGTCCCGTCGACATGTCGACGGGATTATCTCCCCAAATACTCTTTCTATATATACTCCCACAAAAACATTCCCGTCTCGTTTTTTACCTATATACATTCTCACAAAATTATTTTCGTCTCATTTTACACATACATTCTTGATTCTCACAAATAAGTCAATCGTCAATTCTTACAAGACACACATGACTTGGCGTGGTTGCACAGTTGAAAAGGAGTACTCAAAAATCTTGTAACACGAGCTCCTCTTTAATGAAGTTATGTTAACTTTTGGTCATGCAGTTTATGAGGAATATGGTTCTTTTAAGAATACTGAACCGTGGATGAGAGACAAGATTATCGAATGGTGTAGGAAAAAGTCGTACTACAAAGAGTACATGGACGAGCTAGATGCTGTTGAAGCTCAAGCTGCTGCTGAAGCTCAAGTGTTGCTGTTGGAGGTGACGACGAAGCTGAAAGTACGTTGAAAACCAAACTTGATAATATGGGAAATAGGGTCACAAATCTTGAAGCTACGTTTGCACATATCAAGGAAATGAGAGCAAGGAAGGGAAAAGATGGTGCGAATTCGAGTAAAGCGGGAAGTAGCCACAAAAAAATAAAATAAATAAACGGGTTGTTTCGTTTGATCTGTTCTTTTAGTTGTCGAGTTGTTTAGTTTGAGTTGTTTCGTTTGGTTGTCGAGTTGTTTAGTTTGAGTTGTTTCGTTTGGTTGTCGAGTTGTTTAGTTTGAGTTGTTTCCTTTGGTTGTCGAGTTGTTTAGTTGGTTGTCGAGTTGTTTAGTTTGAGTCTGTATGAAAATGCATGTGGTTGAGAACTCTTGCTTGTTTTAAATAAACAGTTTGCCTTTGTGTTTGATAATTATTGCTCCTTCAGTTCTATTATTTGTGCGTACGAATTTAAAATATAAAGGACGTTCAACATCAGTTACCACAACAACAACAACATTTTATTAAACAACAACAATAACATCAACAACAACAGCAAACAACATCAACAACAATAAACAACATCAACAACAATAACAATAACAACGATAACAGCAACAACAACAATAACAGTACTACATATGAAATTTATCCATGTCACCTAAAAGGTCACGGAGTATTGCATCCGACTGACATGCGTGGTCATGGTTGGGATACGTTGCCATGTCAAGTTTTGCCTCCAGCATCCTTAATTGTGCCTCCAGCACCTGTTTTTGTGCCTCCAGCATGTTTATTCTAAGATCTTTTTCATGACAGTTTGAGCACCTTGTTGGAGCATATCCAGAACCGCTTGATGTTGAAGCTTCCAGAGAACCGATCATCATTTTGGCGAGTCGTTCCTCCTTCCATAAAAAAAAATCACATCCATGGTCTGTTGTCCCAGGCTGTTAAAGAGTAAAACCTATTATTTTTAACAACTAACCAAATTATTTATATAATACACGAAAAATTATGTAATTGTTCACATGCGAGAAAGGACACGCATAGTATAGTTTACCACGGGAGTAAGATTTACGCGATTCTCGCAGAATCACGTCTCCTCGTCCACAAGGACAAGGAAAACCTTCAAATTTTGCCATCTTCTTCACCATGATAACATTGTATGTTTGTGGTTGTAAGGTTGAGTGGTTGTGAGTGGTGGAATCGTGACCGGGGTGGCCCGATCTACAAGTTGAGGTGATAAAAAATGGTGGCCGGAAAAAGATTCCGACGGCCGGAAACTGCTGGTGTCGCCGGAAAATGGAAACTGCTAGAGAGAGAGAGAGAGAGAGAGAGAGAGAGAGAGAGAGAGATAGTGAGATGAGTGTGTGTGTGTGTGTTTATATTGTGAGGATAAGTTGTTAGGTAGGAAAATTTTGGTGAGATATATATCCAGGAGGCATCTCGAGTCATTCGTTTAACATCTCATGTATAACCATAGTCGTTCGTTTAACATCTCATGTATAACCATTGCAACTCGACTCGTTCGTTTAACATCTCATGTATAACCATAGTCGTTCGTTTAACATCTCATGTATAACCATAGTCGTTCATTTAACATCTCATGTATAACCATAGTCCTTCGTTTAACATCTCATGTATAACCATTGCATCTCGAGTCGTTCGTTTAACATCTCATGTATTATCATAGTCGTTCGTTTAACATCTCATGTATAACCATAGTCGTTCGTTTAACATCTCATGTATAACCATTGCATCTCGAGTCGTTCGTTTAACATCTCATGTATAACCATAGTCGTTCGTTTAACATCTCATGTATAACCAGTGCATCTCGACTTGTTCGTTTAACATCTCACGTACAACCATATCATCTTGACTCATTTGTTTAACATCTCGTGTATAACCATTGCATCTCGACTCGTTCGTTTAACATCTCGTGTAAAACATTGGGTCAAGGGTACAAGACTTGAATTTTGACCGGTTGTGATCTTGAGATTATCTAATGGTTGGGATAAAGAAAAGAGTTGTACATCTTTGCTATTTTGTGATATTCTAATTATAATAATTATTTTTTTAATTATATTATAAGTAATTAATTTTAAATTTAACTAGTTATTTTTTAATTTTATAAAACTATTTTTTAAATATATATATTTTTTTAATTTTATAAAAGTATTTGTAATAAATAAAATTTTTTAATTATATAAAAGTAATTAATTTTAAATTTAACTAGTTATCTTTTAATTTTATAAAAACAATTTTTTAATTTTATTAAAGTATTTATAATATATATATTTGTTTAATTATATTAAAAGTTATTAATGTTATTTTAATTTTATAAAAGCTTTATCCCGTCGACATGTCGACGGGAATATAAGCGGCAAAATTTTCACCAAAATTTAATTCCCCCGCCAAACGAGAAACGACAAAATAGTTTTATATTCCCGTCGACTAGTCGACGGGAACATAAAAAGAAATACCAAAACCAGATCTGGTCAAACACTTAGACCAAAAAGAAATACCACACCACACACTCAATTATTGCACCTCGCCGGCGATTTTCTCCGACCACCACCTCCTCCGACATTTGACCACCTCCGACCAGACCACACCACACCACACCACACCACCACATTTGACCACCTCCATCCAACACCATAGCTCCACCACCTCCGACACCACAGCTCCACCACCACAGTCCAACACCACACACTAGCACCACTGTGCACCTCCTCTTCCTCCTCCTCTGCTGTTTAATTCACTCCTCAACCCCTCATTTGTTCAATTCTTCTTCTTCTTCCCCACTTCTTCTTCTATTAATAGGTAATTTTGATTTTGTTATTTTTGTTTACTTTTAGTGTTAATTTAATTGTTAATTTTGTATTAATTTTGATTTTTATTAATTTTGATTTTTTTTTACTTTTAGCTGAGACACCCAGGACAGACGAGACAGCCGAGCCGAGAGCGAGAGCGAGAGTCAAGAGCTGAGACAGCCGAGACAGAGGTAATGTGGTCCCTTTTTTTTATTTTTTTTTAAACTTTTGGTATCCCGACGACATGTCGCCGACAACAGTTTTTTTAAAACTTTTGATATATCACTATACCCGCAGCCCGAAGCCCGAGACCACGTAAAGCCCGAGAGACCACAGCCCACGTACAGCCTGAGCCCGATACCACAGCTCGAGACCGGAGCCCGAGACCACAGCCCGGGAGCGGAGACCGAGACAGTATGTTCTTTGTTTTTTCATTTTTATGTTCTGTTGTAGTTTAGTTTTGGTATCCCGTAGCGTTTGGTTAGTAGTTTAGTTTTCCAGCCGTAGTTTGCTTGAAATGAATTTGGTTAGTAGTTTAGTTTTCCAGCCGAGTAAACATTAGTTAAGTACATTATGTTGCGGATTGTGATTATATATAGAATTAGAATTTTTTAATTAGTATATTAGGTTTTGGTATTAAACTAGCCGTATGGTGTAGTATAATTCAAGTAAGATATAGAATAATTCAAGTTAGGGGATTGTTGCGGATTGTGAAATGTGAGTGTTTAGTATATTAGCTTGCGAATGGGATTGTTGAAGCTGATTTTTAGGTTGCGTTTAGTATAAAAGGGGATTGTTTAATTAGTATATTAGGTTTTGATATATTAGGTTTAGTATAAAAGGGATTATTTAATTAATTAGTATAACGAGCTTATGGCTTGTTTGGTTTTCGGCTTAAGTTTCATAAGCTAAATTTTTATGGCTTATTTTGAAACTTTTTACTTTACATAGTTTCAAAATTAGTCACAAACAATAAGCTTATGAAACATAAGCCGAAAACCAAATAAGCCATAAGCCCGTTATATAATCCTAAACACACAACCCGTTAGATATATTTGATATCTTTCTATTAATTGTTTGATTTTCGGCTTATGTTTCATAATAGCTTCAAAAAAAGTCACAAAAAAAAACTTTCAAAATAAACAAAATAGTTTTTACATAAACTTATCATAACCGCATATAAACAAAATAGTTTCATAATAGTTTCAAAATAAGTCACAAAAAATAAGCTTATGAAACATAAGCCGAAAACCAAACAATTGTTTATATTCTATTCATTGTTTAACTTAAAATATATGATATTAATTGTTTAACTTAAAATAGTCGATTTGTGTATTATTGTTAGACTTTTGTGAATGTTTTAGGATTTTAGTGATTAATTTCGGAAAGTCCCCGTCCGAAGTTAATCATCCTATAGAAAATCCGTCCAAAATTAATTTATTAGAAATTAATTTTGGAAAGTCCCCTGTTTGGGACTGCTTTTTGAATGTTTTGTCTCATTTAGGATATGGATGCGTATAATTGATTTACTATTTGAGATGATTTCGACAGTGTTTCTCCTTTACTCCTACGAATATGTCTTTAATGCACATATTTGGGGAGTTGAGGGGAAATGCTGCCGAAATTTTCTCAAATAGTAAATCAGTTATACGCATTCATATATGAGATGAATCATTCAAAGAGTGGGTTAGGATTGCCTTCCATAGTTGCACTTGGTGAACAAAACAACTCGTAATAATTCCATGGTTATATGTGTTTATGTGTCGATTATTTTGAATGTGTAATAACTAAGAGTTGAACAAAACAAAATGCAGTTATGATACTTGATAAGAGTTGGACCCGTTTAGACAGTCGTGTTTCAAGAGAGTTTTTTGATGGTCTTGCCGCATTCATTGAACATTGCAAGCCGTTATTAAATAGTTACGGAAACATAAAATGTCCATGTCGTCTTTGTTGTAATGTTCCATGGGTATCTCTCGACAAACTTAAACGCCACATAAGCCAAAATGGGTGGGACCCAACTTATACACAATGGCGGGATCACGGTGAACCGGATCCTCTTCCTATAGAAGATAACACAACACAATGTGAGATGAGTGACATGCGTGCGTGCCTTAATGATATTCTTGATATTCCTCTAAATAATGAACAAAATGAGATAACTCCTCCAAATATTGGTGAGACAAGTAACGAGCCGACTCAAGCAACGATACCTCCTGTACGTAACGAGTATGAAGAGTTACTTACCAGTTCCACCCAGCCTCTTTACCCGGGTTGTGACTTTATGACAACCTTGGATTTTATGTCAAAGTTTACGCATCTTAAGGTCAGCGGTAAATGGAGTGATACTTCATTTAACAATACGCTAAAATTTCTCCAGGAGGTATTTCCTCCCAGGTTAGGTTACAATCTCCCACCATCTTACTCTGCTGTAAAAAAAACATTTAAAAAGGTCGGGTTAGGGTATGAGTCGATACATGCTTGTGAAAATGATTGCTTTTTATATCGAGGGACTGGTGTCGAAGATTTGGAGTATTGTCCGGTCTGTAAAACGAGTAGATGGAAAGGCAAGAACACAACGGGGAAGAAAGTTCCTAACAAGGTGTTGCGTTACTTTTCTATCATTCCGAGGCTACAACGTTTGTACAAATCTATTCACACCGCAAAACATATGACTTGGCATGCTAATGGAAAGTCTACGGTAAACGGTATGATGCAACACCCGGTTGATGGTGAAGCATGGTAGAAGTTTGACAACGGTAAATATTCGGAATTTTCTAACGTACCGAGAAACGTTCGATTAGGGTTGGCTGCTGATGGTTTCAATCCGTTTGACAACCTTAGTCAGACTTACAGCATGTGGCCAGTTATCTTAACAACATACAACTTGCCTCCATGGTTATGCATGAAAGAGACTACTTTGATGCTGACATTGTTGATTCCTGGACCTAAATCACCCGCGAAGGACATTGATGTTTACTTAAAGCCTTTGATTGATGACCTTCAGGAATTATGGAAAAAACCAGGTGTCCTGACTATGGACGTTGTTACAGGCAAAGAATTCAACATGAGAGCGATGCTTTTATGGACCATCAATGATTTTCCTGCTCGTAGTAGTTTGTCAGGTTGGAGTGGGCAAGGTTACTACGCATGCCCTACATGCAAAGTAGGCACTCCGGCTACGCGTGTGATAAGCAAAACAGGTTATGTTGGCCATAGAAGATTCTTAAAAAAAAAACCATAAATGGAGGAGGGATACTACTACATTCAATGGTGCACCTGACTTTACAGATCCTCCTAAAAAAGATACTCCGGCTGATATCTTGACTCAACTTGCAATATTGCCCACACGTTTTCCGGGGAAACATCCAGATTATGGGGGTGGGAAGATAAAACGTAATACTACAACCGACCTGAACTGGACTAACGGTCTATTTTCTACGAGCTTGAATATTGGTCTTCTCTTACTCTAAAACACAATTTGGATGTCATGCATATTGAAAAAAATGTGTTGGAGAGTATCTTGAACACTTTGTTAATGAATGAGAAATCTAAAGACACCGCCAAGGCAAGACAAGACTTGCAAGCTTTGGGCATTCGACGGGAGTTGTGGCTCGGAAACAAACTGTTGGGAATTACAATTAAGTTGATAAGACAAAACATGTGAAACATGAGGGACTTATGGAGACAAAGGAAGAAACTTGCAAAGAAAGAAAAAGATTACTGCATATCTTTTTATTGTTCTAGAATATCCTTTGTAACCCTAGTATCTCTATTATAAAAAGAGATACAGGGAATTGATATTATGTACGTACAAGATGTAAAGTCCAGGAAAAGTGTGTGTGTGTGTGTGTGTCTAGGGCGTATAGTTATTGTAAACGCCTAGACTTGTTGATTTGTGGTTAAGCCTCAACGATCTTAGATCACTGTTAGAGTGTAACCGTGCTACACTTGATCACGTAGCATTGGGGCTTTGGTGTATGTTAGAGTAGAGATGATGACGAGAAACCTTGTTAGCAATAATAATGATGTGTTTGTTTATTCCGCTGCGTATCGTGTTCATTCATTATTATTGTGCAATCCCTAGATGAGGTCTAAACAACCTTGAGCTTTAAACGATCTTTACACAAACAAAACGGGAAGTGCTCGAAGCCTCATGCTAAGTACTCCCTCACACCCGATAAAAGAAAACTGTTCTGTCAATACATCAAAACAGTTAAACTACCAGATGGGTTCGGATCCAAGTTCAAGTCAAAAGTGACCAAAGATGATAACAATATAACGGGCATGAAGTCGTATGACTGTCATATAATGATGCAACGGTTACTTCCTTATGGACTTCAGCAATACTTGGACGCACAAACTTATGCACCATTGATCGAGCTTTGTTCATTCTTTAAGCAAATTTGCGCCCGAATTTTGATGGTGAATGACATGGTGAAAGCTAAAGACCAGATGATCAATATTTTGTGCAGACTCGAACAAATATATCCTCCTGCTTTTTTCGACATTATGATTCACTTGGTTATGCATTTACCTGAAGAGGCTCTTCAAGGCGGGCCTGTTTCATTCCGGTGGATGTATCCATTTGAAAGATACATGAAGAAGCTAAAAAACTATGTACGAAATAAAGCTAAGCCGGAAGGTTCAATAGCGGAGGGTTGTGTTGCAGACGAAGCATTAACTTTTTGTTCTCGGTATTTTCGGGGTGAAATTGGGACAAAATTTAACCGTCCCACTGCATCTGAGGGTTTTCCTCGCCCAACAAGTGATTTTTAGGTGTTCCGATCACTATGTAAAAAGTCTGGTAAAGAGACAATTATTCGGTTAGGTCTCCCAGAAATGAAGAAAGTGATATGGTATGTACTTCACAACAGTCCTGAGATCGACGCGTACATGAACAAGTTCCAGAGGTACGCGTTTTTATTTTGAAATTTCTTTTTCCCAAGTTATCTTTTCGATTAATTCTAAAATCATGAACATTTTCAGTGAACGTTCCTGAAAGCGACATGCAGCAAGAATTTCCTAGATGGTTTGAGTCGAAGGTAAACTTATTATATGTATTTCCTTGTATAAATAACGACTATATTACTCATCTCTATGTATTCTTATCTTTGTTCATAGATCGGTAATCTTTACACAGCCAATGGCCCAAGATGTACTCTCGACTTATTCGCTTTGGCTTGTGGACCATCATCGACCGCAACCTCAGTCAACTCTTGCGTAGTCAATGGTGTGAAGTTTGTCGTACACAGCCGCGATGTAAAACGAACAACTCTAAACAACGGAATTTGTTCACCTGGCGAGAAGGAAGGAGAAATGTATTATGGTCAGCTAGAAGGAATTCTGGAGTTTGCGTATACCCAGTTCAAAGTAGTGTTGTTTCGAGTTAAGTGGTTCGACTTTGCCAAAAGAGGTAGAGTTGAACGTTAAAACACTAGAAACAACATGACACAAATTTGGGCATGTAGCACAGTGTTTGAAGATCAACCTTACATTCTCGCAACACAAGCAAAACAAGTCTTCTACCTTGAAGATCCTGCCAGACGACCACCCCATTGGAAGGTCGTCCAAGAAGTGAATCACAACACAACATGGGATGTCATCGTGGTAGAAGAAGATGATGATGTGATACATGGCAACAACTCATCTAATCTCCAACTGTCTGCTAATTTGGATGCTTTGGAATTGTCCTCCTTAAATATCGATGGTCAATCAACGTTAGTTGAGGCACCACCACCAATCATTCCTGTTGATGACGACGATGATTTTATTGATGATGAAGACGACGATCCTTATGATTTAGTAGATTCTGATCCAAACAATTCTGATGATGAAGTTGAAGTTGCGACTGATGTCTATGATAGTGATGTTGATTTAGCAGATTGATCTTAAATTTTTGTAAAACGACACTTATTTGAATGAAATTGTTATGGATTGTTTAAATGTGTATATTTATTTCGAATGTGTATGTATTTGAATGTGTGCATGCTTATGTTAATTTGTTCATGTATTTCTATACGTTATTCAACTTGTACTTTTACAGATGGCAGCAGCAGTCGCCCGTGGTCATGGTGGTGACGGTGCCGGTGACCCACCACCTTCCCCTACCCGTCAGATTGATAGCGGTTGCCGTGGTGGTGGTAAGAAACTTAAACTTGATTAATTGAATTTTGTTACTTGTTATTTTTTGACGTTTTCACTCATTACATTTGTAGGATCGCGTGGACGACGACCTCGACGGGGAGGTAGGGCTAGCGGTGGAGGAGGCAGGGGTGGAGGTCGGGCTGGCGGCATGCCACAGACCCGTCAAGCCAACAAGAACGTAGCGCTGAGGAAAGCTGTAGAGTTATATGGCCCGCAGTCGATCGAGTTTGAGACTAAGGATTAGGAGACGTATGATCATGTCGGGCCCCACCGCGCATGGTTCAGTAACTACGTTGGCGAGCTGGTTAGGACCTTGCCGTTGCACTATCCCTCCTGGCACGATCTTGAGAAAGCGACTCGGGCTGCCTTCATGAACCGACTCGGGGTCAGTTATTTTATTTTCCTTTTAATTATATCTCTATATTTTAATATTTGAATGTGTACATTTATTTAAATTTGTTTAATTGTGTATATTTATTTAAATTTGTTTATTTATTTATATCTTTATGTTAATATTAACTATATTTGATTGCAGCAATTCTTCGACTGGAGACCCACAGGCGCAAGGATGATGTGCGT
This sequence comes from Artemisia argyi, assembly GCA_030686995.1. NCBI lineage: Eukaryota > Viridiplantae > Streptophyta > Magnoliopsida > Asterales > Asteraceae > Artemisia > Artemisia argyi. The sequence goes on along the minus strand of CM060676.1, from coordinate 35,274,528 downwards.
TTTATTAGTACAAGTTTTAAAATTTATAAACACGAATTATCCGATTATTATTTAGCACATACGAGCAAGTATACTCGTCCGATGTAATAAAGGTGGGTAAGTCGAGATCGTCCCAAGCGATTTGGTTGTTTTAGTAATAAGAAAAACATTTGTTAAATAAGGGTTGTCAATCCAAATTTATGTGAATATCAATTTAAAAGAAACTCAATAAAAACTAAGCATATACTTGTGTATAATTCCTTGATTGGTAATTAGGAGTATCATGACATTTTAAGTATAAAGTTTGGTGTAAAACTTGTTATGATGCGCAACTAAAAATGAGTAGTTATACAATCGATGATGTATGTCATGTTTTAACTACCACTAAGAATTCTATCACCTAAATGACTCCATTCGGACATATCAAATGAGTATGACAATTCTATAATCACATGGTTGTTTTGAAAATCAATTCTTTTCTTATGAATTCCTACGAATCCTTTCGGTCCTTTTTCGTGATGAAATCTTCTCAAATCCATTTTAACAAGTAAATAAGATGGTTGTCAAGCATCCTATTCCATACTAATTTGTGCACTAATGTTTTGGAATAAAAACAAGTTGAAATTCCTTTCAGACCTACTTTTCAAAAGATTGTTTTTACCAACAAATTAAGCAAGATTACATGTTACTTCAACAAACTCATAAAATAGATATGTTTTTTATGCATCACCTTTTTCATAAAGAATACTCCATTAACCAATCACATCATACACACAAGTATATCACAAATTACTCCATAATAATCATATTAAAACACAAGTAAATAAGAAAACTTTCATAAAACTCAAAGTAACAATTGTTCATTATAAGTATCAAGGTGTACCTAGTCTTGAGAATTACAATGAATAAACTTGTGGAACTATAGCAACCACACTCCTCCAATTGCTCACTAACGTAAGTAAACAACTCCAAACTCGAACCAATGTTTGAGACTCGAACTCAACACGTTCTGGACGTTTTCACAACACATAGTAAACTTTCAGGCAATATAAGATGAACTAACAATATTTGGTTTAATACTAAGTTAGATATTTGGTGGTACAAGTAATTCTAGACCCTAAGTAGTCATTATATAGCATAATAACACTTATCCTCCAAGTAAAAACGTCCCTCTAGAGTTATTAAGCATAAATGACCAGCCACACATGATTATGGGAAGTAAATTCGTCCATAAATGCAAAACTTGTAACATCAGTCACCTCTATCCGATCGGTTTCTCTCCATCCGATCGGATGGCACTTCTTTTGGCACATTCCAACCGAATTGGATGCGGGTTGCATCCGATCAGTTGGACCCTGTCTGAAAATTATTCCTTTGTCTTGATCAGTTGGACCCTGTCTGAAAATTATTCCTTTGTCTTTCTTTGTCGTTTTACGTTGCATGCATTGTCTTTCTTCGTGGCATGGCTTTATCCATTAGAACTTGATATTTCCTTGATAAATATGTGTAGAAATCTTGTCTTTATCAAATCCTTTTGTCCATGCATCGTTTCTTTCTTTCTTGATCTTCTTGAAACTCTCCAAATGTGCCTGATCACTTCATTTCTTCATCTTTTAATCATTTTTACCTGCTTTTGGCTATATTTGCATGCATAAACACTTTTCCATGATTAAGTAACAAATATATACAAATATGACCAATTTCCATGCATAAAACAAACAATAACGCGACTAAAAACATGTTAATTTTTAGCGTTATCAAATCCCCCACACTTGAGCTTTGCTCGCCCTCGAGCAAGTCTTAATCAAAAGAAAATTGATTTCAATGGCAATAGTGCAAATATCTTATTTGAACTCAATCAAGTAAATAAAGAGCTTGATAACAATTCTACACACCTCACGAAGATAATTTGAAATTCACTCATCACTCAATATGTCATGATTAATAGATCACTCATTGCTCAGTCATGATTTATGTTTCTTACCATAGGCTTGTACAAGTATCAAAACAATGGAATAATTCATCAAAGAGGTCTTTTATTCGGGTTGTAACGTTTAGGCTTAGGGTAAATAAAACCTTCGTGCAAATAATTACACTAAGTCAAAAAGGTAAGGATAAGGCATGAGAATATTTATGAAATTGGTTTTAAAGAAAAATAAAATCAAAGTCTAAGTCCCATTGTTGCTAATCACAAACAAACCACAAACCCAAAAATGATAATAGTTACAATCTTTCTCCTCTTCGAACTTTCACATGTCGATACATCGATTCACTATAAAAATATTCTTCATACTTAGCATATTGGCTAACAACATATCACATAACTTTCTTTCTTCATCTTAATATATATAGCACATTTGCTATAATTGTCACCTTATAGTTGCGATTTTTTTTTTTTTTTTTTTTTTTTTTTTTTTTTTTTTTTTTTTTTTTTAACTCAGATCTCCCCCACACTTCGCATAAGCATACACCACAAAAAATACAAATAAGAAGTATGCATCCTTCGTCTTTGTTGGAATGGCACACACATGATTGGTGAAGTGTGGCTGAACTAATAATCATCAAAAACAATCCATCATACCTAGCAACTAGCAACCCACCATTTAGACTTTGACAAAGGGTTAGGCTAAGGTTTAAAGTGTAAAATATTTTTGTATTTTTCTGGATGTAACAAAAATGAAAAGGATGGCTCAAAGGGTGTAACTAGGGGTATCTAGCGCTAAAGATGAACGCTAACAAATGGGTTCCAAATACGAGGATAACTAACCGATGTGGTTAGCAAAAATTATTTTGTAAACGGATGGCCATTTGGTTTTATTCCTAAGTTTGCCTCTTATCGTATGAATGTATCCTTATAATTCGAAAATGATTTAACCGTAATGCATAACAAGTACAAGTTCTAGAATTAACACAACCACCGGCACACTCATAATGAAATATATAAATAGCATAAGAAACACTATTCACATAAAAAAAACTAATCCTCACAACTTATAGTAATAAGGGTATAAAATTGTGCTAGCAAATGTTATCAATTCCGAGACGAATTGCTCTTTAAACTTGAATTTATTCTCCAAAAATATCATTATTATTTACCATTGAATCAACCTTATTTTAACTAAAATATGAAGGGCGAACTACTTCTAGTTACTAAAGTTCATGACTCTAAAAAAAACAAAAATTAAAAATTATGCAATTTTTCTATTTTCTTCCCTCCCCCACACTTAAGTTTTGCATTGTCCTCAATGTAAAAAAATAACTTCAAAGTAAAGGAAATGGAAAAATTTAGAAATACCGGAGTTAAATACGCAATATGCATATTTGATCATAATAAGCAAATGAGTTTATCGACTCCAAACGTTGATCACTATATGCTTCCGTAACAAAACCCCTGCAAGAAAAATATACGAAACAACCAAACAAACACAAACAAAAACATCTAAACGAAATAAATAGAAAATTAAGTTACGTTATAAATCCTAAAAGAAATAGTTAAAGGAAGAGGAAATAGAAATCATTCGACACATAATTGTTTTTAAACCAAACAATAAACCATATGATGATCACTCGTCATCATCAATAACTCACATCGGAACGAATAAACTCGTCCTCGCTCTCCTCTTCATCATCTTCTTCCTCATCAACTTCTTCATCATCCACTCGTCGCTTCTTCTTTCCAACTCTTGATGACGATCCTCCAACATCATAACTCGATCCTCCAGGATTAAAACTTGATCCACCCACATTAACACCTGAACTACCATACTCGGGAAGTCTACCGTATGGAGGGTATGGCTCGAGAAATGGTGAATAACCAGGATAAGGGTAGGGGTATGGTCCAGGATATGGAGAATATGGTTACGGGTATGGTGGAACATTTGGTGGGTTGTAGGGAGGTACCTCATAATTGGCATCTTGTGCCAAATGTTGGATCATAGGCATGGAATAATTAAAGTTGTAATTATTCCTCATTAGCATTGAATCTTTCCAAACTTCCCTACACTCAATAGCATTTAACTCTCGGTTCCAATCACCCCATCCTGAATCAAAACCACTTTGAGTATTCCCCGAAAAACTTCCCATTTGAGGTTGTGATGGTGGTTCCGCATAAGCTCCTGATTGCGCCCCCACACTTGGTTCGGTCCAAGGTCCCAAAGTCTTATTATTCCTATCCAATGCTTTTCCAAAACTAAAAGCATCCCATATCTCACTCTCCATCCTCACTCGACACTTCCTCAACTCATTATCATTAAAGTACCCAAGATTCTTAGCCAAAACCGTCACATAATGACCTCCACAAACATCACTTTGTTTCTTAATCCCCGGTGCTCTCTTAGAAAGATATTCGGCAATAATCCATGCCACATTCCCATTCTTATCTTCCTCCAATAACTTCATCACCCATAGGTCCGGTTGACTACGTTTGTCTTGACTACCGCTCCTATGCAACAATCCCCAAGAAATCAACAAAGGATTCCTAATCCTAGAAGAATTCCTCCTAAGACAAGTTGGATCACCAATTCTATTCCAATAAGCATCAACACCCGTGTATTGATCATTAGCTCTAGCCAAGCTCACAAAATGTGGTCCAAATAACCTATGATTAACCTCACTCTCCTCATACAAATCAAGGGCAACTGCAAAATTTGGCAAAGATAAAGCATGTTCGCGACCACACAATCTGAACCAAACACAAACATCCCCAAGAACATCATTCACCTTCCTATCAAAGTAAAACATAGAAAAGAACTCCAAACACCATTCCTTGTAAACATCCTCACGTATACTAAAAGCTCTTTCCCAAGAATAATCTTCAAACCTATCCCCATCACCGGGATACACATAAATCATAGTTATCATGCTCCTCAACTGATCCTCACATTCATACTCCGCAAGCAATTCCCAATCAATCAATCTAGGCTTAGCAATATTTCTCTCTTGAAGTTTTGAAAGACGTTCCCTATACGCATTCTTCTCATCTTTGTTTTGCACATTAGAAAACTTGACATTATCATTAGACTCCGGTTTCAAACTGAAAGTGATCCTCTTCCTCTCGTTCCTTTTCAAATACTTGTTAACAATCGGGTTTCTTTGATTACGACCCAATCTTGCAACATTTCCCTGAAAGAAATCTCAAATTATGTTATTATAAAAGTATAAAAACTAATACCAATCAATTTAGAAACTAGAAAACGCAATTTCAAAAATGTCAAAAAATTTTCCATAGCATCCATCCAATCGGATTGAGGTCCATCCGATCGGATGGATCTTTTGGCATTCTCCAATCCGTTCGGTTGCAACTCGCAACCGATTCGGCTGGAGTTCCTGTTTCTGAAATTCATCCTCAATCCATTCTAAACGATTCCCGATCAATCCGAACTTCTTTCTAACTTGTAATCTACCATTCTTGAGTGCTTCTAACATCTGAACTCTCCTATCAACGATTCGTAACATTTCCAATCATCAACCTAATGATCCTATGAAAACTCAAGAACAACATCAACTAAAATCTTCCAATTAGTGCTCTAATCAACAATGCAATTACCTAACATCACTAATTATCAAGCATGTAACTCCTGGGATTCATCAATTGCAAATAAATCAGCTCAAAAAATTCTACCCAATTCAATCCAAAAATTCAATCAATGAATTCTTACTCAAAACTTAATCAATTGATCTAATTCTTTTTGCAATACATTCTCCTATCATCTAATCACTTATCCCCAAAATATTACATCTTAATTCGAACTAATTCAAAAATACCCAATTCGTGACCTAATTTCAATCATCCGAATTAAAACCTAATTGAATGAAATTAATGATATAACTTACTTGACTTGATGCCATTGATGATCAATTATCACTCCTGCAACTCTTAAACAACTTCTTATGGTCGAATTAATAACCCCAATTCTTGGTGGATTGTGTGTGGTTTTCTTGGGTTTTTGAAAATTTTGGTTTATATATTCAATTCCATCCGATCAGTTGTGAATCGATCCGTACGGTTTTGTATGAAATTGATTTTTCAAAGCTTTTCTACTACTAAACTTGGTACAAGCACTAGTAGTTCTTATCTCTTCAAAAACTTATTATTTTGTATGTATTCCAAACACACTTTGTCTACCAAAAATTTTGTCATTGATGACGTATAGTCTATATTTGGGCCACGAGCCCAAATGATAAACATCACTAAGGCCCAAAACCACCATGAGTGGGCTATTATAACTTGGGCCGCATTGATAATGGGATTGGGCTCATGTAGACCCAAGCCCAACCAAACTACCCAGGCATAGATAAGGATCTCCTAATTACGGAATAGATATCCTTAACCCGGATAAGCACTACGCGTGCGAAGAGTAAGGAGCAAGAAACCTATGAGGATTCTGCACCTATATAAGGAATGACATAATTCTCATTAAAGGTACGATTCACATACCCTAAACTCTTTACGAGAACCTTAAAAACCGATTACTTACTCTCACGCCGGAGGATAATCGTGGGAGACAATCCCACGATAAGCCTAACGGTGTTTGTTTATTTTCTTAGTGCGCAGGTTCCAAGCATTAAGAAGCGAATTGGTACGAGAGCAAGAGCCCAAACTAGGAACGCCCAACTTTTGTATCAACAAGTGGCGCCATCCGTGGGACCCACACCAAGAACTAAGGAACTAGAATGACAAAGAGTAAAAATTTAAGCCAGCGGACTCCGCAGGTGGAAAAAATGTGTGACCCCCAGAGGAAGAATCAACAAGATTCAACCCCTAGGCAGGCCTCTGGGACAACCAGTACGCATGGTCACCAAGAAACGGGACCTACCCAACCTCTCCCAGCAGTGGAATTGCCTATAAGGACTACCCATGTCACCACCGTAGTCCCAAGCGTTGAAGAACTCCAGCGCACCCTCTTCAATACTCCTCACCAAACGGCACCTACAGTGGACAACACTGTGCCGTCGGGCGCACCTAACAGGGATAGGGTACCCAATACTGAGGCAGATATTCTTGCAGCGAATGAGGACGCACCTGACTTAACGCTGAGTAATTTTGTATCCCAAAATTACGAAACTCTAACTGCCCTTATGCAAGAAGAAGCGAGGAGAAGGTCGAATACGAACCTGCAAGCCAGGCTCAACTTTGGTCCTGAACGCGAGGCATCACCACCGCGCCACCTACGAGGAAGACGCGAAAACAATGGAAAACGTACCACTATCCATGATAGGCTGGGTACGATATCCGACTCACAATATTCAGAGGAATACGAAGACAGCGAGAGGCGCACTAATGTTCATTCCAGACTTGGTAGTCGAGGGATACAAGATAGATTAGGACCTCAACACTCACCAAGTGAAGGTTCCTCCCGGTCTGGAAGCAAAAGAATTCATGATAGATTGGGAAGAAGAATATCCCCAAGCAAAAGCCCCTCAAGCTCTTCCTCTGAAGGAAGCCGGCGCAAGCGCCGCAAAAGAGATTACTCCTCCTCCAACGACTCCTCAGACAACGAGGATAAGGAAACAGGACACTGGAAGTCTAGAGGAAGACGTCGCGAAGAAGCAGACGAAGACATGTCTCTTCCGTGGCGTCGCCAGAAAGTTGATGCATTTACACGACGCATCAGCGATTACTCCGATCACAAAAGGAGGCGCATGCCCACTAATGTCAAAACATATGATGGAACAGGTGACCCGGATGATCACCTAAAAATTTTCGAATCGGCCGCTACCATCGAAAATTGGCCGCAACCTATGTGGTGCCATATGTTTAATTCCACCTTAGTAGGGAATGCGCGCACGTGGTTTAGCAAGCTCCCACGACGGAGCATTGGCGGGTTTGAAGAGTTACGGAAAGCATTCCGTTTAAACTTCACCCAAAGAAAGAAGTGCGCTAAAAACCCTGTTAAACTAGCCAGAGTAAAACAGCGCCAAGGGGAATCAACCAGTGCTTATGTGGAACGCTTTAAAGATGAGTGCATACATGTCAAAGCGTGTCCCGAAGTCCTAAAAATTTCAGGGTTCGTGAATGGGATTAATAACCCCGAACTCATTCGGAAGCTAAACGACAAGGTTCCCCAAACCTTCGATGAGCTAATGAAGCGCACAAGATCCTTCATACAAGGAGAAGCAGCCGCTGCGGACAGCAAAAAAGGCTACTCAAATTATAGGCAACAAGAACAGCCTAGGAGACAATCCAACGATCAGAATAGCAACCGCAGCAGGAATTATCGCAGTGGAAGAGAAAATGACAAATATACCCCTCTCACAAAGACTCCGAGGGAAATATTTGTAACAGAAGGTGCAAACTTTCCAAAACCTCCGCCAATGCGTACCACAGAGGAAAAGCGCATAGGGAATGGATAATGCGAATACCATGGCCAAAAGGGCCATACAACCAACGAGTGTGTCCAGCTACGACAACTGATTGAAAAATTAGTAAGAGAGGGAAGAATGGACCACCTCGTAAAAAAAATCAAAGAAGGGAAGGACAAGCAAAGGAATGGAGGCAAGAAAGAACCTCCCAAAGACAAAGCTGACATCATTTACATGATACAGTCATGGTAACGCAAGATAAAACAAAAAGTTAGTCAAAAATTCTCTCCAGAAAAATAGATATCCTTCCCTACTCTAGCTGCGGACAACGCAGTAGTAGAGCCACTAACTATTGAAATACATACGGGGGGACATGATATTCACCGTATGTATATCGATGGGGGGCATCCGCAGACATCCTATATGATCATTGTTTCAAAAGGCTACGACCTGAGATACAAATTCAATTGATACTGGCTACAACTTCGTTGACTGGATTCACAGGAGAAAAGATTTGGCCTATGGGGCAATTGCGCTTGCTAGTAGTTGTGGGCGATGAACAACACTCAACAGCAACATGGATAAATTTCATGGTAATCAAGTCTCCCTCACCATACAATGGCATCATTGGGAGACCTGGAATATCATCCATGCGCGTTGTACCATCCACAGCACATGGGATGCTCAAGTTTCCAGTGGAAGGCGGAGTTGTCACCCTCTACAACACCGCGGTACCACCAAAAGAATGCAGCGCAGTAACCAGTGAGGTGGAGAGTATTCCTGAATAGCGCACAGAAAAAACACCAAACTTAAAGGTCGCTATTCACCCCGATTACCCAGATCAACAAATTTCGATTGGAGGATCTTTATCTGACAAAGGTAAAGCAGCTGTGTGCGCAATCCTGCAAAAAAACCTAGATATCTTTGCATGGGAACCAAAGCACATGACCGGAGTGCCACGCTCTATCACAGAGCACAAGCTACAAATCCGACAAGGATATCCCCCAATACGACAGAATAAGCGCGGCCAGGCCCCAGATCGTGCAAAAGCTATTCTGGAAGAAGTACACAAACTTGTAGACGCAGGCATCATGCGCGAAGTATACTATCACGACTGGCTTTCTAATCCAGTGATGGTAAAGAAGAGTGATGGCAGTTGGAGGATGTGCGTGGACTTCACAGACCTCAACAAAGCATGCCCACAGGACTGCTATCCACTGCCGGAGATAGACTGGAAAGTAGAATCCCTGTGCGGATATCCTTTCAAGTGCTTCCTAGACGCATACAAAGGATACCATCAAATCCAGATGGCAGTAGAGGACGAAGAAAAAACAGCTTTCCGCACAAGTCAAGGGGTCTATTGCTATACGAAAATGCCCTTTGGCCTAAAAAATGCAGGCGCAACATACCAGCGATTGGTGGACACAACTTTCGAAAAACAAGTAGGTCGAAACTTGGAAGTCTACGTTGACGACCTTGTCATCAAGAGCCACACAGAGGATGAATTGGTGCGCGACATCGAGGAAACGTTCAAAACATTGGGAAAAATAAACATGAAGTTAAATCCCAAGAAGTGCACCTTTGGCACAACAGAAGGCATGTTCCTCGGATACTTAATAGAACCCGATGGAATCAAGCCTTGCCCAGAAAAAACAAAAGCTGTTATCGATCTTCCCTCACCGCGCACACTTAAAGAAGTCCAGTCATTAAACGGAAAGCTAGCTGGGCTAAACCGTTTCTTATCTATGTCAGCAGACAAATCACCCCTCTCTTTAAAACACTCACGAAGTGAACCAAAAAGGGATACTTTCGTTGGACTGAGGAAGCAGAAGAAGCTTTCCAACAGCTAAAACAACATCTGGCATCACTCCCCAAACTCGTCGCACCGCGACCAGGGGAAGAGTTGATTATGTACTTATCTGCAACCCACGGAGCAGTTAGCGCAGTACTATTGACAGATAGAAACTCCGTCCAGACACCCATATACTTTGTAAGCAAAGCACTGAAGAAGACAGAGACTAACTACAGCACCATGGAAAAGCTGGTCTTAGCTCTAGTATTCGCAGCTAAAAGACTGCGCAGATACTTTCAGGCACACCCAATAGCTGTGATCACAGACCAGCCAATCAAACAAGTTATCTCTAAACCTGACGTATCAGGGCGGCTACAAAAGTGTAGTGTGTTGTTAAGTGAATATAACATCTCGTATAGACCACGCACTGCAATCAAGGGGCAGATATTAGCCGATTTCATTGTTGAAAAGCCAGATACCGATAGTCCAACCTCAACAACCAAGACAGATCTACAGGAACCCTGGATTCTGTTCACAGATGGATCCTCATTCGTGGATGGATCAGGCTCAGGCCTTATACTTACTAATCCAGAAGGAATGGAATTCACCTATGCGCTGCGCTTCGAATTCACAGCCACAAACAATGAGGCAGAGTACGAAGCCCTACTCGCTGGACTGCGTATTGCAATCCAAATGGGTGTACGTAACCTGGAGGCAAACGTGGATTCTAGGCTAGTAGCTAACCATGTGCTAGGTGAGTATGAAGCCAAGGATGAACACATGATCCAATACCTAGAAAAGACCAAGTCTTTAATTCAGAACTTTGATAGGTTCACAATAAAACAAGTACCTAGAGGGGACAACAGGAAAGCTGATGCGCTTAGCAAGATTGCATCTACAAGCTTTGCGCACTTATCAAAACAGGTATTGGTAGAAACCCTACAAAACAAGTCAATCTTGGAGATGGAAGTATCTGCAGTGATAGAAGAACAAGATCCTACGTGGATGACACCTATCATCGAATTCATTAGCAAAGGAGTCTTACCACAAGATCATAAGGACGCTCGAAGAGTGCGGCGCACAGCGCAGCGATTTGAACTACGAGATAACATCCTCTATCGACGTTCTTTCTTGCAACCTTGGCTCCAATGTGTTGGACCTCTTCAAGCAGACTATGTACTCCAAGAAATCCACGCTGGATCATGTAGCATGCACTCAGGACCACGGTCTGTTGTAGCGTGCGCCCTACGGTCGGGGTATTATTGGCCCACTATGCACCACGACGCGTGAGATATGATAAAAAAATGCAGCAATTTCCAAGTACACAGGCCAATCCCGCGCCAACCACAACAAGAGCTAACTCCCATCACCTCACCATGGCCATTCTACAAATGGGGCATTGACATTGCAGGCCCTTTTCCAGTTGCAGCAGGAGGGCTAAAATTCCTCATCGTAGCCATAGACTACTTTACGAAGTGGATCGAGGCAAAGGCGGTGGTGAGTATCACGGGTAACCAGGTAAAACGCTTTGTATGGGATAATATTGTATGTCGCTTCGGACTACCTGGAGAAATCATATCAGACAATGGGAAACAATTCTGTGACAACCCATTCAAACATTGGTGCGCGAAATTGAACATCACACAACACTTTGCTTCAGTAAAACACCCACAAATCAATGGTTTAGTTGAGCGCGTGAATCGCAGTCTAGGTGAAGGAATAAAAGCACGCCTTGACAGACACAAAGGAAAGTGGGTGGACGAGCTATCACATGTCTTATGGGCGCATCGCACCACAATCAAAACCAGTACTGGAGACACCATTCTCCCTTGTTTACGGAACAGAAGCCGTCATACCGGCTAAGATAGGAATGCCAACTATACGAACAACAGAGGTCAACGTCACAACAAATGACGAGGAGCGGCGCATAGACTTGGACTTACTGGAAGAAAGACGTGAGCGCGCAGCTATACGCGAAGCAAAGGCTAAGGAAAAAATGAAGAAGTATTATGATGCAAAAGTCAAACATACTTCCTTCAGGCCAGGAGACTTTGTATACCGCGCTAATGACGCAAGCCACGCAGAAGACACAGGAAAGCTTGGACCCAAATGGGAAGGACCCTATGAGGTCACTGATGCGCTAGGAAATGGTGCATACAGGTTGCGCGATATGGAAGGTCACGATCTAGCGCGCACTTGGAATATCTGCAATCTCAAAAGATGCTATCTTTTGGAAAGGCTACGGCCCGCAAACAGACATCTTTGCACACTAGTATGTGCCTAATAATTGTTTGTTTTTTCTTTTTTTTGTTAGGAATTGTTTTTTACTTTTTCAAAAACTTGCAAGTATCAATAAAACGTTATGGTTTCTAGCTAACTCCATAACATATTTTACTTTATTACGTACATTCTCATATGTGTCAATATTGTTATACTACATTTTTGCCTACATGGCGTGCATGCACTAATTAAGACCCACGACGGCATAAAGGATGAGTAAACCTACTAACTAACTCGTTGAGTAAGAGGGTTGCAAACCCATCAACATTGGATCACGCATCCTTGCTAGGCGCCTTACCTTTAAGACGTTGAAGTAAGTCTTCCTTGCGCATCCCACGAAGGATGCACAAATGTCACGTACAAGCTTAGCAAACAATGAGCCAAGACTCTTGGTCACACAATAAAACTTTGCAAACATAATGCAAGTTTATACTTATAATTTATCTTAAGTCACGTACTTAATTTAAACATAACTCCAAACAAGAGTATCTCATTTAATCTTTTTACATAAAAAGACAACAATCATAACACGCAAAAGATATACTTTGTTATTTATACAATAAATATACAAGTTACAAAAAAGCCTATATGCTATGACGATGCTCAGGACTATCTTCTGGGGCAGCGGAGCTTCCTACCTCTTGAAGCTTTCTCAAGAGCAACATATCCTTAGGCGATACGGCCGCTACGCTAACAGGAATCCCATCCGACCTGGGAACATGCGCAGCGCCCACACCGCATAAGACAATTTTGCCCTTAATACCCTTTTTTCTTGGCAGCTCTCTCTGCGTGCAGCTCTAACACCTCCTTAAGAGGAATCTCCCTTTCAATAGCAAAAGGGTTCAACATATGACGCGGCTGGGCAAAAACAGGAACCTGCAGCTGCGACTCGTCAGGCTTGAGAAAGTAGTCTGGCTGCGCCTCTGCATCCTCCAAGATATGGCGCCCCAGGGTCAACCCCTCCATAATTACCTTTATAGGGTTATCCTGGTCGCGCTCCAACTGCGCAATATGAGGAAGCTCAAGCAGCTTCATTCCCTCCATCGCCTTCATCAGCTCGTCATACGCATTGGCATTGTAAGCAGGCACCTCAGCAAGCTCCACCTTCAGCAACTTAGCCTCATGAAGCTCCTCCATGGCTTGCGCCCTCCCACGCTCCACGGCGCACTGCACCACCTTTCCAAAGGTCTCCAACACCTCTAGAGACTCTAAGGTGCCCATAGCAGCCAAGCGCAGTCCATGACTGATCAACCACCTACATCAACAGGAACAACTTGCATTAGAAGAGACACAACAACAAAAATAGTAAGGTAACATTGCAGGAAAGTATATAAGTACCTGGGCTCAGCTATGGTAGACATCAGGTGAGGGTATAATTCCTCATCATAGTCTATGCTCAGGCCACGCAGCTTCTCCTCCTGCACCTTAATAATATTCTCCATGCGCAAGCGAAACTCATTAATGTTCGCAAAGTGCTCGTCCTTCTTCTCCTCAAGATACCTTACCGCCCAAGTAAGGTTGGCCCTAAACTGATGAAGGTCCCCGCGCGCTTGCTGCAGCTCAGCCATTGCGGTCAACTTCTCGTTAGTGACCTTATCTGCGTGCGCCTTGAAGGACCCCACCTCCGCTTGCGCTTCAGCCAGTTGCGCACGGAAAAGAGCTATCTCCTCATCTTTCTGGGCAAGAGTGCTACTCTCCCCGACGTATCGCGTCTTCAACTGAGCAACTAGCTCAGCTTGACGCTCAGCAGTAGCAGCCAACTCCACCAACAGCTGCTGCGTAGATACGTCCTCACCCACTTTCACTCCCTCCTCCTTGTTTTCATTCTGAGGAGGGACCACACTCTCCACAAATGCCGCATCATCCTTCGCAACATGGTCACTACAATGAATAAGGAAGAAAGTTAGCGCATATTACGACAAGTAATAAATATAAAAGCATGAGGAATATCACTTACATAAGTGGAGAGGCCTTTGCAGCCTCCTTATCCGTGCCAGAAGCAGATGTGTCCTCCTCTGCGGATGACTCTACATCCGCGATCAGATGGCGCCTCCTCTTGGAAGTACCACTGCCACCAGCCTCTCCTTTGCGCTTTAGATTCTGCGCTACCACCTCAGGCTTCAGTACCTCTGCGCTGTCAGAAGATTCAGCTTGCAACTCCTCCACATGTGCAGGCTTCATAGTTGGAGCCACGCTCTGTACTGGCGTCACAAGAAGAGGGGGCGAATCTTCATGACCAACTGGTCCTAACACAGTCAGATGCCCAGCAGTCACAACTAAGAGCGGTTGCTCGTTCTCCCTCAGAGGGCGCACACCAACGGTCACCTGCTTCGGCTTCTCCAGCTTCACCACGGCAAACAAATCCATCTCTGCGAAACACATGAACAAATAACAAAACACAGATTAGTTATTAAAAGGGATGAACACCCACCCCGGCCTTCCTCATCAATGAAGGTTGGCACCTCGTCAGCACCATGGAAATAGTTACGACTCAACCCCATGTGCACCAAAAACTCTTCAGGATAAGGGTTAATGGGGATGCGGTTGGCATCAATAGTCTGCGCATCTGCCAAGCTATACGAACCGGGTGCAGGGCGCCCATCCCTCGGCAGCGTCTCTTGAGTATAAAACTCAAATGGTGAAGGAAACACCACATCATCCACCCAGAAAAAATACTCCCTCCAATGCCTCAGGGAATCTACCTTCTCGGTATAGCACTGAAGGCTCCCTGCGCGCTTCGCAAAGGATACCCATCCATGTGACCACGTTGTGTGGTAAAACGCACGGAATAAGTTGACAGTTGGGTCTATTGCAAGTAAATGATAGTTTACTTCAAAATTTGATATCTTCGCCGCACCTATACAGTGCAGCTGAGAGATATGAAGGCGATAGAAATTGAGCACGTTACTCAAAAATATGGATATTGGTACGCGATAGTTAGCGTACTCAAAGAAGCGCGTGTATAATCCTATCTTCCCTTCGGGGAAATCGGCAATACACGCATCGACGTCTGGGGCCTCTGGATGCACATCCAGAGGAATGAAGTAATCGGATGAGAACTGATGTACGTCATCCTCATCCATCGCAGAGCGAAACTCCTCTAATTGAGCAACCATTTTTACAGTATCACAAGATCTACTAGGATGCGCACACGGAATTACCTAATAAAACAGTTGATTTCTTTAACAAACGCTTTGTAGAAATGAGAAATGGTGAATGTGTGTTTTTACTGTGTGTTTTTGGTAAAAGGGAGGCGGTGACTCTTATATAGGTCATCCAAAACCCCTAGATAATGCCCACGTGGATCCCACTCACAAAACGTGTGGCTGGAATACGAAACGGTACATGCACTTTTTCCCGTTTTCCAAGGAACACCACGCTTACCGCTGTTCTCACTAGTCTAGCATCCGCGGCTATATTTGGGCCACGAGCCCAAATGATAAACATCACTAAGGCCCAAAACCACCATGAGTGGGCTATTATAACTAGGGCCGCATTGATAATGGGATTGGGCTCTGATTGAGGCTAAACCGTCAGATATAATTGACCAAGGTCAATTAGTCAAAAACAACTTATCCCAATACTCCGTGGATAGTATAGTGTGTCCCCGGGTCGTTAAAGTCCCAGCGAGATTGAAATGGTGTTATTTGAAATCGTTTATGAGTGAGTGGCTCTGAGGACAGTAGCCCAGATGATGTGGAATTGATATTGCTACTGTTATTTTGGTATTTGTACACAGATATAATATTCACAAAAATCAGATATACAGGTATATGCACAAATTCACAATTAAGATCACGTAACAGACTGGAAAAGTGGGATTTGGTGAATTATAAACTACAGGGGTGCTTTTGAAACTTTTTGAAACTTAAAATTAAAAAGAAATTTGAAAATGAAAATGAAATTATAAAAGTGATTATTTTACTATTTAAATATTATTTAATTAATTTAACTAATTTAAATCTAATTTAAATTAACTTAAAATGACAAATGTTACAAATTAACCTAAAAACTTGCAAAAATAATTTCTAAACTTAAATTAGAACTTGAAGAAAGTATAAAAAATAAAAATAAATATTATTGTCTTTTTATGGATTTTTCATCAATTAAAAACTATTTAACTTAATTAAACTAATTAAAATACTTTAAATTACAATTAATACTAAATTAACTTAGAAAATTATGGAAAAATTTATAAAACTATTTTATAACATTTAAAAGCTAGGAAAAATATAAAAACTAGGTATTGCTTAATAAAAACTAAATATGCTATTTAAAATTTAATTATTAACTAATTACTAATAAAACTAAGATTAAATCTAATAAATACTAAATGGAAAAATAAAAATCTGAAAAATTTACTAAAATTACTTTACTATATAAAGTAATTAATAAAAATATAAAATTGCTAAGTACTTAATAAAAATATAAAAATGAAAATTAAAATTTAAATTACATTAAATAGAAACTACCACTTAAAATTTAATTAACTTTTTTGGATTTTTCTTTTAGAAACTTGTTTTACACCTAAAAACAAACACTTTTAATGAAAACAACTTTTTTACAACTTGAAAGTAAGCTGAGATTAAGCTAAAAAGGTCACACAGTTGACTTTATTTGACCAATGCAAGAAATAAGCTTTAATGACCAAGAGTGGGGCCCACTATGGTTATTTCAGGTCTAAATAAGTTTAGGGAACTTGTTTGAACCAAAATAGGCAATAGGGGTCTACTGATTAAGCAAATAAGCCACAAATAAGTACTTTGATATTTGGTTTCACTCAGAAAGTGGGATAATATTGAGGGGCTAAACCAGGTGGGGTCCACAAGTCCTGAGGTCAAACCAAGGGTCAAACTTGAAACCCTGGTAGGAGGGGGGTTGGTAAAACCTAAAACTAAGGTATGGGGACCACTGTGGTGGCCACAAAACCACCACCAAGTGGTGGTGTTAGGTGGCTGTTATGTGCAGCAGGGGACTACCTCCCCCTGCAGCCAACTTTGGACCAAGGTGGGGCCCAACATAAAAATCACAAAAATGAAGTGAGGCAAGGACCTTAAAGATGAGCTGCTAGATTACAAGTCCTAACAAGTTTCAAGTTCTGAAAGCAAACCTAAAATTCAAAACAATTCTTGCAATTTATGGGAAAATCAAAGAGATGCAAATTTGACTTTTTCTATTAAACTCCTTCCTTGACTTTTTTGAGTTTAGATCCTACTTTACTGATTATTTAAGCTATATTAGGCTATAATAGAACTAACTAGGGCTAAGTTACCTACTTGTGAATGAAAATGAATGGATTTGGGATGACAAGCTCCCAACAGTTAACTGTGGGAGTATGTGATAGGTGATTTTGACTATTGAATGAAAGACTTATGGTTTTTCTTCCTTAACAGCATTCAATAGACCTAAAGAAACCTACCTTAACCAAAAATAACAACATACTCACCCTAAGACTCAGGGTATCAACCTGAGCTAAACACCCCTTAATACTAGGACTGTTTTGATTTAGTGAACCAAATCAAACAACTAACCTATGAATCTGAATTCTAAACATACACTAATCAAAGTTACACTTACATAAGCAGAATTTAACAACTAAATACAACTATAAATAAAAATCACAAGAAATGATCAATAATGAGAAACTGAAATGGAGCTTACAAATTGATTTTCAAGCTGAGATTATGAACCAGGTACTAAACACACATCCTATTGTCTCCCAAGAGACTCTAAAACCATGAGAATCCAAAGCACACCAGTATCCTTGCTTCTTTCTTCTTCTTCCTTGATTTTCTATTTTCTTTTTATTTTTCTTTGATTTTCTTGGAATTAAGTAAAGCTGAATTAACAGACTCTCAAACTTTTCAATGATGGTGAGCAAACTTAATTGAGCTTAAATTACCATGAACAAATAGTTTCTAACAATTTTAAGTTTGAAATTAAATTTTCATGAAAAATAATAAAAACTGAATTTGCACTAATAACTTGAAATCAAACTGAAATTAACTTGATATTACATTTAAATGATGGATTACAGAGCTTTTTAACTAAGGTTTACATTTAGAAAATGAGATTACATTAATACGACTAAAGCTAAAACTAAGCTACACTACTTGTCTTCTTTCCCCTGGTTCTTCTTTCTTTATAGGACTTCCAATGTGTTAGTGGGACCCACAGGGTCAAATCGCACCAATAATAGCAACAATTTGATGATTCTTGTCCTCATACTCAATTTGGCGGGAAAAGATTTTTATTTGCAATTTGTTCTGTAATCAGACCATGGGGGGGGGGGGGATGTGATTGGTGTTGGGAAGTGAGATTGAAGGGATAAGGGATGGTGGATGGGCAAGTGGTGCAAGGGGGGGAAATACCACCCTGGTATTCTGGTTTGGGAGGGAATTGGGTGAAGATGGTGGTTTTGACCGGGGTTTGACCAAAGTCAATGGTTTGACCGCGTATTTTTATTAAAGGGAGTGTTGGTGGGCTGAGTTGTTGATTGGGCCAAAAAGAAAGGAAAGGGGAAGTGGGCTTATGGATTTAGATGTGTTTCTGGATCAGGTTTGGATATTGGATTTGGTTGTGTTTTATTTTTTTGGGTTTATAATTTACAAAGGATAGTTTAGTTTGTAATGTTAACTAAGCCCAGGGACTGAATATGTAAAATATGATTTTTCAGGGGCTGGTTATGTAATTTTCACAAAGTCATCAAAAGGGCTGAATTTGTCAAGGATGAATAGTACAAGGGTTATTCTTGATATTTTTCATTTTTTTAAACACCCGGGGACTATTTTTGCCAAACTTTGAAACTTCAGGAACCTGTTATGTAATTTCTCCAAACTTTGCAACCAAGGACCATTCCTGCCATAGAAGATTAGTACAAGGACAAAATTTGTTTTTCTCAAAGTTTTAATATCCCAGGGACCATTTTTGACAATTTTGCAAAGTACAGGGACTAAACTTGTAATTTTGTGAAACTTTGCACCAAAGGACTAATTATGTAACTTTTTGATTTAAAAGGACCTTTGGTGACTTTTTCAAGTTTTTAGAACAACCAGGGACTAGATTTGACAATTTTTGAAAGTTGAGGGACTGAAACTGCCAATTTTGCAAACTTTGTGCGTTTTTCAACTGTTTTTGATTATTTTGCATTTGAAACATGTAAAACACTTTCCTGGGATATTTTCACTATTTTGATTCAATATTGAGTGTTTTTAGATGTTTTGGCAGCTCAGAAATGGTAAAAATGATGAGTATTTACACACTCATCAATCCCCCACACTAAAACATTGCTAGTCCCTAGCAATCTTTTGAGGAAAACTTGATGGATTTGAAAAACTCTTTACCAAAAGCCATCACTTCTGGAGTAGCCAGGTGTAAGAACTGTGGCACACCTGATAACCGTGTGATTTTGAGTAAACCACCAGCTGTCAACGGATTCGATTAGTCTTTACCAAAAGCCGTTTGCTTCTGGACTAGCCAGCATCTTGATGGACTAAGTCAACATCTTGGTGAGCTGATTACCAATTATGGATTTTCCACGGCCTTTACCACAAGCCATAATCTTGTGAGATAGCAAACTCATTTGCTTTATGGGATATGGGGAGTTGAGGAACCATACAATTTTTGGCAAATTGCAAGCCATCAACGGGTTTGAGATGTCTTTACCAAGAGCCGTTTGCTCCTGGACTAGCCAATCCATTTGTCGTTTAGACACGGCGGATTGATTACCACAAAAAAATTTTGAACTTTAGTGAAAAATTTTTGAAAATTTTGGTCAACAACGGGGGTATAAGATAGTAAAATGTGATAAAATTCGCTAGAATAGCGAATACCCCCCCACACTAGAATTGAATATTGTCCTCAATATTCATAGTCCCGGCTATTATACCGACTCCTTGAACGTAAAAGGGCAACATTACAAGCTAAATGTGGAGACACAATTATCTTTTTCACTTTTGTAATCATAGCATGGGGGACTCCCCCACACTTAGGGTGAAAACCCTATAAGCATGCTGCTGTTTTTGTTTATCGAGTCGCTAGCTTGACTCGGCCCCGAATTTATTAGTCCTTGGGGAAGCATGATGTGGAGGAGACAATCACCATCGGACTTTCTTTCAAGATGTTTGGACAAACATTTGAAGCACGTGAAAGTTCCTCACCAATGAGATATAATCCCAGCTCAAAAGAATAATACATGGAAATGCCGGGGTCAAATATAGTGTCTTCATTCCCGAAGGAGTGAAGAATAGGAGAAGTTATCCTGTATGTGAAGAAAAGGAAGAAAACCATGATGAAAATCATGATAAGATCTTCTTCCTCGAAGGCAGGCTCATTAGCCTGATTTTGGATTTCAAAGGTTAAGCTCAAAAATATCCCGGGAGGGTGGGTGGGAATTTGCAAATTCTCATGATTGAGTGCATCGCCCCCCGGGTCATCATACTCCGGAGGAGTCATGATATGAGTGAGTTCATAGGAGAACTCATCAAATGTGAATGAATCATATTCTGGATTGATGTGCGTGAGTTCACAGGAGAACTCATCGAAGGTAAATGATTCATAATCGGGGAGAGAATTATGAGAATGAGAAGTGGTACTGCCACTAATCTTCTCTCCCATAGGATCAAAAGTAAAGGCTTCAAATTCCGGTATAGGGTCATCGGAAGGAATGTCACTATCCTTAATAGGGATAGGAGATGAAATAGGTTTCTTTTTGAAAGCCTCGATTTTAGAAATGAGGAGATTGACTTTCAATAATGTTGCACGAAGTGCTTCATCTTGGATTTCAGTGTCAATCTCCTCATTCACTTCTTCTAAGCTAACTAGCTCAGAAGGCAATCCTTCCACATGACTGATGTCTCCAGAAGATAAAGAATTTTCATCAGCATGTGAAGTACTAAGCTCGATGTTGGGATTAGAGTTTAAAAGATTTTCAGTTTCTCCCATATCGGCTTCAAAATCAAGGAAACCATCATCATTTCCCAAAGGAAGTGGATTGATGTGAGTAAGTTCGTTTGTGAACTCCTCAATAAGAGGGTCAACATCCGAATGAGGCAATGGTGCCTCCTCATACTCAACTTCTCCATAAGATGTACAATCATCATTAAAATCGGAGAAAGTCTCAAAATGATCTTTTGTATTTTCAGGGTGAGAAGGTAGATCACACACATGATCAAAAGTTCCCTGTGACTCTCCTGGGATTGGGACAAGGTTCTCAACACTAGACTTTATGAATTCGTCCGATTCCTTATTAGGAACAGTGCTAAGATGCTCATCCCCCATGATCAGAGAGTGAGTGTGAACTTCGGGTGTGATAACAGCAGACTGAGGGAGTTGAGAAGGACTAGCAGTCATGGTTTCTACAAGTTCCATGATTTCTACTGCTAGTGATTCAATCATAATCTTTTCTCCCTGTATTTCTGCTGAAGCAGTTTCAACTGAAGTTGAATCAAGAGGTTTCTCAGATACCTTTGGGATTGGAACAAGGTCATCAATTTCCTCAAGAGGATTGATTTTGACTTCCTTGTCCCCCATTGGCAAGATATCTGAAGTTTCCTTAGGGTTTACCTCTTCAAATGGTTCATCCTCATCACTTTCATCCTCAAAATAAAATGAGTTAACAGGAGGCTTTTGTTTTCTAAGAATCAAATCCTCAAGACAGTTTATACTAACTTGAATGGTCTTGTTGACTTGAGTTTGATTCATAATCATTTTAGTAATCAATTCAGCTCTAGCTAACTCGTCCTGAGGCGGTGGGAGAGGGTTTGTGTATTGTGAGGGCTGGTTAAAACCAGATTCATGATTGTTACAAGGAACCTGTTCATAGACAAACTGATCCCTATTTTGACAATCAGAGCTGTAGTGAGGGCCTCCACAATACTCACAACAGTAAAACTGTTGAGTCTGGTTTGGTGTATTTTGATACGAAGCATTATTGAGATTAGGATAATATGATTCTTGCTCGTATGAATGTGATGGGTAGTTGGAAAAATTTGAGGAGTTGTTGAATGAGTTCTAATTAGGATCATAAGCAAATGAATTCCTCGAACCACAAAACAAACAACTCCCGTGTTGAATATCGTTACCACATTGTACACATGTACACCAACGACATGGAAAACCAAAAAGTGGCTCACCACAACCTACACAAGGAACAAAATCCGGAGGTGGGACAAGTGGTGTGCTCTTAGAGCTAGGAATTTCCACCACTTCCGTTATGGTCTCGGGTTTTTGAATGTGAAGATTAGGCAAGTCGTTCTTTTCAGTCATAGCTCTAAGCTCTTGGTTTTTGCTTATAACCGTATATCATGAAAGATTAGGAGCAATTGTGAGCTTAGATTTTTGAATAACCGTAGGTTGGACGTATTTAGTACTTCCATAGTCAGAGGAAAGTACAGGGTCCTTTGCCACCCCGGTTTCTCATTCCATTTCCCTTATCGGAGAGGGAATAGGAATCGACGGTCCATCATAATTAACACGACATCTCGATATCTTTGACAAGGCCATAAGTTTTTCAATGTTGCTCTCATAGGCCCTTTGTTCAAAGAAATCGTCATCGAGAGATGCCATTAGAATCAATTATGGGACAAGTGGAAGAAGGTA
The DNA here is from genome assembly GCA_030686995.1 of Artemisia argyi. Lineage (NCBI taxonomy): Eukaryota > Viridiplantae > Streptophyta > Magnoliopsida > Asterales > Asteraceae > Artemisia > Artemisia argyi. The sequence goes on along the minus strand of CM060676.1, from coordinate 35,251,577 downwards.
GAATCAAAAGGATAGAGGGTAAAGGGATGAAGAATCAAAAAGGTGAGAGGGTAAAGGTGAATATTTTTGGTATTTTTGGGAAACATGCTTAGTGCACATGCACTAAAAACAATTTTTCAAAACAAAATCGAGGCAAAACCACAGTGAACTTAAACCAATAATCGCAAGTGAATGGCTTCTTCGAAAAAGGTACACCACTCACAGGGATATAAAGGCAAATTTTTATCTTAAGTTTGGGAACTTATTATGTTCACACCCCCAGTTGGTAGGTGTTCAGCCTTGGTTTGCGGTGGTAAGATTTTATGTATTTATTAATTTGAAAAACTTGTCTTTAGGCTTATGGGTGTGTGTGCAGAAAATTTGGGAAATATTTTTGGAACTGATTCGTTAACCGAAATCGTTCTTTTAAGATTACTCGCAGGCTGGCGGGAGGAAGTAAATAGGTTTCCTCTTCAGTTCGCAATTTAATGTCAGAACTTACCTTAAACCAACTGTTTCAGGTTGTAATCAAAGTTACACTTACATAAGCAGAATTTAACAACTAAATACAACTATAAATAAAAATCACAAGAAATGATCAATAATGAGAAACTGAAATGGAGCTTACAAATTGATTTTCAAGCTGAGATTATGAACCAGGTACTAAACACACATCCTATTGTCTCCCAAGAGACTCTAAAACTATGAGAATCCAAAACACACCGGTATCCTTGCTTCTTTCTTCTTCTTCCTTGATTTTCTATTTTCTTTTTATTTTTCTTTGATTTTCTTGGAATTAAGTAAAGCTGAATTAACAGACTCTCAAACTTTTCAATGATGATGAGCAAACTTAATTGAGCTTAAATTACCATGAACAAACAGTTTCTAACAATTTTAAGTTTGAAATTAAATTTTCATGAAAAATAATAAAAACTGAATTTGCACTAATAACTTGAAATCAAACTGAAATTAACTTGATATTACATTTAAATGATGGATTACAGAGCTTTTTAACTAAGGTTTACATTTAGAAAATGAGATTACATTAATACGACTAAAACTAAAACTAAGCTACACTACTTGTCTTCTTTCCCCTGGTTCTTCTTTCTTTATAGGACTTCCAATGTGTTAGTGGGACCCACAGGGTCAAATCCCACCAATAATAACAACAATTTGATGATTCTTGTCCTCATACTCAATTTGGCGGGAAAAGATTTTTATTTGCAATTTGTTCTGTAATCAGACCATAGGGGGGGGGGGGGTGGGATGTGATTGGTGTTGGGAAGTGAGATTGAAGGGATAAGGGATGGTGGATGGGCAAGTGGTGCAAGGGGGGGAAATACCACCCTGGTATTCTGGTTTGGGAGGGAATTGGGTGAAGATGGTGGTTTTGACTGGGGTTTGACCAAAGTCAATGGTTTGACCCCGTATTTTTATTAAAGGGAGTGTTGGTGGGCTGAGTTGTTGATTGGGCCAAAAAGAAAGGAAAGGGGAAGTGGGCTTATGGATTTAGATGTGTTTCTGGATCAGGTTTGGATATTGGATTTGGTTGTGTTTTATTTTTTTGGGTTTATAATTTACAAAGGATAGTTTGGTTTGTAATGTTAACTAAGCCCAGGGACTGAATATGTAAAATCTGATTTTTCAGGGGCTGGTTATGTAATTTTCACAAAGTCATCAAAAGGGCTGAATTTGTCAAGGATGAATAGTACAAGGGTTATTCTTGATATTTTTCATTTTTTTAAACACCCGGGGACTATTTTTGCCAAACTTTGAAACTTCAGGGACCTGTTTTGTAATTTCTCCAAACTTTGCAACCAAGGACCATTCCTGCCATAGAAGATTAGTACAAGGACAAAATTTGTTTTTCTCAAAGTTTTAATATCCCAGGGACCATTTTTGACAATTTTGCAAAGTACAGGGACTAAACTTGAAATTTTGTGAAACTTTGCACCAAAGGACTAATTGTGTAACTTTTTGATTTAAAAGGACCTTTGGTGAATTTTTCAAGTTTTTAGAACAACCAGGGACTAGATTTGACAATTTTTGAAAGTTGAGGGACTGAAACTGCCAATTTTGCAAACTTTGTGCGTTTTTCAACTGTTTTTGATTATTTTGCATTTGAAACATGTAAAACACTTTCCTGGGATATTTTCACTATTTTGATTCAATATTGAGTGTTTTTAGATGTTTTGGCAGCTCAGAAATGGTAAAAATGATGAGTATTTACACACTAATCAATCCCCCACACTAAAACATTGCTAGTCCCTAGCAATCTTTTGAGGAAAACTTGATGGATTTGAAAAACTCTTTACCAAAAGCCATCACTTCTGGAGTAGCCAGGTGTAAGAACTGTGGCACACCTGATAACCGTGTGATTTTGAGCAAACCACCAGCTGTCAACGGATTTGATTAGTCTTTACCAAAAGCCGTTTGCTTCTGGACTAGCCAGCATCTTGATGGACTAAGTCAACATCTTGGTGAGCTGATTACCAATTATGGATTTTCCACGGCCTTTACCACAAGCCATAATCTTGTGGGCTAGCAAACTCATTTGCTTTATGGGATATGGGGAGTTGAGGAACCATACAATTTTTGGCAAATTGCAAGCCATCAACGGGTTTGAGATGTCTTTACCAAGAGCCGTTTGCTCCTGGACTAGCAAATCCATTTGTCGTTTAGACACGGCGGACTGATTACCACAAAAAAATTTTGAACTTTAGTGAAAAATTTTTGAAAATTTTGGTCAACAACGGGGGTATAAGATAGTAAAATGTGATAAAATTCGCTAGAATAGCGAATACCCCCCCACACTAGAATTGAATATTGTCCTCAATATTCATAGTCCCGGCTATTATACCAACTCCTTGAACGTAAAAGGGCAACATTACAAACTAAATGTGGAAACACAATTATCTTTTTCACTTTTGTAATCATAGCATGGGGGACTCCCCCACACTTAGGGTGAAAACCCTATAAGCATGCTACTGTTTTTGTTTACCGAGTCGCTAGCTTGACTCGGCCCCGAATTTATTAGTCCTTGGGGAAGCATGATGTGGAGGAGACAATCACCATCGGACTTTCTTTCAAGATGTTTGGACAAACATTTGAAGCACGTGAAAGTTCCACACCGATGAGATATAATCCCGGCTCAAAAGAATAATACATGGAAATGCCGGGGTCAAATATAGTGTCTTCATTCCCGATGGAGTGAAGAACAGGAGAAGTTATCCTGTATGTGAAGAAAAGGAAGAAAACCATGATGAAAATCATGATAAGATCTCCTTCCTCGAAGGCAGGCTCATTAGCCTGATTTTGGATTTCAAAGGTTAAGCTCGAAAATATCCCGGGAGGGTGGGTGGGAATTTGCAAATTCTCATGATTGAGTGCATCTCCCCCGGGTCATCATACTCCAGAGGAGTCATGATATGAGTGAGTTCACAGGAGAACTCATCAAATGTAAATGAATCATATTCTGGATTGATGTGCGTGAGTTCACAGGAGAACTCATCGAAGGTAAATGATTCATAATTGGGGAGAGAATTATGAGAATGAGAAGTGGTACTGCCACTAATCTTCTCTCCCATAGGATCAAAAGAAAAGGCTTCAAATTCCGGTATAGGGTCATCGGAAGGAATGTCACTATCCTTAATAGGGATAGGAGATGAAATAGGTTTCTTTTTGAAAGCCTCGATTTTAGAAATGAGGAGATTGACTTTCAATAATGTTGCACGAAGTGCTTCATCTTGGATTTCAGTGTCAATCTCGTCATTCACTTCTTCTAAGCTAACTAGCTCAGAACACAATCCTTCCACATGACTGATGTCTCCAAAAGATAAAGAATTTTCATCAGCATGTGAAGTACTAAGCTCGATGTTGGGATTAGAGTTTAAAAGATTTTCAGTTTCTCCCATATCGGCTTCAAAATCATGGAGACCATCATCATTTCCTAAAGGAAGTGGATTGATGTGAGTAAGTTCGTTTGTGAACTCCTCAATAAGAGGGTCAACATCCGAATGAGGCAATGGTGCCTCCTCATACTCAACTTTTCCATAAGATATACAATCATCATTAAAATCGGAGAAAGTCTCAAAATGATCTTTTGGATTTTCAGGGTGAGAAGGTAGATCACACACATGATCAAAAGTTCCCTGTGACTCTCCTGGGATTGGGACAAGGTTCTCAGCACTAGACTTTATGAATTCGTCCGATTCCTTATTAGGAACAGTGCTAAGATGCTCATCCCCCATGATCAGAGAGTGAGTGTGAACTTCGGGTGTGATAACAGCAGACTGAGGGAGTTGAGAAGGACTAGCAGTCATGGTTTCTACAAGTTCCATGATTTATACTGCTAGTGATTCAATCATAATCTTTTCTCCCTGTATTTCTGCTGAAGCAGTTTCAACTGAAGTTGAATCAAGAGGTTTCTCAGATACCTTTGGGATTGGAACAAGGTCATCAATTTCCTCAAGAGGATTGATTTTGACTTCCTTGTCCCCCATTGGCAAGATATCTGAAGTTTCCTTAGGGTTTACCTCTTCAAATGGTTCATCCTCATCACTTTCATCCTCAAAATAAAATGAGTTAACAGGAGGCTTTTGTTTTCTAAGAATCAAATCCTCAAGACAGTTTATACTATCTTGAATTGTCTTGTTGACTTGAGTTTGATTCATAATCATTTTAGTAATCAATTCAGCTCTAGCTAACTCGTCCTGAGGCGGTGGGTGAGGGTTTGTGTATTGTGAGGGCTGGTTAAAACCAGATTCATGATTGTTACAAGGAACCTGTTCATAGACAAACTGATCCCTATTTTGACAATCAGAGTTGTAGTGAGGGCCTCCACAATACTCACAACAGTAAAACTGTTGAGTCTGGTTTGGTGTATTTTGATACGAAGCATTATTGAGATTAGGATAATATGATTCTTGCTCGTATGAATGTGATGGGTAGTTGGAAAAATTTGAGGAGTTGTTGAATGAGTTCTGATTAGGATCATAAGCAAATGAATTCCTCGAACCACACAACAAACAACTCCCGTTTCGAATATCGTTACCACATTGTACACATGTACACCAACGACATGGAAAACCAAAAAGTGGCTCACCACAACCTACACAAGGAACAAAATCCGGAGGTGGGACAAGTGGTGTGCTCTTAGAGCTAGGAATTTCCACCACTTCCGTTATGGTCTCGGGTTTTTGAATGTGAAGATTAGGCAAGTCGTTCTTTTCAGTCATAGCTCTAAGCTCTTGGTTTTTGCTTATAACCGTATATCATGAAAGATTAGGAGCAATTGTGAGCTTAGATTTTTGAATAACCGTAGGTTGGACGTATTTAGTACTTCCATAGTCAGAGGAAAGTACAGGGTCCTTTGCCACCCCGGTTTCTCGTTCCATTTCCCTTATCGGAGAGGGAATAGGAATCGACGGTCCATCATAATTAACACGACATCTCGATATCTTTGACAAGGCCATAAGTTTTTCAATGTTGCTCTCATAGGCCCTTTGTTCAAAGAAATCGTCATCGAGAGATGCCATTAGAATCAATTATGGGACAAGTGGAAGAAGGTAGAATCAAAAGGATAGAGGGTAAAGGGATGAAGAATCAAAAAGGTGAGAGGGTAAAGGTGAATATTTTTGGTATTTTTGGGAAACATGCATAGTGCACATGCACTAAAAACAATTTTTCAAAACAAAATCGAGGCAAAACCACAGTGAACTTAAACCAATAATCACAAGTGAATGGCTTCTTCGAAAAAGGTACACCACTCACAGGGATATAAAGGCAAGTTTTTATCTTAAGTTTGGGAACTTATTATGTTCACACCCCCAGTTGGTAGGTGTTCAGCCTTGGTTTGCGGTGGTAAGATTTTATGTATTTATTAATTTGAAAAACTTGTCTTTAGGCTTATGGGTGTGTGTGCAGAAAATTTGGGAAATATTTTTAGAACTGATTCGTTAACCGAAATCGTTCTTTTAAGATTACTCGCAGGCTGGCGGGAGGAAGTAAATAGGTTTCCTCTTCAGTTCACAATTTAATATCAGAACTTACCTTAAACCAACTGTTTCAGGTTGTAATCTTAAAGAAAACGAAGTAATTTAACTTCACAGTTTGTTTTGTTGTTTTTGATTTTTTTTTGTGTTTTTAACACTTTAGGAAAAGTGTTAATGAACTTTTTTTTTTCTTTTTTTTTTTTTATATGATTATATTTTTACAAAAACTTTTCACAAATTTGTGTGAAATTTGTACAGGGAGGGTTTTGAAAACCACTAAACTTAAAACGATTTTTAAAACACGCAACAACCTCCCCGGCAGCGGCGCCAAAATTTGATTGAGGCTAAACCGTCAGATATAATTGACCAAGGTCAATTAGTCAAAAACAGCTTATCCCAATACTCCGTGGATAGTATAGTGTGTCCCCGGGTCGTTAAAGTCCCAGCGAGATTGAAATGGTGTTATTTGAAATCGTTTATGAGTGAGTGGCACTGAGGACAGTAGCCCAGATGATGTGGAATTGATATTGCTACTGTTATTTTGGTATTTGTACACAGATATAATATTCACAGAAATCAGATATACAGGTATATGCACAAATTCACAATTAAGATCACGTAACAGACTGGAAAAGTGGGATTTGGTGAATTATAAACTACAGGGGGTGCTTTTGAAACTTTTTGAAACTTAAAATTAAAAAGAAATTTGAAAATGAAAATGAAATTATAAAAGTGATTATTTTACTATTTAAATATTATTTAATTAATTTAACTAATTAAAATCTAATTTAAATCTAATTTAAATTAACTTAAAATGACAAATGTTACAAATTAACCTAAAAACTTGCAAAAATAATTTCTAAACTTAAATTAGAACTTGAAGAAAGTATAAAAAATAAAAATAAATATTTTTGTCTTTTTATGGATTTTTCATCAATTAAAAACTATTTAACCTAATTAAACTAATTAAACTACTTTAAATTAGAATTAATACTAAATTAACTTAGAAAATTATGGAAAAATTTATAAAACTATTTTATAACATTTAAAAGCTAGGAAAAAATATAAAAACTAGGTATTGCTTAATAAAAACTAAATATGCTATTTAAAATTTAATTATTAACTAATTACTAATAAAACTAAGATTAAATCTAATAAATACTAAATGGCAAAATAAAAATCTGAAAAATTTACTAAAATTACTTTACTATATAAAGTGATTAATAAAAATATAAAATTGCTATGTACTTAATAAAAATATAAAAATGAAAATTAAAATTTAAATTACATTAAATAGAAACTATCACTTAAAATTAAATTAACTTTTTTGGAATTTTCTTTTAGAAACTTGTTTTACACCTAAAAACAAACACTTTTAATGAAAACAACTTTTTTACAACTTGAAAATAAGCTGAGATTAAGCTAAAAAGGTCACACAGTTGACTTTATTTGACCAATGCAAGAAATAAGCTTTAATGACCAAGAGTGGGGCCCACTATGGTTATTTCAGGTCTAAATAAGTTTAGGGAACTTGTTTGAACTAAAATAAGTAATAGGGGTCTACTGATTAAGCAAATAAGCCACAAATAAGTACTTTGATATTTGGTTTCACTCAGAAAGTGGGACAATATTGAGGGGCTAAACCAGGTGGGGTCCACAAGTCCTGAGGTCAAACCAAGGGTCAAACTTGAAACCCTGGTAGGAGGGGGGTTGGGAAAACCTAAAACTAAGGTATGGGGACCACTGTGGTGGCCACAAAACCACCACCAAGTGGTGGTGTTGGGTGGCTGTTATGTGCAGCAGGGGACTACCTCCCCCTGCAGCCTACTTTGGACCAAGGTGGGGCCCAGCATAAAAATCACAAAAATGAAGTGAGGCAAGGACCTTAAAGATGAGCTACTAGATTACAAGTCCTAACAAGTTTCAAGTTCTGAAAGCAAACCAAAAATTCAAAACAATTCTTGCAATTTATGGGAAAATCAAAGAGATGCAAATTTGACTTTTTCTATTAAACTCCTTCCTTGACTTTTTTGAGTTTAGATCCTACTTTACTGATTATTTAAGCTATATTAGGCTATAATAGAACTAACTAGGGCTAAGTTACCTACTTGTGAATGAAAATGAATGGATTTGGGATCATAAGCTCCCAACAGTTAACTGTGGGAGTATGTGATGGGTGATTTTGACTATTGAATGAAAGACTTATGGTGTTTCTTCCTTAACAGCATTCAATAGACCTAAAGAAACCTACCTTAACTAAAAATAACAACATACTCACCCTAAGACTCAGGGTATCAACCTGAGCCAAACACCCCTTAATACTAGGAATGTTTTGATTTAGTGAACCAAATCAAACAACTAACCTATGAATCTGAATTCTAAACATACACTAATCAAAGTTACACTTACATAAGCAGAATTTAACAACTAAATACAACTATAAATAAAAATCACAAGAAATGATCAATAATGAGAAACTGAAATGGAGCTTACAAATTGATTTTCAAGCTGAGATTATGAACCAGGTACTAAACACACATCCTATTGTCTCCCAAGAGACTCTAAAACTATGAGAATCCAAAGCACACCGGTATCCTTGCTTCTTTCTTCTTCTTCCTTGATTTTCTATTTTCTTTTTATTTTTCTTTGATTTTCTTGGAATTAAGTAAAGCTGAATTAACAGACTCTCAAACTTTTCAACGATGATGAGCAAACTTAATTGAGCTTAAATTACCATGAACAGACAGTTTCTAACAATTTTAAGTTTGAAATTAAATTTTCATGAAAAATAATAAAAACTGAATTTGCACTAATAACTTGAAATCAAACTGAAATTAACTTGATATTACATTTAAATGATGGATTACAGAGCTTTTTAACTAAGGTTTACATTTAGAAAATGAGATTACATTAATACGACTAAAACTAAAACTAAGCTACACTACTTGTCTTCTTTCCCCTGGTTCTTCTTTCTTTATAGGACTTCCAATGTGTTAGTGGGACCCACAGGGTCAAATCCCACCAATAATAGCAACAATTTGATGATTCTTGTCCTCATACTCAATTTGGCGGGAAAAGATTTTTATTTGCAATTTGTTCTGTAATCAGACCATAGGGGGGGGTGGGATGTGATTGGTGTTGGGAAGTGAGATTGAAGGGATAAGGGATGGTGGATGGGCAAGTGGTGCAAGGGGGGGAAATACCACCCTGGTATTCTGGTTTGGGAGGGAATTGGGTGAAGATGGTGGTTTTGACTGGGGTTTGACCAAAGTCAATGGTTTGACCCCGTATTTTTATTAAAGGGAGTGTTGGTGGGCTGAGTTGTTGATTGGGCCAAAAAGAAAGGAAAGGGGAAGTGGGCTTATGGATTTAGATGTGTTTCTGGATCAGGTTTGGATATTGGATTTGGTTGTGTTTTATTTTTTTGGGTTTATAATTTACAAAGGATAGTTTGGTTTGTAATGTTAACTAAGCCCAGGGACTGAATATGTAAAATCTGATTTTTCAGGGGCTGGTTATGTAATTTTCACAAAGTCATCAAAAGGGCTGAATTTGTCAAGGATGAATAGTACAAGGGTTATTCTTGATATTTTTCATTTTTTTAAACACCCGGGGACTATTTTTGCCAAACTTTGAAACTTCAGGGACCTGTTATGTAATTTCTCCAAACTTTGCAACCAAGGACCATTCCTGCCATAGAAGATTAGTACAAGGACAAAATTTGTTTTTCTCAAAGTTTTAATATCCCAGGGACCATTTTTGACAATTTTGCAAAGTACAGGGACTAAACTTGTAATTTTGTGAAACTTTGCACCAAAGGACTAATTGTGTAACTTTTTGATTTAAAAGGACCTTTGGTGACTTTTTCAAGTTTTTAGAACAACCAAGGACTAGATTTGACAATTTTTGAAAGTTGAGGGACTGAAACTGCCAATTTTGCAAACTTTGTGCGTTTTTCAACTGTTTTTGATTATTTTGCATTTGAAACATGTAAAACACTTTCCTGGGATATTTTCACTATTTTGATTCAATATTGAGTGTTTTTAGATGTTTTGGCAGCTCAGAAATGGTAAAAATGATGAGTATTTACACACTAATCAATCCCCCACACTAAAACATTGCTAGTCCCTAGCAATCTTTTGAGGAAAACTTGATGGATTTGAAAAACTCTTTACCAAAAGCCATCACTTCTGGAGTAGCCAGGTGTAAGAACTGTGGCACACCTGATAACCGTGTGATTTTGAGCAAACCACCAGCTGTCAACGGATTTGATTAGTCTTTACCAAAAGCCGTTTGCTTCTGGACTAGCCAGCATCTTGATGGACTAAGTCAACATCTTGGTGAGCTGATTACCAATTATGGAATTTCCACGGCCTTTACCACAAGCCATAATCTTGTGGGCTAGCAAACTCATTTGCTTTATGGGATATGGGGAGTTGAGGAACCATACAATTTTTGGCAAATTGCAAGCCATCAACGGGTTTGAGATGTCTTTACCAAGAGCCGTTTGCTCCTGGACTAGCCAATCCATTTGTCGTTTAGACACGGCGGACTGATTACCACAAAAAAATTTTGAACTTTAGTGAAAAATTTTTGAAAATTTTGGTCAACAACGGGGGTATAAGATAGTAAAATGTGATAAAATTCGCTAGAATAGCGAATACACCCCCACACTAGAATTGAATATTGTCCTCAATATTCATAGTCCCGGCTATTATACCGACTCCTTGAACGTAAAAGGGCAACATTACAAGCTAAATGTGGAAACACAATTATCTTTTTCACTTTTGTAATCATCGCATGGGGGACTCCCCCACACTTAGGGTGAAAACCCTATAAGCATGCTACTGTTTTTGTTTACCGAGTCGCTAGCTTGACTCGGCCCCGAATTTATTAGTCCTTGGGGAAGCATGATGTGGAGGAGACAATCACCATCGGACTTTCTTTCAAGATGTTTGGACAAACATTTGAAGCACGTGAAAGTTCCACACCGATGAGATATAATCCCGGCTCAAAAGAATAATACATGGAAATGCCGGGGTCAAATATAGTGTCTTCATTCCCGAAGGAGTGAAGAACAGGAGAAGTTATCCTGTATGTGAAGAAAAGGAAGAAAACCATGATGAAAATCATGATAAGATCTTCTTCCTCGAAGGCAGGCTCATTAGCCTGATTTTGGATTTCAAAGGTTAAGCTCGAAAATATCCCGGGAGGGTGGGTGGGAATTTGCAAATTCTCATGATTGAGTGCATCTCCCCCCGGGTCATCATACTCCGGAGGAGTCATGATATGAGTGAGTTCACAGGAGAACTCATCAAATGTGAATGAATCATATTCTGGATTGATGTGCGTGAGTTCACAGGAGAACTCATCGAAGGTAAATGATTCATAATCGGGGAGAGAATTATGAGAATGAGAAGTGGTACTGCCACTAATCTTCTCTCCCATAGGATCAAATGTAAAGGCTTCAAATTCTGGTATAGGGTCATCGGAAGGAATGTCACTATCCTTAATAGGGATAGGAGATGAAATAGGTTTCTTTTTGAAAGCCTCGATTTTAGAAATGAGGAGATTGACTTTCAATAATGTTGCACGAAGTGCTTCATCTTGGATTTCAGTGTCAATCTCGTCATTCACTTCTTCTAAGCTAACTAGCTTAGAAGGCAATCCTTCCACATGACTGATGTCTCCAGAAGATAAAGAATTTTCATCAGCATGTGAAGTACTAAGCTCGATGTTGGGATTAGAGTTTAAAAGATTTTCAGTTTCTCCCATATCGGCATCAAAATCAAGGAGACCATCATCATTTCCCAAAGGAAGTGGATTGATGTGAGTAAGTTCGTTTGTGAACTCCTCAATATGAGGGTCAACATCCGAATGAGGCAATGGTTCCTCCTCATACTCAACTTCTCCATAAGATGTACAATCATCATTAAAATCGGAGAAAGTCTCAAAATGATCTTTTGGATTTTCGGGGTGAGAAGGTAGATCACACACATGATCAAAAGTTCCCTGTGACTCTCCTGGGATTGAGACAAGGTTCTCAGCACTAGACTTTATGAATTCGTCCGATTCCTTATTAGGAACAGTGCTAAGATGCTCATCCCCCATGATCAGAGAGTGAGTGTGAACTTCGGGTGTGATAACAGCAGACTGAGGGAGTTGAGAAGGACTAGCAGTCATGGTTTCTACAAGTTCCATGATTTATACTGCTAGTGATTCAATCATAATCTTTTCTCCCTGTATTTCTGCTGAAGCAGTTTCAACTGAAGTTGAATCAAGAGGTTTCTCAGATACCTTTGGGATTGGAACAAGGTCATCAATTTCCTCAAGAGGATTGATTTTGACTTCCTTGTCCCCCATTGGCAAGATATCTGAAGTTTCCTTAGGGTTTACCTCTTCAAATGGTTCATCCTCATCACTTTCATCCTCAAAATAAAATGAGTTAACAGGAGGCTTTTGTTTTCTAAGAATCAAATCCTCAAGACAGTTTATACTATCTTGAATGGTCTTGTTGATTTGAGTTTGATTCATAATCATTTTAGTAATCAATTCAGCTCTAGCTAACTCGTCCTGAGGCGGTGGGTGAGGGTTTGTGTATTGTGAGGGCTGGTTAAAACCAGATTCATGATTGTTACAAGGAACCTGTTCATAGACAAACTGATCCCTATTTTGACAATCAGAGCTGTAGTGAGGGCCTCCACAATACTCACAATAGTAAAACTGTTGAGTCTGGTTTGGTGTATTTTGATACAAAGCATTATTGAGATTAGGATAATATGATTCTTGCTCGTATGAATGTGATGGGTAGTTGGAAAAATTTGAGGAGTTGTTGAATGAGTTCTGATTAGGATCATAAGCAAATGAATTCCTCGAACCACAAAACAAACAACTCCCGTTTCGAATATCGTTACCACATTGTACACATGTACACCAACGACATGGAAAACCAAAAAGTGGCTCACCACAACCTACACAAGGAACAAAATCCGGAGGTGGGACAAGTGGTGTGCTCTTAGAGCTAGGAATTTCCACCACTTCCGTTATGGTCTCGGGTTTTTGAATGTGAAGATTAGGCAAGTCGTTCTTTTCAGTCATAGCTCTAAGCTCTTGGTTTTTGCTTATAACCGTATATCATGAAAGATTAGGAGCAATTGTGAGCTTAGATTTTTGAATAACCGTAGGTTGGACGTATTTAGTACTTCCATAGTCAGAGGAAAGTACAGGGTCCTTTGCCACCCCGGTTTCTCGTTCCATTTCCCTTATCGGAGAGGGAATAGGAATCGACGGTCCATCATAATTAACACGACATCTCGATATCTTTGACAAGGCCATAAGTTTTTCAATGTTGCTCTCATAGGCCCTTTGTTCAAAGAAATCGTCATCGAGAGATGCCATTAGAATCAATTATGGGACAAGTGGAAGAAGGTATAATCAAAAGGATAGTGTGTCCCCGGGTCGTTAAAGTCCCAGCGAGATTGAAATGGTGTTATTTGAAATCGTTTATGAGTGAGTGGCACTGAGGACAGTAGCCCAGATGATGTGGAATTGATATTGCTACTGTTATTTTGGTATTTGTACACAGATATAATATTCACAGAAATCAGATATACAGGTATATGCACAAATTCACAATTAAGATCACGTAACAGACTGGAAAAGTGGGATTTGGTGAATTATAAACTACAGGGGGTGCTTTTGAAACTTTTTGAAACTAAAAATTAAAAAGAAATTTGAAAATGAAAATGAAATTATAAAAGTGATTATTTTACTATTTAAATATTATTTAATTAATTTAACTAATTAAAATCTAATTTAAATCTAATTTAAATTAACTTAAAATGACAAATGTTACAAATTAGCCTAAAAACTTGCAAAAATAATTTCTAAACTTAAATTAGAACTTGAAGAAAGTATAAAAAATAAAAATAAATATTTTTGTCCTTTTATGGATTTTTCATCAATTAAAAACTATTTAACTTAATTAAACTAATTAAACTACTTTAAATTACAATTAATACTAAATTAACTTAGAAAATTATGGAAAAATTTATAAAACTATTTTATAACATTTAAAAGCTAGGAAAAATATAAAAACTAGGTATTGCTTAATAAAAACTAAATATGCTATTTAAAATTTAATTATTAACTAATTACTAATAAAACTAAGATTAAATCTAATAAATACTAAATGGCAAAATAAAAATCTGAAAAATTTACTAAAATTACTTTACTATATAAAGTGATTAATAAAAAAATAAAATTGCTAAGTAATTAATAAAAATATAAAAATGAAAATTTAAATTTAAATTACATTAAATAAAAACTATCACTTAAAATTAAATTAACTTTTTTGGAATTTTCTTTTAGAAACTTGTTTTACACCTAAAAACAAACACTTTTAATGAAAACAACTTTTTTACAACTTGAAAATAAGCTGAGATTACGCTAAAAAGGTCACACAGTTGACTTTATTTGACAAATGCAAGAAATAAGCTTTAATGACCAAGAGTTGGGCCCACTATGGTTATTTCAGGTCTAAATAAGTTTAGGGAACTTGTTTGAACCAAAATAAGCAATAGGGGTCTACTGATTAAGCAAATAAGCCACAAATAAGTACTTTGATATTTGGTTTCACTCAGAAAGTGGGACAATATTGAGGGGCTAAACCAGGTGGGGTCCACAAGTCCTGAGGTCAAACCAAGGGTCAAACTTGAAACCCTGGTAGGAGGGGGGTTGGGAAAACCTAAAACTAAGGTATGGGGACCACTGTGGGGGCCACAAAACCACCACCAAGTGGTGGTGTTGGGTGGCTGTTATGTGCAGTAGGGGACTACCTCCCCCTGCAGCCTACTTTGGACCAAGGTGGGGCCCAGCATAAAAATCACAAAAATGAAGTGAGGCAAGGACCTTAAAGATGAGCTGCTAGATTACAAGTCCTAACAAGTTTCAAGTTCTGAAAGCAAACCTAAAATTCAAAACAATTCTTGCAATTTATGGGAAAATCAAAGAGATGCAAATTTAACTTTTTCTATTAAACTCCTTCCTTGACTTTTTTGAGTTTAAATCCTACTTTACTGATTATTTAAGCTATATTAGGCTATAATAGAACTAACTAGGGCTAAGTTACCTACTTGTGAATGAAAATGAATGGATTTGGGATCACAAGCTCCCAACAGTTAACTGTGGGAGTATGTGATGGGTGATTTTGACTATTGAATGAAAGACTTATGGTTTTTCTTCCTTAACAGCATTCAATAGACCTAAAGAAACCTACCTTAACTAAAAATAACAACATACTCACCCTAAGACTCAGGGTATCAACCTGAGCCAAACACCCCTTAATATTAGGACTGTTTTGATTTAGTGAACCAAATCAAACAACTAACCTATGAATCTGAATTCTAAACATACACTAATCAAAGTTACACTTACATAAGCAGAATTTAACAACTAAATACAACTATAAATAAAAATCACAAGAAATGATCAATAATGAGAAACTGAAATGGAGCTTACAAATTGATTTTCAAGCTGAGATTATGAACCAGGTACTAAACACACATCCTATTGTCTCCCAAGAGACTCTAAAACCATGAGAATCCAAAGCACACCAGTATCCTTGCTTCTTTCTTCTTCTTCCTTTATTTTCTATTTTCTTTTTATTTTTCTTTGATTTTCTTGGAATTAAGTAAAGCTAAATTAACAGACTCTCAAACTTTTCAATGATGATGAGCAAACTTAATTGAGCTTAAATTACCATGAACAAACAGTTTCTAACAATTTTAAGTTTGAAACTAAATTTTCATGAAAAATAATAAAAACTGAATTTGCACTAATAACTTGAAATCAAACTGAAATTAACTTGATATTACATTTAAATGATGGATTACAGAGCTTTATAACTAAGGTTTACATTTAGAAAATGAGATTACATTAATACGACTAAAACTAAAACTAAGCTACACTACTTGTCTTCTTTCCCCTGGTTCTTCTTTCTTTATAGGACTTCCAATGTGTTAGTGGGACCCACAGGGTCAAATCCCACCAATAATAGCAACAATTTGATGATTCTTGTCCTCATACTCAGTTTGGCGGGAAAAGATTTTTATTTGTAATTTGTTCTGTAACCAGACCATAGGGGGTGGGATGTGATTGGTGTTGGGAAGTGAGATTGAAGGGATAAGGGATGGTGGATGGGCAAGTGGTGCAAGGGGGGAAATACCACCCTGGTATTCTGGTTTGGGAGGGAATTAGGTGAAGATGGTGGTTTTGACCGGGGTTTGACCAAAGTCAATGGTTTGACCCCGTATTTTTATTAAAGGGGGTGTTGGTGGGCTGAGTTGTTGATTGGGCCAAAAAGAAAGGAAAGGGGAAGTGGGCTTATGGATTTAGATGTGTTTTTGGATCAGGTTTGGATATTGGATTTGGTTGTGTTTTATTTTTTTGGGTTTATAATTTACAAAGGATAGTTTGGTTTGTAATGTTAACTAAGCCCAGGGACTGAATATGTAAAATCTGATTTTTCAGGGGCTGGTTATGTAATTTTCCCAAAGTCATCAAAAGGGCTGAATTTGTCAAGGATGAATAGTACAAAGGTTATTCTTGATATTTTTCATTTTTTTAAACACCCGGGGACTAGTTTTGCCAAACTTTGAAACTTCAGGGACCTGTTTTGTAATTTCTCCAAACTTTGCAACCAAGGACCATTCCTGCCATAAAAGATTAGTACAAGGACAAAATTTGTTTTTCTCAAAGTTGTAATATCCCAGGGACCATTTTTGATAATTTTGCAAAGTATAGGGACTAAACTTATAATTTTGTGAAACTTTGCACCAAAGGACTAATTGTGTAACTTTTTGATTAAAAGGACCTTTGGTGACTTTTTCAAGTTTTTAGAACAACCAGGGACTAGATTTGACAATTTTTGAAAGTTGAGGGACTGAAACTGCCAATTTTGCAAACTTTGTGCGTTTTTCAACTGTTTTTGATTATTTTGCATTTGAAACATGTAAAACACTTTCCTGGGATATTTTCACTATTTTGATTCAATATTAAGTGTTTTTAGATGTTTTGGCAGCTCAGAAATGGTAAAAATGATGAGTATTTACACACTCATCAGGCTCATGTAGACCCAAGCCCAACCAAACTACCCGGGCATAGATAAGGATCTCCTAATTACGGAATAGATATCCTTAACCCGGATAAGCACTACGCGTGCGAAGAGTAAGGAGCAAGAAACCTATGAGGATTCTGCACCTATATAAGGAATGACATAATTCTCATTAAAGGTACGATTCACATACCCTAAACACTTTACGAGAACCTTAAAAACCGATTACTTACTCTCACGCCGGAGGATAATCGTGGGAGACAATCCCACGTTAAGCCTAACGATGTTTGTTTATTTTCTTAGTGCGCAGGTTCCAAGCATTAAGAAGCGAATTGGTACGAGAGCAAGAGCCCAAACTAGGAACGCCCAACTTTTGTATCAACAGTCATCATTTCTACTTCTAAACTTAAGACTAAAACATAACTTAACCTCTAAAAAAAACTAAATAAATAAGTAAATGGATAAATAGATAAATAGATAGATAGTCTTATTCAAACATGAAATGCATAAAACCTAAAAACATAAAATAAATTGCATGAAATTAAAAATACGAAACAAACAAATAGTACAAGATGTGCTTTATTCTTGTGATCATTCTTCTTCATCCATAGAAATATTCATTCCTAAGAATGTCTTCTCCACGATACTTGTTTGACAACTTCCTAGTAGTCTTTTGAGTTTAGAAACTTCGTGCAAAATTCCTTCCGCTAGGACATGTGATATCAAATTTGCAATGCCAATCACCATCTCCTTCTTCTCTTTTGTAAATGCTATGACCATCGGATCCCCATTCCAAGTTCGTCAATTGGACCGGTAAAGATCCAAGAAAATCTGTCAATTTGTTAAACACAAAAATGTTTTTAAATGGATTAAAGAAAGCCTCCATTGCTAGAGCTCTTTCCATTTCATCCTCAATATCAAAGAAACTAGGTGTGCATGGGCCAAACTTAGGTCTACCATCTTCATCTCTTCCCACTTCAAAGCAACCAAGGTAATCCTCCTCTTGGTCCTCATCATTATCATCCCCATTACTACCCCCTCTAGGCTTTAGATAGTAAGTATTCTTAAGAATTCCATCATCAATTGTCATGGTACCTCTTCCCATATCTATTATAGCTCCACAAGTTCTTAAGAATGGTCTACCTAACAACAAAGGTAGTTCCTTATCAACCGCAACATCCAACACAAGAAAATGCCGCCAAGAACGCTTGGTAACCAATTTGAACTCTCACATTTCTTACTTCCCCCATTGCTTTCGCCTTAGAATTATCCGCCATAGTGAGTTTAGAATTGTTAGGTGTAGGGTCTCTTAATCCTAACTTGTGATACAATGGGTAAGGCATAATACTCACACTCGAGCCCGTATCGGCTAATGCATATAAAGGAGTTGTCCCATTAATTTTAACCGGCAAAACAAAATTTTCGAGATCATTCATTTTCTTTGGGAGCCCATTCTCAATTATCCTTATCTCTACTTCATCAAAACTATTATCCTCCAATTTCGACTTTGCTAACATAACTCCATCTAATTTCTTCCTATAATCCATGTAGTTTCTTAACACTTCAATGACCGGTTTATTTTCCATCAATTCACTAATTTTTGCTTCAAGATTCTCCAAGATAGCTTGTTTTTGCTCTTTGGTTAAAGGTTTGCTACTTTTTGGTGAATTTGGTGGAGTTTTGGATGATGATGATGATGATTTGTTTTCTTTTTCTTTTTGGGTGGAGGGTTGGGTTAATTTGTTCAATGGTGTTTTGTTTCGGTTAGCCTTGCCCATCTTACAAATTTCATCCCTTCCTTCCTTCATCTCTTCCATTCCTTCACAAACATCAACAAGCATTTCATTCACACTTTTTCCTTCTTCCAAATCACTTATGTTAATTCGTAACTCCCCAAGTGCAAAATCCAATGTACACTTGGTATTCACAAGAAAATCTCTACCAAAGATAACCTCCGGTTCATCGGCATTAGTATATTCCAAAACCACAAAATCTACTTTGAAGATGTGACCATGAATGTTCACTCTAACTCCTTTCACTTCCTTTCTCCCATAATTTCCATAGTCAAGACTAACAAAACCAAGCTTGTCAAGTACTTCTTCCGAAATGTAATTGTCTCCATATTCCATATTCAATTCCGCATCCCACGCTTTAACACCTTCCACCGCACAAGGTGTAGAATACCTCATGTGTGGAGCATCGAATTCTTTAGGTGGTGCTCTTATGAAAACAACAACTTTCCTTTCCTTCTCCTTCTTTGGGTAACACATTTCATGTGGCAAGTAAGACACATTGTCACCAACAACATCTTCTCCTTCTAAATCCAACTTAGCCTTTTCCAACATGCTTTCCAACCTTTCCAAGGAATCACCGGAATCCTTAAACATATCCTCCAAATCTTTCAAGTACGCCGAAATCTAACTCAAACTCTCCATTTCAACTTAAGTAATTACTAACTATAACATAACCAACAACAAGAACATCCAAATCATTAGCATGAGGGTTAGTTGTAATCAAATAACTCTTAATATGAAACAAGAACAAGTAAATTAACAAACTAAAACACTTAGAATTGAAAATAAACTAGAAAATAAAAATGTTAAAAATTTTACCGAGACTTCCATCCGTTCGGATGGACATCCATCCGATCGGATGGCACAAATTACCACCTCCAACCGATCGGTTGGAACCCGCAACCGATTCGGCTGGAGCTTTCTGAAACTAAAATATATATTTATATATTTTTTTTATAAAGACTTAGATTTAATAAAACAATAATGATAACTTTAAGGACATTAAAAACATTAACTAAGGTGTTCTTTAAACTACTAAAACATTAACTATAATTAAAACTATTAAAAACATTAAAATTACTCATAATGACAACTTATAACTAATAATAACTAACATTAATCATATAATCATTAAAACTAATTAACTAAAAACAGAAAGCTGAACATTAAATAAGAAAAACAGAATCCTAAAACATTTACCGAGGCCACCAACCGATCGGATGGAAGTCCATCCGAATCGGTTGGCTAAAAACCAATTTTTTTTTTAATTTTTTTTTAAAAAAACTTTAAAAATTCACAAATTACAAATAATTTTATTACTAAAAACTAAGAAAATTAATCAAATCCCCGGCAGCGGCGCCAAAAACTTGATGTGCGTTTTATTAGTACAAGTTTTAAAATTTATAAACACGAATTATCCGATTATTATTTAGCACATACGAGCAAGTATACTCGTCCGATGTAATAAAGGTGGGTAAGTCGAGATCGTCCCAAGGGATTTGGTTGTTTTAGTAATAAGAAAAACGTTTGTTAAATAACGGTTGTCAATCCAAATTTATGTGAATATCAATTTAAAAGAAACTCAATAAAAACTAAGCATATACTTGTGTATAATTCCTTGATTGGTAATTAGGAGTATCATGACATTTTAAGTATAAAGTTTGGTGTAAAACTTGTTATGATGCGCAACTAAAAATGACTAGTTATACAATCGATGATGTATGTCATGTTTTAACTACCACTAAGAATTCTATCTCCTAAATGACTCCTTTCGGAAATATCAAATGAGTATGACAATTCTATAATCACATGGTTGTTTTGAAAATCAATTATTTTCTTATGAATTCCTACGAATCCTTTCGGACCTTTTTCGTGATGAAATCTTCTCAAATCCATTTTAAAAAGTAAATAAGATGGTTGTCAAGCATCCTATTCCATACTAATTTGTGCACTAATGTTTTGGAATAAAAACAAGTTGAAATTCCTTTCGGACCTATTTTTCAAAAGATTGTTTTTACCAACAAATTAAGCAAGATTAGATGTTACTTCAACAAACTCATAAAATAGATATGTTTTCATGCATCACCTGTTTCATAAAGAATACTCCATTAACCAATCACATCATACACACAAGTATATCACAAATTACTCCATAATAATCATATTAAAACACAAGTAAATAAGAAAATTTTCATAAAACTCAAAGTAACAATTGTTCATTATAAGTATCAAGGTGTACCTAGTCTTGAGAATTACAATGAATAAAATTGTGGAACTATAGCAACCACACTCCTCCAATTGCACACTAACGTAAGTAAACAACTCCAAACTCGAACCAATGTTTGAGACTCGAACTCAACACGTTCTGGACGTTTTAACAACACTTAGTAAACTTTCAGGCAATATAAGATGAACTAACAATATTTGGTGTAATACTAAGTTAGATATTTGGTGGTACAAGTAATTCTAGACCCTAAGTAGTCATTATATAGCATAATAACACTTACCTCCAAGTAAAAACGTCCCTCTAGAGTTACTAAGCAGAAATGATCAGCCACACATGATTATGGGGAGTAAATTCGTCCATAAATGCAAAACTTGTAACATCAGTCACCTCCATCCGATCGGTTTCTCTCCATCCGGTCGGATGGCACTTCTTTTGGCACATTCCAACCGAGTCAGATGCGGGTTGCATCCGATCGGTTGGACCCTGTCTGAAAATTATTCCTTTGTCTTTCTTTGTCGTTTTACGTTGCATGCATTGTCTTTCTTCGTGGCATGGCTTTATCCATTAGAACTTGATATTTCCTTGATAAATATGTGTAGAAATCTTGTCTTTATCAAATCCTTTTGTCCATGCATCGTTTCTTTCTTTCTTGATCTTCTTGAAACTCTCCAAATGTGCATGATCACTTCATTTCTTCATCTTTTAATCATTTTTACCTGCTTTTGGCTATATTTGTATGCATAAACACTTTTCCACGATTAAGTAACAAATATATACAAATATGACCAATTTCCATGCATAAAACAAACAATAACGCGACCAAAAACATGTTAATTTTGAGCGTTATCAAAGGACGACTGGGAACTTATAAAGAACAGCCTCAATCAATATATAGCTAAGCGCTACTCCGACAATAAAGGCATCATGAAGAAAACTTATTTTACCCTGAAGGGTGGGGCTGGGGCGGCGGATGTCATACGACAAAACCCTCCTCCGAACCTTGAGCCGTCGGTGTGGGAGCAACACATGAGGTTCTACCTGAATGAGAAGAACATGGCGCGAGCTGCGGTGAACAAGGAGAACCGAAAGAAGAACAAGGTGTACAGCCGCCACGGTTCCAAGTCCTTAGTCGCTATTTGCCACGAATATGTAAGACACATTTTATTTTTATAAAAGTATTTTATTTTCATAAAATTATTTAATTTTAATTATATATTAATTAAAATTTTTTATTATATAAAAGTAATTAATTTTAATTTTTTAAAAGTATTTAAGTTTAATTAAAATATATATAGTGTTTGATTTGTCATTTTTAATTTGTTTCATCTTATATGCATGTGTATATACAGTTTGAGAACAGCAAGGACAAGCAGTACCCGTCACTCATCCAGAGCTTTTACGACACACACTGCGATGAGAATGGTGCTTGGTTGCAGGATGAGGTGCGGGTTCAGTATGTAAGTAACGTTTTTTTAATTTATTATTTATTTATTTATTTCCCCAAACACGCACTTTAATGATTCATTGAAACATAATCTTGTAATTAACCCGACATATATATTAATTTTCTCAAATTTTTTTCAACTAAATAGGAAGAGATGGTTCGGCTGAGAGATCTGGGAGCAAATACGCCTGAAGGGGTAGCGTACACAGAGGAGCAGATACTTGCCATGGTTATCAAGGGCAAGCGGCGGGGCCACATTGCCGGACGGGGTAGGGTAGTACCCGGCCTGAGGAGGCCACCGTTACCAGACACCCCGCCTCCACCTCCAGGTATGTACAGTGTGATAATATTAATTATAGATTACTCATGACTCAATTTATGTATTTCAATGGCTGTTTTTAAATTTTAATTATTTCGTTTTTAGGTGTTGCCGAGATATCTGTTGAGCTTGCTGCATAAGAAGATTGCTGAGGCAGAGAAGAAGAGCCAGGAAGATGCTGAAGAACGCAAGACCATGATGAAGAAGCTCGATTTGATGATGGGTTTTGCCTCGACCAACCCGCAATGGTCTCAGTATATTAGTCAGGTGGATTCTCAGCATGTGGATGGCTCGGGCAGTGGAGCTGGCGGGAGTGGAGTTGGCAGGAGCGGGAGCGATGATATCGATGTGGATGGTGATAGTGATCATGATGAGTGACTTGGGGATGTAGAGGTACAAACTTGGGTTATATATTTTGTGTTGTACTTATGGTTGAAACAATATTTTCGCGATCCTTATCTTAGTATTTTGTAGTTTAACCTTTTGGCGACTTGAACATCGCGGGTATTGAAACATTTGTGGATATGGCAGCTAGGTTTAGATATTACCACACCCCGTTTTGTAGACTTTATATATTTTAATGCATTTTGAGGGTGTTTAGCAATAATTTGAAAGTGTTTTAGCCGATGTCGAGTTGTATGTGTTAGGACATGTTGATAGTGAGTGGTTATAGCTTATGGTTACAGGTTTAGGTATTACAGATTTTGGTAGATTTTTCCGGAAAAAATCTGGAATATTGCTAGTATTGCAGCTTGTTGTTTGCTGTATATAACATTGGTACCGTCGACATGTCGACGGCACCATCAAACAAAAAAATGGATTGTTTAATGATGCAGTCGACATGTCGACGGCATCATTAATTATAAAATTTTGGTGGTTCAATAGGGTCGTCGACGTGTCGACGGGATAATTTTACAAACGTTGACCAACACGTTGACCCTTCAAATTGTTCCCGTCAACATGTCGACGGGATAATTATACAACGTTGACCAACACGTTTGACCCGTCAAAGTGTTCCCGTCAACATGTCGACGGGATAGTATAAAGCTAATTAACGTTTAATAATTAAGTTGTTAATAACATATACAATCCCGTCGACATGTCGACGGGAACAATTTGACAGACAACGAATTTCTTTGACTGAAAAACGAAGTGGGACCCACAATGTCGACGGCGGTTGTCGACGGCAATGCTGTTCCCGACGGGGCACCGCCGTCGTCATGATCCCGTCGACATGACGACGGGAACGTACAATGTCGTCGACATGACGACGGGAATGGCGAAAAAAATTCGACGGGAGAGGTGTCGATTGTACTAGTGCGTTTGCTCTTAGCATACAACACAAATGAATTATTATATGTATGGAGAAAGTTGATATCTATACTATATACATAGTACGGATTACGGATAATTTTTAATAAAACATAAAACTTTTTAGAAATGGATGACATGCAAAATATTTGAAACAAAAATTATTTAAAGATAGTCAAGGGCAAAATAGTAATTTAGAAATATCATTAACTCTTTATATGAGGTAATGCTAAATAATATTTCATTATCTTAAGAATCAAATGACACTTCGAGTAGCTTATAACAAAATAAGCTTCATAATCAACTTCAGTTCCAACTTAACTTTTAGCTACTTCTTTCAAACATACCCTTAATACACCAATCTTTGTGTCTCAAGCGCTTGTTAACTTAGATAAACTTTAATCTTATTTGCCCTTAAAAGTAAGCTTAGCTTCTTAATAAGTATATATATAATTTACCGTTTAATACGGCGTCGTTCCACTGCCAAATGTAATCACCGGTAAATTTTCACTTATATTAAACTAATACTTATCCATTTTTCATGTCTAATTTTTTTTAAACGTTATCAGTTTATCTTATCACAACAACAAACTAATGTGACGTAACTCACATTCCTAATAAACGTGCTCAACAACACCAACAAGCCTTATGTTTATAAATATCCTTATGTGTCAAGTATAAAACTTTTCCACTTATATTTACCATTTTACGTTATTTCGTTAACGTACGATTATTAAACATTCAAGCTAAACGGTTGTTATGAATTAGAGTTTTCACGAAACCTTAATTTATTATATATATGATTTTATATATTTAAATCATAAACGATAAAGTACAACAATTTAAAGGACATGTACAATTCTTTAAAGCACAAACCCTTAATTTTATTTTATTCTACATTACAAGCCCTGTATATGATTATTTAAAGCAAACTTTACAAGGCTTTGATGCATGGACCTTAAATTTGGTTTTCTCATAAATTTATAAACCTCATGTACAACTTTCTAAAGCTTATAGTACAAGTACATTATGCACAAAATCAAAAACTAATTTCTTTTTTTTACTAATAATAAAGAAATGAAACCAAAAGACTAAAACTAAGTTCCTTACACTCCTAAACTACAAGTACAACAACATCTAGCAGTAGGTACAAGTGACTAAAACTCAAACACACCTCTTTGTTTCTTTCTAGTTCGACTTGGAAGATAAAAAAACCATACGAGAACCTTAAGTAGTAAGTTTTATCACAAATACACCTCATCTTATTATCTTCCATCTTGTTCCCTTGATTTTCAACAAATGAGTCAAAACCATCAAGCTTTGCACATGGTTTCCTTGAAACCATTCGAACCTAGAAACATAATTCACATGAAGTCTTACAACTTCAAGGAACACCTCACCATATGTCCCTCATCTTCTTGGCAACCAATACACCTCATCTTATTCACTTCATACCATGTTTCTAAGATATTCAACAAATGGTCAATTGTTTCAAGCTAATCACATGGACTTGTATCTAAACCATTCAATTTCTATGAATCAACATACAAGAACACATGGCCTTTTACTAATCTACCTTGTCACAAACATTGTATCCCTTATCGTGTTTACAAACCTCAACAAGTGGCGAAATACATTTAATGCAAACTTTAAAACTTTGGCTATATATAGTCGATCAAACACACCCTTGCTTCTCATCCCATGCTTTCTAACCCAAAACACTCACACATACTCTTAGCTACTGATTTTAAGTCCAAGAGAAAGAGGGGAAGTTTGGAGTAAAGCCTAGGAGCTTTGGAGAAGCTTAGTTCCATTTTGAAGTCACTTTGGTCGATTTCCCTTCCTAATCGAGTACCTAGGTTTTGTAGGTCTTTTAAACTCATTTCAATCTCTTTAACACTTTTAACATCAATTACTTACTGTTAAAAAGGATTTTACAAGGAAAACGTAGCAATTTGAATCACCTAAAACGAGTACACAAGTCAAAAGATACGGCCAAATGAAATTACCAAAACCTTCCCTAAAAGCTGTTAGAAACATTCTGTGACAGAAACATAGAACACGAAAAACGAAGCATTTATGGTCCTATTCATCAAAAAGTTAAAACACAAAAGTTATCCGGAATGATGTTTTACGTCTGCCTTGAGGAAACTAGGCCTGAAGACACCAAGTAAGGGCAATTTTCTGCCTCAAATGGTAAGGACGGTTTTAGGTGTCAAAAACTTGGTTTTTACTTGACTAGTAACTAAGAATTGTGTTATTTTCAAAACTAATTACTCACTAGACCTAATAAACTAGTGTACATGCTATTTAAGTCACCTAAACAAGCCACAAATCTTTACAAGGTTCAGTTACATTTTTCTTTCTTTTTCTTCTTGTCGCAAAACTACCAAAATACCCTTTTTCTTTGAATTATTTAACCCATATGATAACACCTATAAATTAAATTATTAAGCCATCTTATTAAGCATCTATCCAAGTTTATAAAACAATGAAAGCGTACGTTAAAAACCCACAAGACCTTGACTATCTTCTTACTTTTCTTTGTGTCGCAACACAAAAACCAACGCACCTTTATTTGGGCTTTATGGCCCATAAGCTATTTTCATAAGCTAATAAGCTCTCAAAAGCTTCTTTCCAACTTATCTCAGCTTATTATAATAAGCCATAACATGCCACACCTTTTTGAAATCAAAAACGCAATTTAAATAAAGTAAGGACTACGAATGTAACGTAAAAAAAATGCTTAGAAGGTTAAAAATGTCAAAACTCTTGGACTTATAGTAAATCACATAAAAGCTTTGAGTGCTGTTTTGTCAAAACTCTAAAAAGGGAAATTAATATAAAAACTATTTAAAAGTTAGGTGTGTAAAGTGTAAATAAAGTTTAATTATTTATAACAAGGACTTGTTTTGCATACGACTTAACTCGAAAGGGGTATAAAGTGTCACTTTTGAAACTGCAGGGTAGAAACTATCATTTCACTAAAGTTAAAGGGTAACAATTGACATTTTATGAAAGTTTAAGGGTATAAATTGTCATTTTGTAAAGTTCAAGGGTATAAACTGTCAATACTTGAAACTATAAGGAAACTACAAGGATATAAAGCGTAAGATTTTATAATTACGGGAAATATACTTTTTTGCTCGGTTTTTTTTATAAAAACTAATATACGGGATATTTCTATTTCGTCAATGATCGATCAAACCTTAAAAATGAAATACTATAAGTTTATCATTTAATAACTTTTGAAGAGACGTCAAGAGAATAAAACTTGTCATTTGTACTCTTCTTGCTCAACCATATTCATTAAACTAATTACACCTAAAGGTCCAACGTTTAATTAATTACCGACAATAGACATATTGTACGAATACTAAAACACCATCACACATTAATATTTAAAGACTTGAACATACATACTGAGACTTGACATATCCACTTAGGTCGAATATCGAAGCAGTTTGTTCTCAAAATCTAATTAGTATTCCAACCAGACTAATGTATCACCGAGGTGAGTCATAGCCCCTCTTTTTCTTATTTTGAACTCTTTGGGGGAGATACATGCTCGTTTTACTTACTAATCTTACTTATTTTACTTGGTTGATGAAACACTCTATTTGTTTATTGAAACTTATTATATGCTTAACACAAGTACACTTTGAATGCTATCCTGATTAATATTGCCTAAGTTAACCACTATTGCCAGTAAAAAGTCCCTTGTATCATGAACCAATGTTGCAAAAAGCGTGAGTCGGTCGTTAGGCAGTTGAAGGCCTTGTAGCGATTAATAACCGATTACAAGGCTGATTACCTAGTAATCGCCGATTATAAGGCCGATTACCTTGTAATCGCCGATTACCTTGTAATCGCCGATTACAAGGCCGATTACCTTGTAAAAACCAACAAGGAGAAAGGTCGTGCACCTTTTAATTGTCGATAACAAGGCCGAGTTGACGGATTTTTGCAACATTGTCATGAACCATTAATCGCTTGCGAGTGAACGCGAATATTGTGAATAGCTCTATTGGAGGTTGACAACCCATTTGTACTAGCCGGATAGATAGCCTTGGTGCTA
This sequence comes from Artemisia argyi, assembly GCA_030686995.1. NCBI lineage: Eukaryota > Viridiplantae > Streptophyta > Magnoliopsida > Asterales > Asteraceae > Artemisia > Artemisia argyi. Next base: position 35,223,320 of record CM060676.1, on the reverse strand, counting down.
GCCAGATTGATAGACAAATGCACTTTATTTGAGAAAACAATAGGAAGTTGGCAAGCTCCTACTCGAGGGCATTATTACTTACATTTTTATAATGTCAGTAACTTATATCATTCTATGATATCCTACCCGTTAACGTTTGAGTTTCATGAGGCTTAGAGCAATATTATGGTATTGTAATAATATTTATTGTTTTACCTTTATACAACTATCCAACTTGAAACTTGTGTTTAACTAATTATTTTACAAACAAACTATGAAAGAATAACAATGTAACCCACTACTCATTATATCGATACTTGAACTTATTACTATTATTGTCCAAACTTGAAACTTGTGCTTAACCAATTATTTTACAAAACGAACTATGGGAGCTACAATGTGGTCTGTTGTTCACTGAATTTATGTGAGCTGCTACGTGGCCCATTACTGAATTTATAGGGGCTACAATGTGGCCCATAGTCTATTAAACTTGAAACTATTTAAATCAACTGTTTTATTTACAAACTCTATGAACTCACCAACCTTTGTGTTGACGCTTTTAGAATGTTTATCTCAGGTCCATAATGAACGAGGATGGCACAGAGGTGCACAGATACTTCTTGAAGGCTAAAATATAATTATCATTCGAAACTATTTAACAAATTGTAAAACTATTGGGACCTCATTTGTAAACTCTGATATTTGAATGATAAATATTTTAAAACGAGCAGATTAGAGTTCGTTTTTTATTATTATAACTATTGTGCCATGAGGTAACACCCAGCTTGAATTCCGCTGCGTATACCGAAATTGGGGGTGTTACACTAAATGGCGTCACTCCAATGCTGGGCTCCCCGTTTTCTTGGCCTGCTAAAGTGATAAGGCCCGATCCATTTTCGGTGTTATACATATTTCGCGAAGCTTCTTCATCCTCCTAGATAATCAAACCGCCTCTCTCAGTTGATGTGAAAATATGGGTTTTATACTCAGTTGGTGGTGATGTATCTTGCCGTTGTGGTTATTTGTTGAGGTGTGGGTTGTCGTTAACTCGAACATAAGATGCAAGAATTTCATAGTATCTCTACCTCGATTATATTAGGGTTTTTTTTGTTTTCGTTTTAATGTTTGGTTATAAAGAAAACCCATAATTGGTTTTGTGTAATTGATGGATTATGCTGAGAAATAAGTTCAAGTTCGTGTATCTGATAGTTTAGGGTTATGATGCAACTGATGGTAGGAGATTAGTGGAACTGGATAGGTCGTGAAAAAGGGATATTGTTGTGACTGGTGGTAGTGATGAGTTATGGTACAAACATGAGCCTGGAAAAATATAAAAGGTGAATTGATTACAATTTCTATGGATGGGATTTAGTTGGAAAAGAAGATGTAGGTTACTTACTTAATACATGTTTTTGTATGTATTCGGTTACTTCATACATGTTTCCGTTTGTATGTTTTAGGATTATTCGCACATTAACTTTCCTCCACATTTTTGCAGGGCTACGCCTTCTGGATTTTGTGGTTGCAGCCAACGTGCTTCATGTTCTGTTGTCGCGTTTTTACTTAGCCCGACCTTTGTTGGTTATAATAGGCAATGATGAATTTGTGTGTTCGATTAAACCCTCGAATCTCCGTGTCTTGGCAAGGCAAACTATTATGTTTGCAGCCATCGCGGATGTATTAACTTTTTTAGATTACTAATCAATCTGAGTCAAATAATATTGGTCATTCGACGCTGAACCGTAACTTGGCACGGCAATGACCGGAAGGCATGATAGCATAGTTGCTATTATGCAACCGCGTTTCTTTGCAGCCATGGCGGAATTCTAACCTTTTTGACCATTTTCCATTCACAAATCTGAGCCTAATGATCTATTGTATCGGTTTTATGGTTTCTAACTTAGATTCATTGTTTCGTCATTTTTTGGTATAAGCTGATGAATGCCACTTCCATTTGCAGGCACTATCATGTGGAACATAAGAAACCCCTTAGAACGTTTTTAGCTTGTCGTAACGGTAATGTAGCCCACTCTTAATTTGTCCAAGTAATAGGTAAGATATTTATTTATTTATTCAACTATCTTTGCATCTTTCTTTACGCAACTTAGTGAAGTTAGAAGGATTAGGATTACAAGGAACAAAACGGTTGGAACTTTATATACCTTCAACAATGAAATATGTTTGTTGTATATTAGCTGAAGTTACAACTTTTTCTTTGTATGATGTCTAACTAACAAATCCTTTTGCCTATCTTTTCCAAACAGGAAATCGAAGCATTTTGCCTTCCTTCACTTTCTGTCTCCAGAGGTTAAATGCCTATTTTTATTTAACGTTTTACGATAAGTATTGTCTAATTCTTTAGAGACCTGAACATTATAATTTATATGTCTGTGTAGGTACCAAAGATTGTTGCTGAGATCTTGCAGATTACATCTCATTTGGGCATTTATTGCAAGTACAAATAATCCCACGAGAGCATCTTAAGCCTAAATTGTAATATATGAGTTGTTTCGTTTTCACACTTGGTTGTATAAGTTCTTGCCACGATAATGGTAACAAGGACTACATTTATTAATATGAATCTAATGGTAAATAACTCCATATATAAAAAATGTTGTGTTGTCAACAGTGTTGATATAAATAATTGACTGAAAACATTATTCATATCTTCCGATATCTCTATGTTTTGATAATCACAAAACTTAAACTAATCAAACCAAAGATCATGACGTAAACACGTATTTAGTAATAAATAATCACTTTCACCAACAAATCACTTAAGGTATGAATAAACAAAGTGTTTAGTGCAATGTATGATCAAAGGGGTAGTTAATTAATTAACACAAAGTTTATTTAATCATATAAACATATTATATATTTTTGAAAAACACTTTTGGTAATAAAGAAAAATGTTTTAATCATACTAAATATATGATTTCAAATATTTAACCAAAATCAGTTAGTTTTTCACCAAATAAACTTTCCCCACTAAAAGACAAGTTTTCTGGCCGTTACAGATGGGCGGCCCCCTTAATTATAAGGGGCGGTCCCCTTAATTTTAAGGGGGCCGGCCATGAATTAAGGGGACCGGCCACGCTCCTCTGTCAGATTTTTTTGTCTATAAATATCACCTTAAACCTGGATTTTTTCCTCACCTTTTTGCACAAAAACTTTCTGTTCTAGATCTCCATTTCAATCCTAAAAATCCTTTGATCATTTCATAAGCCTTTGTTTCCAAGTGATCCAAAGCCTCATTCTTTCAAGTGCAAAGAGAAGAATACTTCTATTAGAAGTATTACAACTTAGTATCATCTTGCTATCTAAGTTGTTTGTTTACATTTTCTTGTATATCTTTCATACTTTGGTGAATAAGGTGTATGTATTAGTTAACTAGATTTAGTTGAAGAATCTAGAATTGTTGTAAGTGTGAAGTGTAACTTGAAGTGAAGAAGAAGGGTTAGATAGTAGTGGTGATAGGAGATTGTAGTAATAGGATCTTGTAGTGAAGAAATTAAGGATCTCTAGTGGAGAAGACTAGAAGACATTTGTAGATTGAAGTTGTGAAGACATTAGTGGCTTGAAGGTGTCAAGACATTAGTGCATTGAAGTTGTGAAGACATTAGTGGCTTGAAGGTGTCAAGACACTAGTGCATTGAAGTTGTAAAGATATTAGTGACTTGAAGGTGTCAAGACATTAGTACTTTGAAGGTGTGAAGAGAATAGAAGATTGGTGTATAGAAGATTGGTGTGTAGAAGATTGGTGTGAAGAAAATAGTTGATTGGTGTGTAGATTGGTGTGAAGATTGGTGTGTAGATTGGTGTGTAGATTGGTGTGAAGATTGGTGTGTAAATTGGTGTGTATATTGGTGTGTACGGTTTTCTCCGCCATAAAGGAGGTTTTTGATCTAGTGAAGAAAACTCTCGAGTAGGTGACTCGGGAAGTGGAGTAGGGCAAGGAAGGTGTCCTTGTAGCCGAACCACTATAAATCCTTTGTGTCTCGGTTTGATCTTTCCATCTCTCACTCTTTGATTTATTACTTACTTGCATTTCACACATAGTCATAATTGATAGTATTGTGCATATGTTGATTTCACATAAAGATCAAACTAAAATTCATTCATAAAACTAATCTTACAAAAACCAACCTAGTACATATAATTATATCTATACACTACTACACATATATATGCTTACATAAAATATATGAAATTGTATATTCTTTCCAAACATTATACATAAGCATTGTATATATAAAACCTTTAATAAATCTTGTATTTATACTTTTGTAGTTAAGTGTTTTGAAATTGTACATTATACATAAGTAGTATTTATACAAAATCATAAATTAACTAGTATATATATTTATGTATTAAAGTGATTTGAAAGTTTTATCTTAGAAACTATCTTTTATAAAATAAGCAAAACGAAAAAGACGTAAAACTATTCAACCCCCCCTTCTAGTTTTCCACAAACAGTGAATGGCTATGTAGACTCGGCATGCTTTTAGCGTAGACAAGATCAGAAGGGCCTCTCTAACACCATGTGATGAAGTGAGAGCGGGAATGAGCTACTGCCATGAAACGATCTGGAAGTGTGTACATATATTCTTACCTTCCTGTAATGTAATCTCTTGACATTATATTTTTAATGCTCCTTTCTGCGATTATTTCAGGAAACCTGTTTCGGGATACAGGTTAAAGGATATAGGTAGAGGCGGTATCTTTGGGTCTGCTAGAGAGAACGGTGTAGAGGAGGCGGCCGCTGCAACCTGCACTCTATCTAATCCAACGGGCATCTGGATGTACCAGGTACATTTGACTGTTTGATCATATTGAAATGCAAAGCTTAATATAGTATTGTTATATATAATGGCATCTTAGAACATAATCCATTAACAAAGTTGTTAGCTAGAGGTGTAGCCGACGCCGAAGCTGATCAATGGGTTAAACATAGAAAGATTATTAATCCCGGGTTCCATGTAGAGAAGCTCAAGGTTTCTGTCTCTTGCTATTTCTAATTTCATATCAATATGTGACATTATGCTTAGAAAGCTATAATAATGACGTTGTTATACAAATTTTGAAGTATATGATACGTGCATTTTATGTGAGTTGTAGTAAGATATTGGACAAATGGGGAGAAACTTTAACCAAAGAATGCTCGAGTGAAGTGGATGTGTGAAATGGCCAAACATATGTAATTTTGGCCAACTTTCTCCAGCAGGTGAAAGATTTTGGTGCGTTTAATCTCCGAATCATTTAGATATATTAAGAGGACAAGAATACTGGAAATTATACTAAATCCACTTTTTATTAAACTCTCAATACTAAACTGGGCAGAGGCCTATGATGAGAGTTTCCCTTCATACGGCTCGAATCATTCTCAGATGCCCCGAGAGGCATCCTTTCCTTGTTTGTTGGGTTGGTTCACGCACGCGCAAACGAGCACCGGCCGCAACAGCAGGAAACTATGACCAATAGAGTCAGACACTTAGCTACATCCGCACGCAAAAGGAATGTGGTTCTGGTAGATCTAATATGATGCTTATTTCTTCATGAAAGTTATTACCTCTTGGTTCCCATTCTATGATTCTAGCATACATATTTATGAGGGAATTCATATTTTTTTACCAAATGTTTCCTTTAGCTTCAACCGAGAACAATTCAAGTCAGAGCGTCAATTATCAAGGTCAAGAAAGATCCCAGATTTTTAAATACAGTCATTTAATTCTCTCAAAGTAGTTTCTGTAAGGTATAGTACATCATATTTGAATATTCATATGCTTATCTATCTATCATCCAAGTGACACAATTCATTTTCTCCCTGTTTTTTTGAAGTTGTAAACCAAAAATTTGAAAGATATAGATCTTGAAAAATACTGGTAAGCATTTTATCTTAATAAATTCAGTGGCGCGTTATACGTGTCACTTGATAAGCAGGTATTACGTTAACGATTAAGAACTACCAGCTATATAATTTTTCAGTGGGGATTATTCTAATGTAAGCTTTGGCTATGTTTGGCAAAAGTAGCTATAAGCAGTAGCAGTGAGCAGTAGCTGTGAGCAGTAGCCACAGCTCACTGCTCACCGCTCACAGCTTCATGAAGAAGCATTGGAAAAATGAGCTTTCCTAAAAAATAGGAAAGCTCACAGCTCTCATGCCAAACGAATACTAAAAATTAAAAAACTCATTGATCACCGCTATCGCCCCAAAAAGCTCCAAAAATCTTTGCGCCAAACATAGCCTTTACCCCATGTTTTATGGCCATCAGCTTTTAACATTTTTGGAATGGCTTAATGCTAAAGAATTTGAACTTATAAACCAATATAATTATATTAGAGGTAGCGACCAGTGAGACGGTACGCTCGACTGATTTGACCCATTCCTCTTTTACCTACATTTTATTATTTCTTTCGTTTGACAAAAAAAGAAATACAGTGAACACCCTAATGATACGCTAATCCACAGGTCCAAGGTGAGGCTGCTAATCGCCTAATGAGTGACCTGTTTATCTGTATCAATCAAGAAGAATACGTTAGGAGTAAACCGGGACTTGCTCCCCGTATTAGACTCCAACGCTCAAATCAGTGAGGTTGTAAATGAAAGTAATATATATATATATATATATATATATATATATATATATATATATATATATATATATATATATATATATATATATATATATATATATAGAAAAAGATATAGTTGATTGTGAATGTCCTTCGATGCCTTACCAGCCTCCCTATTTATAGGAGAGTAACGAATCCAATTTCTTATCAAATAAGAATCAAATATTTCCTCTCAGTCGAATATATTCCAATTCCACGTGATTCATTTAATGCTCTGCTTTTATCTTATCTTGCAAACAACTTGCTCAAGTTGATATTCTAGATGAAGCCCATGTGAACTTTATTTCATGTATGCCACGTGTGCATGTATACATATCCATTCATGTATCTTAGTAGCCAATTGGTTTTCCCTTGCTTATGAGTATATCAAATGTTCTTTTTGTCTTCACGTGACTTTCCATGCAAGTGTATTTCTTTCAAGTATATTTTTACTCCGTAATAGCTAATTGGTCGCTTGGTTCTAAGACATTCACATAGCTACGCTATCAAGCCCCCTAGGCTGTGAGAGTTTGTATTTCACTAAAACGTCATAGCCTATATCCGTAGAGCCTGTTTTTGTAGGGTGAATGATTATATGATGCGAAGCTCCAGTGTTTTTGATTGGTCTTCACCGGCGGTCACCGCCTAAATATCGACTATAAATTTCCTTGCTGTTCATTGTTCACCTCAAGCATATCCAAAGAAGTCCTCATGTCTTCTCCAACTGATGCTGATGACAAAACAGGTAAGTGGTGTTTGCGTTTTGTTTGTAAAACGATGTTAATGATATGATCTTTATGCAGTTCTTGTATTTGATACTTTTTTTATGGAGATGTACTTTAACTTTTTTTTAATGTTGCTTGTGTAGATCCGAATGTTCGCAAGCGACGTTCTAGTCGTGGGGATTCTTCCACTAAAGTCGGCGGATCACGAGGGGACGTGATGATGGTAACTGCTAATTTGTCCATCTTTCCTCCGGATTTAGGGTCGTTCGACGACGTTGCCTTATCCGATGATGTGACTTCATGGATCGAACCAGATCATGGCAAGGCGCCCATGTATATGTTTCCACTATTATCGCATAAGTCGGTGAGTTATTATGAGAAGAAGGTTCAGGATATAACTGGTGTATTCCAACGTTGTGAAGAGCAACTAGCAGTTACTCGAGAAGAGAAAAAGAAGCTTGAATATGAACTCAATACCCTACGGTATGAAAACAACGATCTAAGGTCTAAGTACGCGGGGGCATGTTCTAGCCATACTTACATATCTGAGGAGGTCAATAGGTTCAAACAACAGGCATCGGACTTGGCTAACACGGTGGCTTCGTTGCAACATGAGAAGAGTCATTAGCTTACGAGATGGTGTGGGTGATGCGTGAAGCTATACCTCAGGTGGTTAGAAAGGTTCTAAAAAGTCAAGAGTTTGATGATGAGATGGAAAAGGTTCGGACCGTCTTGGTTGATCAAGGGCGGGAGTTAGGCAGGCGTGAATTGCGGGACCTTTCCTTGGCTACTCCAATCGTTGAGGACCATATAGAACCTGATCCCGTCATGCTGGAGGAGAGGGAAAGAGCCATGGCTGGTTTGAAGAAACACGATTGGGACTGCGTGACCGAACTAATTAATCTTCCCGAGTTATCGACATCGTTGTTGCGTTTCGTTCTGCGAGATCTAAGTGGTGAAGGTCCAAGCGATGCAGCTTAACTTCACGGGCTCTTTGGGTTGTTTTAATAATAGACCAGGTTGTTGTATGTCTTGGACGGGCGCTTGTAGCCAATTTTCTTGTATGGTATCCGCTATAAGCATATGTACTGTTTTACCTTTTTTGTAATATATATTGTTTTATGAATGGTTTTCCTTGTGGTTTAGTAGTAAACTATTGATGTTTAATTTCATCAACTTTGCTCCTTTTCATTTTTCGAACGCATATCCATTCCTTGTTGGCTAATTCCTTCCATGCACATGCATGTATATGTAAGCTAGATGCATATTACGTACATGAATGTATATAAGTTTATTATATGATGTCTATTACTCTGCATGCATATTATATTTGGTATAATATGTTGGAATAGTGCTATTCCTGTATCGTTTGATGCCTAGAAATATTATAATCATTGCTTTGTTTTGTATGAATTTCTTTTAATATATGTTAGTGTTGAAATGACTGTTGTGTTTGTATAATATGTTGTCATCACCTTGCTTCAAGTATTAAGAGGGTGTTCTATTGATGCCGTTTTAAATAAATGGACGTGAGTTGTTTGTTGTTGGTATATCTATTAGCGGATTATCCGTTATGAATTTATAGCGCTTTTTTCTCTTTTACGAGAGTTTTATTTTATTTTATTTTATTTTATTATTATTTTTTTTTTGCGATCTTTGTGTTGATTGTATATATATATATATATATATATATATATATATATATATATATATATATATATATATATATATATATATATATATATATATATATATATACTCTTGGGCCATATGAGTTTTTTTTCCCTTTTACTGGCGGGAAGATATCCGGATTTTATCGTGATGCTCTTTGAGCTTGCACCCCTTTTTATAGCGGGATGAGGTAGCATATTTATGCCTTTTTTTTTATCAAAATGTCCAGCTCGAGTTTCTGTCTCGAAAGTTCGATTTTTTCTTCAATATTCATATGAAGTTCAATCGTGCTACTAAAGCATTGTATTTACAAACTTTTTATTGAAAGGTGCGAAATATGCTACCTTTATTTATGTACATGGCACTTATAGAGTGCGTTGTTGAAATGTCAATTTTTCAGAAGCTAAACTTGCTCAGATTACTGATGTGCCACGTTCTTGGTATTATATTCCCATGTATGTCTTTGAGAACATATATCCCGGGGCGCTTAGCTTCGATAATTTGATAGGGCCTTCCCAATTTGGGTCGAGCTTCTTTTGCCCTTCTTGTCGGCTTGCTTCATTTTTACGAAGTACAAAATCTCCAACTTTAAGATTTGTATGACGTACCCTGGAGTTATAATATTGCTCCGTTTGGTGTTTATATCTTGCCTCGCGTAGTCCGGCAAGCTCCCTTCTTTCTTTTAATAGCTCCAGGTTTAGTCGGAGGTCCATGTTGCTTTTATGCTCCTCGTACGATTAGATACGGTAAGTAGGGATTCCAATTTCGGGGGGTAAGACAGCCTCTGACCCGTATACTAGGCTAAATGGGGTACAATGAGTTACCGTTTTTGCCGTCGTGCGATGGGCACATAATACATTGGGAAATTCCTGCACCCACTGACCTTTTGCTCTCCCCAATCGTGTTTTTAGATTTTGGAGTAAGATTCTATTTGTCACCTCTGTCTGGCCATTCGCTTGGGGATGCGCTACTGAGGTGAATTTCTATTTGATATTTAGCTCGTTGCACCAGTCGCTGAAAGGGTTGTCTGCAAACTGCTTTCCGTTGTCACTGACGATGATACCTGGGATCCCGAACCTGCACACAATGTTGCTCCAAATGAATTTAAGAATGTTTTTCCCAGTAATGGTAGCTAGCGGTGCGGCTTCCACCCATTTGGTGAAATAATCAATTGCTACGATGAGGAATTTTACTCGTCCTGGTGCTTCTGGAAAGGGCCCAACTAAGTCGATACCCCATTGGTAAAATGGCCATGGACTTGACATGCTTGTCAAGTCACATTACGGTTGTCGTGTGATGGGAGCATGTTCTTAGCAATCGCGGCATGCGTTGACCACCTGAGTTGCGTCATGGTACATTGTGGGCCAATAATACCCAAGCCTTGCAACTTTTTGTGCGATGGTTCTCGCCCCTGCATGGGCCCCGCAAGATCCAAAGTGCGCTTCTTGGAGGACATAGCGTGCTTGGTTTGGACCAACACAACGCAACCAAGGTGCCGAGTAACCTTTCTTGTATAATACCTTGCTTTATGGAGTATTGCGGTGCTTTAATTATGATCTTCCTTGCGGCGTTTGGATCTTCAGGTAGCTTTCCGTCTTGAAGGTATTCGACAATGGGGGTCATCCATGTTTCTCCAGTGTCTTCTACTGTATTAGTTGCATGGGCTTCGGTGCTTCTGCAAGGGATGACTTCTACAAGGACTTTCTTGGTAAGATGTGCAAAGGATGAGGAAGCTAACTTACTAAGAGCATCAGCACGCTTATTTTTTGAGCGAGAAATCTGTGTGATTGAAAAACTTTCAAAGTCCTTCTACAAACTTTGAACCTTGCTTAGGCACCGTTTCATTGATTCTTCTCGAGCTTCATACTTTCCTTTGATGTGGTTGGTCACCAGCAGTGAGTCAGTAAAAACTTGTAGATGGCGAACCTCCAGTCTAATGGCTAGCTTCAAACCTGCAATTAAGGCCTCATACTCGGCTTCATTGTTAGAGGTTGGGAAGTCGAATCGAAGGGCGTATGTGATTTCTTTCCCATTCGGGTCGGTCAAAATGAGTCCTGCTCTAGAACCATCACTTCCAGATGCACTGTCTGTGTATAAGGTCCAAATTGGTGTTTTATCTTGAGTCTCGGGGAAGGACGTCAAAGATTCTTTTATCTGGGACGTGTTGTTTGGGCACTCGGCTATGAAGTCCGCGATTACTTGTCCTTTGACTGCCGACCTGGGTTTGTATATGATATCATGGTCTCCCAGCTTGATGGCCCATTTGGCTAGTCTGCCGGAGTTTTCTGGTTTCAGCAATATTTGGCGGATGGGTTGGTCGGTAAGTACGCATATCGTATGAGCATGAAAGTATCGGCGTAGGCGGCGTGCTGTGTGAACGAGTGCAAGGGCTAGCTTTTCAAGTAGTGGGTAATTTACCTCTGGTCCTTGTAGTGCTTTACTAACAAAGTATATCGGCCTTTGCACGTTCTTCCTTTCTGCCATGAGTACTGAACTAATCGTTTCGTGCGATACAGCCAAGTATAGCGTCAGAATTTCTCCGGGAGTTGGTACGACCAAAGCGGGGAGAGATTGCAAGTGTAACTTGAACTCTTGAAATGCTTTTTCTGCTTCTTGACTCCATCGAAAGTCTTTTTTTCTATGCACCCCTTCAATGTCTTAAAGAAGGGTAATGCTTTCTCTACAGATTTAGCCATGAATCGGCCGAGGGCGGCTAGCTTCCCATTGAAGCTTTGTACCTCCCGTATTGTTCGTAGAGATATCATATCAACAACCGCCTTGATTTTCTCTAGATTTGCCTCAATTCCCTGTTTTGTAATCATATGCCCCAGGAACTGACCTGTTTCAACGCCAAACACGCATTTCTTTGGGTTTAGCTTCATGTTGATGCGCCACAAGTTTTTGAAAGTTTCTTCGATGTCTTCCATAAGACTTCCTTCACTTTTGCTTTTTATAACCATATCGTCTACGTATATTTCGATGTTCTGGCCAAGTTGGCTTGAAATGGCCTTATCCACCAACCGTTGGTAGGTTGCGCCAACATTTTTAAGCCCAAAAGGCACTTTCTCATAACAGAATGTCACATGCTCTGTGTGGAACGCTGTTTTCTCTTCATCTTCTTCCGCCATGCTTATTTGGTGGTACCCTTTGTATGCATCCAGGAAACATTTGAATTGAAATCCATCCAAGGATTCAATCTTCTGGTCGATCTCAGGCAGCGGATAACTATCTTTTGGGCAAGCCTTGTTTAGGCTTGTGAAGTCGATGCACATGCGCCAAGTGCCATCGCTTTTTCGTACCATTACTGGGTTTGCAACCCAACGGGGAAAGTATACTTCTTTGAGTATTCGAGCTTCTACCAGTTTTGTGACCTCCTGGGCGATTGCTTCATTGCGCTCCTTGGCTAACACTCGTTTTTTCTGCTGAATCGGGAAGGTGCATGGTGTTCAGCGAACTCCCTTGGTATACCGGTCATATCAGAGGGAGACCATGCAAATATATCCAAATTTTCGCTCAAAATTCACTGTTGTTCTTCTTTAGATCGGAGTGATAAACTGGCACCAATTGCAACTGGCTGATCTTGGTGTGCATCGTTTATTACTACATTCTCCTTTTCATTAACGTTTTCTTGTGGCTCTGAGACGGCTTCTGTCTCGAATTCGCACACCCTTTTCCGAGAGATTTGGATACATTCAGCTTTACGAAGTACATCTCCGCGGACAATGGTGATACCTGATTGGAGGGGAAATTTAATAAGCGAGTGGATTGTAGAAGCGATTGCGCCCAGTTGCCTCATTCCTGGCTTTCCCAAAATCACATTGTAAGGTGATGGAGCTCGGACAACCATGAAGTCCGCCATGATAGTTTTACTGCCCTTCCCGTTGTAATCGAAAAGGGTAAGGGGGGGGGGGGGCAGTTATGACTCCGAGTGGCCAGAGTGTCTGCCCTGCAAAACCTACTAATGGAGATGTTGGTGCTCGGATTGACGCCTTCACCTCATTGGTTAGTTGTTGGAAGCAATGTTCATACATTATTTCCGTCCACGTAGATGCGGTGTATCAAACATCCTCCAATGTTAGCTTTGATGATGAGCGGGTTATCACCATTACAGTGCTTCGGGATGAGGTCGTCACATGATAACGCGATGTCAGTGTTTTGTTGAGGTGTCCTTGATTCGTGGCGAATTGGGGACCATTGTTCATTAGTCATCAGAACTTCATTCACAGCTTTGGGCACGACAATCTTCTGCTTCCAATCAATTTGATCTTTACTTCTTTCGGCAGTGTTGGAAGGAGTTGCGCCCTGGCTGTTGTTCTGGGCCTTTGCACCTTTCGCGAGATGGCTAAGCGACCATTTCTAATGCATGCTTCAATTTCCTTTCGTAAGTCGACACAATCATTTGTGTCATGGCCGTGGTCACTATGGAACTCACAATATCTAGTGCGGTCCCTGCGATGGGCGGGTGCAAACATTCGTGGTCGAGGTCGGAGCAAGGACTTTCCTTCAGATGTAGCGTATATCTCAGCAAGTGTTTTAAGTAGAGGCGTAAAGGTGGGTTTGTGCGTGCCAGAGCGCTCACCAGGTCTTCCATTAGGACGAGTGACATGTCTGTCTCTCTGTGTTCTCAAGATGTCTCGGTAGCTTTGGCCGTGTCGGTTTTCAGCCCATCTTGAGTCACGTAACCGATTCTCTATATTTGCTACATCGGCTCTTATGAAGTTATGCGCTTGTATGAATAAATCTTCCATGGACTTAGGTGGTCGAGCAATTAGATCTTTGAAGAACCTTCCTGGGCGTAATCCACTGATGAACGTTCCTGTCATAATTCCGTCTGAGCGGTCAGTCATGTGTAAGGTTTCCTTCCCGAACCTGCCTAGGTATTTGATGAGGCGAAAAGTGTACCGCTTTTAAGGGGTCATTTAAGCCCGAATTCGTGATTATTTGATCAATTATTGCCCTAAATCGTTCATTTTGTCATTTTAGGTACTTTTGAGGAGAAATCTGGAAAAGGAAGCATTTTGGACGTTTTTGGAGCATAAAAGTGAAGAAAACGGCAAAGTCTCAAATTCCTTGTTGGGGGCAGTACCTAACGACGTCAAGGCTTAACACATGACGGCGTCAAGAGTGGCAAAAGAGGTGGAAGTGGAAATTATAACGTGACAACCCAGAGTATTTTCAGTGTTAATGACCCGACGGCATCACCAAGGCCGTCAGGGTCAAAATGCAAGTGACGGCCCAGAGTATATTTCTACATGAAGGCGTCAAGACTGGATCTAGGCAATACGAATTTTAACTTGGCGGCGAGTTGACGACATCAGAAGCCATAACGTGACGTCGTCAGGATGTTTTATCTATATATATATTTTTCCAATATTTCATTGTAAAGTGTGGAACAAGTTGTGGAACATCAAAAGTATAAACCCTAGGTCGAATTTTCTGCTTATTGAAAGGGTATCAAACCCTTCTTTCTTCCATGTTTGAATAAAGATAAGTCTTCCAATAATCATTCAATATGTCTATGTGTTGTTTGATTCTATCTTATGCTTGTCTTTCTTTTAACATGTTAGGCTAGGTTTTTATTGTGTTTGCTTAGATGTAGTGAAACCTAGATGTTGATTATTGGTTAATTGTTTGTTTATAATTGTTACGGATGATTGTATTCGATGTTAGGCTTAAGAAAACTGGTAGACTTCCATTGGTAACTTGCTTGAACGTCTTAAGAAACATGATCGGAGGTGTACTACGATTTTTGGTTGTATTTAATGCATAAGCGAATTATAATGATCTCATGTTAGGAGTTTTTAGTCGGCTCGACATAGGAGTGAAGTAGGATCTTATAGAGTTAGGGAATATTGTACACGGCCCTACGACTAGTATTCAGGAATATAACCCGTCATCCATGCAATTGTAACAAGCTAATCAACCGGTAAAAGATATCTAGGGAGTAATGAAATCTAAGTAAACACATCTTTTCTCATTATTGTTTCCACCACATTAGTTAATTTTCATTTCTTTTATTTTATTTTGATTGTATTTGTAGTTAATTGGGTTAGTTGGCCAACAGCTAATTCCGCCCACTCCTTCAAAACCCGAGATTTTACTTGCTTTTATAAAATATAAAAAAATACAAAAAGAATCATCCCTCACCTCTAGACCTAGTTTAGTAGGCTTTCTAATCCTAGCGACACTATTCCTGAGTTGAACGATCAATCCCCCGGTACTTGTCACTATACTATACTATAACGATCAGGTACACTACCTGGCGGGGATTGCAAGCTTTTCAAGATCCCTTGAGAGGTAAAACCTATTGCGAGGGCACAATCCCGCGTATCAGTATTCCCTTAGGGATTCATCTGAACGTTGGCGGATCCCCAGGATTTC
The DNA here is from genome assembly GCA_030686995.1 of Artemisia argyi. Taxonomy (NCBI): domain Eukaryota; kingdom Viridiplantae; phylum Streptophyta; class Magnoliopsida; order Asterales; family Asteraceae; genus Artemisia; species Artemisia argyi. The sequence goes on along the minus strand of CM060676.1, from coordinate 35,207,952 downwards.
CGCTTAGGTTTTTTGGAACCTCCTCTATTGTAAGAAGTTGGTCCGGAATTTGTCTCCTAACTCATGAAAGCTATTTATGCTTCCGGATGGTAGGTTGTCGTACCCAAATCTAGCTGCTCCGCACAAGGTAATATGAAAGAAACGACACCATGCAGGTTCCGGAAGCTTATGGACATCCGTGGTGCCTATGAATATTGTGAGATGATCGTCAGGATCGGTCGTACCGTCGTATGTCCTTAGGTTCGTTGGTACCTTGAACCCGTCTGGCATGTCGTAATCTCTTATTCGAGCTGTGAAAGGTGACGCCACTAAATCACGGACGCTTTTTTCGGTATCTACGAATATGAACGGCTCATTATAGAAAGCAGCGTTGCTTCCGGTTTTGTGTTTTGAGGGCCCATCTAGGTTTTCGGTCATGACACGATTCTTTATGACTAGTTTATTGGGTAAGGTGGCGTCTCCGGGTATTTGAGTAGCTTCTTCGGGCAGACCTCCAGAGTTTGACTGCCATGGCTTCGAGACAGGATGGCCATCGTTTTCTATTATCGATGCGGGGTTGATTTCTTTTCTCTTTGAAGAAAATGCTGAATACATTGCATTGATTTGTTCAAAATTTTGAACCACAAATTGCATGACAGGGTCTCCAGCGTTTTCAGATGTATTTTCAGGAGTATGATCAAGGGTGTGGTTTTCGGGAGTGGGGTTGGATACGTTTACGCCTATCGGCGGTTCATTTGAATCGGGCCCATTAGGTCCATCTCCAAGGGCACCTTCCGGTATGGTAAACGGGGTTTCTTCCGTCATAGGTCGTTGGCTTAGTATGGGTTTATTTTTTGGGTCCCACGGATGGCGCCAATTGATGATACGCTAATCCACAGGTCCAAGGTGAGGGTCCTAATCGCCTAATGAGTGATCTATTTATCTGTATCAATCAAGAAGAATACGTTAGGAGTAAACCGGGACTTGCTCCTCGTATTAGACTCCAACGCTCAAGTCAGTGAGGTTGTAAATGAAAGTAATATATCTCATATATATAGAGAGAAAAAGAGATAGTTGATTGTGAATGTCCTTCGATGCCTTACCAGCCTCTCTATTTAAAGGAGAGTAACGAATCCAATTTCTTATCAAATAAGAATCAAATATTTCCTCTCAATCGAATATATTCCGATTCCACGTGATTCATTTAATGCTATGCTTTTATCTTATCTTGCAAACAACTTGCTCAATTTGATATTCTAGATGAAGCCCATGTGAACTTTATTTCATGTATGCCACGTGTGCATGTATACATATCCATTCATGTATCTTAGTAGCCAATTGGTTTTCCCCTGCTTATGAATATATCAAATGTTCTTTTTGTCTTCACGTGACTTTCCATGCAAGTGTATTTCTTTCAAGTATATTTTTACTCCGTAATAGCTAATTGGTCGCTTGGTTCTAAGACATTCACATGGCTACGCTATCACACCCTGTCAATAATGAATGTGTTATATTATGTTAGGATAATAACCTTCTATTATGTAAAGATGATAAGGTAGCTTTAGGGATAAGAGTATGATTTACGCAAAACTCGCCCTATATTGCTGTAGAAGTTTTCTGTTGTTTTCTTATACACATGTTAATGTCTTCTAATTTTTCATTATATCGTTGAACATCGCGTAGAAGAAATGCAAGAAATGAATAAGCTTCTCGACAAATATAAACACATATGTCAGATTGCAATGGTACAAGTCTTCCTATTATCCACTTTGATGCACGGTTCTTTTTAGTGTGTGAATATTTTTTTTCTTTCTAGATGTTGGAATCCACTACGTTGGATTGTTGCAGCGACGAAAGGTACGTATTAGTAAAAGTGTTTATATAGCGTCGTTCTTTTACCATGTATGAGATGGTCCATGGGAGCTTTCTTTAAAGAGTTATTTCTTAGAGATGATCTATAACACCCTAACCCGGTAAAGGGTAAAAGCGTCACATTATGGCGACATATCAAAGCATACAAGATCATAACACAATGGAAACTTCATAATTAAAACAGTCAAGAACATCATGAGTTATTATTACAAAATCCCATAAAGTGCTTAAAGAAAATGAAATAGAATAACATCAACATAAGTCCAACAATAACCAAAATAATCCAAATGATAGGGAAACTAGGGTGTAGGTCTATAAGCTCTTACTCTAATCCCTTGAACCCAGCATCCCGCTTATTACTTGCCTCATGGAAAAGAAAACGCGATTGAGCATAAAAAGCTCAGTGAACAGATATAAACAAAGCAAAGTAGTAAGCAAATGAAATAAGAAGATCATAAGATGGCATAATGTATCACAAATCATAATAGAACGAAGTAAAATAAAGATATCAGCATAATCATAATCATATGGAAAGGTAAAGAGCACGCATCAACAAAGAAGCGTCCAAACAAGGTACTTGATGGGACAAACGAATCATAGGAAAGCCACGAGCCGACCTACCGAGGTACTTGATAGATCTCCTACATACATATCCATATCATACAAAGGGAAACGAAGAGGGGATACCCCTTCGTAAATACATGGAGTTGATCAAACTCCCAAAGCTGAATGGGGCATAGGCCACGTACGCTATCACGCAACAAAAGTCTTCCAAAACAAAACATAATCCTAGGATGCATCCATACGCCCCCGCTGAACAAAATCCTATATGCACCCTGCTCACACGACAGGTATACACATACATCCAAAAGAGCTCTCATATCATATCGAAAGAAAGGAGGACGCCAGGGACTAATCACACCGCCCCATATAGTGTCACGCCATCGGTGCCTCAATGACGCGGCCATGGTACCTCCATGATTAGTTAGAAACTCGGGCATAAGGACGAAACGAAACGCATCATATCATATAATCAAACATATCAAAGGATCCTAACAAGGACCACATTAAAGGATCATAATAAAGGACCACATCAAATAAAATATAACAAAGAATTATATCAACGAAGCATAGCAAAATGAATCGTATCATATCAACGAAGCATATCAAATGAATGAATCAAATATAAGGGAATATAGCAATGGCTTAGGAAATCATATCAAGCTAACGAATCAAAGATCAAGATCAAAAGTCATGAGAATGAAAGCACCCTTGCTGAAAAGGGTAGAATATCTGTACCTTGACGAAAGCAACAAATAACTGCCGGTAGTCACACAAAGAAACAACTACGCCCTCATTGCCTGATCTATACGAATATAATAGTCACGTGTTACTAAATGTTTCCATAGAATTAGGTTTACCTATTTTAGTATACTTTCCATTTTAAATGACTTTCTATTTATAGTAGCTTTCCAAAATAGTAACTTTGATACTTTAGGGTTATAAATGAAGATTAAATAAACTTAAAGGTCTAATGATGACAATTCCATGGTTTAAGGTTTAACATGTTAAATATCAAAGTTTTAGGTTTATAACAATTATCAAAGATTAGGATCAAAGTTCAGGGTTTATATTGACAGTTAATTTCATAACGACCAATTTAAGGTTTAGTCGATTATATTATTTACTTAGATGTAACCCGACTCGACATCCATTTATTCGCAGCTTCAACAGTTTCGTTGCGACTCTCATTCCACAAGTTATATATGTATGTTTATTACTCGAATGACCACACATGTTTTATTATTGTTTAATACTCATTATGCAAGCATGCATTTCAGCCATTTTATCATTCACACGATACTCACATACATATTTTCTTGCTATTGTTAAATACACGTCACACATGCAAATCCCTTTTTAGAGGACAGGGAGTAATAACGCAAAACCTGCATTATTCCTACATGGCAAGAGCATCAACGGCGTTATGCCGTTATTCCCATTTCCAGTACATGAGGCGTTGCCATTTGCGTTGGTATAGCAACGCACGTTATTAGCATTATCTCTAGTTTCAAAAATTCCCCCTTACATTAAAAATGTTACAGTTTGAGGATTAAGAGCGTTGGGAGTTGGTAACTCGCGTGTGCTGGTTTGTGTTTGGGTTTCTGTTTGTGTGTGTGTTTAAGTGTGTGCGAGGGAAGAAGATGAGATCTTTATTTATTTATTTATTTATTTTTTTGCTGTAAACATGGTTACTGGCAAAAAAGTCTTACAAGTCCGCTTGGACTAATCCTTACATGGGCTTAAATAATAATATTGGCTCAAATAATTTAATAACTTTGTAACTTCATTTTTTTTTTCTTTCTGTTATTTTCGTTTTTTATATATATATATTTTTAAATAAAAATGTTATTTGTATATTAATTTGTTGAATGAATATTAGTTAAGGGTTTATTAATGAATAAAATTGTTGAGGGTAAAATTTGTAAAATGAATGAAAAATATTGTTATTAGGTGTTATGATTTCATGGTGTTTTTTGGTGTATGTTATATGGTGTTAAAATGATGTGGTGCTGACATGGCAGTGGTGTTGGTGTTATAACATGTTATTACTCCTTTTGCTCTTAATTATTTGGTTTATTTGATCACACCTCATGCACATGCACGCTCACCCTACCAGGCTATCACTTGACTTGGACAGAAATAATACTACACACCTTAACGAGGCCCTAATAACCCTAGGTCTATCCCTTTTAACAAATCAGATTATCTCACACATGATATACATATAAAACGAAATGCAACCAGGTCTTCACGAAAAATCATAGGACTCGATCGCACGTTAATTAGCCTAGAGTTTTTAGATTTTACGCCTCTTATTCACGATTATATAAGACAGGTTTCTTTTTGGAGTTTGTTTAAGTCGTATATATGGTCTACAAGGGCTGCTAACACGACTTCAAAACAGTCTCAAACACATGATACAAACAGCTTATATAGGGGTGAATAGTGTCAAGATTTCATGCAGATTTCATGATCAGCTTAACAAGACTAAATGATCCACTTTTAAACCAAATTCGAGTCTTAAATAACAACATGTGTCCCTGTGCGTATAAAACCCGATTCAAAGATTTCTGTGATACTTTTATTATGCCGAGCCATAAAATAACAAACCTTCGAGGCAACAAGAATACGCATACACAGGTTCGATTAAATAGATTAGCTAGTCGTTATTTTATGTGAAGTACTCTTGTATGATTTTATGGACCATGTATTCGATATGACAAACAAAACATAATCGAAAAATCAACAAGAGTCGAACAAGAAAGAGTTGTACTGAACAAGGTATGATATCGTTACCCTTGTAGCGCGTGTTAACGAGAAGAGAAGCAAGGAACAAGGAACGAACACAACTGTACCAACCGAAAACTAACCGACAGTCCCCTTCGATCAGCTTATAAACCACGAACCAAGACCCTTCCTTGAACCAGAATTCCCACGTCTAAGGGGGTTGGCAATGCACCACTCACCCCAAATACCTTCACTCACAAACAACCAATCCCCTTATGCCACATCATCCTCCCACTTTTCCCTTCACTCACTCATTTTTTGTTGGCATCACATCACTCACCCTTCACTCACTTTTTTTTTTTTTTTCTTTTTTCTTTTTTCAATTCTATTAAAATTTATTAAAAACTAAAATTCATTAAAATTGAAATAAACATTACATAATATTATTAAAAAACATAAAATACCATTACATAATACTAAAAATCTAATTTTCGTCGTCTTCATCGTCCACCTCGAGGTATGGTAATTGTTGAGAGTGAACATGCTCCATAAGATCAAATCTGACACGAAAATGTGTATCCTCATCTCGTATCTCGCCTAAAGCTGCTTCGTCAAACACCGGTTCAATTGGAGGATCCCGAATATGAACTGGCGAGATTGCGTTACCGGCGTTATGTATAATCATGTTATGCAATATGACACACGTATAAACTATTTTTCTAATTCTTTCTATCGTGTGTGGCCGTAAGGGTCGATTCAGTATACTCCATTTACCCTTGAGAAAACCAAATGCCCGTTCAACATCCTTTCGAGCCGACTCTTGTAATTTCTTGAACTTTTTTTTCTTCGGGTCGGTTGGAAATTTGAACGCTTTAACAAACGTAGACCATGCCGGATATATGCCATCACAAAGATAGTAGCCACGCTTGTACGTATGGCCGTTCACAACAAATGGGCACTTAGGTGCTGTACCATTACGCTCGGTGAGGAATAGCGGAGATTGCATCACAACGTTTATATCGTTGTTTGAACCCGGCGGTCCAAAGAACACGTGTCATATCCACAAATCTTGAGACGCCATTGCCTCCATCATAATCGTGGGGTATTGATGGTCACCCCTTTTATATTGACCCCTCAATTCCATTGGACAATTCCTCCAAACAAAATGTGTGCAATCTAGGCTACCCATTATACCCGGAATGTGATGTCGGGCTTCGTGCGCTTCGTACAAACATGCAACATCATGACTTGTTGGCCTACGTAGAAAATCTCGAGCATATAACTCAATAATAGCATCACAAAAAAATTGAAGGCATTCACGTGAAGTTCTTTGCGCCATTTCCAAATATTCGTCAAACTCATCCGGTGGTGCACCGGTTGCGAGTTGTTTAATGGCAGACGAACATTTTTGTATGGCCGTGAAACTTTTTTTCATTCTAGCATCATAACCTTTCTGAAAATACTCGAATCTAGTCTCAATAGCTCGCGTTATTTTTAAAAATAAACTTTTAGGCATACGATACCTATCTTCAAAAAATTCATCGTCGAATTTTGGATCTTCACAAAAATAATCACGATGCAAACTTTTAGGCATACGATACCATATACTTGCGGTTGAATCGGATGTTTTTTTTTTTTTTTTGGAATCGGCTTTTTTTTTGAATGGATCGGTGGTGTTTGTTTTTTTTTTTATGTTGTGTCTTTGTTTTGCAAAAGTATATATACACAAAAAATAAAAAGTATCCGTTGGTCCCCTTTTAATGCCCCAACGTTCCAAAACTTTATTGCACAACGGCTAGTTTTTGTTCGGTAAGCTTCCCCGAAAATCAACTCCACCGTGCGGTAAGGAGGGGAGGGCGGCGGTGTTCCCGTGCGGTGGGGATGCCGTGCCGTGCCTCCCCACATGTGTTGCCAAGGGCCTAAGCACCACCAGACCCACGAATCGTGGGATTATTTGTAATAAGTATAATTAACATGTACGTATATTACAATAATAAAAATAAGCTTTACTAACTACAAAAGTAACTTCCAGATATATATTAGTAGTAGTTTGCAAAAAGGTTGAAATTTTTTTACTAGTAACATACTAAAGTTGCAAAATGCAAACAGTTTTGAGGTTTTTGTAAAAATTAAGCCTACAAACATAAGACAACTATTTTTAAAAATAAATAAGTCGTCTATCTCTAACCTACTCTCTCACTCACGTGACGACTTTTCTTTAACGTTTACTCTCTCTCCAATAAAGCATCATCTTCTTCGCATCCATCTTCTTCCTCCGGTAATACAATTTCAAGTTTGTTTCTTTTTTTTATCCCAAATCTTTTTAACTAAATCACCGAAACCGGAGTTAACAACAACGACAATACTTGTAGGGGGGCAAAATTACGACACTCACAAAAATCTACGAAAAAATACACTACGCCGGAAAGTTTTGGGGGGGCACGTGCCCACCGTGCCCCCTCCGTAGCTCCGCCTCTGCCCACGATCAAACACCTTCTTTGTACTTGATGTCGAATGAGAAAAAGGCAGGAACGAGTATAGCAGCTGGTTGTGTTTGGTTTAGTGTTTTAGGGATTTCAAAAAGTGTTGTGTGTGTTTAAGAATTTGAGAGATACGGTTTTAATAAAATCGTGTGATGGGAGGAGAACAAAAGGAAAGCACGACATTTAAGGGATTGAGATTGATCCTTAACAAATTAAATTCAATAAATATATTGTCTATTTCCTGGTTGTGATTCGGTTGTGACAGAATATTAGGCCCAAGAGGTTTATTAAACGTGTACACTAGTTATAATGTCTGCGCACGCGCGAGTTTTTTTTTTTTTTTTAAATTTTTGAATCATATATTTTTATTTATTAAAAAACAAATAATTTAATAATTGTTTTGTTTGATTTATACTGTTTAATTATAATTTTTTACTATTAAAGATAATTATTTAAAAATTTTAATCCTATTATTAATTGCATATGGTTATGTAAGTTTTGTAACTTTTATTTATCCTAAGTATTATGGGTTTTACAAGTCACGGAATATTTGAATATTAATATGTTAATAGTTAGGTTATAACTTAATATACGTTTTAGATTTTTCGGGCGTTATATGATCACATATGCATAAACAGGCGTGTTGCGTAACGGGTCAGAATGAGTAACTTTTGGTACGGGTTGAATTGGGTCTTTAATTTTTGTGTTTCCTCTAATTAATATTTGTCGAACTCATCTTTCATATGACTTGATGAGTAAATCGGGTATCTATATGAAACTAAACTGTGATGACGTTGCAACAATGATGGGAAGATCGATGACTTCAATTACCACAGCTAAGATTTTAAGGGGTGTCTAGCAATTTCAGTATTGAAGTGAGTGTAAGGGAACTCATTTTGTTTTCCCACCGACAATACAATTTATATACAGGTTGAATATATGTCATTGTGTTGAATTTAGTTAGCAAACATTGTTGTAGCTATTGTTAGAAAGATACTTTAGTTAAACTTTTCAAGGTCTGAATTTAATGAATATATTTATCTTTAAAAAGTGTAAAAGGTTGTTGTGTCGGAAAGTTATTATTAAAGCAAGTAGAAGCTGATATCATTTCAAATTTGGTTACCACGATGGTGTTTGAATGTCGTGTAAATTTTTATCCTTCACAGATTAGTACACTAACAAACACCGTGCAATAATCAACGCAATTAAATGATGCCCCGCCGCAACGCGGTGAATCGTTGCCCATCTCGTTTCTTAAAACTACAATAAACTTAAAATCTCAACAAACGAGCTTTAAACAAACAACTCAACCTAAAGCTTGAGAATAAACTGGGCCTCAATTAACATGAATAGTAACTGGGCCTCAATTAGGGTTACGTTATAAGTACTAACCTACAACACACCTAAAAATTCAGATGCCTTTTGAGAGAACCAATCGGCTGCCCCATGTCGTTTGAGTTCCGTTGCCGGCATATAACAAATCATCCCTTGGTTTCAACTGTCGTAACAAACTCCTGTTTTGTTTCTACTGAACTCAAGGTCTTACATATTTTTATTTTGTTTAAAATAGCAAAAACAGGTTTTTTATATGGCTGATCCAATGAGATCTTGTGATAATTATTAATACGAGATCTCTATTTCACCCGGCCTAAATTAAAATTTTGAGGTTATATAATGGGGACAGACTTAACAGTTTGTATGTTTCTTGTTTTTTAAACATTGTTTTTGATTCAGGGAGCTGCCCCATATTTCTATATACCTTACATCTAATAAAAACATTTTTTTTTTTTAATTTTTTAAGTTAAAGTTTGTAAAGGAAAAAATATTTGATAAATTTATGTTTTATTTGCTTCACCTTCACATTTTTTCGTATGTCAATACGTTCTTGTGTATGGAAATTTATTAAAAGAAATTATGTTACGTTAAACTTTTATTGTATTTTTGTAATGGATGAATAGTTTTTCCTTCTTTTTAACTTGCTTACATTTATTTGTAACAAATCATTGGAATATTGAAAATATGCAACAATTCATCGAGTATAAAAAACTAGGTTGGTTAATCTTTTTAGAAGTTGTCAATTTTGTTTTGATTGGGTTTTTGGGTCTAAGAATAATTGTTGATCTTTGTGGTTTCGCCAAATTGCAGATTTTGTCCATGATTTGTAAATCTGGCAAATTGCAGATTTTGTCTATTTGGTTTGGAAATTGGAGTTGTTTCTTTGTTGGAAAACCTCTAAATTTTCAATTGATTGTTAAAAAATTGACTGTTTGGTTGGTGAAAATACCGGAAAATTTTCATTAGAAACTGAAAACTACATTTTTTTTAAAATATTTTTGAAAGAATCAAAATTTTTTAAATTTAACTAGAATCTAAGAAAGACCTTTATATCCTATTTTATATTTTCTTTCATTCTTTTAACATCTTGCATTTTTACTTTTTAAAAAATGTCATCTAAACTTGTTATTTAAATTTATAACTCATTTTTTGAAAAAATTGAAATAAAAAAATAAAATAATTTTTTCTACAACTAAACTTATTTTGAATTTTCAGTTTTTTCCTCTTTTCATTTTAAATTTTTTTAGAAACATGTAAAACAAGCCTGAGCAAATGAGATTTTTGTTCAAGTACGTTATCATCTCACTTATGGTATCCGACAATGACACTTTTCACCCTGACATGTAAAACAGCCTGTTCTAGAAGTTATTGAATAGACTTAAACAGATAATGGGGGCTTGAGAGTGAGAATAGCTTTCTTGATTCGGTCAGCAGCGGTCTGTAATGTAGAAAGGGATGCTGCATACGATATCCGGATGCATGTGTCGTCCCCAAATGCATTTCCAGGGACGAGGGCAACCTGAGAATTCATTTGTCGAACATCAAACCTTGCTCACATATAACAACAGGTGATTTCTTAGACTTCTCATTTTACAAATTTTCAAACTTTAGATGTATTTCCTTGACAGAAGGAGAACTCGTTTTAACAAGTGAGTGAGATTTATAACCATTGTGCTCGCACTTTAGCCTCATTGAATAAGGCATGGAAAGTTTGATGCCGTTACTTACTTATGTATGGGTCGGTTTGTTTTACATTCTACATTTAATAGGTAAAACTGGTATGACAAAAAAAGTTAGATTGAAGAGAAAATTTATTGAAGTCTCATGAACGATTTGTTTGTGTATTAAAGCTCCTAAATCATTTATTTGATAAAACTCATAAAAGGATATCTATTGTCAAAATACTGTGAATTATACGCTCATGTTCTAAACAGTACTTAATCATTTATAAAACTTTTAAGATTTTTAGACAAAAAAGTTTGACCCACCCCTACAATTACAAACTGATACTATGTCTTAATCTCACCTTGACATACTTTTAATGTTCTTATAGCATTTTAGCATATAACACACATATAAAGAAAATAAGAATGGACATGTAACGTGCTATTTTCTACCTGACCCTTTTCCAGCAAATACTGACACAGAGACTCCGAATCCGTAATCAAACCGAAGCCATCCACCTTTGTGCCGTAGTAATAGCTGAAATCAACAAAGACGTAGAAAGCACCCTGCAAAATCCAAGTACTAGAACCATGTACTGATGTACTACAGATCACGGGGCAAGTTTGCAAATGCCTAGAATTAAATCGATATATAACACACTAATGTCTATCAACAAAATAGTAATTGTACCTGCGGTTCAAATATTCTCAGACCATCCAATTCCTGAAAAGCTGTGAGCAATATATCACGTCTTTCACGAAATGCTTTGACCATATGTGATACTGCTTCTCCACCAGCATATCCCATTCCTAAAGCGGCAACTGCAGCTTTTTGAGCTATACTACTGGGACCTGATGTGAACTAAATCAACAAAGTATATAGGGACGAGTTAAGTCCTTAATGCAGAAAAAAAATATTGTATTTAACAGTAAATCATATGAAAGATGATCCCAATACATTGATTGCGATAAGAATCACATGGCGGCTACCATAAAAGAGAATGTGAGATAAGATATCGTACCTGACTTTGAATTTTTGAAAAGGCAGCAACAAAATGTTTAGGGCCAGCAATATATCCAAGTCTCCAACCAGTCATTGCAAATGCCTAGAAGGATAGGCAGAAGGTGAACCATGGCTAATAAAGTATTCTAGGAATGATCATCAATAAAGGATACTAAATGATCAAAGAATACACCTCTTGAATGAAATTATCGAGAAATTTATAAACATATTTCTAACGCAACCATATACCTTAGAGAACCCGTTGACGGTGAGGGTCCGTTCCCACATACCAGGCAAAGATGCAAAGCTCGTGTGGGTTGCTGGCTCAAATATTATGTGCTCATATGTTTCATCAGAGAGCACCTAAACAGAAACAACATTGAAGTTCACATTAGTCAAGAACAAGTATCATGAATTAGAAGCTGAGAATTAGTTGTGGTCATTCAATGTACCAAGAGTCTAGGATGCTTTGCAACAACTTGAGCAATCTTGTGAAGCAATTTCTTAGGATAAACCGACCCTGTCGGGTTACATGGAGAGCAAAGAATTAGTAGTCTCGATTTTTCAGTAAGCTTAGATTCAAGAAGCTTTGGATCCAAGAGAAAATTTTCAGAGATGCTTGAAGGAAGGATCACAGGTGTTGCGTCAGCTAGTCTCGCAATTTCTGGGTAACTTACCCAAAATGGTGCTGGAATTATAACCTGAAAAGGGATATAGGTTGCAAGGTATATAAGATGAATCTATGTTGTAAATAATGTAAATGACAATGTTGCAAATGCGTAACAAAAACTATTTTCTCGTAATTATAGATCTAGGTAGTGAATGTAACTTAAGTTTCTAGTATGATCATATTTTATTATCAACTGAAGATCCATTATATACTTAATGTACCTTGCATTAAGCAATAACCACATTCTGCAGTATTCTTCTGAAGTAACTATGTTATTAATATAGGTCACAGTCAAAACACCATTGGCCTAAACTCATCCAACTTTTAAGGAATATCACTAGTGAAATCAATATTCACATATATTTCAAATCTACTATGACATAAATTTAATAGTATATACTTAACACGATCTCAAGCTAAGCATATTCTGAAAATTGCAACATATAAGTAATTGATTGATGATATATAAACCACAGTCTATAACTATAACATTCTTGCTGTAAGTTGGCATATTCATCATAGAAATCCATCTTGATGATTCGAGTGATCATAATCTAATATCGCTTTAAACCCTATGATATGGCGCTATGCCAAATCAAATTCTGACAGTGAACATGTAATTGTCATGTACAATACGAATCATAAACAATAGGACTATAGTATTTTTGTTATTAAATATATCAAAATGAATTCAGAAAAGGTGAATAATACCAACCTCATCTCCTGGGGAACAAACAGCAAGGACTGCTTGTAATGTACTCTGCTTTGCCCCGTTACTAACCACAATCTCATCGGTTGTGTAGGAAATATCGTTCTCCGCTGCATCAAGAAATGAACCAATACATATTAAGAGCTATATACAAGTCTGATTCGTTAAGTAAATAAAGAACATTGTTTTTACATCTCCAAAGATGGAGCTTACCCTTCAGTTTCTTACATATTGCTGTTCGCAGCTCCAGAGTTCCTACATTAGAAGTGTACCTTGTGTGACCTTCACGGATTGCGTTTATTCCAGCCTATGCAATATTGAAAACATCTAAAGATATTAACAGCTATAGCTATGAAAAGAGTGGATTATATATGTAATAGATAATAGATGGATATCATCGATACAGCTACCTCAACAATAACATCCGGGGTGCGGAAATCAGATTCTCCAGCAGATAAGCGAATGACTGGAACACCAGCTTCCTCAAGTGCAATTGCTTGGTCATTTAAGGCCACTGTTTTTGAAGACTTTGCTGAACTGACTCTAGGGCCTAAAGTGGTGTCGAGAGTTATTGGCTTACAGTAGTAGCTTTCATTTACCGCTTCGGAACAAATTTGAGAGGAGTTATGCCATCTTCTGGTCGCGAATGCTCTACCAAGAAATACATGCGGAGCCAAAAGTCGTCATATTCCTATGATATAACTATAGCAAGCATAGATAGATTGCAATAATACCATACTATATTTACATGATTCTGATAAGGGAGAAATGAAGAAAGGTTGTCATGTACTTTACTTTTTTACTTTTACCTTCTAAAAGGGCAAGCACGAGTTACTTAAAAACGTCTAAAAACAGTAAATCTGACCCCAAACAAGGTAACGCACAACGACTTAGAGCACACACAATGGTAACTTGTGTTAAAACTTAACACAGTGTCACGTCAGCGCCACATCAGCTTTAACAACACACAAAAAACACCCACAATCATAACTCAGCTTTAACTCAACTACTTTCATATTCAACCCCTAAACTAAAACTAACAATTCATTTAATAAATCTCATAACATTAAATCTTAAACATTACAATACAAAATATAAAAAAAAAAAACTTAAAATAACAATTACAACGATTAAATTAAACGAAACATAAGAAATTTAAACCATACGAATTACAACAACTTATTCATCGTCTTCGGAGTATTCTGCTTCCTCTTATTGTTATCATTGAAGACGTTTATGCCAAACATGCTCCATAAGGTCTCGTTGGAGTTGAGTATGCATTCCGGAGTCGCTCATTTCCCTTGTCTTGCGATGCTGCGTATCACATCCGTCGATCCACCTTTCTTGCCTCAAATGTGGTGCCGGATCCACCCACATTTTGCCATACTCACGGAGTGTAAATTTTTGATCTTTCAGAATCATGTTATGCAAAATAATGCAGGTATACATGATTCGTTGTATCTTGGCAATTTCCAATGCACGTGCCGGTTGTTGTAGCATACCCCAACGTCCTTGAAGCACACCAAAAGCACGTTCGACATCCTTTCGTGCACTTTCTTGCTTACTTTTAAAATAACTGTGGTTCTCGTTAGTCGTTGCCGAGAAGGATTTGACGAAAGTTGCCCACTATGGGTAAATTCCGTCAGCTAAGTAATACCCCTGTTCATACCTTCTTCCATTTACCATGTAGGGTGGCCTTGGGGATTCGTTAACAAGAATGTCGTCGAACAAGTTAGAGTTATCTAAAACATTAATATCATTATTTGCCCCTGTCATACCAAAAAATGCATGCCAAATCCACAAATCTTGTGAAGCAACAGCTTCAAGCATTATTGTTGGATATCTTTTATCACCCCTACCAAATTGCCCCTGCCAAGCCACCAGACAATTTTTCCACACCCAATGCATGCAATCAATGCTACCAAGCATTCCCGGAAAACCATGTTCACGCTCATGCTTTTCGTAAATACTTTGAATGTCGGACCATGTTGGTTTTCTTAAAAACTCATGCATAAACAAATCCATAACACACATGTTAAAATTATCAAGACAAACACGTGAAGTAGTCTCACCCATTTGCAAATACTCATTGAACACGTCGGGTGAGTTGCCGTATGCCAATTGGCGTATGGAAGATGTACACTTCATTAGAGCACTAATACTCGTTCGACCCGTACAATCGGGTCCTACATTAAAGTATTTAAAATGATCTGGAAGAGGATCGGATTCATAAGATTCAATACCTTTGACTATTTGTAGAAATAGTCTCCGGCTCATACGAAACCATCTACGGAATTTACCTTGCGTATACTTACAACCTTGAACGAAATAGTCGTTTTGCAAACGTTCTTCAGCAAGCTCACGTTCACGATATATGTGGGTACGAGCCACCTGAGGATGAGCTGCTTCTTGTTCTAAGCGTTGCTGATACTCGTTCGCAGCAACCATAAACTATATATCATCTTCGTCATCAATGTCTAACCATCTCCGAGCTAATTCTTATTTTGATTTGGATCCATTGTGAATGAAGAAGGTTTTTTTTTTTTTTTTTTTTTTCTTATAGAGGAAGAGTTGAGAATTAGCAGTGGACGTGTGAAAAAAAATATGTGTTAAGTTGGTATTTATAGTGGTGGGTAAATGATTTTGATTTTTTTTTAAATTTAGAAAATAGCTGTTGTACATGAATTTCAGGGGCTGGATTTGATTTTTTTTTTTTTTTAATATAACGGCTATAATTGTGTCCATTGGAGGGGTAAAACGAATTTTTTTTACACACAACTCATCTTTAACGTGGCGTTAGCCACTTAACTCGCCACGGTAACGTGGCCTTAACGCAAAACCGTGCAGTGGTTAACTCGATGGTAACGCGCGTTAATATGGCCTTAACGCAGGAATCATGTTAACGTTGCGTATGCTCTTATAAATTTTTTGCATAAAAGGGTAAATACACTTTGGCCCAAACAACTAGAAAAATTAGTTGCGTTGTTACGTAAGGCTCTACTTTGCCAGAAGCTGTCATTTGAATACATTTCGGAATAGATAATGACTTAATTTACACTAACACACCAAATATATGTGTTTACGTATGGTACGTCAGGGTTTGGGTGAATGAGATGATGATGATCGTATGTTCAGTTTCCCACGTTCGGTAAGGACCCGGAGATAAGATTGATTATCTTAAGCCGGGGTAACACTCACATACGATGGTTTAATGTGTGCTTTGTGTGTGTAAAAATGGAGAAGATATGGTTTAATGGTTTAATGTGTGTTTTGTGCGTTCGGTAAGCATGCATTTGGGGTTGTATGTGACATGTGGATGATCCAACGGTCCTAGAGGGTGCACGTGGGGTTCATCCTATGGAGGAGACAAGAATGATATGTGGCGTGACATCCTTGGCTTAGGTGGTTATTTGGATCTTTGGCAAGATCTTCACATACTAACGAAATACTTGCGGCACTACCGATGTACGAATGAGATAGCTACACGTGGCATTACCGTATGGAATAAATTCTCAGGCATGTTCATGCCTGGAGCTATCAAGGCAAGAATGTTTGTCTCCGGCCAATGTTTTGCCTGTAAGTGGATTTTCGAGGTGATGTTTACTAGGTTTTCGGTCTTGTGGGCAGGTTATAGCTATATGGGCTTTAGCCATTTAGGCTAAAACCCCTATACGCTATCAATATGTACTTGAATAATTAAATAACTTAACTGAGTTGATTAAAGAACAAAATATATAAAAGCCAGCTAGTCGCAGTCAGGGACAGAACCAGGGGGTTCCCGCGGGGTCCCGGGACACCCGTGGATTTTTCCGATATAGTGTTAATTTTAGAAAAATACATCGATTTTTTCTAAATGAATCTTAAATGCACCCAGTCAATCGAAATATGTTTCTAGTGTTTTTTAGTTAATATACTTACAAAAATTTTGTACAACCGATCATCTTTGGTTTTGATTCTTGTTAGACATTGTAAACCCCGTTCGTATAATGTATTATTCAGCAACAATATATAGAGGTTATATTAGACATAAATGAAACCCTAACGGACCCTAAGCCTACAAACCAAGCTTGGGTTGACTAATTATCTTTAATACTCCCCCGCAGTCCAAGCGACACAACCACGAAAGCTCGAAACTGGAGAAGTAATCGACTAAAACAAGAGTCGACTGGTAATCAACAAACAGAAAATTAAACGTAAAAGTCGACTGGTATAACAACACCAACGATCGGCTATAACCTGTTACACACGACAACCGGTTATTAACAAAAACCAACGATCGACATAAAATGGAGAACGCGTCGACCGGTTATCAAGAAAACCAATGATCGACGAAAAACTAGGGTTTGGAAGAAGCGGTTTTAGGGTTTTGTGGATGATGAAGATTGGTAACAGTGATGTATACATGTGTTTATTTAGGTTGTTTTGATCAACACGTTGATGGACACCACAATAATATATATATATATATATATATATATATATATATATATATATATATATATATATATATATATATATATATATATATATATATATACACACACACACCGAATATGTTAGTCTTCAAATAAAAGAATGTGTCGGCGTGGTTTTTCTGAATGATGATCTCTGTGAATTAAAAAGGGATAATGGGTGTCGGCTAAGATATGACGGGGGTGGCATAGAGGCAGCGGTTTATGGCAGCCGATTAGGTCTTGACATAAAACCTGCTGATACCATATTAGACATTGTAAACCCATTCGTATAATGTATTATTCAACAACAATATATAGAGGTTACATGAGACATAAATGAAACCCTAACGGACCGTAAAACCACAAACCGAGCTTGGGTCGACTAATTATCATTTATAGT
This sequence comes from Artemisia argyi, assembly GCA_030686995.1. NCBI lineage: Eukaryota > Viridiplantae > Streptophyta > Magnoliopsida > Asterales > Asteraceae > Artemisia > Artemisia argyi. The sequence goes on along the minus strand of CM060676.1, from coordinate 35,190,092 downwards.
TCCGTCCCTCAGTGATATGTCAAAGCAAAAGTATGACAGTATTGATAGGCAAACAAGTATGGTATGGTATTAATGTGGTATCCTGTTGGATAATTATGACAACAAACCCGGAGTTCGATCGTGGAATGCTAGATCGCGGGTTGTATCGAGCACAAGTAACAACTTTCAAACGGTACCCGTTGAAGATCAAATAAATGAGAAGAATGACAAGACTACGAAGAAATGAACGATTAGGGGAGACTCCTTAGCCGACCTTTACATGGTTTCCTACCCCCTTATCACTATAAATAGAGGTGGTTGTGTGTGTGTGTGGGGGGGGACTTAATGTAAAAGTTATAACAATAAATATTACTCCAAAAATGAATTTCTTAACTCATGAGTCAACTCAACTCCACAAAACCTAGGAACTAAGCTAAATTAGAAAAGAATAACTTGTCAAGCAAATTTATTTTGATGTTATATCTGATTGTTAAATTATTTGAAATTCAATGGGAATTTGGGTGGTGGTGGGGGGAAATGCAAATATTAACAAGAAATTAGCTTATGGGCTATATAAATAATGAATAAAGCGGGCTGATTAAGGGTGACCCAGCACTCACTAGTCACACTACTAGCTCGGCCCTTGCTTATTGTTAAACTTTAGTCGAGTTCCTTTGTGGTCTTCTGTCCTTGATCGATCTTCAACAGGTTGACTTTGAGGTTGCAGCTTGCTCGATGATTAACGATCTAGTATTCCGTGTTCGATCTTCAGGTTTATTGCGGTTTTGTTCAACATATCCAAATTCTAAAGTGTATAAACGGTGCCCATCATTCTAGTTGAGGGTTCAGGTCCCAACCACGACAAGGTGTACGAGTTTACTGTTAAGAAAATACGAGTAGCATGAGTCATAGGAAGCAAATATATATACCTGAATGACAGATTGCTGTTTATGTGAGAAGAGATGCCATAAATTTGAGCAGCCATGAATTTTCCAAAATGTGTGTGTTTGAATAAAAGCTGAAGCATGCACAAATTTTTGTCGATACCAATTTGGATATAGTCTTTAAGCTATTGTGTTACTTTTGTTAATTAACAAGTTGTCATCTGACTCATCTGTGTCAAATTATTACAGTATATATTTTTTAGTCTTTTAGCATAACTTGTATGTTTTAATCCCAAGTTTTAGATTCCTAGTTTCAATTTATGGATATGGATAGGGATTTATATTTAAAGAATTAAACTTGATATCCAAAATGGCGCTATCCAGAATTCGTCATTCAAATAAGAAACAAAAGAATAGATTAATTAAATTAGTCGGATATAATTTACCACCAAATATATAATATTTGTATATTTTACTAAACATTAAGTATTGCACTTTTTGATAGAGCAAGTGTGGTTCATTTGTCAAAAGTATACTGTATCAATTTCTTTTAAGACCCGCCCGCAGCATGCAGGCATATCCTCCTCTTTAGGATCGCAAGTATGCGTAAGAGATGAAACGGAATAACATAGCATGAAGTCTCTCAAAAAGGTTGAGGGAGATGAAAGAACTTATTCCTGAGCAGAAGTTAAATAGGTTGATTGCCTCATATCGATCATCTACTATATGAAGGTCCAACACCTCCTACTGACATTCATTAAATCTATAGTGCATGCTACTTTTAAACTGTGCCTGATCTCACAACCTATAGAATGTGACTCAGTTAACACAGGCATTTGCTGGAATTCTCGTCACAATTTATGACAAGTTATGATGCAAGCATTCTCAACACGTATATAACAATAGCCTAGTTAAGGACCAAACATTTCCATTTGAGTGTTGCTCATGCAAACTCTTAGCAAGTATTTAAATCATTCATTGTTTGATTATATATGGATCAAGTATCTTGTTGATCATATAAATATGCAAGTGCTCTAGGGAGAAAAATAGTGAAATTACTGAATTTTTGAGTTTCAGTGCAATGATAACCAGGAACTGATACAAGAATCAACTTACATTAACGATAGGAACACTAACACACACGTCACATCACTATTACATGGATAATCTAAAGATACGATAAAATATAATTGAAGCACAATCTCGTTGAATGATCTGTAACAACCGTAGTTGGAGGACTAATAACTTTATATTCATGATTGATGCTACAATTTGACACTGTAGTACGAACATTACAACAGGAGTCGAGAGCAGACCTTCAATTGACTTGATTTCACATATGCATCAATTCCATTTTTAATCCTGTACAACTGACGTTTTGCTGGCTCAGGTGTACTACCAGTCCCAATCCCAATCCCAGTCATCACTTGTAACACCAAAAAGCACAACAATTGTTCCAATAATAGCCTTCAACACAAGATTACATAATTATTAGAGACTATAATTGTAAATAAGAGGCAGGTGTTTAATTACTTCATATGTTTCTTAACAGTCTTGCAGATATAGTCATTTCTTAGAAAATTTGATATCCAATGGAAGCAAAGAGAGATGAGAAGTGAAAATATCTTACAGCAATCAGGCATGCAACATATCCAGGTTTCTCACGGTGATCATATCTGGCACACATTAGAATAAATGCTCCAACATACCAAGGGATAGCCGCCAAGAAGAAACCGATGATGAACCTGCAAGATACATACAGAAAATTTCAGATCAAAAAGACACAACACTTGTCTTAATTGCTTGTCCTCAACACAATCAGTTTGACCATTACGGATGATAACTTGATGAAGTCCAATTACACGCATTTTAACAACAGCCCAATCAAGGGAAATACTTCGAATGAATCTAGAAGTGCAAGTGATTGTTTAATGCATAAACAACAAATAACAAACTTATTAAAAAAAAAAAAAGTAAAAAAAAAAAAATTAAATAAATAATTAACAAACCTCAAAAAAATTGGTTATAATATAAATGAATACCAAAATCCCATTAGAACTTGACTTGCTTGAATTTAACAAGATAAACAACTTACAAGAACCACCCAATACCAATACCACAGCATGAAAGGCGTCTCTGTCTTACAGGTCTACCTTCAGCAACTGCATAACCTGGAACACGATACCCAAATGTAGAACTCATTTAAATATCAAAGACTTTGTATAAACTTAATCTTAATGGAAAATGATATTGAAATTTCAAACATTTTGGGGTAAAACTGGTTAAACCACAAACACTCAAGGTTCACAACAAACAGGGTGTTTGTCTAAAGCTTATTTGATGGGCTTATGAGCTTATTAAAAGTTTCATAAGCTCATAAATTCTTTTATTTGGGCTTATGAGCTTATCCACTCAAACTTATGAGCTTAAACGTATAAGCATATAAGCCCAAAAAAATGAGCTAATCAAATTTTCTTAAGCTCATAAGCTCATCAAAAAAGATTAGACAAACACCCGCGAAGAGTGAATACCTTAAATACTATGGCTATGTTTGGCAACGGGGCTTATGGGTGCTTGGGCTTTTAAAATAAGCCGGCTTATAAAATAAGTCTTGTTTGTCACACGGGCTTATGGAAGATTAGACAAACACCCGCGAAGAGTGAATACCTTAAATACTATGGCTATGTTTGGCAACGGGGCTTATGTGGGCTTGGGCTTTTAAAATAAGCCGACTTATAAAATAAGTCTTGTTTGTCACACGGGCTTATGGAAGCTTTTATAAGCCATAAGCCTCCATAAGCCCAAACCCATAGAAAAGGGCTTATGGAGGCTTATAGCTAGTCAAAATTTTTATGGGCTTGGGCTTATGGAGGCTTATAGCTAGTCAAATTACTTGAATACCCTTCAAAATATAATGACGTAAAAGCTGGAAATATATGTGAATCCCCAGCCCCAGCCCCAGATAGACTTTAATCTTAATTGAAATTTAAATATAGTGAAATTACTAAATTTGTTTGAATACTGAAATTGCTAAATTACCCTTGATCTTATTTCAAGCATAGATCCAGAATATTTGATTAATGTAAATAAGCTACCTTCAATGTAAATATGGAAAACAAATTAGCAAGATCAAGAACATTTGTTTTAATTTTTAAACTCCATTCAAATTTTTTTTGTAGAGGAAAAAATACAATTACAAAGTTACAAAACAAAAAAAAAAAAAAAAAAAAAAAAAAAAAAAAAAAACCCTTCCCACCAACAAAACACTTTTAAACAGGATTTGCAAAGTTACTTTGTACCATCTTTTTGCTTGCACACACACACACTGACACACTTGCCGGAGTTCTTTCCGGAAGTAGTCCGAGTGTGATTGTCTACATCTCACCTCCCCCATACCTCGCTTCGGCGGGATTGGGTATTGTTGTTGTTTTTTTTGAATTACAAAACATTGTGTATGGAGAATTACATGTCAAATTCTCTCCGTCCATAAGTTATTGTCACGGAAAAAGTATAACCGAAAATATTAATTGTTTGCGAAAAAGTTTAATTACATCTTTCCCACCTCAACGCACGGGGTACCTACTATAGTACTATGTAATATAAAGCTCTTATATATCAAGTTTCCATTAGCCACCGGATACTACCTCCACAATTGTTAGATTTAATTACACCAATCATCAACGAGGAAATGTTTTGGGATTTGCTTATTCAAACTGTTTATCCACTTATTGTGAATTTTAGAAACAGATGACTAACTTTGAGTGTTTGGATAGTGAAAACTAATAAAGTAACACTTATCTGATTTAAACTCTAAAATTTGATGATCCATATTTCAAACAATCCATTTTATTTTTGAAAGTTAACTAACTATCTCATAATATATACACCACAAATCTGTCTTACACACATTACTTAAAACCACAACCATTTGCTTGGGATACAAATTCATGATCCATCACAAACATAAGTAGATATAAAAGAACATGAAGAACGAAAAACCTAAACATTTAACATTAACTAACACTACAAAACAAAAAATAAAAACAAAAACAAACAAATCAACATTGTCAATAACATAAATCAAAATAAATAAAGTACTATTATACCTGTAACGGGCTGGTAACCTTGAACGTAAGGATTACCAGTGGCGGTGCCTGGCGGCGGAGCAGGCTGAGGGAAACCGATGACCGGCGGCGGAGGTGGGTAGTTGTTAACGCCTTGAAATGTTCCATAGTGTTGATCTTGACGGTGCTGATCGTACTGCTGATTATAATCTTTATTACCTGATTCACTCATTTTTTATTTTATTTTTTCTTTGTAATAGAATTTGTTGATGTTTTTGTAAGGGTTTTAGTTTTAGTGACCAGATTATTTTTTGTTTGATTTTGAGGTTGTATATACGAACAGAAATAAATATTGAGCAGATAATTCCAATCCAGCTACAGCTAATAGGATAATGACATGTGGATTGTTATTTACGCGTGTCTGTTTTGTTTATGTATCGGTGGTCACATTCGGTTGCTGTTAAACCAATAGGTGCGTTTGGTTCGCTGAAATTTGGTGTAATTTCGTTGTAATTGTAATCTGAATTAAATTACAATTTTGTTTGGTTGGCAGGATAAATGTAATTGTAATTCAAATTACATTATATTGTTTGTTTGTTTTGCAAGATAATGTAATTGAATTACAATCAATTACGTTCAGTGATCTAATACAGATTACATAGCAAACTTGATGGAATGTGTTGAATTACGTTGTAATTCAGATTTTTAAAAGTTAAATACCATTATCTATCTTTCGTTGTTATTATTACTATATTAAAAATATTAATTATTTATTATTATTATTATTATTATTATTAAAATTATTTATTATTATTATTATTATTATTATTATTATTATTATTATTATATTAAAAATATTAATTTATTATTATTATTATTATTATTATTATTATTATTATTTAATAAATAATATTCTTATTACTATTTTTTTATTAGTATTATTATTATTATTATTATTATTATTATTAATGTTTTTCTGAATTACATTACGTTGCGAGTCAACCAAACACAATGACAGATTTCATCAATTACAATTCCAACACATTACAATTACAATACATTCTAATTCTTTGAATTACAATTCATTCAAATTACAATTCCTTCTAAAGATTACAATTCCTTCAAAAACATTCTGTGAACCAAACGCACCCAGTGGAAGGTGTACCGAGTAACTCAACTTACTTATTTGATGCCCACGGGTATCATATCATTTTAAACTATCTTCACAACTAACTTTTATTTACCAACAACTAACCTCAACTTATTTAGGTCTTACCATTTACAACTTTATTTATTTTTATTCATATCATTAAATAAACTAAATTAATTTTATTAATAATTAAAATAAAATACAACATAATAAATATTACACACAATTAAAAATAACGTAACAAAAAAAACGATACGAACTAAAACACATCAATTTATAACGGAACTAATTATTTCTATTTCGTTGAATTTCTTCCCATTGATGTTGTTGTCAAACATGAACGATGAGACATCGTTGAAGCTTTGCGTGTGTGCGTTTATCGTGTAGTTCTTTGGTTTTTCTTCTTTGCACTGCGCAACGTTCAAACCATGTCTTTTGCATATTTGGTAGCGGAGGAATATACATTTCGGTAGCTTTGGATATCGCAAATTTTTGATCTTTCAAAATCATGTTATGCATTATGATGCACGAGTACATGATTCTCCGTAACTTGCCCACAGTAAATTGGCGCGTCGGTTGGGCAATAAAATCTCAACATCCTTGTAGGACACTGATGCGTGTTGTGTCACGTGTAGTATACAGTGATTTTGCCTATTCAAGTTTTACATTTATATTTAGCCGACTTATCCTATAACACACACACTAACGAGCAGTGTACCCGATCAATATGTATATAGTGGTAAGCATAGTGTCGATCACTAAGAGTGGAACGAATTATCTAGTTAATCTAATCAATATTTTAAATATACTAAATTAGATGCAGATACTTTATCCCCCAGGTTAAGTTCGACCTGAACTGATGCAGCTCCCCGCGCTCATGCTGCAGCTCAGCCATCACGGTCAACTTCTCATCAGTAACCTTCTTCGCATGCTCAGTGGCAGCCTCCACCTCTGCCTGCGCCCCAGCCAACTGCGCCTTGAGCAAGGCAATCTCCTGATCTTTTTGAGCAAGAATACCACCTTCACCAACATAACGCGTCTTCAACTGAGCGACCAACTCAGTCTGACGCTCAGCAGCAGCAGCTAGCTCCTCCATCAACTGCTGCGCAGATACCTCCTCAGCTACCTTCATCGTCTCCTCCACGTTCGCATCCAGAGGAGGGACCACGCTTTCAACAAATGCTGCATCACCCTCTGCAGCATGGTCACTACAAGCAAAAGAAAAAGATCAGAGCATATTACGACAAAGAAATACAAAAGAAATGTGGTCATCACTTACAAAAAGGGAGAAGACTTTGACATCTCCTTATCCGCGCCAGTAGCAGACATGTCATCTGCTGCGGATGATTCTTCATTCGTAATAAGATGGCGCCTCCTCTTTGAAGTACCAGCGCCATCAGATGCTCCCTTCCGCTTTAAGCCCTGCGCACTTCCCTCAGGCTCCAGAACCTCCACAGTGTCAGAGGACTCAGTATGCAATTCCTCTACCACGGGAGACGACTCCCCAGTAGAAGGAACGCTCTGCACAGGAGTCACAAGCGCAGCAGCGGGAGGAGAATCCTCAGGACCATCTTGCGCCAACACCGTTGTGTGCCCCGCAGTAGCTTCCAAAATTGGCTCCTCATTGTCCCTAAGAGGGCGCACCCCAACTATCACTTGCTTGGGCTTCTCGAGCTTCACCACAGCAAACAAATCCATTTCTGCGCGACACATGAACAAATAACAAAAACAACTTAGTTATTGAAATTACATATAAAGGAGCACTTACATTATTGAAGCGAAGGTAAAAAAGGACAAGTACCCACCCCGGCCGCTCTCATCGAGGAATGTTGGAACCTCATCAGAACCATGGAAATAATTGCGACTCAGCCCCATATGAACCAAAAACTCCTCAGGGTAGGAGTTAATGGGGATGCGGTTGGCATCAATCGTATCCGCATCCTCCGCGCTATACGAACCGGGTAAAGGGCGCTCATCCCTTGGCAGCGTTCCTTGAGTATAAAACTCAAAAGGCGAGGGAAACACTATATCATCTACCCAGAAATTTTTTTCCCTCTAATCCCTAAGGGAATATACCTTCTCTGTATAACACTGAAGGCGCCCAGAGCGCTTCGCAAAAGTGTTGGGTCACTGAATTCCCCAATCTTCTTCTTACAAGGATTTGAACGTAAAATAACCTAAGTGTAAACAAGTCACTGAGTGAACAGTAACTCAGTGAGTCATCTTCAGGATGCTTAGACCGAGCCTAAGAAGAAAGGTTCTCCATTTAGTGAGGCGGAACTCAGTGAAGTGTGATCTAAGCCAAGAAGAAGGTGATGGGTTCAGTGAGTATGACAATAACTCACTAAACCCCAAGACTCCTCAACAACTTCATGGTACTGAAGACTGATGACTAGAAGACTGAAGTTTTGGCGGGACTGGGCGGGAAAGTTTGATCTGTTTCACTAAAGTGCTTTATCACTTTAAGGTCAAACTTTCCTCAAATGGTTAAAACCAGGCTGTCATCAGAAAGTGCTTTTTGGACTTAACCCAAAGAAGTTTCCCTTGCCAGAGAATAAAATCTATCAAGATTTTATTGAGGAACACTTAGGTCCATTGTATAATAGGGTTGTTCACAATTGTGTATAAATAGGTAGCATAAGAGAGGAGTAAAAGTTGACAAGTTTGTGCAATTAATGCAAAGCATTCACAAACCACTTTTACTCCTCCAAAGAACAGCATAACCCCTGAGATAGCTCAGTGGGTCCTGAAAGTTGTCACTCAACATAGTTTGAGTTTAGTGAGGAGTCAATACCACACTTGTCGTTTTTCAATCCCAAGTGTTATTCCGCAAACACTTGGGTACGATTCTTTTTGATTAACTTCTTATAAAGAATTAAACGTTGAAAAATATTGTCTCTTATATCTACGTTACTTTATTGTTAATCATTTTATACATCTTTGTTTAAAGTCATACAACTTGGTTACTTTAGCTTTGTAGTTATTGTTAACCAAGTAAAAGGGACCAACAAGTGGTATCAGAGCCTCTGATTTGTAAAACTTAAACCTGTTTTCAAAACTTAAGAGTGCTCAAGTTTTTAAAATCAAGATCCCACTATGACTGACATAGATGTTCCCCAACTTGTCGACAAAAAGGGTGGAAGTTATTCAGCAACTGCCCCTCGACTAGAAGTTGGCAAATTTAATAAGTGAAAAAAGCGAATGCTTTGCTACTTAACTGGGATGGAACCATATTACATTAAGTTGATTAATGATGGTCCATATGTCCCAAAAAATGCCCAAGGTTTAATTAAACCTGAAGCTCAGTGGACCCCAGATGAAAGGAGGGTGGTCAATCAAGACTAGCGCCTGAAAAGCATCATTATATCATGCCTTCCTGATGATATAATGGAATCAGTGATCAATTGTCCCACTACCCAGCAGACATGGACTGACCTGGTTCATAGCTATGAAGGGCCTTCTGATACCAAAGAGAATAAAATCATGGACCTGAAGCTTAAATTCAATACCTTCAGGGCCAAGGATTCTGAAAGTCTCTCTGAGACTTATACTCGGTATAAGACCCTCCTGAATGAGCTGACCAATCATGGTGTTATACTGTCAAAACATGAGATCAATGTTGGTTTTGTCAATAGTCTCCCTGAGAAGTGGTTAAACTTCTCTCAGGGATTGAGAAATGCAAACCACATTCAGAACCTTGAGCTCCCTGCCATCTATGGGAAGTTTATCTATGAAGACAATCTTATCACCAGGAGATACCCTGGTAAAGCTCAGGAGACCAAAAAGGCCTTGACAATTTCACCCATATCAACTGCTTTCTATTCAAAAGGTGTTGTGCAGGATTTTCAGGATGGATCTGATGATGAGGTTGACCAAAGAACCAATGAGGAGTACCTAAATGATCTTCAAATTGAATTTCATGAAAGAGCACTCCTTGCTAATTCAAAAAGGTTTTTTAAGAAAAACAAATTCCCTTCTTCAAAAGCAAATGAAAACACTGAGTGTTTTAAATGTGGCAAAATGGGCCATTTTGCTAAAGATTGTTTTTCAAAAACAACCTCAGAACCATCTTTCAAATTTTCAGGAAATAACTCTTTTTCAGGCCCTAGCAAATTTCAACCAAAAATGCTTCAGTCTAGTCAAAGATTTGAAAAAGTCCCTCAAATTGACTTTGAAGCCAAATACAGAAAGGCAAAAGCTAAACTTGCCCTTCTTGAATCATCCTCAACAGTCTCTCAGCCTCCTCAGGCTCCAAAGCCTTCTCAAGCCAAGAACAAAGGGCTTGTTGCTGAAACATATGACTGGGATGAGGTTGAAGTGTCCTCTGATGATGATGAAGTTCACATCAGTGCCCTGATGGCTCTATCAGATGACAACAAACTTGCTTTGGGGAAGAGTCATGCAAGAAATGGTGAATGGGTTAACATCACTATGAGGAAGGTAAATCTTTTACTTTCTATGGATGATAATGATGATTGGAAATCTTACTTAGATTATATTAATGTTGATCTTAAGTATGTTGAAGAGCAAAGACTTAATTTGTTTTCAAAATTTAACAAATTGAGTTTTGAATTAAATCATAGTAGAGATGAACTACTTGCTTTAAAACAAGCCAAGCTTGAAAGTGTTACACTTCAAATTCAAAACTCTGAACTAGTAAAACAAAATCAAGCTCTTCATGAAGAACTTAAGAAAGAAAAGGAAATTATTTGGAAATGGACTCAGAAAAACCCCAAACTTTATGAAACACTGAGTCTCACACCCAGCTCCAAAAAGGCTGGTTTGGGTGATGATCAACTCACTGAAGTTTCTGGGGAGAGTAGTCATTCAACAACTTTTCTGTCAACTAACATACTATCTAGCAAAGAACTTGCTCCTAAACCCAGTGATTGGATTGAAAGAAACAATCCTGATAGTAAAATGCCAAATTTTAATACTGGAAGAATCCTGGAGCCTGAAAGTCAGGCTATCAAGGAGCTGCTAGGAGTCACTGATGAACTTAGTCCTACTAAGTCCATCACTGAGTCTAAGTCTGATTCACCACTCCCTCCACTGAAACAACTTCAGGGAGCTGAACCCAATTCTGACCTTGCACCATTAGTCTATCAACCACATTCTCCCAAAGAGAAATCAGGTTTAGGAAAGACTATACTGAAAAGACCTACTACTGCACCCAATGAACACCAAAAACCTTCAGTACCCACTGAAGTGAAGCATGAAAGCACTGATTCAAAGGTTGATCAGCTTGCTAAACTTGTCAGGATGCTGAGTGAGAAAATTGAGTCTACTGAGAAAAACTCTGACTCAAAATCTACTAAGCCCTCAGTATCCTCAAGTTCTTCCAAACCAAAAACCACACCCAGACCTTCTGGGAGATGTGAACTGTGCAATTATCCAAATCACAGCACTGATAAATGCTACAGAGTCCTGTTTTGCATGATATGCAAACAAGAGGACCACATAACCTGTGATCACATCCCCCACACTGCTTCTTTAAAAGCAAGAGGTCTATACAATAACCAAGGCTATCTGTATGCCACTCCTTCCAAACAAAGACTAAAGGCTAAGCCTTTCTCGCCATGTCCTCACTGTGGTTTCAATTATCATCTTCCTGATGATTGTATGATGAAAAATTGCTGTGACATCTGTGGAGATCCCTCCCATGAAACCAGGGGACATGACAAAGTTATTCAGTCCAGAAGGAAAAACCAAACAAATACTTCACAGTCACCTGAGGCATTAACCTCCACAAAATGTAAGACATGTGGAAGCTCAGGTCACACAACTTCAGACCATGATTCATTAACTGAGTTCAAAAAGTCCCTGAGGACTAAGCCCACTAGAAAGTGGGTCAACAAGAAAAACTAACCCAGTTTACTGTTTGTGCAGAAACACATCAAGGATCCTACTTGGCATCTAGACAGTGGATGCTCCAGAAGTATGACTGGTGTGAAAAGTTTTCTGCACAAATATGTGGAAGAACCAGGACCCAAAGTAGTATTTGGTGATAACTCATCAGCTCCCACTGAAGGTTATGGTTCAATAAACTGCAATGGTATAGTTTTTACAAGAATAGCTTATGTTAATGGTCTCAAGTACAACCTGATAAGTGTTTCTCAACTATGTGATGCCAAATACATAGTTCAGTTTGATGACAAGAGAGGGACCATCTTTAATGCCAATAAGTAAGTTGTGTTGATTGCCCCTAGGAGGGATGATATATATGTCCTTGACATGTCATCCCTGACTCAAAATGGGACTTGTCTATTCTCAAAGGCAAGTGAGACAATCAACTGGCTATGGCATAGGAGACTCTCTCATCTCAACTTCAAAAGCATCAACAACCTGGCCAAACAAAACAAAGTTGTTGGGAATAAAATGCACAAAGTAAAGAGTCTGCCAGAAGAGCCTGCTAGTGATAGTTAAGCCTGCCTCCTCATTTCTGCTGATGTTGAAGATATACTAACAGTACCTTCTGGGTAAGAAGGTACTGCTAGTTAAAGAAGGTCCTGCCAGTATTTACAACAAGTTGTTATATTTTATTTAGAGATATTTAGTAGTATTATTAGTCTTTGTACAAAGTTATACGTTTAGTAGAAGTAGTACAGAAGACTCAGTAGATATAATGGAGTGTTTTACCTTGAAAGGTGTAATATTAGGATAAGATAAGCCTCTATTATATTATATTTAGCAACTTGACCACTTGTACTAAGGGCTCCTTATGCTATAAAAGGAACCCTTAAGACACCTTCTTAGATGTATCTCAGACACATCTAAGACATCTTTCCCATGCATATCTTCCATCTTTAACCTTTTCACGTATCAAAGATTCAAGGTTACACTTGTAATCCTGGTGATAGCTTAGATCACCCGTATTATTTCATCAATAATATTGAATCGTTTTGTGTTATTCTTGTTGTGCTCATTCTCTTTTACTTACTCACCACCTTTGTTCCTTTAGTGTGTTTTAGTAGATTCCGCATGCTAAATCACATCCATTCATAAATATCCCAAAAACATTACTAAGATTAACATCCCAAGTGTTTGAACGAATCCCTTCCCACAAGTGGTATCAGAGCAAGGCTGATATTTACGACATAAAAGAACAAAGCAAAAATGGATGTTGAGCACATGCAAACCAATGTGGCTGCAAAACTTCCATTACTCAAACAGAATGAGTTTGAAATGTGGAGACTGAGGGTTGAACAATACTTCCAAGTGCAAGACTATGCACTTTGGGAGATTATTGAAGAAGGAAACTCATTTAAACCAGCAACCACCACCTCCACAGTAAATGATGCACTTGTCACAACTGTGCAAGTAAACCCAATAACTGCTGAAGAAAGAATTCAAAAGAGAAATGATCTTAAAGCCAGGAGTATGCTTCTCATGTCTATTCTAAATGACCAGCTTCTAGTCTTTAACAAATACAAGTGTGCTAAAACCCTTTTTCAAGCTATTGTGGCTAGATTTGGTGGTAATGATGCCACCAAGAAAACCCAGAAAACACTTTTAAAACAACAGTTTGAAAACTTTTCAGCCACACCAAATGAGTCTTTGGACAGCATGTTCAATATACTACAAAAGCTTTCTAGTCAGTTAGCCATTCATGAAGTGATAATATCTCAAGAAGACTTAAACTCCAAATTTCTTAGAAGTCTACCCTCTGAATGGGCCATGCATGTCATTGTCTGGAAAACAAACCAGATATTGATTCCATGAGTCTCAATGATCTTTACAGCAACTTTAAAATAGTAGAGCATGAACTAAAGAAGTCTACTAGTTCAAGCTCAGGAAATATGGCATTTATGTCATCTCATGGTCCTTCCAAGAAAGTTGATGAAGAAGATGGTAGAGATGAAGGTACTGCCAACACAAATTTTGGTACTGCCAGTACTTCTAGCAGTACCAAAACCATTTTAGATGAAACAATTGGTTGTGCTTTTCTAACATCACAACACAATGGTTCCACATTGACCTTTGAAGATCTTCAAGAGATCAGTGATGATGATCTTGAAGAAATGGACATAAAATGGCAGCTTTCACTTCTTAGCATGAGGGCTAAGAAATATTTGATGAGGACTGGAAAGAAGATTGTCATCAATGGCAATGAACCTGCTGGGTATGACAAGTCTAAAGTGGAGTGCTACAACTGCCACATGAAGGGTTACTACTCAAGAGAATGTAGAAGACCAAAGAAGCAGGGTGATAAGGGAAGAGGTTTTGAGAACAAGAACAGGGGAAACAATGAGAACAAGAGCAAAGAAGTGGACATCACTGAAACAAAAGCTATGGTAGCTATTGATGGGCTGGGTTTTGATTGGAGCTTTATGGGTGAAGAAGAGTCCTCCTCAAATGAAATGGCTTTAATGGCTCTCTCCAATCCTGAGGTACAAATTACAAAATGTTCTGCTACTTGTGAAGTTTTTAAAGAACTAGAAATCTTAAGAAAACTTTATGATGAACTGAAAGAAGAACAAAGAAAAACCCATCAAGATCTAGTTAATCATAAGTGTGGTATGTCCAAACTTGAGAAACAGATAATTCACTTTAGAGAAAATGAACTCACCTTTTCTGACACAAAAGCTATTCTTAATAGAGACATATTTCTTAAAGATGCTGAAATAAACCTGTTAAGAACTGAGTTTGCTAAAGTGAAACAAGCAAAAGATAATATTCAACTAACTGTTACAACATTAGAAAATGCTTCTGCATGTACTAAAAGTATAGTTGAAAATCAAATGAACAAGAAAATTAAATCTGGGATTGGATACAACACATGTCCACCTCCTTACAGAGGTATTCCTTGTCCCCCAGGTTTAGATCTTGCTGAATCAGGTTTACATGAACTCACAAATAAACCACTAAAAAAAGTAAAACCTGTAGAAAATAGTGAACCTTTTGAGAGTACAAGTGATACTTCACTCTCCAAAGAAAAGGTGCTCACTGATAAGAGCTCAGATGTTACATCTATTGAAGGTTGTACATCTGATGACAGTGGAAAAGAGACTGTTTCTAAGAAAGGAAACAAAGTAAGATCAAGCAGTCCTAAAAGTGTAGAAAGTATCACAAAGACTAAAGTTGTTCTAAAAACAGTTGAATGTTGTGCTAAATGTAATAGCAAACCTAGAGGTAGTCAGAGAAATTGGAACAATCTTAAGTCACATCAACTTGGTGATAACTTTGTTTTGTACAATAAGGCATGCTATTACTGTGGTAGTTTTAATCATACTCATGCTTATTGTAACAATTGGGTTTCTGGGAGTACATCAAGGTCTAAAACAAGTAAAACAAACCCCAAAAAAGGTTCTGTGAAATCTAACACACCAAAAGTCAATCATACTGTTAGAACAAATGAGCCTGTTTACCCAAAATTCACTACTAAGGGTGCAAGAAATACTTTCAAACATGCACTAAAAGTTGTGAAAAGTCATATTGAAAGGAATTTTGTGGATAAAACTCATGACTGGAGACCAAAACCAAAAGGTCCTGCTAGACCAAATGGTACTGCCAAATTTGGTACTGTTAGACCAAAAACCACAAAATGTGTCAAAAATGAAAATGCTGTTAAGTCCTCAGCATGTTGGATTTGGAGACCACTCCAACCAAATGGTGCATCAACAGTCCTAAAAAGGTTTGATTACATTGATGCACGAGGCAAACCCAAGTCAGTCATGGCTTGGGTACCCCAAGGAAACTAATATGTGTATACATGTGCAGGAACATTCAAATGATATTGCAGATCAAGGATATGTAGATAGTGGATGTTCAAGGCACATGACAGGCAACATGTCTTACCTCACAGACTTCAAATCATTTGATGGAGGATATGTTACCTTTGGGGGAGGAATCAAAGGAAAGATTACTGGTAAAGGTACAATTAAAACCAGTAAATTAGATTTTGAAAATGTGTACTTTGTGAAAGAACTACAGTTTAATCTCTTAAGTGTCACACAAATGTGTGACACAAAGAACAAAGTTCTTTTTACTAACACTGAATGCATTGTACTTTCTCCTGATTTTAAAATTCCTGATGAAAGTCAGATCCTTCTTAAAATCCCTAGAAAGAACAATATGTACATTGTTGATTTAAAGAACATTGTTCCTAAAGAGAGTTTAACCTGTCTAGTAGCAAAAGCCTCATTGGATGAATCTATGCTTTGGCATAGAAGACTTGGTCATGTAAACTTTAAAACAATCAATACAATTGCAAAATATGATTTGGTTAGAGGTTTACCCAAAAAGATTTTTCAAAATGACCAAACCTGTGTTGATTGTCTAAAAGGCAAACAACATAGAGCTTCTTGTAAGCCAAGACCCATAACTCAATTTCTCAAGCTTTATACATGCTTCATATGGACCTTTTTGGTCCTACTTCTGTGAATAGCTTGAATGGTAAAAGATATTGTCTTGTTGTTACTGATGATTACAGCAGATTCTCTTGGGTTTTCTTTTTAAAAACTAAGGATGAAACAAGTGAGATCCTTAAGTCCTACATTACAGGGATAGAAAACCAAATTGATAAGAAAGTAAAAGTAATTAGATGTGACAATGGGACAAAATTCAAGAATAGAGTTATGGATGACTTTTGCAAAGAAAAAGGAATAAAAAGAGAATATAGTGTAGCTAGAACCCCACAGCAAAATGGAGTAGCAGAAAGGAAAAATAGAACACTTATAGAGGCTGCTAGAACAATGCTAGTAGATTCTAAGTTGCTTGTTTCATTTTGGGCTGAAGCAGTAAGTACTGCTTGTTATGTACAGAATAGGGTTCTTGTGATTAAACCTCATAGAAAGACTCCTTATGAACTTTTGTTTGGTAGAACACCATCTCTAAGTTTTATGAGACCTTTTGGATGTCATGTCACTATTCTCAATACCAAAGATCATCTAGGAAAGTTTGAAGGAAAAGCTGATGAAGGCTACATGATAGGGTATTCTTTGCAAAGTAAGGCCTATAGGGTGTACAATAAATGCACTAGGCTAGTGGAAGAAAACCTGCACATAGAGTTTCAAGAGAAACTACCAAATGTTGCAGGCATTGGACCAGATTGGTGTTTTGACATTGATAAGCTTTCAGAATCTATGAATTATGTGCCTGTCACAGGTACAAATACTAATGATAATGCAGGTCATGAAGACAATGTTGAAAGATCTGAGGATCAAGATTACATCTTGATGCCAATTTGGACAGGATTGGATTCATCTTCAAGTCTTGGAGAGCCTTCAAATTCTACAAATGAAGGTGTTGAAGATGATCATGGAACTCAAGATCAAGGGAATCAAGAAAATTCTGAAAATGAAAATGGTACTGCCAATTCACAAGATGGTACTGCCAGTTCAACAGATGGTACTGCCAGTTCACAAATTGGTCCTGCTGAACCATTAAATGTTCTATCAGATGATTCCTTACCAGAAGATGCAGGGATTGGAAACCTTCCAATTTCCTATGATGTTCCTACAACACACAACCCATGAATTCTCAAAGATCACTCCATTGATAATGTGATTGGCAGCATTGATTCTGGTGTTAAAACAAGAACTCAAGTCTTATCTTCAGACAAAAATGGGTTTGTCCTAGCTGTGTATGAAGAAAAGAACCATGAAGTTGCCCACATATGCCTTTTTTCATGCTTTCTCTCTCAAGTAGAACCCAAAAACATTACAAAAGCCTTAGATGACTCAAGCTGGGTTGAAGCAATGCAAGAAGAGCTACTTCAATTCAAACTGCAGAAGGTTTGGGTACTGGTTGATTTACCCAAAGGTTACAGGGCAATTGGAACCAAATGGGTTTTCAGAAATAAGAAAGATGAAAGGGGAATAGTGATAAAAAACAAAGCCAGATTGGTGGCCCAAGGGTATACTCAAGAAGAAGGAGTGGACTATGAAGAAGTTTTTGCTCCAGTTGCAAGAATTGAAGCAATTAGGCTATTCTTGGCCTATGCTTCTTTCATAGGCTTCACTGTCTACCAAATGGATGTCAAAAGTGCCTTTTTATATGGTACTATTGAAGAAGAGGTGTATGTTTCTCAACCTCCAAGCTTCATTGATGCAGAATATCCAGACAAGGTGAACAAGGTTACCAAAGCTCTTTATGATCTACACCAAGCTCCCAGGGCATGGTATGAAACATTGGTTTTCTATTTATTGGAAAATGGATTTCAAAGAGGCAAGATTGATCCAACTTTGTTCATCAAAAGAACCAAGAAAGATATCTTGCTGGTGCAGATTTATGTTGATGACATTATCTTTGGATCCACAAATCAGGAATTGTGTGTAGAGTTTGAAAAACTTATGCATAGTAAGTTTGAAATGAGTTCCATGGGGGAACTTACTTTCTTTCTAGGTCTCCAAGTGAAACAATCAAAAGAAGGCATATTTATCAGCCAAGATAAGTATGTAGCAGAGATCCTAAGGAAATTTGGGTTTGCAGATTCAAAGGTTGCAAGTACTCCAATGGATCCAGAAAAGGGGTTACTCAAAGATGCTGAAGGTGAAGATGTTGATGTGCACAACTACAGATCAATGATTGGGTCCCTAATGTACCTTACATCATCAAGACCAGATATCATGTTCTCAGTATGTGTATGTGCAAGGTTTCAAGTCAATCCAAAAGTTTCTCATCTCACAGCAGTCAAAAGAATCTTCAGATACCTCAAGGGCCAGCCAAAGTTGGGTCTATGGTATCCAAGGGAATCATCTTTTGATTTGGTAGCTTATTCAGATAGTGACTATGCTGGTGCAACCCTAGACAGAAAATCCACAACTAGTGGATGTCAATTTCTTGGCTGCAGACTCATATCATGGCAATGCAAGAAGCAAACAATGGTGGCAAATTCTACAACTGAAGTAGAATATGTTGCAAGTGCAAGTTGTTGTGGACAAGTTCTTTGGATCCAGAATCAATTGCTTGACTATGGGTACAATTTTCTTAACACCATTATTTACATTGACAACAGCAGTACTATTTGTATCATTAAAAATCCAGTTCAACATTCAAAAACAAAACACATTGAAATCAGACACCATTTCATAAGAGATTGCAATGAGAAAAGGTTAATACAAGTTGTCAAAATTGATTCTGAAAATAATTTTGCAGACCTTCTCACCAAAGCTTTTGATTTAGGTAGGTTTAAATACTCGGTAGTAGGTATTGGTATGATAAATCTTTGAAAAACATGTGTTTTGTATATAAATAAACAAGTTCTGGCTTCTAAACTTGGTACTGCTAGTTAGTCATAAGGTACTGTCAGTACATAATTGGTACTGTTAGTTCAAAGTTTGCTCTATTTTTACTCATCTTGATGTTTAAATGTTAACAATGCTATAAAACAAGTGCTTTGCACTCTGTTTCTTTTGGTTTACAACTAACCATTTCAGGTTACTCAAGCTTGCTAACACAATCAGGATATGGAAATGGTAATCAGTTCACCAAGTTTTTCAAAAACTTTAAGAACTGGCTAGTCCAAAGCAAACGGCTCTTGGTAAAGACTTCTCAAATCCGTTGATAGCTGATAGTTTGCTAAAAACTATAAGGTAATCAGTTCACCTAGTTTCAAAATCTTAAACGAACTGAATAGTCCAAAGCAAACGGCTCTTGGTAAAGACTTATCAAATCCGTTGATAGCTGATAGTTTGCTAAAAAGTACAAGGGATATTTTCTAAAATTTCAAAGGGACTGCCAAGTTTTATTTCAAAACAAGGTACTGGTAGTTCAAATTTTAGTACTGGTAGAGTAAAATGGTACTGCTACATAGCCGTTGAGTCTGTCAGGTTAAAATATAGCCATTGTCTTTAAAGGGTATTTTCGTGAATTAATCATGTTTTCCTTGAATTAAGGATATAGTTATTATAATAAAAGATCTTTTTGACCGCCTCTTCAATTACTTATCCATATCTTTTATAGTTGGTCAAAAGTCATTTTTCTCATAATCAATCCTTATCACAATTCACACTTACCTTTCATCTTCTACCAGTACAACAATAAAATCCCACCATCAAAATCAAAATTTTCATCAAACATGGCTCGTCTAAGTTTTGTCAAACGCCACAACCAATTAGCATTTCTGGAAAAGTCTGATGACAATGAAACTTTCCATCAAGCAGTGGATTTTCCAAACAATTCTTATGTCAGGTTTGCTTTACTCGTGAATCCCACTATTTTTGAATCTCAAATTTCACAATTTTGGCAAACTGCTAAAGTTAACACTCTTAAGGATGGGATTCCAGAGTTAATGGTCAAAGTGGATGGTAGAACATTGACTTTTACCGAATCATCCATTAGAAGACACCTTCGTTTGGATGATTCAGATGGCATTAGTCAACTACCTGATACTAAAATATTTGAAAATTTGACAAAAATGGGGTATAATGTAACTTCTACAAAGCTTACATTTCTTAAAAAGCATTTTACCCCTCAATGGAGATTTTTGATTCACACCATCCTTCATTGTTTAAGCCAAAAGAAAACCTCATGGAAGCAATTTAGTGGTAACTTGGCTGCAGCTCTCATTTGCCTGGCAACAAACAAGAAATTCAACTTTTCAAAATATATTTTTGAAGGAATGGTTAAAAATGTGGACAGTGAAACAAAGTTTTTGATGTACCCAAGGTTCATTCAGTGCCTCATCAACAAATCCAAACCTTTGTTACTTCCCCCAAATAAACCTTTTAAGACTCCCAAACTTACACACAAGGTGTTTTCAAACATGAAAATTGGTTTTCAAGGAGAAGAAGTACCACTTTTTGAGGAAATGTTACCACAACAGTCTGAAGAACCATCAACATCATCTGATCATTCATCACCACATCCATCGCCAGTACCATCCCACTCAGCAACAGTACCATCAGTCACACCATCATCATCAGTACCATTACCATCTCATCAACAAACACAAACACCATCAGCAACATCACCATCATTATCACATCATAACTCACCACCACAATCTCCTCCACAACAAAGTTTAGATGCTCAGACTATCAAGGAATTAAAGGAGCAAGTGCAGCACTTGCAAACTTCACTTGAAAGTCAAAACAAACATTTTACAGAGATCAACACCAAGTTAATTAAGAGGGTTGAGAAATTAGAGTTGAAGGTGAAATTGTTGAAGGGTAAAGGAACATCTCAGTTGGTTGTTTCTAGTTCCTCAAGTTCAGATGCAGAGGGTTTGGGTCTCTCTTCCAAAAAGGGGAGGATGGGTAGTTCTAAAAATGAAGAAGAAATATTTCAGTTTCATGAAGGAGCTCAAGTGATTGATGAGGAGCCTGCTATTCAAGTAACAGAGCCTGCTACTCAAGAAAAAGAACCTGTTAGCTTGAAAGATACTGCTGAAAAAGATGCTGCTGAAGTAGAGCAAGATACTGCTGAAACAGAGCTAGAGCCTGCTGGGATTCAGAGGTTATTAGCTATGAATTTAAAAGGTTCTGATCAAGTGTCCTACAAAAGAAAGAGAGGAGCACAGCCTCAGGGGAGGTTTCTTGTTTCTGATGAACAATCAGCTGCTCCAAGTCCAGTATCATCACCAAAAGACAAGGGCAAGAAAATCTTAGTTGAAGATGAACCAAAGCCTAAAAAGATGAAGCAGAAAGAGCAAGCACAGTTGGCTGTAGATGAAAAATTGTCCAAACAACTTCATGAAGAAGAAGTCATAAGGGCTGAGGAAGAATCAAGAATGCTGCAAGAAAAGTTTGATGCTCAGTTGCAGTACATCATTTCCATTGATCCAATTGTAAGAGGTGAAGCTTACACTCTGGTATGTGATGAATCCCTTAGCTCAGATGAAATGACAATCAAGCTCAATGATTTCATCACCAAGAAATACAATCAAGAGGCATTGGATGATGTCTATCAGCAGATTCAGAAAAATCAGAAGAAAGGATTTAAAATGCCACATTCTGAAGCAGATCAGAAGAAGTTTTTCAAGATTTATCTAAAAAGAGAAGTGAACATGAAAGAACATCAACTCAAAAGTAAATCTTTTGATGAATTGAAGCTTCTATACTTAGAGGCTTACAGAAGAAACAAAACTAGTTTTCTCATGGATACTCAAAAGTCTTTCAAAGGAAGAAAAGATGATTAGAAGGAACAAAAAGAGAAAGCAGAATTGCCTCCTGTTCAGTCAAGAGAAATGGTTGTCCATGGTCCACAAATTGTTTTTGCTGAACCCCTTCATGCAAGGCATCCAGTCATAGATTGGGAAATCTACAATGATAAGTTTGGCAAAGCATGGAAGATAACAAGAGTTGGAAACAAGGTTTAGATTTTCAAGAACTTTGAAAATCTACTTAGAGCATGTAGCAGAATGGATTTAGATGAATTATGGGTATTAGTTCAAGAGAAGCTGAAAACCAAGTACAAGCCAGATGCAAAGGAGCAAGAGCTATGGGTTGAGTTCAGCAGATTGTATGATCCAAATCCTACTGATACTCATTGGAAATTTCCTTATTATGATTTATCTGTTACATAGGAATACTTCAGCATGAGTCATGTTCATCATCTTTCCACTCAGAGTGGAATAGAGATCTTTATGCTAGGTGAGAAGGAGTATCCTTTAAGCTATAAAGTATTATCAGTCTTAATCTCCAATAAGCTTTTGTGTGAAGAGGAAACTGATGCAGTCAAAAGATTGAAGAAAAGCATACTTGATCAGTATGAAAACCTAAGGAGAAAGAAATAAGGTTTTTGGAAGAGTTCCCTCAAATCCTCAAGGTATGAATTTTATTCACAAAGAAACTTGGTTATTTTAAAAGGGAATAACAAGTTTAGGGGAGGATTGTTGGGAATAAAATGCACAAAGTAAAGAGTCTGCCAGAAGAGCCTGCTAGTGATAGTTAAGCCTGCCTCCCCATTTCTGCTGATGTTGAAGATATACTAACAGTACCTTCTGGGTAAGAAGGTACTGCTAGTTAAAGAAGGTCCTGCCAGTATTTACAACAAGTTGTTATATTTTATTTAGAGATATTTAGTTGTATTATTAGTCTTTGTACAAAGTTATACGTTTAGTAGAAGTAGTACAGAAGACTCAGTAGATATAATGGAGTGTTTTACCTTGAAAGGTGTAATATTAGGATAAGATAAGCCTCTATTATATTATATTTAGCAACTTGACCACTTGTACTAAGGGCTCCTTATGCTATAAAAGGAACCCTTAAGACACCTTCTTAGATGTATCTCAGACACATCTCTTACACCTCTAAGACATCTTTCCCATGCATATCTTCCATCTTTAACCTTTTCACGCATCAAAGATTCAAGGTTACACTTGTAATCCTGGTGATTGTTTAGATCACCCGTATTATTTCATCAATAATATTGAATCGTTTTGTGTTATTCTTGTTGTGCTCATTCTCTTTTACTTACTCACCACCTTTGTTCCTTTAGTGTGTTTTAGTAGATTCTGCATGCTAAATCACATCCATTCATAAATATCCCAAACACATTACTAAGATTAACATCCCAAGTGTTTGAACGAATCCCTTCCCACAAAAGTTCTGGGCCTTCCATCCCTGGTGTATACCAAAGACAAGCCTTGTTCTGCTTGTGAAAAAGGAAAACACCACAGGGCATCATTCAAAACCAAACAAACCTTTTCCATCAAAAGCTGCCTACATCTTCTTCATATGGACCTTTTTGGACCTGTCAGTCCAATGTCCATTCACCATGAGAAGTATACTCTGGTCATAGTGGATGAATACTCAAGATATACTTGGGTTTACTTCCTGACCAAAAAGAGTCAGGCAGCTGAAACCATCATGTCTTTTGTCAGGAACATTGAAAATCAAAATGATGTCAAAGTTAAACAGATCAGGACTGACAATGGCACTGAATTCAAAAACCAAGACCTTGAGTGTTTTTGTGATGAGAAAGGAATTTCTCAAAATTTCACTTCTCCCTATACTCCTGAACAAAATGGAGTAGCTGAAGGAGAAATAGAACACTCATTGAGGCAGCAAGAACAATGTTAAATGGCTCAGTCCTCTCAAAACATTTTTGGACTGAGGCAGTTAAAACAGCCTGCTACACTCAAAATAGGTCAATCATTGTGAAAAGGCACAATAAGACTCCTTATGAGATATTCAAAGGAAGGATTCCTGACATCAGCTACTTTCATGTATTTGGGTGTCCTGTGTTTATACATAATCACAAGGATCACTTGGGTAAATTTGATGCCAAAGCTGATGATGGATACTTCCTGGGATATTCCATGGTTTCTAAAGCCTTCAGGGTGTTCAACACTAGGAGACAGCAAACTGAGGAAACTTATCACATTACTGTTGATGAGAGCACTGAATCCATCAGGTTCTCAAATTCCTCAGTTGAAGAAATTGGTATTGATGACTCATCAAGATATCCTCCTGATGAGTATCATCCTGAGAACAATCCCTTAACAAAATACCAAGCTAATGCTGATGTCTCCTATTACATCATCCCTCATAACCTACCCCAACCACCCATCAGTGAGTTCATTGAAACTCAGCATGTCTCCAATGAGACTGCAACCACTGAACAAACTGTTCAGGATCCTTCATAACAGATTGTTCCTACAGAAGTCACTGAAGCACATAATGATGAGTCACCTCATGTTCCTGAGTCTGAACCTAATCAGGCTCCTTCAAGCTCAAATTCATATCCCAAACCTCAGGATAGCTGGACTAGATCCAAAATCATTGAGCTTGTGAACATCATTGGTGAACCCACTGAAGGCATGCTCACAAGAAGCAAGGCTGCTAAACTCAAGGCCGCCACTGCCAATATATGTCTTTATGCTGACTATCTATCAGAGATTGAGCCAAAAAATGTCAAAGAAGCCCTGACTTATGAAAGTTGGGTTCAGGCCATGAGAGATGAATTGGAACAATTTGACAGAAATGATGTCATGACCCTTGTTGAATGCCCCCAGGGTGTTTTAATCATTGGTATGAAATGGGTCTTTAAAAACAAGACCGATGAGAATGGCACAGTCATCAAAAACAAAGCAAGACTTGTTGCCAAAGGATATAATCAACAGGAAGGTATATACTATGAGGAAACCTTTGCACCTGTTGCTAGAATGGAAGCCATCAGGATCTTCCTTGCCTATGCAACTTACATGAACTTTAAAGTTTACCAAATGGATGTTAAAAGTGCATTCCTGAATGGTAACATCAAAGAAGATGTTTATGTGCAACAGCCTCCTGGTTTCGAAAGTAGTGAATACCCCAGCCATGTCTACAAGCTTAACAAAGCCCTTTATGGACTGAAACAAGCACCCAGGGCATGGTATGAAACTCTTTCAGCCTTCCTAATCCAAAACAAGTTTGTTAGAGGAAAGATTGACAACACACTGTTCATCTACAGAACAAAGAATGATGTCATTCTTGTCCAAGTATATGTTGATGACATCATCTTTGGCTCAACAAGTTACAAACTTTGCAAACAGTTTGAGAAACTGATGACCACAAAGTTTGAAATGAGCATGATGGGTGAACTCACATACTTTCTTGGACTCCAAATTAAACAAACTGAAAAAGGAATATCCATTTGCCAAGAAAAATACCTCAGGAACCTACTGAAGAAGTATGAGCTCACTGACTGCTCCTCAGTAAAGACTCCTATGGTTCCTTCAAACAACCTTGGCCCTGATCTCACTGGAAAATCAGTGAATCAAACCCAATACAGAGGAATGATTGGCTCCCTGATGTACTTACTTGCCTCAAGGCCTGATATCCAATTCTCAGTCTGCCTATGTGCAAGATACCAGGCTGACCCTAAAGAATCACATCTCACTGCTGTCAAGAGAATCATCAGGTACCTGAAGGGTACTCCAAACCTTGGTTTGTATTACCCAAAATGTTCAGGATTTGATCTCAAAGGGTACAATGACTCTGACTATGCAGGATGTAATATGGATAGGAAAAGTACTTCAGGATCCTGCCAATTTCTTGGTGGTAAACTTGTGTGTTGGAGTACAAAGAAACAACAGTCAGTGGCCATGTCCTCAGCTGAAGCTGAATATATGGCTGCTGCAGGATGTTATGCAAATGTACTATGGATGAAGAGCCAACTGAGTGACTATGGCATTCAGTATAAGATGGTACCTATCTTTTGTGATAATACAAGTGCCATAGCCATCTCAAACAATCCAGTACTTCATCAAAGAACCAAACACATTGACATCAGATACCACTTCATCAGGGACCACATCACTAATGGAGAAATTGAACTACATTTCATCCCCACTGAATATCAGCTAGCTGATATCTTCACAAAACCTTTGGATGAACCCACTTTCACAAGATTGAAAGCTGAATTGGGCATGTTGGACATAGAATCAGGAAACTGATCAAAAGTGTTCCAACCTGATGTAAATTCTCTAGGTCCCTGATCACACCCTTCCTGAAAACTCATTTTTTTCGAATGAAAATTCATTCAGGGGGCTCAGGATGAAAAATGGCATTGAATACCCTAACTAAATGCTCTAAGTACATAGTTAGTTAATGTCTCAGGTAGGTAACTGAATCCTATTAAATATAGGAATATATGTCACTTACACAA
The DNA here is from genome assembly GCA_030686995.1 of Artemisia argyi. Taxonomy (NCBI): domain Eukaryota; kingdom Viridiplantae; phylum Streptophyta; class Magnoliopsida; order Asterales; family Asteraceae; genus Artemisia; species Artemisia argyi. Next base: position 35,163,480 of record CM060676.1, on the reverse strand, counting down.
CTGGCATCTACTCCTTGGGCCCCCACATCTCTCTCACCAAACACCACTGAGCATTAAATGCTCCCTCACACACAAAAGTTGTGATGATTTTCTCTCTGCAAAAGTGCATTATTTGCAGAGCCTCACAACTGTTCACCTATGATGTGAGAGAAAATAGGGGTAATGGAAATCATGATATTTAATGCGGATTTCAAACCAATATTATTATGCCGCTTCGGTTGAATAATTTAAACCTTTGGTATCCGCAATATCACTACCCTAATTCTCACCCTATAAATACCCCCACAAAGAAGAACACACACACGCTTTAAAAATCTTAACAAAACTCTTGCAAAATTATTTCAAGAATTCTTGCTTTCAAAATCTGTGTGTGCTTCTTCTTTATTCAAAAACCAGACCTTTTTATCAAACTAAAATGGCATCTTCAAAGGTCATAAAATACGCACCCAATGTGGAATTCCAAATGGAAAGCGTAGACCTCACCAAAAACAATGTGGTGGTGAACTTTGCCTACCCTGAAGGGTTCCCTGAATACAGGGATGTGGTGAAGTTCCTACAAAACTGTTTTCTCACCACCACATTCACAAAGACCCCCTCAGTCATCTATCATGACTACTTGAGGGAATTTTGGTGCACAACGGTGGTTGAAAACCCTGATGTGCCAAAGGAGGCCAAAATCAAGTTCTCAGTGAAGAATGGGACTAAGTCCCTTACTCTTGACTACAAAACCTTTGTCAAAGCCACTGGCCTTGACTACACTGAGACTTTTGTAGCCCCACCTACTGAAGAGGAAGTTAAATAACTCCTCTTAGAACTAGGGCCCTATGATAAACATCATTGATGAGTGCTCAAACAATCATCATTTTTGGTCTAATCTGAACTGCAAAACATACAAAAACACTCAGTAATGCATCAAAATACTGAAAATATTTCAAAATCGTGTTTTATATGTTTTAGATGCAAAATGAGCAAAAACAAATGAAAAACGCACAAAGTTTGCAAAATTAGCAGTTTCAGTCCCCCAACTTTCATAAAATTACAAATCTAGTCCCTGGATATTCAAAATATGGAAAATTATCACCAAAGGTCATTTTGAAATCATAAAATGTCATATTTAGTCCTTTGGTGAAAAATTGGAAAAGTTATGGAAATTTACAGTTTAGTCCCTGGAGTTACAGATTTTGGCAGATTTGGTCCCTGTTGGGATAATTTTGAATGAAAAATCAATTTTAATCCTTGGAAGTTCAAAAATGTTCAAATTTGGTCCTTGGATAAAAGTTTTTCACTATTTGACAAAAATGACCCCTAAACTTTCACATTTTGCAATTTTGGTCCTCGGGGTTTCAAATTTTAGAAATTTATAACTTTGGTCTTGGTGTTAATCACATGTGGCAAATTAAGGTCCTTATGGGTATTTTTAGAGAATTACAAAATCAGTCCCTACGTTTCATTAAATTACAAAATTGGTCCTTGTGGTTTCTTGCTAACATAACAAACGGACCCTTGTCATTTATTTACCCAACAAACAATAACCCACTACCCATTTAATCTAACCCAAATAACAAACCCATCACCCCACAGCCCACTAAGCCTATTACCCTTTTAATAACACCCCCGTCTTTGACCACAGTCAAACCAAACAACCCCAGGTTACTATTCATCATCCTTAACCTCTCACCATTACCCCCTTAATTTCAGTAACCTTGCCCCCCCTCCTCCAAAGTCTCACCAAATCTTCACATACATCCCCCCTCTTCATTAAATGCACCAACTATCCCACCAAACACCACTAACCTGCCCCAATCCCATTTCGCGCCAAAAAGTTTTTAAACGGATGAGATTGAACCAAGCCATCCAACGGCTCTAAAAGAAGTGGGAAAGTCATGAGAGACTCCAAGGTCTATAAAAAGTCAAGAAAAGAGAAGAAAAAGGGAGTAGTTAGTTAATGTAGTTTTTAGTGTAGAATAGTATGTCGTTAATGATGTAATTTCCATTTTATGTTGTAAAATTCAGTTTCAAATTGTGATTCCTAGTTCCCAGAGTACTTTAAACTTATTTTCATTATCAAATTAAGTCATCTTGTTCCAATTCCAACTTTTGCAATTTTAACTTGAAAATCTCAATTTATCTTGTTTGTTGTAAAGGTTGTTGTTTAATGTTCTTTTGGGCTCACCCAAGCTTCCTGATAAGTTTCTTGTTGATTAGAAAGCATTTATACTGAGTTTAGTGAGAAATAAAAAAGGGTACTCAAAAATTCCAATGAAAAAGTAAAAATAAAAATTCAGTGAAGAAGGTAAATCAGGGTTGAAGTATGCTTCATTTTGGAATTTCATGAGTTTAGAATCTCAAGGGTGGATGTTAGGATGAGTGTGGGATCCTTTGTTCTTGGTTTCTGGATCACTCAAACATTTGTAAGCATTTTCAAGCTTTTTGTCATTTAGAGTGTAGAGTAGCTTCTGTTAGCTTAACTATGTTTCTTTATGCTTCTTGGTTATGGTTATGTGAGATTGACCCTTAGTATGCATCATTTGTTCTCTAATGATTTTAGTTGCTCAGTTGTTCATTTTTCACTGCCAAGTTAGCTTAACATAGATTAGGGGTGTTTAACTGCTATCTTTGGTATTTTAATGTTCATTTCAGTTTATAACATCACCACATGCTCTCAAGATTCAATTATATGGTCTAAATCTGTAACATCCTTTGAAAATCTTAAAATCACTCCCATAAGGGAGTGTTTGGATCATAACTGTTAACTGAGTCCTAGTGGTTTGTGGGTGGTGTTTTTGGCTTAGATATATTAGTTCAGGTCCATGTAGTCTAGTTAAATAATAAAATCAAGTTTTAGCTCACTCAAAAGTCAAAATCAAGGTAATCACCTCCCAACAGTCCACTGTTGGGTTTTTAGAGTCCTAAGTCACTTATGTAGTTGCATTCTTAGTTAGGATAGTCTATTTCACTTTCATATTTACATAATATTACATCTAAAATCAGTAGGAGTCATTTGAATTTCATTTTAGTCAAACCTAGTTCATTTTCTTAAAAGTCAACTTTGCCCATTTTCAGAAAACCCAAAATTTCAAGGAATTCTTGTGATTTATTTGAGTTGATTTAGATCTTGGAACTTGCTTATACTTGTTGTGTCCTAGCTTAACTTCATTGTCATCATGTTATTGCAATTTTACCATTTTTTCTCTGGGATCTACAGCCACCCAAAGTAGGCTGCAGGGCAGCCACACACCCTGCATCAGCAGGTACCACCCCAAACACCACCATTTGGTGGTGGTTTTCCAGCCAACCCAGTGGGCCCCAGGCCACCAATTTAGCTTCCTTCCACCCCCTCCTACCAGGTTACATAAGTTGACCACTTGCTTGACCTAGAACCTTGTGGACCCCACATAATTCTAGCCATCAAGTTCTGTCCCCTTTTCAGTTCCAAGCAAGGTTCCCAAAGTGCTTATTTTGTGCTTATAGCTTATTCAGGGGTCACCCTTAGCTTTTTCTTGCTTAAAAATGTTCTAATAAATTAGTTGGGCCAGATTTTACCATTGTGGGCCCCACCCTTGGTCATTTTAGCTTATTTTGCACATTGGTCAACTTTGGTCAACTGTTGACCATTTTAGCTTATTCTGTGCTTATTTTTAGCTTCTAAAAAGTTTGTTTTTACAAAAGTTCTTCATTTTTAGTTGTAAAATAAGTTTCCATAAGAAAAACCAAGAAAAACCAATTTAAATTTAAGTGATAGTTTCTATTTAATTTTCTTTAATTTTAATTTTCATTTTTAAATTTTTATTAAGTACTTAGCTTTTTTATATTTTTATTAAATTCCTCATATATTAAAGTAGTTATAATAAATTTTTCAGATTTTTATTTTACCATTTAGTATTTATTAGAATTAATTTTAGTTTTATTAATTATTAATTAATAATTAGTATTAAATAGCATATTTAGTTTTTATTAATCAAAACTTAGTTTTTATATTTTTTATAGCTTTTATATATTATAAAGTAATTTTAGAAATTTTATTAGAATTTTTACTGTTCATTTAGTATTTCTCTTAATTTAAAATAGTTTAATTAGATAATTAGTAATTAATTAATACAAAAACCACAAAAAGACAAAAACACTTATTTTTAATTTTAAAACTTATTTTTAGTTATTTTATAAGTTTAGGAATTTTATTTTCACCTTTTTAGTATTTAAATAATATTATATTGTATTCTAGTTATTTAAGTATTAATAATAAGTATTAAATAGTTTTTATTTAATATTAAATAATTAAATAGTGTAAAAAGTAATTTTAATTTTCTAAAAAGTTTCTTTTATTATTAGGATTGTAAAAATGTGATTTTCACTTTTGTAAGTATTTTATTTTACTAAAACTCGCGTTTTATTTTGTACGTTTACGTTTTATTTAAACGTAACGTACGCGTTTTTAAGTTTTAAACGTTTCTTGGTTTTCAAACTTTCCCATCTTATTCACATAGCTTGTTTAAGCTATTTCATTATATATTCCTTAGTTCAATCACACACAAACCTTTTTCTCATCCAAATTCACCCGATCACGAAACCGTTTTGTTTACAATTCACACCTCGTCGGGACATACGACCCGGGGAAGCCACTGTACTTCAACGGAGATTGATCTAAGCAGTCTGACTTTGTTGACCATTCCTTGGTCAATATAAGTTAGGTGGTTCGGCATCAATCAACTTTTGGCGCCGCTGCCGGGGAGGTTGTGCGCGTTTACCTAAACGGTTTTTCTGATTAGTGTCTTTGGAATTCATTCCATTGTACATTTATCCACCCTTGTTCATATCTTTTCATAAAAAAACCCAAAAATATTTTTCCTTACCCTCTATCAGTTTGATTCTACCTTCTTATACCCCTCTCATGTATAATTCTAAATGACATCTCTCGATGACGATTTCTTGGAACAATGGGCCTTTCAGAGCAAAATTGAAAAACTTATGGCCTTATCAAAAATATCGAGATGTCGTGTTGATCATGATGGACCTTCGATTCCTATTCCCTCTCCGGTGAGGGAAATGAATCAAGAAACCGAGGTGACAAAGGACCCTGTACTTTCCTCTAACGATGGAAGTGCTAAATACGTCCAACCTACGGTTGTCCAAGAATCAAAGCTCACAATTGCTCCTAAACCTTCAAGACTTGATCCTAACCTTTCACGGTTTACGGTCAAAAGTTTGTCAAGCATACGTGCTGAGCTTAGGGCAGAGACTGAAAAGAACGACTTACCTAACCTTCACATTTATCAAGAACCAAAACCCAAGACCATAACGGAAGTGGTGGAAATTGCTAGCTCTAAGAGCACACCACTTGTCCCACCTCCAGATTTTGTTCCTTGTGTCGGTTGTGGTGAGCCGCTTTTCGGTTTTCCATGTCGTTGGTGTACATGTGTACAATGTGGTAATGATATCCAAAACGGGAGTTGTTTGTTTTGTGGGTCTAGTAATTCATTTACTTATGATCCTAATCAAAACTCATTCAACGACTCTTCAAATTTTTTCGATTACCCATCACATTCATACGAGCAAGAATCATATTACCCAAATTTCAATGATGCTTCGTATCAAGATACACCAATCCAAACTCAACAGTTTTACTGTTGTGAGTACTGTGGAGGTCCTCACTTTAGCTCGGATTGTCAAACAAGGAATCCAATTCCTTGTAACAATTACGACTATTCATTTTCAGACCCACCTCCACAGCACCAAATGATTCACACAACTCCTTCTGCTACTGACATTATAGTAGAGGTTCTTGAGATATTGAAAGAACTTAAGGAGTCGGGTACCACAAAACTTCATAATACACCCAGTGTTTCTTGTGTGAATTGTGGGGGTCCTCATGATGATTACCAATGTCAACCTTCTGGTTTTGACAAATCCCCACCCCCGCAATTTTCATTTACTCTAAATTCACATGAGAAATGCATGGCTAAAATATTGACGGAAGAGCAGGTTGCTAAAATTGAAACCATAGATGATTTTGAAAAAGCTGTTACGGAAGCTTATGCAAAAGAAAAAGCAGCCAAATCTAGCTCTTTGTTCCGTTTTATTCATGATGACGATGATGATGAGGATTCTATTCAAATGAAAGAATATTACAAAGCTTCATCCAGTTCATCAGTTGAGATTCCTTCCGTGGAAGCACAGGGAGATAAGAGTATGCAAGAATTGCTAGCAGAAGAACACATGAAAAATATAGAATCTATGTGTGCTAGTCTTTTGTATCTCCCTCAGTCTGCTGTTATCACACCCGAAGTTCACACTCACTCTCTGATCATGGGGGATGAGCATCTTAGCACTGTTCCTAATAAGGAATCGGACGAATTAATAAAGTCTAGTGTTGAGATCCTTGTCCCAATCCCGAGAGAGTCACAGGGGACTTTTGACCATATGTGTGATATTCCTCCTCCTCTATTCTTCCCATCTAATCATGATGAGGTGTTCTCCGATTCTACTGATGACAATTCGTTATCTTGTGAGGACATCGTTTATATGGAAGAATTGCCTTCTGAGCTAGTCAGCTTAGAAGAAGAGAATGACGAGATTGACACTGAAATCAAGGATGAAGCACTTCGTGCAACATTATTGAATGTCGATCTCCTCATTTCTAAAATCGAGGCTTTCAAAATGAAACCTATTTCATCTCCTATCCCCATAAAGGATAGTGACATTGTCTCCGACGATCCTATTCCGGAGTTTGAAGCCTTTACCTATGATCATATGGGAGAGAAGATTAGTGACAGTACCACTTCTCATTCTCAAATTTCTCTCCCCGAATATGATTTATTTACCTTTGAGGAGTTCTCCGGTGAACTCACTCGTATCATACCTCCACCAGAGTATGATAATTTTTACTTTGATCTAGACAAAGTTGATCTTTGTTTTCCGGAGGGAAATATTCTCAACCTTGAGAATTTGATTGATATCAAAATCCCAACCCTCCCGCCCATAATTTGTCTAGATCACACGAGCTTTACTGATGAGATTCATGATACACCAATCATGAATTCTCTTTCCGATGATGATGAATCAATCTTGATTGTCATCAAGATCTTTCTACCTTTCTTCACCTACATGGTGACTTCTCCTGTTCTTCATTCCTTCGGGAATGAAGACACTATATTTGATCCCGGCATTTTCATGTAAAATTATCTTGAGCCGGATACATATCTCATCGGTGTGGAACTTTCACGTGCTTCATATGTTTGTCCAAACATTTTGAATGAAAGTCCGATTGAGATTGTTTCTTCCACATCATGCTTCCCCAATGACAAATAAATTAGGGGTCGAGTCAAGCTACCGACTCGGTAAACAAAAACAGTAGCACGCTTATAGGGTTTTCACCCTAAGTGTGGGGGAGTCCCCCATGCTATGGTTACTTATGATGTGAAAAAACAAAATGGCGTTTTCCACGCTCAGCTTGTAATGTTGCCCTTTTACGTTCAAAATGTCGGCATAATAGCCGGGATTTTGAATATTGAGGACAATATTCATGCTTAGTGTGGGGGGGGGGGGGGTATTCGCTATTCTAGCGAATTTTACCACATTTTACTTTATAATACCCCCGTTTTTGACAAAATTTCAAAATTTTCAAAAAATTTTCACTGGTGCTTCAAAATTTTTTGGTTATCAGTCAGCCATGTCTAAACGACAAAAGGGATTGGCTAGTCCAGGAGCAAACGGCTCTTGGTAAAGACATATCAAATCCGTTGACGGCTGGCAATTTGCCCAAAATTGTATGGTTCCTCAACTCCCCGAAAACAAATGAGTTGGCTAGCCCGCAAGATTATGGCTTGTGGTAAAGGCCGTGGAAAATCCATAATTGGTAATCAGCTCACCAAGATGTTGACTATTCCATCAAGAGCTGGCTAGTCCAGAAGCAAACGGCTTTTGGTAAAGACTACTCAAATCCGTTGACAGCTGGTGGTTTGCTCAAAATCACACGGTTATCAGGTGTGCCACAGTTCTTACACCTGGCTACTCCAGAAGTGATGGATTTTGGTAAAGAGTTTTTCAAATCCATCAAGTTTTCAAAACAGTATTGCTAGGGACTAGCAATAGTTTAGTGTGGGGGATTGATGAGTGCTCAAACACTCATCATTTTTGGTCTAATCTGAACTGCAAAACATACAAAAACACTCAGTAATGCATCAAAATACTGAAAATATTTCAAAATCGTGTTTTATATGTTTTAGATGCAAAATGAGCAAAAACAAATGAAAAACGCACAAAGTTTGCAAAATTGGTAGTTTCAGTCCCCCAACTTTCATAAAATTACAAATCTAGTCCCTGGATATTCAAAATATGGAAAATTATCACCAAAGGTCATTTTGAAATCATAAAATGTCATATTTAGTCCTTTGGTGAAGAATTGGAAAAGTTTTAGAAATTTACAGTTTAGTCCCTGGAGTTACAGATTTTGGCAGATTTGGTCCCTGTTGGGATAATTTTGAATGAAAAATCAATTTTAATCCTTGGAAGTTCAAAAATGTTCAAATTTGGTCCTTGGATAAAAGTTTTTCACTATTTGACAAAAATGACCCCTAAACTTTCACATTTTGCAATTTTGGTCCTCGGGGTTTCAAATTTTGGAAATTTATAACTTTGGTCTTGGTGTTAATCACATGTAGCAAATTAAGGTCCTTATGGGTATTTTCAGAGAATTACAAAATCAGTCCCTACGTTTCATTAAATTACAAAATTGGTCCTTGTGGTTTCTTGCTAACATAACAAACGGACCCTTGTCATTTATTTACCCAACAAACAATAACCCACTACCCATTTAATACAACCTAACTAACAAACCCATCACCCCACAGCCCACCAAGCCCATTACCCTTTTAATAACACCCCCGTCTTTGACCACAGTCAAACCAAACAACCCCAGGTTACTATTCATCATCCTTAACCTCTCACCATTACCCCCTAATTTCAGTAACCTTGCCCCCCCCCCCTCCTCCAAAGTCTCACCAACTCTTCACATACATCCCCCCTCTTCATTAAATGCACCAACTATCCCACCAAACACCACTAACCTGCCCCAATCCCATTTCGCGCCAAAAAGTTTTTAAACGGATGAGATTGAACCAAGCCATCCAACGGCTCTAAAAGAAGTGGGAAAGTCATGAGAGACTCCAAGGTCTATAAAAAGTCAAGAAAAGAGAAGAAAAAGGGAGTAGTTAGTTAATGTAGTTTTTAGTGTAGAATAGTATGTCGTTAATGATGTAATTTCCATTTTATGTTGTAAAATTCAGTTTCAAATTGTGATTCCTAGTTCCCAAAGTACTTTAAACTTATTTTCATTATCAAATTAAGTCATCTTGTTCCAATTCCAACTTTTGCAATTTTAACTTGAAAATCTCAATTTATCTTGTTTGTTGTAAAGGTTGTTGTTTAATGTTCTTTTGGGCTCACCCAAGCTTCCTGATAAGTTTCTTGTTGATTAGAAAGCATTTATACTGAGTTTAGTGAGAAATAAAAAAGGGTACTCAAAAATTCCAATGAAAAAGTAAAAATACAAATTCAGTGAAGAAGGTAAATCAGGGTTGAAGTATGCTTCATTTTGGAATTTCATGAGTTTAGTATCTCAAGGGTGGATGTTAGGATGAGTGTGGGATCCTTTGTTCTTGGTTTCTGGATCACTCAGACATTTGTAAGCATTTTCAAGCTTTTTGTCATTTAGAGTGTAGAGTAGCTTCTGTTAGCTTAACTATGTTTCTTTATGCTTCTTGGTTATGGTTATGTGAGATTGACCCTTAGTATGCATCATTTGTTCTCTAATGATTTTAGTTGCTCAGTTGTTCATTTTTCACTGCCAAGTTAGCTTAACATAGATTAGGGGTGTTTAACTGCTATCTTTGGTATTTTAATGTTCATTTCAGTTTATAACATCACCACATGCTCTCAAGATTCAATTATATGGTCTAAATCTGTAACATCCTTTGAAAATCTTAAAATCACTCCCATAAGGGAGTGTTTGGATCATAACTGTTAACTGAGTCCTAGTGGTTTGTGGGTGGTGTTTTTGGCTTAGATATATTAGTTCAGGTCCATGTAGTCTAGTTAAATAATAAAATCAAGTTTTAGCTCACTCAAAAGTCAAAATCAAGGTAATCACCTCCCAACAGTCCACTGTTGGGTTTTTAGAGTCCTAAGTCACTCATGTAGTTGCATTCTTAGTTAGGATAGTCTATTTCACTTTCATATTTACATAATATTACATCTAAAATCAGTAGGAGTCATTTGAATTTCATTTTAGTCAAACCTAGTTCATTTTCTTAAAAGTCAACTTTGCCCATTTTCAGAAAACCCATAATTTCAAGGAATTCTTGTGATTTATTTGAGTTGATTTAGATCTTGGAACTTGCTTATACTTGTTGTGTCCTAGCTTAATGTTGGAACCTAAGTTTTTACTATATTTGTCAAGTCTCGGTCATTTGTAATAATAGGTTGCTTTAGTTATTTATTACTTACACTAATGTAATGTTACAAGTTTACTAGGCTTAAGTATAATAGTCCATGGGCTTTAAGCCCATACGAAATTCATGAAAGGAAGGAGAGGGAGTGTTGCCCTAGCTCCTTCCCTATAAATAGAAGCCTTAGGTCTATGTAATACTTGGTTGGTTATTTGAAAACATTAAGGAAACTCTTGCATTTCATTTTCTCAAATTTCTCATAATCATCCCACTCTCATTCTCATCTCATTTCTTACATAATCATACTTGTGTTTACATAATGGTGACCTAACACTTAACTTCATTGTCATCATGTTATTGCAATTTTACCATTTTTTCTCTGGGATCTACAGCCACCCAAAGTAGGCTGCAGGGCAGCCACACACCCTGCATCAGCAGGTACCACCCCAAACACCACCATTTGGTGGTGGTTTTCCAGCCAACCCAGTGGGCCCCAGGCCACCAATTTAGCTTCCTTCCACCCCCCTCCTACCAGGTTACATAAGTTGACCACTTGCTTGACCTAGAACCTTGTGGACCCCACATAATTCTAGCCATCAAGTTCTGTCCCCTTTTCAGTTCCAAGCAAGGTTCCCAAAGTGCTTATTTTGTGCTTATAGCTTATTCAGGGGTCACCCTTAGCTTTTTCTTGCTTAAACATGTTCTAATAAATTAGTTGGGCCAGATTTTACCATTGTGGGCCCCACCCTTGGTCATTTTAGCTTATTTTGCACATTGGTCAACTTTGGTCAACTGTTGACCATTTTAGCTTATTCTGTGCTTATTTTTAGCTTCTAAAAAGTTTGTTTTTACAAAAGTTCTTCATTTTTAGTTGTAAAATAAGTTTCCAAAAGAAAAACCAATTTAAATTTAAGTGATAGTTTCTATTTAATTTTCTTTAATTTTAATTTTCATTTTTAAATTTTTATTAAGTACTTAGCTTTTTTATATTTTTATTAAATTCCTCATATATTAAAGTAGTTATAATAAATTTTTCAGATTTTTATTTTACCATTTAGTATTTATTAGAATTAATTTTACTTTTATTAATTATTAATTAATAATTAGTATTAAATAGCATATTTAGTTTTTTTTAATCAAAACTTAGTTTTTATATTTTTTATAGCTTTTATATATTATAAAGTAATTTTAGAAATTTTATTAGAATTTTTACTGTTCATTTAGTATTTCTCTTAATTTAAAATAGTTTAATTAGATAATTAGTAATTAATTAGTAATTAATTAATACAAAAACTACAAAAAGACAAAAACACTTATTTTTAATTTTAAAACTTATTTTTAGTTATTTTATAAGTTTAGGAATTTTATTTTCACCTTTTTAGTATTTAAATAATATTATATTGTATTCTAGTTATTTAAGTATTAATAATAAGTATTAAATAGTTTTTATTTAATATTAAATAATTAAATAGTGTAAAAAGTAATTTTAATTTTCTAAAAAGTTTCTTTTATTATTAGGATTGTAAAAATGTGATTTTCACTTTTGTAAGTATTTTATTTTACTAAAACTCGCGTTTTATTTTGTACGTTTACGTTTTATTTAAACGTAACGTACGCGTTTTTAAGTTTTAAACGTTTCTGGGTTTTCAAACTTTCCCATCTTATTCACATAGCTTGTTTAAGCTATTTCATTGTATATTCCTTAGTTCAATCACACACAAACCTTTTTCTCATCCAAATTCACCCGATCACGAAACCGTTTTGTTTACAATTCACACCTCGTCGGGACATACGACCCGGGGAAGCCACTGTACTTCAACGGAGATTGATCTAAGCAGTCTGACTTTGTTAACCATTCCTTGGTCAATATAAGTTAGGTGGTTCGGCATCAATCAATCATCCTGATGTTACTCCAGGGGCCCTACTGAACAAAGCCCCCATCATCAAAACATGGTTCCCTGCCCCTTGGAGGATCCTGATGACATTTGTAATTCAGGTCCTTGGGGGGAATAAATCCTCAACTGAGCAACTAAACACTACTCAATCAATGACAGTGTACTGTCTCATTGAGGGTAAAAAGATTGACCTTGGAGAAATTATCTTCAGGGACCTCATAGGCATATTAGGTGGGAAGTCTAGGCAAAAACACATGTCTTACCCTAGATTCATTTCTTATGCCCTGAATGACCTACTAGGGTCTGAGTATATCAAGCCTGATAGTGTCGGCTTTGAACCTGATGTCTTACATAAGGCAAACTACTCACGTGACCCTAATGAGGTAACACCTGTCGCCCTGACCACATACATGCTGACTGCTATCCAGGGTGACAACATTGTTTCACCAATTCCCTATCCCACCAAAAAGGTGAAGAGGAAGAAGGGACAGGGGTCCAGGAAGGTGGCTCAACCCAAGCCACTCGCCACTGAGACCTCTGCCCCTAAGCCTGACAATAGGGGGCAACAACAACAGACCCTGACTGCTGACACCATCAGGATCATTAGCCAATCTTTGGCCACAAAACAAAGGCCAACGGAGGGCACTGAGACATCACACTCAGTGTCCTTGGACGAACCCGTTCCCAAAGGCCTGCTGGCATAAACAAGTCAGTGGGGTTGGAACCAACTATACCTTCACATCCTGCTAAAGACTCTGGCAAATCACAACCAGAGTATCAGGGAGTAAGGGGTCCTATACCCTCGGTGGGGCAGCACTACTCCACTGAGACGGGGACCCACAAACATTCACATCCTGCCAAAGGCTCGGGTAAATCACAACCCAAGCAATAGGGAGTTCTTGCCCCTAAATCTTCGACAGGCCAGCACAAGCCTATTGGAAAGGGGGCATATGATTGATGCTAAACCGTCAACTTATATTGACCAAATAATGGTCAACAAGGTCAAACTGCCTAGATTCAATGCTCCGCGGAATATAGTGGTTTCCCCGGGTCGTTATGTCCCGACGAGGTGTGATGGTTGTCAAACGGGTCTGTGATCGGGTGAATCTGGATGGGCAAGGGTTTGTGAATGATTTGAACTAAGGAATATACGAAGAAATAGCTTAAACAAGCTATTTAGACAAGACTGTAAAAGTAGAAAAAAACAAAAACGTTCAAAACCTAAAAACGCGTACGTTTACGTTTTAAATAACGCGAACGTACAAAATAAAACGTGAAAAATGAAATCTGAAAACCCCAAGGGGGTGAAAATGACACTTTTACAAACTTAAAATGAAAAGAAAATTTAAAATGAAAATGAAATTATTAAAATGATTATTTTAATATTTAAATACTATTTAATTAATTAAAACTATTTAAAAAGTAAACTAAACCTAATTTATTTAAACTAAAAATGATAAACACTACAAATTAAACTAAAAACTTGCAAAAATATTTTCTAAACCTTAAAAAGAACTTGAAGAAAGTATAAAAAATAAAAATAAATGTTTTTGTCTTTTTATGAGTTTTTTTATTAATTAAAAACTATTTATTTTAATTAAACTAATTAAACTATTTTAAATTACTATTAATACTAAATTAACTTAGAAAATTATGGAAAAATTCCTAAAACTATTTTATAACATATAAAAGCTAGGAAAAATATAAAAACTAGGTACTACTTTATAAAAATGAATTATGCTATTTAAAACTTAAATATTACTTAATTACTAATAAAACTAATATTAAATCTAATAAATACCAAATTATAAAATAAAAATCTGAAAAATTTACTAAAATTACTTTACTATAAAAGGTAATTAATAAAAATATAAAAATGCCAAGTGCTTAACAAAAATTTAAAAATGAAAATTAAAATTAAATTACATTAAATAGAAACTATCACTTAATTTTAAATTGTTTTTTCTTGATTTTTCTTTTACAAACCTATTTTATGACTAAAAACTAACAACTTTTGTGAAAACAAGATTTTTACAACTTAAAAATAAGCACTGTGGGAGCTTTTTGGCTCCACAGTTGACTTTAGTTGACCAAGAGGGAAAATAAGTTCAAATGAGATCAAGTGGGACCCACTATGGTGTATTCAGGCCTAAATAAGTTGAGGGAACTTGTTTAAGCAAGAAAATGCAAGTGGGGTCCACAGATTAAGCAAATAAGCTCAAAATAAGCTCTTTGATTCTTTGTGTGAACACTGAAATGGGACAGAATTGAGTGCCTAATTCAGGTGGGGTCCACAGGGTTTCAGGTCAATCAAAGGGTCAAAACATGGTGCCTACCAGGGGGGGTTGAAGGTACAAATATGGGGCGATGGGACCCACTGGGTTGGCCAGAAATCCACCACCAAGTGGTGGTGGTGGTGGTGTATCTACTGATGCAGAGCACACAGCAGCCCTGCAGCCCTCCTTGGAGGGTTGTGGAGCCCAGGAAAAAAATGGCAAAATTAGGGTGAGGATGGGAAATTGAAGATGAAGTGGTAGACTATGATTAGGAACAGATTTCAATCCATGAAAGTAAACAAAAAATTCAAATTAATTCATGCCAAATTGCCAAAATCTGAGAAAATGCACAATTGACTTTTGAATGAAAACTTGAAAGGTTGACTAAAATGGATTTTGATTGGTTATAACTGACTTAATTTAATATGTTAAGTTGCATGAAGGCTAAATATGACTAAAAATACAACCTTTAAACAAAATGGGTAAGGTTTGAGACCCACAAACCACAACAGTTAACTGTTGGGTGGGTTTGGGTGTGATTTGACTTTTTATAGTAAAAACTACTTATGCAATGGTTGTTCTATGTCACTTTACCACAGAGAAGGGTGTTCAAATCAACATTTGACAATAAAATCAACAACTGCTTAGCAGACCAGATAATTCCAAACACCCCCTTAAATACTGATTTGAAGATTTTATGAGGCAAAATCATAACCTGAACCTTAACTATGAAATCTAAGTTTATATTAATACTAAATTAGCATAAATGAACTGAAATGAGTGCTAAATTACATAAGCTACAGTAATTTATAAAAAATTATGAAATGGCTTACAGTGGATTATGTGAACTCAAAATCAAGAACAATATCACAAACCTAACCTACAGCCTCCCATAAGGCATTAATACCAGAAAAACCCAAGATAACCAGTTTCCATTGCTTCTTCTATCTTCCATTATGATTTTTTATTTTTAACTAATTTATTTGATATTTTTCTTTGAATTTTTCTGTAACTAACCTAAACTTAGTTTACAAGCTTGAAAACTTTAGAAAGCTTTTGGATGAGCTTAAATGAGCTTAAATAAACATTTAACATCAACTATCAATACCTTTTAGTGAAAAGAGAATTTTACTTGTAAATACTAAAACTTGGATTATATTAAGAGAATCTGAAATTGAAATAACATAAGATTCAAAATTACACTAGAAGAACAAATTACAAACCTTTTTAACTGGAAAATTACAAATGAAAGTCTAATTTTAGCTAAATCGACAATAACACTATACTAATTAGCTATTCTACTCTAACTAACTGCCTCCCCTCTTGTTTTTCTTCACTTTTATAGATAAATGCCACATGCTCTGACTTTCCCACTCCTTTTTCAGCCATTGGATGGCCTAAATTGATCCTGGCTGTTTAAACGAATTTTGGCGGGAAATGGTTATAAGTAGCAATTGGTGGGGGTAGGTTTTGGCAGGTGGGTGCATTAATGGAGGGGGAGGGTTGTAAGGTTTAATAGTGGAGGAAGGTGAGAATTTGGTGAGGATAATTAAATGGTAGGAGGGGGAGCAGGGGGAGGGAAATACGGTGAGGATGATGGTGAACAGTGGTTTGTGTTGGGGGTTTGACCGACTCTTGACCCTGGCTTGTTGACCCTGGGGTGGGTTATTAGTTTAGGATTGGGCTTTTGTTTGGTGGGCTTTGGGGTGTAGTTGGATCAGGCTTTGGTCTTTGGTGTGGATAACAAATAACAAAAAATGGTCCATTTGGTTAAGCTAATAAATCACAAGGACCATTCATGTAATAACTGAAACTTATGGGCTGAATTTATCATTTTCCAAAAGTGTTCCAAAGGACCAATGTTGCCCAACTCCAATAGTATAAGGACCATAATTAAAATTTTCCATTATAATCACCCGGGGACCAAAACTGCCAAATTGTCAAACTTGAGGGATCAAAATTGACATTTCTCCAAACTTCACACCAAGGACTAAAAATGACTTTTATGACTTCCCAAGGACCCAAAATGGTTTTTCTTTCAAAAATATTTCACCAGGGACCAATCCTGCCAAAGTTTGAAACTCCAGGGACTAAACTTGTAATTTTCCAAAACTTTTCCAATTTTTCACCAAAGGACTAAATATGACCACTTATGCTTTCAAAAGGACCTTTGGTGATAATTTTTCATATTTTGAATGACCAGGGACTAGTTTTGTCATTTTATGAAAGTTGGGGGACTGAAACTGCCAATTTTGCAAACTTTGTACGTTTTTCATCTGTTTTTGCTCATTTTGCATCTAAAACATATAAAACACAATTTTGAAATATTTTTAGTATTTTGATGCATTTCTGAGTATTTTTGTATGTTTTGCAGTTCAGATTTGACCAAAAATGATGAGTGTTTGAGCACTCATCAGCATAACCACTTAGGTGCCTGATGAGGACATTCGCAAATCAAAGCTTTTGTCTAAGGGCACAAAAACTCATCCCAAAGACTCAGAGGGAAACATACAACGCGCTGATAGGGACACAACATTCACGGCTCCTCGTGATGGTACTGAGAAATACCCATCAGTGCCTGACGGGGTCATGGGGGACAAAGATTCAGAGGGACAAATGCCACCCGCTGATATGGAACCCACAACTAACCCCGAAGGTGCGCATAACTCGGGAACTTACCCTGAAGACCATGTAGATAATACCCAATCTACCGGATTTGAAGGGTCAGGACCTGGCCAAAACGAAGGCAAGTCTTCTTATGAAGAGGAGCCGGATAACCTTACTTTGCAGATTCAGTCCCTAGCTGAAGCTCATGCAGTTTTGTACTCTGATGATGAATTCAACAATGATGAGGAAGTTTTTAAGGCCGTAGATGACATGGAGCTTGAGGAGACAGTCCCTGAACCAATTCCTCAGTCTCCTCAATCTTCTAACCATGACGACGCTGACACACATTCCGAGCCAGAGTCCTCAGGAGACGATCAGGCTCCTCTCACTGTGAAAGCCTTCACCAAATTCATCAAAAAGATTACTAACATTTTGTACAGGGGGATCACTGATGAGGTCTTTGACATGCACACTGAACAGGCGGTTCACTATCATAACCTCAAAGATGCTGTCGAAGACTTCGATGAAGATGTCAGGGAACACCATGCCTCAGTTAACCACTCCCTGACACAGATGATCACTCGCCTGAATCAGTTTTTGATAACCCTCAACCAGCTGAATGTAGGGGTTCAGTCGGTTCAAGAATCAGTCAAGGATGATCCTGAACTCTCCAGGAAGCTACTTCAGGCATCTGAGACGTATCAGGTAAACTCAGTGGCCCTCACTGAGTTACTTGACTTGCTAAAGGGTTCTAATCTTTAGGGTCTCACCACTACTGTGAAGTCTCTCAAATATTCCTTCATCAAAATGGAAGAATCAGTGACAGCTCAGTCCCAAAGGTCTACTTCTCTGGCATGGACCTTGGGATCCAGGATGACAGCTCTTGAACAAGCACAAGCTACACTTGACTCCAGGGTGTCCATCATTCAGCAGGATACTCAGGAGATCAAGTCTATGATGACTGAAAAATTTCAAGCTTTCAAGGGATCATCTACTTCTTCTTCAGTACAGCCAACACTTGCCATCACTGACACTCATGCAAATGTTGAGGGGGAGAATGCTACTGAAGCCCCTAATACTGTTGAACAAGAAGCTGGACAACCCTCTCACACTGAGGGGGAGCATGTCACTGAAGCCACACCAATCACTGAAGTTCCACCACAGGAGGAACCAGTTTCCTCTACTCTCGGACAGGACAGAGGCAAAAGTATTGCTACCACCTCTAGTCCTGAAATTGTACTCAAGCCAGCCTCAACCTTGGTCAGATTTGACCCTGATGCACCTATCAGAGTCCCATTTGAAATCAATGAAGTAGTACATCATCTCACTCATGACGAAATTCAAGCTCACATGGAAAGGACTGAGACACTACTAAAGGTGGCTGAAGAAGAGAGAATGAGCAAGCCTGTTCTCATTCAGGCTGTTCATGAGGAAGCTGAAAAGATTGGTTTGAATACTAAGGCACTAGCAACTGAGCAAGCTGGTGCAGCCTTTAAAAAGGCTCAGGAAGAAGAGCTAAACGCTCTCAAAAGGGAAAGGGAAAACAAGCTCAAGAACGACGCTCAAATCAAAAAACACAGGGTCGAAAAATATACTTGGGTGATGAAAGAAAGGTTAAGACCTGAAACCATCACTGGCATTCAAATCCACAGGAACACCGATCCTGCAATGGTCACCATCTTCAGGGGACGTGATAAAAGAATACTTGACGTCCATAAGCCTTTCAAGTTTGCTGACTTTGGCATCACTGAGCTTGATGAGCTTCGTTCTATCATTGCCAAAAAGAACAATGTTGTGGTTCCTAAACTTCTCGAATCACTGAAGGAAAGGTACGACAGACTGAGAGCAATGCCTGAAGCTCTTAACATTCCCTCACTTTTTCCTGACTCAACAAAAGAGACTGATCCATCTAAGGCTTCCAAGAGGAAAAGGAAGCAAATTGAGATGGAGCCAGAGATCAAAGTACCAGGGTTAGAGTGTGACAGGTCGCTTCCTGAAGGGATCACGTTCGTGAACAATGCGGTCCTTGAAGCTCTTGAAAGAGGCTTATGCTTCACTGATGAGTATGGAAGCCTGGCTTTCCAAAGGTGGTCTGATATGGATAAGGCAGGAATCAAAGCAATGCTCATGTACCTCATGTTGGCGTCCCCCATCAAGAGTGATGAGAATAAAAGATTCTGCCAGGACTTGGAAGCAATGATCAATGAACATCTTGAAAGACACCAACTCAGATCAAAGAAAGCAAAGCTTGAAAACCTTGGATACCACCTGAACATCTGATCTGCAACAACTATCTTTTTTATTTTTATAATTTGTAGGACTTGTAATAACTATGAATAAACTTTGATGTTTTGTTTAAATTATGTGTCCTACTTAAAATTACAACATTCAGTAAGAGATGAAGACCCCTGCCAACTCACACTAAATCAAGAAACACTTAGGCTTTTTGTATGTTCAAATAGGGGGAGATTGTTGGGTCACTGAATTCCCCAATCTTCTTCTTACAAGGATTTGAACGTAAAATAACCTAAGTGTAAACAAGTCACTGAGTGAACAGTAACTCAGTGAGTCATCTTCAGGATGCTTAGACCGAGCCTAAGAAGAAAGGTTCTCCATTCAGTGAGGCGGAACTCAGTGAAGTGTGATCTAAGCCAAGAAGAAGGTGATGGGTTCAGTGAGGATGACAATAACTCACTGAACCCCAAGACTCCTCAAAAACTTCATGGTACTGAAGACTGATGACTAGAAGACTGAAGTTTTGGCGGGACTGTGTGGGAAAGTTTGATTTGTTTCACTAAAGTGCTTTATCACTTTAAGGTCAAACTTTCCTCAAATGGTTAAAACCAGGCTGTCATCAGAAAGTGCTTTTTGGACTTAACCCAAAGAAGTTTCCCTTGCCAGAGAATAAAATCTATCAAGATTTTATTGAGGAACACTTAGGTCCATTGTATAATAGGGTTGTTCACAATTGTGTATAAATAGGTAGCATAAGAGAGGAGTAAAAGTTGACAAGTTTGTGCAATTAATGCAAAGCATTCACAAACCACTTTTACTCCTCCAAAGAACAACATAACCCCTGAGATAGCTCAGTGGGTCCTGAAAGTTGTCACTCAACATAGTTTGAGTTTAGTGAGGAGTCAATACCACACTTGTCGTTTTTCAATCCCAAGTGTTATTCCACAAACACTTGGGTACGATTCTTTTTGATTAACTTCTAATAAAGAATTAAACGTTGAAAAATATTGTCTCTTATATCTACGTTACTTTATTGTTAATCATTTTATACATCTTTGTTTAAAGTCATACAACTTGGTTACTTTAGCTTTGTAGTTATTGTTAACCAAGTAAAAGGGACCAACAAAAAGACACCCATCCATGCGACCACGCTGTGCGGTAAAACGCACGGAACAGGTTGATGGTAGGGTTGACCGCAAGCAAACGGCAGTTTATTTCAAAATTTGATATTTTCGCCTCACCTATACAGTGCAGCTGGGAAATATGAAGATGGTAGAAGTTGAGCAGATTACTTAAGAATAAGGATATAGGTACGCGCTGATTCGCGTACTCAAAAAAGCGCGTATATAACCCTATTTTTCCCGCAGGAAAATCCGCGATACACGTGTTGGCCTCCGGTACTACCGGATGCACATCCAGGGGAATGAAATAATCAGAGGAGAACTGACGCAGTTCATCCTCGTCCATTTCAGAAACAAATTCTTCTAATTGACGAACCATTTATAAGGAATGACAATACTAGCTAAGGCGCGTATTCGCGGTTACCTAATAAAATAGTTGATCTCTTAAAAAAGCTTTGAAGAAGTTTGAAAATGGCGGAAGTAGGTTTTTTACTGTGAGGTTTTCAGTAAAATGGGAGGCGATGATTTATATAGGGTTACAAAAACCCTAGAAAGCTAGCCACGTGGAATTCACTAGCATAATCGTGTGGCTAGAAGACGAGAAGGTACATGCACTTTTTCCCACTTCCCGATATACACGTGGACACACTCCCCGTTTCTTGAGGCATTTTTGACGATATTTTGGACTAGATACATAGTCCCTAATATTGGGCGGTAACTTTTCCCGCCACACTTACCGTTGCTTTCACTAGTCTAGCATCCGCGGCTACAAGCCGCGCACACTAGACTGGGGGGACATGATGACGTATAGTCTATATTTGGGCCACGAGCCCAAATGATAAACATTACTAAAGCCCAAACCCACCACGAGAGGGCTATCATAATAGTGACTTGGGCCGCGTTACCAATGGGATTGGGCTCACGTAGGCCCAAGCCCAACCAAAGTATTTATGGTCTAGATAAGGATCTTCTATTTACGGATAAAGATCCTTGGACCAGATAAGCACCATGCGTGCGAAGAGTAAGGGGCACGAAACCTACAAGGATTCTGCGCCTATATATAGAATGACATAATTCTCATTAAAGGTACGATTTACAAAACCCTAACTCTTTAATATAACCCTAAACCGATTACTTACTCTCACGCCGGAGGATAATCGTGGGAGACAATCCTACGATAAGCCTAACGGTGTTTGTTTACTTTCTTAGTGCGCAGGTTTCAAGCATTAAGAGCTAATTGGTACGAGAACAGGAGTCCAAACTAGGAACGCCCAACTTTTGTATCAACAGTGGTCTTTGCATAGATTGTCCTTCTAAATATTTTTCAGATTCCATAGATCGTTACAAGTTTTAAAATACAATATATTTTAAAGATCTTGCTAGACGTGGCTTCTGATACCAATTGTGGCTTCTGATACCAATTGTTGAACAAGAATGTCAATTTTGTTATCCTTAACTTGTGAGTTTCCTTGATGAGTGACTATTAAAGATTGCCAAATTTCTTTGGCGGTTTTACACATAAAGACTCTTTCATATTCTTTCTTAGGCAAAGCATTGTAAAGCATCATTTTAGTTTCATTGGTTTTAGCAATTAATTTCTTTTGATCTTCATCTTTACTATTCGTAACTATATTATCACCATCAATGATTATATACCATAAATCTATATCTTTAGATTTCACGTAAGTTTCAAATCGGTTTTTGCATAGATTGCCTTTCCAATATATAAAACCATTTGCTTCAAAAAGTGGTGGTCTTTGCATAGATTGCCTTTCTTTGTAATTTTCAAAATCCATGGATCGTTTCAAGTTTTAAAACACAATATATTTTAAAAGCTTGAGTAACGTAGCTCTTGATGCCAATTGTGGAAAACTAGAAGGGGGGTTGAATTTTACCGGTTTTTCGTTTAATTATCTTTTGAAACTTTCCGTTTAATCAAAGATATGAACACAAAGACAATATATAACATGCAAGTATAAAGAAAGAAACGATCAAACCACAACACGAGTATTTATCGTTGTTCGGCTACAAGGACTCTTTTTCCTTGCCCTACGTCCACGCCCCGAGTATCTAAATCGAGAGTTTCTTTCACTAGTCAACAAGCTCCTTTCACTGGCGGAGAAAACCTTACACGTGGCTTACACGATTACCGATACTAAGCTAGATGTCGAGTTCTTTTACAAGGGTACAACCACTCCCGTTAGTTCTTTTACAAGGGTACAACAACTCCCGTCACACTATGTATTTTAAGGCCTAAAATACTAACCGATCACAACTGAAAACACACAATCAAATGAAGTGTAAACTACACAAAGTCTACATGATGCTAAGCTAACAAGTCTTGTAACGTTGTGTTGAATACTTGTAACTTTATATGAACTTGTGAACTTCTTTGCTACAAAAGAAACTTCACATCAAAATGAAATGTTAAGGGGTTAGATGAATGATATGAATGTATGTGTGTGAAATGTAATGAGAAGTGATAAAGGAAAAATCAAAGAAGTGGCTTGGTATTTATAGCAAGACTCTCAACAGCTCTGGCGGATACGGCGGAACCCATAGATGGGTTCCGCCCGTGTACCTCCAGGGTTCCGCCAGGACTAACAGAAGAGTCTTGCAATAAAGTATCCAAACCAACCAAGGTCACATCAAGTTAGTCAAACACACATTGAATCAAAGTAGAATGCTTCCAAAAATGTGTAAGAGCTTATAGGAAGTCAAACACACAAACTTACCATAAATGCATGATGTGATGTTAACATTTACTATATTAAGCAATATGTAAATGTAATGTTTTTCTATTTTGAGAAATATAAAAAGTGTTGTGTTTTATATGAAATGTAAATGTAGAAAATGTCTAATTATGCAAGTCTTTAAACTAAAATTATGTTTTACTAAAAACTAAAGTTTACACTTTGTCGTTAACAAAACTTAGCAAAGATCGTAAAGTATAAATAACGTTTTTAGGCGATATTTGTATTAACACTTTGTATAGATGTTGAAGGAGTGTTCTTCTTTTTGCACTTGATACGCGGGATTGCGCCCTCGCAACAGGTTTTACTACTCAAGGGATCTTGAGAAGCTTGCAATCCCCGCCAGGCAGTGTACCTGATCGTTGTAGTATAGTATAGTGACAAGTATCGGGGGATTGATCGTTCAACTCAGGAATAGTGTCGCTAGGATTAGAAAGCCTACTAAACTAGGTCTAGAGGTGAGGGATGATTCTTTTTGTATTTTTTTATATTTTATAAAAGCAAGTAAAATCTCGGGTTTTGAAGGAGTGGACGGAATTAGTTGCTAGTCAACTAACCCAATTAACTAAAGATGCAATTAAAATAAAATAAAAATAAACGAAATTAAACTAATGTGGTGGAAACAGTAATGAAAGAAGATGTGTTTACTTAGATTTCATTACTCCCTAGATATCTTTTACCGGTTAATTAGATTGTTACAACTGCATGGATGACGGGTTATATTCCTTAATACTAGTCGTAGGGCCGTGTACAATATTCCCTAACTCTATAAGATCCTACTTCACTCCTATGTCGAGCCGACTAAAAGCTCCTAACATGGGATCATTAGAATTCACTTATGCATTAAATACAACCAAAAATCGTAGTACACCTCCGATCATGTTTCTTAAGACGTTCAAGCAAGTTACCAATGGAAGTCTGCCAGTTTTCTTAAGCCTAACATCGAATACAATCATCTGTAACAATTATAAACAAAGAATCAACCAATAATCAACATCTAGGTTTCACTACATCTAAGCAAACACAATATAAACCTAGCCTAACATGTTAAAAGAAAGACAAGCATAAGATAGAATCAAACAACACATAGACATATTGAATGATTATTGTAAGACTTATCTTTATTCAAACATGGAAGAAAGAAGGGATTGGAACCCCTCCAATAAGCAGAAAATTCGACCTAGGGTTTATGCTTCTAATATTCCACAACTTGTTCCACCCTTTACAATGAAAAATTGGAAAAATATACATAGATAAAACATCCTTACGACGTCATGTATTAGCTTCTGACGCCGTCAACTCGCCGCCAAATTAAGAGTCGTATTGCCTAGATCCAGTTTCGATGTTGATGAGTTCTTAAACACTCATCATTTTTGGTCAAATCTGAACTGCAAAACATCCAAAACACTCAAAAATGTATCAAAATACTGAAAATATCTCAGGGATTGTGTTTTATATGTTTCAGATGCAAAATGAGTAAAAACAGATGAAAAACGAACAAAGTTTGCAAAATTGGCAGTTTCAGTCCCCCAACTTTCATAAAATGTTAAAACAGATGAAAAACGAACAAAGTTTGCAAAGTGTCACAAATAGGCCTTTGGTGAAAAAGTTTCAAAAATTACAAGTTTGGTCCCTCTAGTTTGGAACTTGGCAGTTTTGACCCCCGGGGATTTCAAAATGGGAAATATCCAAAAGTAGTCTTTGGTAAATGAAAATGGGCAGGAATGGTCCTTTTGGAATTATGGCATATTGGGTCCCTCACTTTCATCAAATTACATAATTGGTCCTTGTGCTTAGTTAAAATACCAAACGGACCTAATGATAATCATAAACCAAAATCCCATGATCCAACAAACACCCCTGATCCACAAAACCCTCCAAGCCCACTTGCCCAACACCCTTTTCAGGCCACCCCCGTTTTTAAATAACTAAGCCAGGGTCAAACACCCACCTTTGACCAAACCCCTTTCCCACCAAAACCACCCTTACCCCTGCAATACCACCCCCTCCATACCAACTGGTTTCACCACCACTTGCCACCCCTCCTTTCACACCTTGTCCCCTCCACCAACACTACATACCAAAGACAGTTAATGATCCCAAAGCTTTACAAGTAACCTGAAAACTGCCAAAAGTTCATTTCCCGCCAAAAAACCAAGCAACGGCTAAGATTGCTTTTTACTCATCCAAGGGCTATCAATGGAAGTGGGAAAGAGAGAGGAACACTCCAAGGCTTATAAAAGTGAAGAAAAGCAGGGAGAAGAGTAGTAATTAGCTATGAGTAGAATTTTTAGTTAATTTCTTATGTCGTCTTTTATAATTTCATTTCCTTGTTATAAAACTTTGTTTTCAAGTGTAATCTCAAGTTTTCAGTTTATTTAAGACATATATCAATCATCAATTTCAGTTTCTTTGTCTAACTTAGTTTATGCAAGTTTTTCATTAAATTTCCTGTAATCCTTCAATCATGTCATAGGCTAAGCTTTACTGTTGTACAAGCTCACTTAAACTTATTGTTAGGCTTTTATAAGCTTATCTCAGTTCCTCAACTAGTTTCACTTTGAAAAAAAATTACAAATAAATAGTGGAAAATATAAAAATCAGTTCTAATGATGAAGAAACCAAAGAAGCCTGCGGATTTTGGATTTTCATGGTTGTAGAGTCTCATGGGAGACATTTAGGTGTGTTCTATTGGCCTTGGTACCTATTCTTTCTGTTGGATCAATTGTGAGTTCACGTTTTCACATTATTGCTTTTTTACTGTTCATCAGCTTAATATCTGCTTATCTCTATGTCCTAGTGCTTATTTAGTGTCCTTTGGTAATATTATTGCTTAAAATACCCTGTTTGTTCTTTGGATTATTTGGATACTCAGATTTCACATTTAACTGTCAAAATAACTCATATAAGATTCATTAGTTCTAGTTGTTGTCATGGGAATTTATGTGTTAATTTCATCTTAGTATATCATGTTGTAACTTTAGGAATCAATAATATGGCCTGAATCAGTGTAATCTTTTGAAAATCAAAATTCAGTCCATTTTAAGGGAGTGTTTGGTTCATGTTGTTTGAATAAGTTCAGGGTGTATAGTGTAGTTTTTTTTGGCTATGGTAAGTCACATTAGGTTAGTAGGAGTTAAATAGACCATAAACTAGTTACCTTATAAGCAGAAAAGTCAAAATCAAGGTTCTAGGTTCATGTTTAGTTAACTGTTAGGGGTTAGGATATGTAATCTCACCATTTCAATCCATAATCAGTTATTGTAGTCTAATTTAGTTAACTTGTAGCTTATTTTAACATATTGAATCAGTAGGATCCATTAGAACTTCACATTAGTCAACCAAGTCTCAAATATAAAAAAAAAAAGTCAATTTTCACTTTCATGCAGAAAAACCAAAAATGGCATGAATTTTAGTGATTTTTAGGTTTGGATTCAACCCTTGAAACTTTCACAATTCATAGTCCCCTAGCTAGTCTTTGAAATCCCATTGTCACTATATTTTTGCCATTTTTTGTGTAGGCCCTACACCCTCCCAAACAGACCTGCAGGGGGAAGCACCTCCCCTGCACCACCATCACAGTCACCACCATCCCCACTTTGGTGGGTCCTACAGGCCACCTCAGTGGGTCCCATAGGCCCCCCTTGGGTCCTTTCAACCCCCCACCTGGCCCTCTCTCCATTCCAACCAAGATTTTGAGCTTAAGCTCTGTGGACCCCACCTAGAACCCTTATTGTAATCTGTCCCATTTTCTGTGTTGAGCCAAGGAAATCAAGTACTTATTTGATTGCTTATTGGCTTATTCTTTGGATCTATTTTGTTTTTTCTTACTTATATCAGTCCAATAAAATTGTTTGCACTTAAATTTACCCCTGTGGACCCCACAGAGGCTTATTTCTAGCATAAGTCAACAAAAGTCAACTTTATAAGCCTTTTAGTGTCCATTTTGCTTATTTTTAAGCTAGAAAAAAGTTGTCTTCACAAAAGTTTCCTATTTTTAGTATTTAAATAGATTTCTAAAAGAAAAACCAGAAAAACCCAATTTAAAATTAAGTGATAGTTTCTATTTAATAATAATTATCTTTTTAATTTTCCTTTTCAGCTTTTTATTAAGTAATTGGCATTTTTATATTTTTCTTAAGTTTCTTTTATATTAAAGTATTTTTAGGAATGTTTCTAGATTTTTCTCTTGTCATTTAGTAATTATTAGAATTAAATAGAGTTTAAGTAATAATTAATTAATATTTAAGTATTAAATAGCATAACCAGTTTTTATTAAGTAATACCTAGTTTTGATATTTTTCCTAGCTTTTATATAATATAATATAATTTTAGAAATTTTCTCATAATTTTTACTGTTCATTTTCTATTTTTTTAGAATTTAATTAGTTTAATTAGTAATTAATTAATTTTTAGTTTAATAATTAGTAAAATAGTTTAAAAACATATAAAACCAACTTTTTATAATTTTTTAGGATTCCTGTGATGGTTAATTAGTTTTATAAAAATTTTCTTAATTTTCTAAGACCTTTTAATATTTTTAATAATTTTGTTTAAGTTTAATTAGGTAATTAATATTAAATTAGTAATTAATTATTAGAAAATCCATAAAAAGACAAAAAAAATATATTTTTAATTTTAAAATTAGTTTTTAGCTATTTTATAGTTTTAGAAATTTAGTTTTCACTTTTCTAAATATTAAAATAATATTATATTGTATTTAAGTTATTTAAATATTAATAATTAGTATTAAATAGTATATTAATTAATATTAAATAATTAATTAGTGTAAAAATTCATTTACTTTTTCTTAAAATTTTCTTTCATCATCAGGTTTGTAAAAAAAGTCATTTTCACCCCCTGAGGGTTTTTAGATTTCAGTTTTCAATTTTTATTTGGTACGTTGACGTTTACTTAAACTTAAACGTACCTTTTAAGTTTTAAAACGTTTTCACTTATCTGGTTTTTTAGTTTTTGTCCATATTAAGTATTTGTGTCATTTTCAGTAGTATAATCATCCTACCGCTTTTCCTGTGAAAATCACCTGATCACAAGCACGCTTTAGTACTATTCACACCTCGCTGGGACATAACGACCTGGTGATATCCTATATTACCCGGAGCATTGCCTCTAGGCTGTCTGACCTTGTTGACCACTCACACTGGTTGATTTAGGTTGACCGTTCAGAGCCAATCAAATTTTGGCGCCGCTGCCGGGGAGGTTGTGCGCGTTTCTGCAGCGTCTTAGAGATTAGTGTTATTTCACCATCATCACTGTAAAAATCCCATCACTTTTGTAAATTTTAAATCAAAACACAAAAAAGTCATTAACACTTTTCCTAAAGTGTTAAAACACCAAAAAAATTAAAAAAAATAAACAAAACAGATCGCAACATTTTCTATATCGGGTTTCTTTTAAGGTGATTCTTAAAGAGATACGATTTTGGATAACGAGACGATACCAAAAAAAAAATTATTCCAAAAGATTTTCACATACACACAAAAACCCAAAAACATCCGTCTTTTTCTTGTGAATAATAATACATAAAAATAAACCGTCGCAAACCAAGACAGAACACCTACCAACTGGGGTGTGGACATTAATAAGTTCCCAAACATAAGATCAAAACTTGCCTTTGTATCCCTGTGAGTGGTGTACCTTTCTTAAAGAAGCCATTTACTTGTGATTATTGGTTTAAGTTCACTGTCGTTTTGCCTCGATTTTGTTTTGAGTGAGTTTGTTTTTTAGTGCATGCGCACTCGTTCTTTAAGGTCCACGAGCCCATTACGTGAGCTTGTTAAGAAACCTCGAAGAACTCATAGACATTCAACACCAACAGTCGGATCTGAGATCCGCACTGTTTCCACATCTGCTGCCACCATGGCGGAAGATCGCCCCATGTGTGAGCTTCTCCAAGCACCCATCGAGGGTTACGGAGATGCCATTGTTGTTCCAGCCATCGTGGCTGATAATTTTGAGCTCAAAACCGGGTTACTCAATCTTGTAACCTCAAGTCAATTCTACAGTGTTGAGAGGGACGATCCTCATGCTCACATTCGATGGTTTAACAAAATCACGTCAACCATCAAATACAAAAATGTCCCTTGTGAAGCAATAAAACTTCTACTCTTCCCATTCTCCCTCGAGGGACAAGCCCGGATTTGGCTTGAAAAACAACCTCCTCGATCCATTGAGACATGGGAATATCTTGTGAAAAAATTTGTGAATGAATTCTTCCCACCTTCCAAGACCACGAGTCTTAAGAATGAAATCACCAAGTTCACTCAGAAATATGATGAATCATTTGGTGAAGCGTGGGATCGTTTCAAAGAATGCAAGTGTCCACATCATGGTTTCTCAGAGTTGATGCAACACGATACTTTCTACAATGGTGTGAGCCAAGCTGATCAGGATTCACTCAATGCCTCCGCGGGAGGTAGCTTCTTGAGTAGAACCACCAAAGAAGCTTTGGAAATCATAGAAAATAAGTCCAAGGTCCGCTCTACATGAAGCAAACCGGTTGTTTCCCAAATCAATGCGGGTCTTTCTACTTCATCTTCTGTAGGTTAATCTAGCACGGATGCTAAGATTGACAAGCTCACTGAAGCTATTCAAGCTTTGGTTCTCGCCCAACAAAAGAAAGTTTCTTTTCCACAACATCCTCCACCTTCCGAGGTTAAAAAAGTGGAAGTCTGTGTGACTTGTGGTGGGCCGCATGCCTACTATAATTGCATAGCTACTGATGGTACTCAATATGAAGCTCATGCTGTTGCCGGGTCCCAAAATCGAGGAGGCAATCAATACCGCCCTCCTATGGACCCGAACTATCGTCCTCATCACTACCCTAGACCTCCCGGTTTTAATCAAAACCAAAATGTCCAAAACCGTAACCAAAATCAAAATAGAGTGAACCAAGGTTTCCAAAACCAAGGTAACTTCAATCAGGGTCACGGTTTTCAAAATCAAAACCAAGGTTTCCAAAATCAAGGTTTCCAAAATCAAGGAAACTTTAATCGAAACCAAGGTCAGGGTAATTTCAATCCCAGATATTTTCATGGAAACAACAACCCTAATCAGGGTAATTTTCAAAATCAAGGTCCCAATCCGAACAACCGAGCTCCAAATTTTCCTAATCTGAATCAAGCCATTGTTCTAACTGGGCCTTCATCTGACGAGTTGTTAAAGCAATTCATGAAATCCCAAGAAGAGTTGAACAAGTTGTTGGTCAGCCAGATTTCTGATATCAAGAAGTCTTTAAATGATCGACCCTCGGGCTCAGGTACTACTTTACCGAGCAACACAATCGCTAACCCGAGGGGCGATGCTAAGGCAATCACAACAAGAAGTGGTGCTTCATATGATGAACCCGCGATTCCTACTACCTCTTCTTCCTCTCCTCCAAAGGTAGTGGAACATGAACCTGAGGTGACAATGGACAAAGTGCAATCTCCTAGCTCACGAAGTACCGCACACGTCCAACCTCAGGTTATTCCAGAAACCAGATGTAAGCCTGGAGTTGTCTTTGAACCACCAGAAACTCCAGTGGAAAACCCTAAATCCAAAACTTCTATTCCTTACCCATCATGTCTCAATGAACAAAAGCTCCGCGAAAAGGCTAGGTACCAAATGGATAAGTTTTTCCAAATCTTCCAAGATTTGCACTTTGACATTAGCTTCGCGGATGCTATCATCTTGATGCCTAAATTCGCTTCAACAATCAAAAATCTGTTAAGTAATAAGGAAAAGTTATTTGAAATGGCTAGAACTCCTCTTAATGAGAACTGCTCAGCGGTTCTCTTGAAGAAGCTTCCCGAGAAGCTTGGAGACCCCGGAAAATTCCTCATTCCATGTGTTTTTCCGGGGATGGTTGAATGCTTCGCCTTGGCCGATCTTGGTGCTAGCATTAACCTTATGCCATATTCTGTGTGGAAGAAACTATCTCTTCCCGAACTTACTCCCACGTGCATGACTCTAGAGCTTGCCGATCGTTCAATATCTCGTCCACTTGGCATTGCTGAGGACGTGTTTGTTAAAGTGGGAAAGTTCCATTTTCCGGCCGATTTTGTGATTGTTGACTTTGATGCCGATTCAAGGGTCCCTCTAATTCTTGGAAGGGGATTCCTTAGAACTGGGCATGCTCTTATCGATGTATATGAGCAAGAGATCACATTGCATGTTGGAACTAAAGCAGTCTCCTTCAACCTCAATCAAACTTCAAGGTACTCCTCCAATTATGACTCTGAATTGGTTAACCGAATAGATGTCATCGATGTTGCTGCTGAGGAGTATGCTAAAGAGGTTTTAGGTTTCATTGATGATTCTCCGAGTGAAAACTACACTCCATCTTCTCGTCCCATCCTTGCCAATTCTGCTCCTTCCCTCACTCCGTTTGAGGGAAGTGACTTCATCTTAGAAGAAATTGAGGCCTTTCTCAAGAGTGATTCATGATGAGGCGAAAAATGAACCTTTTTTAGGGGGTTATTTAAGCCCAGAATTGAATTTATTTGATCAAATATTGCCCTAAATCGTTCCTTTTGTGATTTTAGATACTTTGGGAGTGAATTCTGGAAAAGGAAGCATTTTGTACGTTTTTGGAGCATAAAAGTGAAGAAAACGGCAAAGACTTAATTTTTCATGCTGAGAACAGTACCTGACGGCGTCAAGAAGGAAAGTGTGACGGCGTCAGGAGCAAAATCCATGACGACCCAGAGAAAACCTGAAGGCATCAGATGAAGGGCGTCAAGAGTTATTTTGGTGACGGCCTGAAGATGGATTACACGAGATGGCGTCAAACCTAGATCTAGGCAGTCCGAGGACTTTATTGGCGGCGAGATGACGGCGTCAGACATTTACTCTTGACGCCGTCACCTCACAAAATCTATATATACTTTTCTATTTTTCATTCATTAGAGGAGGAACTTGTGTAGAGAATACTAGGGTCGAACCTAATAAACCCTAGGTCGTTTGTAACAGTATTTTCCAGGGTTTTCACCCCTTGAAACCTTTCATGTTCAATTAAGATAAGTCCTCTTTCAATTCATTCAATATGTCTATGTGTTGTTTGAATATATCTTATGCTTGTCTTGATTTTAACATGCTAGGCTAGATCTTTCATGTGTTTGCTTAGATGTAATGAAACCTAGATGTTGATTATAGGTTTATTGCTTGGTTATAGTTGTAATGGATGAATGGTTTCAATGTTAGGCTTAAGAAAACTGGCAGATCTCCATTGTGTAACTTGCTTGAACGTCTTAAGAAACATGAACCGATGTGTACTAGGTTTTTATGATTGTATTTAATGCATGAGCGAATTCTAGTGATCCCATGTTAGGAGCTTCTTAGCCGGCTCGACATAGGAGTGAAGTAGGAGCTTATAGGATTGGAGAAGTAAGTACGCCACCCCATGAATGGTATTAATGAATACAATTCGTCATCCACGCAACTGTAGCAAGTAATTAACCTGTAAAAGATATCTAGGGAGTAGTGAAATCTAAGTAAACACAATTCTCCCATATATTGCTCACACCACTATCTTAATTTAGTTTATTTTCATTTTTGTTATTTTATTTTGATTGCATTTTAGTTATTGGGTTAGTTGAATAGCAACTAATTCCGCCCATCCTCCAAAAACCCGAGATTTTATTTGCTTTTCTAAAAACATAGAAATACAAAATGAATCATCCTTCACCTCTAGACCTAGTTCTTAGGTTTTCTAATCCTAGCGACACTATTCCTAAGTTGAACGATCAATCCCCCGGTACTTGTCACTATACTATACTACAACGATCAGGTACACTGCCTGGTGGGGGTTGTAAGCTTCTCGAGATCCCTCGAGAGGTAAAGCCTGGTGCAATTCCCACGCATCAAGTTTTTGGCACCGCATCCTGGGGAATATTTATTGTCTAGGTTAGAATTACTTTTTATTAGGTCTACTTGCTAGATTCCTTTCTAGTAAGATTTTATTTTTATTTTTAGTTCTCTTTAGTCTATCTTATTTCTTCGTGTTTTTGTTCGTAATCTTTACCATCCGACATCATGGAAGGTGGTAACATCTTTGAACCCATCAACCCACCACAACAAGACCACCCACAAAACCCACCACTAGCAAACCAACCTCTTAGGCCCCGAACCCTAGGAGAGTATTCCCGATCTAGCCACCAAGGCTATCGAAACACTATTGAGCTCACCGGAGCCAATGTGTCTCCCTTGCGATCCGACACCATCCGGTTGGTGCAAAGCGGATGTGCATTCCATGGACTTCGTTCCGAAGATGCAAATCAACATCTCAAGGACTTCCTTAAAATCGTAGATTCTATAGACCTTGATGTTACAACTAGAGAGTTAAACCGATTACGCCTATTCCAATTCTCTCTACGTGATCAAGCTAGTCAATGGCTTGAACGTTTACCCGCGGGATCCATCACCTCATGGGATGATCTCACCACTCGTTTCCTTGCTCAATTTTTCCCACCGGGGAGAATTACCAAGCTTAGAAATGATATCTTGATATTCCAACAACGTCAAGGTGAAACTCTATATGAAGCATGGACTCGTTTCAAGGACTTACTCCAAAAAGTCCCTCATCATGGCATAGATCTTTGGCTCCAAGTCCAAATCTTCTATGACCATATCGATCTCTCCACAAGGCGAACCATTGACCAATCGGCCGGTGGCAAGCTACGTGATCTAAGTGCGGAAGAATCATGGGAACTCATAGAAGATCTTGCTCTCTATGACAACGAAATTTGGAATGATCCCCGTGATTTGAACAAAACGGTCAAGGCAATATCTTTGCCTTCGAACAATTCTAGCACTCCCGACCGTAGGATCATAGAACTTGAGGACCAAGTCAAGTTTCTCATGAAATCTTACGAAGCTCCTAAGCCTACAAGCCAAGTGAACAAAATCACTTCTTCATGCGAATTATGTAGTGGTCCCCATGACACTCGTGATTGTGTGGAACTCCCCGGAACAGCTTTTGCGGACTACGCATCCTCGCATACCGATGAAGCGGGAGATAAGTGGTACACTTTCAAACCTGAGCCAAACCCTTACGGTGATTCCTACAACCCTTCTTGGAAAAATCACCCAAACCTTAGGTGGAAACAAAACCAAAACAATTCTTCCAATCTGCCTAATCCTTACCAACCAAACGGTCCACCCTCCAACCGTACTTTCAACAACAATCCTTCTAACAACTATGGTAGTACCAACAATCTTGAAGGATTGATGTCCAAGTTTATGGCATCTCAAGAAGCTCGCATAGCTAGGTTTGAAACCGAATTCAACCAACAACAAACGGAGATGACCAATAAGATTGACAACTTGTTGAAAGCCCTCAACAACCAAGCATTAACTACACCTAGGAAGGACACTAGGGACGCCAATAGCGGAATCCAAACTAAGGATCCCTCGTCTTCCAAACACGTCCACTTTGTCAATGTTGTCACCATTAAACCAATTGATAAGGATATAGAAGAAGTGCAAGGATGAAGTTGGAGTAGAAACCGAGACTAGGGATGAAATTAGGGAAGTTGAGGTTAATAAGGGAGAAGAGTTAGAGGAAGTAGAGACTGTAGAAGAGTACTTTGATAAGTTGCCCACCAAGGAAGAACGGGAATATCATAAGGATTTATTCGATGACCCCGAGACACCATATATCCTTGGCTCACCCCTTATCAAAATGGGAGACCCCTCTAACATCAACATACCATGCAACATTGGGCATATGCATATATGGAAAGCTTATATCGATCCTAGATCTCCTATAAACATCATGAATAGGACTTATTATAATTGGGTAATGAAGAAACAACTTGGTTATAGGATGATGCCCAATAAGAGTTTAATAAGTAATTTTGTAGGAAGAGTGAAGGGATTGCATGTGATTGTCAAAAATTTCACCTATGAGATCGATTTTATGATAGTAGAGGATACTCGTCCGGTGATAGATGCTTGCCTAAGTCAAGTAGTGTTCGGAAAACCATTCGTTGAGGCCACTAAGATGAGTTATGATCCGACTCTAGGGATAGTTAGGTTCAAGGAAGAGAATGATGAGATTGCCTACCAAATGCCCTATAAGATTGAGCAGTACCGCCTCCTGTCAAACATAGAAAAGGAACACAAACAAGCGGCTTACTATAGGAATGATGAGGATAGACGTAGAGGAGTAGAGTATGTGATGAATAGGATGCTTGGTTTCTATAAAGAATGCTTGCAACTAGGTCCGGAATAAAAAAATGGTATAGGAGATGACCTAGAGAGTGAAACCAACGATGAGGTCACGTAGTAACCCATGACCTTGAGTTTAGCTACAAGACTCGTAAATAAAGAAAAGCGCTTCTTGGGAGGCAACCCATGTTTTGTGTGATTTTTATTTTGTTTGATTGTTATTTGTTTCCATATGCATGCTTTATTTTTATTGTTGGTAGATCATGTTTCAAAACTAAAATGGTGAAAATACTTTATTTTGTTGTTTGACTTAGTCTTAACTTCATCCAAAGGTATTTCGCAAAAGATAAGTGTAAGGGGAAACCCCAAATATGTTTTTTAAGAAACAAAACCGATCATGATTCTCCACAATATTGAATGAACATGTATATTCGTATTTGTTAGAGTCAAATGCTTGTATTGAGTCATAATGATGTTTTGCAGGATTTTCCAGGAAGTAGGACGAAGTTTTTCCAGAAATTTTCCGGAAACTTAACATAAGAATTTCTGCAGGTCACTTCTGACGGCGTCAGGAAGAAATTCCTGAAGGCGTCACGTGTAAAATTCTGGAAATTTTACCAGTTTTGTTTTTCTAACGGAGCCTTAAAGTTTTTGTTGAATCTTTAGTTTTATAATCTCCAGGAAATCTGCAAACATCATTCCACAAGCATTATATCTTATTTTGTTTTCTAGGATTTATTAGCATATATAGATTGCCGCCGATTTTACGCGAGGTTGCCTTGTCTGTTTTCTCAGGTTTAACAGGTTCTGTTTGACAAGAAAATAATTTATATTCTGGAATGGAAGCTTTGATTGTTCATTTTCTTGGACGAAGATCTAACCTTACTACCTTATTATCCATACCGAGCGAATCAGGGGAGTGTTTGATTTCATTCGTTTTACTTATTTCACTTTTACATTCTTTACTTGAACATTGGGGACAATGTTCATCCTAAGTGTAAGGGGAGGGTCAAATGATGATACCTTACAGATACACTTTCGCTTGAGTTTGTTTGTTTGATGGTAGGTGTGTAATAAAACTATGAGAAATACTTGTTAGTGTAATTTTAGCGCCAAATTTAAAATTTTTTACAACATTTAGGAGTGAAACTTTAGCCATAGCAAGCGTCTCATGGATAGGAGTTGTATAACTAGCACAAAACCGTATCATTCAGAAAAATTTTCCACCCAAATATGTGAGGTTCGCCTTTAGATTTGGTAGGAAAAGCATTTACTATTAGTGCTTATGAGTGTACCGGTAGCATTTAGATTCTAGAACTTGCGTTAGTGATGCATCCCGAGACCGCTAGTGAGACTACATCTGTGTAGTAGGATTTACTACATGATAAGAGGCATTAGGATCACCCTTGTGTTAAACCCGTATCATAATTACTTGACCATTTAAGTCATATTACTTGGCTAGTTAAGTCAATTAATTTTTCCCACACCCTTAGCGTTGTACTCATTTTTAGTACACGAAACCCCTAGTACACCCCTTCGAGCCTATCTTTTCGTTTCTAACTTTAAGCATCTTACTTAAAGGAAGAATTTGTTACACCCCACTTAAATGTACACCCAAATCGCCTTAGCCTTCCGTGTATGCACTCATCTTTAGTGCATTATTGTTATTTGTTTAAACCCTTAGTTAATTATCTAATTGATTACATGGTTGCTAAGTCGAGTCATATCCTTGTACACATTGTTTTGGGACGATTGGGACTCATGGGTAAAGTACTTGTGTTATGGAGTAATGGGGAAGAAAATCATTTATTACCCTCATATGTGCGTTAATCTTAAAAGTACTCCAAGTGTTTTGATTATCTTAATTCGAGTTCATTAGATTAGTTTATTGTAAAGTATGTAAAAATTCAAGTGTAAGGGGAATGTTCATTCCCTATGATGTATTGTTTTGGATGGTAGGGCAAGAGTGTATGCAAAAAAAAAATAATAATAAAATAAAATAAAAAAAATCATGAAAAAGAAAAAAAAATAGAAAAAGAAAAGAGAAAAAACATACGGACTACCATCCCGTTTCATTATATGTTTATTTTATGTTTCTGTTATTTTTGATTTATTAGCTTAAGTCGAGTCTAGTCTTGGCTTAGCAACGCTATATTGTACATGTAATTAACCAAGATGATTAACTTGCCACCAGTAAAGACTGCCTATATCTAACAAAACCGTGTATTCCATATCCCTACACCTAACGTTACACCCCTTTAAAAGACCTCTTTGATAGTTTATCCTAGGTGCTTACGCCATGTGGTGGAGGTTTGATCCTTTCCCAAGCCTATGGTAATCTATTTTCCTATGACAGGTAGTGAGAGATGTTTTCCATTTCCATATTGTGATATATACTTTATTACACCCGAGAGATGTGAGTATCTAAACACTATTTGTGAGGTGCTAGTGTATGACCTCCGTGCTTGTCTTTGGTCTTTAGTGGAACGATTATTTGTTGTAATTACTTTTATATTAGTGTTAAATGACCCCTAAATTGTATTTCGACTAGAATAAAAGCGCATTTGCTTGAGGACAAGCAAATCTCAAGTGTAAGGGTATATGATGAGGCGAAAAATGAACCGTTTTTAGGGGGTCATTTAAGCCCGGAATTGAATTTATTTGATCAAATATTGCCCTAAATCATTCTTTTTGTGATTTTAGGTACTTTGGGAGTGAATTCTGGAAAAGGAAGCATTTTGGACGTTTTTGGAGCATAAAAGTGAAGAAAACGGCAAAGACTTAATTTTCCATGCTGAGAACAGTACCTGACGGCGTCAAGAAGGAAAGTGTGACGGCGTCAGGAGAAAAATCTATGACGACCCAGAGAAAACCTGAAGGCGTCAGATGAAGAGCGTCAAGATTTATTTTGGTGACGGCCTGAATATGGATTACACGTGACGGCGTCAAACCTAGATCTAGACAGTCCGAGGACTTTATTGGCGGCGAGATAACAGTGTCAGACATTTACTCTTGACGCCGTCACCTCACAAAATCTATATATACTTTTCTATTTTTCATTCATTAGAGGAGGAACTTGTGTGGAGAATACTAGGGTCGAAGCTAATAAACCCTAGGTCATTTGTAACAGTATTTTCAAGGGTTTTCAACCCTTGAAACCTTTAATGTTCAATTAAGATAAGTCCTCTTTCAATTCATTCAATATGTCTATGTGTTGTTTGAATATATCTTATGCTTGTCTTGATTTTAACATACTAGGCTAGATCTTTCGTGTGTTTGCTTAGATGTAATGAAACCTAGATGTTGATTATAGGTTGATTGCTTGTTTATAGTTGTAATGGATGAATGGTTTCAATGTTAGGCTTAAGAAAACTGGCATATCTCCATTGTGTAACTTGCTTGAACGTCTTAAGAAACATGAACCGATGTGTACTAGGTTTTTATGATTGTATTTAATGCATGAGCGAATTCTAGTGATCCCATGTTAGGAGCTTCTTAGCCGGCTCGACATAGGAGTGAAGTAGGAGCTTATAGGATTGGGGAAGTAAGTACGCCACCCCATGAATGGTATTAAGGAATACAATCCGTCATCCACGCAACTGTAACAAGTAATTAACCTGTAAAAGATATCTAGGGAGTAGTGAAATCTAAGTAAACACAATTCTCCCATATATTGCTCACACCACTATCTTAATTTAGTTTATTTTCATTTTTGCTATTTTATTTTGATTGCATTTTAGTTATTGGGTTAGTTGAATAGCAACTAATTCCGCCCATCTTCCAAAAAACCCGAGATTTTATATGCTTTTCTAAAAACATAAAAATACAAAAAGAATCATCCCTCACCTCTAGACCTAGTTCTTAGGTTTTCTAATCCTAGTGACACTATTCCTAAGTTGAACGATCAATCCCCCGGTACTTGTCACTATACTATACTAGAACGATCAGGTACACTGCCTGGTGGGGGTTGTAAGCTTCTCGAGATTCCTCGAGAGGTAAAGTCTGGTGCAGTTCCCGATGGAATCGATAACCAAGAGATTGACCCCGAGAGGGATATTCTCTTACTTGAGAAATTATTGAACGAAGATCCCTCTCCTCTTCCTGTTGTACCACAAACACTTCATAAAGAGGAAGTCAAAAATGTTGAGAAAACTGATGACTTTCCTAAGGTCGAACCTAAGGACTTACTGCCTCATCTTGAATACGCATTTCTGGAGGATGATGATAAATTACCCGTCATAATTGCTAAGGATTTAAGTATTGAGGAAAAGGCTACTCTAATAAAGGTTTTGAAGTCACATAAACAAGCAATTGCTTGGAGACTCTCCGACATCAAGGGCATTGACCCCGAATTTTGTACCCACAAAATTTTAATGGAGGATGACTTCAAACCAGCAGTCCAACAACAAAGAAGGGTGAATCCAAAAATTCATGAGGTCATCAAACAAGAAGTTTTAAAACTCCTTGATGCCGGTCTGATTTACCCTATCTCGGACAGTCCTTGGGTTAGTCCCATACATTGTGTTACAAAAAAGGGTGGCATTACTGTTGTCACTAACGAAGAAAATGAGTTGATTCCAACTCGATTGGTTACGGGTTGGCGTGTATGTATTAACTATCTCAAGCTTAATGACGCCACCCGCAAAGACCATTTTCCTCTACCCTTTATGGATCAGATGCTCGAGAGATTAGCGGGGAATGAGTACTATTGCTTCCTCGATGGTTTCTCGGGTTACTTTCAGATTCCCATTGATCCGCGGGATCAAGAAACGACTTTCACGTGCCCCTATGGAACTTTTGCCTATAAACGTATGCCATTTGGTTTATGTAATGCTCCGGGCACGTTTCAAAGATGTATGATGGCCATATTTTCCGACATGATCGGGAAAACTATGGAGGTCTTTATGGATGATTTTTCGGTCATTGGAGATTCATTTCAATCATGTGTCTCGCATTTAGACAACATGCTCAAACGTTGTGAAGATACAAGGTTATGTCTAAACTGGGAGAAGAGTCACTTTATGGTCAAAGAGGTCATTGTCCTCGGCCATAAAATTTCAAAGAACGGGATTGAGGTTGACAAAGCCAAAGTGGATGTCATCGCAAAATTACCTCATCCCACTACCATCAAGGGTATTAGGAGATTTTTGGGTCATGCCGATTTCTATCGTAGGTTTATTCAAGATTTTTCTAAAATCGCCCGGACTATGACCCATCTCCTCGAGAAGGATGCTCCTTTTATCTTCTCCCCCGAGTGCATTGAAGCTTTTGAAACATTGAAGAAAAAGCTTACTGAGGCACCGATTCTTGTTGCCCCTGATTGGGACTTGCCCTTCGAACTCATGTGTGATGCTAGTGATTATGCAATAGGGGCAGTCTTGGGGCAACGCAAATTAAAACACTTTCAGCCAATCCACTATGCAAGCAAAATAATGACCGAGGCTCAAGCTCATTACACCACAACAGAAAAAGAATTGTTGGCTGTGGTGTATGCATTTGAAAAGTTTTGGCCGTACTTAATCTTAACCAAATGCATAGTGTATACGGATCACTCGGCTCTCAAATATCTCTTTGCAAAACAAGATGCAAAGCCGAGATTGCTTCGTTGAGTTCTCCTCCTGTAAGAATTTGATATCATTATATGTGATAAAAAGGGAGTTGAGAACCTGGCTGCTGATCATTTGTCCCGTCTTGAAAACCCTCATCAGGATGTTTCTGAGAAAAAGGAAATAAACAAAACATTTCCTCTCGAAACTCTCAATGCGGTTACTTTTCGTGGAGATTCGACTACCCCATGGTTTGCCAATTTTGCAAATTACCATGTAGGTAACTTTGTTGTGAAAGGGATGTCGTCCCAACAGAAAAATAAATTCTTTAAGGATGTAAAACACTATTTCTGGGACGACCCCTACCTTTTCCAAATCTGTGTGGATCAAGTTATCCGGCGGTGTGTTTATGGTCAAGAAGGCACTGAAATTCTAAAAGCTTGCCATGCTGGTCCCACGGGGGGCCACCACAATCCAAACTACACTGCCAAAAAGGTGTTTGACACCGGTTTCTACTAGCCCACGATTTACAAGGATGCCCAGGAATTAGTCAAATCCTGTGACGCTTGTCAACGTCACGGGAACATTTCACAAAAGAACGAAATGCCTCAAAATGCAATTCAAGTTTGTGAAATCTTTGACGTATGGGGCATCAAATTTATGGGGCCATTTCCGTCATCTCATGGAAATAAATACATATTCGTGGTTGTTGACTATTTGTCAAAATGGGTTGAAGCGAAAGGTTTACCCACAAATGATGCCCGAGTTGTTGTAAAATTCTTAAAAGCTCTTTTTGCTCAATTTGGAACTTCACGTGCTATTATCAGTGATCGTGGTACGCATTTTTGCAATGGCAAATTTGATAAAGTCATGCAAAAGTATGGTGTAACTCACCGTCTTTCCACTGCGTACTACCCACAAACAAGTGAACAAGTAGAAGTTTCCAATCGGGGCATTAAAAGAATCTTGGAAAGAACCGTTGGTGAAAATCGTGCATCGTGGTCGGATAAATTAGATGATGCACTTTGGGCTTTCCGTACAGCTTACAAAACACCCATCGGGTGTACGCCTTACAAGCTTGTGTACGGGAAAGCGTGCCATCTACAGATCGAGCTTGAGCATAAAGCCTATTGGGCCCTCAAGCATGCAAATTTTGACCTCAAAACTGCGGGTGATCATTGGAAAGTTCAAATGAACGAATTGAATGAACTTCGTGATCAAGCTTACGAGAACTCTTTGATCTACAAGGAAAAGACAAAGAAGATTCATGACTCAAAAATCAAGAACCGCGTTTTTAACATTGGTGACCGAGTCCTTCTTTTCAACTCTAGACTCAAGATCTTCTCGGGAAAACTAAAAACCCGTTGGACTGGCCCATTCACTATCACAAAGGTTTATCCTTATGGCACCGTCGAATTATCTTAAAATGACAGACCAAATTTCAAAGTGAATGGGCATCGTTTGAAACATTACTTTGGAGGGGACATACCATCCATGGTTGTCCCTGATCTCCAAACTTTCCCCAAGAACTAATGAATTCGGGGATTGAGTCAAGCTAGCGACTCGATGAACAAAAACAGTAGCACAACATGGGTTTTCACCCATGTCTCTGACTTCTTTCTACTTTCTAACACCCAAGTGCGGGGGAGTGGCCATCCCCTGCTGTTTACAAAGTATATATGTATATAAGTTTCAAAAAAAATGGTGTGTTTATATGTATATATAAATAAAGTGAAAAAATGATGTTCCCGCAGTTAGCTTAGAATATTGCCTTTTTCCGTTTAAAGAGTCGGCATAATAGCCGGGACTTTGAATATTGAGGACAATATTCAATTCTAAGTGTGGGGGGGGGGGGATTCTAGCAAATTTTATCACATTATACCTTCTAGTACCCCCGTTTTTGGCCAAAATTTTAAAATTTTTTCACTTTATTTCAAAAAATTTTGTGGTTATCAGTTCACCATGTCTTACTGACAAAAGGACTGGCTAATCCAGGAGCAAACAGCTCTTGGTAAAGATAACTCAAATCCGTTGATGGCTGAAAATTTTCCCAAAATTGTATGGTATTCAACTCACCATATCCTAAAAAGTAAAAGAGTTGGCTAGCCCGCAAGGTTATGGCTTGTGGTAAAGGCAGTGGAAAACCATAATCGGTAATCAACTCACCAAGATGTTGATTGCATTCCATCAAGAGTTGGCTAGTCCAGAAGCAAACGGCTTCTAGTAAAGACAAATCAAAACCGTTGAAAGCTGATGGTTTGCTCAAAATCATATGGTTATCGGTGTACCATGGTTCTTACTTAAACTGAAACATTTGTCTACTCCAGAAGTAATGGGTTTTGGTAAAGAGATTCAAATCCATTAAGTTTTCTCAAAAAGATTGCTAGGGACTAGCAATAGTTTAGTGTGGGGGATTGATGTGTGCTTAAACACTCATCATTTTTGGTCAAATCTGAACTGAAAA
This sequence comes from Artemisia argyi, assembly GCA_030686995.1. Lineage (NCBI taxonomy): Eukaryota > Viridiplantae > Streptophyta > Magnoliopsida > Asterales > Asteraceae > Artemisia > Artemisia argyi. The sequence goes on along the minus strand of CM060676.1, from coordinate 35,119,970 downwards.
ACATCCAAAAACACTCAAAAATGCATCAAAATACTGAAAATATCTCAAGGATTTTGTTTTATATGTTTCAGATGCAAAATGAGTAAAAACAGATGAAAAACGAACAAAGTTTGCAAAATTGGCAGTTTCAGTCCCCCAACTTTCATAAAATGTCAAAACTAGTCCTTGGTTATTTAAAATGTGGAGTTTTATCATTCAAGGTCCCTGAAATATTCTTAGTTGTCAAAATTGGTCCTTGAATGAATTTTTGGGCAAATGGCAGAAAAGGTCCCTCAACTTTTGAAATTTACAAAAATGGTCCCTGGGATTTTCAAACTTGGAAAATTGCAATAATGGTCGTTGGGAAATCACAAAGTGTCACAAATAGGCCTTTGGTGAAAAAGTTTCAAAAATTACAAGTTTGGTCCCTCTAGTTTGGAACTTGGCAGTTTTGACCCCCGGAATTTCAAAATGGGAAATATTGAAAAGTGGTCTTTGGTAAATGAAAATGGGCAGGAATGGTCCTTTTGGAATTATGGCATATTGAGTCCCTCACTTTCATCAAATTACATAATTGGTCCTTGTGCTTAGTTAAAATACCAAACGGACCTAATGATAATCATAAACCAAAATCCCATGATCCAACAAACACCCCTGATCCACAAAACCCTCCAAGCCCACTGGCCCAACACCCTTTTCAGTCTACCCCCGTTTTTAAATAACTAAGCCAGGGTCAAACACCCACCTTTGACCAAACCCCCTTCCCACCAAAACCACCCTTACCCCTGCAATACCACCCCCACCATACCACCTGGTTTCACCACCACTTGCCACCCCGCCTTTCACACCTTGTCCCCTCCACCAACACTACATACCAAAGACAATTAATGATCCCAAAGCTTTACAAGAAACCTGAAAACTGCCAAAAGTTCATTTCCCGCCAAAAAACCAAGCAACGGCTAAGATTGCTTTTTACTCATCCAAGGGCTATCAATGGAAGTGGGAAAGAGAGAGGAACACTCCAAGGCTTATAAAAGTGAAGAAAAGCAGGGAGAAGAGTAGTAATTAGCTATGAGTAGAATTTTTAGTTAATTTCTTATGTCGTCTTTTATAATTTCATTTCCTTATTATAAAACTTTGTTTTCAAGAGTAATCTCAAGTTTTCAGTTTATTTAAGACATATATCAATCATCAATTTTAGTTTCTTTGTCTAACTTAGTTTATGCAAGTTTTTCATTAAATTTCCTATAATCCTTCAATCATGTCATAGGCTAAGCTTTACTGTTATACAAGCTCACTTAAACTTATTGTTAGGCTTTTATAAGCTTATCTCAGTTCCTCAACTAGTTTCACTTTGAAATACAAAAAAATAAAAAAAAAATACAAATAAATATTGGAAAATATAAATATCAGTTCTAATGATGAAGAAAGCAAAGAAGCCTGTGGATTTTGGATTTGCATGGTCGTAGAGTCTTATTGGATACATTTAGGTGTGTTCTATTGGCCTTGGTACCTATTCTTTCAGTTGGATCAGTTGTGAGTTCACCTTTTCACATTATTGCTTTTTACTGTTCATCAGCTTAATATCAGCTTATCTCTGTGTCCTAGTGCTTATTTAGTGTCCTTTGGTAATATTATTGCTTAAAATACCCTGTTTGTTCTTTGGATTATTTGGATACTCAGATTTCACATTTAACTGTCAAAATAGCTCATATAAGATTCATTAGTTCTAGTTGTTTTCATGGGTATTTATGTGTTAATTTCATCTTAGTATGTCATGTTGTAACTTTAGGAATCAATAATATGGCCTGAATCAGTGTAATCTTTTGAAAATCAAAATTTAGTCCATTTTAAGGGAGTGTTTGGTTCATGATGTTTGAATAAGTTCAGGGTATATAGTGTAGTTGTTTTTGGCTGTGGTAAGTCAAATAAGGTGAGTAGGAGTTAAATAGACCATAAACTTGTTACCTTATAAGCAGAAAAGTCAAAATCAAGGTTCTAGGTTCATGTTTAGTTAACTATTAGGGGTTAGGATATGTAATCTCACCATTTCAATCCATAATCAGATATTGTAGCCTAATTTAGTTAACTTGTAGCTTATTTTAACATATTGAATCAGTAGGATCCATTAGAACTTCACATTAGTCAACCAAGTCTCAAATATATAAAAAAAGTCAATTTTCACTTTCATGCAGAAAAACCAAAAATGGCATGAATTTTAGTGATTTTTAGGTTTGGATTCAACCCTTGAAACTTTCACAATTCATAGTCCCCCAGCTAGTCTTTGAAATCCCATTGTCACTATATTTTTGCCATTTTTTGTGTGGGCCCTACACCCTCCCAAACAGACCTGTAGGGGGAGGCACCTCCCCTTCACCACCAGCACAGTCACCACCACCCCCACTTTGGTGGGTCCTACAAGCCACCTCAGTGGGTCCCACATGCCCCCCTTGGATCCTTACAACCCCCCACCTGGCCCTCTCTCCATTCCAACCAAGATTTTGAGCTTAAGCTCTGTGGACCCCACCTAGAACCTTTATTGTAATCTGTCCTATTTTCTGTGTTGAGCCAAGGAAATCAAGTGCTTATTTGACTACTTATTGGCTTATTCTTTGGATCTATTTTGTTTTTTCTTGCTTATATCTGTCCAATAAACTTGTTTGCATTTAAATTTACCCCTGTGGACCCCACAGAGGCTTATTTCTAGCATAAGTCAACAAAACTCAACTATATAAGCCTTTTAGTGTCCATTTTGCTTATTTTTAAGCTAGAAAAAAGTTGTCTTCACAAAAGTTTCCTATTTTTAGTATTTAAATATATTTCTAAAAGAAAAACCAGAAAAACCCAATTTAAAATTAAGTGATAGTTTCTATTTAATATTAATTATCTTTTTAATTTTCCTTTTTAGCTTTTTATTAAGTAATTGGAATTTTTTTTATTTTTCTTAAGTTTCTTTTATATTAAAGTATTTTTAGGAATTTTTCTAGATTTTTCTCTTGTCATTTAGTAATTATTATAATTAAATAGAGTTTAAGTAATAATTAATTAATATTTAAGTATTAAATAGCATAACTAGTTTTTATTAAGAAATACCTAGTTGTTATATTTTTCCTAGATTTTATATAATATAATATAATTTTAGAAATTTTCTCATAATTTATACTGTTCATTTTCTATTTTTTTAGAATTTAATTAGTTTAATTAGTAATTAATTAATATTTAGTTTAATAATTAGTAAAATAGTTTAAAAACATATAAAACCAACTTTTTATAATTTTTTAGGATTCCTGTGATGGTTAATTAGTTTTATAAAAAATTTCTTAATTTTCTAAGACCTTTTAGTATTTTTAATAATTTTGTTTAATTTTAATTAGGTAATTAATATTAAATTAGTAATTAATTAATAAAAAATCCACAAAAAGACAAAAAAGTATATTTTTAATTTTAAAATTAGTTTTTAGTTATTTTATAATTTTAGAAATTTAATTTTCACTTTTCTAAATATTAAAATAATATTATATTGTATTTAAGTTATTTAAATATTAATAATTAGTATTAAATAGTATATTAATTAATATTAAATAATTAATTAGTGTAAAAATTCATTTTCTTTTTCTAAAAATTTTCTTTCATCTTTAGGTTTGTAAAAAAAAGTCATTTTCACCCCCTGAGGATTTTCAGATTTTAGTTTTCATTTTTTATTCGGTACGTTGACGTTTACTTAAACTTAAACGTACCTTTTAAGTTTTAAAACGTTTTCACTTATCTGGTTTTTCAGTTTTTTTCCATATTAAGTATTTGTGTCATTTTCAGTAGTATAATCATCCTACCCCTTTTCATGTGAAAATCACTCGATCACAAGTACGCTTTAGTACTATTCACACCTCGCTGGGACATAACGACCTGGTGATACCCTATATTACCCAGAGCATTGACTCTAGGCTGTATGACCTTGTTGACCACTCACACTGGTTGATTTAGGTTGACCGTTCAGAGCCAATCAGACGCCTTCATGTAGAAATATACTCTGGGCCGCCACGTGTAAATCAATCCTGACGGCCTTGGTGACGCCGTCAAGTCATTAACATTGAAAATACTCTGGGCCGTCACATTATAATTTCCACTTCCACCTCTTTTGCCACTCTTGACGCCGTCATGTGTTAAGCCTTGATGTCGTCAGGTACTGTTCACAGCAAGGAATTTGAGACTTTGCTGTTTTCTTTACTTTATGCTCCAAAAACGTCCAAAATGCTTTCTTTTCCAGATTTCTCCTCAAAAGTACCTAAAATGACAAAAGGAACGATTTAGGGCAATAATCGATCAAATAATCACGAATTCGGGCTTAAATAAAGCCTTAAAAGCGCTACATTTTTCGCCTCATCAGCACTTGTGTGGATGAAGTCTTGGATCACTTGGAAACAAAGACTTATGAATTATATGATCAAAGGTTTTTGGAACAGAAATGGAGATGAGATCAGAAAGTTTTTAGTGCAAAAAGGTGAGAAAAATTTGTGGAATGAACCAGTATTTATAGGACAAAAAAATACTGTTCTTGACCGTGTCGGTCCCCTTAATTAGGGGCCGGTCCCCTTAATCATTAAGGGGGCCGCCCCCTCCAGAACGTTGGGTTTGTTTGTCCTTTTGTTGGGAAGGTTTTTCTGGATTTTATTTGCCATTTTTGGTTAGAAATTTGAATTCATATATTTATAATGAATTAAACATATTCTTTTAATTCCAAAAATGTTTTTATAAAAGTTATAAAATGTTTGATGTCATTTTATAAAATGTCTTGTGTTTAAGAAAATGCTTCTTTGATCATGTAATGCATTAGTCACTTTGTTTATTCATACCTTAAGTGATTAGATGATAAAAGTGAATATTTACTACTAAATACTTGTTTACGTCATAATTTTCGATTTAATCTAGTTTACATTTTGTGATTATCAAAACATAGAGTTATTGAAGAATATTAATAATGTGTTTAAGCATTATTTATATCAACAAATTAAATACATGCAGGACCTTCTTACTGCTCTAAAATCTTCTTTAGAGGTGTGTCTTGTGTTGTCTTGTCGTTTGAATTCGTCTCCTTAGGGTTATGTTGCACACAAAATTCGTCTAGGTCTTGGGTTATTTATAGTTTCTGTCAGAGGGGTAGATGCGGCGCATTAACTAAGTTTATGCGGCGCATCTACTTAACTTCGCGTGGGGTCCAAGATTAATATATCCTGGAATATTCGTACATCGCTTTAGATGCGGCGTATGTTGAATCCTTATGCGGCGCATGTCCTTCAGCGTCTTAGATTGTATCTGGTGAAGTCTTGATAGTGATATGGCGCATGTTGATAATGAGATGCGGCGTATCTGGAGTAGAACAAGCTGGTTTTTCTTCGTTTACCAAAGTTTCATATGCTACGCATGATAAAATCAGATGCGGTGCATGCTTCAAAGTTAGGCAATGGTCTTTAATCTCTTCTATTCAGCAGACTTTTCCAATCTTGATCATTTATCTCCATATTTTGTTTAAAATCGCCAAGTTTCATCAATCGTTTTCACCTGAGAATTACTAAAGTAAACAATTAAGCACCAATTCTCATACAAAATATAATAAATCAAGTCAATTAAATAGGACAAATGTTGACAATATAATGTACTTATTTGATGTCATCAAATATCCACCCACTTGAACTTTACTTGTCCCTAAGTAAACCTTAGATTATAATTATGAAAATGTATCCTAAAAGAGATTAGGATGTATTTTTATATTTAAGCATTTATTCGTTTAATTATAATTACACAACCAAACACTTGACGAACTAAAAATAAAATATCTCTCTCAATCTCTCAATTAATTTAATTTGCTCAATTGCTCGGTCGTGACGAATATTTTATCATAAGCTTGGCAAGGATACACATATCCTCCACTAAAGCTAAGGAATGATAAGTCTAAAGCAGTAAAAGGGATTTTGAGTTTTAAGGGTTTAACCTAGCTTTGTTCAAACATTTCCTGCACAAACTTAGTAGATCGCTGGCGCGAGTCTTTGATACTTCAACTAACGGATGGTCACTAATGTGCTTCTTGGATCGCTGGCGCGTTATTTGCATAATGGATGGTCACCAATTCACACACGTTAGTCAATTAATCTAATACTCGGATGGTCACAACCTTATTCATACATTTAACATTCTTACTTAGCCATCACTATATCCGGATGCTCGAAAGCTAACAATGAATATAATAATACGGTTGGGTATAGATAAAATTTAGGATATAAATTGGTGTAAAATAAAAATATAAACAAACAAATAGATTAAGTTCTAATGTGTGGTTAATCACTTCCCAACCATCCCATGAATAAGACTCATATCATTGAATAACTCACGCTTTAACACTTGTAACTCACGCTTTAGGTAGACACGAATTATACTCACTAAAATCTTAAACAAAGAATAATCCTTAGTTGGCGTTCCCATAACGGCCAACTCCGTTTCAATCCATAAATATAATACAACAATAATAGTGGCGTAAATACTAGCACAATATTTTAGGTATATAGATATATGTTGGTTTATAACAAACTCACAAATTTTTTTTTTTTTTTTTTTTTTTTTTTTTTTTTTTTTTTTTATTATTTATTTTTAATATACAAATACTAATACTAATGGTGTAAAATTTCACCACATCACTTATGACAATAAATCTGGATAATTTTTCATACTTTTCATGACTTTAGAAATAACGAAAATAGTGAAAGTAGTAAACACACAAAAATCAAAACTAAAGATATACAATATTTACTTTCACTTCCAATTAGGAATGGCAATGGGGCAGGTTTGGGGCGGGGCGGCAATCCCCATCCCCAAACCCGATTACAAAAATCATCCCCAAATTCGCCCCAATCCCCATTGGGGTCTTATCGGGTTATCATTTTTGAGCGTGATGCTCCATCATACTCGTGTCATTCCCCATTTATTCTTATTTTTACACTATTAACAATATGATTTTACAGAATAACTTAAAAAATCAAGAACCCATTAATGATATATTAAGCAATGGAATAAATCACAACTTTTTTAGAATATTATGATATAAAACAAGCTTTTATGACCACACTTTGAAATATTACAAAGATAAAAATTAACAAAAATTAGAGAATTATATTTAGTACGTAAATACTAGCACAATATTTTAGGTATATAGATATATGTATATGTATATGTATATGTTTTGGGGCGGGGCGGGGATAGTGTGCCCCGTCCCTGCCCTAAACCCGATAAGAATCCCCATTAAGGCCCCAAAACCCGCCCCAAAACCCGATAAGCATGCCCCGCCCCGCCCCAATAAGTTCGGGTTTCGAATTTCCCCGTTGGGTCCAGGTTTTTTTGCCATCCCTACTTCCAATTGCATTGTGCAATTTTCCGACCTAACCAAATATAATGAATTTATGCACACAAACAGAGGTAAAGCAAGGAAACACACTTTGCCTAAAGCAAGTAACCACGAGCATTAATCTGCAAGGTAGGCTAAGGTGTAAAGGTGTAACGAAACATTAAACACAGGTATAAAAAACGAAAGGAATGGCTCTGAGGGTTTTTCTAGGGGTATCTTACTCTAAAAATGAGAGAAAACAAAAGGGTTTATACGGGGGTTAACTAAGCAATGTAGTTAGTAAATAAACATAGCATATGTAGGCTTTTTGGGTGTAATCCTAGAAATTTACCAAGTTAGACAAGTCATTCCAATTAAATCAATAATACTCATTATGGTGGTCTTGAATAGTATACAAGCCAAGTTCTAAAGTTTACAAGTTACCGGCACACTCATATTTTTGTAGAATTTGGGTAAATATTTGGAAACGGATACGCTCTATCCTCACAATTTTATATAATAGAAGTTATGTGTGCGGTTATGCGACTTAGATTTAACAAAAATATGCTAGAAAAAATTTTAAATTTAACATATTAAGCATTGATTAAAGCATATTTTGAAAAGAAAAAATTACACGGATGGTCCTTGTGGTTTACACAGATTGCATGTTTAGTCCTTATTTCATTTTAATTACACCAGTCGTCCCTATTTTGTGAAACCTTGCACATTTTACTCCCTAATTTGGATGGGCCGTTAGTTTGGCCGTTAAGTTATTTGCACCGTTAGTCCTCCATTAATATTTTTTGCACCGTTAGTCCTCATTTTTTGCACCGTTGGTCCCCCCGTTAATATATTGCACCGTGGTTAATCTTTTTACGTTTTCCTCCATTTTTTAACGTTCTCGTCCATTTTTTTAATGTTTTTGTCATTTTTTTTACGTTTTTGTCCATCTTTTTACGTTTTCTTCAATTCTTTTACGTTCTCGCCAGTTTTTTTTATGTTTTCGTCATTTTTTTTACGTTTTCGTCTATTTTTTACGTTCTCGTCTGTTTTTTTTTAGTTTTCGTTCGTTTTTTTAACGTTTTCGTCCATTTATTTACGTTTTTGTTAATCTTTTTACGTTTTCATCCAGTTTTTTACGTTCCCGTCCATTTTTTTACGTTTTCGTCCACTTTTTTACGTTTTTGTCAATCTTTTTACATTTTTCGTCCATTTTTTTAAGTTTTCGTCTGTTTTCTTATGTTTTATCGGTTTTTGCTATTTTTTACGTTTTCGCCTATTTTTTGTGATTAAGTATACTAAAAGAAAATTTGACATTTGATAAAAATGTGTCCGTGTTGATTTTAAATCACAATTTTAACCCCTTTCTGGTCTGAATCATCAAAAGTGTAAAACACGAAATTTGTTCGAAATAATATTGTACATCAAGACTCGCGAGATTTTAACTAGAAAATGCAAACAAGGGATGTTTACTACCAAAATATAAGTCATTTTTCACCAAGACTCGCGAGTTTAGATAGTAAACATCCCTTGTTTTACATTTTCTGGTTAAAATCTCGCGTGTCTTGATGTAAAATTTTTTTTTGGACAACTTTCGTGGTTTACACTTTTGATGAGTCATAGCAGAAAGGGGTCGAAATCGTGATTTAAAACAACACAGACACATTTTGATCAAAAAATAGGCGAAAACGTAAAAAAATAAATAAATAAAAAATAAAAAAGCAAAAACCGATAAAAACATAAGAAAACAGGAAAAAACGTAAAAATTGGATAAAAATGTAAAAAGATTGACAAAAACGTAAAAAAGTGGATGAAAACGTAAAAAAATGGACGAGAACGTAAAAAAATGAACGAAAACGTAAAAAGATGGACAAAAACGCAAAAAAATGGACAAAAACGTAAAAAAATGTATGAAAACGTAAAAAAACAGACGACAACGTAAAAAAATAGATTAAAACGTAAAAAAATTGACAAAAATGTAAAAAATGGACGAAAACGTAAAAAAAACGGACGAGAACGTTAAAAAATGGACGAAAACGTAAAAAAAATGGACAAAAACGTTAAAAAAACGGACGAGAACATTAAAAATGGACGAAAACGTAAAAAGATTGACAACGGTGCAAAAAATGAGGTCTTTTTTAGATAATGAGGACTAACGGTGCAAAAAATATTAACGGGGGACTAACGGTGCAAATAACTTAGCGGCCAAACTAACGGCTCATCCAAATTAGGGACTAAAATGTGCAAGGTTTCACAAAATAGAGACGACTGGTGTAATTAAAATGAAATAGGGACTAAACATGCAATCTGTGTAAACCACAAGGACCATCCGTGTGATTTTTTCTTTTGAAAAATTTAGGACAAGTAACGTTCTAATTGTCCACCCCCCTCTTAAGTTAAACAACGTCCTCATTGTTTGTAATTGAAATTGAAAACAGGAAATTAAAAAGAATTAAAACGGAGAACTCCCCTGAGATTTGCTCGGTATGATCCTCCATTATGCGTTCTTGAGCAATATCAACTTTCTCGTGGATGAGAGGTGTTCAAGCCTCCATGAATGATATCTCCATAGAAAGTACAGAAACTTAAAATATATCACCATTTTAACACTAAAAACACCTGAATTTAAGAAAGTCATGCTAGTGCGTAATTCATTAGTAGTTAGTAAAAATAAAACCTAAAAAATTAAAAATTAAAATTTTGAAAAGCATCAGGTCAGTCGATACGCCGCATCTATTAAATTAGATGCGCCTTATTGAGCCTGAAATTAATACGGATCAAAAAATAAGATGTGTCGCATCCTTAACCAGGGTGCGCCGCATTAAATAAACTGACAGAAAGTTAATAAAGCGCAGAAAAATAATAATGCGGAAAAATAAAAGATATGATCTATACAGTTGATACACCGCATCTTATGATGGAGATGCGTCGCATCTACTGGAATTAGGACAAGTAACATTCTAATTCTCCATCCCCCACTTAAGTTAAACAATGTCCTCGTTGTTTGTAATTGAAATTAAAAACAGGAAATTAAAAAGAATTAAAATGGAGAACTCCGCTGAGATTTGCTCGGTATGATCCTCCATTATGCGTTCTTGAGCAATATCAACTTTCTCGTGGATGAGAGGTGTTCAAGCCTCCATGAATGATGTCTCCACAGAAAGTACATAAACTTAAAATATATCACCATTTTAACACTAAACACACCTGAATTTAAGAAAGTCAAACTAGTGAGTAATTCATTAGTAGTTAGTAAAAATAAAACCTAGAAAATTAAAAATAAAATTTTGAAAATCATCAGGTCAGTTGATACACCACATCTATTAAATTAGATGCGCCGTATAGAGCCTGGAATTAATACGGATTAGAAAATAAGATGCGTCGCATCCTTAACCATGGTGCGCCGCATTAAATAAACTGATAGAAAGTTTATAAAGTGTAGAAAAATAAAAATGCAGAAAAACAAAAGATAGGATCTATACAGTTGATACGCCGCATCTTATGATGGAGATGCGTCGCATCTACTGCAGATCTGACTGACTCGACACAGAAAAATAGTAAAGATAAATCCGGGTTGTCTCCCGGTGAGCACTTCTCTTTATTCCAGGTCTTCAAGTTAGATTCACGTTCAGCTCCTTATTTTGCATCCAGGAGATCTTCAATCTCCATATCTTTAACGATTCCATTCTTGAATATCCAAACATTCCTTCCACTTATAGGCACATCTTTAATATTAATCCGCTTCATACGGACGTGACACCTATCATCATGGATTTCATATCGCTTAGCTACATAGGTCTCCACTTTCATGAAATGAGGTTCATAATTGGACCCTTCTTGTTCGCATCGTAATCTTTCTTCTTCTTCAAACTGTTCACTATACCATGTATCATCACTTGAGCATAATTCATACCCGTAATTCATTTTCTCCTTTAGGTGGTTGAGCATTTACCTTTGAACGTTTTTCTTATTATCCCATCCTTTGCAATATTTCATTATCAACTTTCTAAAGACTTCACGGAATTGGATTTCGTGTGGCAATTCGTCAACGTCAAAGGTTCCATTAATGTCTAGCTCATTGTAAAGATCAACCTTCCACTCGTTTCCATCTTTATCAATGAGTTTAGCTTGCTTCAACCATCTTGGTTTACGATTCCTGAATCCACTTTTAGCTCTTAATAACGAAACGTTACTGCTTCTTTGTTTGTTACATTGAATTCTTTGCTTATTCCACCAGTAATCATCCAATCTCATCATAATTCGCAGTCAAGTTCGTGATAATTTCCAAAACATTTTTCAAGCCAAAGGTAGAATTCTGCTTCATCAGCTTTTTCATTCTTATGTAGTGTTTCAAGAAGAGCTTTCTCCATTAAAGCATGAATTTTCAAATCTCCGTCTTCCAGCTCTTCGTACCATCCGTAATTTTCACAAAACGTTAAATCCCCAATACTATATACTCCCGGAAGATTTTCACCATTACAACGATCCTCAGTTTCCCAATTACATGTGGGCCACTCAGCATGCCCATTTTTGAATCGGAATGGTTGACATGTATGGATTATATCTTGAGTTGATCCTTCCAAAGTTCCATGTAAAAGCCAAGGCTTTTCATCCACCCATGGCACTTGATTGTTCCATTCATAGTACCATGCATTCTTGAAATCTTCATCGGTTTTAAATCTTGGGTAATCACTTGTGAGCGTGTCAACATCAATTTGGAGAAGATAGTTGAATTCCTTGAATTCTCTACATAATGGCGTTTCATAATCAAACACATCAATGTTGATACTAAATAGTTCTTCTACGCCATCTTCAAAGGTAGAGTCAATATGTAATTATTTACTTAATAATTATTCATCAGTAAGGACTTCCTCATCTTCTCCTCTCACATGGATCCATAGTGCATTCTTGGTGGCGCGATCCATGGTTTTATGATTGTTGAACTTACTAGCTAACTAATCCAAAAAATCTTCATCATTAGGATCGTAGTTGACATCAAAGCTAGTATTACTCACCATTTTTTTCTTTTGATGTTAGTTTGTTGAGCAAGGCAGCCAAGCTTATCGTCACCGTGTAAGCCTCTTCGAGGTTGGACTTGTTGGTTAGCAAGCTCTTCAGATATTTAGCATATTTTGGCATTTGCACGAGTGCTTCGATAAACGATATACTTAGTTGTAGTTGCTTGAGATTTTCCAAGAATTTCCTTTGATAAGCATCTTCCTTTTCCTTCCTTAGCTTGTTAGGGAAAGGTAGAGTTGTTCGAGTTGGTTCAACAGAAGGTTCATTCCTGGCTTCAGGTTCTCGATTAATTTCTTTCGGTAATTCAGGCTCAGAATGTACGGTTCCAGGGGAAGTATTGCTAGCATTGCTATCCTCGGTGGTTTCTCCGATTTGGAAAGTGGATTTACCGCCTCTTGTTGTTATTCCTTTCAGGTCTTGTTTGTCCTATAAAACTTCTTTAATAACTTTTGACAATTGGTGCACTTCAATTGTTAATCCTTGAATCATGTTGTTTTGTTCTTTCAACAACAGTTCATTGGTAGCCATGAATTCCATGATAAAGTACTCCGTATTATGATGTTCTTTTTCGCTCTCGTGGACGATTTTTGACACGAACTCTTCGATAGTGAGATTGACTTTAGGTCGTCCGAACCAGCTGAGGAAACCTTCAAACATCGTTCCTAAAATTCAAATCAAGAAATCTTCAAAGTAAAAACTTTTTAAAGTACAGGAAGGTTGAATACAATTTTTTTTGTTCGGGAAAAACAAAAGTAGCTGATATCTGCAGATGATGTGCCGTATCCTAAAATAGGATGCGCCGTATCTTATACGTTAAAAATTAAATCAGACATTTATTCAGAAAATCAATACGCCGCATAGATAAATTAAATGCGTCGTATCTTTAAAGTTATCAAAAATTACTTATATTTATAGAAAATAGATGCGCCATACAAACAAAAGCTAATACGCCGTATCTTCGTTACATTTCAGAACACAAGATTTTTGATTTTTATATCGATGTGCCGTATCGACAAAAATCGCGATGCGCCACTTCTCTTTAATTTAATAAATACGAAAACTTTTTTTAATAATTAATGCGTCGTATCTGAAAAACAGATGCGCCGTATGTCTGTTAAAGTTCCTGAAAAATTTTCTGATTAAAAACAGAATACGCCGCAACTAGGGGATAGATGCGCTGTACTCGATTTATTAAATTAGATGTGTTGTATAAAAATTAAAACGCCATACGCCGTATCTAAAAAATAGATGTGTTGTATCGTTTGTATCAGCAAAGTGCAGCGATAGCAGATAATGGAGAAAAACAAAAAAAAAAATACAAAAAATAAAAATAAAGAAAAACAAACACACAAAAAACATCAAATATGCAAAATATACAATGAATGCAATTTAACTTATACATAACAAAGCTAGTGGTTAGAATCTAAAAACCTAAAAATTAAAATGTTAGAAAACCTAATTTAAAATACTAATAGAAAAACAGATAATTAACAATTCACTCCCCGGCAACGGCACCAAAAACTTGATGCGTGTTGTGTCACGTGTAGTATAGAGTGATTTTGCCTATTCAAGTTTTACATTTATATTTAGCAGACTTATCTTATAACACACACACTAACGAGCAATGTACCCGATCAATATGTATATAGTGGTAAGCAGAGTGTCGATCCCTAAGAGTGGAACAAATTATCTAGTTAATCTAATCAGTAATATTTTAAATATACTAAGTTAACTTTACAATTTAATCTAACGCAAAAGGGGTTTTAGCCTGAGAGACTAACACAATTTTGGTTATTTAATTAAACTAATAAAACTATTGAGAACAAAACAACGATAGACTAACACGTACACAGATAAATAATAGATATAGATAGAAGTCATGTCCTTTTGTTAAGTAGTTTGTCACTTGTTTTATTGCCAGCTTTATATGATGAGTGATGAGACGAAAAGTGTTACGCTTTTAAGGGGTCATTTAAGCCTTAAATCGTGATTATATGATCAAATATTGCCTTAAATTGTTTCTTTTGTCATTTTAGGTACTTTTGAGAGGAAATCTGGAAAAGGAAGCATTTTAGACGTTTTTTGAGCATAAAAGTGAAGAAAACAACAAAGTCTCAAATTATGCTGGAAACAGTACTTGACGGCGTCACACTTTACTAGGTGACGGCGTCACGTGTTGACAAAGAGGTGGATAATTATTTTACAGTAGACGCGCCAGAAAGGAATTTTGGAGTTAAAGAGTGACGGTGTCACGTTATAAAGCATCAAGGACGTCACGTATTATCACAAAAGGAGACGGCCCAGAGAACATTACAAGGTGATGGCGTTAGAAGTGGATCTAGGCCATCAAGGAACCCTAAGTACGGCGAGGTGACGGCGTCATGACCCATACGGTGACGCCGTTAGAGTTGTAAAATCTATAAATACTCATCAAATTTTCATTCATTAAGTGTGGAACTTTAGGGAGAACATAAGGTACGAACCCTAGTCGACTTTTGCAGCTATTTTGAGGTTTTTAAACCTTTTTTCTTCCATGTTTAATTAAAGATAAGTATTCTATCAATCATTCAATATGTCTATGTGTTGTTTGATTCTATCTTACGATTGTCTTTACATTAACATGCTAGGATAGGTTTTTTTGTGTTTGCTTAGATGTAATGAAACCTAGCTATTGATTATTGATTAATGATTTGTTATTAATTGTTGTTGGATGAATGATATCAATGTTAGGATTAAGAAAACTGGCTAATCTCCTATTGGTAACATGCTTGATGTCTTAAGAAACATGAATCGGATGTGTACTATGATTAATTGGTTGTGTTTAATGCATAAGTGACTATTAATGAGGCTATGATAGGATACTAAACGTGTCGTCATAGGAAGAGATAGAATCTTATAGAGTTGTGGAATAACGTACACGCCCCCACGAATGGTATTCAGGAATACAACCTGTCATCCACGCAATTGTAACAAATCTATCAATCAATGAAAGATAGCTAGGGAGTAGTGAAACCTAAGTAAACACGTTTTTCTCCATATTAGTTTTTCACACATTTATTTTCTTCTCATTTTATTTTTATTGCATTTGTAGTTAATTGGGTTAGTTGACTAGCAACTAATTCCGCCCACTCCTTCAAAAACCAAGATTTTACTTGTTTTCCATTAAATATAAAAAAATAGAAAAAGAATCATCCCTCACCTATAGACCTAGTTTAGATCATTTTCAATTCTAACGAACACTATTACCTGTGGAGAACGATCAATTCCATGGTTCTTACCACTACACTATACTACATCGGTCTGGTACATTTGCCTGGCGGGGATTGTAAGCTTCTCAAGATCCCTTGAGAAGTAAAACTTTTGTGTGACAATCCAAATCGCATCAAAATTTTTAGCGCCGCTGCCGGGGAATAGTTATTGTTTAGGTTGAATTTTATTTTTATTAGGTCTACTCATTAGATTCCTTTCTATTGAGATTTTTATTTTTATAGGTTCCCTTTAGTTTATCTTTCTTCTTTGTTTCCTTTGTTCGTAAAATTTCTCGATGGATAACAATAGCATTGATCGTTTGATTCCTGTTATTCATGTTTTTCGTCGAAGGATTTTCTAACTACCCATCCCAATCCCTGTAGTGGAAAATGAGAACCCACCTAACCTCTTGCCTGACCATCACTTTGGCAATAATTCTGAGATGGAGGAGTCTGACCATGATAATGACCATAGGGTTAGCCCTTTTTATTATTCGTACTCCGATGAGGACCCAGATGATGGTGATGTAATTAATGAGGATAGGAAGGAGGAAGAGATGAACCCTCTTAGATATGTCGACCCTAAGACAAGGATTGAGAACGACAGCTTGTTTAATATGCAATTTCCTTGTAAAATAGGATTTAGGAGCTTTGATGCTTACCTTAACTCATCATTACCAATGAACATAATTTCGCGTACTAAATACAACAAAATTATGGTAAATGAGTTAGAATACAAAGGAGATAATACTGTTGCTAGGGCAAAGACATTGCGTGTGTTTGTAGAAAGCTTTGTCTATTTATTTGAATTTATGGTTATGGAGAATCTAGGAGAGTTTGTTGATAGTAATTTAACCCAAGTCGTGTTTGGGAAGTGATGAGGCAAAAAGTGTACCACTTTTAAGGGGTCATTTAAGCCTGAATTTGTGATTATTTGATCAATTATTGCCCTAAATCGTTCCTTTTGTCATTTTAGGTACTTTTGAGGAGAAATCTGGAAAAGAAAGCATTTTGGACTTTTTGGAGCATAAAAGTGAAGAAAACGGCAAAGTCTCAAAATCCTTGCTGGGAACAGTACCTGATGACATCAAGGCTTAACACATGATGGCGTCAAGAGTGGCAAAAGAGGTGGAAATGGAAATTATAACGTGACGGCCCAGAACATTTTTTGTGTTAATGGCCTGACGGCGTCACCAAGGCCGTCAGGGTCAAAATGCAAGTGACGGCCCAGAGTATATTTACACATGAAGGCGTCAAGATTGGATCTAGGCAATACGAATTTTAATTTGGCGGCGAGTTGACGGCGTCAGAAGCTATAACGTGACACCGTCAGGATGTTTTATCTATATATATTTTTCCAATGTTTCATTGTAAAGTGTGGAACATTAGGAGCACAAACCCTAGGTCGAATTTTCTTCATATTGCAGGGGTTTCAAACCCTTCTTTCTTCCATGTTTGAATAAAGATAAGTCTTCCAATAATCATTCAATATGTCTATGTGTTGTTGATGCGTGGGAATTGCACCAGGCTTTACCTCTCAAGGGATCTCGAGAAGCTTACAACCCCCACCAGGCAGTATACCTGATCGTTGTAGTATAGTATAGTGACAAGTACCGGGGGATTGATCGTTCAACTTAGGAATAGTGTCGCTAGGATTAGAAAGCCTAAAAACTAGGTCTAAAGGTGAGGGATGATTCTTTTTGTATTTTTTATATTTTATAAAAGCAATTAAAATCTCGGGTTTTGGAAGAGTTGGCGGAATTAGTTGCTAATCAACTAACCCAATAACTAAAGATGCAATCAAAATAAAATAACAAAAATGTAAATAAAGCTAATTACTAATGCGGTGTGAACAATAAATGGGAAAATTGTGTTTACTTAGATTTCATTACTCCCTAGATATCATTTACAGGTTGATAGTTTTTTACAGTTGCATGGATGACGGGTTATATTCCTTAATATCAATCGTGGGGTGGCGTACGTACTTACCCAACTCTATAAGCTCCTACTTTACTCCTATGTCGAGCCTGCAAGAAGCTCCTAACATGGGATCACTAGAATTCGCTCATGCATTAAATACAACCATAAAAACCTAGTACGCATTGGTTCATGTTTCTTAAGACGTTCAAGCAAGTTACACTATGGAAGTCTGCCAGTTTTCTTAAGCCTAACATCGAAATCATTCATCCATTACAACTATAAACAAGCAATCAACCTATAATCAACATCTAGGTTTCACTACATCTAAGCAAACACACAAGAGATCTAGCCTAGCATGTTAAAATAAAGACAAGCGTAAGATATATATTCAAATAACACATAGACATATTGAATGAATTGAAAGGATACTTATCTTAATTGAACATGAAAGGATTCAAGGGGTGAAAACCCTTGAAAATACTGTTAAAATCGTGCTAGGGTTTACTCAAGTCATCCCTAAAACTGTCCTCTTCTAATGAATGAAAATTACAAAAGTATATATAGGTTTTCCAAGGTGACGGCGTCAAGAAGAAAATTCTGACGCCGTCAACCCGCCGCCCATAATAAAATCGGATTGCCTAGATCCAGATCTGACGCCGTCAAGAGTATTTTTCTTCAGGGCCGTCAAGAGTAATGGGGCCATGACGGCCTATGGTGACGCCGTCAGGCCCTAGTGTAAAAACATTCTGGATCGTCATGGACTCTACCCTCTTCACCTCTTGTTTTCCTCTTGATGCCGTCATTAAGAATTTGGTGACGCCGTCAGGAACTGTTCCCAGCAAAGAAAATTAAGACTTTGCCGTTTTCTTCACTTTTATGCTCCAAAAGTGTCCAAAATGCTTCCTTTTCCAGAATTCACTCCAAAAGTACCTAAAATCACAAAAGGAACGATTTAGGGCAATATTTGATCAAATAAATTCAATTCCTGGCTTAAATGACCCCCTAAAAACGGATCATTTTTCGCCTCATCAGTTGTTTGATTCTATCTTATGCTTATCTTTCTTTTAACATGTTAGGCTAGGTTTTCATTGTGTTTACTTAGATATAGTGAAACCTAGATGTTGATTATTGGTTGATTGTTTGTTTATAATTGTTACGGATGATTGTATTCGATGTTATGCTTAAGAAAACTGGCAGACTTCCATTGATAACTTGCTTGAACGTCTTAAGAAACATGACGGAGGTGTACTACGAGTTTTGGTTGTATTTAATGCATAAGTGAATTCTAATGATCCCGTGTTAGGAGCTTTTAGTCGGCTCGACATAGGAGTGAAGTAGGATCTTATAGAGTTAGGGAATATTGTACACGGCCCTACGACTAGTATTAAGGAATATAACCCGTCATCCATGCAATTGTAACAAGCTAATCAACTGGTAAAAGATATCTAGGGAGTAATGAAATCTAAGTAAACACATCTTCTTTCATTACTGTTTCCACCACATTAGTTTAATTTCATTTATTTTTATTTTATTTTGATTGCATCTTTAGTTAATTGGTTTAGTTGACTAGTAACTAATTCCGCCCACTCCTTCAAAACCCGAGATTTTACTTGCTTTTATAAAATATAAAAAAATACAAAAAGAATCATCTCTCACCTCTAGACCTATTTTAGTAGGCTTTCTAATCCTAGCGACACTATTCCTGAGTTGAACGATCAATCCCCCGGTACTTGTCACTATAATATACTACAACGATCAGGTGCACTGCCTGGCGGGGATTGCACGCTTCTCAAGATCCCTTGAGAGGTAAAACCTGTTGCGAGGGCGCAATCCCGCATATCAAGTTTTTGGCGCCGCAGCCTGGGGAATAGTTATTGTCTAGGTTAGAATTTATTTTTATTAGGTCTACTTGCTAGATTCCTTTCTAGTAAGATTTTTATTTTATTTTTATAGGTTTCTTTAGTCTATCTTATTTCTTTGTTTCATTTGTTTGTAAACTATCTCGATGAATAACAATAGCATTGATCGTTTGATTCCTGTTATTCGTGTTTTTCGTCATAGGATTTTCCAAATACCCGCCCCAATCCCTTTAGTGGAAAATGAGAACCCACCTAACCTCTCGCCTGACCATCACTTTGACAATAATTCTGAGATGGAGGAGTCTGACCATGATAATGACCATAGGGCTAGTCCTTTTTACTATTCGGACTCCGATAAAGACCTAGATGATGGTGATGTAATTAATGAGGATAGGATGGAAGATGAGGTAAACCCTCTTAGGTATGTCGACCCTAGGACAAGGATTGAGAATGATAGCTCATTTAATATGCAGTTTCCTTGTAAAATTGGATTTAGGAGCTTTGATGCCTACCTTAACTCATCTCTACCAATGAATATAATCTCGCGTAGTGAATACAATAAAATTATGGTAAATGAGTTGGAATACAAAGGAGATAATATTGTTGCTAGGGTAAAGACAATGCATGTGTTTGTAGGAAGCTTTGTTTATCTGGTTGAATTTATGGTTATGTAGAATCTAGGAGAATTTATCGATAGTAAGTTAACCCAAGTTGTGTTTGGAAAAGCCTTCAAAAGGTTAACTAACCTTGATGAAAAACTTATGGAAGGGTTAATTACATTCTCGGATGGGGATGAAGATTTTGTTTATCAAATGCCCCATGCACACCCTAGGTTCAAGGATTTTTCTATGGAGAAATGTAATAGGTATCCACCCCTTGATATGCTAAGTGAGAATGATAAAAGGAAAGGGCTTAAATATCCTCATGAAAAGAATAAAAGGTATTATCGCGAATGTTTAGAGCTAAGTGATAACTATAAGAAAGATGAGACGACTATTAGATGGCTCACACTAGGGTATGTGAGCATAAGCGACACACGATAGCCCATGACCTTGAGTCTAGCTACAAGACACGTAAATAAAGAAAAACACTTCTTGGGAGGCAACCCATGCTTTGTGTGTTTTTATTTGTTTGATTTTTAATGGTTTGATTTTATTTGTTTCCGTATGCATGCTTTATTTTTATTGTTGGTAAATCATGTTTCAAAGTAAATTGTGAAAATGCTTTATTTTGTTTTTAACTTCGTCTTAATTACATATAAAGGTATTTTGCAAAAGCTAAGTGTAAGGGAAACCCAATTTTTTTTATAAGAACGAAATTGGACATGAACTACAACTATATTAAATGAACATGTATATTAGTAATTGTTAGAGTCAAATGCTTGTATCGAGTCATAATGATGTTTTGCAGGATTTTTCAGGAAATAAGGCACAAGTTTTTCCAGAAACTTAACATAAGATTTTTCCAGGAACATTCTGACGGCGTCAGGAGTTACAACCTGACGGCGTCAGGTACCAAAATTCTGAAAATTTTTGTGAGTTTTGATTATATCGGAGTCTTAAAGTTTTTTGATTCTTTAGTTTTATAAACTCCAGGAAATCTGCAAACATTCATTCCACAAGCAATATATCTAAATTGTTTTCTAGGATTTGTTAGTATATATAGATTGCCGCCGATTTTACGCGAGGTTTGCCTTGATTGTTTTTTCAGGTTTAACAGGTTATATATGACAAGAAGATGATTTATATTTCTGGAGGGAAGCTTTCAACGTTCATTTTCTTGGAGGAAGATCTAACCTTGTTACCACACTATCCACACCGAACGAATCAGAGGAGTATTTGTTTTCATTCTTTTACCTGCTTTACTTTTACATCCTTTAATTGAACATTGGGGACAATGTTCATCCTAAGTGTAAGGGGAGGGTAAATGATGATACCTTATAGGATAAAATTGCACTTGAGTTTGTTTGTTTGATAGTAGGTGTGTAATAAAACTAAGAGAAATACTTGTTAGGGCAATTTTAGCGCCAAATTTAAAATTTTTTACAACATTTAGGAGTGAAACTTTAACCTTAACAAGCGTCTCATGGATAGGAGTTGTATGACTAGCACAAAATCGTACCACTTAAAAAACTTTTCCACCCAAATATGTGAGGTTCGCCTTTAGATTTGATAGGAAAAGCATTCATTATTAATGCTTATTAGTGTACCGGTAGCATTTAGATTCTAGAACTTGCGTTAGTGATGCATCACGAGACCGCTAGTGAGACTACATTCGTGTAGTAGGATTTACTACATGATAAGAGGCATTAGGATCACCCTTGTGTTTAAACCCGTATCATAATTACTTGACCAATGAAGTCATAATTACTTTACTAGTAAAGTCAATTAATTCTCCCACACCTTTGCGTTGTACTCATTTTTAGTGCACGATACCCCTAGTACACCCCTCCGAGCCTATATTTTCGTTTATAACTTTAAGCATCTTACTTAAAGGAAGAATTTGTTACAACCCACCCAAATGTGCAACCAAATCGCCTTAGCCTTCCGTGTATGCACTCATCTTTAGTGCATTATTGTTACATGTTTAAACCATTAGTTTATTATCTAATTGATTACATGGTTGCTAAGTCGAGTCATATCTTGTACATATTGTTTTGGGACGATTGGGACTCATAGGTAAAGTACTAGTGTTATGAAGTAATGGGGAAGAAAATCAAATTATTACCCCCATATATGCGTTAATCTTAATGGGTACTCCAAGTGTTTTGATTATCTTAATTCGAGTCATTAGAGTAGTTTATTATAAAGTATGAAAAAATTCAAGTGTAAGGGAAATGTAAATTCCCTACGATGTATTATTTTAGATGGTAGAGTAAAAGTGTATGCAAAAAAAAAAAAAAAAAAAAAAAAAAAAAAAAAAAAAAAAAAAAAATTGAAAAAGTCAAGAAAAAGAAAAAAAAAACATACGAACTACCATACCGTTTCATTCTATGTTTGTTTTAAGTTTTTGTTATTTTTGATTTATTAGCTTAATTCGAGTCGAGTCTTGGCTTTTCAACGCCATATTGTACATGTAATTAACCATGATGATTAACTCGCCACTAGTAAATATTGCCTTTATCCAACAAAACCGTGTTTTCCATTGATACGTGGGATTGCGCCCTCGCAACAGGTTTTACCTCTCAAGGGATCTTGAGAGGCTAGCAACCCCCACCAGGCAGTGTACCTGATCGTTGTAGTATAGTATAGTGACAAGTATCGAGGGATTGATCGTTCAACTCAGGAATAGTGTCGCTAGGATTAGAAAGCCTACTAAACTAGGTCTAGAGGTGAGGGATGATTCTTTTTGTATTTTTTTATGTTTTATGAAAGCAAGTAAAATCTCGGGTTTAGAAGGAGTGGGCAAAATTAGTTGCTAGCCAACTAACCCAATTAACTAAAAATGCAATCAAAATAAAATAAAAGAAATGAAAATTAAACTAATTTGCTAATGTGGTGGAAACAATAATTAGAAAAGTTGTGTTTACTTAGATTTCATTACTCCCTAGATATCTTTTACCGGTTAATTAGCTTGTTACAATTGCATGGATGATGGGTTATATTCCTTAATACTAGTCGTAGGGCCGTGTATAATATTCCCTAACTCTATAAGATCCTACTTCACTCCTATGTCGAGCCGACTAAAAGCTCCTAACATGGGATCATTAGAATTCACTTATGCATTAAATACAACCAAAAATCGTAGTACACCTCCGATCATGTTTCTTAAGACGTTCAAGCAAGTTACCAATGGAAGTCTGTCAGTTTTCTTAAGCCTAACATCGAATACAATCATCTGTAACAATTATAAACAAAGAATCAACCAATAATCAACATCTAGGTTTCACTACATCTAAGCAAACACAATAAAAACCTAGCCTAACATGTTAAAAGAATGATAAACATAAGATAGAATCAAACAATACATAGATATATTGAATGATTATTGGAGAACTTATCTTTATTAACACATGGAAGAAAGAAGGGTTTGAAACCCCTTCAATATGCAAGAAATTCGACCTAGGGTTTGTGTTTAGTATTCCACAACTTGTTCCACACTTTACAATGAAAAATTGGAAAAATATATATAGACTAAGCATCCTGACGGCGTCATGTATTAGCCTCTGACGCCGTCAACTCGCCGCCAAGTTGAAATTCGTATTTCCTAGATCCAGTCTTGACGCCTTCATGTGCAAATCTACTCTGGGCCGTCACTTGTATTTGGACCCTGACGGCCTTGGTGACGCCGTCAGGCCAATTACATTGAAAATGTTCTGGGCCGTCAAGTTATAAATTCCACATCCACCTCTTTTGTCATTCTTGACGCCGTCATGTGTTAAGGCTTGACGTCGTCAGGTACTGTTCCCAGCAAGGAATTTGAGACTTTGCCGTTTTCTTCACTTTTATGCTCCAAAAACGTCCAAAACTCTTCCTTTTCCAGATTTCTCCTCAAAAGTACCTAAAATGACAAAAGAAATGATTTAGGACAATAATTGATCAAATAATCACGAATTCAGGCTTAAATGACCCTTTAAAAGCGGTACACTTTTCGCCTCATCAAATACCCTTACACTTGAGATTTGCTTGTCCTTAAGCAAATGCGCTTTTATTCTAATCAAAATACAAGTTAGGGGTCATTTAACACTAATATAAAAGTAATTATAACAAATAATCGTTCCACTAAAAATCAAAAACAAGCATGGAGGTCATATACTAGCACCTCACAAATAGTGTTTAGATACTCACATCTCTCAGGTGTAATAAAGTATATATCACAGTATGAAAATGGAAAACATCTCTCACTACCTGTCATAGCAAATAGATTACCATAGGCTTGGGAAAGGATCAAACCTCCACCACTTGGCGTCAGCACCTATGTTAAACTATCAAAGAGGTCTTTTGAAGGGTTATAACGTTAGGTGTAGGGATATGGAAAACACGGTTTTGTTGGATAATACATCACAGGGAATGTACATTCCACTTATACTTGAATTTTTACATACTTTACAATAAACTACTCTAATGACTCGAATCAAGATAATCAAAACACTTGGAGTACTTTTTAAGATTAATGCACATATGAGGGTAGTAATTTGATGTTCTTCCCCATTACTCCATAACACTAGTACTTTACCCATGAGTCCCAATCATCCCAATACAATATGTATAAGATATGACTCGACGTAGCAACCATGTAATCAATTAGATAATTAACTAAGGGTTTAAACATGTAACAATAATGCACTAAAGATGAGTGCATATACAGAAGGCTAAGGCGATTTGGTTGCACATTTGGGGTGGGTTGTAAGAAATTCTTCCTTTAAGTAAAATGCTTAAAGTTAGAAACGAAAAGATAGGTTCGGAGGGGTGTACTAGGGGTATCGTGTACTAAAAATGAGTACAACGCAAAGGTGTGGGAAAAATTAATTAACTTTTTTAGTCAAGCAATAAGACTTAAATGGTCAAGTAATTATGATACGGTTTTAAATACAAGGGTGATCCTAATGCCTCTTATCATGTAGTAAATCCTACTACACGAATGTAGTCTCACTAGCGGTCTTAGGATGCATCACTAACGCAAGTTCTAGAATCTAAATGCTACCGCTACACTCATAAGCACTAATAACAAATGCTTTTCCTATCAAATCTAAAGGCGAACCTCACATATTTGGGTGGAAAATTTTTCTGAATGATACGGTTTTGTGCTAGTCGTGCAACTCCTATCCATGAGACACTTGTTAAGGCTAAAGTTTCACTCCTAAATGTTGTAAAAAGATTTAAATTTGGCGCTAAAATTGTACTAAAAAGTATTTCTCTTAGTTTTATTACACACCTACTATCAAACAAACAAACTCAAGTGCAATTGTATCTTATAAGGTATCATCATTTACCCTACCCTTACACTTAGGATGAACATTGTCCCAAATGTTCAATTAAAGAATGTAAAAGTAAAATAGGTGAAAGAATGAAAAAAAATACTCCCCTAATTCGTTCGGTGTGGATAGTGTGTCAACAAGGTTAGATCTTCCTCTAAGAAAATAAACGTTGAAAGCTTCCCTCCAGAAATATAAATCATCTTCTTGTCATATATAACCTGTTAAACCTAAGAAAACAATCAAGGCAACCTCGCATAAAATCGGCGGCAATCTATATATACTAACAAATCCTAGAAAACAATTTAAGATATAATGCTTGTGGAATGAATGTTTGCAGATTTCCTGGAGTTTATAAAACTAAAGAATCAACAAAAACTTTAAGAATCCGGTTTAAACAAAACTCGCAAAATGTTTCAGAATTTTAGTACCTGACGCCGTTAGGTTGTAACTCCTGACGCCGTCAGAATGTTCCTGGAAAAATCTTATCTTAAGTTTCCGGAAAATTTCTGGAAAAACTTATGCCTTATTTCCTGGAAAATCCTGCAAAACATTATTATGACTCAATACAAGCATTTGACTCTAACAATTACTAATATACATGCTCATTTAATATTGTAGCGAATCATGATCATTTTTGTTCTTATAAACAAATTTGGGTCTCCCCTTACACTTAGCTTTTGCAAAATACCTTTATATGTAATTAAGACGAAGTTAAAAACAAAATAAAGCATTTTCACAATTTACTTTGAAACATGATTTACTAACAATAAAAATAAAACACACATACGGAAACAAATAATATCAAACAAATAAAACAAATAAAAGCTTGGGTTGCCTCCCAATAAGCGCTTGTTTTTGTTCGAGTCACGAGCCTGACTCTACCCTTATTTAACGGAAATAGGGGAGGTTTTCCCTACACTTATGATTAAGTGCGGGTGGAAGTAGCGATACACACCATCTCGGTGGAAGTATGCCTCGTGAGGAAAGAGTGGTGGATGAATTATATGCTCAAAAGGGTGTGCTCCTTTCATCATAACCTTACCTAGTTCACTTTGGTCAATGGGTGAGTTAAAGTTTTCTCCTAGAAAAGGATCATTTTCTATCAACTTAGAGAGATTCCTAGTTAATAATACATTTTGACCTAATAAACCTAGTTTAAACCCATAATATTTCTTGTGACACTCAAATGGGTGACGTAAGTATCTAAGATCATGGTTCATTCCTATGTCAGCTTCCTCTCTACAAGGCTTAGAGTCTACTACCTTTATCCGAATACTACCCAGACTATATGGTTTGACGGGTGGATCGGGACCTTTTTCAATTCCTAACTTTTCATCCAAGGATGGAAGATTAGGTAACGGATTTTTTTGAGGCTCCGGTTCATCAAAACTAGGAACTTCCCTAGAACTAAGAGTAAGGTTATCATTATAAGTATTCAAACCTATATCCTCTAGTTGTGTTTGGTCCAAGGGCTCTACCTCTATCGGGGCTCCTATAGTCTCTTCTACTTCTTTCGGGTAAGTCTTGGGTAGTGTGTGTGCCTCAAATGATGGTAGAACTTGTGGGGTACTTTGTGGGCTTGGATTATCCACCTCATCCTCCATTGTATCTAGATTACCTATGTGTTCATCTTGTATTATGGTGGAATCAAACCACTCCTTGCACCTAGGTATCTCATCTATAGGCTTATTATCCCCAAACAAACTTCTTGCTTGTTCCCTAAAACTTGCGATCAATTAATCTGTAACAACGTTTGTTGGGTTGTCCATTTTTTGGCAAGTATGGCACAATTCTCTATGGTTTCCCATGCTTCTTCAGCACTTAATCCCCAAAGGTCCCCATCTGCGGTATGGTCAATGTCCATTTTGGTATAGTGGTCGACACGATGGTAAAATATTTCAATTTGGGACCACAGATCGAAACTATGATGAGGGACTTTTCGAAGTAAATATTTAAAACGAGTCCATGCATCATAGATAGGTTCATCTTGATGTTGTTTGAACATCAAGATGTCATTTGGAGTGGGTGAATTTTGTGGTTGGTAGTATGGTGGATTCGAGTTCTCCATAATGGCAAACGGAATAGTCAATGAACTTAATTTAATAACAAAGGAACAAAGAAAAAGATAGACTAAAGAAACCTATGAAAATAAAAATAAAAATCTTACTAGAAAGGAATCTAGCAAGTAGACCTAATAAAAAGAAATTCTAACCTAGACAATAACTATTCCCCGGGCAGTGGTGCAAAAAACTTGATAGGTGGGATTGCACTCTCGCAACAGGTTTTACCTCTCAAGAGATCTTGAGAAGCTTGCAACCCCCACCAGGTAGTGTACCTGATCGTTGTAGTATAGTATAGTGACAAGTACCGGGGGATTGATCGTTCAACTCAGGAATACTGTCGCTAGGCTTAGAAAGCCTACTAAAATAGGTCTAGAGGTGAGGGATGATTCTTTTTGTATTTTTATATTTTATGAAAGCAAATAAAATCTCGGGTTTTGAAGGAGTGGGCGGAATTAGTTGCTAGCCAACTAACCCAATTAACTAAAGATGCAATCAAAATAAAATAAAAGAAATGAAAATTAAACTAATTTGCTAATGTGGTGGAAACAATAATTAGAAAAGTTGTGTTTACTTAGATTTCATTACTCCCTAGATATCTTTTACCGGTTGATTAGCTTGTTAAAATTGCATGGATGACGGGTTATATTCCATAATACTAGTCGTAGGGCCGTGTACAATATTCCCTAACTCTATAAGATCCTACTTCACTCTTATGTCGATCCGACTAAAAGCTCCTAACATGGGATCATTAGAATTCACTTATGCATTAAATACAACCAAAAATCGTAGTACACCTCCGATCATGTTTCTTAAGACGTTCAAGCAAGTTACCAATGGAAGTCTGCCAGTTTTCTTAAGCCTAACATCGAATACAATCGTTCGTAACAATTATAAACAAATAATCAACCAATAATCAACATCTAGGTTTCACTACATCTAAGCAAACACAACAAAAACCTAGCCTAACATGTTAAAAGAAAGATAAACATAAGATAGAATCAAACAATACATAGAGATATTGAATGATTATTGGAGAACTTATCTTTATTGAAACATGGAAGAAAGAAGGGTTTGAAACCCCTTCAATATGCAGGAAATTCGACCTAGGGTTTGTGTTTAGTATTCTACAACTTGTTCCACACTTTACAATGAAAAATTGGAAAAATATATATAGACTAAGCATCCTGACGGCGTCATGTATTAGCCTCTGACGCCGTCAACTCGCCGCCAAGTTGAAATTAGTATTTCCTAGATCCAGTCTTGACGCCTTCATGTGCAAATCTACTCTGTGCCGTCACTTGTATTTGGATCCTGACGGCCTTGGTGACGCTGTTAGGCCAATTACATTGAAAATGTTTTGGGCCGTCACATTATAAATTCCACATCCACCTTTGGAGGTAGTACCAATTCCCATACTTCAAGTCGATCGAGATTGCGAGCTTCATCTGACGCCGTCATGTGTTAAGGCTTGACGTCGTCAGGTACTGTTCCCAGCAAGGAATTTGAGACTTTGCCGTTTTCTTCACTTTTATGCTCCAAAAACGTCCAAAACGCTTCCTTTTCCAAATTTCTCCTCAAAAGTACCTAAAATGACAAAAGGAACGATTTAGGGCAATAATTGATCAAATAATCACGAATTCGGGCTTAAATGACCCCTTAAAAGCGGTACACTTTTCGCCTCATCATCCATATCCCTACACCTAACATTATAACCCTTTAAAAGACCTCTTTGATAGTTTATCCTAGGTGCTTACGCCAAGTGGAGGAGGTTTGATCATTTCCCAAGCCTATGGTAATCTATTTGCTATGACAGGTAGTGAGAGATGTTTTCTATTTCCTTATTGTGATATATACTTTATTACACCCGAGAGATGTGAGTATCTAAACACTATTTGTGAGGTGCTAGTGTATGACCTCCGTGCTTGTTTTTAGTTTTTAGTGGAACGATTATTTGTTGTAATTACTTTTATATTAGTGTTAAATGACCCCTGACTTGTATTTTGATTAGAATAAAAGCGCATTTGCTTGAGAACAAGCAAATCTCAAGTGTAAGGGTATTTGATGAGGCGAAAAGTGTACCGCTTTTAAGGGGTCATTTAAGCATGAATTCATGATTATTTGATCAATTATTGCTGTAAATCGTTCCTTTTTTCATTTTAGGTACTTTTGTGGAGAAATCTGGAAAAAAAGCATTTTGGACGTTTTTGGAGCAAAAAAGTAAAGAAAACGGCAAAGTCTCAAAATCCTTGCTGGGAACAGTACCTGACGACGTCAAGGCTTAACACATGATGGCGTTAAGACTGGCAAAAGAGGTGGAAGTGGAAATTATAACGTGATGGCCCAGAACATTTTTTGTGTTAATGGCCTGACGGCGTCACCAAGGCCGTCAGGGTCAAAATGCAAGTGACGGCCTAGAGTATATTTAAACATGAAGGCGTCAAGACTGGATCTAGGTAATACGAAATTTAATTTGGCGGCGAGTTGACGGCGTCAGAATCCGTAACATGATGCCGTCAGGATGTTTTATCTATATATATTTTTCCAATTTTTCATTGTAAAGTGTGGAACATTAGGAGCACAAACCCTAGGTCGAATTTTCTTCATATTGCAGGGGTTTCAAGCCCTTCTTTCTTCCGTGTTTGAATAAAGATAAGTCTTCCAATAATAATTCAATATGTCTATGTGTTGTTTGATTCTATCTTATGCTTGTCTTTCTTTTAACATGTTAGGCTAGGTTTTCATTGTATTTCCTTAGATGTAGTGAAACCTAGATGTTGATTATTGGTTGATTGTTTTTTTTTGTAATTATTATGGATGATTGTATTCGATGTTAGGCTTAAGAAAACTGGCAGACTTCCATTGGTAACTTGCTTGAACGTCTTAAGAAACATGATCGAAGGTGTACTACGAGTTTTGGTTGTATTTAATGCATAAGTGAATTCTAATGATCCCATGTTAGGAGCTTTTAGTCGGCTCGACATAGGAGTGAAGTAGGATCTTATAGAGTTATGGAATATTGTACACCCTACGACTAGTATTAAGGAATATAACTCGTCATCCATGCAATTGTAACAAGCTAATCAACCGGTAAAAGATATCTAGGGAGTAATGAAATCTAAGTAAACAAAACTTCTTTTATTACTGTTTCCACCACATTAGTTTAATTTCGTTTATTTTTATTTTATTTTGATTGCATCTTTAGTTAATTGGGTTAGTTGACTAGCAACTAATTCTGCCCACTCTTTCAAAACCCGAGATTTTACTTGCTTTTATAAAATATAAAAAAAATACAAAAAGAATTATCCCTCACCTCTAGACCTAGTTTAGTAGGCTTTCTAATCCTAGCGACACTATTCCTGAGTTGAACGATCAATCCCCCGGTACTTGTCACTATACTATACTACAACGATCAGGTACACTGCCTGGCGGGGATTGCAAACTTCTCAAGATCCCTTGAGATGTAAAACCTGTTGCGAGGGCATAATCCCGCGTATCAAGAAGCCCTTCAAAAGGTTAACCAAATTAGATGAAAAGCTTATGGAAGGGTTAATTATGTTCTCAAAAGGAGATGAGGACTTTGTCTATCGAATTCCCCGTGCCCACCCTAGATTTAAGGATTTTTCTGTTGAAAGATGTAATAGGCTTCCCCCTCATGAGATGTTAAGTGAGTACGACATAAGAAAAGGGATTAAATATCCCCATGAAAAGAATAAAAAGTATTATCGCGGATGTTTAGAGCTAAGTGGTGACTATAAGAGAGATGAGACAACAATTAGATGGCTCACACTTGGGTATATGAGCATAAGCGATACGCGGTAGGACGTGACTTTGAGTCTAGCTACAAGACTCGTTAATAAAGAAAAGCGCTTATTGTGAGGCAACCCAAGCTTTTTATTTGTTTGCTTGTTTGTTTATTTGTTTTATTTGTTTCCGTATGTATGTTCTTATTTCTATTGGTTATAATTCATGTTTCAAATAGAATTGTGAAAATGCTTTATTTTGTTTTTAACTTCGTCTTAATTACATATAAAGGTATTTTGTAAAAGATAAGTGTAAGGGAAATCCAAATTTGTTTTCAAAGAACGAATTGAACATGAACGATAACAATGAGATATAGACATACATATTAGTACTTGTTTGAGTCAAATGCTTGTATCGAGTTATAATGATATTTTGTAGTGATGAGGCAAAAAATGATCCATTTTTAGGGGGTCATTTAAGCCCAAATTCGAATTTATTTGATCAAATATTGCCCTAAATCGTTCCTTTTGTGATTTTAGGTCCTTTGGGAGTGAATTCAGGAAAATGAAGCATTTTGGACGTTTTTGGAGCATAAAAGTGAAGAAAACGCCAAAGACTTAATTTTCCATGCTGAGAACAGTACCTGACGGCGTCAAGAGCACTTTGGTGACAGCGTCAAGAGTAAAAGTGGTGACGGCCCAGAGAGAACTTGAAGGCGTCACCCAAGGCCGTCACGTGTTAACTTGTCAAAACTTGCGCGCGGAGTAGCTGATATTGTTTTGATCATAACTTTTGCATACGAACTCGGATTTAGGTGATTCAAAAGCCCACGCGAAGAGGACGAAGAGATCTACAATTTGGTGAAAAAATGGTCGTGACGGCGTCAAGAGAACGAGCTGACGCTGTCAAGCCTTGCCGACAAAAAACATGCCTATAAATATAAAATCACAACTTCACTTTTTGCAAGCCCTAAACCCTAAGGTCGATTCCTGGGTTTAGGTGGGTGTTTTTCCAGAAACTTAGAGGGTTTCAATCACTCCATAAACATCATGTATTGGTTTGATGATTCTATCTTAATTATGTTTTCCATTATCATTGTGGTTTGCTCTTCTTTGATGATGATTTGCTAATTCACCTTATGTCTACTTATGATTATGTGAAACTTGTATATAATTGATTAGATCTCATTGATTTCTTGTTGATGCTGTGTCTATCTCCATCAATTAAGGCGTGACAACTTCAATAGATCTAGTTGGTTTAGTTTATAATCCTTGTTTCCTATTGATTCTTGTTTTGATTGAATGATTTATATGTTAGGCTTAAGAAAACTGGCAGATCTCCAAATGGTAACATGCTTGAACGTCTTAGGAAACATGAACCTATTGCACTAAGGTCTTTATTGGTTGTATTTAATGCATGAGCCACTGTTTACAATCCCTATGGTTGTGCTGGGCATGGTATAGGAGGAGATAAGAGCTCATAGAATTGGGGAGTTATGTGCGATACCCCATGAATGGTATTAAGGAATACAACCCGTCAATTAAAACAAGGTTACAATTCAATAGGTAGGATTGGATAGCTAGCAAGGAGTAACATATCATGGGTAGACATGCTTCACTTATCTTGTAGAACCTTAGTTTATTTTCTTGTTTATTAGTTTAATTAGTAGCTTTTGGGTTAGTTGATTAGCAACTAATTCCGCCCACTCTCCCAATACCCGAGATTTTTACTTGCTTTTCATAAAATATAAAAACATAAAAAGAATCATCCTTCACCTTTAGACCTAGTTAGATTAATTTCAATCCTAACGACACTATTCCTAGCTGAACGATCAATCCCCCGGTACTTGTCACTATACTATACTACAACGATCAGGTACACTGCCTGGTGGGGGTTGTAAGCTTCTCAAGATCCCTTGAGAGGTAAAGCCTGGTACGATTCCTACGTATCATGTAGGAATTTCAAGAATTAAGGTATAGGTTTTTCTAGAAATTTTCCGGAAACTCAACATAAAATTTCTGTCAGATCAATTCTGACGGCGTCAGCAATTAAAGCCTGACGACGTCAGGTACAAATTTTCTGGAAATTTTTGCAAGTTTCGTTTTTCTGCCAGAATTGTAAAGTTTTGTTAAATCTTTAACTTATAAACTTCAGGAATCTGCAAACATTCATTCCACAAGCATTATATCTTTATTTGCTTTTTAGGATTTTATTTTACATAGATTTTACCGCCGACTTTACGCTAGGTTTTCTTGTTTGTCTTCTCAGTTTTAACAGGTTATATTGGATAAGAAGATGTGCATGGATGGTTAAGTCTTTGAGCATCAAGTTTCAAGTTTTCAGCGCTGCCTTAATCTTGAAGTTACATTCTCTTGGAGGAGGAGTTAACCATGTTACCGCATTATCCACATCGAACGAATCAGGGGAGTATTTGTTTCATTCTATCATTTTCTTCACTTTTATATCTTTTAATTGAACATTGGGGACAATGTTCAGCCTAAGTGTAAGGGGGGGGGGGGTGAATGAAGATACCTTATAGAATATCATGACACTTGATTTTTGTTTGTTTAATAGTATATGTGTAATAAAACTAAGAGAAATATTTGTTAGGGTAATTTTAGCACCAAATTTAAATTTTTTTGCAACATATAGGAGTGAAACTTTAGTCTTAATAAGCGTCTCATGGATAGGAGTTATATGACTAGCACAAAAACAGTACCACTCACAAAAAATTTATGAATAAGGTAGTGACCATCCGGGTATTAGATTAATTGACTAACGTGCCAGCGATCTAGTGTATGACTTGGTGACCATCCGTTATGCAAATAACGCGCCAGCGATCCAAGTAGTGCACTAGTGACCATCCGTTAGTTGAAGCGTCAAAGACTCGTGCCAACGATCTACTAAATTTATACAGGTGAGGTTCGCCCCTAGACTTGTTAGGAAAAGCCTTAGTGCTTATGAGTGTACCGATAGCACTTAGATTCTAGAACTTGCGTTAGTGATTCATTCCGAGGCCACAAGTGAGACTACATTCGTGTAGTTAGATTTACTATATGATAAGAGGCATTAGGATAACCCTTGTTTTAACCTGTTTTAAAAAATTACTTGACCAATGAAGCCAAGCTACTTGACTAATAGAATCAAGTAATTCTCCCACACCTTTGCGATGTACTCATTTTTAGTACACGATACCCCTAGTACACCCCTCAGAGCCTATCTCTTTCGTTTCTAACTTTAAGCATCTTACTTAAAGGAAGAATTTGTTTACAATCCACCCCAAATGTATACCCAAATCGCCTTAGCCTTCCTTGTATGCACTCATCTTTAGTGCATTATTGTTATTTGTGTAAACCCTTTGTTAATTGTCTAATTGATTACATGGTTGCTAAGTCGAGTCATATCTTGTACATAGGGATGGCAAAAGCACCCGAAACCGACGGGGAAAACCGAAACCCGAACTGGTTGGGTCGGGTTCGGGGGCAGGTTGGCGGGTTTGGATGCGGGTTTGGGTATTGATTTAATTTTTTAGGTGGGTACGGGTTCTGGTAATACCCGCCCAATTACCCGTACCCGTATCCATATCCGTTTACCCGAATTTATACCCGCTTTATTGATATAATAATTAACTAGAATATATATACATTATATATAATTTCTTCCATTATATATTGTTATATACGTATCTCTATTACATAACATATTTTATTTTGTACATGAATTATTTAAAAGCGTTAAGTCATTTGATACGATATTCACTTTCTTTAACTTTAAAAAAAAAAAGGAATATATTAGTGTGTTTTCATTTATTTTTTCGGTGGATTTTATTGTGACTTAATATTAATAGCACCATTTTTTCCATATAATACTTAATTGGGGATAACCAAAACCCGCGGGGAAACCCAAAAAACCGATGGATAATATTAATCGGGTATCCGGCGGGTAATGGGGCGGATACGGGTTTAGATATTATAAACGGGTGCGGGTACGGGTACACTAAAACCCGCCCCAAACCCGACCCGTTGCCATCCCTACTTGTACATATTGTTTTGGGACGATTGGGACTCATGGGTAAAGTACTAGTGTTATGAAGTAATGGGAAAGAACATCAATTATTACCCCCATACGTGCAAAACATTTTAAAGTACTCCAAGTGTTTTAATTATCTTAATTCGAGTCATTAGATTAGTTACATGTAAAGTATGTAAAAGTTAAAGTGTAAGGGGAGAACCAAGGCCCCTATGATGTATTATTTTGGATGGTAGGGCAAGAGTGTATGAAAAAAAAATCGAAAAAATCAAGAAAAAGAAAAAAAAATAGAAAAAGAAAAGAGAAAAACATACGGACTACCATCCCGTTTCTTTTATTTATGTTTGTGTCTATAGTTTTGATTAGCTTAAGTCGAGTCGAGTCTTGGCTTAGCAACGCCGCATTCTACATGTAATTGACCTAGGTAATTAACTTGCCACCAGTAAAGTATCCCTTATCCAACAAACCGTGTTTTCCATATCCCTACACCCAACATTATAACCCTTGAAAATCCCTCTTTGATAGTTTATCTTGGGTGCTTACGCCTAGTGGAGGAGGTTTTTGATCCTTTCCCAAGCCCATGGTAATCTATTTGCTATGACAAGTAGTGAGTGATATTTCCATTTCCATTAGTTATATAGGTTTATAACACCCGAGAGATGAGAGTATCCAAACACTATTTGAGAGGTGCTAGTGAATGATTTCCGTGCTTTTTTTGATTAAGGTGGAACGATTATTTGTTGTAATTACTTTTATATTAATGTTAAATGACCCCTAACTTGTATTTTGATTAGAATAAAAGCTCATTTGCTTGAGGACAAGCAAATCCCAAGTGTAAGGGTATTTGATGAGACGAAAAGTGTTACGCTTTTAATGGGTCATTTAAGCCTTAAATCGCGATTATATGATCAAATATTGCCTTAAATCGTTCCTTTTGTCATTTTAGGTACTTTTGAGAGGAAATCTGGAAAAGGAAGCATTTTGGACGTTTTTGGGGCATAAAAGTGAAGAAAACGACAAAGTCTCAAATTATGTTGGAAACAGTACTTGACGGTGTCACACTCTACTAGGTGACGGCGTCACGTGTTGACAAAGAGGTGGATAATTATTTTACACTAGATGCGCCAGAAAGGAATTTTGGAGTTAAAGAGTGACGGCGTCACATTATAAAGCATCAAGGACGTCATGTACTATCACAAAAGGAGACGGCCAAGAGAACATTACAAGGTGACGGCGTCAGAAGTGGATCTAGGCCATCAAGGAACCCTAAGTACGGCGAGGTGACGGCGTCACGACCCATAAGGTGACGCCGTCAGAGTTGTAAAATCTGTAAATACTCATCAAATTTTCATTCATTAAGTGTGGAACTTTCGGGAGAACATAGGGTACGAACCCTAGTCGACTTTTGCAGCTATTTTGAGGTTTCTAAACCTTTTTTCTTCCATGTTTAATTAAAGATAAGTATTCTATCAATCATTCAATATGTCTATGTGTTGTTTGATTCTATCTTACGCTTGTCTTTACATTAACATGCTAGGCTAGGTTTGTTTGTGTTTGCTTAGATGTAATGAAACCTAGCTATTGATTATTGATTGATGATTTGTTATTAATTGTTGTTGGATGAATGATATCAATGTTAGGCTTAAGAAAACTGGCTAATCTCCTATTGGTAACATGCTTGATATCTTAAGAAACATGAATCGGATGTGTACTACGATTAATTGGTTGTGTTTAATGCATAAGTGACTATTAATGAGGCCATGATAGGATACTAAATGTGTCGTCATAGGAAGAGATAGAATCTTATAGAATTGGGGAAGGACGTACACGCCCCCACGAATGGTATTAAGGAATATAACCCGTCATCCACGGAATTGTAACAAATCTATCAATCAATGAAAGATAGCTAGGGAGTAGTGAAACCTAAGTAAACACGTTTTTCTCCATATTAGTTTTTCACACATTTATTTTCTTGTCATTTTATTTTTATTGCATTTGTAGTTAATTGGATTAGTTGACTAGCAACTAATTCCGCCCACTCCTTCAAAAACAGAGATTTTACTTGCTTTCCATTAAATATAAAAAATACAAAAAGAATCATCCCTCACCTCTAGACCTAGTTTAGATCATTTTCAATCCTAACGAACACTGTTCCCTGTGGAGAACGATACACTATACTACATCGGTAAGGTACACTTGTCTGGCGGGGATTGTAAGCTTCTCAAGATCCCTTGAGAAGTAAAACTTTTGTGTGACAATCCAAATCGCATCAATGAGTATCGTAAACTCTTCTCTCTCATTGGATCTTAAATATAGGCGAGTAAACTCTTAATTATCACTTATGCCTATCTTACTTTCTAGATGCTAAATAAGTAAGCGTGGAGGGGGTGTGGCAGCCCAAGCAAAACACAGCTAGACACAGAGGTTATCAAAGCACATATACAAGTCACAAAAAAAACATCATTTAAACTTATAATCGATGGGAAATCAATTTTAAGGGGAGCAGTATGGCGGCCACAAGCCCATCAATCCTGATGGATTATAGTTTACTAATACAATAAAACAAAACTATTTAATGAATAAAATACATGCAGGACCTTCTTATTGCTCTAAAATCTTCTTTGGAGGTTTGTCGTCTGTTTTCTTGTCGTCTGAATTCTTCTCCTTAGGGTTATGTTGCACACAAAATTCGTCTAGGTATTGGGGTATTTATAGTTTCTGTCAGAGGGGTAGATGCGGCGCATTAACTAAGTAGATGCGGCACATTTACTTAACTTCGCGTGGTGTCCAAGATTAATATATTCTGGAATATTCGTACACCGCCTTTAGATGCGGCGTATCTTGAATCTTTATGCGGCGCATGTCCTTCAGCATTTTGGATTATATCTGGTGAAGTCTTGATAGTGATACGGCGCATGTTGATAATGAGATGTGGCATATATGGAGTAGAACAAGCTAGTTCTTCTTCATATGCGGCGCATGATAAAATCAGATGCGGCGCATGCTTCAAAGTCAGGAAATGGTCTTTAATCTCTTCTATTCATCAGACTTTTCCAATCTTGATTATTTATCTCCATATTTCGTCCAAAATCGCCAAGTTTCACAAATTGCTTGTTTTTACATGAGAATTACTAAAGTAAACGATTAAGCACCAATTCTCATAAAAAATATAATAAAACAAGTAAATTAAATAGGACAAATGATGACAATATAATGTACTTATTTGATGTCATCAAACCCCAAAAGCTCTTTCGATATCTTTTCGAGCACTTTCTTGTTTCGCTTTTCATGCGACGTTTTTTGGGTTGCTTGCAACCGTAAAGGATTTGACAAAAGATGCCCACTCTAGGTAAATTCCGTCAGCTAGATAATACCCATGCTTTAATTTTTTTCTGTATACTTCAAACGCAACTTGATGGCCGATGTCAACAATCAGGTCGTCTAATAACGGAGAATTATACAAAACGGTAAGATCATTATTTGCACTTGCCAAACCAAAAAATGCATGCCATATTCACAAATCATACGACACAACAGGTTCAAGCATTATAGTTGGATACTTTTTATCACCTCTGTGAAATTGCCCTTGCCATTCTTTCGGACAATTCCTCCATTCCCAATGCATACAATCGATGCTTCCTAACATTCCCGGTATCTTATGAACCATGTTATGTGCGTGGTATAAGTTGCGAATGTCATTCTCGTATGGTTTTCTTAAAAACTCCCTCCCAAACAACTGGATTATGCACATAGTAAAAAAGTCTAGACAATCGCGTGCACAGTGTTCACCTATTTTTAAATACTCATCTAATGCATTCGGTGATATCCCATAAGCCAATTGGTGTAGGGCACATGTGCATATCATAATCACACTAAAACTTATTACACTCGCAGCATTGGGTCGGACTCTAAAGAAATCAAAATGCGAGGGAAGAGGATGATGAGTTTCAATATACGTTTCAATACCTTGGACTATTTCTAAAAATAGTTTACGGCTCATACGATAACGACGTCGAAAACTTTCTTCATTATATTTTGGTTGGTCACCAAAATAGTCGGCCATTAGACGTGGTTCAACAACTTCACGTTCACGACGGACGTATCTACGACGTTGTGAAGGACCGACTTCTTCATTTTGCAACGATTGCTCGTACTCAAATTCTTGGAGAATCATCTCAAGCTCTGTTATCTCTTCAAAGTCACTAACACTTGAATAAGATTCCTCACTCATGTTTCTTGCTTTTAATATGTGTAAGTGTTTGAAATATAAGTTGTGTAACTTTGATTGAAATGTGTAAAATATGTTTGATATTTATAGTGTTAGTAAAAGTTAGTTTATTAAACAAAAAAGAAAAAAAAAAGTTAATGTTTGATTTAAACGTTATACAACGTTCAAAAAAAATCTGACATGAAGTACAACACCAAGCCTCGTCGTGCAGACGAGTAGCAAGCGACTGGCGAAGATCGCCCGGGGGGGGGGGGGGGGGGAGGTGCAGCGGCGAAGCTCGGCGAGTGAAAATTTTGTCCACGTTGGAGTTGCGAGGGGGGGGTGGCGAGCTACACTTTGCACTCTAAGGTACACTGAGTTATAGCAAAAATTGCTTGCACGCTAGCTTTTTCTTATAAACTAGAACTAATAAATTAACTAAAAAATAGTGTTCTTTTATCACTAACACAGATTTTATATATATATATATATATATATATATATATATATATATATATATATATATATATATATATATATATATATATATATATATATATATATATATATACTAGTTTTCAAAGCCCGCCCGATGGGTGGGCATGACTCGTAAATATTGTTAGGCATATTTTTCTATAGCAAAAGAAGGGTAGTAATACATGGTTGGAGAGTGGACATTTTGAAAGATAGGTTAGTAAGTTGGAAAAATGGAGCGAAGTTTCTGATAAAATTGTCGTATGCTTAAGAAAATTCCACGTTAATAAAATATATATACGGAAAAATGGAGCGAAGTTTCTGGTACACTTTCCCAGTCACATGCAAGCATGACCCGTGCATCTATCTGCATAAAGAAGTTTCTTTAAAGCTTGAAACTACCAAATAAAAGTTGAAAAAACAATAACAGAAGAATATCTTATACTACTAAAGGAGCAACCTCCTAAGAAAAGAAAGCCATATCCATAACTATTTGAAATCACAAATAATCAACTGGATCAATGAGCATGCTTGGAGAAAAATTAACTGAAGACAACGATAACTTTTAACAAACACGGGCTTAAATAATCAGTTCAATAATAGCATGCACAAGGGTAACTAACCTAGATAGAGTTAGTATTACTCTATAATTTTGTTGGTACGTGTTAACTACTATAAGTGCATTGTTTATCAATAATTTTGTTGGGATACATTTATTGTTGGTATAGTTTGTGTTCTTTCTAGTATAATCGTTCAACGTTTTACACTAAATTTAGGTTAATTATTTAAAAAGTAATGATATGTATATCTTGTTGACAATGAATTGTATTTTGTTTTCTTAAGGTGGAGGTGAACAGATGGACACAAATTTGTGCTTATTGACTATAAAGTCGTGAAAACATTCTATTGTCGACGAACTTTTCTGTTGGAGCAAGTCGATAAAGATCATCAATTGAGAATATGGCTAGAGCTGGTCTTACTACGCCATACTATGCTAATTTAGAGAGATTGGCTACAACTACTTAAGTGAGTGTTTACCACTTTCTATAGGTTCTTAGCTATAATTTGTTTTCGTTGTTGTTTTAGCTAAAACTTAACACATTAATACAATTGATTTCAATGACGTGTGACAAATTTGAGATGTATACATTATTTAATGAAGTGACTTACTTATTCACCATTTTACCTTAACCCATGTTGCTTAAAGTTTATCTATTTTTTTCACATCATCTACTTCAATAACACCCGTAATTTTGACTTGTCTATCTAGGAGAAAAAAAAGCTCAAATATCAAAATTAGCGAAAAGAGATTTTATGGTAAGAGCGTATGTTCACTAACCTCAATACATTCTTCTTAGATATCAATTTGTTTTACTCAACTTGTGTTTTCTAAAACATGGACCGGAAATACCAAAAGAACATGTATAATTATATTTGTAATATTTCAGTTAGATGTACAGGACCATGAGTTGGGTGGAACTATTAAAATACTACATCTCTTTTCATAAGGCTACGAACTTGGGTTGTTGAGACATGATCATAAGCATGTTACTACATATGTGTATCAAATTATTAAAGTAATTCTTGCATCTAGAGGTCCAACTGCTGTAATAAGTATATTTATGATGAGTGCTATATGTAAGGCGGAGTTCATCGAAAAGTAGTGTCAAGATAGAATGAGCAAATGAACAAAAGACGAGTTAACTTACAGAAGCGATTTCTTCTATTATGATGGATCGGGTGTCATTTTTTTCAACGAAAAAAGAGGCTTTACTGAAAACTGGTGTTACCCGCACATACATGAACCATCTACTGTATGACCAATTGGCTGTACCGATGGCGAAACTGCTGACATGATGCCTAATTGGATATTAGTGGCAAATACAGCATGTGTGCATGAGGCTATTCTATAGAAGAATACAAATGATGAGTTATAGTTGTTATAAACAAAACAAAAAGTATCTCAAGACTATCTTCAACATGCATATGCATGTTTAGGTACATCCAAACGATTATGCTAGATGCTCAAACATGCATCATCCATTCCCAAACAAACTTGTCATTCTTTGCAAACCCAACCCCACAAAACACTTAAATACATAGCTCAATTATAATGTTAATGAAATTAGAAACTAATAGTCTACTTATGTGTACATATACTGGTTTTAGTCTTATCAGTAATAAAACCATGTTTCGTACCATTTGATGTCAAACTTGTTTGCTTTAAGAAAATGCCCTTATTCGCATATATATCAGCAAGTGACCTAAAAAAGACCCTCGCTGTTCATTAATACCTGTAACAATAGCATATTTGAAAGGGTTGGTATAGCTGAAACCACCATCTATTTTAAGTATGGAATAGTCCAACCACATAAAAAAAAATAATGAGACCGCTTACCTCGAGCAGCTATTAGCTCACTTCCTGATTTTTTCTTGGTATATGGTCAAATGCCCGCTTGTTGGTCCTTGTTTGAATTGTGTTTTGTTGCCTGTAAAATTATGTTTACCAAATTTAATTAAATTGAATTTTAAATTGTAATAACAAAATAACCATTTTTTAGTAGCAAATCCTAAAAATAAAATAAAATAAAATAACAACTTTTATTTGTTTACAAACAATATCGAACAAAAAAGGTAGATTAATTTGAATACTAACGCATGAGTAATGGAAGATAGGTGTATGTGTATGTCTAATTGAAGGTAGATTAATTTGAAGACTAACACATGAGTAATGGAAGATAGGTGCATGTCTAATTGGTTCAGTGAGGTCATATAGGTAGATTAATATATGTTACTACAAAAACTAATTTGTAGACTAATGAATGACTACGTGTAACTGTTTTAGTGAATTCATATTGAATAAACATGCTAAAACTCACAATTGGAAACATGAAAAAAAAATATCTATGTGTAACTCGTTTAGTTTATATTTACATACAACTATGATTATCTCAAGTTCAATTATAGATTATTAATTAGGTGTTTTGCAAAAATTTTATTTTACTACTACTGATCAATGTCAACAAAAAACACATCCCTAACTTATAAAATCAAACATTCTGTCAGCTAAAACTCGTACAAACCAGTTAGATACTAACATTAAATAACATACACACATAGATACCTTATTTGTTTACAAACAATATCGAACAAAAAAAGGTAGATGAATTTGAAGACTAACGCATGAGTAATGGAAGATAGGTGTATGTCTAACTGGTTCAGGTAGATTAATATTGGTTAGTACAAAAACTAATTTGTGGATTAACAAATGACTAATGCCACAACCCTAAAAGAAGTCACGTAAAGAACCACTACTGAACAAAGGCTCAAAACAATAAAGGGACTACTATGGGTAATACTACTGTGGGTACATATTGCTTCGCCTTGTATTCAAAGGGATATTGTCCTGTCACCAAACCCTCTATCTAGTACAATGGTTTTATCTTTTATTTGATTTTATCCTACCTTTGATGTTGTGACACATGCCTTCTGTATATATAATTTTTGAGGTCCTTTTAATGAGATATATATCACATCACTACAAAAAAACTCAACCCTAACTTATAAAATCAATGCAAAAACTATGTATTGAATTAATATACCTGGTCATTCCAATATAGTCATGTCCTTTTCAGCATCTTTTGCTTCTGTAAATTTATCAAAAATAATGTGGTTTGAATTGACTAAAAAATTTATACAACAATGCATCATTAATCCTTAATGACCAACATACCTCTTAAATTCAGTCGAGCAGCTTTCTTT
This sequence comes from Artemisia argyi, assembly GCA_030686995.1. Classification (NCBI taxonomy): domain Eukaryota; kingdom Viridiplantae; phylum Streptophyta; class Magnoliopsida; order Asterales; family Asteraceae; genus Artemisia; species Artemisia argyi. The sequence goes on along the minus strand of CM060676.1, from coordinate 35,076,383 downwards.
AGTGGTTGCTTGGCTGCTAACAAATCATCAAGACATACACAACAATATGTATCAGATTAAAAGATGAAAATAAATAAATTTTTATATATTCAATCAATTAACCTGAATTCATTCTAGTTTTTCTTTTTTCCTCCCGTTGCTCTTCGGATGTATTACTTTGCTTCGCTTTTGAAAGCCTCTTTGAACATCTTTGCGGCTGCATGTTACTGTTAAAATTTAGTTGACTATATAAATATATGATGTAGGTCAATAAATAAAGTTGTATATATGTAAAACCTAAAGAAAATCTTTAAGATAAAAATAAATATATACCAAAGTTATCTTATCTATTTTTTAGGGAAAAAACAAAGTTATACGTTTTTTTATGGAAAATATATACACATAGCGTTTTATGTTTTTGTATGCTACACGTTTTGTCATCCATATCTTCTTTTTTTTTTTTTTTTTTAATTTTATAGTTAGGTAATCTTTATCAATTTTAACTTGCAAAACAAATACCAAAAGTTGCATTGGTCCATTGGTAGAGTTGCTTGTTCATGTTTAGTTATTGATTGCAAAGAACATATGTTCGAACCTTACTTCATACACTTTTTAATTACCATTTTCGAAATTTATTAAAAGACTGCAAATAATTACTATTTTTGAAATTAATTAAAAAATTGCAAATAAAATAAATATAATAAATTGCTTACATGGCCACTATCTGATGACATGTCTCATAATGAATTACTAAGCAATGACTGGGCAATGAGGTGGCATTTTCTTCAAATGCCTCCTGTTATATATATATATATATATATATATATATATATATATATATATATATATATATATATATATATATATATATATATATATATATATAATCTAACGCTCAGTTCTCGAGTTTTAAGTGAAGGGAAATGGAAAAGGATAGGAAAGGGAAAAGATAAAGAAAATGAAAGTAAGTATTAGTTGCTATGATCTTGAGATAGAGAAAAGGAAAAGAAAAGTAATCATAATCATGTTCTTGAGTGGGAGGAAAAGGAAAATTACTTGGTCAAATTACATATATGCTCTTTATATATATATATATATATATATATATATATATATATATATATATATATATATATATATATATATATATATATATATATATATAGGAGAAGGTTAATGTGAGAACTTTCTTAAAGTTGTAAAAATGAGAACTATTATAAAATACCATTAAAACATTGATACATAACCATTTTAGCAAAGATGCACCAAAATATTATATATTAATACAAGTTAACATTAAATCGACTAATAACCAACTTATACATGAGAAACGGATTACTGATACACAATTAAATTTTTGATACATATACATTAAAATCTCAAAAAACTAATTTCTTATATATAAATTGATACACCTAATACACAACAACCACTAAAAACTTGATACACAATACTAAACCTTGATACACATTACACGTTGAATCAAAGTGTATCACTTAGTTTACGTCAATTTTCATAAGAAAACCCATCAATCTTTAACAATTTTAGTTGTAATTAATTATGTTTTTATTTTCTTTTAAGTTGAGTATCATTTGTGAGATTTTGGTTGGTTCTCATTTTTACAACTTTAAGAAAGTTCTCATTTGATCTCAATTCTATATATATATAAAAATAATGATATATATATTTATTTATTTAAATAAAATTGCACATTTCATTAAATTAAAAATAATGATACATTAAAAATATGAAATTGAAAAAAAAAAATACTCTCCCGTATCAAAAAAATAGTCCATATTTCATTTTCGAGATATCTTAAAATAATTGTCCACTTTCTTTTTTAAGTAAAAAAACTAGATAATTTAGTGGATGAATATTCTATTTAAGTGGTTGAAAATTAAAGTGTCGTTACTTTTATTAAACTATGTGAACTTTTTTTCCTGACAATAATTTTGAGACGGAGGGAGTACAAGTTAGCGATTTCATAGTGATTAAGGAATCATTTGTGACATGAACGTCCCTCTAAAAATGAAAGGAAAATTTTATTGAGTGGCGATTCGACCAGCTATGTTGTACGGGTCAGAGTGTTGGTTGTTAATGAAGACTCAAGTAAATAGGATGGAAGTGGCAGAAATAAGGATGCTAAGGTTAACTTATGGTAAAAACATGTAAGACGTGATCCCAAATGTGGTTTTTTGAAGAGTACTCCAAGTTGCGACTATAACCGACAAGGTGAGAGAAGATAAGGATATTTGGTTGATCATCTTATTGTGAAAAATATTTTTTTTTTTTGGTGCAAAGGTGAAAGTATATATTAATCTCCCAAAATATAGTACAATTTAGAAAGGAAACATACACCTGATAAGGACATGCCCTTAAACAGAATACAAGAAAAGATACAACACCATATAATAGATGAAACTACAGTCTATCTTTGATGAAGAAATCAACAACAAGAGAAACAGAATAACTCTTCACAACTACATTCGGTCCACAATACAGATCAAGAATTCACCTTATATGCACCTATACCATCTAACTACATTTCCATATCATCCCCCCACCAAGGCCATTCAACCAGTGATGCGTGGGGATTGCACCAGGCTTTACCTCTCAAGGGATCTTGAGAAGCTTACAACCCCCACCAGGCAGTGTACCTGATCGATGTAGTATAGTATAATGACAAGTACCGGGGGATTGATCGTTCAGCTATGAATAGTATCGCTAGGATTAGTATCGCTAGGATTAGAAAACCTAAAGACTAGGTCTAGAGATGAGGGATGATTCTTTTTGTATTTTTATATTTTTATGAAAGCAAGTAAAAATCTCGGGTTTGAAGGAGTTTGGCGGAATTAGTTGCTACTCAACTAACCCAATACTAAGATGTAATCAAAATAAAATACTAGAAATGAAAATAAACTAAATTATACTAAGGTTGTAAGCAATATGTAGGAGAAATGTGTTTACTTAGATTTCACTACTCCCTAGATATCTTTTACACGTTAATTACTTGTTATAGCTGCGTGGATGACGGATTGTATTCCTTAATACCATTCATGGGGTGACGTACTTACTACCCCAATCCTATGAGTGCCTACTTCACTCCTATGTCGAGCCGGCTAAGAAGCTCCTAACATGGGATCATTAGAATTTACTCATGCATTAAATACAACCAATAAAACCTAGTACACATCGGTTCATGTTTCCTAAGACGTTCAAGCATGTTACACAATGGAGATCTGCCAGTATTCTTAAGCCTAACATTGAAATCATTCATCCAATACAACCATAAACAAGTAATCAACACATAATTAACATCTAGGTTTCATTAGATCTAAGCAAACACAAGATAGATCTAGCCTAGCATGTTGAAATCAAGACAAGTACAAGATATAGACAACCAACACATAGACATATTGATTGAATTAAGAGAAGACTTATCTCAATAGCACATGAAAGGATTCAAAGGGTGAAAACCCTTGAATATACTGTAAAATACGAGCTAGGGTTCACAAAGTTTGGCACTAGGGTTTCTCCACACAAGTTCCTCCCTAATGAATGAAAAATAGAAAACTATATATAGAGTTTAGGAGGTGACGGCGTCAAGAACAAAGGGCTGACGCCGTCATCTCGCCGCCAAATAGTTCCTCAGACTGCCTAGATCTGGGTCTGACGCCGTCATGTGTACACCTTATGCAGGCCGTCATGAATTTTACTCTTGACGCCCTAGTTGTGACGCTGTCAGGTTTGCACTGGGTCGTCACCACTTTTACTCCTGACGCCGTCAGGGTCTTCCTCTTGACGCCGTCAGGTACTGTTCTCAGTATGGAAAATTAAGTCTTTGGCATTTTCTTCACTTTTATGCTCCAAAAACGTCCGAATTGCTTCCTTTTCCAGATTTCTCTCCCAAAGTACCTAAAATCACAAAAGGAACGATTTAGGGTAATATTTGATCAAATAAATTCAATTCCGGGCTTAAATGACCCCCTAAAAGTGGTTCATTTTTCGCCTCATCATATACCCTTACACTTGAGATTTGCTTGTCCTCAAGCAAATGCGCTTTTATTCTAATCAAAATACAAGTTAGGGGTCATTTAACACTAATATAAAAGTAATTACAACAAATAATCATTCCACTAAAGACCAAAGACAAGCACGGAGGTCATACACTAGCACCTCACAAATAGTGTTTAGATACTCACATCTCTCGGGTGTAATAAAGTAATATCACATTATGGAAATGGAAAACATCTCTCACTACCTGTCATAGCAAAATAGATTACCATAGGCTTGGGAAAGGATCAAACCTCCACCACATGGCGTAAGCACCTAGGATAAACTATCAAAGAGGTCTTTTAAAGGGTTGTAACGTTAGGTGTAGGGATATGAAATACACGCTTTTGTTGGATATAGGCAGTCTTTACTGGTGGCGAGTTAACAATCTTGGTTAATTACATGTACAATATGGCGTTGCTAAGCCAAGACTAGACTCGACTTAAGCTAATAAATCAAAAATAACAAAAACATAAAATGAACATAGAATGAAATGGGATGGTAGTCCGTATGTTTTTTCTCTTCTTTTTTCTATTTTTTTTTTCTTTTTCATAATTTTTCGATTTTTTTTTTCATACACTTTTACCCTACCATCCAAAATAATACATCATAGGGAATGAACATTTCCCTTACACTTGAATTTTTACATACTTTACAAATAACTAATCTAATGACTCGAATTAAGAAAATCAAAATACTTGGAGTACTTTTAAGATTAACGCACATACAGGGGTAATAAATGATGTTCTTCCCCATTACTCCATAAAATAAGTACTTTACCCATGAGTCCCAATCATCCCAAAACAATATGTACAAGGATATGACTCGACTTAGCAACCATGTAATCAATTAGATAATTAACTTAGGGTTTAACAAATAACAATAATGCACTAAAGATGAGTGCATACACGGAAGGCTAAGGCAATTTGGGTGTACATTTAAGTGGGTTGTAACAAATTCTTCCTTTAAGTAAAATGCTTAAAGTTAGAAACGAAAAGATAGGCTCGGAGGGGTGTACTAGGGGTTTCGTGTACTACAAATGAGTACAACGCTAAGGTGTGGGAAAAATTAGTTGACTTAACTAGCCAAGTAATATGACTTAAATGGTCAAGTAATTATAATACGGGTTTAACACAAGGGTGATCCTAATGCCTCTTATCATGTAGTAAATCCTACTACACGAATGTAGTCTCACTAGCGGTCTCGGGATGTATCACTAACGCAAGTTCTAGAATCTAAATGCTACCGGTACACTCATAAGCACTAATAGTAAATGCGTTTCCTATCAAATCTAAAGGCGAACCTCACATATTTGGGTGGAAATTTTTTTTGAATGATACGGTTTCGTGCTAGTCATACAATCTCCTATCCATGAGACGCTTGCTATGGCTAAAGTTTCACTCCTAAATGTTGTAAAAAAATTTAAATTTGGCGTTAAATTACACTAACAAGTATTTCTCATAGTTTTATTACACATCTACCATCAAACAAACAAACTCAAGCGAAAGTGTATTTGTAAGGTATCATCATTTTACCTTCCCCTTACACTTAGGATGAACATTGTCCCCAATGTTCAAGTAAAGAATGTAAAAGTGAAATAAGTAAAACAAATGAAATCAAATACTCCCCTGATTCGCTCGGTATGGATAATAAGGTGGCCAGGTTAGATCTTCCTCCAAGAAAATGAACAATCAAAGCTTCCCTTCCAGAAAAATAAATCATCTTCTTGTCATACATAACCTGTAAAAACCTGAGAAAACAGACAAGGCAACCTCGCATAAAATCGGCGGCAATCTACATATGTTACTAAATCCTAGAAAACAAAATAAGATATAATGCTTGTGGAATGATGTTTGCAGATTTCCTGGAGATTATAAAACTAATAATTCAACAAAAACTTTAAGACTCCGTTAGAAAAACAAAACTGGTAAAATTTCCAGATTTTACACGTGACGCCGTCAAGAGTAAATTCGTGACGCCTTCAGAAGTGACCTGCAGAAATTCTTATGTTAAGTTTCCAGAAAAATTTTGGAAAAGCTTGGTCCTACTTCCTGGAAAATCCTGCAAAACTTCATTATGACTCGATACAAGCATTTGACTCTAACAAATACGAATATACATGTTCATTTAATATTGTGGAGAATCATGATCGGTTTGTTTCTTAAAAACATATTTGGGGTTTCCCCTTACACTTATCTTTTGCAAAAATACCTTTGGGTGAAGTTAAGACTAGGCCAAACAACAAAATAAAGTATTTCCACTATTTAGTTTAGAAACATGATCTACCAACAATAAAAATAAAGCATGCATACGGAAGCAGATAACAAACGAACAAAATAAAATCACACAAAACCATGGGTTGCCTCCCAAGAAGAGCTTTTCTTTATTTTACGAGTCTTGTAGCTAGACTCAAGGTCATGGGTTACTACGTGATACGGGTGAGTTTCTCATTGAGGACATCCTTGGGATCAAACTTAGATTTTAGCTTCCTATCGGTTTTCTTAGTACGGTATGACCTTTCAAACTTCTCTCCATCCGGATCATACAAAGTCATCTTCATATGCCATGATCCGTCACCTTCCTTAGGTGGCTTGTCCCACCTCCATTTACACTTATCTCCCTCTCTTTTCCACTTATTCATCTCTATATTAATAGGCATTACGCTCAAGAACTCAATCATCTTCCTAAAGACTAAGGGGTCCTCAAAAGGATCTAGCTCTTCATCTCTAGCTATGAGTTGTTCCACCGAATGTGTCTTTTCGATGAAATCCTTTTCTAAATAGAATGGGTGTTGAGGTCCTATAAAGTTCCTTTCTATCCAAGGTCCATATCTAGATGGTCTCCTATTAATCTCTACCCAATGTGGTGTCGGTTCATCATCACAATCATAACTATGCTTCTTAACATCGTATACCGACCAAGTGTCGCCCTCACCTACCGCTATCTTAGACTCCTTACAATCTATTATGGCACTAGCAGTTGCTAAAAATCCTATTCCTACCAACAATGGGCATGTAGTGTCACTAACCATGTCTAGGATGTGAAAATCCGCTAAGATAGTTAACTTTCCTACGTGAACAACTACATCCTTAATCATTCCAACCAGGTGGGCAATACTTCCATCCGCTAGGCCTATCAATACCTCCGTCTCCTCTAACTTTCCTAGCTTAAGAGTGGTGAAAAGGGATAAGGGAATCAAGTTGAGGCTTGACCCTAAATCGGCTAGTGTGTCGAAAGCTTCGGATCTTCCTATCTTACAAGGCAAAATAAATATACCCGGATCATCAAGCTTTTTAGGCAACTTGTTTTGAACGAAGGCGGTCCCATTTTTACCTAGTTTAAACTTCTCATACTTTTCTAGGAGAGCACTATAATAGGGAGCACGGGCTAAGACATCAATAACGGGGCGTTCAAGGTGAAGTTCCTTGAATTCATCGTCAAGGTCTTGCGTAGGAGGTGTTTCAACTATGCTTTTGACCGGTGTTATGTCGGGTGTTTTATTCGATTGGTCCTTTTGAAGAATTTGGTTTTGTTTGAAACAAGTGCTCGTTGATTTAACCGAGTAGTATTGTGGACAAGAGGTGGGTGACGAAACTAATGATATGCAATTAACGTTTAGTTTTGGATTCTTGACCGTGTCGCTTGGGAGTGCTCCCATTTCTCGGTCATTGAGAACTTTCAACAATGTGTCAATTTTGGTGGTCATCTCGCTTTGCTTTTGTTTGAAATCGGCTTCAAACTTAGATATGCGAGCTTCTTGAGATGCCATGAACTTAGACATCAATCCTTCAAGATTGTTGGTACTACCATAGTTGTTAGAAGGATTTTTGTTGAAAGTACGGTTGGAGGGTGGACCGTATGGTTGGTAACGATTAGGCGGATTGGAAGAATTGGCTTGATTTTGTTTCCACCTAAGGTTTGGTGATTTTTCCAAGAGGGGTTGTATAAATCACCGTAAGGGTTTGGCTCGGGTTTGAAAGTGTACCACTTATCTCCCGCTTCGTCGATACGCGAGGATGCGTAGTCCGCAAAAGCTGTTCCGGGGAGTTCCACATAATCACGAGTGTCATGGGGACCACTACATAATTCGCATGAAGAAGTGATTTTGTTCACTTGGCTTGAAGGCTTAGGAGCTTTGTAAGATTTCATGAGAAACTTGACTTGGTCCTCAAGTTCCATGATCCTACGGTCGGGAGTGCTAGAGTTGTTCGAAGGCAAAGATATTGCCTTGACCGTTTTGTTCAAATCATGGGGATCATTCCAACTTTCGTTGTCATAGAGAGCAAGATCTTCTATGAGTTCCCATGATTTTTCCGCACTTAGATCACGTAGCTTACCACCGGCCGATTGGTCAATGGCTCGCCTCATGGAGAGATCGATATGGTCATAGAAGATTTGGACTTAGAGCCAAAGATCTATGCCATGATGAGGGACTTTTTGGAGTAAGTCCTTGAATCGAGTCCATGCTTCATAGAGAGTTTCATTTTGACGTTGTTGGAACATCAAGATGTCATTTCTAAGCTTAGTAGTTCTCCCCGGTGGTGAGATCATCCCATGTGGTGATGGATCCCGCGGGTGAACGCTCAAGCCATTGACTAGCTTGATCACGTAGAGAGAATTGGAATAGGCGTAATCGGGTTGTCTCTCTAGTTGTAACATCTAGGTCTATGGAATCTACGATTTTAAGGAAGTCCTTGAGATGTTGATTTGGATCTTCGGAACGAAGTCCATGGAATGCATATCCGCTTTGCACCAACCGAATGGTGTCGGATCGCAAGGGGGTCACATTGGCTCCGGTGAGCTCAATGGTGTTTCGGTAGCCTTGGTGGCTAGGTCGGGAATACTCTCCTAAGGTTCGGGGCCTAAGAGGTTCTAGTGGTGGGTTTTATTGTGGTGGGATGACGGGTTCAAAGATGTTCCTATCGTCCATGATGTCGGGTGGTGAAGAGTTACGAACAAATACACAAAGAAATAAGATAGACTAAAGAAAACCTAAAAAAATAAAAATAAAATCTTACTAGAAAGGAATCTAACAAGTAGACCTAATAAAAAGAGATTCTAACCTAGACAATAACTACTCCCCGGGCTGCGGCGCCAAAAACTTGATGCGTGGGGATTGCACCAGGCTTTACCTCTCAAGGGATCTTAAGAAGCTTACAACCCCCACCAGGCAGTGTACCTGATCGATGTAGTATAGTAAAATGACAAGTACCGGGGGATTGATCGTTCAGCTAGGAATAGTGTCGCTAGGATTAGAAAACCTAAAGACTAGGTCTAGAGATGAGGGATGATTCTTTTTATATTTTTATGAAAGCAAGTAAAAATCTCGGGTTTGAAGGAGTTTGGCGGAATTAGTTGCTACTCAACTAACCCAATACTAAGATGCAATCAAAATAAAATACTAGAAATGAAAATAAACTAAATTATACTAAGGTTGTAAGCAATATGTGGGAGAAATGTGTTTACTTAGATTTCACTACTCCCTAGATATCTTTTACACGTTAATTACTTGATATAGCTGGGTGGATGACGGATTGTATTCCTTAATACCATTCACGGGGTGGCGTACTTACTTCCCCAATCCTATGAGTGCCTACTTCACTCCTTTGTCGAGCCGGCTAAGAAGCTCCTAACATGGGATCATTAGAATTTACTCATGCATTAAATACAACCAATAAAACCTAGTACACATCGGTTCGTGTTTCCTAAGACGTTCAAGCATGTTACACAATGGAGATCTGCCAGTTTTCTTAAGCCTAACATTGAAATCATTCATCCAATACAACCATAAACAAGTAATCAACACATAATTAATATCTAGGTTTCATTAGATCTAAGCAAACACAAGATAGATCTAGCGTAGCATGTTGAAATCAAGACAAGTACAAGATATAGACAACCAACACATAGACATATTGATTGAATTAAGAGAAGACTTATCTCAATAGCACATGAAAGGATTCAAAGGGTGAAAATCCTTGAATATACTGTAAAATACGAGCTAAGGTTCACAAAGTTCGGCCCTAGGGTTTCTCCACACAAGTTCCTCCCTAATGAATGAAAAATAAAAAACTATATATATATATATATATATATATATATATATATATATATATATATATATATATATATATATATATATATATATATATAGTTTAGGAGGTGACGGCGTCAACAACAAAGGGCTGACGCCGTCATCTCGCCGCCAAATAGTTCCTCGGACTGCCTAGATCTGGGTCTGAGGCCGTCATGTGTACACCTTATGCAGGCCGTCATGAATTTTACTCTTGACGCCCTAGTTGTGACGCCGTCAGGTTTGCACTGGGTCGTCACCACTTTTACTCCTGACGCCGTCAGGGTCTTCCTCTTGACGCCATCAGGTACTGTTCTCAGCATGGAAAATTAAGTCTTTGGCGTTTTCTTCACTTTTATGCTCCAAAAACGTCCGAATTGCTTCCTTTTCCAGATTTCTCTCCCAAAGTACCTAAAATCACAAAAGGAACGATTTAGGGTAATATTTGATCAAATAAATTCAATTCCGGGCTTAAATGACCCCCTAAAAGTGGTTCATTTTTCGCCTCATCAACCAGCATCCACAATAGCCAAAGTAGGGTAGATGTATGGCTTCGTTAGGAACCCAAACAATTTCAGTCAAGGGCTCTTCCAGGACCTCTACATTTCCCTCTTTACAAAGGGCTTCAAGGTCCTAGAAACATACACCTTGAGGGAGAATCTACATGCCCCCTTAGTGGTACACTGAAAGGACCAAGTAGGGTCATCTTTCATCCCTCACTATTCCAATCATCCCATGTACCACCCTACAAGTTCATACTTCCCTTCACACATGGAAACCTACTTTATGGATCACTTTCGGCTTATAGATATGAATTGATCATACTAAACCTCAATTACCTCCACCAAGGCCTAAAGATAGTTTAGTAGATAACTCATACTTCTAAGCATCCAGAGAACCAAGATACAGGGCCATCATGTGAGATGAACTGATAATACAAAATACTTCAAAAAGTGGGTGAAGTTTTGTACTAGGTTTAAACCTCATTAGCAGCATTTTCATGACACACAACTGTTGTCCCAAACACCCCTTAAAATAGGCATACATCACAACCCATATAAGAGGCTTACTGTGTGAGACATTTCTTTTTTATGTTTATCTGAACATTCCAAATTGAAGCAGCTTGCATGACAGCTGATGACTGCTTCACTTGAAATCCCATAATTCTAGCTCTTACATTGTCACATATGATTTTGTAAACAGTATGCCAATCTCTTGCCTCATCTATGAAGGTTCTTAGATTTCTCTCTTGCCATAAGAAATATACAATTGCCCCCAAACAAAGCCTTCTGATGATACTCCATATACTATTGTTGCAAGGTAGATCAGCAAGTTAGCAAGAATATTGTTCCATTCCTTTTCATGAATGTGGCAGTTCATCATATCTTGCACTTTCTTCCAAATTTCTTTGTGAATAATTGCATTGAAAAAAGAGATGTTCACGAGACTCAGCACTTTGCTTAGAAAGAGAACAAACCATTAAGTCATAACTTCCCCACTTCTGGATTATGTCATGAGTCATAAGTTTCCCCTGCACAGCCATCCATAGGATAAAAGAATATTTGGGGATACACTGAGAGAACCATACAAGTTGAGCCCATTGAACTTCTTCTGTGTTAGCCCTTAGTACATTATAAACACTTTTCACATTGAACCTCTGATCATTACCATTACTGTCAACCCATTTCAGTTTGTCATTCTTATTTGTTATTATAATTGGAGCAACAATATTTTGTAAAAAGGGAAACTCATCAAACCATTCAGCAGGCCACCTCCATGATCCATTTTCAACCATCTCAGCAACTTTAAGACCCTTATCCAGATTTGCAGCATAAATTTTCCTATGGGTGATTCTCTGTATAAGAGGCCCCAATCCACTCCAATTATCATACCACATTGAGATCAATCTTCCATCACCAATTTCAAATCTAAAATGGCTTTGAACAATGTCTCTAACATCCAGTAGATTTCTCCAACCCCAACTATCAGTTGATTCTTTGTTAATCACCCAAATGCTAGTATCTTTCAGTTTCACCATACTTACCCATTTCACCCATAAAGTGTCTTTTTTAGTGGCAATGTTCAATAACTGCTTAATCATATGAGCTTTATTCCAAACAATTAAATCTTTAAGCCCAAGCCCTCCTTGAACTTTAGGTTTACATATGTTCTTCCATGCCACCTTTGCCCTTCCTTTAGAATCCTCGGAATGACTCCATAGAAAATCTTTAAGCACTTTATTAATATCATTAATCACCTCTTTTGGTAGAAGAAATACAATACACCAGTATACTTGAATGGACTCAAGAACACAAGCAATCAATTGAAGCCTTCCAGCATAGGAGAGACACTTATTCCTCCAATGGTTCACTTTATTTTTCACTTTATCAATCAATACTTTGCAGTCTTTAATCCTCAGCCTTTTAGTGATCAAAGGCACTCCTAAGTATTTCAGAGGGAGATTACCTTTAGTAAATGGGAGAACATTGAGGAGATTAAGTATTGTGAAAGATGTTTACCATCACACACACTCAAACGAAATAATTATATTATTATTATTATTATTATTATTATTATTATTATTATTATTTACATAAAGTCGGAAGAGAGTGTATACACAACTTGTACTTTCACTCATTTCTGAATAAAAAAATAATATTATTAGAAAGGTGCTCGTAGCAATCAAAAAAGAATCTAAATGGTTTTATACCGGCTCTACTGCTATTTAACGAGAGGAAAAAGTGTTAAACAGGCTTTTATTTTCTCAAATTTTGTATAACTTTACATATGCTTTAATTTGTCGCTAAAAAGTGAGTTGAAGTTTTATCAACTTTAGAGTTGTTTATTTACTATTAAGAGCATCCACAATGCAAAAAAGCCTTTAATGACTTTTTGCATTTAATGCATATATTACTTAATGTATAAGACTTTAAGGAAAGACTTGTAGTTTAACAAGTTTTTCTTATAAGCTTTTCAAAAAGCTTTTATTGCAATGCTAAAAAACACTTTAAAATGACTTGTTAGAATAGTAAAAAGCCATTAGAGATCTATGCATTGTGTATGCTCTAAGAGCATCCACAATGGTTCAAATGGACAAAAGCTTTTTCCTATTCTGAAAAGTCTTTTAGTAGTGTTTTTAGCATTGCATTAATAGCTTTTTGAAAAGCTTTTCACAAAGACTTGCCAAACATCAAGTCTTTGCTCAAAGCTCTTGTCATTAAATATCTTGTGCATTTAAAGCATTAAATGCAAAAAGTCATTTAGGTTTTTACCATTGTGAATGCTCTAAGGACCACATCATTATTCGGAAGACGTAACAATTGAGGATGGAGAATAAGTTGTACTCTCTATGAACTTTGTATATTATGTAATGTAAAGCTAAACGCACAATTTACTATAGTTATTAAGTAGTGCAACTAGTATACAAATGGATCAACCAAATGACTTGTACTTGTAAGTTTATGATATTTGTATATTGAATGAATAAGTTTGGTACATGAAGCAATATACTACCCCTGTCTCAAAATAATTGTCCATATTTTTTTTCAGAGATGTCTCAAATTAATTATCCACTTTCTTTTTTAAGTAAAAATTAAAGAATAAAGTAAAGGAATATTCTCTTTAAGTGGTTAAAAATTAAATTGGCCCTACTTTTATTAAACTAAGTAATTCTTGTCTTCTGACAATTATTTTGAGACGGAGGGAGTATATAAGATACAATGCATACGGGCCTAAATACCCTAAGACTAATCGTCTAAGTACTCTGACATGTATGTGAGAACAATGACGAAGTTAGTATTTTTATTTTACGTGGGCCAAATAGTAGATTAGCACTTGAACGGAGAAATATTATTACTAGAGAAAACTTCATCTTAATCTGTCAACTTTGAGAACACGCAAAAACTTAAGAAAATATCATCCATAACTGACTTAATCGTGAAAAAAATGATAGATAATAAAAGAAAGTTTATGTTTTAAACCTACATCATTGAAATAATAAAACACAATGAAACTGAATTTTGTAAACAAAAATTCTGTGACAAGGTTGCGTAAATCAACAAAATATAAATATATAAACATGTAAGATTTGATGAATACCTATACATGCAAGTGGTAAAATAGATACTCCTTTATGATAAAAAAAAAAAAAAAAAAAAAAAAAAAAAAAAAAAAAAAAAAAGTTGTGAACTCAAGGTATGTTAGGCGAAATGGGCTGGAGCTGTAGCTGGAGCTGTAGCTTATATTATAAGTCGAAATTAAAATTTGTATTTTTTTTAACTCGTTTGGCAAATGTGCTGAGCATTGGGCTTATTATTACAAAATTACTAAAAAGGAAATAATTAAATGAGTTTTTGTATATGTTAGATATTTTGTGGCTAAATAAGTAATTTAATATTCAAAAGGCCTGGATTAAAGTTTTTAGCCAACTTATTTTATAAACCCTTTCATAAGGCCCATGACAAACGAGATTTATTTTATTAATCGACTTATTTTAAAAGATCAAGTCTCTATAAGCCCCGTGTAAGCCTTTGCCTAACACAACCTTTGTATTTAAATTGGAGAATATGTGCGACTGTCATTTTATGTGTTACTATCGGGTGGGCCAAACAAAAGAATGACCAATCAAATTACTCAACCTTCATGATTTCGGGTTCAAATTATGTCAAAGATACGTAAGATATATTACTCTATATTGTAATGTACTAATGCGTGATATTTAATACGTCTAAGAAAAAGTGTATAAATCAAATTAGTTGAAGACTCTTTCTTTTCGATAGTAAAAACTAAAAACTACCGAGTATATGTACGTGTAACTGTTAGAGGAGATATTCGGCCCAAGCCCGACTTGTGAGTTTGTGGTCCATTAGGGTTTAGTTAAGGTTGCTTATTATCAAAGCTATGTATTTAATATAAATACATAGGCTATCTTCCATGTAATGCAATTCAATCAATAAAACTATTTCATAATCTTACATGGTATCAGAGAGTTACGATCCTAAGAATACCTAACCCTAAACCTAAACCTTACTGCTGCCGCCTCCGGACGCTGGCTACACGCCGGAGGTTCGGAGGGCTCCCTTTAAACTTTAACCTCTGTCACTTTCTTCTCTGTAATCCTAATAAAACTGCCGTCATACTAAGCATACTCCGCCACCTCCTCTAAGCTCCTAACGCAGCTATAACCACCGCCCCAACTCCACCCGCAACCACCCGAACACCATCAACATCTCCACTGTGAAATACCAAATCCCAATCCAACAAATCCATGCTAACGTTGACACACCACCACCACAAACAACAAGCACAATTTTATCAAGATCAAAAACAACATTAGCAACAGAAGCAACAGCAACAACTTTGGGGTCCTAATGCACATCCAAAGTGCTGCCGCGAGCTTCTCTTCATCTCCACCAGTTTATATATTATTATTTTTTTCTCCTTTCTTTTAACCTCACATGTGCTGCTTCAAAAAAAAAAAAAAAAAAAAAAAAAAAAAAAAAAAAAGCCATCTTTTGATCTTTAAAAGGATCTTGAAACCAAAAGCTTTATAAAATGGAACAACAGATTCTAAACCTTCACTCACTTCTGCTATCGGGTTCGCTGTGCGGTTATGATTTGGTTGGTCGGATGAGTGGATCGATTATTATAATGAAAAAGTAATTGGCCATCTTGTCTTGATCATGCATATTGTTTTCGTTGATGGAGTGAGAGCTTGAATTGTCAAAGAGAGTAATAATGGGTTTAATTAGAGTAGCGGTGGCAGTGTTTTTTATGAGAGTATTATGATGAAAAGGAACAAAGACATTTGGTATTGGTGCACTATGTTACTTTACTTTTCTTTTTTGTTTGTTTATCATATGGGCTGCTTTCAATATCCGCCATCTAAATTAAGTAGACTAAAACTCGATAATTGGTATTCATTTTTCAATATGCCGCCTAGTGTTACTTGTGTAAGAATCACTGTGATTATTTTTTGATGTCCTAATGCGCATCATTGGTGAATCAACAAGTTCTTCTACAAGTACCGCTTACGTTGTTTGAAGAATTTTGATCCAGCTTGAGTGTTCGTTCCTAAAGCACATCAATGGCGAAGAATTGTCACATCTTCATGTTTTATGTTTTCTATTCCAGTCCGAGCTTTCGCGATTTCGCCGCTCGGACTGCGGGGGAGTGTTAGAGGAGATATTCGGCCCAAGCCCGACTTGTGAGTTTGTGGTCCATTAGGGTTTAGTTAAGGTTGCTTATTATCAAAGCTATGTATTTAATATAAATACATAGGCTATCTTCCATGTAATGCAATTCAATCAATAAAACTATTTCATAATCTTACAGTAACTAGTTAACAATATAGAAGGGGTTTATAGACTTTAAAAACTAAGGCACTCGATAGTTCCAAACTCTAATCAAAACTACAACTTACAAACTTTAATAAAAACTCACAGCTCATTAACACATATGTCCATCTCGAATTAACCTTGTTCAAGAGTACATCGTACAGTGACGTAAAGAAACAAGAACACGTCTTTTCAAGTGTACAAAGGGGATCAAATTCGTTTTCACGTGCTTCTTACTTATTGTGCATTCATGTCACCTTAATGTTTTGTTAGCTTATTAAGGCTAATGCTAATGGTTGCGTTGCAAGGCAACCAACCAACCCTCTCATCGCGTCATCCCCCATTAGCTCAACTGATGGTGATCGCGTCATCCTCAAATCTTTGCATTTTTTCGGTTTGTCAGTCAATCGAAACTTTCATTCTCTTTTGTGCGTGTAGTTTTTTTTTTATTAGTTTTTGTGAAGTATGTGTTGTGGTTGCGGTCAGCAAATTATGATTGTGGTGTAGTCTTGGACAGCGAAAATTGAGGTAACGCTAATTTGATAGGGGGTGATCACAATAATTATGGTTACCATTACCATTAGCCCATGATCATTCTTCTCTTAACAAATCGTGTAAGAAAAGAAAATCCTTAGATTTGTTTAGCTAATTGAATTTCGAATTAGTAAACACAACAATAAGAAGTTAATATTTTAGATATATTTAATTAATTGATGTACCAAATGTGCCCGATTGGGTCACAAAAACATTACATGTTGATTTACAAAAAGTTCCATCAATTAAAAATATATGGACTACTAAACTCTTTAAGAGTTTTGAATTACTGATCAATTGATTTATTGCCACAAAGCACCATAGCTATGTTCCTCAAAGTTATTTCCATACGAAATATAGGAATAATCTTTAACATCACCAAATTCTATTATTCCACCCAAACTATCTTCATGTCCTTGGATATACATATCATCCATCTCCATCCAATTATATTCGACATCTTGCGATTTCGAATAGTTTTGATTGGTTGAAAAATGATGTAAACTCTCCCATTCGGTATTCCATTCAAGCTCCAAACTCATATCATTATCATCAATCACAATTGGTTTAATCTCGGCTTCTAAAGACCGAATTACATTAGATAATCTTTCATCGTCACACTCATTTTCGACATGTGGATCATCTAAAATGGACATCAAAAGAGTGTCATCGATTTCTAAGGACTCAAATTCATCTTGCTCATTCATGGCTGCCCAATTTTCTTGGATCAAAGTGGCCATTAAGCAAAGGATGAAAAGAAAATATGAATAAGAAAAAGAAGTAGCAAATGAGGTGAGGAGGAATATGAGAACACAATGATGAAATAAAGAACGATGATGGGTTTATATAGGCGAAGTTCGCACGAATAAATCAATTAACTAGTGGGCCATAATGTTATATGATGGTACAATTATCTTTAGATCTACAACATGGAGGTTGATGAGTAGGATTGGTCATATCCCCCCCAAATATCATAATCACCAAAATTTTCCACTTTGGAATATTATAGGTGTCGACACATACAAGATGGGCCGAATTCCGTAACGTGTTAAATTACACAGTAATTTTTTTTTACAACATTGGACCAAACATTAAACTTTATTGAGTTTTTCATTGCAACCAAATACATGACTTATCTAGTATGGAGTATATCTCTACTTTATAAAGCTTTTCAAAGTTTAAGTGCAGTGATAAAGTTTTATAAAATAAGAAGTTTATAACTAATAATATAACAATACATGTAAAATTTGTTAATGTTGTTCAGTTTCTTCGCTGTTAACATATTGACTTTTTGGGGGAAAAAATAATGTAAATTTTGTGCATTCTCTAAAAAATTTACCACCAAAGATGTGTTCTGTTAGTTAGAGTCCATGTAATATTTGTATGCGCTAAGGTCCGAGGTCTAGAATATTCTTGTATTGGTATTTACAAGATGCTCTAATATGATCTGATCTCACAACATTATAGTATACTAGCAGGGTCCCCGCGCGATGCGGCTGCGGGCACCTTGTAATTTAATTTTTTCGGCTAATAATTTATTTTATTTGTACGTTTTTTGGCAATAACTTTACTGATTAGTTTTTTATGGCAAAAGTTTGATGAAATTTTGCTTAGTTTGTATTATTTTATTTATTATTTATTTTTGTATTTTTTTTTTGTTTAGTGGTTTGCTTGGTTTGTACAATATGTTCTTTTAATTGTATTTTGCATTGAAAGAGGGTTTTTAAAGTATCATTAATTAACAGCTTACATGACTTGTAGTATGTATTTTAATACTTGTATTTATCATTAAATAAGTCTTTTAAGAATACTTTATTTTAATACTTGTATATTAAGTATGCATCAATGAATTGTAAACATTGCATAAATACTTGTATTGTTGAAAATTACCTTCTTAAGGTATTTAATGTTATGAAAGTGTGTTTTAGGCAATTAATTTTAAGTTTTGCATTAATTTTAGGCCATTAATGTCAAAGACAAAGTGGTGTGTACATATAGCTACTAAACTTGTACATGTATAATTCTATAGAGTTTAATGTATTAAATGTCTAATTGTGTTAAATTACTTATACTTTTAACATTAAAATGTGTAATGCTTAATTTTAAGATTTTTTTTTTTAAAAGAGCAAAATGCATTATAAGATAGTAAGATTAATGACCAAACTTTCCAATTAATCATCGGGGAGATTATAGACACTTCACACTTGTGTATATTTTAAGTTAGAGGTGCAAAAAAATCGGTTTTTTTCGGTTTTCGGTTTTTTAATAACCAGTTATAAAAAAACCAGTTTTTCGAATAACCAATTTCGGTTTGGTTTCGGTTTTTCGGAATTGGTTTTCTTTGGTTATAAATGTTCGGAATCAGTTTTTTTCGGTTATAAATTTTCGGAATCGGTTTTTTTCGGTTTTTTACCGGTTCGCTTTTTTCGGTTAAAAATGTTCGGATTCGGATTTTTTATCGGTTGTTTACCGGTTCGTTTTTTTCGGTTCATTTTTTTCCGGAATTTTACTAAAAGCTTCGAACATTTATTTAATAAAATTGTTAATTATCAAACATATAATTAAACAATATTCTCATAACTTTTATTTAAACAATACAATTATACAATCATAACTTTTATTTAAACAATACACACCAATAGTAGCTTGCGAACTAGTATTTTGACCCGCCTTACAACTACCAATATGATTCCTAAGTGTAGAGTTAGACCCGGTGCTATAAAAATGCCCACATTTCCGGCAACGCGCCTTTACATTACCATCTTTCATAACACACATATCGAAATTAGACCACACATCACCTTTTCGGGTAGTTGATCTAACAAGTTCAACATCATCATTTGTGTAATGTTGTTTTCGGACATTGCTAGTAGCAACGGAGGGAGTAGTGGAAGCTTGTTGTGATTGTGAGTTTTCCATTATATCGAAAATGCGAAATAGCGATTTTTGAGCGTTTTTGAGAGATTAGAGAAAGAAATGAGATTGTTTTTGATGTGTTTTCAACCCCAACACATTACCTATATTTATAGTGCCTTAAAACTCCCCAAAACCCTCAAAAAATTCAAAAAAAACGGCTATATTCATACTAGCCGTTTGGCTCGGTATTCTTTAAAAAAAACCGGAAGAAACCGGTTAAATCCGGTTTTTTTTTCAAATGGCTACTTTTTTTTTTTTTTTTTTTTAAACGGTTATATTTTTTTGAAAAAAACCGGTTAAAACCGGTTAAATCCGGTTTTTTTTCAAACGGATACTTTTTTTTTTTTTTTTAAAAAAAACGGTTATATTTTTTTGAAAAAAACCGGTTTTAAATCCGGTTTTATTTTCAAACGGTAACATTTTTTACTTTTTTTTTTTATTAAAAACAAATAAAACCGGATAAAAAACCGGTATATTATGAAAACTCATAACCGGTCTAATCGGTTCGGTTTTAGAAAACCAGACCGGTTTTTTATAAAACTGGTTTTGTGAAAACCGGTCACCGGTTTTACTACCGGTTAAAAAAAAACCGGTCGGGGACTTGCACCTCTATTTTAAGTAATGCTTGAAAACTTAAAATGAGTAAAAAGTGTGTTAAACGTTTGGTGCGTGTACAATGTTTCAAGGATATTCGGTAACCCATGGTAACCCAACATGAATGATGTAAGTGGAAAAAAGGCCCACAAAAAGGAGACAAATAGAGCATTTAAGATTGTGTTAGATATGGTAGAACCAAAGTGGAATTGAGTTGGGAAACTCTATCTCTGTAATATTAATGGGGCGACCCTACCTTCAACTAATCTAAACATCTTCTCTTTTTATCTTCAACTCTGGCTTTACACCTAAATTACCTTTTATTCAAAACATATCATGACACAATCAAAATAGAATCGACTTGTACTTTATTAAATCATTCGTGTGTTTTAATCTTTGTAAGTTGTGATGCACGTGTATATTGGCGGAGCGAGGTTTTGTAGACTATAAGAAAATTGATTTTACTATTAGTAGTCTTAATTACACAAAAAAAGTTTATTTAATATATTTTTTTAGTAACACCTTTTGAAGAGTGGGAACAAAAAGTCAAAATTTTAAAATTAAATACGAAAACATGTGTCAAAGAAGGACACAAATTATCCTTTTTTTTTTTTCATTATGATTAAACTTTTATCTTCTTTTCAAAAAAAAAAAAAAAAAAAAAACTTTTATCTATTTCACCTTTACTTACACTTTTAGGATATGACTCCGTAAAACCTTTGTTTAATATGCCTTTTGTAGACGAATAGGAATAAGTTCTTTTCAGATTTGACATAAGAGCGTAATTCGGCAAATTAGAAGTGTAAGAGAAACAAATAAAAAATCTGGTGACATATTATTCTAACTTTTGTTGACATTTAGTGACATTTTTTTTTGTCACTAAAGGACAAATTTTTTTGTAGTGGGTTCATGGGTTGTGCTTGTTATATGTGTATAAGTGTGAGGGAATAAGTTTTATTCCAAATAACAATGTTTGGTTATAGTGTTTATATTCCAATATTGAATATTAAACCCATGATCTCTGACGATTCGTCGCATCGAATCTAAATTCAACTCCGGATTAAAGGTATCTTTCAATGTTGAATCAATATTTCGTGAAACCAGTGATGATAGGCGTATTGTAAACAATAACAGAATAAGATGCGAAATGAAATGAATTAATGGTCTCTATTGCTTGTTGACGGATGACAAATTTAAACATGCAATAAGTTAATGAAAGAATGATAAATACAAATCAAGGTTTGTGGGAGAAAACTTAACCTACCCAGTGGGTAAACTACCCACTAACTAAAAACACAATAAATATGGTTTTTGTAATATGTGGCATTAAAGGAATAAAAACACATTTAATAATTTGTTCCTTCTCTCTCAATGAGTGAATGACACCTCATCCGGGTAAATTACCCGATAGGTAGGTGTATCCATGCCCAGGTTTGTGGGTCTTTTGGCACATGCATGCGTGCACACGCATATTCGTGCACAACTTTATAAAATATATATATCGATGTGTCATATGTCGGCTTTGATTGGCTAAACTCAATTATATATGTTTTGGTCAAGTCTCTCTGATTGCCGGTATTTGCTGCCATATTTATCGATGTGTCATATGTCGGCTTTGATGGGCTAAACTCAAATACTTTCTCCATCTCAAAATTATAATTCTGGGTGTGTCAAAATAATTATCTATTTTTCATTTTATTAAACTTGATAATTTTTGTCTCGAAGGAGTATATGTTACGGTCAAGTATTTGTGACAGTATTTGCTGCCATATTTTGTTTCTTCCCTTTCTAAGCCATTTGATTTTTTTTCCCGCTTTTAATTCGTTTTCTCCATACAAAAATATCAAAGGGTAACTTGGGTTAGGAGGATACATGGGGTAGGACGGGTATATGTTTTCTTGTTGAACCCTTATCGGAGGGTACATACTGTTCGAAGGATAAATATTGTTCGGATGGTATGTGTTGGAGGGTAGGTACACGTTGGTAGGAGGGTATACACTAACGGGAGGGTACGTGTTAAAAGGAGATATGTATTAGCAGGTGGAGGTATGTTATTCGGAGGATAGGTATTGACGGGAGGATACATGTGATTTGGAGGATAGGTATTGTTGTGAGGATACACGTTCACCATTCCTTGTAAATATGCAATATTTGGAGGATTTTGTCCTCCCGGAAGGTGTGAGGCTCCGGTGTTACTGGTGACCTTCTGGTGGCTGACGCATCCTTATGTCTCCTTGCGAGTCTTGATTATGTATCTACATACCACGATTTTGCGGCGAACAAAACCTCTGTCCTTGCTCCGTTTCCAACAAATGTGTAACACTCCCAAAATATCGCAGCGAAATGTAATATCATTTGGGTGCTACTAATTAGTAAAACAATCATAATCATAGAAAACGACTCTAAATTACACGTTTTTAAAAGTTTATCATTCGACCAAAATAAAATCAAAGTTACAAGAGGTCCCAAGTAGTTTTAGAAAACATAATGTATTAACATAAAGGTTTTCAAGAGTTTGTCGAATGATAACACAATGCAAGGCTTCAAAATTTTCTCCGTGCGACTTCATGCTAGCCAAATACCTTAAGGACCTAAGATAAAACATGCTAAAAAGTCAACACAAAGGTTGAGTGAAATTCATAAGTTTGTATGTATAAAGAATGGACCACAAGATTTCAAGCTTATGAGACAATTGATAAAGTAGTTATTATTGTACTAAGCTCATGAACACAAAACGTTAATGGTGTGTGCTTATTCACACACCTTTTTCTGGCCAAATTAAGACCAAAACAGACACAAACTAACCATAATTGCCAAATATATTGTACTTTTGTGTTTGTGATCGTGCAGGAACAGATATTTCAGAAATTGACAAAAATCATGCCAAAAATAACAAAAACGAGCACGAGTTTGGAAAACGTGTCAAAAGCCAAAACTGGGGAAGCAAATTACCACTTTTGAGCTCAGATTGTCAAAACACACCCCGAGGAATCACAAAATGCCAAAAATAGTCGTTGGAGCAAAAGTTTGCAAAATTGGCAGAAATGGTCCCTCAAGTTTGGAAATTGGCAGAAATGGCTCCTGAGCATTGGAATTGGATGAAAAGTCAACAATGGTCCGTGGGTATTCACAAGTTGTCAAAATTGATCCCTGGGTGAAAAGTTTTAAGAATTTACAAGATTGGTCCTTCAAGTTTCAAGTTTGGCAGAAATAGTCCCTTGATGTGTAATTTTGGAAAATATTCAAATATGGTCCTTATATGTTTGAAGCTTGGCAAGATAAACCCTCATGACAACTTTTGGAAAGTTACAAGTCCAACCCCTCAGTTTTCAGAATTTACAAAATTGGTCCTTGTGCTTTTCACTAATAAAGACCAAACGGACCCTTTTATTATTTCCACAAACCAAACACCAAATCCAATCCAAACAATAAACCAAATACCCTCACCTGATCCAGTCCACCAAAACAAAAGCCCAATCCCCACCAGCCCATACCCCGTTTTATTAATAAAAACCACCCCAAGGTCAAACGGTCAAACCTCACCCCCTTTCCCTCCTTCCTTCCCCAACTTGACCCTGCAACCATGTCACCTCCACCGCCCATCCCACTAGCATTTTCATCATCACCCTCACCCCCTCTTGCACTAGAAACCACCCACAATTAATGCACCCCCTCCCTACTATAAGCAACAGAGCAATTGGTATCAAACCACTTTTCCAGCCAAAAATACGTGGAGGGCTAGGATCAAGTTTACTCATCCAATGGTCCAGAATATTGGTGGGATATGTGCAGAGGACCTCCACAATCCCTAATTAGCACTATAAAAGAAGAAGGAAGCCAAGGAGAAAGATATGTAGATTGTTTAGCTTAATGTAGTGTCGACTTAATTAATTTTTCAAGTTCTAGTGTAATTTTCAGCTTTTAAAGATTGTATTCAGCACTTTTAAGTGTAATCTCAACTCTTTTCAATATCAATTTCAAGTTTCAATTTGCAATTCAGTTTTTAGCATTTTCTAGTTAAAATTCTCATTATAAGCTAAAAGTTGTTTAAAGCTTCTTTAGTGACTCAACAGCTCATATAAGCTCCTATTATAGCTTCTGTAAGCTAGTAGAAGTATTTAAAATCAGTTTAGACATAGAACACAAAAATACAAAAAAACCAAGAAAAATAGTTGAAAAATAAAAAAAAAATCAGGTAAATAAGAAAGAAGATTGCTGGAGCATTGTAAATCCTGGATGGCAGTGGTTTAGAGTCTCAGGGGAGACATTAGGACAGGTTATTGGTTCTTGGTTATAAGCTGGAAGGCATTTGTAAGCAAAATCTCATTTTTTGCTTATTACTGTAGCATTGCTTATCCTTGCTTATTTCTGTGCTTTTGTGCTCATTTAGTGTATTCTAGTTATATTGTAGCTTAATATTAGGTACTTGTTCATTAAATCTCATTGTGCTCATAAATCCTTATTTAACTGTCATTTTTAGCTTTCTATAAAATCCTAGGTGTTTTTTGTTTAAGCTGTTGTTTCTATACTCAATATAGCTTATTATACCATTATAAGTCATTAGAAACCTGTTTCATAGTCTTAAATACTCATTTGTTTCAAAAAGCAAAAATCATTGTAGCAAGTCATTTTCCATTTAACTCAAGTTCACTGCATAACCTTTGGTAAGGTTGGTTTTTGGTTTAAAATCAGTTCTCATAGCTTATTTATTAGTCTTAGATAAGTGGTTAAGTTTGTCTCATCATTTCACTTTGAATAACCAAAAATCAAGTTTCATATCAGGTTGTTTGGATTTGCTGTCACATCTGTGTTCCAGGGTGTTTGTGATAGTATTATTGTTCATTACATGTATCATTAGGTTGTAGTAGGTCAATGGTAGCATAAAAATCAGGTCTCATTTAAGCAAAAGTCAAAATCATCTTTAAACCTCTTGGATTTGTTCACTGTTAGGATTTAGGATTCAAGTAAGCATCAAATCAGTTCATAAGTTGTTAGTATAGTTTAATTTCATCTCCTTGTAGCTTAAATCACCTTATTCAGTCACTAGGACTTAATCAAAACTCATAAAAGTCAAATAGGTTCATAAATTTAAAAGTCAACATTACAAGGTTTGGCAGAAATTCATTTTTTGCAAGAATTTTCATAGTCTCATTTTTCAAATTTAGCCTTTGAGCTTTTTAGCAGTTAAAGTTTGGTAGCTGAACTTGTTAAATCTTAGTTTGTTTTATTTTTAGGAATTTTTCAATAGCTTATTGGTTTGCTTATTTAGGCCTGCAGGGCAAACATATCCCCTGTACCAGGGTATTGGTCCCATTTTCATAAGCTCACCCTGAGTTTGTTTGTGGACCCCAGCCCCAAACCTTTGGCTTTTTGAGAAGCTCAATAAGCCATTTCATCATACCAGTGCTTATTTTGACCCTTATAAGTCTTGCCCATAGCTTATTCTTGGCCTTAAGTCACCCTGACCATTCCTGCTGATTCATCAGCAGGAACCACACCCCAACTTCACAAGCCCCTCCTTGGCTTATTAGTGGACCCTAGAGCCTGAATCTTGGCTTATTGGAAAGCCCCCCAACCCAGCTTATTAGATCTAGTTTCGTTTTGGACCCTTGATCATTCCTGTGGGCCCCACGTAGGCATGCAGTTGACCATTTTGGCCTGTCTTAATATCAGGCTTTGGATTGTGCTTATTTGAGCTTTTTGGCTTATTTAGTGAGTTTATTCAGTTGTTTTAGCTTATTTCGTGTGCATCTCATTTGGTTATAGCTTATTTTGTCTTTGGTAGCTTTAGTAGCTTATATCACCCAAAAATCAAAGTTTTGGCTTAATAAGCCATCTGTTAAGCTCAATAGCTTGCACATAACTTATTTTTAAGCTACAGAAAAGCTGTTTTCAAAAAGTCACTCATTTTCAGTGTTTAAATAGTTTGATTAAAAGAAAATCAAGAAAAACCAAATATAAAATAAGTGATAGCTTCTATTTAAGCCATTTGGCTTATTTTTCTGCTTTTTCAAAAAGCATTTTCCAATTTAATATTTTTCTTAAATTCCTGTCATATTAAAATAGTTGTGTAAAAATTTTCACAATTTTCTGATTAGATTTAGTATTTTTAATAATTAATTCTAGTTTATTTTGTTTTAATTGAAAAATCAAAAATAAATTTCCTTTCTGTTTATTTATGAGCAGTAGTACCTTTTTTATATTTTCCTAGCTTTTATAAATTATATAGTATTTTTAGGAAAATTTTCATAATTTTTACTGTTCATTTAGTATTTTTTATAATTAAATTAGTTTAAATAGGTTTTAATTATTAATTAAGTAATTAATATTTAAATTAGCTTATTTATAATTTTTATAAACTTTTAGGATTCCTGTAATGGTTAATTAGTTTTAGAAAAATAATCATAATTTTCTAAGTCATTTTAGTATTTTTCTTAATTTAAATTAATTATTAAATAGTTTTTAATTAATATTAAATAATAAAATAATCAAAAAAAAATTTCTTTTTAAAAATTTTCTTTTAATATAAAGTTTGTAAAAAATCATTTTTACCCCCTCTAGTTTATTTTTGCTTAAGTCCTACTTTTTCTGTACGCAGTTACGTTTTATTTTAAATTTGGTTTATGTTTTAGGTTTAATTATGAATCTGAATTCTTGTAATCGTTAATATTGTTATTTAGCTTAATATTAATCATTTCCATTAGTGTAAATCAAATCCAAATCATTATCTGGTTACTTTCCCAATCACTGAATCCCTAAAACATTTTCCAAAATACAATTTCAATCTCGTCGGGACATAACGACCCGGCAAAACACTGTGCTTACACCGGATCATAAATTGATCACTTTCTCCCACTCAGGTTTGACCTATTGACCAAAATCACTTGGTTGATCTGTTAGTCTGTTTGGGAGGAGTCAAATTTTGGCGCCGCTGCCGGGGAGGTTGTTGCGTATTTTCAAAAACGTTTAGAATTTAGTGATTTTCAAAACCATCATTGTAAAAATTTCACCACTTTGTAAATTTTTGTAAAAATCAAAATCATATTAAAAAAAAATCATTAACACTTTTCCTAAAGTGTTAAAAACCCCAAAAAAATCAAAAACAACAAAATAAATCGTGAAGTTAAATTACTTCGTATTCTTTAAGATTGCAACCTATACAGGTGGTAAAGGCAAGTTCTGACATTAAATTTCGGTTAACGAATCGATTCCAAAAATATTTCCAAAAGTTTTTTCACACATACCCAAAAACTGTTGGATCGATATACTCTGATCAAACTACTTTGTAGCTTGTAAGGTTTTAACAATCTTGAATGACACAAAATAATTAATATTGAAACACCGATATTACTTTGTAAAGTATGCGGAATCTACTAACACAAAGCTAAGAATAACTTTGTTTATATTAAAACCAACTCTTGAACCTGCTTCTCTAAATACAGACTCACTAACAATCCCTAACTTCACTAAAATCGTTTTCTAGAAATCGTAATGTGAAACTCTAAGACTCATATAAAACTTGTAAGTCTAATACCATCATAAGGCTCCTTTTATAGGCATAAGGAAAACCTTAAGTCTGTTTACAATATTTACTTGAACGACAAGTAATTATTCCTAACTAATTCTAGAATATTCATATAATATTACATAGTAATCCTTAAAATAGTATTGCATATAAGTCCTTGTTCTTCGAAGTACTTTACATAATCTTCAATCACTAGCAGTACTTTGACATAGCAGTACTTTGATCTTTCCAGCAGTAATTAGATATTCATATCCCAACAATCCTCCCCTAACTTGAACTCCACTTGCTTGATTTCATGTTTCTTTGCTTTCTTTGATCTTCAATATCTTTATCATTAAGGAAGATTATATCTTTATCTCTTTTCTGTCTTGTATGTCAAAGTGCTCTTCTTTATCAACTTCAGATGATATCTTCATAGCAACTCAACAAAACTTTGACAAAGTGTACATCAGATCTTTTAAAGTTTCATACTATTCTCATCACTTCCAGATGTGTAAACTTCTGTGAGAGGTGAATTATTGAATTTTTAATGGATTTTGATGTCTCTTTACCAAAGCCATTTTGCTCTGGAGTAGCCAATGTTTAGGTCAGAACAACTATGGTACATTGATAACCATATAATTTTTAGCAAATCATCCGCTATCAACGGATTTGATTAGTCTTTACCAAGAGCCGTTTGCTTTTGGACTAGTTAGTTCTTTTGATTTCAACCATGGTGAATTAATTACCATAAATGGATTTTTCCACAGCCTTTACCACAAACCATTTTCTTGTGGGCTAGTCAACTCTTCACTTTTACAGATATGGTGAGTTGAACACCATACAATTTTTAGTAAATTGTCAACTAAAAACGGATTTGATTATCACATCAGAGCCGTACCCTCATGATGAGTTAAACTCTTTCTTGTCTGTTAGACATGGTGAGTTGATTACCATTTGCTGTGCAGTACAAGTACTAACACCATGTTTTACTCTTCAAATCCTTTTATTTATATTGTTGATACAAAAGTTGGGCGTTCCTGATTATTGGCTCTTGCTCTCGTACCAATTCGCTTCTTTGTACTTGTTACCTGCGCACTAAGAAAATAAACAACACCGTTAGGCTTATCGAGGGATTGTCTCCCCCGATTAGACTCCGGCGTGAGAGTAAGTAATCGATTTAAGGTTCTCGTAAAGAGTTAGGGTTTGTATATCGTACCTTTGAATGAGAATATATCATTCCTTATATAGGGGCTGAAACCGCGTAGGTTTCTTGCTCCTTACTCTTCACACTCGTGGTGCTTATCGGGGTAAGGATATCTATTCTATGAATAGATGATCCTTATCGCATGCCCGGTTAATTTGGTTGGGCTTTGGGCTTCGTGAGCCCAAGCCGTTATTATTATGGCCCAAGTCATTTGTAATGATAGCCCACTCGTGGTGGATTTGGACCGAGTAATGTTTATCATTTGGGCTCGTGGCCCATATATAGACTATACGTCATCATGTCCCCCCAGTCTAGTGTGCGCGGCTCGTAGCCACGGATACTAGACTAATATTATCAGCGGTAAGCGTAGCGGGAAAACATTGAAATATTGCCGCCCATTTAAAGTTCAATGTACCTAGTCATAGGTATGTCAAACGAATACCTCGAAAATTGGGGGTAGTGTCCACGTGGCCCTCGTAAATCGGGAAAAAGTGCATGTACCGGTTCAGTTCCAGCCATACGTTTTTGTGAGTGGATTCCACGTGGAGATAAACTAGGGTTTTTACTCCTTATATAAGAGTCACCGCCCCATTTTTTACGATCACACAGTAAAACACACACTCACCATTATTCACTTTTCTTGAAAGCTTTTTGCAAAGAAAATACTCATTGTCGTAGGTAATTTTTGTGCGTTTCACTTCGTAAATTAATGAAGATGGTTGCCCAGTTAGAGGACTTTCGCTCTGCGATGACCATTGAGGATGTTACTCAATTTTCGTCCGACTATTTCGTGCCTCTGGATGTTCGTCCAGAGGCTCCAGATGTTGACGCGTGTATAGCTGATTTCCCCGAAGGGAAAATAGGGCTATACACAAAATTCTTTGACTACGTGAATTACCGCGTACCAATATCTATCTTTCTGAGCGATTTGCTCAACCACTATCGCCTTCACATCTCACAGCTGCACTGTATAGGTGCGGCTAAGGTGTCGAATTTTGAAGTACTGCCGTTTACTTGCGATAGAACCGACCATTTCCTTATTCCGCCACTTTTACCACACAACGTGGTCAAATGGGTGGGTATCTTTTGCGAAGCGCCCGGGGGCGCTTCAGTGCTACACTGATAAGGTAGACTCCCTAAAAAATTGGAGGGAGTATTTTTTCTGGGTTGATGATGTAGTCTTTCCATCGCCCTATGAGTTTTATACTCAGGACACACTGCCAAGGGATGGGCGCCCCGCACCCGGTTCCTATAGGCTGGTTGATGCGCAAACTCTTGATGCCAACCGCCTGTCCATTTACCCTTATCCGGAGGCGTTTTTGGTTCACATGGGGTTGAGTCGCAATTATTACGGCGCTGCGGATGAGGTGCCAACTTTTATTAGTGAGGACGGCCGGGGTGGGTGTTCGTCCCTTCTACTTCAAATTCTGTAAGTCTTTTTTGTATGCGCATCTTTACTTAACCAATCCTTTCTTCTTTGTTGTTTTTGTTTATGTGCGCAGAAATGGATTTGTTTGCCGTCGTTAAGCTGGATAAGCCAAAGCAGGTGACCATAGGCGTGCGCCCTCTGAGGGAGGGTGAACAGCCGCTATTGGAGGTGACTGAGGGTCGCTTGACCGTGCTGCCAGCGGTGGCCCCGGAAGACACGCCGCTGCTACAAGTGACGCCAGTTCAGAGCGTGGCGCCCAATGTGGAGGTGGCGCAAGAGGAGGCACGCTCAGAGTCGTCTGACAGCATAAGGATCCTCAAGCCTGAGGAAGTGCTGAAGGAGGAGGTTGCGCAGAATGTCAAGCGCAAGGGAGAGGCGGGGGGCAGTGGCACCAGAAAG
Source organism: Artemisia argyi (assembly GCA_030686995.1). Classification (NCBI taxonomy): domain Eukaryota; kingdom Viridiplantae; phylum Streptophyta; class Magnoliopsida; order Asterales; family Asteraceae; genus Artemisia; species Artemisia argyi. The sequence goes on along the minus strand of CM060676.1, from coordinate 35,045,360 downwards.
AGACGTCGCCACCTTATTGGGGATGCGGAGTCTACCGCGGAAGAGACATCTACTTCTGGCGCGGGGAAGAAGGCTGCTGAGGCTTCTCCGTTTCTGTAAGTGTCTGCACCTTTATCATCTCTTTTTTCGTATACTACTTGTCGTAATATTTATTAACTTCTGTATGTTTTTGTAGGGATGATGCCGCGAAGAATGATGGAATCTTCGTGGATGTGGATTCCTCTCCACAGAATGAAAACAAGAAGGGGAATGCCAAGGTGGATGAGGGTAGAGAGGCGCTACCTTTGATAGATGAGCTGGCTGCACTGCCGCGCGCCAAGCTGAGCTGGTGGCTCAGTTGAGGGAGAAGTATGCTGGGGAGAGCAGTACTCTCACCCAGAAGGATGAGGAGTTAGCGAGGCTCCGTGCGCAGTTGGCTGATGCGCAGGTGGAGTTGGAGGCCTCGCGGGTGTACACTGAGAAGATCACCCACGAGAAGCTGTCCGCCATGGCTGAGGTGGAGAAGACGCGTGGAGAGCTGCATCATTATAAGTCTGACTTGACTTGGGCCGTGCGCTTCTTGGAGGAGAAGAAGGTGGAGCACTTTGCTAGCATTGCCAAGTTTAAGGAGGATATGCTGAAGATCATCCAGGCGCAGGAGGACAAGCTGCGTGGCCTTAGCATTGAGTATGACGAGGAGTTATATCCTCATTTGATGTCGACCATTGCTGAGCGCAGGTATTCTTTTTATATTATTCTTCTTCATAATAACGTTATTGCCATGCTTTTTACTTACACAAATTGTCTTTGTGAATGTAGGTGGTTGATTAGCCATGGGCTGCGCCTGGAAGCTATGGGCACGCTGGAGTCCCAAGAGGTGTTGGACGCCTTTGGAAAGGTGGTGCACTGTGCGATGGCGCGTGGGAGATCGCAGGCTATGGAGGATCTCCATGAGGCCAAGCTGCTGAAGAAGGACTTGGCGGAAGTCCCTGGGTATAGTGCTACTGCTTATGATGAGTTGATGCAGGCAATGGCGGGGTTGAAGGTCCTCGAGTTGCCGCACATTGGGAGGCTGGAGCGCGACCAAGACGACCCCATAGATGTACTTATGGCGGGGTTGACATTGCAGCGCCACCTTGGAGAGAATGGGGAAGGGCAATCAGATTACTATCTGAAGCCTGATGTGTCGCAGCTGCAGATTCCTGTGTTCGCGCAACCTCGCGACATCCTCAAACCCTTTGCTCTTGAGAGGGAGATTCCCTTGAAAGAGGTTCTGGAGCATCACGAGCAGAGGGCTGCTCAGAAGAAGGGCATCAAGGGTAAGGCAGTGATGTGTGGCATTGGTGCGGTGCACATCCCTAGATCTGATGGTGTGCCCGTGAGTGTTCCTACTGTATCTCCCAATGATGCTTTGCTTCTTAGAAAGCTTCAGGAAGCGGGGAGTTCTTCTGCTCCGCAAGATAGCCCTGAACATCGCCATAGCATGTAGGCTTTTTGTATATTTATGTATCTTTCCTTGTAATTTTTGTGAATAAATGTTGAATAAGATACCTTTTCGTTGTCTAAGTTCGTGACTTGAAATATACTTGCATTGTTTGCCAAGTTTTATCATTTGACCAAGTGTTTTAAGTGCGTGACTTTAAAAATTATACTTGCATTGTTTGCGAAGTTTTATTATTTGACCAAGTGTTTTAAGTGCGTGACTTTAAGAATTATACTTGCATTGTTTGCGAAGTTTTATTATTTGACCAAGTGTCTTGGCTCGTTATTTTCTAAGCTTGTACGGTGTACTTAGTATATGCGCACCCGTCGTGGGATGCACACGCGAAACTTACCTCGACGTCTCAAAAGTAAGGCGCTTAGCAAGGATATGTGATCCAATGTTGATGGGTTTGCAACCCTCTTACTCAACGAGTGAATTAGTAGGTTAACTCATCCTTTATGCCGCCGTGGGTCTTTAAGTGGTGCATGCACGCCATGTAGGCAATAAAAATATAAGATAACAATATTGACATATATTAGTATGTATGCAATAAAGTAAAATACGCTATGGAGTTAGCTAAAAACCATAACATTTTATTGATACTTGCAAGTTTTTTAAGAAAATAAAAAATACAATTCCTAGGAAAGAAAAACAAACACTTATTGGGCATCACGTAGGATGCGAGGGTGTCTGTGTAAGGGCCGTTGCCTAAAAGTAACATCTTTTAAGATTGCAGATGTTCCAGGTGCGCGCTAGGTCGTGACCTTCCATATTGCGCAGTCTGTATGCGTCGTTGCCGAGCGCTTCTGTGACCTCGTAAGGTCCTTCCCATTTAGGTCCGAGCTTGCCTGTGTCTTCTGCGTGGCTCGCATCATTGGCGCGGTAAACAAAGTCTCCTGGTCTGAATGAAGTGTGTTTGACATTTGCATCATAATACTTCTTCATTTTTGCCTTAGCCTTTGCTTCGCGTATAGCTGCGCGTTCGCGCCTTTCTTCCAGTAAGTCCAAGTCTATGCGCCGTTCTTCGTCATTGGTTGTGACGTTGACCTCTGTTGTTCGTATAGTTGGCATTCCTATCTCTGCTGGTATGACGGCTTCTGTTCCATAGACGAGGGAGAATGGCGTGTCGCCAGTACTGGTTTTGATTGTTGTGCGATGCACCCACAAGACATGCGAGAGCTCATCTACCCACTTTCCTTTGTGTCTGTCAAGGCGCGCTTTTATTCCTTCCCCTAGACTGCGGTTTGCGCGTTTAACTAGGCCATTGGTTTGTGGGTGTTTTACTGAAGCAAAGTGTTGTGTGATGTTCAATTGTGCGCACCAATCTTTGAATGGGTTATCACAGAATTGTTTTCCGTTGTCTGATATGATCGCACCCGGTAGTCCGAAGCGACATACAATGTTGTCCCAGACAAAGCGTTTGACTTGGTTTCCTGTGATGTTCACCACCGCCTTTGCTTCAATCCACTTCGTAAAGTAGTCTATGGCTACGATGAGGAACTTTACTCCTCCCACTGCTACAGGGAAGGGTCCTGCGATGTCAATACCCCATTTGTAAAATGGCCATGGTGAGGTAATTGGTGTTAGCTCTTGTTGTGGTCGGCGTGGGATTGGCCTATGTACTTGGCAATTGCTGCATTTTCTTATCAGATCGCGTGCGTCGCGATGCATTGTTGGCCAATAATACCCTGACCTTAGAGCGCTTGCCACCACGGATCGCGACCCTGAGTGCATACTACATGATCCAGCGTGGATTTCTCGAAGTACGTAGTCTGCTTGAAGAGGTCCAACACATCTGAGCCATGGCTGTAAGAAAGAGCTTCGATAGAGTACGTTGTCTTGTAGTTCAAATCGTTGCGCTGTGCGTCGTATTCTTCGAGCGTCCTTATGATCTTGGGGTAGGGTTCCCTTGCTAATGAATTCAATGATAGGTGTCATCCATGTAGGATCTTGTTCTTCTATCACTGTGGATATCTCCATTTCCAAGATTGACTTGTTTTTTAGGGTTTCTACCAATACCTGTTTTGAGAGGTGTGCGAAGCTTGTGGATGCGATCTTACTGAGTGCGTCTGCTTTCCTGTTATCTCCTCTAGGCACCTGTTTTATTGTGAACCTGTCAAAGTTTTTGATCAAGGATTTTGTCTTTTCCAGGCATTGGATCATGTGTTCATCCTTGGCTTCATATTCACCTAGCACGTGGTTAGCGACTAGTCGCGAATCTACGTTTGCTTCCAGGTTGCGTACACCCATTTGGATTGCGATGCTTAGTCCGGCTAGTAGGGCTTCGTATTCTGCCTCATTGTTTGTGGCTGTGAATTCAAAGCGTAGCGCATAGGTGAATTTCATACCTTCTGGATTTGTAAGGATAAGGCCTGCGCCTGATCCATCTACACATGAGGACCCATCTGTGAACAGAATCCAGGGTTCCTGTAGATCTGTTTTAGTTGCAGATGTCGGGCTGTCGCTATCTGGCTTCTCCATGATGAAATTGGCTAATACTTGTCCTTTGATTGCAGTGCGCGGTCTGTATGAGATGTTATACTCACTTAATAGTACACTCCACTTCTGTAAGCGTCCTGATGCGTCAGGCTTTGAGATAACTTGTTTGATTGGCTGGTCAGTGATTACAGCTATTGGGTGCGCTTGAAAGTATCTGCGCAGCCTTTTGGCTGCGAATACTAGAGCTAAGACCATTTTTTCCATAGCACTGTAGTTAGTCTCTGTTTTCTTCAGGGCTTTGCTGACAAAGTATATGGGTGTCTGGACGGAGTTCCTATCTGTCAATAGTACTGCGCTAACTTCTCCGTGAGTTGCCGATAAGTACATGATTAGTTCTTCCCCTGGTCGCGGTGCGACAAGTTTGGGAAGGGATGCCAGATGGTTTTTAAGTTGTTGGAAAGCTTCTTCCGCTTCTTTAGTCCAGCGAAAGTCTCCCTTTTTAGTACACTTCGTGAGTGTTTTAAAGAGAGGAAGGGATTTGTCTGCTGACTTAGATAAGAAACGGTTTAGCCCTGCTAACTTTCCATTCAATGACTGGACTTCTTTGAGTGTGCGCGGCGAGGGGAGATCAATAACAGCCTTTATCTTTTCTGGACAAGGCTTGATTCCATCGGGTTCTATCAAGTATCCAAGGAACATGCCCTCGGTTGCGCCAAAGGTGCATTTCTTGGGATTTAACTTCATGTTTATTCGCCCCAATGTTCTGAATGTCTCCTCGATGTCGCGCACCAATTCATCCTCTGTGTGGCTTTTGATGACAAGGTCGTCAACGTAGACTTCCAAGTTGCAGCCTACTTGTTTTTCGAAAGCTGTGTCCACCAGTCGTTGGTATGTCGCGCCTGCGTTCTTTAGGCCAAAAGGCATTTTTGTGTAGCAGTACACTCCTTGACTGGTGTGGAAAGCTGTTTTTTCTTCATCTTCAACTGACATCTGTATTTGATGATACCCTTTATATGCATCTAGGAAGCATTTGAAAGGGTATCCGCACAGGGATTCTACCTTCCAGTCTATCTCTGGCAGTGGATAGCAGTCCTGTGGACATGCTTTGTTGAGGTCCGTGAAGTCCACGCACATTCTCCAACTGCCATCGCTCTTCTTTACCATAACTGGGTTAGAAAGCCAGTCATGGTAGTACACTTCGCGCATGATGCCTGCGTCTACGAGCTTATGTACTTCTTCCAGAATAGCCTTTGCACGATCTGGGGCCTGACCGCGCTTCTTTTGTCGTATTGGAGGATATCCTTGTCGGATTTGTAGCTTATGCTCTGTGATAGAGCGCGGTACTCCCGTCATATGTTTTGGTTCCCATGCAAAGATGTCTAGGTTCTTTTGCAAGAGTGCGCATACGGCTGCTTTACCTTTGTCAGATAAAGATCCCCCAATCGAAACTTGTTGTTCCGGGTAATCGGGATGAATAGCGACTTTTAGATTTGGCGTTTTTTCCGTGCGCTGTTCTGGAATAGTCTCTGCTTCAGTTGTTACCGCATTGCATTCTCTTGGTGGTATTGTTGTGTTATAGAGAGTGACAACTCCTCCTTCCACTGGAAACTTAAGCATTCCGTGCACTGTGGATGGTACAGCGCGCATGGATGATATTCCCGGTCTCCCAATGGTACCATTGTATGGTGAAGGGGATTTTATTACCATAAAGTTTATCCATGTTTCGGTTGAGTGTTGTTCATCTCCTACGACCACCAGCGAGCGTAACTGTCCCATGGGCCAGATCTTTTCTCCTGTGAAACCTGTTAATGACGTTGTTGCTGGTATCAATTGACTTTGGATTTCAGGTCGCAGTCTTTTGAAACAGTGATCGTACAGGATATCTGCGGATGCTCCTCCGTCAATGTACATGCGGTGGATATCATGTCCTCATGTATGTATTTCAATAGTTAGAGGCCTCACGACTGCGTTGTCCGCAGCTAGAGTAGGGAAAGATATCTCTTTTTCTGGAGAGAATTTTTGGCTGACTTTTTGCTTTATCTTGCGCTGCCATGACTGTATCATGTATATAGTATCAGCTTTTTCCTTGAGGGGTTCTTTCTTACTCCCGTTTCTCTGTTTATCTTTTCCCTCTTTGATGTTTTTTACGAGGTGGTCCATCCTGCCTTCTCTTACTAACTTTTCAATTAGTTGTTTTAGCTGGACGCACTCGTTAGTTGTATGGCCTTTTTGGCCATGGTACTCGCAGTATCCGCTCCCTATGCGCTTTTCCTCTGCAGTGCGCATTGGTGGTGGTTTTGGAAAGTTTGCACCTTCTGTTACAAATATTTCCCTCGGAGTTTTTGTAAGAGGGGTATATTTGTCATTGTCTCTTCCACTGCGATAATTCCTGCTGCGGTTGTTATTCTGATCATTGGATTGTCTCCGCGGCTGCTCTTGCTGCCTATAGTTTGAATAACACTTTTTGCTATCCGCAGCAGCGGCTTCTCCTTGTATAAAGGATCTAGTGCGCTTTGTTAGCTCATCAAAAGTCTGTGGAACTTTGTCGTTCAGCTTCCGGATGAGTTCTGGGTTATTGATCCCATTCATGAACCCTGAAATTTTTAGGATTTCAGGACATGCTTTGACTTGTATGCACTCATCCTTGAAACGTTCCATAAAAGCGCTGGTTGATTCCCCTTAACGCTGTTTCACTCTTGCTAGCTCAACAGGGTTTTTAGCGCACTTCTTTCGCTGGGTGAAGTTGAGACGGAATGCTTTCTGTAATTCCTCAAACCCACCGATGCTCCTACATGGGAGTTTGCTAAACCATGTGCGCGCGTTTCCTACTAACGTAGAATTAAACATGTGGCACCACACAGGCTGTGGCCAGTTTTCGATAGTAGCGGCTGATTCGAAAACTTTTAGGTGATCATCGGGATCACCTGTTCCATCATATGTTTTCACGTTAGTGGGCATGCGCCTGCGTTTGCGGTCTGAGTAATCGCTGATGCGCCGTGTAAACGCATCAACTTTCTGGCGACGCCATGGGAGAGACATATCTTCATTCTCTTCCTCGCGACGTCTTCCTCTTGACTTCCAGTGTCCTGTTTCTTTATCCTCGTTGTCCGAGGAGTCACTGGAAGAAGGGTACTCTCTTTTTCGGCGCTTGCGCCGGCTTTTCTCAGAAGAAGAGCTTGAGGGGTCTCTGCTTGGGGATCTTCTTCTTCCCAATCTATCTTGAATCCTCCTACTCCCAGGTTTGGAAGATCCATGGCTTGGCGAATGTTGAGGCCCTAATCGGTCATGTACTCCCCGGCTGCCAAGTCTGGAGTGAACATTAGTGCGCCTCTCGCTATCTTCTGAGTATTGTGAATCAGATGTCGTACCCAACCTATCATGGATAGTGGTACGTTCTGCGCGTCTTCCTCGTGGGTGGCGCAGTAGTGATGGTTCGCGTTCAGGACCAAAATTGAGTCGAGCTTGTAGGCTCGTACTTGCCCTTCTCCTTGCTTCTTCCTGCATGAGGGTGGTTAGGGTTTCATAATTTTGGGATACAAAGTTTCCCAAAGTTAGATCGGGTGCGTCTTCAGTTGTTGCAAGAATTTCCGCCTCAGTAATAGGCACCCTATCTCGGTTAGGCACGCCTGGCGGCACAGTGTTGTTCACTGCGGGTACAGTTTGATGAGGAGTGGTGAAGAGGGTGCGCTGGAGTTCCTCAACACTTGGGACCACTGGGGTGACTTGGGTAGTCCTTATAGGTAGTTCTACCGCTGGAAGAGGTTGGGTTGTCCCTGCCTCTTGGTGACCAGGTGCGCTGGTTGTCCCAGCAACCTGTCTGGAGGTCGGATCTTGTTGATTCTTCCTCTGATGGTCACGTTTTTCTGACTGCGGAGTCCGCTGGCTTGAATTCTTATGCTTTGTCATTCTAGTTCTTAGTTCCTAGTAGGGCCCCACGGATGGCGCCACTTGTTGATACAAAAGTTGGGCGTTCCTGATTATTGGCTCTTGCTCTCGTACCAATTCACTTCTTAGTACTTGTTACCTATGCACTAAGAAAATAAACAACACCGTTAGGCTTATCGAGGGATTGTCTCCCCCGATTAGACTCCGGCGTGAGAGTAAGTAATCGATTTAAGGTTCTCGTAGAGAGTTAGGGTTTGTATATCGTACCTTTGAATGAGAATATATCATTCCTTATATAGGGGCTGAAACCGCGTAGGTTTCTTGCTCCTTACTCTTCGCACTCGTGGTGCTTATCGGGGTAAGGATATCTATTCTATGAATAGATGATCCTTATCGCATGAACGGTTAATTTGGTTGGGCTTTGGGCTTCGTGAGCCCAAGCCGTTATTATTATGGCCCAAGTCATTTGTAATGATAGCCCACTCGTAGTGGATTTGGGCCGAGTAATGTTTATCATTTGGGCTCGTGGCCCATATATAGACTATACGTCATCATATATCATCTTAAGCTTCAAAAACTTTTATTTTATTTTACAAAGGACTTTTACTGGTTTTATGCAGCAAGCATTACTTTAGTAAAGTACTGTTTGTCTTGCAGTTCTTTGAGAAAAATACTTATTATTCAAAACAAATCATACCAGTACTTTGTGCAATATTATTCTTCTGAAGTAGTCCACCTTATGAATAGCTTGATCACCATGAATGCTACTTCAGTTTCATCCTCAACTTCTATTCCATGATCCAACATCCTAAGCATAAGTTCTCTTATCAAAGGATATCTTCTTTCAGCTAACATGTGAATCATGGTACCATCTTCCATCTCAAGTGAATGAACTCCTGATGACTCAAAGAATCTCCATCTTGTTATCTCCCAGTTTTCTTGATCATTCCACAGAGCATCATTACTTGTTTCTTCTGTTTCCCAGATGGTTATCAAATCTCCAAGTTAGATTAATCCAACTCCTATTTCTTCAATATTCTCATAGTAAGTCTGCACTTGTAAATATAAGTTGTATAGATCTTCTCTGTCTATTATGTGCAGAACATCCCATAGCATATTAAACACAGTGAAGCTTTCATCTTCTCTGTTGAACATGAGATAGTTTCCTTCAGTTGATTCAACTACAGAAAATGAGATAATCTTTGACTTCTTTCCAGAGTCTTCTGTTTTCTTGTTCTCAAAATCAACAACTCTGAAATAATTCTTCAATTCATCAATTGTATCTGATCTTATCATCTTGAGCCTTTTTGACAATTTATCATCCTGAATAGCTTTCTTCCTTTTTAACTTTCTTTTCTCAGCTTGTTCTTTCATTACATCTTCTAATTTCTTTTCCTTTTCAGCATCCATAGGCACAAAACTTTCCAGCTCTCTCTTAATAGATTCTTGAACACTATCCCATAGTGCTTTTACATCTAGATATCTTAGCCTTTGTAGATTCTTGTATCCTCTTCTTTTCAAGAAACTAATCATCCAATTTCTTTCTTGTGCAATAGTCATAGGTTTTCTTGTTACAGCAACTGGCTTTCTTATCTCTTCTAAGTACTCTGCATCATAAACAGCTTGTTGCTGTCTAGCAATCTCTTCATTCTTTGCTATCTCTATTTCTCTCAGCTGTGCAAGAGTGAGCTTCTTCTTTTTCTTCTTGGTTTCCTTCATGATCCCTTTTCCTTTGTCTTTTGGATCTAAAGCTTCAGGTTCAGAAGAAGACTCAGAGACTTGTTGTGCAGGCTCAGAAATATGTATACATGTTGGTCTATCCAAATTGAGCATTATCTGAGCTATTGTCTCATCATCACTAGCTGTATGCTCTTTGACTTCTTCTTGCTGAATAGGATTAGAAGGACCAGCTTCATCTTCAAATACTTTTGTAGAAGGTCCAGCTGTAGGAGTTCCAATTTCACCAATATTCATTGTAGCAGTACCTTGCACGCCAGTACTTTCATCAACAGTACTTTGAACATCAGTACCTTCTAAATCAATTTCTTCTGTATCTCCACTTTTAACAGAAACATCCTCAACTTCAAGATTAACTTGTTCAGTCTCATCACTTTTCCTTTCAGTCATATCTTCATGATCAGTATCTAGTTGAGCAATGTTCTCAGCTTCTGCATAATGCCATAGATGAGCATCTTCAGAATATTGAACTCCAACATCATCTTCATTCAAATTATCTTCTTGATTCCTCCCCAATTTGAAAGATGATGACTTCTTCTTACTCTTCTTAGATTTAGAATCCTTCTTGGCTGACTTAGACTTCCTCTTCTTGGATTGTTTCTTTTCTTTCACATAAAGTCTAAAGTTCAGCACAAGTGGCCACACAAACCTCTTCAGCCTTCTGAATTTGTTTCTCATCCTTGTAATTTCTGCAACCTGATTATCAATAACTTTCTTCATTCTCCTGAACTCCCTAGTCAAAGCATAGTTATCCATAGGTCCCTTACCTCCCTCATCACCTCCAGGTGTTTGAATCCCACCTGTGGAAGTATAATCATTGGGAGAAGGTACTGGAGTATTATGCTCTGAAGCAATACCTTCCTTTGAAATAGAATGTGGAGAAGTACCTTCAGCAGAAATAGTCTTTTCCCTAGAAACAGATACTGAGGCAGTTCTTTCACTTGAATCAACAGGCTGTGGTGAAGCAAGAGGTGGTGTAGGAGTATGTACTGATGCAGAATGCGCAGAATGATCAGATTGTTCAGCATGTGCAGAATGAGCAGAACCACTAACTTCAGCACCTTCATTCCTAACAGCTTGTGCTACTTCCAATATATAAGCATTCAAAGGTGTGTTGTGACCCAAAAACTTAATTCCCTTGTGAGACATAAAGGTAAACACCTTAGGTGGAAGCATAACACTAGGTATATAATCCTGAGGTTTTGGTGTCCCTTCAAGTGGTTTTTCTAAGAAAAGTTGAACAAATCTAGGGTACATCAAGAAAGGTGAACCAGCTTGAATGTGTGCAATCATACCATCAAGGATCATGTAAGAAACATTGAATGGCTGATTGGTAACTAGGCCAACTAAGGCAGAAGCTATGGCATGTCTAAATTGATCCCAAGCAGTACTTTTGGGACTCAAGCAATGAAGCAAAACATGAATGAGATATTTCCAATGAGGACTTACCAATGCTTTCTAAAAAGTAATCTTGTTCAAAGCTCCTTCATACCCAATATCTCTAAGGACATCCCAAACCTCTTGTTTGTCAAACAAAACAGTGCCTCCCTCATCATCAAACAACAAGACCTCCCTGATTGTTGCTTCAGTAATACGTATTGCTCTTTCAGCAACTGTAGCATGGATAACATCCTCTCTATCTTCTAACTCAGCCCTAGCCGTAGCCTAAAATTCTTGTATCCAAGGACCAATGACTTGTGAATTCACTAAAAGTGAGTAATTGATGGATGATCCGGTGAGAAAATCAATTATCCCATGAAAGTCAATGTTCTTTCGTGTTTTCTCCAGGTTAGCCATCATATTGTGTTTGGTGATGGTTGGACGATTTGCCATTGTGAGTATAATTGAGAAAAGAATGATGTTCGTTGATGAATTTGGTGGGATGATGAATGAATACGAGTATGTAAAGATGAAAAAGATATGTGTAAAGAGGGATAATATTCAAAGAATCATGGTGAATTAATTACTTTACCGTTATTTTTGGAAGTTATTTTCCCCATATCTTTCGAAAGTTTGTTACCCGTATTTTTTACCGTTAGAGCAGTATCCTGACACGTCAGCGTATCCTTCAAAACACCAAGCAGTACTTTCCATATAACATGGAGCAGTACTTTCATCAGTTGAACAAAGCAGTACGTTGACAAAGTACTTTCCCATCAAAATATCTATTAGCATTGACTGTTTGACCAAAAGATCTGTTAAAAGTCAACCCGAGATAATTAATACTTTCCCAATTAATTCCCCAAAGCTACCAAGGTAAGTAGAATTGAATGAGCATCATTAATATCCCTTGTGACTTGCTTGCCTATAAAAAGAACTTGCTATCATCACATCTCTTCATCAACACTTGTAACTCACATCACAAAAACCCTAATCAACAACATGAGCCACTTTCCAATGATTTACATATCTTCTGATTCTGATGGCTCCACTGATTCAAAAATCATTTATTACTCTGATTCTGACTTTGATTCTGATGCAGGATGGAGTGGTTACTTTCCTCCTGATGCAGCAAGCTCAACCCACCATAAAACTAACAAGAAAGTGTATGTCCCTACTCTAGCTTCTTCTTTAGCAAATGAACTCCCACAGGCCTTGACACAGGCTCTTGAGTCAGCCATAAAGAACATGAAGTGGCCTGCTCAGAGGAAACCTGCAAGACCAGAGAGACCTCCCAAGAAAATACTTGGCCTGGCTTGCCCAAGGAAGCAAGCTTCTTTTGATGACAAAAGAAAGACTGCTTAGAAGGGAAAGCAGAGCTATCAAGGAAAAGGAAAAAGGCCAACGGAGTAGGGTGAGTAGGGTGTTGGTTGGGTAAGTTTTGTGTAGGGTGTTTGGAGTAGTTTACTCTTTGTCTTGGTTGTGTATCTGTGTCATGGTTGTGTCTGTATCTCTGAACTGATGAATGTAACCCCTTTGGAATAATAATGAATAAAAAGTCCTTTTCTTTTGAATGATACATGTAAACTACTAATGCCTCCCCTAAAAAATAGCTTAATTATTAATCATACCAATACTCACTACTAAGAAGGTAAATCTTGAAACATCAAATCCCTTTGTGAGTAAGTCTGCTACATTATCATCTGTATGAACTCTAACCACATTAATAAGCCTATGCTCATAGCAATCTTTGATAAAATGATGCCTAATCTGAATGTGCTTTGTCTTGGAGTGATAAACTGGATTCTTCATAATACAAATAGTACTCTCATTATCAATGTTGATAGGAGTGTTTTTGAAGTTGAATCCATAATCCAAAAGTTGATTTTGCAACCAAAGTACTTGTGCACAACAACTTGTAGCAGCTACATATTCTGCTTCTGTGGAAGATGTTGCTGCAATTGTTTGCTTTTTGCATTGCTATGAGACTAATCTATTTCCAAGATACTGACATCCTCCAGTTGTTGATCTTCTGTCATAGTTGTCACCAGCATAATCACTATCAGAAAAAGCTTGTAGATGAAAAGGGGACTCCCTAGGATACCACAATCCTAGCTTAGGTTGTTGCCTAAGGTATCTAAAGATTCTCTTGACAGCATTCAAATGTGAAACCTTGGTTTGAACTTGATGTATTGCACACAAACAAACAACAAAAGTAATGTCAGGTCTAGATGCAGTTAAGTACATTAGACATCCAATCATAGACCTGTATAGTTTGACATCAACAGCTTCTCCATCTTCATCTTTTTCCAAAGGTTTGTTAGCATCAACAGGTGTAGATGCTGGCTTGACAGTTGTGAAGTTGAATCTCTTAAGAATGTCTGCAACATACTTATCTTGACTTATAAAAATTCCACTGCTTGATTGTTGCACTTGAAGTCCCAAGAAGGATGTTAATTCTCCCATTGAGCTCATCTGAAATTCTTTTTGCATAAGATCTTCAAATTCCTTCACCATAGACTGCTTAGTAGCACCAAAAATAATATCATCTACATACACTTGGACAAGCATGATATCCTTTTTATCTCTTTTGATAAGCAAAGTCTTGTCAATAGCACCTCTCCTGTAACCATGTTGCAATAGAAAAGTGGAGAGTCTTTCATACCATGCTCTAGGGGCTTGATGAAGGCCATACAGAGCCTTAATAACCTTGTAGACTTTATTTGGATGTGCAGGATCTTCAAAACCATAAGGTTGTTTAACATAAACTTCCTCTGTAATAGTGCCATATAGAAAAGCACTTTTAACATCCATCTGATATACAGGAAAGCCCATATAAGATGCAAAAGGCAAAAATAGCCTTATGGCTTCAATCCTTGCCACAGGAGAAAATACTTCATCATAGTCTACTCCTTCTTCTTGTCTATATCCTTGAGCTACTAACCTTGCTTTATTCTTGATGACATTCCCTCTTTCATCTCTTTTAACTCTGAAGACCCATTTTGTTCCAATCAGTCTCTTACCATCAGGTAAATCACATAATACGCATACTTATTGAAGTTTAAATTGTAAGAGTTCTTCTTGCATAGCTTCAACCCAACTCTCCTTGGCTAATGCTTGTTTCATTGTCTTAGGTTCTTCTTGAGACAGAAAGCAAGCAAATAAACACAATTTCTGATCCTTGTGATTCACCCTGTTCTGTTTGTAAATAAAACTAAGTAAAGAAGTATGTTGTTGAGACATATTCTTAGCTTTAGTTCTTGTAAGCACTCCTGAATCAGAAGGTCCAATTATTTTACTGACAGGACGATCTTTGTGAATTCTTAGTGTAGGAGTTAGTGATACTTCAAGATTATCTTCCAAATTTGTGAAGTTAGTGTTTTCATTAGAATCTGAGAAAATACCTTCTTCTTCCAATTCATCATCAGTATCTTCTAAGGCAGGCATAGTTGGATCAGTTAAATCATCATCATTTTTCCAATTTGAAGTATCTAAGACTTGAGAAGTACTTTCAAATGGATCAGCAGTACTTTGGGGCAAAGTACTGTCAGTGCCTTTAGCCTTCTTCTTTTCTGCTTTATAAGCTCTCCTTTGATCATCTTCATAGGACTTAGCAATTGTTTCTTGAAGAAGCATCCTATTAAGTTCATCTTCGATAGCTTGGTCTTCATCAGATACTGTGGTCTTTTGGTTGAACATTACTTTGTGGATCAACAGTACCTTAAGGTGCAGCAATACTTTTCTTCTCATCACTGGGTGCTTCATCAGGATCATCTTCAGATCTTATGTTAACTCCATGAACAATGTATTGTGATTCCTCTTAATTGTGAACAACTTGATTTTCTTCTCTTACGGGTACATAGTTCATGGATAAGGCCATTAAATCAAGATCAAACATCCAATCAGGACCTTTATGTTTTTAATTTTCTTGTTCTTCTAGAAATTCAACATGAAGACATTCTTGAACCTTTTTAGTAGCCCTGTTGTACACTCTGAATCCTTTGCTACTGGTACAATAACCCAATAAGTATCCTTCATCTGATTTACCATCAAATTTTCCCAAATTATCAGCAATGTTCAAGATAGTCAGGGGACATCCAAAAGGTTTCATAAACTTAATGTTTGGCTTCTTTCCCATGAGTAATTCATAAGGTGTCTTCATTTGAGGTTTTGTCACTGATACTCTATTCAACACATAACAAGCAGCACTTACAACTTCAGCCCAAAATGGAACAGGTAATTGGGAGTCTGCAAGCATTGTCCTTGCTACTTCTATCAAAGTTCTATTCTTTCTTTCTGCAACTCCATTCTGCTGAGGAGTTCTAGCAATACTAAACTACCTTTTAATCCCTTTCTTGGCACAAAATTCATCCATAAGTTGATTCTTGAATTCAGTTCCATTATCACACGTAATACCTCTAACCTTGAGTCTTAACTGATTTTCAAGTGCTATTATAAGATCATGGATAGCATCAAAAGTTTCATCTTTGAATCCCAAGAAAAAGACCCAGCTAAATCTGCTACAGTCATCTGTTATAACCAAATAGTACTTCTTCTTGTTCAAACTAACAACTGAAACAGGTCCAAACAGATCCATATGCAGCAATTCCAAAGGCTCCCTAATAGTTCTTTCTTCAATCATTTTACATGAAGCCTTGTGTTGTTTACCCTTCTTGCAAGCCAAACATGAATGATCAAGTTTGAATGTTTTAGAAGGTAAACCTCTAACTAAATTTCCTTTGACCAGCTTGTTGATGTTTTTGAAATTTACATGCGCTAGTCTTCTGTGCCATTGATGTGCTTCTTCCATTGTTTCCCTTGCAATCAAGCATGTTGCTCTTTCAGCAGAATTGATGTTCTTCAAGTCTATGCTATACACATCATTGGTTCTTGGTGCTCTCAGCATCACCAAGTTTTCATCTTCTAATCTAAAGTCAGGGGAGAGAATAAGACATTTTGTGTCAAGAAAAAACACAGGGTACTTCTTGTCACAGATCTGAGAGACTGACAAAAGGTTGAATTTAAGCTCCTTCACATATCTAACATTCTCAAAATCAATTGATCATGCCTTAATAGTTCCTTTTCCAGTGATTCTCCCTCCATCAGGATCATTCCCAAATGATACTCTTCCTCCAAAATAAGCCTTAAAATCTGACAAGAGCTCCTTTTCTCCTATCATACTTCCAGAGCAACCACTATCCATAATAAGATGATCTTTAAGCTCCTCTGTTGGGTTGCCCTGCATTAAAATTAAAAGGGTTAGTTTCTTTTAGGAACCCAAGCCATTACTGACTTGTGTTCCCCTTGTTAAGTAACATACTCAAATTCTTTGAGTATGTAATCACCACTATTTTTGAAAGCACTATCAAGAATTACTATTTTTGATTCCAAAACCTGTGTTGAATTGTTATCAACACTCCCTTTTTCACCTTTATTTTCTGAAAGTACTTTGTCACTCTTAGCAGTACTTTCTTTCTTAACCCACTTAGTTGTAACTTTTGGTGTTGGGTTCTGTGTTCTAGCAGCTTTTCTTGAGTTGTAAGGCCTTCTAGGTTTGTAAGAATTGAATCTCCTAGGTCTTACACTTGAGTCTTTACTAGCAGTACCTTGATTGGGAAACTTCCTATCAGTACTTTGAGAAAGTATTGCTTGACCAGTGCTTTGAGAAGTGTTTCTTGAAGGTACTGTGGGTTTGGAGAATGGTCTTCTCTGATGAGGGTACGTATAGTCTTTTGAGAAATTGCTATGGTTAACCCTATTTGAGTAATTCCAAGCTGGTTTATTCTCCCTTGGTTTATTCTCTTTGTCCTTATGATTTGCAGATGTGGTCTTTGGATATTTGCTTAAGTACTCTGAATGATAATCACAGTCCTTGATCAAATGATAAGGACTATAACATACAAAGCATAACTTTGGACCCATCATCCCAAATCCATTCCCAAAAGGTTTTCTATAATAAGCAGTATTTTGAAAAGAGTTTCTTGTAGGTACTTGATGAGTGCTCAAACACTCATCATTTTTGGTCAAATCTGAACTGCAAAACATACAAAAACACTCAGAAATGCATCAAAATACTAAAAATATTTCAAAATTGTGTTTTATATGTTTTAGATACAAAATGAGCAAAAACAGATGAAAAACGTACAAAGTTTGCAAAATTGGCAGTTTCAGTCCCCCAACTTTCATAAAATGACAAAACTAGTCCCTGGTCATTCAAAATATGAAAAATTATCACCAAAGGTCCTTTTGAAAGCATAAGTTGTCATATTTAGTCCTTTGGTGAAAAATCTCAAAAGTTTTGGAAATTTATAATTTTGGTCCCTGGAGTTTCAAAAATTGACAGAAATGGTCCCTGGGATCTCAAATTTTTGAAATTGTCACTTGTGGTCCCTTGGTTACTTATTTTGGAAAGAAAGGTACTTGGGTGGAAAGTTTGAGGAAGATTGCAAGTTTGGTCCCTGCACTTTGAATTTTGGCATATTTGGTCCCCAGACGTTGAAAATGGGAAAATTAGCAATTATGTTCCTTGGTTTATCACATACGGCTAGAAGTGGTCCCTTGAATATATTTTGGAGCTTGCAAATTCAGGCCCCTCAGTTTTCATAAATTACAAAAATAGTCCTTGTGGTGTTTTGCTAAATAAACCAAACGGACCCCTTTGTTATTACCCATTCCAAACTAATCCACCCCAATCCACAAACCAAAACCCAACACACCCCTGATCCATAACACCCTCACCAGCCCACTACCCAAGCCCACTCCAAAAATAAATAAAAACCCAATCCCCCGTTTTTATACTCCCTCCACTCAAACCAGGGTCAAACGACCTTTGACCACCTCCACCCCCCACTTGTAATCCTGCAAATACCAACTCCCTGCCAACCCCTCTCCTCCAGCTCACCAACCCATCCCTAGCCTCCACAACCCTCCAAGACCATTTAATGCCCATAAATATCTCCAAGCAACCCCCAACTATCCCAAGACCCAATTTGGCGCCAAAATCGGATTTAAAGTGTGGAAAACTAGAAGGGGGGTTGAATAGTTTACCGATTAAAATCTTTTTAACTTGTTAAGTTAGCTTTGAAACTTTCCGTTTGATCAAAGATATGTACACAAACACAATATATAACATGCAAGTAAATGAAAGAAACGATCAAACCACAACACGAGTATTTATCGTGGTTCGGCTACAAGGACTCTTTTTCCTTGCCCTACGTCCACGCCCCGAGTATCCAACTCGAGAGTTTCTTTCACTAGTCAACAAGCTCCTTTCACCGGCGGAGAAAACCTTGCACGTCGCTTATACTTTTACCGACACAAAGCTAGATGTCGAGTTCTTTACCAAGGGTATAACCACTCCCGTTAGTTCTTTACAAGGGTACAACTACACCCTATACACTTTATATTTTGAGGACTAAAATACTAACCGATCACTACTGAAAATACACAATCAAATGAAGTGTAAACTACACAAGTCTACACAATGCTAAGCTAACAAGTCTTGCAACGTTGTGTTGAATACTTGTTACTTTTAGTAAACTTGCATATCTCTTTGCTACAAAAAGAAACTTCACATATGAAATGTTAAGAGGTTAGATGAAATAATGAATGTGTGTGTGAAAATATAATGTCAAGTGATGAGCCAAAATTCAACTTGTGGCTCAATATTTATAGCCAAACCTTCTGCAGGTCTGGCGGATCAGGCGGACCCCTGAAAAGGGTTCCGCCCGTGTACCTCCAGGGTACCGCCGGGCTTGCAGTTGGTTTTGCAATAAATCTTGCAAACCAAACAAAGTCACATCTCATTAGTCTTGCAAACCAAACAATGTCACATCACATAATATCAAGTCAAACACTAAACTTGCAAGCAACATCTAAGTAAGTCAAACACATTTTTTTCCATAAATGTATAATGACAAAACTTGCCATAAATGTGATGTGACAATTCTATTTTTTGAAAATAAGAAGTGTTGTGTTTTATGAAATGTAAAATGTAGCAAAAGTCTAGTTTATGCAAGTCTTTAAAACTAAGATTATGTTTTACTTAGAAACTAAAGTTTACATTTGTCATTAACAAAACTTAGCGAAGATCGTAAAATATAAATAACGTTTTTAGGCGATATTTGTATTAACAATCTCCCCCTTTTTGTTGATGACAAAATATAAACTTTGTTTTTAAGTAACTCACAAAATCTTGGCTTTTAAGACTTAAAAAAATTAATATTAAACTTGTTTTACTTAAGTTATGAAAATCATATTAAGTTTTGAAAGTTTAATATACTTCTCCCCCTTTTTGTCGAAACAAAAAGTAGAGTAGCGAAGCGGAAAAATGCACTTGCTCCCCCTTGCTTGTTACTCCTCCTAAAAGGAGTGCCAAGGTGGGAAACATGGATTTTGTATCCTACAAAAGAAATGGTTAGTTGGTGATATATATATAGCCAAGTTTGTAGTTACCACACATATTGCAACCACAATACAAATGATCAACCAACAATGCACGAAAGTAAGTAGAAATAAATAGCATTCCAAGTAAAATTTTGACTTAGAGAAGTCAAAGGACATGAAATGGTTAATATTCTTCTACTTCTAACAACTTTTTTTTAAAAAAAATAACCAAGAAAGAAAAATAAAAGCCTAGTTTCCTAAATTGGGGCAAACGGCCTCCAAATGGTTGTCTAGGATTTGTTTGGGTGGGAAAGAGCATCCAAACGTTCTATGATGTGTTGGAATGCAAACCGTGTTTCATCTTGGAGTTGGTGAAGTAACGTTTTGATGCTTGCACCCATTTGCTCACAATTTGAGCAAACATGGGGATGAGTGGGTGGAAATGGGTTGGTATTGGTTTCTTGGTTTGAGGGTTGGTTGGTTTGTAGTTCTTGGGTGGATGATGGGTTTGGTATTGAGTCAAGCAAGGTGGTTTGAAATTCCATTGCTTAATGGAGGTAGTTTTCAACCATGTGTTGGATATCCTCATATGAAGGAAATAAAGACTCATAGGTTTGAGGTTGAGAGTGTGGTGGATTTGGGTAATCATGGTTTTCAAAGTTTGGTTCTCCATATAGAGGACCATGGATGTCATGGTAGATGGGGTGAAACAACAATGGTTTGGGTTGATGGTACACTTGTTGTGGTGGTTGAATGTGGTTAAAAAGGTCATCTTGGTCAAGAATTGACCTTGGTGATTCATTTGGAAAAGGTGGTGGTTGTGTAGGTCTTGGTGAAAGATCATTTAGATCTTGGACAAATGGGTGTGGTGATGTGGGAGGAGACCCAAATAGTTCCATTGGCTCAATTTTGGGTAATGGTGATGGTGATGAGGTTTTGGATGGTTGAGTTGGAGCACTTGGTGGAGTTGGGTCAATAGGTGATTTAGTTGGTGGTGGAGTGAGCTCATTTGGTTCATTGGGTGATGGTGATGGAGATGCAAGGTTCAAAAAGTGTTCATTTTTTATGGGTGACGTGAATTCATCCGAGGACGAGGAGCTTAGGTTGATGGATTGATTAGACCATAGTGGTTTCACACTAATCCGGACGGTTTTCCGGATGGGTCGTGATGGTTGAGAGGTGATTGTTGACTTAGTCATGGTGAAAAATGGTTTATAAGTTTTAGAAATTGTGTTGAAGAAGGTGTGATTTGATGGTGTTTAGGATGGTTTAATTTATAGTGTTGATGGATTATGGAAAGGAGTGTTTGGATTTGATGTTAGTCCATACAAAAATGGAGGTTTCTAATGATTTGGAAAACTAATTGTGGGTTGTCATATCATGGAAGTCAATCTAATGAAAATGGTGACGTGAGAAGACAAGTTTTGCACTAAATGCTTAGTGGTTTTGGTGGATTTGTGGTAGTATAAATCTCAGGGATTTCAAGGATCCCTTAAAAGGGTTTCTTCCTTTATGTGTGAGGGGTCCTTGAGGTTGTTATGGCAAATTTTGAATTTTGGCGGGAATTGGTTTTGGTTAAGTTTATGGAAGAAGGAGTATCCTATTATGCTAAACACATTGCAAGTAATGGGTTTCTACCTAAAAGGATTGGATTTTGGTGTTTGGATGTTGAATTGGTGAAAATGAAAATAAAAATTCTGCAGGTTGCTGGCGGCACCCTCAGAATACACAGGCGGAACCCACTTGAGGGTGCCGCCTGGTCCGTTGGGCCAATTCTAGAATTCCCAAAAATTGCACTGGCGGAACCCAATTTTGGGTACCGCCAGATCCACCAGACCCTAAAAAGTTGGCAGTCCGCGTTTTTGACCCGCGAGACGATTTTCAAAATTTTCGAAAACTCCTAAAATCAAAAAGATAAGACATTTCTGGTTAGGCAATGCAAAAAATAGACACGTAAACACACATATGATAGGACTTTGACCTTGAGGTCGAGAATTTCACTATACTTAGTGAAAATATCATAAGCTTGAAAATTTGACAACTTGCCAAGAGTTGTCTACCTGCATCAAAGTTAGATAGTACATGTTCCAAATTGTATCAAACATTGTACTAATACACAAATACATCACAAATATTGTTTAAACGACCAAATTTGTTCAAATAGCACCTAGTGCCAAACACTCCTACACACCCGCACTCATTGACGATCAGTCTTGTTCTTGAGCTTTCCAAGGAATCTTCCAAGATTCTTGAACATCTCCTTTGTTTGCTTGAACTCTTCCGACTCATTAGGAATATCCGGAATTTGGGATAGGTATTCGAGAGGTGGGAGCCTAGAGTTTGGCAAATTGTCATCTTCACTCATTGAGGAAGACGAAGATGATGTAGGAGGATGTGGACGTTTTCCTTGGGCTTTGTACACTCTCTTATCACTTAGTGGGACAAAGGTGTGTGGAATGAGAGAGTAGTTAAGGTGAAGACCGTTTGGAGTTGGTGGAATGGGTGAGATGAACCTAAAGAGACGGGTCAAGAGCATTCCATACGGCATAGCCGTTGTGCCATGCACGGGAATGTCAGCCATTCTGTTGGCCATGTAGTAGGCAAGGTTGAAGGGTTGCCTAACGGACAAGGAGTAGAGCATGTAGCAAAGGCAAAGGTTGATATGGTCACGGTTCCCTATTGTGCTAATGACATTGGCTCTAAGGACTTCCTCCCATTTCTTGAATTGGGGCTTGAGTTTGTTCATTTCCATTCCATATAGGTCCTTATCGACCTCATTCCCCGAACGGGTTCTCCTAGTGGTGGTGGTCCTAACAAAGAGGTGGTCACGGAGTACGTCTTTTGAGACAAGGGGTGTGTCATAAGGGTGGATATGGTCTTGGAGGTTGTCAAGAGTTGAGAGGGAGTGCAAGTCGGAATAGAGGCAAGTACCACGGTTTGGAACACCTAGGATTTGAGCAAACTTCTCAAGAGTGAAGGAGTATTGATTACCGCTAACCCTAAAGTTGGTAGACATATGACCATAGTCATCCGTGGAGAGGACGGAGGATGCATAGAACTCTAGAATGAACCTAGGACAAATAGACTCGTCGATATTCAAAAGGCACTCAAAGTTGATTGTGGCAAAATCGGCGTAAAGGTTTGTGCCTTCTAGGAAAGACGGGTCAATGGTTCTACCCTCATGGACATAGTGTTTTTCTAGGGCTTTGAAAACGTTTACTTGGTTTGGGGTAAGGCCTTTGGTTTTGTGGTGTTTTGGTAGGTACTTAATGGTGTCCTTGTGGTCGTAGTGGGTTAGAGGAGGCATGATGATTCCTAGAACAACAAAATTTCACATTTTAGTTTACGTAAACCACTATTATAATGTGGAAGTTCTAGTGTGTGCCTATATGAAAACAATGTGGAGGTGCGGTTATCATGACTCATTTTGATGCTTCAAAATCGTTTTATGCAAGTTTTGTTATAAAACAAAAGATAACCCAAACGCTCCTAGTTCAATGTAGCTTCGTTTGAATGTACCCGAAAATACATATTGGTTATGTATTCCCATTAGCATTCAAGAGACATTACGCAAGTGATGTTTTAAACATAACGTTTTGATTTTGTATTCTCAATGTGAGACGAAAAAATATTTGTCCTACTTGTGAGAATTTTTTGGAAGGATTTGACATGGGGTGTTTTAGTAAACATGTTTATACTAATTAAAGATGCAATTCCTAACTATGGGAAACATGATTAGTTTTATTAAACACCTAATCTTATGCTTGAGTTTTTCAAGTTAATGCATAATCCCAAGTTTTTGTTTTTGTGCAAGAAATAGAATTCCTAGACTCAGATCAGGATTGTAATCATGTTTAGAATACTTACAATGATGATTTAATTGCAATGTAAATGGATGGAAGACCAAGAATTCGTAGGTATGGATGGATGGTAAAGTGAATAGTAGCAGTTTGGAAGTGGTGGTATGAGATAATGGGTGTTTGGTTTAATATAAACAAAGATTTTGGTTCTGCAGGCCGGCGGATACGGCGGACCCCTGAAATGGGTTCCGCCCGTTATGTGTGAGGGTTCCGCCGACCCTGCTGAGAAAAATAGTTATGGATTTGTTTTGATTTTTGTGATTTTTGTCTAATGTCCAGAACTATAATGAAGGTTCCATGAGTCCTAAGCCTAGCCTAAGAAGGTTAAAAGGTTCACGTTTAAGGGGTTTTGTGAGAATGTCGGCTATGTTGTCTTCGGAAGAAACTTTCTCAATTGAGATATTTCCTTTTTGAACGTTGTCACGAAGGAAATGATGACGAATTTCAATATGTTTGGTACGAGCATGTTGAACCGGGTTTTTGCTAAGATCAATGGCACCTTTGTTGTCACAAAGAATTGTGATGTCGTTGAGTTGAATTCTGTAGTCGACAAGAGCTTGCTTCATCCAAAGAGCTTGTTGACATGCCTTTCCGGCCGAAACGTACTCGGCTTCCGTTGTTGAGATAGCAAGATCCGTTTGCTTCTTAGAGAACCATGAGGTGAGACAACGTCCAACAAAAGTACAAATACCACTTGTACTTTTTCTATCAACATAGTCACCGGCATGATCTGAGTCGGCATGCACTATGGTGTCTATTCCCGTTCCTTTGGGATACCATAAACCTAAATGTGTAGTGCCCTTAATATACCTAAAAATCCTTTTAACGGCTTCGAGATGGGTTGTTTTAGGATCTTCTTAAAAACTAGCACATAGACAAACACTAAACATAATGTCGGGTCTACTAGCCGTTAGGTAAAGTAGACTACCAATCATACCTCTATATTTAGTGCTATCTACGGATTCACTTTCCTCATCCTTGGTGAGTTTAGTTTCAGTGGACATGGGAGTTTTGATAGGTTTCGAATCTTCTAGTCCAAATTTCTTAAGCATGTCCTTAATATATTTAGATTGGTTAAAGAAGATACCATCTTCTAGTTGTTTGATTTGGAGTCTTAGGAAAAAGTTGAGTTCTCCCATCATACTCATTTCAAACTCATCATGCATGATTTTTGAGAAATCCACACATAATTCTTGACAAGTTGATCCGAATATAATGTCATCAACATAGATTTGGACTATGATAATATGTGAATCTTTCTTCTTAGTGAAGAGAGTATTATCAACTAAGCCCATGGTATACTTATGGTCAACTAGGAATGTTTTAAGTTGATCATACCATGCTTTTGGAGCTTGCTTAAGTCCGTAAAGAGCCTTTTTAAGTTTGTAAACATGATTTGGTTTTTCAAAATCGATGAAGCCCGGTGGTTGAGCAACATACACTTCTTCATTAATGACTTCGTTTAAAAATGCACTTTTGACATCCATTTGAAAGAGTTTAAAATTGTGTGCACATGCATATGCAAGTAAGATTCTAATTGACTCGAGCCTAGCAACCGGAGCAAAAGTTTCATCGTAGTCAATGCCTTCTTGTTGGTTATATCCTTGTGCAACTAGCCTAGCTTTGTTTCTAGACACAATTCCATTTTCATCCATTTTATTACGAAATACCCATTTTGTTCCAATTATAGTTTGACTCTTTGGTTGAGGAACTAATGTCCATACATCATTCCTAGCAAATTGGTTTAACTCTTCTTGCATTGCAATTACCCAAGACTCATCTTCAATGGCTTCATTAATATTTTTAGGTTCAATGGTTGACACGAAACAAAAGTAGTTGCTTTCTGATACGTGGGAATCGCACCAGGCTTTACCTCTCAAGGGATCTTGAGAAGCTTACAACCCCCACCAGGCAGTGTACCTGATCGTTGTAGTATAGTATAGTGACAAGTACCGGGGGATTGATCGTTCAGCTAGGAATAGTGTCGCTAGGATTAGAAAACCTAATTACTAGTGCTAAAGATGAGAGATGATTATTTTTGTGTTTTTATATTTTTTAGAAAGCAAATTAAAATCTCGGGTTTGAAGGATTTGGGCGGAATTAGTTGCTAGTCAACTAACCCAATACTAAAG
The DNA here is from genome assembly GCA_030686995.1 of Artemisia argyi. Lineage (NCBI taxonomy): Eukaryota > Viridiplantae > Streptophyta > Magnoliopsida > Asterales > Asteraceae > Artemisia > Artemisia argyi. The sequence goes on along the minus strand of CM060676.1, from coordinate 35,020,080 downwards.
ATGCAATAAAAATAAAATACTAGAAATGAAAATAAAACTAAATTATACTAAGGTTGTGAGCAATATGTGGAGAAAATGTGTTTACTTAGATTTCACTACTCCCTAGACATCTTTTACACGTTAATTACTTGTTATAGTTGCGTGGATGACGGATTGTATTCCTTAATACCATCCATGGGGTGGCGCACTTAATTCCCCAATCCTATGAGTGCCTACTTCACTCCTATGTCGAGCCGGCTAAGAAGCTCCTAACATGGGATCATTAGAATTTACTCATGCATTAAATACAACCAATAAAACCTAGTGCACGTCAGTTCATGTTTCCTAAGACGTTCAAGCATGTTACCATTTGGAGATCTGCCAGTTTTCTTAAGCCTAACATCGAAATCATTCATCCAATACAACCATAAACAAGTAATCAACACATAATTAACATCTAGGTTTCATTAGATCCAAGCAAATACAAGATAGATCTAGCCTAGCATGATGGAATTAAGACAAGAACAAGATATAGACAACCAACACATAGACATATTGATTGAATTAAAAGAATACTTATCTTAATTACACATGAAAGGGTTCAAGGGCTGAGAACCCTTGAAAAACCTGTAAAATTCGTACTAAGTTCGGCCTTAGGGTTTCTCCAAAACTTCCTCATGTGTAAAAATTAGAAAACTATATATAGGAAATAGGGGCTGACGGAATAAAGTAATATCACATTATGGAAATGGAAATGTAAGGTATCATCATTTTACCCTCCCCTTACACTTAAGATGAACATTGTCCCCAATGTTCAAGTAAAGAATGTAAAAGTGAAATAAGTAAAACAAATGAAATCAAATACTCCCCTGATTCGCTCGGTTTGGATAATAAGGTAGCCAGGTTAAATCTTCCTCCAAGAAAATGAACAATCAAAGCTTCCCTTCCAGAATATAAATCATCTTCTTGTCATACATAACCTGTAAATCCTGAGAAAACAAACAAGACAACCTCGCATAAAATCGGCGGCAACCTATATAAGTTACTAAATCCTAGAAAACAAAGTAAGATATAATGCTTGTGGAATGAAGTTTGCAGATTTCCTGGAGATTATAAAACTTAATAATTCACAAAAAACATAAGACTCCGTTAGAAAAACAAAACCGGTAAAATTTCCAGATTTTAACACGTGACGCCGTCAAGAGTTAACTCGTGACGCCGTCAGAAGTGACCTGCAGAAATTTTTATGTTAAGTTTCCGGAAAATTTCTGGAAAAACTTGGTCCTACTTCCTGGAAAATCCTACAAAACTTCATTATGACTCAATACAAGCATTTGACTCTAACAAATACGAATATACATGTTCATATAATATTGTGGAGAATCATGATCGGTTTGTTTCATAAAAACATATTTGGGGTTTCCCCTTACACTTATCTTTTTCAAAAATACTTTTAGGTGGAGTTAAGACTATGCTAACAACAAAGTAAAGTATTTCCACATTTTAATTTAGAAACATGATCTACCAACAATAAAAATAAAGCATGCATACGGAAGCAAATAACAATCAAACAAAAAATGAAAATCACACAAAGCATGGGTTGCCTCCCAAGAAGCGCTTTTCTTTATTTACGAGTCTTGTAGCTAGACTCAAGGTCATGGGTTACTACGTGACCTCATCATTGGTTTCATTCTCTAGGTCGTCTTCTAAACCAGTTTTGTATTCCGGACCTAGTTGCAAGCATTCTTTGTAGAAACCAAGCATTCTATTCTTCACATATTCTACTCCTCTACGTCTATCCTCATCATTCCTATAATAAGCCGCTTGCTTGTGTTCCTTTTCGAAATTAGAGAGAAGGCGGTATTGCTCAATCTTGTAGGGCATTTGGTAAGCAACCTCATCATTCTCTTCCTTGAATCTAACTATACCTAGAGTCGGGTCATAACTCATCCTAGTGGCCTCAACAAATGGTTTTCCAAATATTACTTGGCTTAGGGAATGATCTATCACTGGACGAGTGTCTTCCACTATCATAAAATCGATCTCATAGGTGAGATTACCTATAATCACATGCAATCCCTTCACTCTTCCTACAAAATTACTTATCAAATTCCTATTGGGCATCATCCTAAAATCAAGTTGCTTCTTCATTACCCAATTGTAATAAGTCCTAGTCATGATGTTTACGGGAGATCTAGGATCGATGTAAGCTTTCCATATATGCATATGCCCGATGTTGCATGGTATGTTAATGTTAGAGGGGTCTCCCATTTTGATAAGGGGTGTGCCAAGGATATATGGTCTCTCGGGACTATCGAATAAATCCTTATGGTATTCCCGTTCTTCCTTGGTGGGCATCTTATCAAAGTACTTTTCTTTAGGCTCTACTTCCTCTAATTTCTCTCCCCTATTATCCTCAATTTCCCTAGTCTCGGTTTCCATTCTAACTTCATCCTTGTCACTCTCTTCTATCTCCTTCTCTATTGGCTTAATGGTGACAACATTGACAAAGTGGACATGTTTAGATGATGAGGGGTCCTTAATTTGGGTTCCATTATTGGTATCCCTAGTGTCCTTCCTAGGTGTGGCTAACGTTTGGTTGTTGAGGGCCTTCAACAAGTTGTCAATCTTGTTGGTCATCTCCGTTTGTTGTTGGTTGAATTCGGTTTCAAACCTAGCTATGTGAGCTTCTTGAGATGCCATGAACTTAGACATAAATCCTTCAAGATTGTTGGTACTACCATAATTGTTAGAAGGATTGTTGTTGAAAGTACGGTTGGAGGGTGGACCGTTTGGTTGGTAACGATTAGGCGGATTGGAAGAATTGGGTTGATTTTGTTTCCACCTAAGGTTTGGGTGATTTTTCCAAGAGGGGTTGTATGAATCACCGTAAGGGTTTGGCTCGGGCTTGAAAGTGTACCACTTATCTCCCGCTTCGTCGGTACGCATGGATGCGTAGTCTGCAAAAGCTGTTCCGGGGAGTTCCACACAATTACGAGTGTCGTGGGGACCACTACATAATTCGCATGAAGAAGTGATTTTGTTCACTTGGCTTGAAGGCTTAGGAGCTTCGTAAGATTTCATGAGAAACTTGACTTGGTACTCAAGTTCCATGATCCTACGGTCGGAAGTGCTAGAGTTGTTCGAAGGCAAAGATATTGCCTTGACCGTTTTGTTCAAATCACGGGGATCATTCCAACTTTTGTTGTCATAGAGAGCAAGATCTTCTATGAGTTCCCATGATTGTTCCGCACTTAGATCACGTAGCTTACCACCGGCCGATTGGTCAATGGCTCGCCTCGTGGAGAGATCGATATGGTCATAAAAGATTTGGACTTGGAGCCAAAGATCTATGCCATGATGAGGGACTTTTTGGAGTAAGTCCTTGAAACGAGTCCATGCTTCTTAAAGAGATTCATTTTGACGTTGTTGGAACATCAAGATGTCATTTCTAAGCTTAGTAGTTCTCCCCGGTGGGAAAAATTGAGCAAGGAAACGAGTGGTGAGATCATCCCATGTGGTGATGGATCCCGTGGATAAACACTCAAGCCATTGACTAGCTTGATCCCGTAGAGAGAATTGGAATAAGCGTAATCGGGTTGTCTCTCTAGTTGCAACATCTAGGTCTATAGAATCTACGATTTTAAGGAAGTCCTTAAGATGTTGATTTGGATCTTCGGAACGAAGTCCATGGAATGCACATCCGCTTTGCACCAACCGGATGGTGTCGGATCGCAAGGGGGTCACATTGGCTCCGGTGAGCTCAATGGTGTTTCGGTAGCCTTGGTGGCTAGGTCGGGAATACTCTCCTAAGGTTCGGGGCCTAAGGGGTTCTAGTGGTGGGTTTTGTTGTGGTTGGATGACGGGTTCAAAGATGTTCCCGTTGTCCATGATGTCGGGTGGTGGAGAGGTACAAACAAAAACACGAAGAAATAAGATAGACTAAAGAAAACCTAAAAATAAAAATAAAATCTTACTAGAAAGGAATCTAGCAAGTAGACCTAATAAAAAGAAATTCTAACCTAGAAAATAACTATTCCCCGGGCTGCGGCGCCAAAAACTTGATACGTGGAAATCGCACCAGGCTTTACCTCTCAAGGGATCTTGAGAAGCTTACAACCCCCACCAGGCAGTGTACCTGATCGTTGTAGTATAGTATAGTGACAAGTACCGGGGGATTGATCGTTTAGCTAGGAATAGTGTCGCTAGGATTAGAAAACCTAATTACTAGTGCTAAAGATGAGAGATGATTATTTTTGTGTTTCTATATTTTTTAGAAAGCAAATTAAAATCTCGGGTTTGAAGGATTTGGGCGGAATTAGTTGCTAGTCAACTAACCCAATACTAAAGATGCAATCAAAATAAAATACTAGAAATGAAAATAAAACTAAATTATACTAAGGTTGTGAGCAATATGTGGAGAAAATGTGTTTACTTAGATTTCACTACTCCCTAGACATCTTTTACACGTTAATTACTTGTTATAGTTGCGTGGATCACGGATTGTATTCCTTAATACCATTCATGGGGTGGCGCACTTAATTCCCCAATCCTATGAGTGCCTACTACACTCCTATGTCGAGCCGGCTAAGAAGCTCCTAACATGGGATCATTAGAATTTACTCATGCATTAAATACAACCAATAAAACCTAGTGCATGTCAGTTCATGTTTCCTAAGACGTTCAAGCATGTTACCATTTGGAGATCTGCCAGTTTTCTTAAGCCTAACATCGAAATCATTCATCCAATACAACCATAAACAAGTAATCAACACATAATTAACATCTAGGTTTCATTAGATCCAAGCAAACACAAGATAGATCTAGCCTAGCATGATGGAATTAAGACAAGAACAAGATATAGACAACCAACACATAGACATATTGATTGAATTAAAAGAATACTTATCTTAATTACACATGAAAGGGTTCAAGGGCTGAGAACCCTTGAAAAACCTGTAAAATTCGTACTAAGTTCGGCCTTAGGGTTTCTCCAAAACTTCCTCATGTGTAAAAACTAGAAAACTATATATAGGAAATAGGGGCTGACGGCGTCAAGACCAAATTGGTGACGCCGTCATCTCGCCGCTAAAATAATTCTCAGACTGCCTTGATCTACTTTTGACGCCGTCAAGTGTTGTGTGTTTCCAAGCCGTCACGTATTTTACTCTTGACGCTCTACCTTGTGACGCCTTCAATTTTGTACTGGGTCGTCATGAAAATTACTCTTGACGCCGTCAGGATTTTCTTCTTGACGCCGTCACCTACTGTTCCCAGCAAGGAAAATTAAGACTTTGGCGCTTTCTTCACTTTTATGCTCCAAAAACGTCCGAATTGCTTCCTTTTCCAGATTTCACTCCCAAAGTACCTAAAATCACAAAAGGAACGATTTAGGGCAATATTTGATCAAATAAATTCAATTCCGGGCTTAAATGACCCCCTAAAAGTGGTTCATTTTTCGCCTCATCACTTTCATTTTGAACTTTTGACCTTAGTGTTCTTTCGTTAATGTTGCCAATGACACCATCTAATGGATGACTTTTAGATTCTTTGACATTGACAAGTTCTTTGTTAAATAGTTCATCTTCTTTGTCATCACTTAAAATTTCTTGATTTTCTATTGCTTGGCTTTCAACTAATTCATCATCTACCAAAGGTGATGTCTTAGAGGGAGGTGGACTCTCGTCAAATGTTACGTTCAATGATTCCTCGACTCTTAAGGTTTCTTTGTTCAAAACAATGTATGCTTTACTATTTTGTGAATATCCAAGAAATACACCTTCATAAGACTTTGGGTCAAATTTGGTGAGATAATCCTTGGTGTTAAGAATGAAACATTTACTCCCAAACACTCTAAAGTATCCTAATGTAGGCTTTTTACCTTTATATATTTCATAAGGAGTTTTATTCAAAAATGGTCTAATTAGGACTCGATTTAAAATGTACGTTGAAGTGTCGACGGCATTACACCAAAACTTTTGTGGAATGTTTTGTTCATTAAGCATTGTTCTACTCATCTCTTGCAATGTCCGGTTTTTACGTTCTACTACACCATTAGATTGAGGAGTACGTGGAGCCGAAAAGTTATGAGTTATTCCATTATTATCACAAAAGTTACCAAATTGAAATTCATTATCTAATTCACGACCGTGATCCGTTCTAATAGATACAATATTAGACCCTACTTGATTTTGAATTTTCTTACTTAGAATTTCAAATTTATCAAAAGCTTCATTTTTACTTTTCAAAAATTTTGTCCAAGTATATCTTGAGTAGTCATCAACTATGACCAAAGTGTAGAAGTTACCTCCATAACTTTGTATAGCGGATGGACCAAATAAATCCATATGCAAAAGTTCTAGACATCTAGATGTAGAAACCAAGTTTTTAGCCTTATGGCTATTATGGACTTGTTTACCGACTTTTCAAGCATCACAAAAGTGTTGGTCATATTTCAACTTGGGTAGGTTTCGAACTAAGTCTTTGGAGGAGAGGTTTTGTATTAGTCTCATGTTAGCGTGTCCTAAACGTCTATGCCATAAAGTTGAAGATTCATCTAATGAGGTAAGACAAAGTTTGTCTCTAGATGTTGGATCCATCTTCATGACATATACGTTGTTCTTAAGGACACCTTTGGCTATGGTTATACCATCTTTAAGTATTTTACTTCCATTTTCACTAAAAAGAACATTATACTTATTACGACAAAGTTGACTAATACTAAGGAGATTAAAACCTAAGTTATCAACATGAGCTACATCATCTATAGAAAGGGAGTCATGAGAGATTGTACCTTTTCCGATGATTTTGCTCTTAGCATTACTACCAAACGTAACATTACCTCCGTCACATTTGTGATAAGAAGTGAAGAGGCTTTTGTTACCCGTCATGTGCCTTGAACAAACGCTATCTTTAATCCATTCATCCGGTTCCAAACAAACTTTGAGGCACACCTATTTTATGAAAAATACTCAAACATTTGGTCCCCAATTTCTCATTGGTCCATTTTGGTTAAGCATGCCATTAATTTGTTCTAAGTATGAAAATAGCGCATAAGGGTTCCATGGCATGTGGTTTGGAGTTTGGTAATGTCTAGGAGTGTTTTGGTTCCAAACATGTTGGTAGTTTGGTCGAGCGTTGAAGTTGCTCTTTGGAAAGGGGCGTTTGGGAATTGGAGTCTTAGGTCTTGGTTGAGTAGTTTTAGCTCTAAATTCATTTTTACTTAATCCTACTCCAGTTTTAAACACAGGTTTTGTTCCACTTTTGTATGTAACTTTAACAAATTTTGAACGATCCGAAGTGGATGAGGTTACTGCTGCAGCAGGCCTGGCGGAACCTTCGGGACCAACGGGCGGAACCCTAAATTGGGTTCCGCCTGATCCGCAGGCTGCTGTAGCAACTTTATTTGTTTCTTGTGCAATCTTTTCGTGTTTCATTTGACCCTTTGAAGTTTCTATTTTCGTAAATCCTAGACCTGTTTTTATCAAAGGGTGACTTTTGAAGTTTCATAATTTCATCCGCACAAGAAATGCTCTTATCGAACTTCTTAAACTTTGTGGTTTGTTTTATTAGATCATTTTGAGTAATTTTGAGTTTCTCAATTTCTAGTTTAAGCTCTTCACATGATTTGCAAGGTGTGTCAATACCTTTACTCTTTTCTAATCTCTTAGCCTTTTCTTTTAACTCATAAACTTCATTTTCTAAAAACTCCTTTTTAGTTTTCAAAAATTTATTTTTGTTTATGATTTTTAAGCTTAATTCACAAAGTTTGTTATATTCTTTTTGTAAAGTGTCATCATCAATAGAGGAGTAAGATGAGTCGGATAATACCTCATTTGAGTTGTGAGCCACGAGAGCAATATCGTCATTCTTTGGCTCATCGTCATCTCCTTCATAGTCACTCCAAGCACCACCCACAAAAGCTTGTTGAGGTTTGCTCTTGGGTGGTTTTGGACATTCTCCTACAAGATGACTTGTGTCTCCACACCTATAGCATTTTCTTTCAACCTTTCCTTTCCTATCATCACGATCTTTTCAGAAAGTTTTCTTGTCATCTTTAGGTTGCCTTACAAACTTTCCTCTTCTACGAAAGAACTTCTTGAAGTCTCTAACGGACATAGCATATTCCTCATCGTCACTATCCGAAGTAGATTCTCCATCATCACTTGATTGGACTCTAGCTTTCAAGGCAATGGACTTAACTTTTTCTTTCTTGCCTCTAACTAGTTCCGAATCTTTTTCCATTACCATTTCGTGAACTTTGAGGTTTCCAATTAGCTCATCAAGTGACATGCTTGAAAGATCTTTGGATTCTTCAATTGCCGTCACTTTTGCTCTCCACTTCGGATAGAGTGCTCTAAGAAAATTTCCTGACAAAGTTCTTACTACAAAAAGATTCGTCAAGTGCTTTAAGTGAAGTAATAATAGTATTAAATCTAGCAAAAGCATTATCAATAATCTCATCTTCGGAAATAACAAATTGTTCATATTGTTGAACAAGAAGATCAATTTTGTTATCTTTAACTTGTGAGTTTCCTTGATGAGTGAGAATTAAAGATTGCCAAATATCTTTGGCGGTTTTACACAAAAAGACTCTTTCATATTCTTTCTTAGGCAAAGCATTGTAAAGCGTCATTTTAGCTTCATTATTTTTACCCATTAATTTCTTTTGATCATCATCTTTAATGTTAGTAACTACGTTATCACCATCAATGATTATATACCACAAATCTATATCTTTAGATTTCACGTAAGTTTCAAAACGGTTTTTCCAATATATAAAACCATTTGCTTCAAAAGAGTGGTGGTCTTTGCATAGATTGCCCTTCTTTGTAATTTTCAAAATCCATGGATCGTTTCAAGTTTTAAAACACAATTTATTTTAAAAGCTTGAGTAACGTAGCTCTGATGCCAATTATGGAAAACTAGAAGGGGGGTTGAATAGTTTACCTATTAAAATCTTTTTAACATGTTAAGTTAGCTTTGAAACTTTCCGTTTGATCAAAGATATGTACACAAACACAATATATAACATGCAAGCAGAGTTTTAAAAATCGCGCCTAAGGCGCGCCTAGGCGCTAAATCGCACGAGGCTCTAGCCTTAGGGATTTTTTTGAATCGAGTCTCACGACATGCATGAATCCCACAAAAATCGCGTGACTTGGGGATTTTTGCGCCTTTGCGCCTTAGGGAGTTTTGCGCCTCAGAGATGTAACGGGTTTTTGAGCTTTTTTTCTAAATATTAAGATAAGATACATGGGCCTTATAAGTTATATGCATGGGTCTTTTAAGTCGTATGGTGAGTACTTGTATGATTTGTAAATTTGAATTGATTTTATGTTTATTTTATTGATTGAAATTTTATTTAAGAAGTTACTTTATTTCATTAAATATTTTCTTTACGACATATTATCATGAAATGTGGCATTGTGCCTTGAATATTAATACGTTGCTTGCTTGATATTTTGAGTTAAATTATGAGCTTTGTTATATGTAAGTCTACAAGTGTAGGATACAAGCATATTTAGTCTGATATGGATTTTAATCTCTATATAAGTCATCAAATGAAAGAGTTGATCCGTTTGAGAAGTGACAAATAATCCATTTTAATCTTTATAATGACAATATATGTCATGTATTAGTATTTTAATGTTATTTTGTATTATTTAATCTACATAAATTGTCACATGTGTTATAAAAACCTTAACGTATTTAGTGCGTCTCGCATTCATGAATCCCGCGCCTTAGAATGCGCCTCGACTTGAGGCTCTTTGCCCCCCTTTGCGCCTTAGTGCGCCTTGAGCCTTTCAGAACATTGCATGCAAGTAAATGAAAGAAATGATCAAACCACAACACGAGTATTTATCGTGGTTCGGCTACAAGGACTCTTTTTCCTTGCCCTACGTCCACGCCCCGAGTATCCAACTCGAGAGTTTCTTTCACTAGTCAACAAGCTCCTTTCACCGGTGGATAAAACCTTACACGTCGCTTATACTTTTACCGACACAAATCTAGATGTCGAGTTCTTTACCAAGGGTACGACCACTCCCGTTAGTTCTTTACAAGGGTACAACTACTCCCTATACACTCTGTATTTTGAGGACTAAAATACTAACCGATCACTACTGAAAATACACAATCAAATGAAGTGTAAACTACACAAGTCTACACAATGCTAAGCTAACAAGTCTTGCAATGTTGTGTTGAATACTTGTTACTTTTAATAAGCTTGTGAATCTCTTTGCTACAAAAAGAAACTTCACATATGAAATGTTAAGAGGTTAGATGAAATAATGAATGTGTGTGTGAAAATATAATGTCAAGTGATGAGCCAAAATTCTACTTGTGGCTCAATATTTATAGCCAAACCTTTTGTAGGTCTGGCGGATCAGGCGGACCCCTGAGAAGGGTTCCGCCCGTGTACCTCCAGGGTACCGCCGGGCTTGCAGTTGGTTTTGCAATAAATCTTGCAAACCAAACAAAGTCACATCTCATTACTCTTGCAAACCAAACAATGTCACATCACATAATATCAAGTCAAACACTAAACTTGCAAGCAACATCTAAGTAAGTCAAACACATTTCTTTCCATAAATGTATAATGACAAAACTTGCCATAAATGTGATGTGACACTTCTATTTTTAGAAAATAAGAAGTGTTGTGTTTTATGAAATGTAAAATGTAGCAAAAGTCTAGTTTATGCAAGTCTTTAAAACTAAGATTATGTTTTACTTAGAAACTAAAGTTTACATTTGTCATTAACAAAACTTAGCGAAGATCGTAAAATATAAATAACGTTTTTAGGCGATATTTGTATTAACATAAAGGTCAAGATGGATTGAGAGTCATCCAATGGTCAAAAATGGATGTGGGATTCACACAGAGGGTCTCAAGAACCCTAATGGTCCCCTATAAAAGAGGAGAGAAGCAGCAGAGCTAAGAGTAGTAGTTAACTGTAGATTAAGTAGGTTTTAGTTTTAAGTTTGTCTTTCAGTTTTCTTTAAAAGTTTTTATGTAATCTCTCAATTCTGTAATATAAGTTGTTAATTTTCTCATTATTGTTAAGATATTGTTAAGTTATTTAAATTTTTACTTATTGCCGTCCAATCTACATTTTCATCTTTAAGTTCTAAATATTGGTCTTAAGCCCCATTGTAGTTGCCTCAGAGTTTATTGTGAGTAGGATTGCTTTTTAAATTAGTTCTGTTAAGGTTTTCCAAGAATAATATATATATATATATATATATATATATATATATATATATATATATATATATATATATATATATATATATATGTATATGTACATATATAAAAAAATATGCTTGTTTGATTATCAGTTTGTTATAATGCTTATTTGAGGTTTGGTTTTACTTATTTAGTCCTAGTAAGTTTAAATTAGCAGTTACATTCCCAAAATCCTAGCTAAACCTGCATTCCCTTATCAAAAATCAAAAACAGTCCCCTGTGAAGGGGTGTTTGGCTGAGCTTAGTTCTATGGGTTAGGGGTTGTTTTTGTTTCCAAATTTGGTTCAAACAGTTTACCTTGGACATGTTTAGGCCAGATAATGCTTAAGATCCAGTGCACTTTAGCATAAAAGTCAAAATGATCTTCTAATTTCATTGCTTCATTCACTGTTGGATTTGCTAGTTCTCAATTTCATTTAAGCTTTGCATTAGTTGTTTCTTTAACTTATGCCAGTCATAATTTAGCCTAATACTGCATATTTAATCATTGGAGATCATTCATAGTTCATTAAAGTCAAAGTTGAGCATAAGTGCAAAAGTCAAAAAATTGCATGCTTATCAGATTTTCCAAAACTTGCTCGAATTTTCATGATTTTTCTAGATAATGTTAGCTTATGAGCTTTTGGATTTTCAAAACCTACAAGCTCATCTTTATATTTATATGGTTTGCTTAATTTTATGGTTTTTCTATACTGCTTAATGGATAGCTTTTTGTCAGTGCTTTTTCACAAAGATGCCCTGTGCACAGGTTCACTTCCACTTTCATAAGCTCACATCTTGTTCATTGTTAAGCTTTAGCTTGTGAGAATTGTTGTTTTTAGAAGCCCTTCTAGCCTAGTTCATATGAATGTGTTTATTTTCCATCTTATAGCTTATTCATGCTACTTATTTTGGATTCCCACCTTGATCCACCCAATTCTCACCACTGACTGATCAGTGTGAAATAGCCACATTCACAAGCTCCTTGTGAGTTTGTCTGTGGGTCTTAGCTTGTGAATTGGGGCTTTTTGGAAAGCTCAGTAGTTAAGCTTGTTAGTTCTAGGTTCCATTTGCATTTCCAATTTTATTAGATAAGCTAGAAAGTAGCTTGTTACTTGTCCCATTCCACCTTCTTTGCTGAGTGCCCAGTATATGCAAGCCCCCCTCCTAAGCTTGTTTGTGAGTACCAGGACCTGGGACTTTGCTTAATTTGATGACCCCCAGCTTAGTTTGTTGGATCAAATCCTACCTTGGCTCCTTTATCATTCATGTGGGCCCCACACTGGCTGCAAATGCCCATATTGAGCCTGTAAGCCTGCCTGTTTGGCCTGTGGGATTTGGATTCACTTATTGTGGTAACACAGCTTCTTTAAGTATGATATTTCTCTTGTTTCAACTTATTTCCAGTACATTGCACTTGTATTAGCTTATTTTATCTTTGTTTTCCACTGTGGTAGCTCTTTGATCAGTTGTTGCACACCAAAATCCCATATAAGCTAGAAAATCCAAGCTGATAAGCACTTTGGTCCCCATAAGTGCTTATTCCTGAGATTCAGCCTTGGTCGCTTTATTAAAGTTTCATATTTTTAGTATACAAATAGTTTGTAAAAAGAAAATCCAAAAAAGCCAAAAATACCTAAAGTGATAGCTTCTATTTAAGAAGCTTATTGCTTATTTGCTTATTTTTATTAAGCACTTTGTGTTTTTATAATTTTCCTAGGTTCCTGTAGTTGTAAAATAATTTCTGTAATTTTTTCATATTTTTCTCTTTTCATTTAGTATTTTTAATAATTAATATTTGTTTTTATTAATTAATAATTAGTTAATAATTAATAATAATTATTTAAAAAGTCTTAAAAATATTTTTTCTGTTTTAAAATTAGTTTTATATTATTTTAGATTTTTCTAAGTTTTAATTTTATTTTTTATAGGCTTATTTTACATTTTCCTATTATTTAGTGTAATTTTAATTAGTTTAAATTAGTTTTTAATTAATAGAAATTATTTAAAAAGTAGGAAAAATATATTTTAAGTTTGAAAATTAGTTTTATAATATTTTAGATTTTTCCAAATTTATTTTTCATATTTTTAGTGTGATTTTATAATTAGTTATAATTTAGGTTATTTTAAATAATTAATAAGTAATTAGAAAATAGTAATTAATTAATAATAATTAATTAAATAGTGTTAAAATTAATTTTAATTTTCTAAAAATTTCCTTTTATTATTAGGATTATAAAAATGTAATTTTCATATCCGTAAGTATTTTATTTCCCCAAAACTCGCGTTTTATTTTGTACGTTCACGTAACTTTAAACTGAACATACGCGTTTTTAGATTTCAATCGTTTCTAAGTATCTAGTCTTCACGTAATCACTAATATAGCTTATTTAAGCTATTTCATTGTACAAATCAGTAGTGTAATCAATCACAAACCCTCTTCCTGTCTAGATTCACCCGATCACAACCCGTTTGATAACCATCACACCTCGTCGGGACATAACGACCCGGGGAAACCCTATACTTCCGCGGAGATTGACTTTAGGCAGTTTGACTTGGTTGACTATTCCCTGGTCAATTAGGTTGACCGTTTGGAGCCAATCAAATTTTGGCGCCGCTGCCGGGGAGGTGTGCGCGCTATTCTAAACGGTTTTTTCTGATTAGTGATTTTGGAATTCGTTCCATTGTACATTTATCCATCCTTTGTTCATATTTTCTTATTATCAAAACAAATCCGTTCCCGAAAACATTTTAAACTCAGTTTTCAACGAACAAAAAAAAAATAAATAATAATAATAATAATAAAAAAAACACAAAAATATTTTCTTCTCTATTTGTACAAAATGTTTTCCAAAACCACAAAAATATCCACCTTAACCCTCCTACCTCTTTGATTCTTCATTCCTTACCCTCCCAAACCTTTTGATTCTTTCTATGTCTCATCCACACTTTCTGGTTTGCCAATGGTGTGGTAATCCTCATAATAGTGGCAATTGCCCCAGTTGTGGTATGGTAGAGTCAGGAAACGGGTCTGGCTATAACCAAGATCCCTATTCCTACCATGACATGACTGATTCATTCCATCAGTTACCACACCATGAGACTCAACAGTTTTACTGTTGTGAGTACTGTGGTGGTTCACATTACAGTTCTGATTGTCAATCGAGAAACACGCTTGTCTATGAGCAGTTTCCTGATAACAATTATAACTCAAGCACATACAACCCACAGCCACATCAGTTTTACTGTTGTGATTACTGTGGAGGTCCACACGTCAGCTCAGATTGTCAAACGGGAAATCCATATCCTTGTGACAATTTTGACACACCGTATTATGACGAACCTCCATCTCCACCAATTCCTCAAAGTCTTCTCCTTGATCTTTTGGATTTAGTGAAAGATTTGAGAGGAATCACACATACCCAGATAATCCAAACCAAAAATCGATGGAAGAATTGTTAGCTGATGAACAGGCTGCTAAAATAAATTCCCAAAATGCTTATGAAAGATCTATTAGGGAATCAATAGAAAAAGAAAAAGTAGCCAGATCTAGCTCTCGATTTCGTTTCATTCCTGATGATAGTGATGATGAGGATACACTTGATATCCTTGGATTTTATAAAGATTCATCAGGTTCATCAGATGAGACTCCATCAGTTGAGATTCCATCTCAACCCACTCTTATCACACCCGAGGTTCCCACTCACTCTTTGATCATGGGGGACGAGCATCTTGACACTGCTCCTGATAAGGAATCGGACGAATTCATAAAGTCTAGTGTTGAGAACCTTGTCTCAATCCCAAGAGAGTCACAGGGAATTCTTGATCATATTTGTGATATCCCTCATCCTCTTGTCTTCCCGACTGATCATGTTGAGATGTTCTTCGATTCTAATGATGACGATTCGTTATCTTGTGGAGACACCGTTTTTATGGAAGAATTACCTTCTAAGCTAGTTAGCTTAGAAGAAGAGAATGTTGAGATTGACACTGAAATCAAGGATGAAGCACTTTTTGCAACATTATTGAATGTCGATCTCCTCATTTCTAAAATCGATGCTTTCAATATGAAACCTATTTCATCTCCTATCCTCATTAAGGATAGTGACATTCTTTCCGAAGATCTTATACCGGAATTTGAAGCCTTTACCTTTGATTATATGGGAGAGAAGATTAGTGGCAGTACCACTTCTCATTCTCATAAGTCTCTCCCCGAATATGATTCATTCACGTTTGAGGAGTTCTCTGGTGAACTCACTCATATCATATCTCCATCGGAGTATGAGAACTTTCACTTTGATCTAGACAAAGTTGATCTTTGTTTTCCGGAGGGAAATATTCTCAACCTTGAGAATTTGATTGATATCAAAATCCCAACCCTCCTACCCATAATATGTCTAGATCATACGAGCTTTACTGATGAGATTCATGATACACCAATCATGAATTCTCTTTCTGATGATGATGAATCAATCTTGATTGTCATCAAGATCTTTCTTCCCTTCTTCACCTACAGGGTGACTTCTCCTGTTTTTCACTCCTTCGGGAATGAAGACACCATCTTTGATCCTGGAATTTTCATGTATCATTATCTTGAGCCGGATTCTTATCTCATCGGTGTGGAACTTTCACGTGCTTCAAATGTTTGTCCAAACATCTTGAATGAAAGTCTGATTGAGATTGTTTCTTCCACATCATGCATCCCCAAGGACAAATGAATTCGGGGTTGAGTCAAGCTAGCGACTCGGTAAACAAAACCAGTAGCATGCTTATAGGGTTTTCACCCTAAGTGTGGGGGAGTTACCCCACTGTGGTTACAAATGAAGTGAAAAACAAAATGGTTTTTCCACGCTTAGCTTGTAATGTTGCCCTTTTATGTTCAAAGAGTCGGCATAATAGCCGGGACTTTGAATATTGAGGACAATATTCATCCTAAGTATGTGGGGGGGGGGGGGGGGGGGGGGGTATTCTAGCGAATTTTATCACATTTTACTATCTAGTACCCCCGTTTTGGCCAAAATTTCAAAAATTTGTCAAAAATTTTTCACTGGTGCTTCAAAATTTTTGTGGTAATCAGTCCGCCATGTCTAAACGACAAAAGGGATTGGCTAATCCAGGAGCAAACAGCTCTTGGTAAAGATATATCAAATCCGTTTACGGCTTGCAATTTGCCAAAAATTGTATGGTACCTCAACTCGCCATATCCCATAAAGCAAATGAGTTGGCTAGCCCGCAAGATTATGGCTTATGGTAAAGGCAATGGAAAATCCATAATTGGTAATCCGCTCACCAAGATGTCGACTAGGTCCATCAAGAGTTGGCTAGTCCAGAAGCAAACGGCTTTTGGTAAAGACTAATCAAATCCGTTGACAGCTGGTGGTTTGCTCAAAATCACATGGTTATCAGGTGTACCACAGTTCTTACATCTGGCTACTCCAGAAGTGATGGCTTTTGGTAAAGATTTTAAAATCCATCAAGTTTTCAAAACATTTTATTGCTAGGGACTAGCAAGAGTTTAGTGTGGGGGATTGATGAGTGCTCAAACACTCATCATTTTTGGTCAAATCTGAACTGCAAAACATACAAAAACACTCAGAAATGCATCAAAATACTAAAAATATTTCAAAATTGTGTTTTATATGTTTTAGATGCAAAATGAGCAAAAACAGATGAAAAACGTACAAAGTTTGCAAAATTGCCAGTTTTAGTCCCCCAACTTTCATAAAATGACAAAACTAGTCCCTGGTCATTCAAAATATGAAAAATTATCACCAAAGGTCCTTTTGAAAGCATAAGTTGTCATATTTAGTCCTTTGGTGAAAAATCTTAAAAGTTTTGGAAATTTACAATTTTGGTCCTTGGAGTTTCAAAAATTGACAGAAATGGTCCCTGGGATCTCAAATTTTGGAAATTGTCACTTGTGGTCCCTTGGTTACTTATTTTGGCAAGAAAGGTACTTGGGTGGAAAGTTTTAGGAAGATTGCAAGTTTGGTCCATGCACTTTGAATTTTGGCATATTTGGTCCCCGGACGTTGAAAATGGGAAAATTAGCAATTATGTTCCTTGGTTTATCACATATGGCTAGAAGTGGTCCCTTGAATATATTTTGGAAGCTTGCAAATTCAGGCCCCTCAATTTTCATAAATTACAAAAATAGTCCTTGTGGTGTTTTGCTAAATAAACCAAATGGACCCCTTTGTTATTACCCATTCCAAACTAATCCACCCCAATCCACAAACCAAAACCCAACACACCCCTGATCCATAACACCCTCACCAGCCCACTACCCAAGCCCACTCCAAAAATAAATAAAAACCCAATCCCCCGTTTTTATACTCCCTCCACTCAAACCAGGGTCAAACGACCTTTGACCACCTCCACCCCCCCCCCCCCCCACTTGTAATCCTGCAAATACCAACTCCCTGCCAACCCCCCTCCTCCATCTCACCAACCCATCCCTAGCCTCCACAACCCTCAAAGACCATTTAATGCCCATAAATATCTCCAAGCAACCCCCAACTGTCCCAAGACCCAATTTGGCGCCAAAATCGGATTTAAAGGTCAAGATGGATTGAGAGTCATCCAATGGTCAAAAATGGATGTGGGATTCACACAGAGGGTCTCAAGAACCCTAATGGTCCCCTATAAAAGAGGAGAGAAGCAGCAGAGCTAAGAGTAGTAGTTAACTGTAGATTAAGTAGGTTTTAGTTTTAAGTTTGTCTTTCAGTTTTCTTTAAAAGTTTTTATGTAGTCTCTCAATTCAGTAATATAAGTTGTTAATTTTCCCATTTTTGTTAAGATATTGTTAAGTTATTTAAATTTTTACTTATTGCCTTCCAATCTACATTTTCATCTTTAAGTTCTGCATATTGGTCTTAAGCCCCATTGTAGTTGCCTCAGAGTTTATTGTGATTAGGATCACTTTTTAAATTAGTTCTGTCAAGGTTTTCCAAGAATAAAATAAATAAATAAATATATATATATATATATATATATATATATATATATATATATATATATATATATATATATATATATATATATATATATATATATATATATATATATATATATATATATATATATATATATATGTACATATATAAAAAAATATGCTTGTTTGATTATCAGTTTGTTATAATGCTTATTTGAGGTTTGGTTTTACTTATTTAGTCCTAGTAAGTTTAAATTAGCAGTTACATTCCCAAAATCCTAGCTAAACCTGCATTCCCTTATCAAAAATCAAAAACAGTCCCCTGTGAAGGGGTGTTTGGCTGAGCTTAGTTCTATGGGTTAGGGGTTGTTTTTGTTTCCAAATTTGGTTTAAACAGTTTACCTTGGACATGTTTAGGCCAGATAATGCTTAAGATCCAGTGGACTTTAGCATAAAAGTCAAAATGATCTTCTAATTTCATTGCTTCATTCACTGTTGGATTTGCTAGTTCTCAATTTCATTTAAGATTTGCATTAGTTGTTTCTTTAACTTATGCCAGTCATAATTTATCCTAATACTGCATATTTAATCATTGGAGATCATTCATAGTTCATTAAAGTCAAAGTTGAGCATAAGTGCAAAAGTCAAAAAATTGCATTCTTATCAGATTTTCCAAAACTTGCTCGAATTTTCATGATTTTTCTAGTTAATGTTAGCTTATGAGCTTTTGGATTTTCAAAACCTACAAGCTCATCTTTATATTTATATGGTTTGCTTAATTTTATGATTTTTCTATATTGCTTAATGGATAGCTTTTTGTCAGTGCTTTTTCACAAAGATGCCATGTGCACAGGTTCACTTCCACTTTCATAAGCTCACATCTTGTTCATTGTTGAGCTTTAGCTTGTGAGAATTGTTGTTTTTAGAAGCCCTTCTAGCCTAGTTCATATGAATGTGTTTATTTTCCAGCTTATAGCTTATTCATGCTACTTATTTTGGATTCCCACCTTGATCCACCCAATTCTCACCACTGACTGATCAGTGTGAAATAGCCACATTCACAAGCTCCTTGTAAGCTTGTCTGTGGGTCTTAGCTTGTGAATTGGGGATTTTTGGAAAGCTCAGTAGTTAAGCTTGTTAGTTCTAGGTTCCATTTGCATTTCCAATTTTATTAGATAAGCTAGAAAGTAGCTTGTTACTTGTCCCATTCCACCTTCTTTGCTGAGTGCCCAGTATATGCAAGCCCCCCTCCTAAGCTTGTTTGTGAGTACCAGGACCTGGGACTTGGCTTAATTTGATGACCCCCAGCTTAGTTTGTTGGATCAAATCCTACCTTGGCTCCTTTATCATTCATGTGGGCCCCACACTGGCTGCAAATGCCCACATTGAGCCTGCAGGCCTGCCTGTTTGGCCTGTGGGATTTGGGTTCACTTATTGAGGTAACACAGCTTCTTTAAGTATGATATTTCTCTTGTTTCAACTTATTTCCAGTACATTGCACTTGTATTAGCTTATTTTATCTTTGTTTTCCACTGTGGTAGCTCTTTGATCAGCTTTTGCACACCAAAATCCCATATAAGCTAGAAAATCCAAGCTGATAAGCACTTTGGTCCCCATAAGTGCTTATTCCTGAGATTCAGCCTTGGTCCCTTTATTAAAGTTTCATATTTTTAGTATACAAATAGTTTTATAAAAAGAAAATCCAAAAAAGCCAAAAATACCTAAAGTGATAGCTTCTATTTAAGAAGCTTATTGCTTATTTGCTTATTCTTATTAAGCACTTTGTGTTTTTATAATTTTCCTAGGTTCCTGTAGTTGTAAAATAATTTCTGTAATTTTTTCATATTTTTCTCTTTTCATTTAGTATTTTTAATAATTAATATTAGTTTTTATTAATTAATAATTAGTTAATAATTAATAATAATTATTTAAAAAGTCTTAAAAATATTTTTTCTGTTTTAAAATTAGTTTTATATTATTTTAGATTTTTCTAAGTTTTTATTTTATTTTTTCTAGGCTTATTTCACATTTTCCTATTATTTAGTGTAATTTTAATTAGTTTAAATTAGTTTTTAATTAATAGAAATTATTTAAAAAGTAGGAAAAATATATTTTAAGTTTGAAAATTAGTTTTATAATATTTTAGATTTTTCCAAATTTATTTTTCATATTTTTAGTGTGATTTCATAATTAGTTATAATTTAGGTTATTTTAAATAATTAAAAAGTAATTAGAAAATAGTAATTAATTAATAATAATTGATTAAATAGTGTAAAAATTAATTTTAATTTTCTAAAAATTTCCTTTTATTATTAGGATTGTAAAAATGTAATTTTCATATCCGTAAGTATTTTATTTCCCCAAAACTCGCGTTTTATTTTGTACGTTCACGTATCTTTAAACTGAACGTACGCGTTTTTAGATTTCAATCGTTTCTAAGTATCTAGTCTTCACGTAATCACTCATATAGCTTATTTAAGCTATTTCATTGTACAAATCAATAGTGTAATCAATCACAAACCCTTTTCCTGTCCAGATTCACCCGATCACAACCCGTTTGATAACCATCACACCTCGTCGGGACATAACGACCCGGGGAAACCCTATACTTCCGCGGAGATTGACTTTAGGCAGTTTGACTTGGTTGACCATTCCCTGGTCAATTAGGTTGACCGTTTTGAGCCAATCAGTACTGCTGAATGATCAGCAGTACTTTGAGAAGTTTTTAGCAGTACTGCTTGTTTTGAAAAACCTTTTTCACTCCCAGAACCCTTATTACCATCCCTAGGTGTTTCAATAGATTCTCTTAAAGATTCAAGACTAGATTGACTTGAATTAGATTGACCTTTAAGCTTTTTCCTGAATTCTAGGTTGTCTACTCCAAAACAAGAAACATCTGTCCTAGGTAGTTGAAAACTACCTGGGGGTGGAGGAACTTCATTATATCCTTTGTTTTTCTTAAACTCAGGAGGTGTTGAACTAGGTGATTCCTCATCACTAGATGTGTTTTCCTCTAAACTTATGAATTCTTCATCACTTGTTGAGGTCTCTTGAGAAAGATTTAATTCTTGGTTCCTAGATGAAAGTACTTCTGAATTATTATCATAACCTAGGCCAGTTATAATGTTTGTTGTTCTCTGTTTTTCAACAAAACTAACATGTGACAGACCTGATTCTTTCCAAGCTGCAAGTTTTTCTAGCAGCTTATCTCTTTCATTAGTGACCTTTTCTAATTCAGAAACTTTACATCCTAACTTCCATTCACTCAACTTTAATTGATAATCTTGTTGCTCATATTTTTCAGCCCAAGCTACTTCATTATTCTCATGAGTGATTATCTTAGATTCCATGAATTATAAAGTCAATTGGTAACCAGCTATCTCAGACCTAGCTCTTCTATAGTTATCTCTTTTAGTTTCATATTGTTTAAGCATCTTTTGATAAGAATTACTACATTTGAAACATACCTCAGAGATAGTGGATGAACTTGGTGAAGTAGCCATCATAGCAAGCTGAATAGGTTCTTCTTCACTCTCCATGCTCCAATCAAAGCTTCCTAGACCATCTATTGACTCCAAAGCTTCATATCCTGGTTCCTCATCAAAAGTTGTGCTCCAATCAACCTCTTCCAATGCAACCATAGAATAGGTTACTGGTTCATCATCAAATTCATTACTCCAATCAACTTCTGACAAGTTTTCTTGATCAACCAAAGCTTGTGACTTTGGCTCAGCAATAGGGACCTCTTTTCTTTCAACTTTGGGTTTAGGTTGTTCAATCATCCTGTTTGCTTGATACTTTGCAAACTTGCATTCCCTTGCAAAGTGACCAGTCCTTTGACAATTGAAGCATTCAATTTTAGACTTGTCAAATGCTATACCCTGCTTAGCCTTGAAATCAATACCTCTCCCTGTCTTGTTCATAAACTTCTTGATCCTTGCAGTGATCATGGCAACCTGCCATCTTATGTCAATTTCTTCCATAGCATCATCATCAATTTGCAGGACATCTTCTTGATAAGTAACAGGTAGAGTGGCTTGTTGGGCAAAGAATGAGCACAGAACATCATCTGAATTGGGGGTATGTGATGAAGTGGTAGTGATCATGGTTGTACATGGATTCTGTGTTTCTGCAACAGTACTTTGGACAGGATAAGTAGTACTTTTAGTAGAAGTACAGCTTTTGTTTTCAGAAGATACAAAAGCAATGATATGAGAACTTGAACCTTTGTTACCCTTCATCTCATGCTCATATACCTTTAGATTGTTGTAAAGATCATCAAAGTCCATAGTGTCCAAACCAGGTTGTCCTCTAATCATGGTAGCAACCACATGCCATGCAGATGGCAAACTCATCAAGAACTTCAAGTTAGAATCTTCAACTGTTGCCTCAGCTCCATATAATTCTAGCATGCTGAGTAGATTTTGATATCTATCATAGGCAGAGTCAAGACTTTCTCTTTTACCAACAGTGAAGGTTTCAAACTGCTGCTTTAGGTTCCTGTGCATCTTCTTGGAAGCATCATTACCTCCAAATCTTGTTTTAATAGCAGCCCATAGTTGTTTTGCATCCTTGGCATCATGAAACTTCAATAAGTGACCATCAGGAATGGCAAAGAGCAGTATGTTGAGAGCCTTGTCTTGATTTCTTTTGGTAGTAGCTGGCAAGGTTGGCTTAGGTGGTGTTGGTTGTCCTGGGATCTCTAATGGTTCTTCAATTACCATATTGCCATTGACAATCACATCCCATAGTGCATGGTCTGTGATGGCAATGTACTGCCTCATCTTCATACTCCATAGATCATATTCTCCCTTCTTGACAATAGGAATTCTGACTGCAGTGATGGATGGAGCAGGTGCAACATCTGTCAACATCTTTAAAGGTTTGTAGTAGAATCAGTTTAAAAGGTTTTCTTCTTAATCAGAGTTTCCAACACAAGCTCTGATACCACTTGTTGGATCGATATACTCTGATCAAACTACTTTGTAGCTTGTAAGGTTTTAACAATCTTGAATGACTCAAAATAATTAATATTGAAACACTGATATTACTTTGTAAAGTATGTGGAATCTACTAACACAAAGCTAAGAAGAACTTTGTTTATATTAAAACCAACTCTTGAACCTGATTCTCTAAATACAGATTCACTAACAATCCCTAACTTCACTAAAATTGTTTTCTAGAAATCGTAATGTGAAACTCTAAGACTCATATAAAACTTGTACGTCTAATACCATCATAAGGCTCCTTTTATAGGCATAAGGAAAACCTTAAGTCGGTTTACAATATTTACTTGAACGACAAGTAATTATCCTTAACTAATTCTAGAATATTCATATAATATTACATAGTAATCCTTTAAACAATATTGCATATAAGTCCTTGTTCTTCGAAGTACTTTACATAATCTTCAACCACTAGCAGTACTATGACCTTGATCAGCACGTTGACTATTGAGCAGTACTTTGACATAGAAGTACTTTGATCTTTCCAGCAGTACTTAGATCTTCATATCCCAACAAAAACCCTAAAAAATTTTCCGTTTTTCTTGTTAAATAAATACATAAAAGACATTATCGAGAAACATTCGACAGAATACTACCCAACTGGGGGTATGAACATTAATAAGTTCCCAAACTAAAGATTTAAACTTGCCTTTGTATCCTTGTGAATTGGTGTACCTTTTTCAAAGAAGCCATTCATGTTGTGATTAGGTTTAAGTTCTCTGTTGTTTTACCTCGATCTTGTTTTTAAGCATGTTTTTCAAAAGTCCAAAAATATTCACCTTTACCCTCTCACCTTTTTGATTTTTTATCCCTTACCCTCTATAACCATTTGATTCTTTCCTATGTCTTATCCACACCAATTTGGTTGTCAATGGTGTGGTGGTCCTCTTAATGGTGGTAATTGTCCCAATTGTGGCATGGTAGAATCAGGAAACGGGTCTGTCTATAACCAGAATCCCTATTTTTACCATGACACAACTGATTTATTCAATCAGCCCACACACCATGAGTTACAGACATATTGTTGTGAATTTTGTGGAGGTCCTCACCAAGGATTTGAATGCCAAACCAGAAACACGTTTGTCTATGTACAGTTTTCTGGTGACAATCAAAGTTTTGGAGGTGACCAATATCCATATTATTCACCAAATCAGTTACAACAATCATATTGTTGTGAGTACTGTGAAGTTCCACACTTTAGCTCTGATTATCAAACAAGGAATCCATTTCCTTGTAACAATGACGAATATCCATATCAAGACCAATCTCCACAGTGCCAAATGATTCAAACAACTCCTCAGTAAAACCAGCAAGACCCTTGTATGGAGGTTCTTAAGTTATTGAAAGAAGTTAAGGAGTTGACTAATACACCGTTTCAAAAAGCACCAAGTTTTTCTTGTGTATATTATGGGGGTCCTCACGATGATTATCAATGTCAACCATACTATGAACTTGATTAGTGTTCTAGTTTTAACACTTCCGGTTTTGACAAATCCCTACCCCTATAATTTCCCGTCATTCAAAATTCTCTAGAGAAATCTATTGCAGAATTACTTGTAGAAGAACGAGCTGCTAGAAACGGAAAGAGCATAGAAGAATTACTAGTCGAAGAGCGAGCAACTAGAACACATGCCATATTTCGCAATGCTGCTCTTCTCGATGAAGATGATGACAGTGATGATGAAGATACCTTACAAGTTTGTAATGATTCATCAAGTTCATCAGTTGAAATTTCATCCGTGAAAAAACAGGGAGAAAAGAATACGGAGGAATTACTAGCAGAAGAACAAATAGAACTTGTAGAATCCATGAATGCTAGCTCTTCTCAACTCCCTCAGTATGCTGTTATCACACCCAAAGATCCCACTAACTCTCTAAGTATGGGGGACGAGCATCTTAGCACTATTCCTGAAAAGGAATCGGCCGAATTCATAAAGTTTAGTGTTGAGGACCTTGTCCCAATCCCAAGTGAGTTACGGGGAATTCTTGATTAAATGTGTGATTCACCTTCTCCTCCTGAATTTCAAATAATCATGTTGAGATGTTCTTCGATTCTGATGATGACGATTCTTTATCTTGTGGAGACATGATTTATGTAGAGGAATCACCTTCTGAGCTCGTTAGCTTAGAAGAAGCGAATGATGAAGAAATTGACACTGAAATCCAAGATAAAGCTCTTCGTGAAACATTATTGAATGTCAATCTTCTCATTTCTAAAATCGAGGCTTTCAATGAAAAACCCATTTCACCTCCTATCCCCGTTGAGGATAGTGACCTTTTTTCCGATGAGTCCATTCCGGAATTTGAAGCCTTTCATTTTGATCATATGGGAGAGAAGATTAGTGGTAGTAGCACTTCTCATTCTCATCCTCCTCTCCCCGAATATGAATCATTCACCTTTGAGGAGTTCGCCGGTGAACTTACTCACATTGATCTTCTTCTACCAAGAATTAAGAATCCGATCAATGGGTTATTTGAGCAAAATGATCTACATCATTTGTCACCCGAGATTGAATCATTTTCTTTTGAGGATTTTACCTTGGTTAATATTTTCAACTCATTCCTCTCCGAGGATAAAATCTTCAAACCCGGTATATTTCCTTTTGAGGAAACTCACATGGAGTTGACTCCCGATAAGAATTTAAAGTTACAAACCTCATCTGAGGAACTTCTAATTCTGGAGTATGATTACTTTGATCTTAAGGAAGATCATAGTCTGGGGGGAGATGCTCTCATTCATGAGAATTTGCATACTAATGAAAAAGTTCCCACCCTCCCTCCCGGGATGTTTTCTAAACCAAAGAGCTTAACCGATAAAATCCAAAGTAGTGCAACTGCACTTGATCTTGAAAATGAAGATCTTGTCGTGATGGTCATCATGACTTTCTTCCTTTTCTTCACGTATCACGTCACTTCTCTTCTCCGTCACTCTTTCGGGAATTAGGATACCATATTTGACCCCGGCATCACCGCATATAGTTTCTATTTCTTAGAAATTGGGGTATCTCATAAGTGTGGAACTTTCACGTACTTCAATGTTTACCCAAACATCTTGAAAGAAAGTCCGATGGAGATTTTCTCTTCCACTTGCTTCCCCAAGAACCAATGAATTCGGGGATCGAGTCAAGCTAGTGACTCGGTGAACAAAAACATTAGCAATCACATGGGTTTTCACCCATGTTTCTGACTTCTCTCTTCCTTCTAATAAAGTAACGAGAAGAAGGAAACCTCTTCTGCATCTTTTGTTTGGTTGTTGTTGTGTTTGTACTGGTAAATTTTCCCGATGCATGAAGGCTCTCGTGCTCATATTTTTGTCCTTACTCCACTCATACTTCATTGTTCAAAAATTCTGATATCCTTAACTAACGTTATCTTTTGGCATAATTAATAAACGGCCTTAGATACAACGTAGGATGACCCTCGCCTCTGAAACAATGAGGACAACGTTTAACTTTAGTCTGTGGGGTATCTTCGATTTGACTTGCACCTTTCATGTGCCGTTTACTCATGCAACTCCGTTTTTCTCAAAAAATCAAAAAAAAAAAAATTGGAAAAAATTCATCAAAAAAGTAGAAAAAATTGAAAAAATCTGAAAATTTTTGCAAAAATATAATAGTTTTGACAATTTGTCTGACATTCCGCTGGGTAGAGTAGGAATAGAAATTTTGACTTGACCGGGCATGTTGAGCCCTAGCTTGTCCCTTAACTTTTTAGGCTAAGCATCCGCGGATCTCATTACTTGAGATTTTAAATTTGCGGAGAACGAGGAATGATAGTAAAGTCATTAGTGTGATTAGATGCTAAACGTGAAATAGTTGGATTTCTTTAGAACTCATAACGGTTACTTGTAGTCCTTGCTCCCGCAAGATTGAAAAACCAAAAATAAAATAATTAGAATTACGCATTTTCAAAAGTTGTCTAAATTTCCGCTCACTTTACGTGATGGCATAAGCATTAAATGGGCCTTGGATCCTTTATTCTGAAATGCGTTTAGGTCTTGGAACTCCCCATTTTGTTGTATGCCACATGAGGTTCATAAATAACACTATCAATATGTAATAAATGCCAAAAATAATTGCGGTTCGACAAGCGGATCTTTGCATCCTTTGTTCTGAAAGTCGCTTAGGTCTAGGAGATTCACTGTGAACTCCGTATGTTTGAGGTATAAGTTATATATATAAATCCAAAAAAAAATGAAAAAAAGGAAAAAAAAAATGATGAAAAAAGTTGAAATATGAAAAAGTGAAAAATATAATAAATGTGGTGTGAGTGTGTGAGCCTTTTGAGTTAAAATTTAAACGATTTTTAAATCCGCCTAAATCTATCAGACTTTAAACTTATCGGAACAAAAATGAGAAATCATTTCTTTAACAAAGTCTAGATACAATAAGACTTGGGAGCAGGAATTACAATTAGCATTTATAATTAGTGTTAGCATCTTAATGACATTTTTGGCTATGATTTCGTTTTTACGCTTAGCTTGGGAACTCGTGAAAAATCAGGGACGATCAATTCTATCCGTATGGACACTTTTCTCTTAGCTGTGTTTCTTACTCTGTGGCCCTAAACGTTATTGAAAAATGATGAAAGTCAAACATCCCGTCACACAATAAAAAGTATATAAATAGTAGTGTGTGAAATAAAAAATGAAAAACGGAACGTTCTCAGGAATAAATGATTTTGTACTCTCTTTTTAACATTTTGCTACTTCTTCAATGTCAGTAAAAAGAGTTATGAAAATTATTTATCTTGTGGGGCGTGAATTGATCCCATTGCGTGAGGACACAACAATACCTTAGTCTGGTGGGATTTGGTGTGTGGTTATTCACACACCTTTTTCTGGCCAAATTAAGACCAAAACAGACACAAACTAACCATAATTTCCAAAGATATTGTACTTTTGTGTTTGTGATCGTGCACGAACGGGTATTTCAGAAATTTGCAAAACGTGTCACAAGCTAAAAAGGACAAAAACGAGCACGAGTTGGAAAACGTGTCAAAAGCCAAAGATGGGAAAGCAAATTACCACTTTTGAGCTCAGATTGTCAAAACACACCCTGAGGAATCACAAAATGCTAAGAATAGTCCTTGGAGCAAAAGTTTGCAAAATTGACAGAAATGGTCCCTCAAGTTTGGAAATTGGCAAAAATGGCTCCTGAGCATTGGATTTGGGTGAAAAGTCAACAATGGTCCTTGGGTATTCACAAGCTGTCAAAATTGATCCCTGGATGAAAAGTTTGAAGAATTTACAAGATTGGTCCTTCAAGTTTCAAGTTTGGCAGAAATTGTCCCTGGATGTGTAATTTTGTAAAATATTCAAATATGGTCCTTATATGTTTGAAGCTTGGCAAGATAAGCCCTCATGATAACTTTTGGAAAGTCACAAGTCCAACCCCTCAGTTTTCAAAATTTACAAAATTGGTCCTTGTGCTTTTCACTAATAAAGACCAAACGGACCCTTTTATTATTTCCACAAACCAAACACCAAATCCAATCCAAACAATAAACCCAACACACTCACCTGATCCAGTCCACCAAAACCAAAGCCGAATCCCCACCAGCCCACACCCTGTTTTATTAATAAAAACCACCCTAGGGTCAAACGGTCAAACCTCACCCCCTTTCCCTCCTTCCTCCCCCAAATTGACCCTGCAACTATGTCACCTCCACCGCCCATCCTACTAGCATTTTCATCATCACCCTCACCCCCTCTTGCACTAGAAACTACCCACAATTAATGCACCCCCTCCCTACTACAAGCAACAGAGCAATTGGTATCTAACCAATTTTCCAGCAAAAAATACGTGGAGGACTAGGATCAAGTTTACTCATCCAATGGTTCAGAATACTGGTGGGATATGTGCAGAGGACCTCCACAAACCTTAATTTGCAATATAAAAGGAGAAGGAAGCCAATGAGAAAGATATGTAGATTTTTTAGTTTAATGTAGTGTCGTCTTAATTAATTTTTCAAGTTCTAGTGTAATTTTCAGCTTTTAAAGATTGTGTTCAGTACTTTTAAGTGTAATTTCAGCTCTTTTCAATATCAATTTCAAGTTTCAATTTGCAATTCAGTTTTTAGCATTTTCTAGTTAAAATTCTCATTATAAGCTAAAAGTTGTTTAAAGCTTCTTTAGTGACTCAATAGCTCATATAAGATCCTATTATAGCTTATGTAAGATATTAGAAGTATTTAAAATCAGTTTAGACATAAAACTCAAAAATACAAAAAAATCAAGAAAAATAGTTGAAAAATAAAAAAATTCAGATAAAGAAGAAAGAAGATTGCTGGCGCACTGGAAATCCTGGATGGCAGTCGTTTAGAGTCTCAGGGGAGACATTAGGACAGGTTATTGGCTCTTGGTTCTTGGTTATAAGCTGCAAGGCATTTGTAAGCAAAATCTCATTTTTTTCTTATTACTGTAGCATTACTTATCCTTGCTTATTTCTGTGCTTTTGTGCTCATTTAGTGTATTCTAGTTATATTGTAGCTTAATATTAGGTACTTGTTCATTAAATCTCATTGTGCTCATAAATCCTTATTTAACTATCATTTTTAGCTTTCTATAAAATCCTAGGTGTTTGATGTCTAAGCTATTGTTTCTTTACTCAATATAGCTTATTATACCATTATAAGTCATTAGAAACCTGTTTCATAGTCTTAAATACTCATTTGTTTCAAAAAGCAAAAACCAGTGAAGCAAGTCATTTTTCATTTTACTCAAGTTCACTGCATAACCTTTGGTAAGGTTGGTTTTTGGTTTAAAATCATTTCTCATAGCTTATTTATTAGTCTTAGATAAGTGGTTAAGTTTGTCTCATCATTTCACTTTGAAAAACCAAAAATCAAGTTTCATATCAGGTTGTTTGGATCTGCTGTCACATCTGTGTTCCAGGGTGTTTGTGATAGTATTATTGTTCATTACATGTCTCATTAGGTTGCAGTAGGTCAATGGTAGCATAAAAATCAGGTCTCATTTAAGCAAAAGTCAAAATCATATTTAAACCTCTTTGATTTGTTCACTGTTAGGATTTAGGATTCAAGTAAGCATCAAATCAGTTCATAAGTTGTTAGTATAGCTTAATTTCATCTCCTTGTAGCTTAAATCAACTTATTCAGTCACTAGGACTTAATCAAAACTCATAAAAGTCAAATAGGATTATAAATTTAAAAGTCAACATTACAAGGTTTGGCAGAAATTCATTTTTTGCAAGAATTTTCATAGTCTCATTTTTCAAATTTAGCCTTTGAGCTTTTTAGTAGTTAAAGTTTGGTAGCTGAACTTGTTAAATCTTATTTTGTTTTATTTTTAGGATTTTTTGCAGTAGCTTATTGGTGTGCTTATTTAGGCCTGCAGGGCAAACATCTCCCCTGCACCAGGGTATTGGTCCCATTTTCATACGCTCACCCTGAGTTTGTTTGTGGACCCTAGCCCCCAACCTTTGGCTTTTTGAGAAGCTCAATAAGCTATTTCATCATACCAATGCTTATTTTGACCCTTAGAAGTCTTGCCCATAGCTTATTCTTGGCCTTAAGTCACCTTGACCATTCCTGCTGATTCATCAGCAGGAACCACACCCCAACTTCACAAGCCCCTCCTTGGCTTATTAGTGGACCCCAGAGCCTGTATCTTCGCTTATTGGAAAGCCCCCCCCCCCAACCCAGCTTATTAGATCTAGTTTCATTTTGGACCCTTGATCATTCCTGTGGGCCCCACATAGGCCTGCAGTTGGCCATTTTGGCATGTCCTAGTATCAGGCTTTGGATTGTGCTTATTTGAGCATCATGGCTTATTCAATGAGCTTATTCAGTTGTTTTAGCTTATTTTGTGTGCATCTCATTTGGTTATAGCTTATTTTGTCCTTGGTAGCTTGTTAGTAGCTTATATCACCTAAAAATCAAAGTTTTGGTTTAACAAGCCATCTGTTAAGCTCAATAGCTTGCACACAGCTTATTTTTAAGCTACAAAAAAGTTGTTTTCATAAAAGTCACTCATTTTCAGTGTTTAAATAGTTTGATAAAAAGAAAATCAAGAAAAACCAAATATAAAATAAGTGATACCTTCTATTTAAGCCATTTGGCTTATTTTTATGCTTTTTCAAAAAGCATTTTCCAATTTTATATTTTTCTTAAATTCTTGTAATATTAAAATAGTTGTGTAAAAAGTTTCATAATTTTCTGATTAGATTTAGTATTTTTAATAATTAATTCTAGTTTATTTAGTTTTAATTGAAAAATCAAAAATAAATTTCCTTTCTGTTTATTTATAAGCAGTAGTACCTTTTTATATTTTTCCTAGCTTTTCTAAATAATAAAGTATTTTTAGGAAAATTTTCATAATTTTTGTTGTTTACTTAGTATTTTTTATAATTAAATTAGTTTAAATAGTTTTTAATTAATAATTAAGTAATTAATATTTAAATTAGCTTATTTATAATTTTTATAAACTCTTAGGATTCCTGTAATGGTTAATTAGTTTTAGAAAAATAATCATAATTTTCTAAGTCATTTAAGTATTTTTCTTAATTTAAATTAGTTTAAATTAATTATTAAATAGTCTTTAATTAATATTAAATAGTAAAATAATCAAAAAATAATGTTCTTTTAAAAAAAAATTTAATATAAAGTTTGTAAAAAAGTCATTTTTACCCACTCTAGTTTATTTTTGCTTAAATCCACTTTTTCTGTACGCAGTTACGTTTTATTTTAAATTTGGTTTACGTTTTAGGTTTAATTACGAATCTGAATTCTTGTAATTGTTAATATTGTTATTTAGCTTAATCTTAATCATTTCCATTAGTGTAAATCAAATCCAAATCATTATCTGGTTACTTTCCCAATCACTGAATCCCTCAAACGTTTTCCAAAATACAATTTCAATCTCGTCAGGACATAACGACCCGGGAAAACACTGTGCTTACACCGGATCATAAATTGATCATTTTCTTCCACTCAGGTTTGACCTGTTGACCAAACTCACTTGGTTGATCTGTTAGTTAGTTAACAGTTGGTATCATAGAGATGATAATAATAATAATGCCCTGGTATGTAATTTGCCATTTACCTAGTTACTCAAATATAGTGCGTTTGCGGCATCTTAACTGACCACACAAACGGGATTCGTCAATCCCAATAGGCCTATTCACAATTTCGCGCTCACTCGCAAGTGATTAATTGTTCATGATATGAGGGACTTCTTTGGCAATAGTGGTACTTAGGCAATAATACATTCGGATAAGCATACAGTTCAAAGTACTTGTGTCCAAATTGTAAAATAGCATGCATATCCCCCAATGGGTTTATAAACAGTTTAAGAGTTAACGTGGGGCTATGAACTTACCGTAACAAAAGTGAATCTCGAGATCAAAGTAGAGTAGTGGGTAAACCGAGATGTCTTATGAGAAACCTAAAAGTAGTATGTTGCGTCTTAGGATTTCAAAATAGTAGTTTGTAATGCAACAAGTATCATATCATTATTATACTAATCATGCAATTGTACATAGCGGTTTTGAAGATTTATAAAGTGACAGAGACTAAAATTGACAAGTTGTGAAAATGTTACGAGTCCTAATTTATATGTTGTTCGCGGTTCGGGTTTTATGTTATTTTTATAGTCTAAATATTCTAATGCGTCGATATGTGATCAATTTGTCAAGAAGATAATTTATCGGGTCTATTCCCGAAAGTGGGGCCTACCACTTTGGGTTGTGCAAAATTTATCAAGTGTTTAATAAAATCATAGTTTACCAAATTTTATGTTTATAAAATAGTTACATCAATATTATTATTTTATAATTTTTAAGGATATTATAAAATATATTTGACTATTTTTAAGTAAATTTGATAAGTTATATAATTTTTGGGTTAAGTACGGGTCTTGATAAAATGTGAATATTCACTACAAAAAGTCTCGTTTCTCCTAAACCGTAAAGAGTTTTATTACAAATCTTATATTTCCAGAAAGACTTTTAAGTGTGCTAACTATATTTGTGGGCCCCATTGTTCTAAAAATCAAATAACTTAAGTGAGATTACCATTTCACCCTAATATGTCAAGTCTGATCGGGACAGCACCTAACAGTCCCACCATTTTTGTTATAACTTGAGTTCCGTAACTCTTTTTAACGCGGGGTTTTCGGATACATTCAAGTTAAAGTGTTACCTACATTTCAAAAAATGGACCGAGTTTCGAAAATGATTAGATCTATGAGCTTTTTACATTTAGACTCTGGTGTGTGTTTTCCGACAACTTTTGCCGTTTATTTTCTAATTAATTCATCGGATATCGTCTCACGACCAACCACCCGAAAAATCGAAGCTAAGAGATAGATCTACAAGCCTATATTTTTAGTTTAGACATAAAGTCCACTGATTTGTGCAATTAATTACAAAAATAGTCCCTTGTCATAAAGGTCTTTGCAAATCTAGTCCCAATGATAGTTTTAAGTATTATAGGCTATGTATAATGCATAAATTATTATAACAAATATATGAAAAATGAAATATACATAAAATGAAATGTACATCAGTAGTGAAATGGAAAATATTATGTGGTTTCTTGCAAGGATGAGATGAAAAACACAAGAAAATCAAGATCGAGAGCATTATGTCACATACTCATTCCTTCGAGCCCGTGTGGCGCCCTTACACCGATAAGGACCAGCCATCCGTCCCGCGTATAATAGAGGTTCACTGGTTTCGTCCTGCCTTGGACTCATCAGGGGAGTGGCCCCAACTCCCGACCAGTGTGGTGTCATATCGAGTCTCTACTCCTGGCACGTACTACACCCATAACGTTGGGGTACTCCAACAAGACCAATAGGATTAACCATGAACCCACGCATTAAGCAACGCTTCCAAGCTGAACCAGACCTTGAGAATTTAGCTCGTGACATTCTCCCAGCACCAATTCATGCACATCCTCGTGCATGGTCATCCGTCTCAACGAACGACTTCACTCGAATGATTTGGCTTTACTCCAGCTTCATGGTTTAAAGGGACATTCGACTTCAAACTCTTTTGTGTCCCAGCGTGCAGCGACTAAACTCCATAGTCCATTACCCCTTCTGGCTTCCATCGAATGCGACATTGTGAACTCCACACAACGTCATATTGACTCTTCAACATCCCAAGAGAACTCTCCCGCCACCTTTGTTTAGCCAACACTTTTAAGAACTTTTGGGAGAGCGACTTGAGCGATTCTTGTTTCGGTCCCTCCGTCCGACTTGGCTCTGATACCACTTCTCACGGACTCATTCCTTCGAGCCTGCGTGGCGCCCTTACACCGATAAGGACCAGCCATCTGTCCCGCGTATAATAGAGGTCCATTGGTTTCGTCTTGCCTTGGACTCATCAGGGGAGCGGCCCCAACTCCCGACCAGTGTGGTGCCATATCGAGTCTCTACTCGTGGCACATACTACACCCATAACGTTAGGGTACTCCAACAAGACCAACATGATTAACCAGGAACCCACGCATTAAGCAACGCTTCCAAGCAGAACCCGACCTTGAGAATTTGGCGCGTGACAATTAGATCTAAATCACCACAACCCAAGCTTCCAAACTAGTCACCAAGATCACCACCCTTTATGTTTCTTTTAACCTAAGATCTACTAGTAAAAATACTTCCAATAAACCCTTTTTTTTAACTTCCAAGAAACTCATGGAAAAAGATGAGATTAAAGTGTTGTTTATGGTGGAAAAGAACTTGGATCGTGTTAGGAAATAGTTAAGCTTCTGTATAAAGATTACAAGATCAATTAAAATATCAAATGGTGGATATGTTTAGGGGGCTGATTTGGTTTGTACAAGATGGGAGAAAGAACACATCTCAAATGGTGGAATTTTTATGTGGTACATATCTTTGTATTCGAAGAATGAATATTATAGAAACACATGCAATACTATGAGACATGTGTAGTTAATATGTATTAAAAGGATGACAACACATCTCAAATACCACATGGACGTGTGATGTGTGCTTACACATCCTTTTTAGACCCAAAATCAGACCAAAAAAACCAAATATGCCAAGAGAATGTATGTTTTTGTATTTGTGTATGTGCAGGTATGGATATGTGAAAAATGGACAAAAACAAAGCAAAATCGACAAAAACGAGCACGAGAATGGAAAAAGGTTAAAAGCCGGAGCCGGGGAAGCTTAGATCAAAGAAAGCTCAAAAAGTCAAAAGAAGTCCTCAGAGATTCAGAAAGTTTCAAGAATAGTCCCTGGTCAAAGTTTGAAAAGTTTGGCAACTTTAGTCCCTGTACTTTCACAAAATGACATAAATGGTCCCTTGATGAAATTATTGAAGAAAAGTCAAAGTCAAACCCCAAGAATTAAGAAATGTCAAGAAACAGCCCTTGGATCAACTTTGAAAAATGGCAGCCTTGGTCCCTGAAAATTTCAGAATTACACAATTGGTCCTTATATTATTTAAACCTAAAATCTAATCCTAATACTAATACCTTAAACCGGATCCATAACAAACCCATCCAATCCAACACTACTCCACCACAGCCCAGTCCAAACATCCAGCCCATCTCCCTTTAATACCACTTCCTTTACCCAATCCACCCAACATCCCATACCCGGTCAACCTTTATCCACGGTCAACACAAACAATAAAAACACCTTCCAGCCCCCCAAATTTACTTTTACCTAGAAATTAGTACTGTTCCACGAACCCTAAAAATACCATCCCATAAAATTACCTCGTATACCCCATAATTACCCAATAATTTAGGTTCTAGAAGCTGACAGCAAGGACAGAGAATGTCAGGAAGCATCCAGAGGCACACGTGGACCAATTAGAGCACACACGCAGGATCACCAATCATTGGCACATGATCCAAGGGAAGTTATTGATGGGAAGTATCCAGAAAATGATCAAACAGCTTAGAGAGGGCTTAAACAAACACAATCTCACCTAGATTGCTGACATGGATACCTAGAAGCTTCATACAAGCTCATTTCATACGGCTATATATACCATATCATATCATGTAATCTAGTATGTAGGTTTTATGTAATTTTTAGTTTATTTTACTGCTTTCTTGTAATCACTCTTATTATTGTACTCGGTTTTTTTAATTTAATAAAATTCTAGTTTATTTTCAACTCAGCTTATTGTCTTTAATTTCTAGTTAGTTTTGTTTAAAGTTTATTTACTGTCTTTTTAAATATTGATAATCATAGTTAGTTTATTAAAATTTGCTTTGCATTATTGTTTGTCTTATAATAAAAAAAACCAAAAAAATTAGAAAATTTAAAAAAAAAAAAAAAGAAAAAAAAAAAAAAAAAAGTAAAACCAAAAATAACTTTTCAATTTCAAAAGCTTCAATAAGCTCATCTTCTGTTTTGAAAGCTTATATAAGCTCACCAATAGCTTATTGTGAGTAATATTTAGGATTATAACTGTTCCATCTTTAAATTCTCAAAAAAGTCAAAAAAAGGTCAAACTGCTTATTCAAATAAGCAGTAGGGGTGATTTGACAGTACAATTAGAGTTTTGGAAGCTATTGGCATGTCTAAAGACAAGCAAGCACAGTGAACCCCCTCTGTTTGAGCTGAGGGGGAGTTACTTTGTAAGTTTCTCATTTAAATTTCTTTATACATTGCATAAATAGTAGTTGTAGTTTAGATCTGATTACTGTTGCTTATTTCTGTTTTAATTTAGTAGTTTAATCAGTATTTAGCTCTACTTTGGTAGTTTGTAGCTTATAATAGTAGTTTGCAATTACATTTGAGATTACTGTTTATAACTTTCCATCTATTGAATCTATGTTTTTAGTGGGTATTTGTGTTTGAAATCTGTGTTTCTGTATTGTTTTGAACTTGTTAGATCATTAGTAATACTGAATTGGTGGTTGGGATTGCTCTGAGAGTTAGTTGTTTAGAAATTTGATCATAACAGTTTCATAAGGAGTGTTTGGATTAAGTAGTTTCTGTGGGCTCTTGTTGTTTTTTGATTGCTTTTTCTGCATAACTAGGTTAATTTAGGCACAGATAACTTAGTTCAAGCAAAAAACACACAAGTTACATAGCAAAAGTCAAAGTTTACTTTAACTCTCATTGTTGTTGGCTTATGTGTGATTCAGCTCCTATCATCCTTGCATACTGTTGAATTTAGGTTGCATTTAGGATAATATAGTCACAAACTAGCTCAATACTTCATTTAGGCTAAGATTTGATCAGTAGAAATCACTTTAGTCAACTTAGGTTAGTATCTAAAAACTCAAATTGGATTTGAACTCAGAATTTTATCAGGTTTTTATGAGCATTTGTAGGATTCAATATTGATTGGAATTAAGTTTGGATTGCTGATTTGTGGAGTTCACCAGATTAAGAATCATAATCAATAAGAAAATCAGAATTTAGAATTCATTTGCTTATTTAAAATTTGATTCAAAGTTGTCTGTCTGTGCAAACTTTTGCCCTGCACCATCAGGTTTCATCCATTTTCCAGGGTAGATTGGAAGGAGTAATTGTGTAGTAGTGATTAGGTTTTTGGTGTTTTTAGTCTCTCAGCAAGTTCTTAAAGTTTTTGCCCCAAATAATTCACAAGTACCAGCTTATTTGGACTGCTTATTGGACCTGTCAAGTTAGAGCATTTTACCAAGTTACTGATTTCATTTTATAGTCCTGCTAAGTTGATTGGTTGCTTGTAAGTTGGAATTTGTGGATCATTTTAGTTGCTCATACCTTGTAGTTGCTTATTTCATTGAGCTTGAACCCATAGCTTATTCTGTTTGCTATCTGCTTTTTCATCTAGTGCTTATTCAACTGCTATTTTCTCTTTGGCTGTGTTTCTATGAATCATTTGGCCTTATCTCAGTTCATTTAAGCTTATTTGTGTATATTACACCTTTGGTCAAAGTTTCATAAAAATTGGTCAAGAGTGCTTATCAATAAGCACTCTCATTAAGCTGTTTTTAAGCTAATCAGCACTTTCTCAGCTTATTTTCAATTTTAAGATTTTTCCTAGGTTTAGTTTATTAGTTTAGAATTTCCATAAAAATTTCAGATTTTTCTGAGTTGTTTTGCTAT
Source organism: Artemisia argyi (assembly GCA_030686995.1). Classification (NCBI taxonomy): domain Eukaryota; kingdom Viridiplantae; phylum Streptophyta; class Magnoliopsida; order Asterales; family Asteraceae; genus Artemisia; species Artemisia argyi. The sequence goes on along the minus strand of CM060676.1, from coordinate 34,981,885 downwards.
TTTTCTTATTTTATTTTAGTTTTTAATCCATTGTTAATCACTTTTATTAAAGAAAAATCAAATAAAAATCAGAAAAAGCATAAAAAATTCCTAAAATATTTTAGAAAATATTTTTTAGATTTTAGATTTTTCAAAATTAATTTTTCAATTTCCTCATTTAATTTCACTTTTATTTGAATTTTTATCACTTTTTAATTAGTTAAAATAGTTTTTAATTCATTATAATTACAAAAAAAGCCAAAAAAAATATATATTCAGTTTTAAAAATAGTTTTTAGTTATTTTAGATTTTTAAATTTAAATTTGTATTTTTCTCACTTAATTTCCATTTTCTTTTAATTTTTATTAGTTAAAATAGTTTTTTCATAAAAATTAAATAAAAAGTCAAAAAAAAAAATATTTTTATTTTTCTAAAATTTTCTTTTATCATTGTTAGCTTAGAAAAATTATTTTCAAACCCGTAGGATTAGTCTAGCTTCAAATTCACTTTTTAATTCGCGCGTTTACGTTTAAGCTTACGGTTTTGATTCTACGTTACGTTTTAGGTTTGGTTATTTGTATTACTTGCTTAATTGGTTAATTGTGCTTCATTTTCATATTCATTAGTATAATTCTCATTAAAATCAATTTTTCCCACTTTCACGACACTTTTCACGAACCCGGAATTTGAAATTCCATTCACACCTTCATACGGACTACGATATCGGGATTTGTATTTCCTTCAAATCCTTTGGAGAAATATAAATACTCTATACTATATACTATATTTGATTTCAAACCAATCAACGTGGCAATGGTTGAGATAAGATAAGTTTATAACTTATCTTGTGTAGTATTAAGTTTATAAAGGGTAGTTTGATCCCGGTAATTACTAACGTTAAGCCCTTAAGTTATGAAACTTAAAACTGAGCAACGTAAAAATGTAAAGCTTATAAAAATATTAAAGCTTGACAACATAACTGTTAAGACCAAGATTCACGTTTTGGAGGTGGCGGTGGATGGAAATACATCATTGTTCTAGAGAGAGAAAGTAGAGAGAGAAAGGTGGAGAACTATGTGTTTTATTAATATGAAATGAAGTGAAGCTTACACACACTTTCCCACACCCCTCATGGAGAGTCATGAGGGGTATTTATAGGCTCATCACACTACATGTTTGCCTAATCTACATAAGTAGTCTCTAAGGACACAACATGCTACATATCTAGTCCATTTCACATGTGTGAAGTTATCTTTATAAAATAGCGAGGCTAACAATCTCCCTCCAAGATATCGTCACACGTGAATGGTTACAATGAGACCTATAAATACGTAAACAATGTAAATTACAACAATAGTAAACTATGTTGACGTTGTTGAAGCGCAGAGTCTCTGTAGTCTTGATACTGAGGTAGACTTGAAGTTCTCTCTTCTGATGATCTCGGCGTACTGACAACAAAGGTCTTTGTAGCTCTGAACTTCAAATGTAATGGTCTAATTAGGTTATTAATCCCTCCTAACTAGTGAGCCTTTATTCTTTTTCCTGCTCCCTCATGAACCGAATCGTAGTCCGTGTGAAGGATGAATGGAATTCCGAATTCCCGAATCGTGAAACGTGTCGTGAAAACGGTAAAAAGTGATTTGAACGAGATTATACTAATGAAATAGTAAATGAAACACAAATAACTAACTAAGCACTTAAATCAAATAAACAAACTTAAAACGTAACGTAGAAACGAAAACCGTAAACTTAAACGTAAAATAAACGTCAACGCGCGAAATAAAACGTGAATTTTAAGCTATGCTACTCCTACGGACTTGGAAATAATTTTGAAGAGTTAAAAATGATAAAAGAAAATTTTGAGAAAAAAAAATATTTTTTTGACTTTTTATTTATTTTTTATGAATTAAAAACTAATTATACTAATTAAAAATTAAAAGAAAATGTAAATAAAGGGAGAAAAATGAAAAATAAATTTTGAAAATTATAAAATAACTAAAAAGAAATTTTAAAACTAAAAACTAATTTTTTGGCTTTTTATATAATTTTTAGGAATTAAAAACTATTAAATCTAATTAAAAATTCAAAATAAATTCAAAATAAATGAGAAAAATGTAAAATAAATGTCTAAAATTCTAAAATAAATGAAAATAATTTTCTAATATTTTTTTGGATTTTTCTGGGGTTTTTCTGATTTTTTTGGAATTTTTGGTAATTAAAAAGTAATTAAAAATGAAAATAAAATAGAAAAAATAGCAAATGAGCTCAGAAAAATATGAAAATTTCAGGGAAAATCTAAAATAATATTCTAAATTTATGAAAAATTTAAAAACTTGAAAATAAGCTGTGGAATTGCTGAATGGTTTGAAAACTGCTTATTTGAAGTGCTTATTGATAAGCACTTCTACCAAAACTGACCCAAGACTTTGACCAATGATTCTTTGGACTTAAATAAGCATGATGGAACAATTTAGAAAGCAAATGAACTCAGAAGTACAGGTATGGGCACAAATGCAGTCAAATAAGCACTAGGCGAATAAGCCGAAAGCCAAACAGATTAAGCAAATAAGCAAAAGTCAATGGAAATAGCAACTAGAGGCTCAAAGTGACTTAAATGAACAATAAAACTCAGGTTGAGATCAGAAATAGGCACTTGCAGCCCTATATAAGAAAACAGATCTAAGGTTCAATTCGCTAAAATGACGGACCAAATAAGCAGTCCTAATGAGCTGATAAGAGTGAACTTTTGGGTGCAAAACTAAGCCTACACTACTGAGATACTAGAAAACCACAAAACTTTGAATTACAAACCAATTTGGACCCTTAAAATTCCCCTGGTTCAGCAGCTGTTGGACCAGAAGGGCTGCTGATTTGACTATATGATTGCTTACTTATGTTGACTTATTTCAATTTCAACAGATCAATTATGAGCCTACATGCAAGATTAAGTTTGGTTAAGGAGTGATTAACTCACAACTACCCTAGAACTAAAAATATGCAACATGATAGATTCATATTAACACATATGCCTGTGAAAATGGAATTCTAAGTGATATGTGACTTTGCTATGAACTGACTGATTTAATGTTCATCCTATCTAGACTAAGCCTTAAGCAAACTGCCTGTGCCAAAGGTTCACCATAAACCAACTAAACTCACAATGAATTACCTTGATCCAAACACCATATAGTATGACAGATATGAAAAATTAAACTAAGAGAATTGAACAATGGAACTCACTAGTAAACCTCAGCCAAACCAAACAACTCTGAACTAACAGATAACACTACAACTATGGAGATTTAAGCTTAAAATAATCAAACTAATATTCAAACTAGTTTACTTAATTGTAGTCTAGACTAAATGCATATCAAACAAAGAACACTCAGACTTATAAAAGCAGTTACTGAATTTAGGTAGTTACACTAAGATAGGAAGTTTAAAGCCTAGATTACACCACCTAATGATCAACACTTATGACTTAATTGGTATAAAAGCTAGATAAACAGTAAAGAGCAACAATTAACAACAAAATAAAACAGATGCAATATAACTAATAAGAGGCAGTGTAAACGCAAAATAACAAATAGGAATCAGCAAATGAAACCAACCCAAATTAGACTAAGCTAAGCTAATTTAAATGACTAATATGAAAACTGAAAACAACTACTCAACAGAGATTAACAATCAACACAGATAATCAAACACAAACTACTCAGCACAGTTCTAAGATATTTCGCAATAAATGAACAGAAGTAGAAACAGAATTTAAAACAAGGAAACTTACGTCCACCTCTCAGCCAAACAGAGAGGTGGATCCCACACAGCCTATCTTTAATAGGCTCCAATAAGCTCTGCTTCTTTCTGAACCTTCTCAGCTTATTTGAATAAGCTGGGATTTGACTTTCTTTGACTTGGACAATGGAAATCAGAGACAACCAAACGAATCTCACCACAATTATAAAATAAATGTATTAATATTGAAAACAGATTTATAAGTAGCTAAGATTTGGAAATTGATTTGCAAAGAGATTAACTAAAAATATGAATTATATTAGAATTTGAAATCTGAGTACAACTTTGAAAAGCAGAAATACAATAACTGAATTTTAAACTACAAACTAAACCTATTCCTACCCTAATCTAATCTCTAAATATAACACTAATCTAACAACTTCAAATGTGAGAGTGAGGGGTGAGTATATATAGCCTCTGAGGATGAAATGCCAGGTCACCAATCCGTGTCCTTGTGCTTTCTCTGAGTCCCTTTCATTCGTTAGATTGCCCTTGGTCCCCAAGTTTTGATATCCACCGTAGGATTGATTGATGTGATGTGATTGATCCTCAGTGTCTCTCTTCATTGGGCCACGTTCCATTCCCTCTTACATTCCCTGACTTTCTCTGACCCTTCTAGAACCCTTCAATCATAGGTAATTAATAGTAACGTGGGGTAATTAGAGGTGTACAGTAACTAGGGTTCTAAGCACAATGGATTTCTGGGTTGGGATATGAATTGGGGGGCGGTAACTTTGGGGTGTTTGTTTGTTTTATTAGTTGTGTGCGTTGACTGGTGGTAATAAAAGGGGAGAGTTGACCGAGTTAGTTTAGTGGGTGGATCGGGTAGTATAAGTTAGGGGGATTGGGCTTTTGCTTAACTTGGGCTTGTGGGATTGTTTTTGATGGGTTAAGGTATATTAACCAAAAAAAAAATGGATCCGGTTGTATAGTTTTTGGTTTTAGGATTAGTGATTAACAAAAATAACAAGGACCAATGTGTACAATCTAAACTTTGAGGGACCAAATCTGTCATTTTTTAGAGTGTGATCCAAGGGCCATTATTGTAAATCTTTGATTCATGAGGGACCAAGTTTGACTTTTCTTCTACTTCAAAGGACTAAAAGTGACATTCGTTGAAAGTAGAGGGACTAATCTTGCCAATTTCACCAAACTTTGATCAGGGACTGATTATGCAATTTTAAGGTTCTCTGAGGACTTCTATTGACAATTTGAGCTTTTCTCTGATCGTTTTGCTTCCCCGGCTTCGGCTTTTGACCTTTTTCCATTCTCGTGCTCGTTTTTGTCGGTTTTGCTGTGTTTTTGTTCATTTTTCTCATATCCGTACCTGCACATACACAAAAACATGCATTCTCTTGGCATTTTTTGTTAGTATTTTGTGTTTTTGGTCTGAAATAAGGCTTAAAAAGGATGAGTGAATAATACTCATCACAACTCTTCTTTCATCTCGCAGCGGATAAAGTAGATTCAAAAGTGTAGGAACATGGTTGTCGTTCGGGGAGCAACCGAGCAACACAACAATATAACTCACATAACATTGCATCTAAGTTGGTGATAAGCCCTTATGTACACACACTACTTCTCCATTCACGATGTTTAGCACAATTCTCTCGGTCAATCCAATCACTGAAGACGAAACACTGCTTCTTTTGGCATGTTCTTCTCCCTCCTGATGGTTGCGAGGTATCGGAATCATCATAATGTATTGTGCATGCCGTATAATCACCTTGTACTTGATGCAATTTAGAAGCCATAACAGCTTTTGAAGCATATTATGTGAGTATATGTCGCTAAGATATGACTCTCTTTTTCTACAATCTCATCTCTTCTCTTCAACCTATAAGCGACCTCTTCAAAATCCAACCAGCTAGTAAATGACCAATGACTAGAGAAACAACCCAATATAACCAATCTGAAAATGAAGAAAACATCCTTTAGATATGTGACTTAATCTTGTACGATGGTGTGACTAAGAACCTATACTGAGCACTACAACGTAAATCCTTTAAGCATAGGTAGATCCATATACTCAAACGTGCAAACAGTATATGAAATCTCTGCCTCTTGAACTATCCACAACTTCGTGCGACACTGAGTACTACAACGTAACTCCTTAAAGTGATAGCTATAACCCGTGAGTACTGATGCGTGGGAATTGCACCAGGCTTTACCTCTCGAGGGATCTCGAGAAGCTTACAACCCCCACCAGGCAGTGTACCTGATCGTTGTAGTATAGTATAGTGACAAGTACCGGGGGATTGATCATTCAACTTAGGAATAGTGTCGCTAGGATTAGAAAACCTAAGAACTAAGTCTGGAGGTGAGGGATGATTCTTTTTGTATTTTTATGTTTTATGAAAAGCAATTAAAAATCTTGGTTTTTGAAGGAGTTGGGCGGCATTAGTTGCTAGTCAACTAACCCAATAACTAAGATGCAATCAAAATAAAATACTAAAAATGAAAATAAACTAAATTATACTAGTGGTGTGAGCAATATATGGGAGAATTGTGTTTACTTAGGTTTCACTACTCCCTAGATATCTTTTACAGGTTAATTACTTGTTACAGTTGCGTGGATGACGGATTGTATTCCTTAATACCATTCATGGGGTGGCGTACTTACTTCCCCAATCCTATAAGCTCCTACTTCACTCCTATATCGAGCCGGCTAAGAAGCTCCTAACATGGGATCACTAGAATTCGCTCATGCATTAAATACAATCATAAAAACCTAGTACACATCGGTTCATGTTTCTTAAGACGTTCAAGCAAGTTACACAATGGAGATCTGCCAGTTTTCTTAAGCATAACATTGAAATCTTTCATCCAATACAACTATAAACAAGCAATCAACCTATAATCAACATCTAGGTTTCATTACATCTAAGCAAACACATGAAAGATCTAGCCTAGCATGTTGAAATCAAGACAAGCATAAGATATATTCAAACAACACATAGACATATTGATTGAATTGAAAGAGGACGTATCTTAATTGAACATGAAAGGTTTCAATGGATAAAAACCCTTGAAAATACTGTTACAAACGACCTAGGGTTTATTAGGTTCGACCCTAGTATTCTCCACACAAGTTCCTCCTTTAATGAATGAAAAATAGAAAAGTATATATAGATTTTGTGAGGTGACGGCGTCAAGAGTAAATGTCTGACGCCGTCATCTCGCCGCCAATAAACTCCTCGGACTGCCTAGATCTAGATTTGACGCCGTCACGTGTAGTCCATCTTCAGGCCGTCACCAATTTAACTCTTGATGCCTTCAGGTTTTCACTGGGTCGTCATGGATTTTACTCCTGACGCGGTCACAATTTCTTTCTTGACGCCGTCAGGTACTGTTCTCAGGATGGAAAATTAAGTTTTTGCCATTTTCTTCACTTTTATGCTCCAAAAACGTCCAAAATGCTTCCTTTTCCAGAATTCACTCCCAAAGTACCTAAAATCACAAAAGGAACGATTTAGGGCAATATTTGATCATAAGCACTTTAATAATACTTTGGTCCTTAGTCCTTTATTCTTTTACAGTCAACGGTTTATAAGCCGCTAAGATGTAAGAGCTTTATTATGACTTTGGATTTCTATCCGCTGCTTTTTTTATAGCTTTGGATTCCTCTGCCTTTTTATTTTGGCTTTGGACTATTATTATTGATATTCATAACTATATGCCAAACCCCAAGTCCTACGGCCTTTACTAAGATCACAACATCGGCTGCGAACTGGCAAGATGCAATAGTCTATTTCACCGTAACACTGGCAGTACCCCTATGTGTACCAAACCCCCATATGCAGAGATTTTGTTGGGAACGAGAAAAAACTAAGTATTGCCCAAACCGTATACCCTTAATTAATCCTAGACATCTATTATATATTGGTGACGTTGCTGATGGGAACAAGGAGGCCACAAGTACCTCTCGTGGGTTTTTTAAATCTCAGTAATGCGATCCGTGTATAGCACGAAACTTCTAAATAAACTCTATCATTCCTCGATCTCCGCAAATTTAAAATCCCAAATAATGAGATCCGCGGATGCTTAGCCATAATCTTTTGATTATTTTGGTTAAGGGAGACGAGCTAGGGCTCAACACGCCCGGTCAAGTCGGAACATTTATTTCTACTCTCACCGGTAGGAAAGTCGAAACAAGGTGTCAAAACTTATTATTCATATCATATATATATATATATATATATATATATATATATATATATATATATATATATATATATATATATATATATATATATATTTTTTTTTTTTTCATTTTTTCAATTTTTTTTTTTTTTTTTTTTTTTTTTTTTTTTTGAATTATAAAGTGGTGACAAAACTTAAAATTTTTGGTGGAAAACGGAGTTGCGTAAGTTAACAGCTCAGACGATGGTACAGGTCAAATCGAATCGAAGATTCACCCCCCCAGACTAAAGTGAAACATTGTCCTCAATGTTTTAAGGGTAAAGGTAATCCTATGTAAAATCTAAGGCCGTTTATTAAGTATGCCAAGAGATAAACGTTAGTCGATAAGATTTTGGATATGGTGAATTTCTGAAAGAGCAGCGAAGGATGAGACTCGAGTGGAGAGAACGACAAACCACGAGCACGAGAGTCCTCAAACTTCGGGGAAATTCCTGAACATTCATAAACAACAACCACGAAAACACGAGTTTGGAAAGGGTCGCCCCCCTCACGTCACGTTATTAGAAAATAGAAAATATAGAAAATGAAATGGATAAGCATGGGGTGCCTCCCACGAAGCGCTTGTTTTTGTTCACCGAGTCACATGAGCTTGACTCGATCCCCGAATTAAGTCGTCCTTGGGGAGAGCAGAAAGAACGGACAACCGGCATGTAAAACGGAGATGCCGGGGTCAAAAACGGTATCCTCACTCCCGGTGGAGTGGAAAAGTGAAGAAATGAGGGGATAAGAAAAGAATGGATAAAACACCCAGATGATAAAAGCATAGTCAAGTTCAGAATCATGGGTGGGTTGGGTGGGTAAAATATCAAGCACAGGATTATCATAATCAGAAATCTCGTCCACCACTCCAAAAATAACTTCATTCGTATCTGATTCCAAAACTACATCCGGCGGTTTCGCAGGTGGACGAGAAGAAGGTAAATCGGAAAGATTATTTCTTTGAACGTCATTCTCGTCATTCTCAATACCCGGTGGTATCGAGTTATCCGCAGCAAGAAATCGATCAACATCCTCTAAAAGAGGATCACGTGACGGATTATCGGAAATAAGCACAAAATCAATATCAAAATCAAAACGCTCATAATCCGGAAGAGAGAAAGCATGAATAGTGGGATTGCCACTATTCGTCTCTTCAAATCGAAAAATTTCAAGCTCGGGTAAGAAATCACTATCCATAACGGGGATAGAAGAAAAAGTCGGAGGATCATTCAATGCCTCAATCTTAGAAATGAGAAGATAAACTTTGGATAATTTGTCACGAAGAGCTTCATTTTGAATTTCCGCGTCATCATCTTCATCATTATCATCGATATCTCCACAAGAATCCTCATCACTCGTAGTATACTCATTGTGAGAGTCGGAATAACTTTCAACTTCATCAAAATCTTCATTACTCATCGGAGGGAGAGAAGTTAACGGTTCTTCATTCAATAATTCCTCAATTAAACGGATATCTTCCTCAGGATCAAAATTAGAGTCGTCAACCATCGTCGGATTAGAATTAGCAAGACAAGCTTCAATTTCGTCTAAAACGACATCACTCCTCTCAACCGGTGTGAAAGAAGGATAAGAAGTATCAGAAACAATTTCAGAATCACCATTAGAAATTTCCCCGGACTCACTTGGGATTGGGACGAGGTTCTCAACACTAGACTTATTGAATTCGTCCGATTCCGTTGCCGGAATAGCGTTTAGATGCTCGTCCCCCATTTTTAGAGAGTCATCGGGTACTACGGAAGAAACAACGGACGTTTTGTTAGGATTAAGAACGATTGTAATCGTGGAATCATCGTCGTCGTCGTACATACAACACTCACAAAATTTAGATTTTCGTTCTTCGGCAAGAAGTTCTTCCATCGATTTCACTTGAGGCTCGGAAGTATGCGTATAACGATTAGCCACCAATTCTTTTAACTTCTCGATCATTGATTTAATTTCACAAATATTATTAGTAAAATCGGAATTTTGTGGGGGTTGGTTAAAACCATGAAAATCATAACATGCATTCGGCTCATAAAAATTTTCAAACGATCCCCCACAATTTTCAAAATTTGACAAACTTTGGAACGAATTATCATTGTAATTTGGTACTTGCTCATAAAAGTTTTGAAAAGGATGATTGAAATCATTTTGAGGATGATTATCAAAACTCGTATCACAAGCGTAAGACGTTTCAGCATTCGGGGCGTAACATATACAATTCGCGTATCCACATTGATCACAAAAACATTGCCCACATGGTAATCCTTCGTCGGACGGATTTCCACAATTAAAGCAAGTGAACGGAGACGGCGGTGGTGTTGGATAGCAATCGGGAATATTTTGAAAATTTGTGTTTCGAACATACTCGGGAGTATTACAAAACAAACAAACTCCATCGTGAATATTATTACCACATTGTTCGCACGTACACCAAACACATGAACCTTCAAAGAACGGTTCACCACATTTAAAACACATCGGATCCATAAGTGAGAAAGTGAAAGAATTATCGGTTTAGAGGGTTAAATAAGAAGAATCAAATGATAAGAGGATAAGAAGATTATTTTTGGTTTTTAATTATCATACAATCAAATAAAAGGAAAATCTTTTTGTATTTTTAATTTTTGGAAAACAAAATTCGAAAACTTAAAACTTTTATTTTCTTTTGTTTTTCAAACGTTACGTTAATTGTAAACCGTTTCCCTTAATCTACTCGCGACGGAACGGGAGAGAAGAATGGATCTCTCTTCAGCTTGCAATTTAATGTCAAAGCTTCCGTATTTTCCGCTTATTCGGTCGTAGAATTAAAGTAATCCGATTAGCAACTAATTTCACGCGATCTTATATTGATAAGCTTATTTGGTTTACAACGCTCTTCCTTTCGGTCGAGACGAGGCTGTAACTTTATTATTTTTTTGGTGTTTTTGAAAACACTTTAGGAAAAGTGTTTTTGATTTTTCAATTTTTTTTTTTTTTTTTTTTTGGTTTTTATAGAAAATATATACAAGGAAGGTTTTCAAAACACAATTTCGAAAAACGAAAACGAAAAATTCACTTCAACCTTCCCCGGCAGCGGCGCCATTATTTTGATGTTATCTTTTTGTGGTATAGGTTTTTAAACCGAAGAAATGCTTAGGAAAGTATTTCCCCGGGTCGTAGTCCGTGTGAAGGATGAATGGAATTCCGAATTCCCGAATCGTGAAACGTGTCGTGAAAACGGTAAAAAGTGATTTGAACGAGATTATACTAATGAAATAGTAAATGAAACACAAATAACTAACTAAGCACTTAAATCAAATAAACAAACTTAAAACGTAACGTAGAAACGAAAACCGTAAACTTAAACGTAAAATAAACGTCAACGCGCGAAATAAAACGTGAATTTTAAGCTATGCTACTCCTACGGACTTGGAAATAATTTTGAAGAGTTAAAAATGATAAAAGAAAATTTTGAGAAAAAAAAAATATATTTTTTTGACTTTTTATTTATTTTTTATTAATTAAAAACTAATTATACTAATTAAAAATTAAAAGAAAATGTAAATAAAGGGAGAAAAATGAAAAATAAATTTTGAAAATTATAAAATAACTAAAAAGAAATTTTAAAACTAAAAACTAATTTTTTGGCTTTTTATATAATTTTTAGGAATTAAAAACTATTAAATCTAATTAAAAATTCAAAATAAATTCAAAATAAATGAGAAAAATGTAAAATAAATGTCTAAAATTCTAAAATAAATGAAAATAATTTTCTAATATTTTTTTGGATTTTTCTGGGGTTTTTCTGATTTTTTTGGAATTTTTGATAGTTAAAAAGTAATTAAAATTGATTAAAAATGAAAATAAAATAGGAAAAATAGCAAATGAGCTCAGAAAAATATGAAAATTTCAGGGAAAATCTAAAATAATATTCTAAATTTATGAAAAATTTAAAAACTTGAAAATAAGCTGTGGAATTGCTGAATGGTTTGAAAACTGCTTATTTGAAGTGCTTATTGATAAGCACTTCTACCAAAACTGACCCAAGACTTTGACCAATGATTCTTTGGACTTAAATAAGCAAGATGGAACAATTTAGAAAGCAAATGAACTCAGAAGTACAGGTATGGGCACAAATGCAGTCAAATAAGCACTAGGCGAATAAGCCGAAAGCCAAACAGATTAAGCAAATAAGCAAAAGTCAATGGAAATAGCAACTAGAGGCTCAAAGTGACTTAAATGAACAATAAAACTCAGGTTGAGATCAGAAATAGGCACTTGCAGCCCTATATAAGAAAACAGATCTAAGGTTCAATTCGCTAAAATGACGGACCAAATAAGCAGTCCTAATGAGCTGATAAGAGTGAACTTTTGGGTGCAAAACTAAGCCTACACTACTGAGATACTAGAAAACCACAAAACTTTGAATTACAAACCAATTTGGACCCTTAAAATTCCCCTGGTTCAGCAGCTGTTGGACCAGAAGGGCTGCTGATTTGACTATATGATTGCTTACTTATGTTGACTTATTTCAATTTCAACAGATCAATTATGAGCCTACATGCAAGATTAAGTTTGGTTAAGGAGTGATTAACTCACAACTACCCTAGAACTAAAAATATGCAACATGATAGATTCATATTAACACATATGCCTGTGAAAATGGAATTCTAAGTGATATGTGACTTTGCTATGAACTGACTGATTTAATGTTCATCCTATCTAGACTAAGCCTTAAGCAAACTGCCTGTGCCAAAGGTTCACCATAAACCAACTAAACTCACAATGAATTACCTTGATCCAAACACCATATAGTATGACAGATATGAAAAATTAAACTAAGAGAATTGAACAATGGAACTCACTAGTAAACCTCAGCCAAACCAAACAACTCTGAACTAACAGATAACACTACAACTATGGAGATTTAAGCTTAAAATAATCAAACTAATATTCAAACTAGTTTACTTAATTGTAGTCTAGACTAAATGCATATCAAACAAAGAACACTCAGACTTATAAAAGCAGTTACTGAATTTAGGTAGTTACACTAAGATAGGAAGTTTAAAGCCTAGATTACACCACCTAATGATCAACACTTATGACTTAATTGGTATAAAAGCTAGATAAACAGTAAAGAGCAACAATTAACAACAAAATAAAACAGATGCAATATAACTAATAAGAGGCAGTGTAAACGCAAAATAACAAATAGGAATCAGCAAATGAAACCAACCCAAATTAGACTAAGCTAAGCTAATTTAAATGACTAATATGAAAACTGAAAACAACTACTCAACAGAGATTAACAATCAACACAGATAATCAAACACAAACTACTCAGCACAGTTCTAAGATATTTCGCAATAAATGAACAGAAGTAGAAACAGAATTTAAAACAAGGAAACTTACGTCCACCTCTCAGCCAAACAGAGAGGTGGATCCCACACAGCCTATCTTTAATAGGCTCCAATAAGCTCTGCTTCTTTCTGAACCTTCTCAGCTTATTTGAATAAGCTGGGATTTGACTTTCTTTGACTTGGACAATGGAAATCAAAGACAACCAAACGAATCTCACCACAATTATAAAATAAATGTATTAATATTGAAAACAGATTTATAAGTAGCTAAGATTTGGAAACTGATTTGCAAAGAGATTAACTAAAAATATGAATTATATTAGAATTTGAAATCTGAGTACAACTTTGAAAAGCAGAAATACAATAACTGAATTTTAAACTACAAACTAAACCTATTCCTACCCTAATCTAATCTCTAAATATAACACTAATCTAACAACTTCAAATGTGAGAGTGAGGGGTGAGTATATATAGCCTCTGAGGATGAAATGCCAGGTCACCAATCCGTGTCCTTGTGCTTTCTCTGAGTCCCTTTCATTCGTTAGATTGCCCTTGGTCCCCAAGTTTTGATATCCACTGTAGGATTGATTGATGTGATGTGATTGATCCTCAGTGTCTCTCTTCATTGGGCCACGTGCCATTCCCTCTTACATTCCCTGACTTTCTCTGACCCTTCTAGAACCCTTCAATCATAGGTAATTAATAGTAACGTGGGGTAATTAGAGGTGTACAGTAACTAGGGTTCTAAGCACAGTGGATTTCTGGGTTGGGATATGAATTGGGGGGCGGTAACTTTGGGGTGTTTGTTTGTTTTATTAGTTGTGTGCGTTGACCGGTGGTAATAAAAAGGGAGAGTTGACCGAGTTAGTTTAGTGGGTGGATCGGGTAGTATAAGTTAGGGGGATTGGGCTTTTGCTTAACTTGGGCTTGTGGGATTGTTTTTGATGGGTTAAGGTATATTAACCAAAAAAAAAAATGGATCCGGTTGTATAGTTTTTGGTTTTAGGATTAGTGATTAACAAAAATAACAAGGACCAATGTGTACAATCTAAACTTTGAGGGACCAAATCTGTCATTTTTTAGAGTGTGATCCAAGGGCCATTATTGTAAATCTTTGATTCATGAGGGACCAAGTTTGACTTTTCTTCTACTTCAAAGGACTAAAAGTGACATTCGTTGAAAGTAGAGGGACTAATCTTGCCAATTTCACCAAACTTTGATCAGGGAATGATTATGCAATTTTAAGGTTCTCTGAGGACTTCTATTGACAATTTGAGCTTTTCTCTGATCGTTTTGCTTCCCCGGCTTCGGCTTTTGACCTTTTTCCATTCTCGTGCTCGTTTTTGTCGGTTTTGCTGTGTTTTTGTTCATTTTTCTCATATCCGTACCTGCACATACACAAATACAAAAACATGCATTCTCTTGGCATTTTTGGTTAGTATTTTGTGTTTTTGGTCTGAAATAAGGCTTAAAAAGGATGAGTGAATAATACTCATCACAACTCTTCTTTCATCTCGCAGCGGATAAAGTAGATTCAAAAGTGTAGGAACATGGTTGTCGTTCGGGGAGCAACCGAGCAACACAACAATATAACTCACATAACATTGCATCCAAGTTGGTGATAAGCCCTTATGTACACACACTACTTCTCCATTCACGATGTTTAGCACAATTCTCTCGGTCAATCCAATCACTGAAGACGAAACACTGCTTCTTTTGGCATGTTCTTCTCCCTCCTGATGGTTGCGAGGTATCGGAATCATCATAATGTATTGTGCATGCCGTATAATCACCTTGTACTTGATGCAATTTAGAAGCCATAACAGCTTTTGAAGCATATTATGTGAGTATATGTCGCTAAGATATGACTCTCTTTTTCTACAATCTCATCTCTTCTCTTCAACCTATAAGCGACCTCTTCAAAATCCAACCAGCTAGTAAATGACCAATGACTAGAGAAACAACCCAATATAACCAATCTGAAAATGAAGAAAACATCCTTTAGATATGTGACTTAATCTTGTACGATGGTGTGACTAAGAACCTATACTGAGCACTACAACGTAAATCCTTTAAGCATAGGTAGATCCATATACTCAAACGTGCAAACAGTATATGAAATCTCTGCCTCTTGAACTATCCACAACTTCGTGCGACACTGAGTACTACAACGTAACTCCTTAAAGTGATAGCTATAACCCGTGAGTACTGATGCGTGGGAATTGCACCAGGCTTTACCTCTCGAGGGATCTCGAGAAGCTTACAACCCCCACCAGGCAGTGTACCTGATCGTTGTAGTATAGTATAGTGACAAGTACCGGGGGATTGATCATTCAACTTAGGAATAGTGTCGCTAGGATTAGAAAACCTAAGAACTAAGTCTGGAGGTGAGGGATGATTCTTTTTGTATTTTTATGTTTTATGAAAAGCAATTAAAAATCTTGGTTTTTGAAGGAGTTGGGCGGCATTAGTTGCTAGTCAACTAACCCAATAACTAAGATGCAATCAAAATAAAATACTAAAAATGAAAATAAACTAAATTATACTAGTGGTGTGAGCAATATATGGGAGAATTGTGTTTACTTAGGTTTCACTACTCCCTAGATATCTTTTACAGGTTAATTACTTGTTACAGTTGCGTGGATGACGGATTGTATTCCTTAATACCATTCATGGGGTGGCGTACTTACTTCCCCAATCCTATAAGCTCCTACTTCACTCCTATGTCGAGCCGGCTAAGAAGCTCCTAACGTGGGATCACTAGAATTCGCTCATGCATTAAATACAATCATAAAAACCTAGTACACATCGGTTCATGTTTCTTAAGACGTTCAAGCAAGTTACACAATGGAGATCTGCCAGTTTTCTTAAGCATAACATTGAATTCTTTCATCCAATACAACTATAAACAAGCAATCAACCTATAATCAACATCTAGGTTTCATTACATCTAAGCAAACACATGAAAGATCTAGCCTAGCATGTTGAAATCAAGACAAGCATAAGATATATTCAAACAACACATAGACATATTGATTGAATTGAAAGAGGATGTATCTTAATTGAACATGAAAGGTTTCAATGGATAAAAACCCTTGAAAATACTGTTACAAACGACCTAGGGTTTATTAGGTTCGACCCTAGTATTCTCCACACAAGTTCCTCCTTTAATGAATGAAAAATAGAAAAGTATATATAGATTTTGTGAGGTGACGGCGTCAAGAGTAAATGTCTGACGCCGTCATCTCGCCGCCAATAAACTCCTCGGACTGCCTAGATCTAGATTTGACGCCGTCACGTGTAGTCCATCTTCAGGCCGTCACCAATTTAACTCTTGACGCCTTCAGGTTTTCACTGGGTCGTCATGGATTTTACTCCTGACGCGGTCACAATTTCTTTCTTGACGCCGTCAGGTACTGTTCTCAGGATGGAAAATTAAGTTTTTGCCATTTTCTTCACTTTTATGCTCCAAAAACGTCCAAAATGCTTCCTTTTCCAGAATTCACTTCCAAAGTACCTAAAATCACAAAAGGAACGATTTAGGGCAATATTTGATCAAATAAATTCAATTACATGCTTAAATGTCCCCCTAAAAACGGTTCATTTTTCGCCTCATCATATACCCTTACACTTGAGATTTGCTTGTCCTCAAGCAAATGCGCTTTTATTCTAGTCAAAATACAAGTTAGGGGTCATTTAACACTAATATAAAAGTAATTACAACAAATAATCGTTCCACTAAAGACCAAAGACAAGCACGGAGGTCATATACTAGCACCTCACAAATAGTGTTTAGATACTCACATCTCTCGGGTGTAATAAAGTAATATCACAATATGGAAATGGAAAACATCTCTCACTACCTGTCATAGCAAAATAGATTACCATAGGCTTGGGAAAGGATCAAACCTCCACCACATGGCGTAAGCACCTAGGATAAACTATCAAAGAGGTCTTTTAAAGGGTTGTAACGTTAGGTGTAGGGATATGGAATACACGGTTTTGTTGGATATAGGCAGTCTTTACTGGTGGTGAGTTAATCATCTTGGTCAATTACATGTATAATGTGGTGTTGCTAAGCCAAGACTAGACTCGACTTAAGCTAATAAATGAAAATAACAAAAAACATAAAATGAACATAGAATGAAACGGGATGGTAGTCCATATGTTTTTTTCTCTTTTCTTTTTCTTTATTTTTTTCTTCTTCTTGACTTTTCGATTTTTTTTTTTTTTTTTTTTTTTTTTTTTGCATACACTCTTACCCTAACATCCAAAATAATACATTATAGGGAATGAAAATTCCCCTTACACTTGAATTTTTACATACTTTACAATAAACTAATCTAATGACTCGAATTAAGATAATCAAAACACTTTGAGTACTTTTAAGATTAACGCACATATGGGGGTAATATATGATGTTCTTCCCCATTACTCCATAACATAAGTACTTTACCCATGAGTCCCAATCGTCCCAAAACAATATGTACAAGGATATGACTCGACTTATCAACCATGTAATCAATTAGACAATTAACTAAGGGTTTAACAAATAACAATAATGCACTAAAGATGAGTGCATACACGGAAGGCTAAGGCGATTTGGGTGTACATTTAAGTGGGGTGTAATAAATTCTTCCTTTAAGTAAGATGCTTAAAGTTAGAAACGAGAAGATAGGCTCGGAGGGGTGTACTAGGGGTTTCGTGTACTAAAAATGAGTACAACGCTAAAGGTGTGGGAAAAAGTAGTTGACTTAACTAGCCAAGTAATATGACTTAAATGGTCAAGTAATTATGATACGGGTTTAACACAAGGGTGATCATAATGCCTCTTATCATGTAGTAAATCCTACTACATGAATGTAGTCTCACTAGCTGTCTCGGGATGCATCACTAACGCAAGTTCTAGAATCTAAATGCTACCGGTACACTCATAAGCACTAATAATAAATGCTTTTCCTATCAAATCTAAAGGCGAACCTCACATATTTGGGTGGAAAATTTTTTTGAATGGTACGGTTTTGTGCTAGTCATACAATCTCCTATCCATGAGACGCTTGCTATGGCTAAAGTTTCACTCCTAAATGTTGTAAAAAAATTTAAATTTGGCTCTAAAATTACACTAACAAGTATTTTTCATAGTTTTATTACACATCTACTATTAAACAAACAAACTCAAGTGAAAGTGTATTTGTAAGGTATCATCATTTTACCCTCCCCTTACACTTAGGATGAACATTGTCCCCAATGTTCAAGTAAAGAATGTAAAAGTGAAATAAGTAAAAAGAATGAAATCAAATACTCCCCTGATTCGCTCGGTATGGATAATAAGGTGGCCAGGTTAGATTTTCCTCCAAGAAAATGAACAATCAAAGCTTCCCTTCCAGAATATAAATCATCTTCTTGTCATACATAACCTGTAAAACCTGAGAAAACAGACAAGGCAACCTCGCGTAAAATCGACGGCAATCTATATATGCTAATAAAGCCTAAAAAGCAAAGTAAGATATAATGCTTCTGGAATGATGTTTGCAGATTTCCTGGAGATTATAAAACTAAAGATTCAACAAAAACTTTAAGACTCCGTTAGAAAAACAAAACTAGTAAAATTTCCAGAATTTTACACGTGACGCCGTCAGGTGTTACTTCCTGACGCCGTCAGAAGTGACCTGCAGAAATTCTTATGTTAAGTTTTTGGAAAATTTCTAGAAAAACTTTGTCCTACTTCCTGGAAAATTCTGCAAAACATCATTATGACTCGATACAAGCATTTGACTCTAATAAATACGAATATACATGTTCACTTAATATTGTGGAGATTCATGATCAAGTTTGTTTCTTGAAAACATATTTGGGGTTTCCCCTTACACTTATCTTTTGCGAAATACCTTTGGATGAAGTTAAGACTAAGCCAAACAACAAAATAAAGTATTTTCACTATTTTAGTTTGAAACATGATCTACCAACAATAAAAATAAAGCATGCATACGGAAGCAAATAACAATCAAACAAAAATAAAAATCACACAAAACATGGGTTGCCTCCCAAGAAGCGCTTTTCTTTATTTACGAGTCTTGTAGCTAGACTCAAGGACATGGGTTACTATGTGACCTCATCATTGGTTTCACTCTCTGATTGTAAATGTTCTTTATAGAAACCAATCACCTTTTTCTCAATCGCTCCTATAATCCTATGGGCAAATTCCTTATCGACTTTATACTTCGGTCCTAGAGTCAAGCAGTCTTTGTAGAAGAGACTCTTCTTTTCCCATACATAATCCATGCCCTTTTTCTTATTATCTTCATTGATGTCCTCAAAAGCACCAATGTTATCCATGTCAGATCGGGGCACAAAACGAAGTTCTT
Source organism: Artemisia argyi (assembly GCA_030686995.1). Taxonomy (NCBI): domain Eukaryota; kingdom Viridiplantae; phylum Streptophyta; class Magnoliopsida; order Asterales; family Asteraceae; genus Artemisia; species Artemisia argyi. The sequence continues at coordinate 34,962,222 of CM060676.1, read as the reverse complement.
TCATTCTATTAGGCATCCTATAAGTGATTCTATCGGTGTCACTCGCAAATCGGATTGTCCCTTATATCTCATCATATTCTAACTTGGACTCTTCAACAAACGGTTTACCAAACATGACATTGGATAGGCGATAGTCAATAACATTAGCAAGATCTTCAACAACCATAAAGTCAGTGAGATTAGTAAAATTCCCAACAAAGACATATAGGCCTTTAATTCTCCCGACAAAGTTACAAACTCCACCGGGGTATTTGGGATCTCTTCTAGGCCTAAGTATTGTTTTCACTATATCATTATAAATACTTGAGGACATAATGTTGATTGGGGATTTAAAGTCAATGTAAGCATTGTCAACATGTCTATACCCAATCATACATGGTATCTTAGCATTCTTAGGATCGCCTCTCTTTATCTTAGGTTCGATTCTAGTAAAAGGAGGTCGAGGGTTATCAATAAGATTATTATAGTACGCAATATCCTCCTTAGTGGGGTATAGATTAAAATAATCATCTAGCTTTGGATCAATCTCCCCTTCTTCAAGTTCCTCAACCACATTCTCAAAGTCGTTAGGTCCTAGGTCCTTATTTTAATACAAGGCGGTCGCTAGGTCACTAAACGCATGGTCGAGCTCAACCTTAATCAACCTATTAAGCTCCCTAAGTTCCCTAATCTCACTCTCAATTTGTTCACGTAAAAAAGCCACTTCTCTAGGGGAAAAGGGTGGATTCGCGTTTTCCATAATGGTCAACGGAATAGTCAATGAATTTAATTTACTAACAAAGGCACGAAGAAAAAGATAGACTAAAGAAAACCTAAAAATAAAAATAAAATCTTACTAGAAAGGAATCTAGCAAGTAGACCTAATTAAAAGAGATCCTAACCTAGATAATAACTATTCCTCGGGCTGCGGCGCCAAAAACTTGATGCGTGGGAATTGCACCAGGCTTTACCTCTTGAGGGATCTCGAGAAGCTTACAACCCCCACCAGGCAGTGTACCTGATCGTTGTAGTATAGTATAGTGACAAGTACCGGGGGATTGATCGTTCAACTTAGGAATAGTATCGCTAGGATTAGAAAACCTAAGAACTAGGTCTAGAGGTGAGGGATGATTCTTTTTGTATTTTTATGTTTTATGAAAAGCAATTAAAAATCTCAGTTTTTGAAGGAGTTGGGCGGAATTAGTTCCTAGTCAACTAACCCAATAACTAAGATGCAATCAAAATAAAATACTAAAAATGAAAATAAACTAAATTATACTAGTGGTGTGAGCAATATATGGGAGAATTGTGTTTACTTAGGTTTCACTACTCACTAGATATCTTTTACAGGTTAATTACTTGTTACAGTTGCGTGGATGACGGATTGTATTCCTTGATACCATTCATGGGGTGGCGTACTTACTTCCCCAATCCTATAAGCTCCTACTTCACTCCTATGTCGAGCCGGCTAAGAAGCTCCTAACATGGGATCACTAGAATTCGTTCATGCATTAAATACAATCATAAAAACCTAGTACACATCGGTTCATGTTTCTTAAGACGTTCAAGCAAGTTACACAATGGAGATCTGCCAGTTTTCTTAAGCCTAACATTGAAATCATTCATCCAATACAACTATAAACAAGCAATCAACCTATAATCAACATCTAGGTTTCATTACATCTAAGCAAACACATGAAAGATCTAGCCTAGCATGTTTAAATCAAGACAAGCATAAGATATATTCAAACAACACATAGACATATTGATTGAATTGAAAGAGAACTTATCTTAATTGAACATGAAAGATTTCAATGGGTAAAAACCCTTGAAAATATTGTTACAAATGACCTAGGGTTTATTAGGGTCGACCCAAGTATTCTCCACACAAGTTCCTCCATTAATGAATGAAAAATAGAAAAGTATATATAGTTTTTGTGAGGTGACGGCGTCAAGAGAATGTCTGACGCCATCATCTCGCCGCCAATAAACTCCTCGGACTGCCTAGATCTAGATTTGACGTCGTCACGTGTAGTCCATCTTCAGGCCGTCACCAATTTAACTCTTGATGCCCTTCTCTTGACGCCTTCAGGTTTTCACTGGGTCGTCATGGATTTTACTCCTGACGCCCTCACAATTTCCTTATTGACGCCGTCAGGTACTGTTCTCAGCATGGAAAATTAAGTCTTTGTCGTTTTCCTCACTTTTATGCTTCAAAAACGTCCAAAATGCTTCCTTTTCCAGAATTCACTCCCAAAGTACCTAAAATCACAAAAAGAATGATTTAGGGCAATATTTGATCAAATAAATTCAATTATAGGCTTAAATGACCCCCTAAAAACGGTTCATTTTTCGCCTCATCAAGTACTACAATGTGACTCCTTACATCGGGTATAACTAGATAATCCAAGTCTTAATCACTATCTCTACCAGTGTTTGCCCAAACAAGTATCTCCGAAATTCATGCATCCATCCACCCCTAGACTTTGAGATAAATAAGTACACATGCCCTTGAAATGAACTTTAAACCTAGATAAGCAATATCGTACAAAAACTTCGTAGTAACAAAAATCTGATACTAGCTGATGAGGCGAAAAATGAACCACTTTTAGGGGGTCTTTTAAGCCCGGAATTGAATTTATTTGATCAAATATTACCCTAAATCGTTCCTTTTGGGAGTGAAATCTGGAAAAGGAAGCAATTCGGATGTTTTTGGAGCATAAAAGTGAAGAAAATGCCAAAGACTTAATTTTCCATGCTGGAAACAGTGTATGACGGCGTCAAGAAGACATTCCTGACGGCGTCAAGAGTAAAATCCATGACGACCCAGTACAAACATGAAGGCGTCACAAGTAGAGCGTCAAGAGTTAATTGTGTGACGGCCTGCAAAAGGGGACTACATGACGGCGTCAGATCCAGATCTAGGCAGTCCGAGGAACTATTTGGCGGCGAGATGACGGCGTCAAACATTTGTTCTTGACGCTGTCACCCTATAAAATCTATATATAGTTTTCTAATTTTCATTCATTAAGAGGAACTTTTGTGGAGAAACCCTAGGGCCGAACCTTGTACGAATTTTACAGCTTTTCAAGGGTTTTCAACCCTTGAATCCTTACATGTGTTATTGAGATAAGTCTTCTCTTAATTCAATCAATATGTCTATGTGTTGGTTGTCTATATCTTGTGCTTGTCTTGATTTCAACATGCTAGGCTAGATCAATCTTGTGTTTGCTTAGATCTAATGAAACCTAGATGTTAATTATGTGTTGATTACTTGTTTATGGTTGTATTGGATGAATGATTTCAATGTTAGGCTTAAGAAAACTGGCAGATCTCCATTGTGTAACATGCTTGAACGTCTTAGGAAACATGAACCGATGTGTACTAGGTTTTATTGGTTGTATTTAATGCATGAGTAAATTCTAATGATCCCATGTTAGGAGCTTCTAGCAGGCTCGACATAGGAGTGAAGTAGGCACTCATAGGATTGGGGAAGTAAGTACACCACCCCATGAATGGTATTAAGGAATACAATCTGTCATCCACGCAACTATAACAAGTAATTAACATGTAAAAGATATCTAGGGAGTAGTGAAATCTGAGTAAACACATTTCTCCCACATATTGCTCACAACCTTAGTTTAATATAGTTTATTTTCAATTTTAGTATTTTATTTTGATTGCATCTTAGTATTGGGTTAGTTGACTAGCAACTAATTCCGCCCAAATCCTTCAAACCCGAGATTTTAATTTGCTTTTCTAAAAAATATAAAAATACAAAAAGAATCATCCCTCACCTCTAGATCTAATATTTAGGTTTTCTAATCCTAGCGACACTATTCCTAGCTGAACGATCAATCCCCCGGTACTTGTCATTATACTATACTACATCGATCAGGTACACTGCCTGGTGGGGGTTGTAAGCTTCTCCAGATCCCTCGAGAGGTAAAGCCTGGTGCGATTCCCACGCATCAAGTTTTTGGCGCCGTTGTCGGGGAATAGTTATTGTTTAGGTTAGAATCTCTTTTTATTAGGTCTACTTGCTAGATTCCTTTCTAATAAGATGTTATTTTTATTTTTAGGTTCTCTTTAGTCTATGTTATTTCTTTGTGTTTTTGTTCGTAACTTTTCACCACCCGACATCATGGACGATGGGAACATCTTTGAACCCGTCATCCCACCACAACAAAACCCACCACTAGAACCTCTTAGGCCCCGAACCTTAGGAGAATATTCCCGACCTAGCCACCAAGGCTATCGAAACACCATTGAGCTCACCGGAGCCAATATGACCCCCTTGCGATCCGACACCATCCGGTTGGTGCAAAGCGGATGTGCATTCCATGGACTTCGTTCCGAAGATCCAAATCAACCATCTCAAGGACTTCCTTAAAATCGTAGATTCCATAGACCTAGATGTTGCAACTAGAGAGACAACCCGATTACGCCTATTCCAATTCTCTCTACGTGATCAAGCTAGTCAATGGCTTGAGCGTTTACCCGCCGGATCCATCACCACATGGGATGATCTCTGTTAGGAATTATACTAACAGTTACCATGGCCAGTGAAGATGTTACAACTGCAGAAGATTGTACTTGCAGTGGAAACTCATTACCACTGCAAGAACAAATATTACCACTGCTTACTTTATAACTGTTAGAGAAACGCGCTTAGATAAACATAGAAAAGATCTTGTGTATATCTTATTCTATTAGCATTATACTTATCTTGTAGAAGAGGACTCCTTGCTGTATAAAAGGAGATCCTAGGTTATAGTTAGAATATATCTTTCTAATACGTTTTTCCTAGAGCTTCAAGGTGTAACCCTAGTGATATCATAGATCACTCGTATTATTATCATTAATAATATTGGAGCTATTTGTTTGTTACATACATTGTTCTTCCATACATATAATTGTTTCATTCACAATCAATCTTCTAAGTATCATTAAGTAGATTCCGCATACTTAGTGGTATCACTCAAAGTATCAGTATTAACACAAGTTAAAGGTGTTCACGATCCAACAAGTGGTATCAGAGCAAGGCTTTAATATTTTGATTTAGAAGACCCTATGGCAAACTCAAAAGAAACAATGGAGACAGAAACAAGCCAATCAAACATTGCTGCTAAGCTTCCTAAGCTTAAGATAAATGATTTTGAGATGTGGAGGCTTATGATAGAACAATTCTTTATGGTTCAAGACTACACATTATGGGAGATCATTATGTGTGGAAATTCATTCAAACCTGGTACAACTGTAGAGCAGGTTGGTGACAAGACAGTAACAAAAGTTAACACTGGTCCTGTCACTAATGAAGAAAGAAGTCAACTGAAGAATGATTTGAAGGCTAGAGGTTTGTTATTGATGGCTCTACCCAGAGAACAAGTTCTGGCTTTTAGCAAATACAAGTCTGCAAAGACTCTTTTTGATGAGATCTGTGAAGTGTTTGGTGGTAATGATTCCACCAAGAAGACTCAAAAGACTTTATTGAAGCAGACTTATGAAAACTTTGGTTCAACAAGTAATGAATCTCTTGATAGCATATTCACAAGGCTACAAAAGATTGTTACTCAACTCACTGCTTTTGGAATTGAGGTAGAAAAGGAAGATCTCAATCTTAAATTCCTAAGAAGCCTACCTTCTGAGTTTGACACCAATGTTGCTGTTTGGGAAGATAAGCCAGATCTAGAGATCATGAAGCTTAATGATGTGTACAATAACTTCAAAGTTATTGAACAAAGATTAAAGAAAGCTGGCAAATTAAGAACAAGTTCTGCAAGTGTAGTACTCATATCATCATCAATTAATGATAGTTCAGTTGAAGAAAGTGATAGTGATGATGACAGTGGTAACATGATTGTTTCCACTGGTAATGGAAGTGTTTCCACTAAGAGCTCAAAGAAACAGGTTGCAGGACTAAGTGATGCTACTTTCTATGCCTTTATATCAAGCCATGTGGGTGGTTCAATTCTCAATCATGAGGATTTGGATCAAATTGATGAAGATGATATGGAGGAGATGGACATCAAATGGCAGGTGGCATTACTAAGCTTAAGATCAAAGAAGTTCTGGAAGAAGACTGGGAGAAAGATACATATAAGTGGCAATGAGACTATAGGTTTTGACAAAAAGAAGGTGGAGTGCTATAATTGTCACAAGATGGGGCACTTTGCAAGAGAATGTAGAAAACCAAGGAAATCTGATAACAAGTCAACTTGGTATAAGAAGGATAAGAACAAAGAACCTACAACAGAAGAGCCAAAGGTGCTATTGGCTATTGATGGAGTGAGCTTTGATTGGAGCTTTATGACTCAGGATGGAGAAGATGATTCAGAATCTGCAATGCTTGCTACTGAGCATGCACTCATGGCTTTCTCTGACACTGAGGTACATACTGATAATGCTTGTTCAAAAAACTGTAAGGCCTTAAAAGAGTTAGAGATCTCTAAAACACAATATGATGAACTGATGCTAGATTTACATCATACTAATTATAATTTAGCAAATCATAAAAGAGGTCTAGGTGTTTTAGAAAAACAGATAGAACATTATAGGGCAAATGAATCTAAGTTCAGTGATGACATTGCTGTTTTAAAAAGAGACTTAGATTTTTATGTTGAAGTGAATAAAGCTCTTAGGGAAGAGATTGAAAAAGTTAAGAAGGCTAGTGAGAACATTCAGATAACTAATCAAACACTAGACCACCAATCTAAGAGCATTAGCAAAATTTGGGAAGCCCAAGTTGTGAGCAAAGCTAAATCAGATCTTGGATACAAATCTGTTCCACCACCTCTAAGAGGTGTTCCATCACCTCCTGGCATTGACCTAACTCACACAGGTTTAGAAGAGTTTCAGGATCCACCTATGACCTATGGACCAAATTTTGTTAAACCAGTTGAAACTGAAAAGGTTCAGGTTGAGGTTGAGACTTTTGATAGTGCTAGTGACTCATCTCTTAAAGATGAATGTTTGAATGTTGAGTCTAAATCTAGTGTTCCTGAAAATGTTAAAGTAGAGGAAAGAAAAAGTATTCCTGAAGTAGTCAAAGAGAATCCTAGGACACAGTCGAATTACACTAGGCCTACTACTAGATATGCAGAGATGTACAGGGATAGGTCTAAATCTCCTAGAGGGAACATGAGAAGTTGGAATCATGTTAAAACTAGGCAGTTTGGTAGTGATTTTGTGTTCAACAATAAGGCCTGTCATATTTGTGGTAGCTTTGATCACCTTTCCTATACTTGTAACTACCACATGGGAAGAAGGGAAGTTTTTGGGAATACAAGGGTGAATGGACATATTGCTAACAACTTTACTCACCCAAACCCCCTAAGCAAGATGGTTCCCAGGTCTGTTTTGCTTACCACTGGCATTAAACCTATTTCCACTGCTAAACCAGCAGTTGCCACTGCCGGTAGTAAAAACAGAGTTTATCCTAAGTCCCCTGTCACTACTTTTGTTAAATCTTATCAAACAGGGAAAAAGACTTATTTTGAAAAGAATGATCACAAGAATCACATGTGGAGACCCAAATTTACTAATCCAGCAGTTTCCACTGCTAGGCCTGCAGTTACCACTGCAAGACCAAATGTTTCCACTGGTGTCTATGTGAATAAGAAAAGGGTAAACATGGGTAATGCTGTTAAGGCCTCAGCTCGTTGGGAATGGAAACCAAAAAGAACAACAACCTCAAACACTCCCAATGGTGTATCAATGACCTTTGATAGATATAATTATATTGATACACGAGGCAGATCCAAGTCATTTGTGGCTTGGGTCCCCAAAAGAAACTAATTTCTTTATGTTGAGTGAAGGAACAGTCAAAGGCTACTAATGATTATGAATGACTTGATTATACTTTCTGAGTTTTACAGTGACTCACTAATATGTTTGCAAGTTGTTTGGTATATGTCTGTTCTGCAAATGTTAAGAGATTGCAAGTAGTATGGTAAAGTCACCAAGAGTTGTAGCCAAGGGAATGTGGTCAAATAAGCTAAACATAGTTTCTACTGCAAAGATAATAATGCTGAAGGTCTTACAAAATTGATTAATCAAAGAAGATCTTTTCATTCATTCAAAGACACTAGTTAAAGCTTACATTCAAAGTTCCAACTGAATTACAAAGACCATTCCTAAACATTTGGCTAATTGAGTACTACAAGCTTCTATCAATTATTACATAATACTTGAGGCTATGACAAGTACAATGAAGAAGCTGAAGATGAAAATGGAAAAAGAAGAGAAGAAAGACTGTGAAGATGCTCAAGTACCAAAGTCAAGAAAATACTCAAGAACTTTGTTCCTTGGCAACATTCCTCAGTCATCTACTTCTACTTCTCCTTTCCCTTACGTATGATCTGAGCCTTCTTGCTCTATCCAATATGTTCTTGATGCAGAAGACCAGGCTCTGGAGCAGGAAGATCCAACACCAAATTTGATGATGTTGGGAGAGATGGATCTCTCTTACTTGATCTTGGTAGGGATCTCTCTGGTGTAGAAGGAGGAAGAAAGGTTGGTTCTTCATTTTCTTCTTCTGAAGATTCTTCATCAGAGGTACAGATGAAGGGAGAGACAAGTTCTTTCTCAGCTGGATTAGGAACATGGCTTGGTTCACCTTTCTTATGTACATTCCATTGTTTTTCTTGCACATCCCATCGTTTCTCCATTTCTCTCTCATAGTCAGAATCTTCAAGCCCCCATGGATATGGTGGTACATCTTCTTCTGATGTTAGAGAAGAAGAGTGTTGATCAGAGGTTTCAGGATTTGATGACATGGTTTTGGAAGAGAATTGGGTTGATTGGGAAATTAAGGGTTGAAAGATTATTTGGGGTAAATTGGTGACTGAGATGTGGTGTTTGGAGGTGATTAAATAAGCCAAGGTTAGGTGTTATGCTAATTAATGAAGTATCTTCATTCCTATCTGTTTTGGTAGTTTGGAGGAGTAATTATGGAAGATATCGGGTTGACTTTGGCGCAATAAATGTATAAATAGTAACTTGGTTAAAAAGTTACTTGGGTTAACTAATATTGGTTAAGTTTGGTCTTTCAGATGTTTAATGTGAATGGAGTTATAAGATGTGTAACTTAAGACACATATCAAATGGTTATTGATTCACCATGTCTAATCCACATAAGAATCAACTAGTCCTGAGCAAACGGCTACAGGTAAAGACACATCAAATCCGTTCATGGTTGATAGTTTACCAAAAACTAGGTTATCAACTCACCATACATCTTTGTGATCAAGAGTTGGCTAGTCCATAGCAAACGGCTCATGGTAGTTAAGAGCAGCTAATTTTAAATGTTTTACTTATCACTGCTCTTTGAAAATTCTGCTGATGTTTACCACTGCAGGTTCACAGTTACCACTGACAGTGTAAATTTTTTTTTATATGTGTAGATGCAGGACATGATAATATCATTCAGAGCTCTACCATGGCAACACTTCATGTGTCTGATTCTAAGGGATTGGATACAGGTTGTGAAATCCCTAGCCAAATTAAAACATATGGGTGGTTCAGAAGTACTATCTAGTTTAACTAGGTACGAAATTGAATCTTTGTCTAAAGATGCACCTCTCCCAGAAGGTAATACATCTGGAAGTGCTGAAGGCAGTATGTTACAAAAGGAATTGATGGAACTGTGTACCAAATTCTCATAACAGGTGGATACAAATGGAATTGATGGAAGTTCTTCTGAATTTTATCTGATTATGTTGATTTTGGTGGTGATTCTCCCAAACAGGGGAGGAGAAAAATGATGATCAGATTCAGGGGAGGATTGCTCTCAGCATGTCAATGTTGAAATCAAAGTTAAGAGTTTATGCATATAATGAAAAGATTAGAGCTTTGATTCAGAAGATTCAAGATCAATATGCAAGAGCTGATAAAGTGTTGAGAAAAACAAGATAAGTGTTTGGAAGAATTCCCATATCCTCAGGTTTATTGTATACTTGAAGAAACTTGTTGATTTACCTATAAATCATAAGTTTAGGGGAGGATTATTGGGAATTATACTAACAGTTACCACGGCTAGTGAAGATGTTACAACTGTAGAAGATTGTACTTGCAGTGGAAACTCATTACCACTGCAAGAACAAATATTACCACTGCTTACTTGATAACTGTTAGAGAAACGCGCTTAGATAAACATAGAAAAGATCTTGTGTATATCTTATTCTATTAGCATTATACTTATCTTGTAGAAGAGGACTCCTTGCTGTATAAAAGGAGATCCTAGGTTATAGTTAGAATATATCTTTCTAATACGTTTTTCCTAGAGCTTCAAGGTGTAACCCTAGTGATATCATAGATCACTCGTATTATTATTATAAATAATATTGGAGCTATTTGTTTGTTACATACATTGTTCTTCCATACATATAATTGTTTCATTCACAATCAATCTTCTAAGTATCATTAAGTAGATTCCGCATACTTAGTGGTATCACTCAAAGTATCAGTATTAACACAAGTTAAAGGTGTTCACGATCCAACAATCTCACCACTCGTTTCTTTGCTCAATTTTTCCCACCGGGGAGAACTACCAAGCTTAGAAATGACATCTTGATGTTCCAACAACGTCAAAATGAAACTCTCTATGAAGCATGGACTCGATTTAAGGAGTTACTCTAAAAAGTCCCTCATCATGGCATAGATCTTTGGCTTCAAGTCCAAATCTTCTATGACCATATCGATCTCTCCACATGGCGAGCCATTGACCAATCGGCCGGTGGTAAGCTACGTGATCTAAGTGCGGAACAATCATGGGAACTCATAGAAGATCTTGCTCTCTATGACAACGAAATTTGGAATGATCCCCGTGATTAGAACAAAACGGTCAAGGCAATATCTTTGCCTTCGAATAACTCTAGCACTCCCGACCGTAGGATCATGGAACTTGAGGACCAAGTCAAGTTTCTCATGAAATATTACGAAGCTCCTAAGCCTTCAAGCCAAGTGAACAAAATCACTACTTCATGCGAATTATGTAGTGGTCCCCATGACACTCGTGATTGTGTGGAACTCCCCGGAACAGCTTTTGCGAACTATGCATCCTCGTGTACCGACGAAGAGGGAGATAAGTGGTACACTTTCAAACCCGAGCCAAACCCTTATGGTGATTCCTACAACCCCTCTTGGAAAAATCACCCAAACCTTAGGTGGAAACAAAATTAAGCCAATTCTTCTAATCCGCCTAATCGTTACCAACCAAACGGTCCACCCTCCAACCGTAGTTTCAACAACAATCCTTCTAACAACTATGGTAGTACCAACAATCTTGAAGGGTTGATGTCTAAGTTCATGGCATCTCAAGAAGCTCGCATAGCTAGGTTTGAAACCGAATTCAACCAACAATAAACGGAGATGACCAACAAGATAGACAACTTGTTGAAAGCCCTCAACAACCAAGCGTTAATCACACCTAGGAAGGACACTAGGGACACCAATAACGGAATCCAAATTAAGGACCCCTCATCATCCAAACATGTCCACTTTGTCAATGTTGTCACCATTAAGCCAATAGATAAGGAGATAGAAGAAAGTGACAAGGATGAAGTTGGAGTAGAAACCGAGACTAGGGATGATAGTAGGGAAGTTGAGGTTAACAAGTGAGAGGAGTTAGGGGAAGTACAAACTATAGAAAAGCACTTTGATAAGTTGCCCACCAAGGAAGAATGGGAATACCATAAGGATTTATTCGATAGTCCCGAGAGACCATATATCCTTGGTACACTCCTTATCAAAATGGGAGACCCCTCTAACATTAACATACCATGCAACATCGGGCATATGCATATATGGAAAGCTTATATCGATCCTAGATCTCCTATAAACATCATGACTAGGACTTATTACAATTGGGTGATGAAGAAACAACTTGATTTTAGGATGATGCCCAATAAGAATTTGATAAGTAATTTTGTGGGAAAAGTGAAGGGATTACATGTGATTATAGGTAATTTCACTTATGAGATCGATTTTATGATAGTGGAAGACACTCGTCAGGTGATAGATGATTACCTAAGCCAAATAATATTCGAAAAACCATTCGTTGAGGCCACGAGGATGAGTTATGATCTGACTTTAGGGATAGTTAGGTTCAAGGATGAGAATGATGAGATTGCCTACCAAATGCCCTACAAAATTCAGCAATACCGCCTTCTCTCATAGAAAAGTAACACAAGCAAGCGGCTTATTATAGGAATGATGAGGATAGACGTAGAGGAGTAGAGTATGTGAAGAATAGGATGCTTGGTTTCTTCAAAGAATGTTTGCAACTAGGTCCGGAGTAAAAAACTGGTTTAGAAGACGACCTAGAGAGTGAAACCAACGATGAGGTCACGTAGTAACCCATGACCTTGAGTCTAGCTACAAGACTCATAAATAAAGAAAAACGCTTCTTGGGAGGCAACCCATGCTTTGTGTGATTTTATTTTGTTTCTTTGTTATTTGCTTTCGTATGCATGCTTTATTTTTATTGTTGGTAGATCATGTTTCTAAACTAAATAGTGGAAATACTTTACTTTGTTGTTTTGGCTTGGTCTTAACATCACTCAAAGGTATTTTTGCAAAAGATAAGTGTAAGGGGAAACCCCAAATATGTTTTTAAGAAACAAACCGATCATGATTCTCCACAATATTAAATGAACATGTATATTCGTATTTGTTAGAGTCAAATGCTTGTATCGAGTCATAATGAAGTTTTGCAGGATTTTCCAGGAAGTAGGACCAAGTTTTTCCAGAAATTTTCTGGAAACTTAACATAAGAATTTCTGCAGGTCACTTCTGACGGCGTCATGAGTTTACTCTTGACAGCATCACGTGTAAAAATCTGGAAATTTTACCAGTTTTGTTTTTCTAACGGAGTTTTAAAGTTTTTGTTGAATTATTAGTTTTATAATCTCCAGGAAATCTGCAAACTTCATTCCACAAGCATTATATCTTATTTTGTTTTCTAGGATTTAGTAACTTATGTAGATTGCCGCCAATTTTATGCGAGGTTGCCTTGTCTGTTTTCTCAGGATTTACAGGTTATGTATGACAAGAAGGTGATTTATTTTCTGGAAGGGAAGCTTTGATTGTTCATTTTCTTGGAGGAATATCTAACCTGGCCACCTTATTATCCATACCAAGCGAATCAGGGAAGTATTTGATTTCATTCTTTTTACTTATTTCACTTTTACATTCTTTACTTGAACATTGGGGACAATGTTCATCTTAAGTGTAAGGGGAGGGTAAAATGATGATACCTTACAAATACACTTTCGCTTGAGTTTGTTTGTTTGATAGTAGATGTGTAATAAAACTATGAGAAATACTTGTTAGTGCAATTTTAGTGCCAAATTTAAAATTTTTTACAACATTTAGGAGTGAAACTTTAGCCATAGCAAGCGTCTCATGGATAGGAGATTGTATGACTAGCACATAACCGTACCATTCAGAAAAATTTTCCACCCAAATATGTGAGGTTCGCCTTTAGATTTGATAGGAAAAGCATTTACTATTACTGCTTATGAGTGTACCGGTAGCATTTAGATTCTAGAACTTGCGTTAGTGATGCATCCCGAGACCGCTAGTGAGACTACATTCGTGTAGTAGGATTTACTACATGATAAGAGGCATTAGGATCACCCTTGTGTTAAACCCGTATCATAATTACTTGACCATTTAAGTCATATTACTTGGCTAGTAAAGTCAACTAATTTTTCCCACACCTTAGCGTTGTACTCATTTTTAGTACACGAAACCCCTAGTACACCCCTCCGAGCCTATCTTTTCGTTTCTAACTTTAAGCATTTTACTTAAAGGAAGAATTTGTTACACCCCACTTAAATGTACACCCAAATCGCCTTAGCCTTCCGTGTATGCACTCATCTTTAGTGCATTATTGTTATTTGTTAAACCCTAAGTTAATTATTTAATTGATTACATGGTTGCTAAGTCGAGTAATATCCTTGTACATATTGTTTTGGAACAATTGGGGCTCATGGGTAAAGTACTTATTTTATGGAGTAATGGGGAAGAACATCATTTATTACCCCCATATGTGCGTTAATCTTAAAAGTACTCCAAGTGTTTTGATTTTCTTAATTCGAGTCATTAGATTAATTTATTGTAAAGTATATAAAAATTCAAGTGTAAGGGGAATTTCCATTCCCTATGATGTATTATTTTAGATGGTAGGGTAAGAGTGTATGCAAAAAGAAAAAGAAAAAAAATATATATATATATATATATATATATATATATTTATATATATATATATATATAGAAAAAGAAAAGAGAAAAAACATACGGACTACCATCCCTTTTCATTTTATGTTCATTTTATGTTTTTGTTATTTTTCACTTATTAGCTTAAGTCGAGTCTAGTCTTGGCTTAGCGACGCCATATTGTACATGTAATTAACCAAGATTGTTAACTCGCCACCAGTAAAGACTGCCTATATCCAACAAAACCGTGTATTTCATATCCCTACACCTAACGTTACAACCCTTTAAAAGACCTCTTTGATAGTTTATCCTAGGTGCTTACACCATGTGGCGGAGGTTTGATCCTTTCCCAAGCCTATGGTAATCTATTTTGCTATGACAGGTAGTGAGAGATATCTTCCGTTTCCATATTGTAATTTATACTTTATTACACCCGAGAGATGTGAGTATCTAAACACTATTTGTGAGGTGCTAGCATATGACCTCCGTGCTTGTCTTTGGTCTTTAGTGGAACGATTATTTGTTGTAATTACGTTTATATTAGTGTTAAATGACCCCTAACTTGTATTTTGATTAGAATAAAAGCGCATTTCCTTGAGGACAAGCAAATCTCAAGTGTAAGGGTATATGATGAGGTGAAAAATGTACCACTTTTAGGGGGTCATTTAAGCCCGGAATTGAATTTATTTGATCAAATATTACCATAAATCATTCCTTTTGTGATTTTAGGTACTTTGGGAGTGAAATCTGGAAAAGGAAGCAATTCAGACGTTTTTGGAGCATAAAAGTGAAGAAAACGCCAAAGACTTAATTTTCCATGCTGGAAACAGTGTATGACTGCGTCAAGAAGACATTCCTGATGGCGTCAAGAGTAAAATCCATGACGACCAGTACAAACATGAGGGCGTCACAAGTAGAGCGTCAAGAGTTAATTGTGTGACGGCCTGCAAAAGGGGACTACATGACAGCGTCAGATCCAGATCAAGACAGTCCGAGGAACTATTTGGCGGCGAGATGACGGTGTCAGACATTTGTTCTTGACGCCGTCATCCTCTAAAATCTATATATAGTTTTCTAATTTTCATTCATTAAGAGGAACTTGTGTGGAGAAACCCTAGGGCCGAACCTTGTACGAATTTTACAGCTTTTCAAGGGTTTTCAACCCTTGAATCCTTACATGTGTTATTGAGATAAGTCTTCTCTTAATTCAATCAATATGTCTATGTGTTGGTTGTCTATGTGCTTGTCTTGATTTCAACATGCTAGTCTAGATCTATCTTGTGTTTTCTTAGATCTAATGAAACCTAGATGTTAATTATGTGTTGATTACTTGTTTATGGTTGTATTGGATGAATGATTTCAATGTTAGGCTTAAGAAAACTGGCAGATCTCCATTGTGTAACATGCTTGAACGTCTTAGGAAATATGAACCGATGTGTACTAGGTTTTATTGGTTGTATTTAATGCATGAGTAAATTTTAATGATCCCATGTTAGGAGCTTCTAGCAGGCTTGACATAGGAGTGAAGTAGGCACTCATAGGATTGGGGAAGTAAGTACGCCACCCCATGAATGGTATTAAGGAATACAATCCGTCATCCACGCAACTATAACAAGTAATTAACATGTAAAAGATATCTAGGGAGTAGTGAAATCTAAGTAAACACATTTCTCCCACATATTGCTCATAATTTTAGTTTAATATAGTTTATTTTCAATTTTAGTATTTTATTTTGATTGCATCTTAGTATTGGGTTAGTTGACTAGCAACTAATTCCGCCCAGATCCTTCAAACTCGAGATTTTAATTTGCTTTTCTAAAAAATATAAAAATACAAAAAGAATCATCCCTCACCTCTATATCTAATCTTTAGGTTTTCTAATCCTAGCGACACTATTCCTAGCTGAACGATCAATCCCCCGGTACTTGTCATTATACTATACTACATCGATCAGGTACACTGCCTGGTGGGGGTTGTAAGCTTCTCCAGATCCCTCGAGAGGTAAAGCCTGGTGCGATTCCCACGCATCACTAGCCGTTGTCATTTGATTGTGATTATTGATCATGATCTTTTAAGCAATACGTGGTGTGTTTTTGGTGAAGTATGAAATTCTATCTCGTTGATCTTAGTGATTTCGTATTTTCCCTCCAAAAATAGAATTGGAAAATTTTCTCGCCCATAATTTGGAAATCACTATGAAATGCAATGCAAAGGTTACCAGAAAAAATTGAGTTTTAAAAATTTTTACGCCAAATTTTACCGAAAAAATTTGTATTTTGGCCTAAAAATTTGAATTTCGGGCCAAAATTTTCAACGTTATACCAAACTTTGAATTTCGCGTAAAAATTGAACGTTTAGTCTCCTCTAAAAAATAAATTTTCCTCAAATTTTCCCGCCAAAAAACTCTTTTTTTTATTATTTTTTTTTTTGCTAACTCGATAATGCCCCTAACTCGGTAAAACTTCCTTACTCGGTAACCCCTTCCCTTACTCGGTAAAACTTCCTTACTCGGTAACACTTCCTTACTCGGTAAATGTTACAAACTCGGTAAAGATGTGTTACTCGATAAAGCGTGTGATATACGATAGCCAATACTCGATAAGTCTTACTCGATAACTTCAGTTGCTAACTCGTTAACCTAAGATGAACCAAGTATAGTTTAGTTTAGGAGAACACAAGTGAAAGCCTTACCCGATAAACGATAAGGTTGATCCAGCCTAACTCGGCAAAACTTATGTAACTCGATAAGCAAACTTCTAACTCGATACCACAGACCCTTGCTCGATAAGCTAACTTGATAAACAGCTTCCTAACTCGATAAAATTAGTGCTAACTCGATAATCTTCATACGTTACTCGATAAGCACGTACTTTTTCCTAGAAAAATCACCAAAAAACACATTTTTTCACCACAAAACACCACGATTCGTCCCTGGTTAGCTCTGATGCCACTTGTTAAGACCAAGATTCACGTTCCGGAGGTCGCGGTTAATGGAAATACATCATTGTTCTAGAAAGAGAAAGTAGAGAGAGAAAGGTGGAGAACTATGTGTTTTATTAATATGAAATGAAGTGAAGCTTACACACACTTTCCTATCCCCTCATGGAGAGTCATGAGGGGTATTTATAGGCTCATCACACTACATGTTTGCCTAATCTACATAAGTAGTCCCTAAGTACACAACATGCTACATATCTAGTCCATTTCACATGTGTGACGTTATCTTTATAAAATAGCGAGGCAAACAATAACCTATTTTAATGTTGTAGGTGATCCTTGGGCTTGATGGGTGATTAATTGTTGTTTAGAATTTGCAAACGTAGACTGAAAATGAGCAAAAACGCAAAAATGTACAAAGTTTAATAAAAAAATAGAAAACTAAAAATGGGATATTTAAATTTTGATTGTAAGAAACCAAAATTGTTAATACAAATAATGTCAAAAATGTTATTCGCATTATTCGGTCTTCTTGTGTTTTGATAATCACAAAATATAAAGACATGTTACATAAAGTTACGGTTAATAAGATTTTAATCGAGGAAATTTGTTTCTTCTACGTAGCTACTACAACGTCACTTCAGGTATGAACAAACTTTATACCGTCATTAGTAAAGTGAGCAAAGAATTTTATTTTCTCATAAACTTACATTTTTAAGTTTGACAAAACATTTTCACAAAAGTATTTTTGTGTTTTTCAAAGAAATGTTTTATTAAGAAAATACATTCAAAATTCAAATTTGTAACAGCTATATTTCCCCCCAAAACAGTTGAGTTTTCACCAGATAAGTTTTCACCACGTCAGGACAAAAATGGGAGCGTCTGTCGGGATGGTCCCTTAAAGTGGTCGGCGGTACCTTAGTGATAAAGGATCGTCGCCTATTTAAGGGACCGCCACATCCCTCATGTCGTGTATAAATAGTGAACTGTTCCTCTTCAGAAAAAAAGAGTCTTCCACACACAAAAACCTTCTGTTTTATTTTTTTTCTTCTTTGATCACTATAACATGTCGGTATATGTTTATAGGTGATTTCCTCTTCCGCAGTATGCAAGAGAAGAACTCTCTACGTAGATGAAGATTCGAGATGTTGAAGTGTGTTCCTCTTCCGCAAAGTACAGGAGAAGAACTCTCGGCGTAGATGAAGATTCGAGATGTTATAGGTGTCCACACACAAACGTAACAAGTGTTACGATTATAGGTATTGTAAATATTATAAATACTTCCAACTTGTGTGTGAGTCGAGGATGGAGTTATGTGTGTGAACTTAGAAGAAGATGAAGATCCAAGAAGTCTTGTAACTATATTAGTTCATGTATTTGTTGTGAGGAGAGTGTTGTCCTAGTGTGTAGGTTAGGACTTAGTGTGTCTTGTGTGAAGGTGTAGGATCGAAAAGTAATGATTTTTATATGATTCGGGAGGTCGAGGTTGATGATTAAAGATGAAATCCATGTTTGGTTTTAGAGAGAGAAAGTAGAGAGAGGGTGAAGAAAAAGGATCATATTAATGATAAGATGAAAGTTACACAATTTCTCACAACCCTCATGGAGAGTCATGAGGGGTATTTATAGGCTCATTACAACATTACTTTGCCTTTTGTACAATAGTAGTCCCTAAAGGCACAACTAACTATGTATCTAGTCCAATTCACGTATGTGACGTTATCTTTATAAAAGAGCGAGGCTAACAATCTCCCTCCAAGATATCGTCACATGTGAATGGTTACAATGAGACCTATAAATACATAAATAATGTAAATTACAACAATAGTAAACTATGTTGACGTTGTTGAAGCACAGAGTCTCTGTAGTCTAGATACTGAGGCAGACTTGAAGTTCTCTCTTCCGACGATCTCGGCGTACTGACGGCAAAGGTCTTTGTAGCTCTGAACTTCAACTGTAATGGTCTAGTTAGGTTATTACTCCCTCCTAACTAGTGAGCCTTTATTCTTTTTCCTGCTCCCTCCTAAAACTCTCTTTTCATCACGCAGCAGATAAAGTAGATTCAAAAGTGTAGGCACATGGTTGTTGTTCAGGGAGCATCATGACAATATAACTCACATAGTATTGCACAGAAGGTTGGTAATACGCTCCGATGTATACATCATTAGTACTTCTTTGGTTCTAGTGTAAGCACAATTCCCTCGAACAACCAACGTACTAGAGATGAAACACTACTTCTTTTGGCATGTTCTTCTCCCTCCTGATGGTTGCGATTTGTCAAAATCATCATACTATTTTGTGTACATGCCATAATTACCCGTACTTTACACTTCTGATGCAATATAGATAGACCATGAAAGCATAATTTTTGAGTGTATCTCACAAAAATACTCTCAATACTTTTCTCTCAAATCAACCTGTAATCGAACCTCCTTTGAATTCATCGGCTACTAGTAATGACCACATATGGAGACAGCCCGATATGACCAGTTTGAAAAAGAAGTAATCATCTCATCTTGTGACTTAATGCTTGTACGATAGATGTGACTTAATACCTATATTGAGCACTATAATGCAACTCCTTTAAGTACGAGGTTGCACGAAATATTCGTCACTTGAACAATCCACTACTTCGTGTGACACTGAGTACTACAACGTAACTCCTTTAAGTGATAGCTATACTGTGAGCACTACAACGTAACTCTTTACATCAGTAATAACTAGATTGTCAAGACTGAATTTTTTTAATTTGCGCAGACAAGTTATCTTCAAAGTCGTGCATCCAACCACCCCTAGACTTTGAGATAAATAAGTACATGTTATGAAATGCCACTTCAAGATCAAATCAATAATACCGTACAAAAACCCCGTAGTCATTTTTGTTTGAACATAACAATTCTAGCGGTGAACATATGTATCCCCGTGAAATTTGCAATACCAAAATACCACTCTTTATCAAATATTAAAAAATTGTATCCAAAAAAAATTTGAATAACAATTTTTGTTAGTCCACCATTGTTAGTCCATCACCATTTAATATAGCAAGCCAGTCCATTTAATATTGCAGCCCAATCAATTATTACCCATATTCAAACTCAGCCCAACACCATAAACAATAGAAGTCAGCCCATGGCGCTCATGCTTAGAGCCCGGTCCATACCAAAGCAAAGGTTATAAACACTCTATAACTAAACACATGGTTCTTACACTCTAACCCTAAACACAGTTGATATCATTTTCTCCGCCCCCACACATACGCTCTCTCCCATTTGATAATTTCCATCTCACACCAAACTCATCTTTCTTGAAATCTCAGATCATCATTATCAAAAACTCATCTTGATCAAGCATAACCTAATACAAAATCCCTTGTAGTCACAACAACTCCTTTTATTTAATTCACAACTGAAAAGCTCATGAAGGATAAAGAGAGTGTTGGCTTCCAGATTAATTAATTAGTCTCGGGTAGGTGATATATTGTTTTTTTCGATTTGTGTTTATGAACAAACCAAAGAAAGGTTTAAACACTCTTGTTTTTGGTCTATCTTTAATATTGTTCATATATTCAACAAGTTGCGTAGCTTCACATGGATCTATGATGGTTTCATGTTCAAACTAAAAAAAATCTAAAAAGATTGTGAAAGTTTGGACAAACTGAGATTCTATTTTTTTTTTCGAATGAAGTGAGTTGGGATAGGGTAGAGAAGGTGTTGATTGACGTGGGGTTTAGGATTATTAGATGTTGGTTTAGGTTTGATATGGTCGTGGCAGGATGTGTTTGCGCTTCGTTATATATATTTTTTCTTAACATTTGGACTGATGATGTAAACTGAGGTAATAAGAGTTATGGTAATTGGTTAGTGGTCGTGTCTCTGCTTCATCTTTCTCTTCACTTTTTTCTTTTTACTTTTGACCCGTTTACGCATAACATTATGCGTAGACCTGTTGGAAATCTATTGCGTAGACTATGTTTTGCGTAAACGTGCCATACGCAAAACATGAACTTATGCGTAAACATACTCTTTTGCGTAGAGAAAAGATCATTTGAGGACCAAACTTCTTTTACATACCAAGGGACTAATCTCCACCATCCATCTTACCTCCATCTTTATTTGATCTAATGGATGAGATTAATCCCAACAATTTAAAAAACCCACTTTCATCCTTTTTTTCCAAATATTAATATCTTTCAAACCGTTAATCGTTAAGCAAAAAAAATTATACCGTTACGACGGGCATTTAATTATCTTTCTATAGATAAGCACTTTGACATATTTTCGACAATTTTTTTTTTTTTCACGTTTTTTTTCGTGGCCGAAAAAATCATATATGATATTACATATAATATAATATATATGATAGTACATATCATATATGATATTATATGTAATATCATATATGATATTACATAACATATATGATATGTAATAACATATATATGATTTGTTTTCGGCCACAAAAAAAAACGTAAAAAAATGATTTTTTTTTTCGAAAGTATATCAAAGTGCCCGTCTATAGAAAGATAATTAAATGCCCGTCGCGATGGTGTAATTATTTTCGCTTAACAATTAACGGTTTGAGAGATATTTAAATTATAAAAAATGGGTGAAATATTAAAATGCTTTTAATCTCAACCATTGATTTCCTTTTTAGATGGATGATGGGGATGAGTCCCTTGGTATGTGAGGAATGTTTGGTTTGTAGAATAACTCGACTCCTTTTGCGTAAAACCCATCTTTTGCGTAAGTATTACGCGTAAGATGAGGGTTTTTTGCCTAAGATGAACCTTACGCATAACTTGTCCAAGTTATGCATAGAAAATCGAAGATTTCGCGTAGGAAGAGGGTTTTGACCCGTTGACCATGTTCCGGTGTCCTTTTCCGACCAGATTCCGATGATGTTTTGACCAGTTAATAACAGCTCATAAGAACCCACGTTTACAGCCTTTTTAGACCACTTTTTTACCTTTTAAGACCATGAATCTGACCACTTTTCACAAGTATAGTACAAAATAAGTCACAAGTATATAATAACCTGTTAACGAGGCTAAAACTAACCACAGGAGTAACAGATATGATAAACAAATATTGAAAGGTTGTGACTTTTTGACTATTTTGATACATAAAATTGTTTATAAACTGTTCCAAAAAGATAAGAAAAAAAATTGGATCCGAAAAAGATGGGTAAAAACAGTTTCAAAACATGATACGAACCACAAAAAATCATCAAAACAACACACCATAGCTCTGATGCCAATTGTAGGACCAAAAAGTAATTTTTTTATTTTAGGACCGAAAACCTGTGTTTCCAATTGTATCAATCCGAAAAGTAATGCCAATTGTGTCAATCCGAGACAAAGAAGTTGAATTCCAACGAGGACTGAAAACCTGTGTTTCATTTTGAAATAAAGATTGTGGAATCAACGGTGATTTAAAACTCTTTTGCTTTTGAAAGTTGTTCGAGAAACTCGGTGTATCTCTTGGAGTTTTAAAACTTGAAGAAGAAGTTTTCCATCCATTTTTGAAACTCGGTGTTTCATTTTGAAAATTCATTTTTGAGATGAATGGAAACCTTCCAGAATTAGGATTTTTCAAAGTATAGCCATTCCTTTGTTGTAGTGAAAGCATTTCAGAGTATGAATATTTCAAATCTTTTGAACGGCTTTGCTTTGGTTTCCACACTGGCTTTACCGATGTCAAACGAGAGTATGGAGTTTGAAAACCTTGATTCTTTCCATTATGAGCACTTGCATTTGAAACCTTTTGAGGAGTAAATGTTTTAGAAAAAATAGGTCTCTTTGAAAACTTACTTCCTTTTTGCAAAGAATAGGTTGTAAACTGAGAAACCTTTTTCGAAAATGGTTTTGAAGATTCACCCGAGTAAATCTTCTCTGAAACGCTTACTTGTGGTTTAGACTCGTTTGAAACTTGAGATTTTCCTTTTGACCGGTTAAGAACATCAAACTTTGCTTTTAAGGCATTGTATGACGTTCTCAAATCATTGTATTCTTTTTGAAGAGAAAGATGATCTGATGATGCCATTTTTTCTTGCAAAGAAGCATTTTGATTTTCAAGATGTGCAAAATATTTTTCATATTTGTCTGTTTCGATTGAAAAATCATTTTTGGGATCACCAAAATCCTTGGTTTGTTGTGCAATCGTTTTTTCCAATTCAACAATTTTCTTTTGAAGCACAGACTTTTCTTTTTCAAAAAGATGATTTGGTGTGATCTAAGAGTCAGATTTGTTTGAAGTTTGATTCTGAACTCTTGACCGCTTGATTGAATCAAACAAGTTTTTGCAAGTCTGTTTCAAATGCTTATTTTCTTTTTGTAATGATGCCACAGCATGTTCCAATTCAAGATTTTTTGTATCAAGTTCATCAAAATCAAACTTGATATTGGTATCATCACAATTTTCTTCAAAAATCTTTTCTTTTTCTTTAAGCACTGATGTCAAAGAGTTTTCAGAAGACATTTTATCATTCTTCTCTTGCAGTTTTAGTTGGAAAGAGATACTTTGTGCTTCGAGTTTTGCAAGGTGTTTCTCAAACTGAGCAGTTCTTTTAGACAGTTCTTCTTTGACATCAGCTGCTTCTTTTGAAAGCTTGGTGATTTTCTTTTTGAGACAAAGACTTTCAGATTTCAAAGAAGATGTGTGTTCAAAATGCACATTCTCATACTCATGGCTGACATATGCTGACTTGAACGACTCAATTTGATTTGTGAAAAATTCTTTTTGAATGTCTAGAATTAAGCATTTTTCATCAAATTCGTCTTCAAGAGAATGAACGTACTTAAGATCTTCTCTCATTTCAGTTACAAGATGTTTTTCAAAGTACTCAAAACATAAGTTGATATCTTTCACAAGAGGTTCAATCTCATCTTTCAAAATCTTTTTGACTTCTATCTTAAGGTGTACATCTGATGAAAGAGGATTAGAGAAAACGTTGTTTGTTATGTTTTCTTGCTTAAACCAAATGACCTTTAATGTTTGCTCAACGTGATGTTTAAGATTACAAAATTATTTCCTTGCTCTATTTTGCCATAACTTAGCATCATAGGTAGCAAGTTGAGCTTCTTTGAAAAATCTTTTCACATTTGTGTCTTTTCTTTTGAAAGGTTCTTATGGTATATCTGTCAATTGTATACAACCATACACAAAGCCGTGGTATGAGAGTGGGTTTTTTGTTTGTTTTACTTTCAAACGTTTTTCCTCTTCAGATTTTAAAATATCTTGAGACTCAAACAAAAGATCATCTGACAATTCTTTTCCCATATCATTAGCGTTATACAAAATAGGTGTCAACTTTTGCACTTTGTTTGAAAAACAAGTTTTTTCATTTTCCACATTAGCATTATTCACAAAACCAATCCCAGATGTTTGTTTATCAACCTCCTCATCTTTAGTAGGCAGCATGTTGATAGTCTGAGAAGTCTGTCCCAATTTTTGAAGTTTGTTTTCAAGATCGTTTGTTCGTTTCAAAAACTCTTGGTTTTCATTCTCAAGTTTTGTGTTTACAATCTCAAAATTTGATGTGGTTTTCTGAAGCTTTGAATTTTCACTTTTTAAATCATTGTTCTCTTTTAAAAGCGCTTCAACCTTTCTACTGTTAAGGACCATTTGTTCACCCAATTTTTGAATGGAACGTTTTTCACGAAGAACAGCTTCTCTATAACCAACTTCAAGTGCTTCTTTTTGTTTTAAAAGTGGTTTGATAGATTCTCCATTCATTTCAAACTTTTGAGCTTGAGATTTAAGGTTTGATATTTGAATTTCAAGTTCAGCTTTGCTTTTAGTTACATTTTGAAAACCTTTTTCCATTTCTTTAAATCTCTCAAGCTCATTTGTCAATAAGACATTCGCTTGCTTAGCTTTGCGATTGTCCTCTTTACACTTTTCAAGTTCATGTTTGAAATTATTGATTAAAGAAGCAAATAAGGCACCATCTTGTTCATAAGAAGATCTATCCTGGGCAGGCTCACCTCTATTAGGATCCATATTTGGAGTAGCAAAAGTGATATTCCTATCATTTTGTTCCACCACATATGTGTCACTAATAGACTCAGGATGCGCAGGATGTGCGCAGGATGTGTCTGATCATGAGCAAACACATTATCGAACACAACAACATTATCATTATTGTTTGAATGTTGTACCGTAGCCAATATCTCTGTGTCAAATGAAGGTCTGATATGATCATCTTCGGTGTCCGAAACAGCTTCATTCCTTTGTGTACCATCAGTATCATAGCTAGGACTGTTGCTTTCAACCTGTAGTTCGGAAGATGAATCACTTCCCGTGAAAACCAAACTATCATCTGATCCATCACCCTCATTGACCGTTTCCTCATCTGTTTGAAAAGCTTTATCTGTCACTCTTTCAATCACCTCTGTTTCCTTTAACTGCATCTCTGTTTCAATTAGCTCTCTTTCTTTTACCTGCATATCTTTTTCAATCTGCTCTCTTTCCTTTAACTGCATATCTTTGTCAATCTGCTCTCTTTCCCGTTTCAGCTTCTCAATTTCATTTAACTCAGCTTCCTCAGCATCAAGTATCTTTTTGAGTTCACCCATGTCATTGATACACTTATTTCTGAATGTCGTATAGCTTACCCAAAATCTTTTATAAAACGCATCGAACCTTGGTTACGTGTATGAAGTTCTTCTTCATTAAGTAGCTTTTCAAGTTGATTCAGGTTTTGGATGAGTTTTTCTTGGAAATGATGAAATTGGACTCTCACGTAGTATTCAAATGCCTCATCGAACCTTGGTTCTAAACCTAGTGTATTAATGACTTCCTCAACTTGTGACTTGAACGCTTTAAACTTTCTCTTTGAATCTCTCTCTTGGATTTGCATATCATTTTCCATTGTAAAATGATGTGTGATAAAGTTGATCTTGGGATCTTTTAAGATAACAAAGGTTGTTGTTTGAAGATTAGATGTTTTTGGCGAAGTTTGAAAAGCGAATATGGTTGATTTTATTGATTTTGAATTTTCACTCCAAAAATATTTTGAAAATTTTCTCTCCCAAAAATTGAAAATCACTATGAAATGCAATTCTAAGGTTACCAGAAAAATTTGAGTTTTAAAATTTGGACGCCAAATTTTACCCAAAAAATTTGAATTTTGGCCTAAAAATTTGAATTTTCGGCCGAAATTTTCAACGTTATACCAAACTTTGAATCTCGTGTAAAAATTGAACGTTTAGTCTCGTGTAAAAAATAAATTTTACTCAAATTTTCCCGCCAAAAATCTTAGTACATGTCCTAACTCGGTAACACTAGAGTTCACTTGAGCTAACTCGGTAATACTTGTCTAACTCGATAACCCAATGAAATTTTGGCAGCGTTTCGTTTAGGTACACACAAGAGAAATCCTTACTCGATGAACGATAAGGAACCAAGGCTAACTCGCCAATATTGTAACTCGGTAAACACAGAATATCTAACTCGATAAAAAATTTTCTAACTCGAAAAAATTTCCTAACTCGACAAAAAAATTTCTTGACTCGCTAAAATGCTGATGAACAGTAACGAGATCCAAAATTTTCACCCAAAAACACGATTTTTCCACCCAAAAACTATCTAAAACAACCTAAAATCATCCATTGGCTCTTGATACCACTTGTAGGACCATAGATCTAGCTTTATCACTTAAGAATATGATGTTAGAGAGAGATAGAAGAGCTAGAGAGAGAAAGTAGAGAGAGAGAGGTGGAGAGCACTATGTGTGAAATATAACATTGAATAGCATGAACTCCCACCCTTCCTAATAAGCTTAGGAGGGTATTTATAGTTTTTACATTAGCCTCCATGAGCTTTCTCTTGGGCCTTCTTTTGGGCCAAGCCATTAAGGCTTTTACATAACCTTAATAAACTAGCATTTCACTAACTATTACATGAATATATTTAACTAACTATTTGACTCAATAATGATCGTCACTTTTAATCCTAACAATCTCCCCCTAAGGGACGATCATTGAGATCTCTCTTTGATTACCTAAATGATCAACACTTCTAATGCTAACAGAAGGCTTGGATTGGGAAAGGATTCAAGTGTGTCTTTGTGTGAAGGCTTGGATTGGGTGAAGATCCAAGTGTGTCTTAGTGTGAAGGCTTGAATCGGGTGAAGGTTCAAGTAAACAGGAGTGCTCGTTCGTGTGAAGGCTTGGATCGTGTGTCGATCTAAGTGGGACAAGAGTGCTTGTTCATGTGGCCATGTCGGCCTTGGACTAGATTGGTTCTAGCTACGATTAGAACTCGACATTCCGATTAGTGTCATTAAACCTTGTGTAAGCTTGTGTACGGATTGCTTCGCCTAAAGGAATGTGTTGATATTATGATTGATAACTCTCGAGTGTGGTACTCGGGTAGTGGAGTAGGACGAAGGAGTGAGCTTCGTGCCGAACCACTATGAATCGCCACGTCTCTTTGGTTGTGTTCTTTCTTTACTCTTTACATTACTTGTTTGTTTATGTTTGTTAGTAACTAAATAGATATCGCATAAAAAGTAGAATTCAACATGTTTGCAAAAGAATATTAACCGGACCTAAAAATGGCGAAACGTTTTAACAAGTAAAAAGAAACGGTGAAACTATTCAACCCCCCCCCCCTTTCTAGTTTCTACAATTGGTATCGGAGCTTCGTTTATCAAGATCTTTAGAGTATATTGTACTTTAAAACTTGAATCGGTCTATGGAATCAAAAAGATATCTAGAAGGGCGTTCTTTGAATGAGCCACCATTTTTCGAAAATAAAAATTTTGTTATTTGGAAAAATGAATTTGAAAGTTATGTGAAATCAATAGATCATAATCTTTGGCATGTCATTTCAATTAGTGATCTTTAACTAATGAAAGAAAATTTCGAAAATCAAAATTTCATAAGAAACTTTTGCAAAACATTGAAGCAAAAATAATGGTTTATGAATCTTTGCCGAAAATTGATTTTAATGAAACAATTTTATGTCAAGTGGCAAATGACATTTGGTAAAATAGTTTAAACTTGCATCAAGGAAATGTTCAAGCCAAATATGATGAAAATATATTGCTAGAAATTCATTTAGTTGAAGTAGATGCATGTACTACTAGTTTGAATGTTTTTGTTGTAGGTAATGTCGCCGACAAGGATCACACAAGCAACCTAGTTGATGTACTAATCTACAAGTCTTGGAGTAATGTCGACGAAGAAGACAATGTGCATCTAGAATGTGGAACTAATCAATTAGTAGATTCACCAAGTGAGTGTCATCAAGTGTTGCATCACATACAACACATGTTATGGTATTGTGTTATTAAGGATAGCTAGAGGCCAAGGTAAGTTTTCTTACAACCTTGACTATTATGCTTGTTATTTGAGTAATTGCTATATGCTTACGTAACTATGTGATTAATTGTTACTTGCCTGCATGCTAGACAGTATTTGTGTGCTAATATGTGCAAGATGCTTTGTGTTATTTAGACGTTATGTGTAATTGCTTATCCTTCTTTGGATTCAAGCAAACTATTTGGAAAAATAATGGTCTTACCACAACCATTATTAATATCAAAATTTTGCATCAATCAATCACTATAGACGATGCACACTCGTTTCACTCTTTATCCTTTCTCTAGTTCTCGTCTATGACTTTTCTTGAAACTTACATGATTGACTTCTAGCCTCTTCGATGCATATCCCGCACCTAAACTTCATCTCACGCACAACTCTTCCACTTCTTCTGTTTCGACTCAAATTTCACTCTTTATTCAAGCATATCGAGTCTTCTCCTTTTCTTCTGTCTCGATTCTACTTCATACCCATTCCTTAGCCTATTCATACGTATTGAGTCTATTCCGTGTTATAAAATACAAAGAGTTATGTTTTAAGACCATCTAAAACCAAAGATTTTTCATAATGACCAAAACACCAAAACAGGCAAAAACCACAAACTTACTGCCGGCGGTCCCTTATCAACTGTCGGTCCCATATCGATAAAGTACCGTCCAGTTATTTTAGCCTACACCCCGTTTTCCTACTGCAGATCATCTTAAACCAAACCAAACCAAACACTCCCCTTTGCTGCAGAAGTGACGAAATTCGACCACAACAACCCAAAATCGTACTCACCCATAATCAAATCAATTCAAGGTTTTTAAATTCAAAATCATCAATGAATAATACATACGAATCACTCTATTGTAAGTTAACTTCTTCAATTTCATCTATTTAATTCGAAATTAAACAATTAGGGTTCATATGAACATTAAATTAAAAAAAATGGGGATTCTCATTTCTTTGTAAAATTAACATCAATTGAAACTAAATTTGGATAATGTATCACTAACAACACTTGCATAATCAATTAATTGATTTAATTCATGGATTTTTAAATGGGTCTAAAAAGAGATTATCCCCAATTCGAATTTGTTGTTGTTAATCTTGTTTAAGCACGTAACAAAAACGTAGTTGTGCATTGTTAATACATGTCAGAAACTTTTTCATAATCATGTAACGAAATGAATCAGGAATTTCAAAATTAAAGTGTATTATGGTATATGGGAGGTGTTTGGGACAAGCACAAAAATTATAGTCTAGCTAACCTAATGTTAATTTCATATAGGTACAACCATACCGAACATATTTGATTATGATTTTCATCATACACATACATAGTTAATACAAATCAAAAACGTTTTCATAAAAAGGAGTCCAAGTTATAACTAATATAAGTATGTCAAAATTATGAAAACTGTTACATTAGTACTAACGCTGCGTTCTCGAGTTTTTCTAGGTGGGAATAGAAATGATGTGAAAAGAAGAGAAAAGAAATGAAAAGGAAAGGAAAAAAAGTTGATTTTATATTTCGTGTTCTTGAGTTGAAATGAAAGGAAAGGAAATGAAATAATGTTGTGTTCTCGAGTTGGGAAGAAAAGAAAGAAAAAGAGACATAATTACATTTATGCACTTTTAGATATGTTCATTTTATCATAAGAGTCGAATATGAGTAAATATTGAAAGTTATATTGGTCATTATATACTAAATAGTGCGAGTGTAAAATACTTTCCGTCCAAATCCGCCCATATTTGGGCGGAAAATTCTTATAGGAAAATCACTAGAATTTTCCTATCATTTCCTTCCTGTTTCCTTTCCTTTCTGTCCAAAAAAAACTCGAGAACACAATAAAATTTCAATTTCCTATCATTTCATTTCCTTTCCTTTCCTTTTAAAAAATAACTCGAGAACGGAGCGTAATACTTGATTCATTTGTTTCACAGGTATAATTATGCCACACACTTACGAGCTTGACTACATTCTAACTCAATTTTACATTCCAAAACTCTCATTAGAACCTCATTCAGAACCTGAATTTATCCAAATATTTAAAGAGCTTGAAATAGGACATATTCATGAGGGACGTTTCATAAATCCCACATTCAAAGATAAGGAACCCATTAATAGAGCTTTTCACAAAATAGGTTTTGATTGTCTTCTAAACATTAATGAAACCATTTGTCCTCGATTTATATTAGAATTTTACAGTGGAGTCAAAATCAAATGAGATCAAGATTACTCCATACATTTTCGATGTAGCATAGGTCACTATGGATTCTCCATATCCCTTGAGCAAGACTTCCATATCATGGGCAATGTGCCTATTCGGAAGTAGCCGATCTCGACTCTCTCCTCGAAAATCGAGAAGAACATGGTCTTTATCGAAAATTCATTCCTCCTAAAGATAAAATAATCAATTCCCTTTGCAAATCCTCCTCCACCATTCACCCGAACAAAATTCTCTTAATTGAACTCCGCCAGTCTTTACAAGCAATGGCAGTCATTCTACGTGAGAATGTATTTTGTCTTATGAATGAAAGTGAGTATGTACCAGCATCATGTGCTCACATGCTTTACTGTATTCTTCAAGGCAACCTTACAATCTTGAATACTTCTTTGCTAAGCGAATAATGCATCTCAAGGATACCAACGACAAGTTGATGCCCTACGGGATGCTTTTGACTCGTCTCTTCAACTACTTCATGGATACCTATCCCAATCTTCAAAATCCTCTTTATCAATCCTACCATCGAGTCATGGTACCCATTTCCAAGGAACACATATCATCGTTTATAAATCCTGAAAGATTTCCAATCGATTATATATTAGATGAAGAAGACAATGTGCGTCTAGAATGTGGAACTAATCAATTATTTGATTCACCAAGTGAGTGTCATCAAGTCTTGCATCACATACAAAACATGTTAAGGTATTGTGTTATTAAGGATAGCTAGAGGCCAAGGTAAGTTTTCTTGCAAACTTGACTATTATGCTTGTTATTTGTGTAATTGCTATATGCTTACGTGACTATGTGATTAACTGTTACTTGCCTACATGCTAGATAGTATTTGTGTGCTAATATGTGCTAGATGCTTCATGTTATTTAGACATTATGTGTAATTGCTTATCCTTCTTTGGATTCAAGCAAACTATTTGGAAAAATAATGGTCTTACCACAACCATTGTTAATATCGAAATTTTGAGTCAATCAATCACTATAGACGATGTACACTCGTTTCACTCTTTATCCTTTCTCTAGTTCTCATCTATGACTTTTCTTGAAACTTACATGATTGACTTCTAGCCTCTTTGATGCAAATCTCGCACCTAAGCTTCATCCCAAATTTCACTCTTTATTCAAGCGTATCGAGTCGTCTCCTTTTCTTCTGTCTCGATTCCACTCATACCCATTCCTTATCTTACTCGTGTGTATTGAGTCTATTCTGTGTCATAAAATACAAAGAGTTATGTTTTAAAACCATCTAAAACCAAAGATTTTTCATAATGACCAAAACACCAAAAATCGAATATGGCATGAGTCTATTCCGTGTCTTAATATGAAACAAGACAAAGAAACACGCTTGGGTTATACGGATCGTCGGGTTAGACCCTGCGAACCGAATATGACATGAGAAAAAGTCATCCGATGATTTAGGTTTAAGTTCTAGAGAGAGAAAATAGAAAAGGGGTGAATGACATATCTCAAATGGATGAAATAGATCGGCTATTTATTGGCAAACCCTATGAGGATCTAGATTTACCACATGTCTCATTCAGATTGGCTGAGAGGGGGCATATTCTCTTCGATCAATGAGGAGGTTATGAGAATAGGCTCCGAGATCGTGCCCATGGACGACTGTCTATATGCGCGAAAACAAAGATTGACCTTTATTGAGTTTGGTCTATAAGATTTTTTGTGTATTTTATAATGCCGGAGCCTCGACCTTTTTGGAGGCTAAAGCTTTTTGGAGTGCTAGGGCTCTTTGTGTATTGGTTGGTTCCCTTACGGTAGCCTAGTAGTCTTTACGCCAATGATCACTTTTGTGTACCACGTGTGTGTTATCAGAGGTAGGCTCCGAGCCGTGAGGTGGGGTACACCATGAGTTGATTACCAATCAAGCGCAAGATTCCACCTTGGTGTCAGGTTGGTGGGTGGTTCACATATTCAAATAGTTGGGTAATGAAATTGTCATAATGTAACCATTGTATATCATAAAGACAAATACTCGTGCATAACAACAAGATTTATAGCGGCAGATAGTTCAAG
This sequence comes from Artemisia argyi, assembly GCA_030686995.1. Classification (NCBI taxonomy): domain Eukaryota; kingdom Viridiplantae; phylum Streptophyta; class Magnoliopsida; order Asterales; family Asteraceae; genus Artemisia; species Artemisia argyi. The sequence goes on along the minus strand of CM060676.1, from coordinate 34,929,507 downwards.
TGATATTTTGGTTAAGTGTTTTGTGTAACTATATGTGTTTGCAGCTAGAAATTTCTGTTACTATGCATTGGTATTCGTCTAGTATATATAATTGTCAAACCAAAGTATCAAATATGTTTTTATATAGTTGACAAACCATTTAATATATTATTTAAGTTGACAAATCAAAGTATCAAATATGTTTTTATATAGTTGACAAACCAAATATTCAAACGTGTATGTGTTAAGTTTGCATTTAAGTTTTCATTTTTTACTATCTAGATTCCAAATGAATAGAGTTGACAGACGTGTGTATGTTAAGCTCTATTAAAGCTCCATTAAAACTCCATTTAAGTTTGAGCTAATTCCCAAAAAGGTACAATATGTCAGCCAACTTCCCAAAAAGATACAAAACTAACATGTTTCCCCAATTTGGTCCTGTGCGAACGTGTGAATGTGCAACACGTGTCAACTTTTTTAATAATAAAGTACACTCTGTAGGTGGGTATATTAATGATTGAATTTTAGTTTCTTAACTTAAATGACTAATATACCCTTATCTTTATCTCTTTCACTTATAATACTATTTCTTATTTCTTTTTCATTACCACCATATCTCACCTAACTCACTCACTCTCTCTTTAAAAAATTCCGGCTACCATATACCACCATATTTACCAACACTTGAAGTTTTTTTTTTTTTTCCTTAGATCTACAAGTTTATTTTTTTAGATCTACAAGTATTTGCCACCACCATAAATGGATCTTGCCGCCACCACCATCACTAACCCAGATCCGACACCATCACCACCCATGTTTCTGGTTTTAGATCTACCCACCACGGATCTTGTTTGGTAAACCCATAAGTTTTAAGCCCGAAAATCAAGTTTCGTGACTCGTGAGTCACGAGTTGACTCACACCGGGTCAACACCGCGCGTGGCTCGGTGTTTTCTACCTTTTTCTTCTCGATCTACAAAATGGAGACGGCTAGGAGTGGTGTTGATGGTTGTTTATGGCGCGTAGGTGGAAAGGAAGTGGTGGTGAGGTGTGTTTACGGCGCGTGTGGTGGTGTATGATGAAGAGGGGTTCAAGTGGAGTCGATTGGTGGTGTGGTGAGCTAAGGTGACCGACGGTGGAGGTGTGGTGGTGGGTGGTAGGCGGCGGCTAGGGTTTTGGGTAGAAGTAGGAGATGAAGTGGGTGGTTTGGATAAGAATTTGTTCCGTAAATGTTAAAATCGTTGTTCGGGTTAGTGATATTTAGAATTGATTATGTTGCACTTGTGTGTATTTATTTGATATATAAATAAATTTATTTGATAAATTTAAAGGATTTGTTGTTTGACCGGAAAAAAGATTGATTAATATTAATAATTAATTGTTTGGCCTGAAAAAAAAAAGCCCAATGTGATAATTTTTTTAGAGAAAAAAAAGTTTGGCCGGAATAAATGCTTGTCGCCGGAATATATGATGGTTAAAAAAATAAGAGTCGCACATTCGCACATGAGCATTTCGCATATTCACACATTCGCACATTACTATGTCGCACATTAAAAAGAAGGTATTTTGGTCTTTTTAATAGTCTTGTAATAAGACAAAAAAAGAATATATGAGGAAAACACACACCTACCACTGTAATTTATTATTAAAAAATAGACATGTGTCGCACATTTAGTGAGATCGCACATTCGCATGTTCGCACATAATCAAATTGAGAAAACATGTTAGTTTTGTACATTTTTTAAAAGTTGGCTCAGATATTATACCTTTTTGGGAATTAGCTACTTAAGTTTTCATTTGCTTTTTTTCATATAAGTTTTTCATTTTAAAGTACGGGTATTAAGTGTAATTTAGAAGGATATAACTCGTATAGAACACAAATTAAGAAAATTAAGAGATTAAAGAGTTTTTATTTGCTTTTGATAAATATAGTTAAGAATAGCATGAATTACGTTGCACAACTTTTTCGCTTCTTTCATAAAGCATTCACACCCGCTGCGAAGCGCTATTATACTGTACTCGTTGTTTGTACAATTCTAATCAACACATCACATGGTTTGTTTCGTAGATTCGTTTTCGTCATTATGATATGATATGCGAACTAATTTAGTTTAAATACAAGATTTGCAATAAAGCATGTCTGGTAATAGAAAGGGGAAAAGCGAACCAAAGTATCAACTTGTGTTTCTCAAATTAGCGATTGAAATACAACTCACCAGTGACACCCACCGATATATACGATGCACCAAATAATGCGGTTCTTAATTCTATAACTAATTACAAAACAAGAAAGCATCTTGGAAAGCAACGGTAAACACATGGGGTATCTCGTACGATTATTGACAAAGGGGGGTCCTATTGGGTGGTACGTGTTAAATTAAATATTGATTTAAATATTCACAATTATTTCAATTTATAAAGTTTCTATTCTATGGAAGATACGGGTTACAAGAATTTCATTCTTTTAATAAACCTTGATTTTCATGATGTACATGATACGGTCCAAGATGTTATCGGCTTGATCGGTTATCTTTACTACATTATTATAAGGGAATTGCTACACTCACTCACATTTTACAAAAAAATTCTCACACAATGAGTTGGCATGCATCTTACCCACTCATGTGAGAGTTGGTCAATTTAATGCTCTCACATGAGTGGCTAAGATGCATGCCAACTCATTCTCACATGAGTGGGTAAGATGCATGCCAACTCATTTGTGTGGGAAAAATTTTGTAAATTGTGAGTGAGTGTAGCATTACTCTTATTATAAGGCGTTTGAGAAGTAAAATTATTAAACTATGAAGATTTACACACTTACTTATTAAAAAATTACATTTTAAACACTCACAATTAATGTTAAGCACTTACAATTAATGTAACAAATAAAACACCTTTAAATGAATATGCATACCATAACTTTTTATTTTTTCATCATAATCTGTGCATTACAGTATTGTACGATGTGCTATACAACTTGTACAAAATAATATTTTTATAAAAAAATTGTATGCTAATCAATCCCTTACATGAAAACTGTAAAACCCACATTTTCATGACATTATTAAATTACTAAAATACCCTCCAATTTGAAATTTTGAAGAATTAAGTACGTTTACCAAACAAGCCCGTAAATGAAAAACGGTATCGTACGATCACAAACATTGACATGTAACTTCAAGTAAATGACATTTGAGCTACTACAACATTATTAGAACTCAAGAATATGAAATTTGGACTAAGAAACGAATGTTACACGTTACGTGACCTAACGGGTCCAAAAACATATGAAACTTGTACACAACTTATAAAATAAACCATACACTATATCCTAAGTTTATTTTTATACTAATTAGTCAATATTACCTTCTAATCACCATAAATCCGCCCCCCCCCCTTGATTAATTTGATTGGAACTTCCTATATTACTACAAATCAAATCAATTACATTAACACCTCTTTTAACTCTCCCTAATTTTCCTTACACATAAAATTTACATATTTTTCTTTCTCCCTCTCCCTTTCAACGACCAAACACAACCCTCATACACAAATTTTTGGCTCTTGATCATTGGTGATTATTCATACGTGTTTGTGGGAGGATTTGGTGCACGTAGGAATTCGTTTTGAAGCATTTGGAGGCTTGTTTCTTGTTCCTTTGTCCCATTCGACCTATATCTCCTTCATAAAAGGTTTTGTTGTCTTCCAATTTGATTATTGTTCATCTCTTATAATTTCTTTCGTCACGAATATCATCATACGCAAGAATTAAAAGATGTTATACATGTTATGATGGGTTACATGAATTCTGAAATCAAGTCAGCTTACATACCTGAATATATGAACGAGATAGAGCATGATATACAGGGGCGGAGGGACTGTATAAGGAGGTGGGCGGTGCCCTCAACAAATTGGCCCAAAATTTTTTTATATAGTGCAAAATTTTGGGTTTTAGTGGACTTTAGTTTGTCATGCCCTCAGCCCAAAAATTAAATTGCCCTCAACAAACTTGAGCCCAACATGTAATCTTTTCTCTTTTGTAAAATTCACATATCACGTAGACATTTAATATGGTAAACGAATCGATATATCAGTTCCCAAGTTAAAAAAAAAAGAAAAAAATAATCGATCAGTCATCAGTTCCTGACTTCCTGTCTTCGTGAACAAAGAGGATTAGAGGAGCGAAAACAAGCAGCCTTTCATGCCCTAAAAGAATCAAATCATTCAGTCATTCATCTTTTGTTTCTCCATCTTCAATTCTACCTTAAAACTTGGTAAGTGAAACTCAAACCCTAACTGAGTAACTTCTCTTTTACAAATTACAATTATAAACTAAATTTTCCTTGAGATATTTAAAACTGTGTATTGATTAATTGCTTATCCTTTGATGTATCGATTATCGAAGTTAGCTTTGATTTTGCCCGTTGCAACCGCAAGTGTTGAGAGGTGTTTTTCTGCAATGAAGATTATTACATCAGATTTGCGGAATCGAATTAGTCAAGGGTTTTTAAACTCTTGTGTTATATGTGGCGAAAGAGAAGCACTTGCAAATATTAGTGATGAAGATGTGATGAAGCGGTTCCAATATATGACAGATCGTAAAGGACAACTTTAACATGTTTGTTTGCTAAACGTAAGCATTTTTTGTTGTTACGCTCAAACAAGATATACATATTTTCTTGTTAATATATTTTATTTTTTACAATTTATAAACAGGTTTTCGATATGTTTATGCACGCCAAAAGCTGTTTTTTGGACTGTTTTTGCTGCTGAATTGGTGCTGTTTTGGGGCTGATTTTGCTGTTTTTTTGGGGCTGTTTGGATGCTGCTGTAATTTGGCTGTTTGGATGCTGCTGTAATGCTGTTTGGATGCTGATTTTGCTGTTTTTTGTGGGCTGTTTGGTTTTTGCAGTTAGGGTGTTTGGATGCCGCTGTAATGATGTTTAGATGATGATGTTACAATACTATTTTTTGGTTATTGTATGGCTGTCGTTTTCACGCAACTAAAGGTGTGTTTTGTTGTTATTTTAGCGCTATATATCTTCTTTTATGCAATATTAAATCGGTTAAGTTCACTATTATTTCTTTGTTAAAAAAAAAATTTCGACAATATTTTTTTGCCCCCCATATGGCAAAATCCTGGCTCCGCCACTGATGATATATAATGATTTTATTCGGGTTCTTTTGATGAAAACTTACTTTTATGTGTTATTTCAGTTTTCCAATTGACGGGGAGTGATTTCAAGTTGTCTTGGTCGGGTTTTTGATTTTTATGTCATTAAGTGTTGAATCTGAAATTCGGGTATTGGAAATCAGTCAAATTGGTCAATTTTTCATGCAAAAGCTATAAAGAGTTAGGCCATGAAACTCTCTAGTGTTGAACTTATATATGTTAGGTAATACCATGAATGTTTGTGAATTTTTCCTGGATGTATTGGTTGGTCGTGGAGGTGGATACTTTTGGGTACTGCTGCTGGTCGGTTTTTATGAGTAGTCTGAATTTGAGTATTTTTCATGTGGGGTTAGACTAACTAATAAATTCTGGAAAAAATCATGTGAGTTTTTAAGACATGGAAGTATCTCTGTCAATTTTTGTGAATTTTATTTCTGAGTTCTGATATGGATCAAAAATTCATTAAGTCAGGGTCTGTTTGGGTTTAAAAGCTGATAAAAGTTTAAAAATGGTTAATTAAGGGTTAAACATGTTAATTTCTAAACTAGAGGTGGTTAACTAGTAAAATGTGTGAACTTTATCCTAATTACCTTTTAAGCCCTAATGTTATCATAATTACAACTAAAACCTTAAACTTTTATTAATCACGCTTTTAACCCTAAAATATATTGAACTGTCATAATTAACTCTAATCCTTCATAATTGATATTTTGAACACGTAACTATCTCTAAATACTGATTATAAACATGAATGACCAATATTGCTAAATAATGGAAAGATAACTAAAAGAGGTAACTTATGTAATTTGGACTCTTCTTGATTCGTATCCATTCTCTTCTAGGTTCGGTGAAGCGGGAGTGATCCGTCTCTCTTTGTTTGATTTGTGACCTTGCTTTTTACAGATATTCCGTACTCTTCGACAAGAGTACAACCTCTTCTCTCTCATGACTTTTCTCTCTCTCTCTCTCTCTCTCTCTCTCTCTCTCTCTCTCCTTTATATTATTTGGACTTTGACATTGATCCTTTGATTGACCATTTGACATTGATCCTTTGATATTAACCCTTTGATATTGACCCTTGATCTTGACCCTTGATCTTGACCCTTGCTATTGACCCTTTGGATATTGACCCTTTGATTGATCCTTTCATATTGACCTTTGATATTGAACTTTTGGCATTGAACCTTTGACTTTGACTTGGCACTTATACTTTGATATTGAACCTTGACTGCATGACCCTTCAATATTTACCTATGTATTACTTGTTGTGGAGTAGCCACAACCATAGCATTGATGCACCAATGTTATGTACTCTAGTATGGTTGGAGAGATGTACCACACTGTCCCAGATATTGTTATCGAGTACTGCTATGATTGTAATTGGCCTGTAGGGGCGTATGAATGCATCCTAGATTTGATTGATTGATTGATTGTTTGATTGATTGAGACTACTATATTGACTACATGCTACATTTGTTTGGTGACTGGGTGTTGATACGTGGGAATTGCACCAGGCTTTACCTCTCGAGGGATCTCGAGAAGCTTACAACCCCCACCAGGCAGTGTACCTGATCGTTGTAGTATAGTATTGTGACAAGTACCGGGGGATTGATCATTCAACTCAGGAATTGTGTCGCTAGGATTAGAAAGCCTAAAAACTAGGTCTAGAGGTGAGAGAAGATTCTTTTTGTATTTTTATGTTTTTATAAAAGCAAATAAAATCTCGGGTTTTGGAAGAGTGGGCGGAATTAGTTGCTAATCAACTAACCCAATTTACTACAAATGCAATTAAAATTAAATAACAGAAATGAAAATGAATCTAATTAAACTAGTGGTGTGACCAATAATAGGGAGAGTTGTGTTTACTTAGGTTTTATTACTCCCTAGATATCTTTTACAGGTTGATAGTTTGTTATAATTGCATGGATGACGGGTCGTATTCCTTAATACTAGTCGTAGGGCCGTGTACAATATTCTCTAACTCTATAGGATCCTACTTCACTCCTATGTCGAGCCGTTAGAAGCTCCTAACATGGGATCATTAGAATTCTCCTACGCATTAAATACAACCAAAAATCATAGTACACCTCTGATCATGTTTCTTAAGACATTCAAGCATGTCACCAATGGAAGTCTGCCAGTTTTCTTAAGCCTAACATCGAATACAATCATCCGTAACAACTATAAACAACCAATCAACCCATAATTAACATCTAGGTTTCACTACATCTAAGCAAACACACAAGAGATCTAGCCTAGCATGTTAAATTCAAGACAAGTGTAAGATATATTCAAACAACACATAGAAATATTGAATGAATTGAAAGAGTACTTATCTCAATTGAACATGAAAGGTTTCAAAGGGTAAAAACCCTTGAAAAAGCTGTAATATTCGGACTAGGGTTTCTCTCCAAAGTTATACCCTAATTGTTCCTCTAATGAATGAAAATTGCAAAACTATATATAGATTTTACAGGGTGACGGCGACAAGAAGGAATTTCTGACGCCGTCAACTCGCCGCCCATAATGAAATTGGATTGCCTAGATCCACTTTTGATGCCGTCATGTGCAATTCTACTCTGGGCCGTTACTCGTATTTGGACCATGACGGCCTATGGTGACGCCGTCATGTCCCTAGTGTAAAACTCTTCTAGATTGTCACGGACTTTATCCACTTCCACCTCTTGTATTACTCTTGACGCCGTCACATAAGAACTCTTGACGCCGTCAAGTACTGTTCCCAGCAAGAAAAATTAAAACTTTGCCGTTTTCTTCACTTTTATGCTCAAAAAAGTCCAAAATGCTTCTTTTTCTAGAATTCACTTAAAAAGTACCTAAAATGACAAAAGGAACGATTTAGGGCATTATTTGATCAAATAAATTCAAATCCGGGCTAAAATGACCTCTAAAAATGGTTCATTTTTTGCCTCATCAAATACCGTTACACTTGAGATTTGCTTGTCCTCAAGCAAATGCGCTTTTATTCTAATCAAAATATAAGTTAGAGGTCATTTAACACTAATATAAAAGTAATTACAACAAATAATCGTTCCACTAAAGATCAAAGACAAGCACGGAGGTCATACACTAGCACCTCACAAATAGTGTTTAGATACTCACATCTCTCGGGTGTAATAAAGTATATATCACAATATGGAAATGAAAAACATCTCTCACTACCTGTCAAAGCAAAATAGATTACCATATGCTTGGGAAAGGATCAAACCTCCACCACATGGCGTAAGCACCTAGGATAAAATATCAAAGAGGTCTTTCAAAGGGTTATAATGTTAGGTGTAGGGATATGGAATACACGGTTTTGTTGGATAAATGCAATCTTTATTGGTGGCGAGTTAATCATCTTGGTTAATTACATGTACAATATGGCGTTGCTAAGCCAAGACTAGACTCGACTTAAGCTAATGAATGAAAAATAATAAAAGCATAAAATAAACATAGAATGAAACGGGATAGTAGTCCGTATGTTTTTTCTCTTTTCTCTTTTTCTATTTTTTTTCTTTTTCTTCTTTTTTTTTTCTTTTTCTTAATTTTTTCAATTTTTTTTTTTTTTTTTTTTTTTTTTTTTTTTTTTTTTTTTTTTTTTTTTGCATACACTCTTACCCTACCATCCAAAATAATAAATCATAGGGAATGAACATTCCCTTTACACTTGAATTTTTACATACTTTACGATAAACTAATCTAATGACTCGAATTAAGATAATCAAAACACTTGGAGTACTTTTAAAATTAACGCTCATATGGGGGTAATATATGATGTTCTTCCCCATTACTCCATAACATAAGTACTTTACCCATGAGTCTCAATCGTCCCAAAACAATATGTACAAGATATGACTCGACTTAGCAACCATGTAATCAATTAGATAATTAACTAAGGGTTTAAACAAATAAAAATAATACACTAAAGATGAGTGCATACACAAAAGGCTAAGGCGATTTGGGTGTACATTTAAGTGGGTTGTAACAAATTCTTCCTTTAAGTAAGATGCTTAAAGTTAGAAACGAAAAGATAGGCTCGGAGGGGTGTACTAGGGGTTTCGTGTACTAAAAATGAGTACAACGCTAAGGTGCGGGAAAAATTAGCTGACTTTACTAGCCAAGTAATATGACTTAAATGGTCAAGTAATTATGATACGGGTTTAAACACAATGGTGATCCTAATGCCTCTTATCATGTAGTAAATCCTACTACACGAATGTAGTCTCACTAGCGGTCTCGGGATGCATCACTAACGCAATTTCTAGAATCTAAATGCTACCGGTACACTCATAAGCACTAATAGTAAATTCCTTTCCTATCAAATCTAAAGGAGAACCTCACATATTTGGGTGGAAAATTTTTCTGAATGATACGGTTTTGTGCTAGCCATACGACTCCTATCCATGAGACGCTTGCTATGGCTAAAGTTTCACTCCTAAATGTTGTAAAAAAAATTTAAATTTGGCGCTAAAATTACACTAACAAGTATTTCTCTTAGTTTTATTACACACTTACCATCAAACAAACAAACTCAAGTTCAAGTGTATCCTATAAGGTATCATCATTTACCCTCCCCTTACACTTAGGATGAACATTGTCCCCAATGTTCAATTAAATAATGTAAAAGTGAAATAGATAAAAGAATGAAAACAAATACTCCCCTGATTCGTTCAGTGTGGATAATGTGGTAACAAGGTTAGATCTTCCTCCAAGAAAATGAACAATCAAAGCTTCCCTTCTAGAAAAATAAATCATCTTCTTGTCATATATAACCTGTTAAACCTAAGAAAACAAACAAGGCAACCTCGCGTAAAATCGGCGGCAATATAATGTAAGATATAATGCTTGTGGAATGAATGTATACATATTTCCTTGAGTTTATAAAACTAAAGAATTAACAAAAACTTATAGACTCCGTTAGAAAAACAAAACTAGCAAAATTTCCAGAATTTTACACATGACGCCGTCAGAAGTGACCTGCAGAAATCTTTACATTAAGTTTCCGGAAAATTTCTGCAAAAACTTATGTCGTACTTCCTGGAAAATCCTGCAAAATATCATTATGACTCGATACAAGCATTTGACTCTAACAAATACTAATACACATGTTCATTTAATATTGTGGAGAATCATGATCAATTTCGTTTCTTAAAAACATATTTGGGGTTACCCCTTACACTTATATTTTGCAAAATACCTTTATATGAAGTTAAGATGAAGTTAAACAACAAAATAAAGCATTTTTACAATTTTATTTTGAAACATGATCTACCAACAATAAAAATAAAACATGCATACGGAAGCAAATAACAATCAAACAAATAAAAATCACACAAAACATGGGTTGCCTCCCAAGAAGCGCTTTTCTTTATTTTACGAGTCTTGTAGCTAGACTCAAGGTCATGGGCAATTACGTTATATGGGTGAGTTCCTCATTGAGGACATCTTTGGGATCAAACATGGGTTTCAATTTCCTATCGGTTTTCTTGGTGCGGTATGACCTTTCAAACTTCTCTCCATCCGGATCATATAAGATCATCTTCATGTGCCATGATCCATCACCTTCCTTAGGTGGCTTGTCCCACCTCCATTTACACTTATCCCCCTCTCTTTTCCACTTGTTCATCTCTATGTTAATAGGCATTACGCATAAGAACTCAATCATTTTCCTAAAGACTAGGGGGTCCTCAACAGGGTCTAGCTCCTCATCTCTAGCTATGAGTTGTTCCACCGAATGTGTTTTATCGATGAAATTTTTTTCTAGATAGAATGGGTGTTGAGGTCTTATAAAGTTTCTTTCTATCCAAGGTCCATATCTAGATGGTCTCCTATTCATCTCTACCCAATGTGGTGTCGGTTCGTCCTCACAATCGTAGCGATGCTTCTTAACATCATATACCGACCAAGTATCGCCATCACCTACCGCTTATCTATCATGGCGCTAGCGGTTGCTAAAAATCCTCTTCCTACTAACAATGGGCATGTAGTGTCACTAACCATATCTAGGACGTGAAAATCCGCTAAAATAGTTAACTTCCCTACGTGAACAACTACATCCTTGATCATCCCAACCGGGTGGGCAATACTCCCATCCGCTAGACCAATTAGTACCTCTGTCTCCTCTAACTTTCCTAGCTTGAGAGTGGTGAAAAGGGATAGGGGAATCAAGTTGAGGCTTGATCCTAAATTGGCTAGTGTGTCAAAAGCTTCGGATTTTCCTATCTTACAAGGCAAAACAAATATACCCGGATCATCAAGCTTCTTAGGCAACTTGTTTTGAACGAAGGCGGTCCCATTTTTACCCAATTTAAATTTCTCATATTTTTCTAGGAGGGCACGATAATAGGGAGCACGGGCTAAGACATCAATGACAGGGCATTTAAGGTGGAGCTCCTTAAATTCATCGTCAAGGTCTTGCGTAGGAAGTGTTTCAACTTTATTATTGACCGGGTTGATATTGGGTGTTTCATTCGATTGGCCCTTTTGAAGAATTTGGTTTTGTTTGAAACACGTGCTCATTAATTTAACCGAGTAGTATTGCGGACAAGAAGTGGGTGACGAAACCGATGATATGGAATTAACGTTTAGTTTCGGGTTCTTAACCGTGTCGCTTGGGAGTGCTCCCATTTCTCGGTCATTGAGAACATTCAACAATGTGTCAATTTTGGTGGTCATCTCGCTTTGCTTTTGTTTGAAATCGGCTTCAAATTTAGATATGCGAGCTTCTTGAGATGCCATAAACTTGGACATCAACCCTTCAAGATTATTGGTACTACCATAGTTATTAGAAGGATTGTTGTTGAAAGTACGGTTAGAGGGTGGACCGTTTGGTTGGTAACGATTAGGCTGATTGGAAGAATTGTTTTGGTTTTGTTTTCACCTAAGGTTCGGGTGATTTTTCCAAGAAGGGTTGTAGTAATCACCGTAAGGGTTTGGCTCGGGTTTGAAAGTGTACCACTTGTCTCCCGCTTCGTCGGTACACGAGGATGCGTAGTCCGCAAAAGCTGTTCCGGGGAGTTCCACGCAATCACGAGTGTCATGGGGACCACTACAAAATTCGCATGAAGAAGTAATTTTGTTCACTTGGCTTGAAGGCTTAGGAGCTTCGTACGATTTCATGAGAAACTTGACTTGGTCCTCAAGTTCCATGATCCTACGGTCGGGAGTGCTAGAATTCGCATGAGAAACTTACCACCGCCCGATTGGTCAATGGTTTGCCTTATGGAGAGATCGATATTGTCATAGAAGATTTGGACTTGGAGCCAAAGATCTATGCCATGATGAGGGACTTTTTGGAGTAAGTCCTTGAAACGAGTCCATGCTTCATATAGAGTTTCACCTTAACGTTGTTGGAACATCAAGATATCATTTCTAAGCTTGGTAGTTCTCCCCGGTGGGAAAAATTGAGCAAGGAAACGAGTGGTGAGATCATCCCATGAGGTGATGGATCCCGCGGTTAAACGTTCAAGCCATTGACTAGCTTGATCACGTAGAGAGAATTGGAATAGGCGTAATCGGGTCGACTCTCTAGTTGTAACATCAAGGTCTATAGAATCTACGATTTTAAGAAAATCCTTGAGATGTTGGTTAGGATCTTCGGAACGAAGTCCATAGAATGCACATCCGCTTTGCACCAACCGGATGGTGTCGGATCTCAAGGGGGACACATTGGCTCCTTGAGTGAGCTCAATAGTGTTTCGATAGCCTTAGTGACTAGGACGGGAATACTCTCCTAGGGTTCGGGGCCTAAGAGGTTGGTTTGCTAGTGGTGGGTTTTGTGGGTGGTTTTGTTGTGGTGGGTTGATGGGTTCAAAGATGTTACCACCTTCCATGATGTTGGATGGTAAAAGTTACGAACAAAGACACGAAGAAATAAGATAGACTAAAGAAAACCTAAAATTAAAAATAAAATCTTACTATAAAGGAATCTAGCAAGTATACATAATAAAAAGAAATTCTAACGTAGACAGTTACTATTCCCCGAGCAGCGGCGCCAAAAACTTGATACGTGGGAATCGCACCAGGCTTTATCTCTCGAGGGATCTCGAGAAGCTTACAACCCCCACCATGCAGTGTACCTGATCGTTGTAGTATAGTATTGTGACAAGTACCGGGGGATTGATCATTCAACTCAGGAATTGTGTCCCTAGGATTAGAAAGCCTAAAAACTAGGTCTAGTGGTGAGAGAAGATTCTTTTTGTATTTTTATGTTTTTATAAAAGCAAATAAAATCTCGGGTTTTGGAAGAGTGGGCGGAATTAGTTGCTAATCAACTAACCCAATTTACTACAAATGCAATTAAAATTAAATAACAGAAATGAAAATGAATCTAATTAAGCTAGTGGTGTGAACAATAATAGGGAGAGTTGTGTTTACTTAGGTTTCATTACTCCCTAGACATCTTTTACAGGTTGATAGTTTGTTATAATTGCATGGAAGACGGGTCGTATTCCTTAATACTAGTCGTAGGGCCGTGTACAATATTCCCTAACTCTATAGGATCCTACTTCACTCTTATGTCGAGCCGTTAGAAGCTCCTAACATGGGATCATTAGAATTCTCCTACGCATTAAATACAACAAAAAATCATAGTACACCTCTGATCATGTTTCTTAAGACGTTCAAGCATGTCACCAATGGAAGTCTGCCAGTTTTCTTAAGCCTAACATCGAATACAATCATCCGTAACAACTATAAACAACCAATCAACCCATAATTAACATCTAGGTTTCACTACATCTAAGCAAACACACAAGAGATCTAGCCTAGCATGTTAAATTCAAGACAAGTGTAAGATATAATCAAACAACACATAGACATATTGAATGAATTGAAAGAGTACTTATCTCAATTGAACATGAAAGGTTTCAAAGGGTAAAAACCCTTGAAAAAGCTGTAATATTCGGACTAGGGTTTCTCTCCAAAGTTATACCCTAATTGTTCCTCTAATGAATGAAAATTGCAAAATTATATATAGATTTTACAAGGTGACGGCGTCAAGAAGGAATTTCTGACACCGTCAACTCGCCGCCCATAATGAAATCGGATTGCCTAGATCCACTTTTGATGTCGTCATGCGCAATTCTACTTTAGGCCGTCACTCGTATTTGGACCATGACGGCCTATGGTGACGCCGTCATGTCCCTAGTGTAAAACTCTTCTTGATCGTCACGGACTTTATCCACTTCCACCTCTTGTATTACTCTTGACGCCGTCACATAAGAACTCTTGACGCCGTCAGGTACTGTTCCCAGCAAGGAAAATTAAGACTTTGCCGTTTTCTTCACTTTTATGCTTTAAAAACGTCCAAAATGCTTCCTTTTCCAGAATTCACTCCAAAAGTACCTAAAATGACAAAAGGAACGATTTAGGGCATTATTTGATCAAATAAATTCGAATCAGGGCTAAAATGGCCCCCTAAAAACGGTTCATTTTTCGCATCATCAGGTGTGCGTGCATTGTAACCCCTCACATATTGGGAGTTGATCACTCCATATTGGGTTACTATTTGATTGGATTGTATATTGATTGGGCTTGGGGTAAAATACTGATTATACATACATTACATCTTACACTTAACCTTGATATCTTTTGATTACCCATTTAATACCATATGTAATCTATCTTCATATTCCTAACTCTATTGTATCGCTTTGTTATTTGTTGATATCTGTTCATTGAGCTTTTTAAGCTCAGCCGCATTTCTTTTCCTGCGGCATGTTTAGTAGGAGGCTGGGTTTTGCTTTTGGGCCTAGAATACTTCACCCTGTTAGATGCTTGTTGGACTTAGAGATGTTTAGAAGGCTTAGTATCATTGTTGACACCTTTTGTATCTTGTACTTTGTTTAGTTTTCCTTTGTAACCTTTTGTAAACTTTGTATGGAGATGTATCTCCGTTTCTCTTGTGTTCTGATTTGACTCCATAATGTTACATTTTATCCCTTCTCGGGTTGGAGTGTTACAAAAACACAACTAATAAACACAAAATAGTACAAAGATGAAAACTACTAACTAATATGGTCATCATTTATTTGACACATGCAACCAATCATATATTTTCTAATTTTACAATCACTTATTATAACAAAAGTTAATGACCTTTTAACCACCTATATTTTAAATGTAATGGCCATATGTTTTATATATTTCTTTTGATATTCGTTTATGTCATATTTCTCATGTCATATTTCTCATCTTTATGTTTTCCTTTTATCAAACGCTTCTTATTACATCTATTATCGTAAGAAACAATGGTCCAGTGTCTATTAACTCCATAATATTATCCGCACTCGTCATGAAAAACATACTAGTATAATCAAAAAATATTAGTTGACTGAGATATTAATTACAGGATACACGTCGTCGCTACACTTTGATACCCTACTTGTTAAATTATCTAACTTATGCCATGAGGGCATGTCTTAAGAAATATTAATTAATCATACTTATTTCTTAAATTAATTACATTTTCATGTAACATTAAGTTAAACTTGGCAAACAAAAGAAATTTTGGAAAGTAATAATATCAAAATCACATTTAAATATGGAAATTTTAGTTCATCACCATGGCACATTGTCAAAAAAAAAAAAAAAAAAAAAAAAAAAAAAAAAAAAACATGCTTTTTAGTTTCTTTTACAAAGGTTAGTGATTTTCTTAGCAAGGTTAGAAATTTTCTTACCAATGTTCGAAACACATAGTAAGGTTGATGTTTGACTTGTTACTAACAAACAGTACATGTTTAACGTTTTTAGTACATTTAATCATTTATTGTAAGATCCCATCTCACATTGATATAAGAAAAGAAGTTCCAATTCTTTGTACTAATATCTTCCACCATGTTTTTTATTTGAAACTGAAAACTATTGGTTACTCTTTTGCTTTCATCTTTACGAGGAGTTACAACTTACAAGTGGTAAAAAATACAAAGTTTGAGCTCTTTATAAGTCTATAATTGTGGGACACCCAAATATACCACATGTTTTTGGGAAAAATATGTACTATACTTGTCACAAATATCACTTCCGCGTAGTGAACAAGAAAAATAGCTTTTCTGTACACTAAAGTTGACATTTTTGTCTTTTTTTTTAAGTATTATGACTATTTTACCTTTCCAAATTACAAAAATGATCCCTGTGGGTTTGCTAAAATTGCATCCACCGTCCCTAGGCTAAATTACATAAATGATCCCTTTCGTTAAGAGAAAATTGCATCCACCATCCCTTTTTTCCTAAATTAATTTTTGTCTCAAAAATTTATTTTCTGAAAAAAAAGTTTTTTTCTGAAAAAAAATATTTTCGAAAAAAAAAATTTTGAAAAAAAATATTCAGAAAAAAAATATCGAAAAAAAATTTTGAAAAAAAATATTCGGGAAAAAAAATTAATTTTGAAAAAAAAAATACTTTCGAAAAAATTATTTTTGAAAACAAAATATTTTCGGAAAAAAATATTTTCGAAAAATTTTTTTTGAAAAACTTTTTTTTTTCTGAAAAAAAATATATTTTCGAAAAAAAATATTTTGAAAAAAAAATATTCGGAAAAAAAAATTCGAAAAAAAATATTTTTGAAAAAAAAAATCTGAAAAAAAATTTTCGAAAAAAATTAAATTTTGAAAAAAATTATATTCGAAAAAAATAATTTTGAAAAAAAGTTATTTTCGAAAAAAATAAATTTGAAAAAAAAAACAATTTTTTAAACCTCAGGGACCATTTATGCAATTTAGCCAAAGGACATTGGATGTAATTTTCAAAAAGTGAAGGGTAAAATGGTTATCACAGAATTATTTTTTGTCTTTATTACACAAAGAAAGACAAAAATGTCAATTTTAGTACACATAAAAGATTTTTTTTTTGTTCACTATGCGAAAGTGATATTTGTGACAAGTATAGTACATTAATAAAGATTTTTCCCCATGTTTTTTAATTTATACGAAAAGCTAGGCTATTCTTTTGCTCTCAACTTTGAGGGGAGGTACAAATTGTGAAAGAGGCATAGCCTTTCGAGATGGGAAGAGCACACGTCTAGTACATCTCTTTCGATATTCTTTTAAAGGGATGTAATGAGCATGAGGCTCGTGCGTCTCCTGACGTATTGGCTAGTGTTAGTACAAAACTTGGACACGGCTCAAGATTTAGCACGGGCTAATTCTTGAGGGACTGAGCTCTGGACTACAAAGATCTTGTACGTAGTCTGCTAAGAAAGAAGCACTGTTAGTCTCACCGCGGAAGAGGGACTTCCGCGGTCAACCTCGGGTGTGAGAGTAAGTGTAATGTAGAGGGATGAATTATCTAAATAAGTGTGAGAGAGAGAGTTGTGTGTTACCGAATGGGTGAGGATCTTTCCTCTTTATATAGGTGAGGTAGACTTGTCCTTTTCGACCGTTTGCACGTATTTCTCGGAGTGGAGCACCTCCCTTGATGTTCGGTTCCTCCCACTATCTTGTACCCTATGTCATTTTTGTCTCTGTGCAGCTATGTGATAGCTGGCAGTACTATTGGAATGGGCCGCGTCATGGGTTAGCCTTTGATGAGCTATATCCGCGGCCCATCGTGTTTAGATAGTCGGACTTGGCCCAGTATTCATGGTCTGATACCGGGCTTAGTGGTGGGGCATTCTCCGCGGTTATTCGTTTAGTTTGGGCCGGACCCGGTGTTTTATTCTTGGGGTCCAGGGTACTATACGTGATCAGCTAGTCTATTATTTCCGGTTTTGTAATGTCATATTTATACGCATAATCAATTTTAGTATAAACATATAGGGTGCGGTTAGTTGGATATTATTATTATTATTATTATTATTATTATTATTATTATTATTATTATTATTATTATTATTTATAAGGAGAATTTATCTCCACAAAACATTTAAAAATATAGAAAACGTGTTTAATTAATGTTTGTATTTTCTATTTTGAAGAAGGGAGGGAGAGTTGTAGGTTAACAAAAAAAAAAAAAAAAAAAAAAAAAAAAAAAAAAAAAACTCAAATTTGTTTTGTAATTTTCCTTGTTAAGTTAGAAAACGTATTGGCTAGTCTATTATTTCCGGTTTTGTAATGTCATATTTATAGCGCATAATCAATTTTAGTATAAACATATAGGGTGCGGTTAGTTGGATTATTATTATTATTATTATTATTATTATTATTATTATTATTATTTGTAAGGAGAATTTACCTTCACAAAACATTTAAAAATATAGAAAACGCGTTTAATTAATGTTTGTATTTTCTATTTTGAAGAAGGGAGGGAGAGTTGTAGAAAAAAAAACAAGTAAAACAACTAAAATTTGTTTTGTAATTTTCCTTGTTAAGTTAAGAAATAGAGGTTTGTGTTTTGCAAAATATTTTTTTAAAAAATAATTATTTGAACGCGATCTCTGTTTTCCTTATTTCGTACAAATATTTTGTAGAAAGCAAAGGTGTTTCTCTCCAACTAAATGCACCCATAACCTTATCATCGTTAGCGTGTCGATGTTTTATATGATTTGTGTTGTCAACTTTTGATGAGATTAGGATGATACAAAATTATGAAATAAGTGCACATGGCGTGGTTGGATTTTGCCCAAATAGGTACACCAATAGCACATGTTGGGTGGTGTTGGTTTGTTCATATTTTGCAGATAAGAGCCAACCCACATAAACCGCATCCAACCCATGTGACCCCCACACCGATACCTCCTAAAAAATGATTGGTGTAATTATCTTGACTAATCATTTGATTTATCAAGATTCATCAAGTTAATGAGATATTTAATACATTGAACGACTTAAAATAAGAGAATAATTAAGGTGCTAGGACTTGAATCAAAGATATGCATTATACCCGATCGATCTTAAGATCTTATGATTTTGCGATACTACAAAGTAAAAACGATCCGAATCTTATGTAAGATCTTTGTAAGATGGGATCTTCATAGGATCCAGATCTTCAATAGCGAAGCTACACGCTTTATTGTGGGAGGGCCTGAAACGAAAATTGCATAAATTATAAGGGCTAAAATGTCAAAAGGAAAATTTACTACGTAAAAGTCATTAGGAAATACGTAAATCAAAAAACTTATTGTTCACCGCTCATTGCTTAAAAAAACTCCAAAAAGTTTTGTGCCAAACATAGCCTTAATGTTTGAAATTTTAAATTAGTGTTAAATCGCACGTGATATATTATGTGAACTCAATACTAAAAAAAGTTGAAAAAACAAAATATTTTATTTCGTCGAAAGTATGTGCGTGTATAAAAAGTTAATAACATACTCGTTGCAGTGGTATAATTTATTTTAGTTAACGATTAACGGTTTTGAGATATTTAGTTTATAAAAAGATAGGTGCAATTGAATTTTTGTCCAAAATATCAATCAATCTCTCTATTTTTTTTCAATTAAAAAATATGTGGCTCAAAATTTGTCATTTGATTTGCAGGAAATTTTTGATATGTAAATGATCTCTCATTTTATAAATTAGTTTATTCAATATTTATTTAGTTAGGATATCTTTAAAAGTATGTTTTTCATCTAGGTCCCTCACTCCCTAACAGTTGTCGTCGCTAAAAGTTATGACGTATATGTTTGGCAAAAGTAGCAGTGAGCTGTAGCTACTGCTCACCGCTCATAACTTCTTAAGGAAGCATTGAAAGAATGAGTTTTCCTAAAAAATAGCAAAGCTCACCCCGATCTTTTGCCAAACGAACACTAAAAATAAAAGAGCTCATTGCTCACCACTCATCACTAAAAAAAACTCCAAAATACTCTGTGCCAAACATATACTGCAAGCTTTTAGCAATAACATCTTTCGTTGCTAAAAGTACCTGCAAGCTTTTTGCACTTTATGCTATATTTCTAGATTTGTTTTCTTGAAAAATAATATCTACCAAATTTCATGATTTGCTAACCAAGCCCGCTTTGTGCTTCCGTTTAGTATCCGGTAACCCATTGATCAGATTAAAGTATTAAACTATCAAACTATCTGTAACGGGTTAAACAGATAAAATTGCTAAGTTGCGATGACATAGGCCCTGTTAATTGGATTTTGTAGTTACTGAATAATGCTAACAAATTTTCAACATGCTTATTTTCATGTGCCATGTTGATTATTGTACTAAATAGATTTACGTGGTCAAACAATCATCCGTCTAACTGTAATGTAACTGATGATAATAGGGTTAAACTGTCTCAATAGCGCAATGGATAGAAAAAATGCAAGACATACTATGTACAGTATGACACACACTCAAATTGTGCAATATTCTTGAACAACAAACTTACACATCCACCTAGATACGCTACATTATTATCTGTGATGCTACTTGAACTCAAGGTGTTAGTGGAGATGTATCGTGATTACACATATTTGCACTTTATTATCTTGTATAACCAATGTTAAAAAAGCAAGAGCTAATATGCTCGGGATAAGGTGTTGATGGACGTGTGGAATCTGCGATGGCGAGTGACGTGCGAGTCAATTTAGCATTTATCCATGTCCGAATGCTTTGCATCTTTTGCTTTTTATTTACTAAAATTGTTGACATGCCACCACCATTGGCAAAAGAAAATGTTACACTTGTTCCAAAAGGTTGAAATATATTCTCATTTTACCAACAAAAAACAAATGAATTCAGATTGATGATGCTTTTCTATCTCTGTCTTCAAATCAGGAGATATTTTAGTTTGAAGGTGTACACACTTGAACACTTGAAGTTTTGATTTGCACACTCCATTTCATGATGGCAAAAGAAAATGTTAACACTTGTTCCAAAAAGGTGGTAATATATTCTCATTTTACCAACAAATACAGATGAATTTTGGTTGACGATGCTTTTCTCTATGTCTTCAAATCAAGAGATATTTTAGTTGGTTGGTAATGTGCACACTTCAAGTTTTGATTGGTACAAGTCACTGAATGCTGTAAATAGTTGTGCACTTGTGCATATATCTTATGATGCTTACTGTACTTATACTTTTAAATGTGTCGATAAAAATTTGGGGTGTGAAAATCACTTTCTATTTTAGTTTCTCACCACTCACGTTCAATAATGATGCTTTTTTTGTTTTTAGCAATACCAAAATGGAATATAATACGAAGCATATTGAAGCCTGAATGAATCAAATGTCATGTTTGATATTATATTTGACAACAAAATAATTATTGGGTTAATTCAGTGTCCAATGGTCTCTATTTAAGATTTAAACATAAATTAGTTTAAGTCAAGAAGACTCACTGATAATGAAGTCAACGAGAAACCTCAGCGAAGTTCGAGTCAAAGACATCGTCAAGAAAGTTGAAGATTACTTGAAGACATACTCACTAGCTTATATGAAGTCAGCTAGTATGTAGAAGTAACTGAAACAGAAGGAAGAAGGTTCATCAGGGGTTGACAATACACTGATGAACCTATCAGCTATCTGATCATCCAACAGAGCATAGCTCGAAATATCTCTTAAGATAATTCTGGCGAACTTTTCAAGAATGCAAAAGCACGGGATAAAATGCATTTTGGATAAAGTCAAATCAATTACGAGTTAGTGAAAAGGCAATGAACAATTGGCAGAACTGTTCACTATAGTAAGGTTGTTAGGTTTTCAAGAATAGAAGCATTTAATAAAAAATATACTTTTATACTAAATGCTTGACACGTCACAACTACCCCACAAGTGACATACTTTCTTATAAAAAGAGAATGTTGGTCGAAGTAAATGCTCACTACTTCATATTTATTATAAATATTTATGAAATGTATTTACTCTCTTGAATTCAAAGTTGATCCCTCAAATGACCTTAATGCTGTGTTCTCAAGTTTTCCTAGATAGGGATAGAAATGATGTGTTAAAAAGAGAAAAGAAAGAAAAAGGAAATGAAAGAAATTTGATTTTATATTTCATATTCTCGAGTTGAAATAAAATGAAAGAAAAATAAATTATGTTGTGTTCTCGAATTGAGAAGAAAAGAAAAAAAAAGACATAATTACATTTATGCACTTTTAAATATGTTCATTTTATCATAAGAGTCGAATATAAGTAAATATTGAAAGTTATATCGGTTATTATATACTAAAAGATTTAAGATCATTTGAGGACCAAACTTTTTTTACATATCAAGGGACTAATCTCCACCCTCCATCTTTATTTGATCTAATGGATGCGATTAATCCCAACAATTTAAAAAACACACGTTCATCTTTTTTTTCAAATATTAATATTTTTCAAACCGTTAATCGTTAATCGAAAATAAATATACCGTTACAACGATCATTTAATTAGTATCTTTCTATAGATAGGCACTTTGATTTATTTTCGATAATTTTTTTTTCGTTTTTTTCACATTTTTTTTCGTTGCCGAAAAAATCATATATGATATATCATATATGATATTACATATCATATATGATATATCATGTATGATATATCATATATGATTGTGTTGAGGCAACATGATCAAGATTTCTTCACGTTTTAATGATGACAAATAAACCATCGAAACACATAAAATAACAAACGTTAGTTAAAAATCGTCGGAGCCCATATCTGCTCCTGGCGCGCTGCTCGCGCGTCAAAGCGCGGGTGACTCTCCAGGACACTGTATGGTTCCGGGCGAATTTTGAAAGTCGGCTTTCCCCTTACTCGACAAATGTGGATCTTTCAATACAAGTATGAATATGTTATGTGCTTAATTGAGAACACTCGAAATGAGTTTTGAGACTTGAGAGATCCTACTTTTAAAACAACCATTTACGGGAAAACGCCAACTCATGTTTTCTAACTATCGCCTCTAGCCAAGGATTTTATAAACTTAGGGAGCTTGTATATTTCACGTGTCAACGTGTTGAAGCATCCATATGCTCATATCCCGTGCTTACGTCTTCTCTAATTACGTAACGGGTTTAAACCCTTATTGGCCAAACTAAGTTAAAGGTCACTTTACATAAATGCATCCTTTCCCACTTGGTTTATGCTTTACATCAAGGAAAAGCACTTAACTTGTTTTAACCAAGGTATTAGTTGAGAACGTCGAGTCGTGGAAAGTCACGAGATATGAAACTGTGGATTCTCGACGTTGTGTTACTTGAACTTATAAGTAACTTATGATTTTCTCAACTTATAATCTTAATTGTCTAAACCTTTTCTTCTTAATGAAAATTAGATTATGTCTTAATTTTCTCTTAATCTCTTTTCTACAAAAGACAAATCCAATCATATCCAATCATATCTAAATCATATATTCTCTTACACAATCTCTTACACTCTTACATATTCCTTTACACAATCCAACTCATTCCTTACACATTCTACATCTCAACCATTCATTCCCTTACAACACATCTCAACCTTCTATATTCAACACATGAGAATTATTTGAATTTCAAAAGAGGCTCCATCTAATCCAAGCCATCCAATTCAAACTAAACACATCTCAACCATTGATTCACTCTTTCCCCCCAAGCAAAGCATATTCCTTTGGAATATCCCTTCTCAATCCAAACCTAGGCTCCTTTGATCCTAGCCATCTATTTCAAATCATCACATCTCAACCATCTATATTCAACACATGCCAAATAATTTGAAAACCAAAGGAGGCTCCCTTTGATCCTAGCCATCCAATTCAAACCATCTCATCTCAACCCTCCATCTTATTCTTCCCCCAAGCAATGGAATATACCTTGGCATATTCTTTCTCTCTCTTGTATGCCATGTGAGGAATAACACTTCTACCCCTTCCAAATTACCCTATCTACACTTTATACCCTTGGTAATTTGGTTTCTCTTTAAACACTTCAAAAATGTTTTCCAAATTAGCTATTTGAGTTGGTAAGCCTTAGATTGATTAATGTTAAGGTTTAGTGTGAAGTACAATTGAGGGTTTAGCAAGGTAAGGTATTTATAAAGCCAACACCCAAAGCTTTGGGAAAATTTTCCCAGGGTGTCTGGCGCGCCACCCATGTGTCAACGCGTGGGCAGCGCGCCGGCCTCGTTAAAATTTTCCCAAGTTGGGTTTTTCGCCTATAAATACCACCCTTGCCTCTTGTATTCCTCACCCCTTGCCATTATTCTTTCTCTCTAGATTCTTTCTCTCTAAACACTCTCATCTCTCTATCTCTAATCTCTAATCTTGTGTTCTTGATTTTCACATTAACATCTTTAAAAGAACACATCTCTTTGCAAGGGAAGTATCACAAGAACCTAATTCACTCTTGTGATTGTGCCGAGGGTCTTCTTATCTATACCCTTTTTATTACAATCGAGTCTCTAGGTTAGGTTAGGACTTGGTTGAACAAACATATATTTATTTATTCATTTGTTTGTAAGGGAAGTCTTGTGTTTTGGTGATCAAGCCTAGATCATTGGGGATCTAGTTGGGGTTTGATACTTCCGGTGGGAAGTCTTGGTAGTGGTCTTGGTGACCCTTAGGTGAAGTCGAATCGTGAGATTCTTTTGGGTGGTTTCCGAGGGCGGAATACCGTGGGAGTAACTCCTTCTTTGTAAGAATCGATATTGGTGAATATCGGTGGAGTGAATTGTAACGGTTTGTAGTCCACCGAAAGGATTATACTAGTGAATAGTATCGGAGTCGCGGATTCGCAACTAGACGTACGGATGGTATAAACCCCCATCCCGAACCAATATATATCGTTGTGTTCTTGACTTGCTTTATATACTTTAGTTGTGTTAGTGGTTGTTGGATTATTGTAAAACCACTTGGTGTTCTCTTTGGCTTAAAGTTTTTAAACATCTAAAAAGCCGAAGAAACCGTATTCACCCCCCCCCCCCTCTACGGTTCTACAATATGTAATATCATATATGATTTTTTCGGCCACGAAAAAAAAACGTGAAAAAAAAATTGTCAAAAGTATATCAAAGTGCCCGTCTATAGAAAGATAATTAAATGCTCGTCGCGATGGTGTAATTATTTTCGTTTAACGATTAACGGTTTAAGAGATATTTAAATTATAAAAAATATGTGAAATATTAAAATGCTTTTAATCTCAAATATTGATTTGTTTTTAGATAGATGGTGAGGATGAGTCACTTAGTATGTAAGAAAAGTTTATTATTTAATATAACTCTCCTCATACTAAAAAGTGCGGGTGTAGAATTGTTTCCGTAAAAATCCGCCCATATTTGGGCGGAAAATTCCTATTGGAATATGATAAGTATTTTTCTTTCATTTCTTTGTGTTTCCTTTCCTTTCTGTCTAAGAAAAACTCAATAACAGAATAACATTTCAATTTCTTATCATTTCCTTTCCTTCTAAAAATGAACTCGAGAACGGAGCGTAAGAGTTCACTTGCAAACTTATATTAAGTTTGTTTAGTCAAAGAGTATTTATATTGCCATTCAATTAAGTCTTATTTTCGTGTAACACTTTATAATTCTTTGATTTATTTAATAAAAATTTACAGGATTTAAAAGTTAAATATATTTTTGCTTATAAACTGTTGTATACGTTGTCATTATTTAGTCAATGATTTGGGAAGTATAGTAACTAAACCTGCGTTTAAGCAAGTAACATATGTCGTCTATTCTGACTTTGAGATCGGTTAGATAAATTTAAATTAGTCGTTGCTTGATATCATCTAATATACTTGTTGAGTTTAAGAGAGTCTATAGTACTTATTTGATAGCAAAAAATGAAGTTTCTGCTCTTGGATGTACTATCTTATCCAGCAATTTCTCTAAAAAATTAGGCTATATATGTAACTTCTTATGAAAAATTCAGGATATCAAAAAGAATTTACACGAATAATATGTGCAATTATCAACATAACTTATAGCTTTACTTACAAATGTGATATTTAATTACTACGTATATAACTAGAAAATGATATACAACAAAGCTATTAGCTACCATTTACTTGGACTTCAACGTCGACAACCTCAACCTACATCCCACCACCACCATTGTTTATGACACTAATAGCCACCGCTGCATTCGCAGCAGCCATTCCACTATCAGCTGGCAGTCCACTTTCCATATGAAGGTCCATATGTCCAGCTTTGCTTGATCTTTTATGGATTCTATTCGGGTGGGCTTCAGGATCACATGCAGTGCCTCGTTTGTTAAGAAGAGTGACTAAAACCGTTAAGGCTATAGCCACGGACATGAAGACAATGATTGTTATAGCAATAACTTCCATTTTTTCTTAAAATAAATTATGATATGAGAAACTACAGAAACAATATTCCATATATTATGAATCAACGTTAATCAAGTCTTTGGTCCATGTTGACTTTGTCAATGATGACTATTGAACTTTCCTGGAAATATCAATCAAGCTTAACCCATGTGTTGGTCTCAGTTGACTTTTTCTTTGTTAAAGATTCATAAAGCAATTACTACGTAATATATTCCTAAGACAATCAAAGACCAAGTAATGTCATTAATCATTAGTTTATTTAAAGTGTTGCTACATGTGTGATTTGGTTAGAAAAATGATATTTCTATGTTGGTTCAATTTTATTAAAAATAGACAGAAAGACAAACTTGCATAGTTGCGTACACACAAATATGGGTATGCCGTTTACGTATGAATTAGTCAATTCCATGAACAATAAAATCAACTTAGGGGTCGATATCTTAAAAATCCATTTAAAATCATGATGAAATCAAGAGAAACAACAATTACTTAGAATCGCTCCTGCATGATCTTAGAAACAAACATGCGTTGGCAAATAATTAACGCAACAGGATATTAGAGTACTTATTTGATGACGAAAAACAAAGCGGCACCTATCGGACGTAGTAGTTATCAAACATTGTAATTGAGTATGAAGTTACACCATCTCGTGTTTGAACATTTGAGTGATTAATTAAGGAGAATTTACACAAGTAATATGCGTGCTAATCAACATAACGTGTGCATTTTACTTACAACTGTTATTTATATAGAACGACATAAATATAAATTGACAAATTGTGATACATCACAATTACACAAACTGCCTCTTAGTTTGACAAAAACAATGACAACCTCTTCTATATTTCCAGCCACCCCCACCACAACCACTGCCACAAGCATCGTTCATTATACTGATAGCCACTGCTTCATTCATAGCAGCCATTCTATTATCTGCAGCAGACAACACACTTCTCATGTGATGACCCATATGTCCATATGTCCAACCCGGGTTGATCTTTTCATGGCTTTTGGATCTTTAGGTGGCCTTCAGGATCTCCTGGCACTACATCCTTTATTACAGAGTGATAAAAATCATAAGCACCATTGCTACAATAATGAAGTCAATGATGGTCATAAAAAGAGCGTCCATTTTTTCTTAAAAGAACTACTGAAGCACGCGAATACATGAATCAACCTTAACCATGTGATTGTCTTCGATTGATCGTTGACTTTTGCTTCTTGTTAATACAAAAACAATTTATTTCTATGACAAGTAGAACAAGTAGTGGCATTATCGCATTGTAGTTTATTTGTGGCCAAACTGTCGAACAACTCTACACATTGAGTACAAGTGTGATATTTGTTTTTGTCACTTAAGAATACACATCTATAAACTTATATCTTTGTTTGATACTCGTACATTATAAAATTTGGACAAGAAGAGATACACACATACACTAACGTAGATGCATATTGATATGGTGTAGAAATTCGAATCCTTAATATTTGCTTGGCTTTAGCAGGATCTCTGCAAATCAGCAATTACATATACATGTGAGAGTCATTTGACCTTTTTAGGTGAAAGATCTTGTGATCAAGTCTGAAGTCAAAGATCTATTTTAATCTCAGTACTAGAGGAACCAGTTAGTTGACTTCTGGTGTCAAATAAAATTAGTTTTAATAGATGTCAGAACCATTTCTTTTGACCTAATAAATCAAGCTACCCTTGTTGAATTCCAGATATTGATTATTGAAGAATGTTTTAGTTGCCGATACGAAGTAGTCTGCGGGAGCAGGACTGTAGACAAGATAATGCTTCAAGATCAAGAGTTCTAGCAGAAGACCATTTATTTTAATTGTCACGTTTTATTAAGACTATAGTTTAAGTATGTATTATTAAGTTGTGTCGTTTATTTAGTTATAAGACAGTTAATTATGTTATGACAGTTACATCCAAACGTTATGTTGGTTAGAGATAACTGTCAAGTATTATAGGACATGTCGTTTAGGAAGAGTCATGATGGTTAACTTTGTATAAGTATGTTTTCAGAATGAAAACATACGTTTAACTCTTTCAATATAATAAAAGTCCATATTGTTGTTATCTTTGTATTCGAATTGTTTTTACTGCATATATTCATCATACTCAAAACTTCACACAAACAATGGTTCATTATAAACATATAATGAAACACAGAAATGTTGCATCCTGTGAAACAAGGACTGGACCAGGCCAATATAGAAATTTCTTATCATTTTCCTTTATAATAATTATATTATTTTCAAAGTAACTACTACGTATAACTTAACATGACGAGTTATCCTAACAACATGGAAGATCTAATTTCTTGGGCTGACAATAGTTCTCTTCCGAGCACCGTCAAACTGAAGGTCGATTGTGTTGTTCAAAGTTCAAACAACTTTTTAAATAATATATATGTATAGAAATTAGATATGTTTTGACCCATATCACACAAGGAAAGACACTTTACTTGAGGATATTCAATTGTTGTTGCATTCTTGGTTTACGTATAGAATTAGGAAGTTACGTCCCTTGTGGAATAATGATTGGATTATCCGATTATGTATCCAATCTTGGTTTGTCATGTAACTTTGTAATCTTGTACGGCTCTAGCATCTTGCTGAAGTCCTTTTTAATAAAACATCCGCCGTTCAAAAAAACAGAAGCTCTATGAGATTGACTTGCTAATGCAACTTTGGACAGCTGGTCAGATTAACTACGTGTTTTATTTTTTGAACGGCACAGCTTAACTACATGTAGATGCTCTTTCTTTTATTTCTCTAAACAAGTTACTTTTACTCACCATTGTTCTTTTGCTACTTGAGTGTGATTTGCTTTGCTTAAAAGCCCGTAGTTTCTATGGTTAAGTAGTCTCTGCTGCAATATGTGCAAGAAATTACTAACCTTGGGCTGCACTGAGCAGTTAAAGAATAGACACCAAAACAATCCACATGCTAGAAACTTGCGATAAATCAAAGATATATTTTACTTGGTCACTCTGTTTTAGTAGCCGGGACTGATATTTATACAATGATTTGCCACTAATCTAGATGCATAATGCATTTGTAATACATACGATAAATTGAAAAACTTATGAATCAATATTAAATTTAAATGGCTATTATTAATCACATAATTTTGCTAGATCTCCTCATTTCATTTCATAGTATATGAGCAAAAGAAAGTAATGAGAAAAATGCATACATGTATGCACAAATTTGAAAAAGGTAAATTGTTTCTTACTTGCTTATATTCATGCTACTAATCAAACAAAACTTGGTACACTTTACTTACAAATGTAATATATGCATTATATATATAAAAATTGACTTACAACATACATAAGCTATACCTCATTACTTCAACTTCAAGCTTCTTCCTATCCTCCTCCACCACCATCACCACTGCCACCTCCTTCACTGTTCCCAACTACAAAGACCGCCACTGCAGTTGTGTTAGCCATTCCATTATCTGCTAACGCCGATACTCCACTTTCCTTGTGTGAGCCCATTTGTCCGACCACCATCGATTTTTTGTAGATATACTTGTGGTGACTTCCACCATGATCATCACAACTGCCTCCTTTATATAGTAGTGTGATCAATACCGTAAGCGCTAGCACCATGAATATGAAGACGAGAAGTGCTATAGCAACAGCTTCCATTCTTTCTTGAACGAATTATGTAACAATTGACAAATGAACACTTCATGTGTTATAAACTAACCTTAAGCCAAATAGTTGCGTGGTTGACTTTTATATATATTATTTATAAGTATAATACGTAAGACAATTAGAGACCAAGTAATGAGAGTTTACTTGTTGTCAATCAACTTTGCATGTGATGATGTGGTGTGTACAAATATGATTTGTTTTTCCCGCATATGAACTCACATGTATAATGTATATGTGAGCATCATACGGAGTATATTTTATGAAATTTAGACAGGTAGACCTATTTCAAGCGGAGGAACTCTTTTGGAATTTCGGCTTTTGTGAACACTGGTATATATTAGTACTAGATTTCAGAACCGCCCGATAGACGGGCTAGCTTCGTTATATTGTTTACATATATTAAAAGATACGTGTAATTTAATGAAATGTTGTTTAGTAATCGGCATCAACGGAAGAGTTTTTTTAAATGTTACCTATACTTATGCTTAGAATTATATTAAGTATGAACTTATAGCATTTTTTGTTAAGTGTATATTTAATCTTATGGTATTTACCACGTACTTTTAATTTTGATATTGAATAACAAAACAAAAAGAAATATGAAACAAAAATACACACATATATGCATAAATTACATCTAAAAGCCTAGTACACATTTCTAAAAATACATACATACATGTATTTATTTGCTCCATTTGCTAACCCGCCTAGCCAACTCATCCACCTTTAGATAAAAGCACACACCATACTAACATGTTACATGTTTCGACCATTTTATAGTTTCATATATCACACTAACGTCCAGAGGACTTATTTTTGGGTTTAGTATTACAGCAAATCATCGCATTCCAGTTTAGGGTTGGTTGACTTTGGTCCTGGAAAACCCAATATTCGTGCTTGTGTAACCCATACCAAATCCAAGCCTAAAGCAGTGTAGTAAAAAAGACATGTATGTAGTTTGATGAAAAAAATGAATAAGATCACTTAAATAACGACATGTTATTAATATAAGGTGCCAAATACATGCATGTTGAATAATCTGTTTCGTAAATATTGTGCTAAGAAGTTGAAGGTGACCGCACAGGCACAACACCCTTTCTCTTCCTAGAATTTGAAGTAGAAGTGTTCGAATATTGGGCTTGGAAGTCATCCCTCTTCCTGGTGCGGCAGCGAGATCATTCAATTGATGCATATCATATGTTCTTCCTAATCGATCATCCACATCTTAATTAGTCTGAACCTCAGCGCTATTATCTTCTTGATTTCCAACATTTTTAGCTTATCAACTTCACCCATACCGGAACACAAGACAAATCTTCCTTATGAAGACTTACCGATGGAGACCAGTTATTGAGAAAGATGAGAATTCCACGAATCATCCAAGGTCCGTCCCTAAGAATAGCCTCAACATCCTTTAAAGACGAGAACTTGAAGAAGAAGAAACCATTTGTGTTCATTGTAACTTTCTGAATACCATATTTACCCCAGTTATTACGCACGAACCATTCAACCACAGGAAATGCAAGTATCTTCCCAATAAAAATACCTATAAAGCGAATTTTTCATCCACTCATTATCCTCCTGAACCGAACCAATGGGTAAACCAGCATCATAATCAGCATCCTTAGGTATCGTCTCATTAATGAATCGAAAATTATCTTTCTTAGAAGTCAAAGGGCTGATTTTAGAAGCATAAGTCGAGGGGGCATCCACATAAGAATTAGTTGCAGGTGTTTTATCTACATTATCATTAAAAGGTATGGAAGCATTAGCATCAGAAACACCACGCATTGCCTCTTTAAAACTCATACACGCAGCTTTGGTAATAGAATCCATTATCTTATTCGTACCAAAATTTTGTGACTTAAAAGCCACACCAATAGATGTATTCAAAGAAGCCAAATTATTTGATACATGTTCATTCGATACATTAGTTGTTTTGGTTGAAGCCACATCAATCACAGGTTGAAAAGAATCATCATGACCGACATGTTTAACAGTTGCACTTTTAGCGGCACCCACAACATCATTAGCAACAAGACTACTCAGATTTGGAAAACACGTCTCATCAAAAAGGTTTTCGTCATCCGAGTTCGAACCAACAATAGCTTTCAACGATCCACCCACCAGAATCGAAGAAACCAGATTTCATGATCCAATAAACCATAAACAACAACAAGAATGAATCAAGAAGCAGTAACGCCAAACTTCAAAACAAAAACGAGTAAAACCCCAGTTAAACACTAAGGGTTTATATAACTTTAATGATCGATCTTTAACCCATTTTAAATAATCAGCACAATGATTGGATACCAACAAAAGGCAGTAAATCAAGTGGATCAAATGACTAATTCACCGCCAACTTAGTGTAATAACACAACTAACTTCATCATTAAATTCTATTTTTCTTTCATTTTCTTTGTAATAAGACAACCAACTTCACCACCAACTTCTATTTTTTCATTTTCCTTTTCTTAAAAATTAAAATTAAAATTTCATTAATAATTAAAAATATTATATTAATTATTCAATAAAATAAAAATTACAATAAAAATTCAAATATGTAATACCCTAATGTTTATCGTTATTGTCAGAAATATATTTTATTGCTATTAGAATATTAGAAAAAATTTTCCGTTAAGTTTTTATTAGAAACAAGGACTTGTCACGCAAATAGTTAACAGAAAAGGACTAACGGTGCATAAGACTTAACAAAGGGACTACTGGTGCAAAGTTAAGTTGTGGGCTGAAATTACAAGTATGACCTCGCTTAATATACTCCTTGTCTCCAAATTTCTACTCATAGATACACGGGTTATACTAAGAGAAAAAGAGAGGGAAATTTCTAGAAAAGCTTAATCATGAAGAAATCGTCATTTTGTTGATTTAGGATGGATTTTTGGAGTAGGTATGTTAGATACAAGTGATGCTATAAGCTCCCTTAACATGTTCCCCATCCAAGGTATGAGTAAATTTTAATTTATGATTTTATGATTATGGAAGAAACTGGGGGTTTTGATTAATAAGTGTTTTATCGAAGAATTTAGTCATGCTTACCATGTTAGACACATATTTTATGATCATATACCATGTTAGCATGTTTTATGGACTAGAAAATGGTTATATTACTAAATTGTGAAGTTCATGTATAGATATTATGAGTTAGTTCATGTTAAAGAAGAAGATGATGTAGTTTATAGATTTTAAAGGGGTATTTGGTACAATGCCAAATTAGCAAATTTAGACATTATACAATTGTTATTATTATTGGAAAATGATCTTCAAACATGTTTAGTAAGCCGAGGTTAAATTATAAAAGTGGTTAGAATTGGTTTATGTCGATTTTGGTCGTTTTGGTGATGCATGAAATTAGGACAACAAGGTTTCCAGAAAATTGTGTCAACTTTAAAGGATCATAGAGAATTAACCATTTGTAAGATTAAATTGAGATCAAAACCAAAATTGTAATACTCTAAGTCTACTTTCTGATGCAATTGAGGTCAAAACCAAAATGTTCTAAGTTTAAGTGGTACAAATCTGTAATTTATGGTAGACTGTCCAGAAAATGCAGATTTTTCTATTTCACATAAAGTTAGCGATATTAATATAGGTTATGTGTAAGGATGTTATAGCAGGTTCTAATGACTATAGAATGATATATTTATTTGTTTATGTGACCTCTAAAGTCTAGAGATGCTCGAGGAATGCCTAAGCCAACCGAGGTGAGTAACGCTTTAGTAGTAGCTAGTTATACGATTTTTTCATGTTTAGTGCAAGTATTAGTTCATGTTCATGTTTTAGCAAAGTTTTTATAGACTATGTAAAGATTGGGATGTATCCGAAAACAAGCCATGTTAAGGGTACTCACAAGAAGCTCCATCAGCCATGTTACGGGTGCCTAAAAAATGTACCATTAGTCATGTAGCATGCCAAGAAGTGCATGATGTAGAACTCCCACAGAAGCATCTTATGTGGATGACCCATTCTTTACTCAATAGTTGTATCCATTTTGGATAACTCGCGTTTAGTAAAAGTATTCCAAGTTTACATGATTAAGCATCCTCTGTTGATAACCTGAGTTTAGAAAAGCACGATAACAAGTTAGAACCCAAAGAAGAGTAATCTTCGGTTAGGGAAGTTCTTACTTATAGTACGACGACTAAGCATCGTCTAGTCAGAAGCATGTGCTCAGATATTATATCATGATTATAAATTCAAAACCAGAATTATATATATATATATATATATATATATATATATATATATATATATATATATATATATATATATATATATATATATATTGTTAATACAAATATCGCCTAAAAATGTTATTTATATTTTACGATCTTCGCTAAGTTTTGTTAATGACAAATGTAAACTTTTGTTTCTAAGTAAAACATAATCTTAGTTTTAAAGACTTGCATAAACTAGACTTTTGCTACATTTTACATTTCATAAAACACAACACTTCTTATTTTCTAAAAATAGAATTGTCACATCACATTTATGGCAAGTTTTGTCATTATACATTTATGGAAAGAAATGTGTTTGACTTACTTAGATGTTGCTTGCAAGTTTGGTGTTTGACTTGACATTATTTGATGTGACATTGTTTGGTTTGCAAGAGTAATGAGATGTGACTTTGTTTGGTTTGCAAGATTTATTGCAAAACCAACTGCAAGCCCGGCGGTACCCTGGAGGTACACGGGCGGAACCCTTCTCAGGGGTCCGCCTGATCCGCCAGACCTGCAGAAGGTTTTGGCTATAAATATTGAGCCACAAGTTGAATTTTGGCTCATCACTTGACATTATATTTTCACACACACATTCATTCTTTCATCTAACCCCTTAACATTTCATATGTGAAGTTTCTTTTTGTAGCAAATAGATTCACGAGCTTACTAAAAGTAACAAGTATTCAACACAACGTTGCAAGACTTGTTAGCTTAGCATTGTGTAGACTTGTGTAGTTTACACTTCATTTGATTGTGTATTTTCAGTAGTGATCGGTTAGTATTTTAGTCCTCAAAATACGAAGTGTATAGGGAGTAGTTGTACCCTTGTAAAGAACTAACGGGAGTGGTTGTACCCTTGGTAAAGAACTCGACATCTAGCTTTGTGTCGGTAAAAGTATAAGCGACGTGTAAGGTTTTCTCCGCCGGTGAAAGGAGCTTGTTGACTAGTGAAAGAAACTCTCGAGTTGGATACTCGGGGCGTGGACGTAGGGCAAGGAAAAAGAGTCCTTGTAGCCGAACCACGATAAATACTCGTGTTGTGGTTTGATCGTTTCTTTCATTTACTTGCATGTTATATATTGTGTTTGTGTATATATCTTTGATCAAACGGAAAGTTTCAAAGCTAACTTAACAAGTTAAAAAGATTTTAAACGGTAAACTATTCAACCCCCCTTCTAGTTTTCCACAATTGGCATCAAGAGCTACGTTACTCAAGCTTTTAAAATATATTGTGTTTTAAAACTTGAAACGATCCATGGATTTTGAAAATTACAAAGAAGGGCAATCTATGCAGAGACCACCACTCTTTGAAGCAAATGGTTTTATATATTGGAAAAACCGTTTTGAAACTTACGTGAAATCTAAAGATATAGATTTGTGGTATATAATTATTGATGGTGATAACATAGTTACTAACATCAAAGATGATGATCAAAAGAAATTAATAGGTAAAAATAATGAAGCTAAAATGATGCTTTACAATGCTTTGCCTAAGAAAGAATATGAAAGAGTCTTTTTGTGTAAAACCGCCAAAGATATTTGGCAATCTTTAATTGTCACTCATCAAGGAAACTCACAAGTTAAAGATAACAAAATTGATCTTCTTGTTCAACAATATGAACAATTTGTTATTTCCGAAGATGAGATTATTGATAATGCTTTTGCTAGATTTAATACTATTATTACTTCACTTAAAGCACTTGATGAATCTTTTTGTAGTAAGAACTTTGTCAGGAAATTTCTTAGAGCACTCCATCCGAAGTGGAGAGCAAAAGTGACGGCAATTGAAGAATCGAAAGATCTTTCAAGCATGTCACTTGATGAGCTAATTGGAAACCTCAAAGTTCATGAAATGGTAATGGAAAAAGATTCGGAACTAGTTAGAGGCAAGAAAGAAAAAGTTAAGTCCATTGCCTTGAAAGCTAGAGTCCAATCAAGTGATGATGAAGAATCTACTTCGGATAGTGACGATGAGGAATATGCTATGGCCGTTAGAGACTTCAAGAAGTTCTTTCGTAGAAGAGGAAAGTTTGTAAGGCAACCTAAAGATGACAAGAAAACTTTCCGAAAAGATCGTGATGATAGGAAAGGAAAGGTTGAAAGAAAGTGCTATAGGTGTGGAGACACAAGTTATCTTGAAGGAGAATGTCCAAAACCACCCAAGAGCAAACCTCAACAAGCTTTTGTGGGTGGTGCTTGGAGTGACTATGAAGGAGATGACGATGAGCCAAAGAATGACGATGTTGCTCTCATGGCTCACAACTCAAATGAGGTATTATCCGACTCATAATACTCCTCTATTGATGATGACACTTTACAAAAAAAATATAACAAACTTTGTGAATTGAGCTTAAAAATCATAAACAAAAATAAATTTTTGAAAACTAAAAAGGAGTTTTTAGAAAATGAAGTTTATGAGTTAAAAGAAAAAGCTAAGAGATTAGAAAAGAGTAAAGGTATTGACACACCTTGCAAATCATGTGAAGAGCTTAAACTAGAAGTTGAGAAACTCAAAATTACTCAAAATGATCTAATAAAACAAACCACAAAGTTTAATAAGTTCGATAAGAGCATTTCTTGTGCGGATGAAATTATGAAACTTCAAAAGTCACCCTTTGATAAAACAGGTCTAGGATTTACGAAAATAGAAACTTCAAAGGGTCAAATGAAACAAGAAAAGATTGCACAAGAAACAAATAAAATTGCTACAGCAGCCTGCGGATCAGGCGGAACCCAATTTAGGGTTCCACCCGTTGGTCCCGAAGGTTCCGCCAGGCCTGCTGCAGCAGTAACCTCATCCACTTCGGATCGTTCAAAATTTGTTAAAGTTACATACAAAAGTGGAACAAAACATGTGTTTAAAACTGGAGTAGGATTTAGTAAAAATGAATTTAGAGCTAAAACTACTCAACTAAGACCTAAGACTCCAATTCCCAAACGCCCCTTTCCAAAGAGCAACTTTAACGCTCGACCAAACTACCAACATGTTTGGAACCAAAACACTCCTAGACATTACCAAACTTCAAACCACATGCCATGGAACCCTTATGCTCTATTTTCATACTTGGAACAAATTAATGGCATGCTTAACCAAAATGGACCCATGAGAAATTGGGGACCAAATGTTTGAGTGTTTTTCATAAAATAGGTGTGCCTCAAAGTTTGTTTGGAACCGGATGAATGGATTAAAGATAACGGTTGTTCAAGGCCCATGACGGGTAACAAAAGCCTCTTCACTTCTTATCACAAATGTGACGGAGGTAATGTTACGTTTGATAGTAATGCTAAGAGTAAAATCATCGGAAAAGGTACAATCTCTCATGACTCCCTCTTTATAGATGATGTAGCTCATGTTGATAACTTAGGTTTTAATCTCCTTAGTATTAGTCAACTTTGTCGTAATAAGTATAATGTTCTTTTTAGTGAAAACGGAAGTAAAATACTTAAAGATGGTATAACCATAGCCAAAAGTGTCCTTAAGAATAACGTATATGTCATGAAGATGGATCCAACATCTAGAGACAAACTTTTTCTTACCTCATTAGATGAATCTTCAACTTTATGGCATAGACGTTTAGGACATGCCAACATGAGACTAATCCAAAACCTCTCCTCCAGACTTAGTTCGAAACCTTCCTAAGTTGAAATATGACCAACACTTTTGTGATGCTTGCAAAGTCGGTAAACAAGTCCATAATAGCCATAAGGCTAAAAACTTGGTTTCTACATCTAGGTGTCTAGAACTTTTGCATATGGATTTATTTGGTCCATCTGCTATACAAAGTTATGGAGGCAACTTCTACACTTTGGTCATAGTTGATGATTACTCAAGATATACTTGGACAAAATTTTTGAAAAGTAAAAATGAAGCTTTTGATAAATTTGAGATTCTAAGTAAGAAAATTCAAAATCAAGTAGGGTCTAATATTGTGTCTATTAGAACGGATCACGGTCGTGAATTTGATAATGAATTTCAATTTGGTAAATTTTGTGATAATAATGGAATAACTCATAACTTTTTGGCTCCACGTACTCCTCAATCTAATGGTGTAGTAGAACGTAAA
The DNA here is from genome assembly GCA_030686995.1 of Artemisia argyi. Lineage (NCBI taxonomy): Eukaryota > Viridiplantae > Streptophyta > Magnoliopsida > Asterales > Asteraceae > Artemisia > Artemisia argyi. The sequence goes on along the minus strand of CM060676.1, from coordinate 34,891,258 downwards.
AACCAGACATTGCAAGAGATGAGTAGAACAATGCTTAATGAACAAAACATTCCACAAAAGTTTTGGTGTAATGCCGTCGACACTTCAACGTACATTTTAAATCGAGTCCTAATTAGACCATTTTTGAATAAAACTCCTTATGAACTATATAAAGGTAAAAAGCCTACATTAGGATACTTTAGAGTGTTTGGGAGTAAATGTTTCATTCTTAACACCAAGGATTATCTCACCAAATTTGACCCAAAGTCTTATGAAGGTGTATTTCTTGGATATTCACAAAATAGTAAAGCATACATTGTTTTGAACAAAGAAACCTTAAGAGTCGAGGAATCGTTGAACGTAACATTTGACGAGAGTCCACCTCCCTCTAAGACATCACCTTTGGTAGATGATAACTTAGTTGAAAGCCAAACAATAGAAAATCAAGAAATTTTAAGTGATGACAAAGAAGATGAACTATTTAACAAAGAACTTGTCAATGTCAAAGAATCTAAAAGTCATCCATTAGATAGTGTCATTGGCAACATTAACGAAAGAACACTAAGGTCAAAAGTTCAAAATGAAAGCAACTATTTTTGTTTCGTGTCAACCATTGAATCTAAAAATATTAATGAAGCCATTAAAGATGAGTCTTGGGTAATTGCAATGCAAGAAGAGTTAAACCAATTTGTTAGGAATGATGTATGGACATTAGTTCCTCAACCAAAGAGTCAAACTATAATTGGAACAAAATGGGTATTTCAAAATAAAATGGATGAAAATGGAATTGTGTCTAGAAACAAAGCTAGGCTAGTTGCACAAGGATATAACCAACAAGAAGGCATCGACTACGATGAAAATTTTGCTCCGGTTGCTAGGCTCGAGTCAATTAGAATCTTACTTGCATATGCATGTGCACACAATTTTAAACTCTTTCAAATGGATGTCAAAAGTGCATTTCTAAACGGAGTCATTAATGAAGAAGTGTATGTTGCTCAACCACCGGGCTTCATCGATTTTGAAAAACCAAATCATGTTTACAAACTTAAGAAGGCTCTTTACGGACTTAAGAAAGCTCCAAAAGCATGGTATGATCGACTTAAAACATTCCTAGTTGACCATAAGTATACCATGGGCTTAGTTGATAATACTTTCTTCACTAAGAAGAAAGATTCACATATTATCATAGTCCAAATCTATGTTGATGACATTATATTCGGATCAACTTGTCAAGAATTATGTGTGGATTTCTCAAAAATCATGCATGACGAGTTTGAAATGAGTATGATGGGAGAACTCAACTTTTTCCTAGGACTCCAAATCAAACAAATAGAAGATGGTATCTTCTTTAACCAATCTAAATACATTAAGGACATGCTTAAGAAATTTGGACTAGAAGATTCGAAACCTATCAAAACTCCCATGTCCACGAAAACTAAACTCACCAAGGATGAGGAAAGTGAATCCGTAGATAGTACTAAATATAGAGGTATGATTGGTAGTCTACTTTACCTAACGGCTAGTAGACCCGACATTATGTTTAGTGTTTGTCTATGTGCTCATTTTCAAGAAGATCCTAAAACTACCCATCTCGAAGCCGTTAAAAGGATTTTTAGGTATATTAAAGGCACTACACATTTAGGTTTATGGTATCCCAAAGGAACGGGAATAGACACCATAGTGTATGCCGACTCGGATCATGCCGGTGACTATGTCGATAGAAAAAGTACAAGTGGTATTTGTACTTTTGTTGGACATTGTCTCACCTCATGGTTCTCTAAGAAGCAAACGGCTCTCGCTATCTCAACAACGGAAGCCGAGTACGTTTCGGCCGGAAAGGCATGTCAACAAGCTCTTTGGATGAAGCAAGCTCTTGTCGACTACGGAATTCAACTCAACGACATCACAATTCTTTGTGACAACAAAGGTGCCATTGATCTTAGCAAAAACCTGGTTCAACATGCTCGTACCAAACATATTGAAATCCGTCATCATTTCCTTCGTGACAACGTTCAAAAAGGAAATATCTCAATTGAGAAAGTTTCTTCCGAAGACAACATAGCCGACATTCTCACAAAACCCCTTAAACGTGAACCTTTTAACCTTCTTAGACTAGGCTTAGGACTCATGGAACCTACATTATAGTTCTGGACATTAGACAAAAATCACAAAAATCAAAACAAATCCATAACTATTTTTCTCAGCAGGGTCGGCGGAACCCTCACACATAACGGGCGGAACCCATTTCAGGGGTCCGCCGTATCCGCCGACCTGCAGAACCAAAATCTTTGTTTATATTAAACCAAACACCCATTATCTCATACCACCACTTCCAAACTGCTACTATTCACTTTACCATCAAACCATACCTACGAATTCTTGGTCTTCCATCAATTTACATTGCAACTAAATCATCATTGTAAGTATTCTAAACATGATTACAATCCTGATCTGAGTTTAGGAATTCTATTTCTTGCACAAAAAAACAAAAACTCGGGGTTATGCTTTAACTTGAAAAACTCATGCATTAGATTAAGTGTTTAATAAAACTAATCATGTTTCCCATAGTTAGGAATTGCATCTTTAATTAGTATAAACATGTTTGCTAAAACACCGCATGTCAAATCCTTCCAAAAATTTCTCACAAGTAGGACAAATATTTTTTCGTCTCACATTGAGAATACAAAATCAAAACGTTATGTTTAAAACATCACTTGCATAATGTCTCTTGAATGCTAAAGGGAATACATAACCAATATGTATTTTCGGGTACATTCAAACAAAGCTACATTAAACTAGGAGCGTTTGGGTTATCTTTTGTTTTATAACAAAACTTGCATAAAACGATTTTGAAGCATCAAAATGAGTCAAGATAACCGCACCTCCACATAGTTTTCATATAGGCACACACTAGAACATCCACATTATAATAAGTAGTTTACTTAAACTAAAATGTGAAATTTTGTTGTTCTAGGAATCATCATGCCTCCTCTAACCCACTACGACCACAAGGACACCATTAAGTACCTACCGAAACACCACAAAACCAAAGGCCTTACCCCAAACCAAGTCAACGTTTTCAAAGCCTTAGAAAAATACTATGTCCATGAGGGTAGAACCATCGACCCATCTTTCCTTGAAGGCACAAACCTTTATGCCGAATTCGCCACAATCAACTTTGAGTGTCTTTTGAATATCAACGAGCCTATTTGTCCTAGGTTCATTCTAGAATTCTATGCATCCTCCGTCCTCTCCACGGATGATTATGGTCATATGTCTATCAACTTTAGGGTTAGCGGTCATCAATACCCCTTCACTCTTGAGGAGTTTGCTCAAATCCTAGGTGTTCCAAACCGTGGTACTTGCCTCTATTCCGACTTGCACTCCCTCTCAACTTTTGACAACCTCAAAGACCGTATCCACCCTTATGACACACCCCTTGTCTCAAAAGACGTTCTCCGTGACCACCTCTTTGTTAGGACCACCACCACTAGGAGAACCCGTTCGGGGAATGAGGTTGAAAAGGACCCATATGGAATGGAAATGAACGAACTTAAGCCCCAATTCAAGAAATGGGAGGAAGTCCTTAGAGCCAATGTCATTAGCACAATAGGGAACCGTGACCATATCAACCTTTGCCTTTGCTACATGCTCTACTCCTTGTCCATTAGGCAACCCTTCAACCTTGCCTACTACATGGCCAAGAGAATGGCCAACATTCCCGTGCATGGAACAACGGCTATGCCGTATGGAATGCTCTTGACCCGTCTCTTTAGGTTCATCCCACCCATTCAACCAACTCCAAACGGTCTTCACCTCAACTACTCTCTCATTCCACACACCTTTGTCCCACTAAGTGATAAGAGAGTGTACAAAGCCCAAGGAAAACGTCCACATCCTCCTACCTCATCTTTGTCTTCCTCAATGAGTGAAGATGACAATTTGCCAAACTCTAGGCTCCCTCCTCTCGAATACCTTTCTCAACTTCCGGATATTCCTAATGAGTCGGAGGAGTTCAAGCAAACAAAGGGGATGTTTAAGAATCTTGGAAGATTCCTTGGAAAGCTCAAGAACAAGATCGACCATCAATAAGTGCGGGTGTGTAGGAGTGTTTGGCACTAGGTGCTATTTGAACAAATTTGGTCGTTTAAACAATATTTGTGATGAATTTGTGTGTTAGTACAATGTTTGATACAATTTGGAACATGTAGTATCTAACTTTATGCAGGTAGACAACTATTGGCAAGTTGTCAAATTTTCAAGTTTATGATATTTTCACTAAGTATAGTGAAATTCTCGACCTCAAGGTCAAAGTCCTATGAAATGCGTGTTTACGTGTCTATTTTTTGCATTGCCTAACCAGAAATGTCTTATCTTTTTGATTTTAGGAATTTTCAAAAATTTTGAAAATCGTCACGCCGGTCAAAAACGCAGACTGCCAACTTTTTAGGGTTTGGCGGATCTGGCGGTACCCAAAATTGGGTTCCGCCAGTGCAAATTCTGGGAATTCCAGAATTGGCCCAACGGACCAGGCGGCACCCTCAAATGGGTTCCGCATGTGTATTCTAAGGGTGCCGCCAGCTACCTGCAGTATTTTTGTTTTCATTTTCACCAATTCAACATCCAAACACCAAAATCCAATCCTTTTAGGTAGAAACCCATTACTTGAAATGTGTTTAGCATAATAGGATACTCCTTCTTCCATAAACTTAACCAAAACTAATTCCCGCCAAAATTCAAATTTTGTCATAACAACCTCAAGGACCCCTCAAACATAAAGGAAGGAACCCTTTTAAGGGATCCTTGAAATCCCTGAGATTTTTACTACTACAAATCCACCAAAACCACTAAGCATTTAGTGCAAAACTTGTCTTCTCACTTCACCATTTTCATTGGATTGACTTCCATGATTTGACAACCCACAATTAGTTTTCCAAATCATTAGAAACCTCCATTTTTGTATGGACTAACATCAAATCCAAACACTCCTTTCCATAATCCATCAACACTATAAATTAAGCCATCCTAAACACAATCAAATCACACCTTCTGATGCGTGGGAATCGCAACAGGCTTTACCTCTCGAGGGATCTCGAGAAGCTTACAACCCCCACCAGGCAGTGTACCTGATCGTTGTAGTATAGTATAGTGACAAGTACCGGGGGATTGATCGTTCAGCTTAGGAATAGTGTGACTAGGATTAGAAAGCCTAATTACTAGTTCTAAAGGTGATGGATGATTATTTTTGTATTTTTATGTTTTTATGAAAGCAAGTAAAATCTTGGGCTTTGAGGGAGTGGGCGGAATTAGTTGCTATTCAACTAACCCAAAACTAAGATATAATCAAAATAAAATACTAAAAATGAAATTAAACTAATTATTACAAAGGTTGTGAGCAGTAATTGGAGAAATTGTGTTTACTTAGACTTCACTACTCCCTAGATATCTTTTACACGTTAATTACTTGTTATAATTGTATGGATGACGGATTGTATTCCTTAATACCATTCATGGGGTGGCATACATAACTCCCCAATTCTATGAGCTCTTATCTCCTCCTACACCATGACCCAGCACAACTATAGGGATTGTAAACAGTGGCTCATGCATTAAATACAACCAATAAAGACCTAGTACGCCTCAGTTCATGTTTCTTAAGACGTTCAAGCATGTTACCATTTGGAGATCTGCCATTTTCTTAAGCCTAACATATAAAATCATTCATCCAAGAAAAGAATAAACAAGTAATCAACACATAATCAACATCTAGGTTTCATTAGATCTAAGCAAACACAAAAGAGATCTAGCCTAGCATAATGGAATTGAGACAAGAACAAGATATAGACAACCAACACATAGATATATTGATTGAATTAGAAGAACACTTGTCTCAATTACAATGCAAGGTATCAAGGGTTTGGAACCCTTGAAAAACCTGTAAAAGATGCACCAAATTCGTCTTTAGGGTTTCACCAAAACTTCTCTCTTTTTTAATGTAAAAACTAGAAAACTATATATAGGAAAACTGGGCTGACGGCGTCAAGACAACCATGTGACGCCGTCACCTCGCCGCCAAATACTTCCTCGGACGGCCTTGATCTACTTATGACGGCCTGTGTGACGCTGTCACCTACCACGGTATTTTATTCTTGGCCTTTTGACGCCGTCAGGATGACTTTTGACGCCGCCATCAACTACGGTATTTTATTCTTGATGTCTGACGCCGTCAGGGTATAACTCTTGACGCCGTCACCTAGTGTTTCCAGCATGGAAAATTGATACTTTGCCGTTTTCTTCACTTTTATGCTCCAAAAACGTCCAAAATGGCTTCTTTTCCAGAATTCACTCTCCAAGTACCTAAAATCACAAAAGGAACGATTTAGGGCAATATTTGATCAAATAAAGTCGGATTCGGGCTTAAATGACCCCCTAAAAACGGATCATTTTTCGCCTCATACACTCTTACCCTACCGTCCAAAATAATACATCATAGGGGATGAGAATTCCCCTTACACTTGAATCTTTACATACTTTACAATCAACTAATCTAACGACTCGAATTAAGAAAATCAAAACACTTGGAGCACTTTTAAGATTAACGTACATATGGGGGTAATAAATGATGTTCTTCCCCATTACTCCATAAAATAAGTACTTACCCATGAGTCCCAATCGTCCCAAAACAATATGTACAAGGATATGACTCGACTTAGCAACTATGTAATCAATTAGAAAGTTAACTTAGGGTTTAACAAATAACAATAATGCACTAAAAATGAGCACATACACAGAAGGCTAAGGCGATTTGGTTGTACATTTAGGTGGGGTGTAACAAATTCTTCCTTTAAGTAAAATGCTTAAAGTTATAAACGAAAAGATAGGCTCGGAGGGGTGTACTAGGGGTTTCGTGTACTAAAAATGAGTACAACGCTATGGGTGTGGGAAAAATTAGTTGACTTAACTAGCCAAGTAATATGACTTAAATGGTCAAGTAATTATAATACGGGTTTAACACAAGGGTGATCCTAATGCCTCTTATCATGTAGTAAATCCTACCACACGAATGTAGTCTCACTAGCGGTCTCGGGATGCATCACTAACGCAAGTTCTAGAATCTAAATGCTACCGGTACACTCATAAGCACTAATAATGAATGCTTTTCCTATCAAATCTAAAGGCGAACCTCACATTTTTGGGTGGAAAATTTTTCTGAATATACGGTTATGTGCTAGTCATACAATCTCCTATCCATGAGACGCTTGCTATGGCTAAAGTTTCACTCCTAAATGTTGTAAAAAATTTTAAATTTGGCGCTAAAATTGCACTAACAAGTGTTTCTCATAGTTTTATTACACATCTACTATCAAACAAAACAAACTCAAGCGAAAGTGCATATGTAAGGTATCATCTTTTTACCCTCCCCTTACACTTAAGATGAACATTGTCCCCAATGTTCAAGTAAAGAATGTAAAAGTGAAAAAGTAAAGAGAATGAAATCAAATACTCCCCTGATTCGCTCGGTATGGATTATAGGTTGGCCGGGTTAGATCTTCCTTCAAGAAAACGAACAATCAAAGCTTCCCTTCCAGAATATAAATCATCTTCTTGTCGAACATAACCTGTAAATCCTGACAATAATAGACAAGACAACCTCGCGTAAAATCGGCGGCATCCTATATAAGTTACTAAATCCTAGAAAACAAAGTAAGATATAATGCTTGTGGAATGAAGTTTGCAGATTTCCTGGAGATTATAAAACTTAATAATTCACAAAAACCATAAGACTCCGTTAGAAAAACAAAACCGGTAAAATTTCCAGATTTTAACTCCTGACGCCGTCAAGAGTAATACTCTGACGCCGTCAGAATGGACCTGCAGAAATTCTTATGTTAAGTTTCCGGAAAATTTCTGGAAAAACTTGGTCCTACTTCCTGGAAAATCCTGCAAAACTTCATTATGACTCAATACAAGCATTTGACTCTAACAAATACAAATATACACGTTCATTTAATATTGTGGAGAATCATGATCGGTTTGTTTCTTAAAAACATATTTGGGGTTTCCCCTTACACTTATCTTTTGCAAAAATACCTTTAGGTTGGAGTTAAGACTAGGCCAAACAACATAGTAAAGTATTTCCACATTTTAATTGAGAAACATGATCAACCAACAATAAAAATAAAACATGCACACGGAAGCAAATAACAATCAAACAAACAAACAAACAAACAAACAAATAAATAAATAAAGCTTGGGTTGCCTCCCAATAAGCGCTTGTTTTTGTTCGAGTCACGAGCCTGACTCTACCCTTATTTCACGGATAAAGGTGAGATTTTCCCTACACTTAGGATTAAGTGTAGGTGAAAGTAGCGATACACACCCTTAGGGTGTAAATATGCCTCGTGAGGAAAGAGTGGTGGATGAATTGTATGCTCAAAGATGCAGGATCCTATCATCATAGCCTTACCTAATTCAATTGGGTTAGTGGGTGAATTAAGATTTTCTCTTAGAAAGGGATCATCATCTATCAACTTCGAGAGACTCCTAGTTGGGAATCCGTCTTGACCTAATAAACCCGGTTTAAACCCATAATGTTTCTTACGATCAATCATGAATGGGTGATGTAAGTATGTAAGGTCATGGTTCACTCCTATGTCAACTTCCTCTCTACAAGGCTTGGGGTCTACTACCTTCAACATAAAACTACCCGGACTATATGGTTTGATGGGTGGATCGGGACCTTTTTCAATTCCTAAACTTTCATCAAAGAATGGAAGATTAGGTACCAGATTAAGTTGAGGCTCCGGTTCATCAAAACTAGGAACTTTCATAGAACTAGGAGTAAGGTTATCACTACAAGTATTCAAATCTATATCCTCAAGTGGTGCTTGGTCCAAAGGTTCTACCTCCGTTGGGATTCCTATAGTCTCCTCTACTTCTTCCGGGTAAGTCACGGGCGGTGTGTGTGCCTCAAATGATGGTAGGATTTGTGGGGTACTTGGTGGGCTTACGTTACTTACCTCATCCTCCATTTTATCTAGATTACCTATGTGTTTGCTTTGTACTATGGCTTTAGGTGACATCCACACAGGTATCCCTAAGTAATCATCCCCAGATAAACTTCCTGTTTGCTCCATCAAACTTGTTTTTGATTGATTTGTGATGTTGTTTGTTGGGTTGTCTACTCTATAATAATATTGGGCACAGTTTTCTATGGTATCCCATGCTTCTTCAGCAGTTAATTCCCTAGGGCCCCCATTGGCAAAATCATCGATGCACATTTGGTCACATCGGTTGACACGATAGTAAAAGGTTTCGGTTAGGGATGCTAAACAGAAACTATGATGAGGGAATTTTCGAAGTAAAACTTTAAAACGAGTCCATGCATCATATATGGGTTCATCTCGATACTGTTTGAAATTCGAGATGTCAATAGGGTAGAATGGTCTTTGTGGTTGGTGGTATGGTGGATTCGCGTACTCCATAATGGTGAACAGAAGAGTCAATGGAAATTACGAACAAACACACAAAGAAAAAGATAGACTAAAGAAGACCTAAAAATAAAAATAAAATCTTACTAGAAAGGAATCCAGCAAGTAGACCTAATAAAAAGAAATTCTAACCTAGACAATAACTATTCCCCGGCAGCGGCGCCAAAAACTTGATGCGTGGGAATCGCAACAGTCTTTACCTCTCGAGGGATCTCGAGAAGCTTACAACCCCCACCAGGCAGTGTACCTGATCGTTGTAGTATAATATAGTGACAAGTACCGGGGGATTGATCGTTCAGCTTAGGAATAGTGTCGCTAGGATTAGAAAGCCTGATTACTAGTTCTAAAGGTGATGGATGATTATTTTTGTATTTTTATGTTTTTATGAAAGCAAGTAAAATCTCGGGTTTTGAGGGAGTGGGCGGAATTAGTTGCTATTCAACTAACCCAAAACTAAGATATAATCAAAATAAAATACTAAAAATGAAATTAAACTAATTATTACAAAGGTTGTGAGCAGTAATTGGAGAAATTGTGTTTACTTAGACTTCACTACTCCCTAGATATCTTTTACACGTTAATTACTTGTTATAATTGTATGGATGACGGATTGTATTCCTTAATACCATTCATGGGGTGGCATACATAACTCCCCAATTCTATGAGCTCTTATCTCCTCCTACACCATGACCCAGCACAACTATAGGGATTGTAAACAGTGGCTCATGCATTAAATACAACCAATAAAAACCTAGTACGCCTCGGTTCATGTTTCTTAAGACGTTCAAGCATGTTACCATTTGGAGATCTGCCAGTTTTCTTAAGCCTAACATATAAAATCATTCATCCAAGACAAGAATAAACAAGTAATCAACACATAATCAACATCTAGGTTTCATTAGATCTAAGCAAACACAAAAGAGATCTAGCCTAGCATAATGGAATTTAGACAAGAACAAGATATAGACAACCAACACATAGACATATTGATTGAATTAGAAGAACACTTATCTCAATTACAATGCAAGGTATCAAGGGTTTGGAACCCTTGAAAAACCTGTAAAAGATGCACCAAATTCATCTTTAGGGTTTCACCAAAACTTCTCTCTTTTTTAATGTAAAAACTAGAAAACTATATATAGGAAAACTGGGCTGACGGCGTCAAGACAACCATGTGACGTCGTCACCTCGCCGCCAAATACTTCCTCGGACGGCCTTGATCTACTTATGACGGCCTGTGTGACGCCGTCACCTACCACGGTATTTTATTCTTGGCCTTTTGACGCCGTCAGGATGACTTTTGACGCCGTCATCAACTACGGTATTTTATTCTTGATGTCTGACGCCGTCAGGGTATAACTCTTGACACCGTCACCTAGTGTTTCCAGCATGGAAAATTGATACTTTGCCGTTTTCTTCACTTTTATGCTCCAAAAACATCCAAAATGGCTTCTTTTCCAGAATTCACTCTCCAAGTACCTAAAATCACAAAAGGAACGATTTAGGGCAATATTTGATCAAATAAAGTCGGATTCGGGCTTAAATGACCCCCTAAAAACGGATCATTTTTCGCCTCATCACCTTCCTCAACACAATTTCTGAAACTTATAAACCATTTTTCACCATGACTAAGTCAACAATCACCTCTCAACCTTCAAGACCCATCTGGAAAACCGCCCGAATTAGTGTTAAACCACTATGGTCTAATCAACCCATCAACCTAAGCTCCTCATCCTCGGATGAATTCACACCACCCATCAAAAATGAACACTTTTTGAACCTTGCATCTCCATCACCATCACCCAATCAATCAAATGAGCTCACTCCACCACCAACTAAATCACCTATTGACCCAACTCCACCAAGTGCTCCAACTCAACCATCCAAAACTTCATCACCATCACTATTACCCAAAATTGAGCCAATGGAACTATTTGGGTCTCCTCCCACATCACCACATCCATTTGTCCAAGATCTTAATGATCTTCCACCAAGACCTACACAACCACCACCTTTTGCAAATGAATCACCAAGGTCATCTCTTGACCAAGATGACCTTTTTAACCACATTCAACCACCACATCAACCTAAACCATTATTGTTTCACCCCATCTACCATGACATCCATGGTCCTCTATATGGAGAACCAAACTTTGAAAACCATGATCACCCAAATCCACCACACCCTCCACCTCAAACCTTTGAGTCTTTATTTCCTTCATATGAGGATATCCAAAACATGGTTGAAAACCACCTCCATCAAGCAATGGAATTTCAAACCACCTTGCTTGACTCAATACCAAACCCATCATCCACCCAAGAACCACAAACCAACCAACCCTTAAACCAAGAAACCAATACCAACCCATTTCCACCCACTCATCCCCATGTTTGCTCAAATTGTGAGCAAATGGGTGCAAGCATCAAAACGTTGCTTCACCAACTTCAAGATGAAACCTGGTTTGCATTCCAACACGTCACCGAACGTTTGAATGCCCTTTCCGACCCAAACAAACCCTAGAGAACCATTTGGAGGCCGTTTGCCCCAATTTAGGAAACTAGGCTTTTATTTTCCTTTCTTGGTTATTTTTTAAGTTTTTAGAAGTAGAAGAATTTTAACCATTTCTTGTCTTTTGACTTTTATAAGTCAAAATTTTACTTGGAATGCTATTTCTTTCTACTTACTTTCGTGCATTGTTGGTTGATCATGTTTATGTTGTCTTTGAGGTTGCAATGTGTGTGGTAACTACAAGCTTATATATATCACCAACTAACATTTTTTTTGTAGGGTCCAAAATCCATGTTTCCCATCTTGGCACTCCATTTAGGGGGAGTATCGACCAAGGGGGAGCATGGGCATTATTCCGCTTCGCCACTCTACTTTTTGTTTCGACAAAAAGGGGGAGAGATATATTGAACTTTCAAAACTTAATATGATTTTCATAAATTAAGTAAAACAAGTTTAATATAATTTTTTTAAGTCTTAAAAACCAAGATTTTGTGAGTTACTTAAAAACAAAGTGTATGTTTTGTTATCAACAAAAAGGGGGAGATTGTTAATACAAATATCGCCTAAAAACGTTATTTATATTTTATGATCTTCGCTAAGTTTTGTTAATGACAAATGTAAACTTTTGTTTCTAAGTAAAACATAATCTTAGTTTTAAAGACTTGCATAAACTACACTTTTGCTACATTTTACATTTCATAAAACACAACACTTCTTATTTTCTAAAAATAGAATTGTCACATCACATTTATGGCAAGTTTTGTCATTATACATTTATGGAAAGAAATGTGTTTGACTTACTTAGATGTTGCTTGCAAGTTTGGTGTTTGACTTGACATTATTTGATGTGACATTGTTTGGTTTGCAAGAGTAATGAGATGTGACTTTGTTTTGTTTGCAAGATTTATTGCAAAACCAACTGCAAGCCCGGCGGTACCCTGGAGGTACACGGGCGGAACCCTTCTCAGGGGTCCGCCTAATACGCCAGACCTGCAGAAGGTTTTGGCTATAAATATTGAGCCACAAGTTGAATTTTGGCTCATCACTTGACATTATATTTTCACACACACATTCATTCTTTCATCTAACCCCTTAACATTTCATATGTGAAGTTTCTTTTTGTAGCAAAGAGATTCACGAGCTTACTAAAAGTAACAAGTATTCAACACAACGTTGCAAGACTTGTTAGCTTAGCATTGTGTAGACTTGTGTAGTTTACACTTCATTTGATTGTGTATTTTCAGTAGTGATCGGTTAGTATTTTAGTCCTCAAAATACGAAGTGTATAGGGAGTAGTTGTACCCTTGTAAAGAACTAACGGGAGTGGTTGTACCCTTGGTAAAGAACTCGACATCTAGCTTTGTGTCGGTAAAAGTATAAGCGACGTGTAAGGTTTTCTCCGCCGGTGAAAGGAGCTTGTTGACTAGTGAAAGAAACTCTCGAGTTGGATACTCGGGGCGTGGACGTAGGGCAAGGAAAAAGAGTCCTTGTAGCCGAACCACGATAAATACTCGTGTTGTGGTTTGATCGTTTCTTTCATTTACTTGCATGTTATATATTGTGTTTGTGTATATATCTTTGATCAAACGGAAAGTTTCAAAGCTAACTTAACAAGTTAAAAAGATTTTAAACGGTAAACTATTCAACCCTCCTTCTAGTTTTCCACACACACACACACACACACACACACACACACATACACATACACACACACACACACACACACACACATATATATATATATATATATATATATATATATATATATTGTTGAGACTTATACCTTGATAGATCTTCTGAGCACTCTAGAATCGTTAGTTATGTTAATGTAATCACTAACACACTAATCGATAATCTCTGTAACTTGTATTTTAAAGTGGAAACAAACACAAGTTTTAATACTAAGAACTGTTGATCCTCTATGGATCTTTTAATAATGATGAAAGTGTTTTCTAAAAACGTAACTCAATACATAATCGTGTGATCCTTTTATACACAAGGAACCCTAAACAGTTTCCCAAGAAACGTATATTCTAAAACTTCTAAAAGATATGCATTATCACTTCCTAAATAAACTCATGCATATCCTAACTATATTACATAAAACACGGAAAAACTATATCCGCAGAAACAACTAATGCTGAAACTAGACTTCAGCAGAAACTAAACTATAAGCAGAATCTGTGTCTTCAGTAGAAACCATCAGCAGATTCTTCAGCAGAATTCTCTCTTAGCAATGATTTCTATGAACATATAACATCAAATGGCTCTCTCATAGGACTAGGTGTAGGTAGTCTAGTGATCTCAGGCTCAAGAGACTGAAATGTATCTTCAATCTCATGAGTTTGCTCAACTGGAGCAACCTGAGATGGTGAATTAATAGGACTAGGTGTAGTAGCAAATGCACCAAATACCTCCACTTTGGACAAAATTGATTCTTCTGCCACTTAATTGTTTCAGTACTTTGATATCCAGCTTCCCTTAGCCCAGCAGGAATCTCTGCAGTGTTGGAGTGATAAACACCATTCTCATCATCCAACTGAAGCTTTGTCCTGATCAAACCTTCTGTCACCACATACTCTACACCTTCAATTACATCAACTATCTCTGTGTTAGATCTCTTAGTAGCAGATGCCCAGGTTGGGACAATGTGTCAAAGCATAATGAATCTTTGATCTCTATAGAAACTCCACCATTAAATCAAATTCTTCATGTTCCTTAGCCTTTTTCAGAATAGCATACTTGTTATGATCTCTCTTCAATTCAAGTTGCGCCATTTGAAAAAATTTGTGTGAGACGGTTATGAATTACTCAAAGAATTATGGGTTTAAATGGAGTAACAAGCGAATAATTTTGTTTAGGAAGAGATATGCGAAGTAGGTTATATTTGGAAGTTCCCCAATCGTGGTCAAAATTATCGGAACTAATTATTGACCAAGTCTGACGTGTAAATTAAAAACTTCCAAATTCAAAATTACCCTTCAGCAGAAATGAAGGTTAAATCTACTAAGGAATGGTCAACATCAGCAGAAACCAAGCAAATGTAAAAATATCTTCGGTGAATATCTTGATTTTTACTGTGCCACCTAACTCGCATTAATTATCATAACGCCTAAACTTTGCTTATTTAATAACCCCCAAATAACACTTCTCAGACATCAATTAACCCCAAATCATCTCACAACCCTAATTTCCCAATTAACCTCAATTTTCCCTCAAATAATGTTTTCCAAACCTGAAATCATAGACATATCCTCCTCCTCTTCCTCCTCATCCAATGATCGTCCACCATATCCCTCAGAAATTGATGATTCTGATTATGCACGTGAGTTGGAAAGGCGATGGAATGCCTTGGAGAAGGGGGAAGCAAGTAATGCTCCCATTCCTGCTGAGAGGCAATATGTCTCTCCTTCATTTTCACATCTGATGAAGACTCTTCAGAGGATGAAGACGCAGATCCCTCATTTCTTCCTCCTTCCACACCAGAGAGACTTCAAACAAGGCTGAGGAAGAGAAATCCATCTCTTCCAACATCACGAAGTGTGGTGTTAGGTCTTCCTGCTCCAGGACCTGGTTCTCCATGCCATGGAAGCAAGGGAAAGGAGAAGAGGACAGATGTCGTGGGTAAGGGGAAAGGGAAGATGGTGTAGGTGATGATGGGATGTTGCCAGGGACCAAACTACTTGGTTCTTGAGCATCTTCATCGTCGTTTTCATTAATCCATTCTTCCTCCTCTTCTTTTTCCATTTTCATCTTCAGCTTCAGCTTCTTCATCATACTGGTTATGAACCAGCTTTTGTAATAGATGATAAAGGCTAGACTAATTTAGACTTGTATAGGATTGCATCTTGTAATTTCTTTTGAAGTTGTTTGTAAGCTGCAGTATGTTCTCAGAATGAATGAAAACTCATTTGCTAATTTTGATCTCTGTAAATGTTGAATCAGTAGAAATCAATCTTAGCCTCCATTAGACTTCAGAAGAAACACATCTCAGCAACCATATTAACATATCTTGGTTAAGCTCATCAACAACTTGCAATGGCATTCTGCAAAACAGACACAAACTAACAAAAAGACCAAACAAACTTATAATTCATTAGTTGGTTAGTGTTAAGAACTTAAAAAGTATACAAATTCTACAAAGTTTACACTCACAATCCTCCCCTAAGGCATATGCCTCCCCTGAGGCTTATGCCTCCCCTTAAACTTTGCAGTTAAGGGTTAAGCATACCAATATGGACCACCAAATATTGAAACCTTGGTCCATCAAATGCTTTGGTTAACAAATCTGCCACATTCTTATCTGTGTGAATTTTTACCACTTTAATTAAATGTTTCTCATAAGCATCCCTGATAAAGTGGTGCCTGATTTCAATATGTTTGGTTCTATTATGAAAAACTGGATTTTTAACAATGCAAATTGTACTTTGATTGTCAATGAAAATAGTAGTATTCATAAAGTTATACCCATAATCCAGCAATTGATTCTGAATCCATAGAACCTGTCCACAACAATTGGCAGCAGCAACATATTCTGCTTCAGTAGTAGAGGTAGCAACAATGGTCTGTTTCTTGCATTGCCAAGAAATCAGTCTCCTTCCAAGGAATTGGCAACCTCCAGTTTTGGATCTTCTATCCATATTGGCACCAGCATAGTCACTATCACTATAAGCTGCTAGCTGAAATGGAGATTCTTTGGGATACCAAAGACCTAATTTGGGTTGGCCTTTCAGGTACTTAAAAATCTTTTTGACAGCATTCAAGTGAGAGGTAAGGGGAGTGACTTGGTGCCTTGAACATGCACTCATAGCAAATGTAATATCAGGTCTAGAAGCAGTCAAATACATCAAAGAACCAATCACTGACCTGTATAAATGAACATTTACAGGAAGATCAGGATCAAGATTGTTCTTTGGTTTGGGAGCTTCATAGGGAGTTGTGGCAGTCCTGACATTCTCCATATCAAACTTTGTCAACATATCCTTTACATACTTCTCCCGATGAATAAAAATACCATCAGGTTTCTGCTGAACCTGTAAACCCATAAAGAAAGTGAGCTCCCCCAAGGCACTCATTTGAAATTCTCCCTTCATCAAATCCTCAAACTCTCTACACCATGCTTCTTTGGTGGAACCAAATATAATATCATCCACATAAATCTGCACAAGAATAATATCCCTGGAATCTTTCTTTAGGAATAAAGTCTTGTCAATGGCACCTCTTCTGTAGCCATGCTTCAGCAGAAATGTGGAAAGTCTAGCATACCAAGCTCTGGGAGCCTGATGAAGTCCATAGAGAGCTTTGACAACCTTGTACACATACTCAGGATGATCAGGGTCTTCAAATCCCTTGGGTTGAGTCACATAAACCTCCTCTTCAATCTCACCATATAAGAAAGCACCTTTAACATCCATCTGATAAACCATAAAGCCCATATATGAAGCATAGGCCAAAAAGATTCGAATTGCTTCAACTCTGGCCACTGGTGCAAAGACCTCATCATAGTCAATGCCTTCCTCTTGCCTAAACCCTTGAGCCACTAATCTTGCTTTGTTTTTCACCACAATCCCCCTTGCATCTCTTTTATTCCTCAAAATCCATTTTGTCCCAATGGCATATTTACCATCAGGGAGAGGAACCAATATCCAAACCTGCTGATTCTTAAATTGCAGCATCTCTTCTTGCATTGCTTCAAGCCAACTTGAATCAGCCAGTACTTGAGGAACACTAGTTGGCTCTATCTGAGAAAGAAAGCATGCAAACAGACAATGTTTGAAGTCTGTGTGATTGTCCCTCTTTTGATTATAGACATAAGAAATGAAAGCAACTTCACCATATTTAGTATTCTTTACAGTGCTTCTTGTTCTAACAAGTGCTTGAGGATCACCAATAATCTTAGAAAGGGGATGATCATTATGAATCCTCTTTGTTGCTGTAGGGTTAACATCAATTGTGGCATCAAGGTTGTTGACTGTAGGCCCAAACTCAGTATCATAAGAAGCTGAGTGAAACAGGCCAGGCTTGGGCTGATAATTGCCAAGATCAGAAGGATTTGGAAATATTGTAAAGGGCTTCTCAAAGTCTGTAGAAGCTTCAGTAGAAATGGGAGATTGTGCAGCAGGAGTATCAGCAGCTTTGAGCTCATCAGTGGGAATAGGAGTGCCTTCACAAGAACTGTCAGCAGCATCCTTGTTTCCACTGACTGCTTGTGCTGATTGTTGAAGGATGGCATCAGTCTCTTGTGCAACCTTTTTACTTAGTCTCTGAGCTTCCTATGTAGCAGCATGTTCTTGCTTCTTAAGTCTTGCAAGATCCTCTGCATAATGTGACTCATTATCTTGTTCAGCAGCAGAATGATTCCCTACAAAATGGTTAGGTGGAAAAGAAGGTACAACAATGGTATGTTCATCTGGCTCAGAGTCACTTTCTGAGTCATCATCCATGGAACATGCAGGGTTAGAAATTGGATCTTTGGTACCTGCATTTGGATTAGAAGCATGTCTAGTGTATCCCAAATAATTAGTCAAATAATCTAGGTCAAAATACCAAGAATGGCCCTGGCCCTGAGTATTAGGCTAATCTTCAAGAAATCTTAGGTTAAGGGTCTCCTCTATCCTTTTGGCATTCAGATTATAAACCCTATAGGCCTTGCTATGAGCTGAATAACCCACAATATATCCCTCATCAGCTTTCCCATCAAACTTACCCAGTGTATCAGCAGTATTCAAGATAGTCACTTTGCAACCAAAAGGCTTAAGGTAATGAATGTCTGGAACTTTCCCAGTGAGAAGTTCATAAGGTGTCTTGACACGATGTCTAGTGATGGATACCCTGTTCAGGACATAGCAAGCAGTACTTACTGCTTCAGTCCAAAACATAGTGGGTAATTTAGAGTCTGCAAGCATGGATCTTGCTGCCTCAATTAAGGTCCTATTTTTCCTTTCAGCAACCCCATTTTGTTGTGGGGTTCTTGGAGTACTATAGTCCCTTCTAATCCCCTTAGACTTACAGAATTCTATGAATACAACATTTTTGAAATCTGTCCCATTGTCACACCTAATGCCTTTAACCTTTTTATTTAGCTGGTTTTCAATTAAAGTGATGAATTCTTTCAAAATGGGAGTTGTTTCATCTTTAGATTTTAGAAAGAATACCCAGCAAAACCTGCCAAAATCATCTGTGATAACCAGGCAGAAGTACTTATGATCAATACTTCTGATAGGAGTTGGACCAAAGAGATCCATGTGCAGCAACTGAAGAGGTTCTGTGATGGTGCTCACAGCTTTTATGGCTTTGTAAGAGGCTCTGTGTTGCTTTCCCTTGTTGCAAGTGATGCGTGGGGTTTGCACCAGGCTTTACCTCTCGAGGGATCTCGATAAGCTTACAACCCCCACCAGACAGTGTACTTGATCGATGTAGTATAGTATAATGACAAGTACCGGGGGACTGATCGTTCAGCTAAGAATAGTGTAGCTAGGATTAGAAAACCTAAAGACTAGGTCTAGAGATGAGGGATGATTCTTTTTGTATTTTTAGATTTTTTAGAAAGCAAATTAAAATCTCGGGTTTGAAGGATTTGGGTGGAATTAGTTGCTAGTCAACTAACCCAATACTAAGATGCAATCAAAATAAAATACTAAAAATGAAAATAAACTATATTAAACTAAGGTTGTGAGCAATATATGGGAGAAATGTGTTTACTTAGATTTCACTACTCCCTAGATATCTTTTACACGTTAATTACTTGTTATAGTTGCGTGGATGACGGATTGTATTCCTTAATACCATTCATGGGGTGGCGTACTTTCTTCCCCAATCCTATGAGTGCCTACTTCACTCCTATGTCGAGCCGGCTAAGAAGCTCCTAACATGGGATCATTAGAATTTACTCATGCATTAAATACAACCAATAAAACCTAGTACACATCGGTTCATGTTTCCTAAGACGTTCAAGCATGTTACACAATGGAGATCTGCCAGTTTTCTTAAGCCTAACATTGAAATCATTCATCCAATACAACCATAAACAAGTAATCAACACATAATTAACATCTAGGTTTCATTAAATCTAAGCAAACACAAGATAAATCTAGCCTAGCATGTTGAAATCAAGACAAGCACAAGATATAGACAACCAACACATAGACATATTGATTGAATTAAAGAGAAGACTTATCTTAATAGCACATGAAAGGATTCAAGGGGTAAAAACCCTTGAATTTACTGTAAAATACGAGCTAGGGTTCACAAAGTTAGGCCCTAGGGTTTCTCCACATAAGTTCTTCTTAATGAATGAAAAATAGAAAACTATATATAGATTTAAGAAGGTGACGCCGTCAAGAACAAATGTCTGACGCCGTCATCTCGCCGCCAAATAGTTCCTCGGACTGCCTAGATCTGGATCTGACGCCGTCATGTAGTCCCCTTATGCAGGCCGTCATGATTTTAACTCTTGACGCTCTAGTTATGACGCCTTCACGTTTCTTCTGGGTCGTCATGGAATTTACTCTTGACGCTGTCAGGAATTCCTTCTTGACGCCGTCATACACTGTTCTCAGCATGGAAAATTAAGTCTTTGGCATTTTCTTCACTTTTATGCTCCAAAAACGTCCGAATTGCTTCCTTTTCCAGATTTCACTCCCAAAGTACCTAAAATCATAAAAGGAACGATTTAGGGCAATATTTGATCAAATAAATTCAATTACTGGCTTAAATGACCCCCTAAAAGTGGTTCATTTTTCGCCTCATCATATACCCTTACACTTGAGATTTACTTGTCCTCAAGCAAATGCGCTTTTATTCTAATCAAAATACAAGTTAGGGGTCATTTAACACTAATATAATAGTAATTACAACAAATAATCATTCCACTAAAGACCAATAGACAAGCACGGAGGTCATACACTAGCACCTCACAAATAGTGTTTAGATACTCACATCTCTCGGGTGTAATAAAGTATAAATTACAATATAGAAACGGAAGATATCTCTCACTACCTGTCATAGCAAAATAGATTACCATAGGCTTGGGAAAGGATCAAACATCCACCACATGGCGTAAGCACCTAGGATAAACTATCAAAGAGGTCTTTTTAGAGGGTTGTAACGTTAGGTGTAGGGATATCAAATACACGGTTTTGTTGGATATAGGCAGTCTTTACTGGTGGCGAGTTAACAATCTTGGTTAATTACATGTACAATATGGCGTTGCTAAGCTAAGACTAGACTCGACTTAAGCTAATAAATGAAAAAAATAACAAAAACATAAAATGAACATAGAATGAAAAGGGATGGTAGTCCGTATGTTTTTTTCTCTTTTCTTTTTCTATTTTTTTTATTTTTTTTTCGATTTTTTTTTTTTTTTTTTTTTTTTTTTTTTTTTTTTTTTTTTTTTTTGCATACACTCTTACCCTACCATCCAAAATAACACATCATAGGGGATGAACATTCCCCTTACACTTGAATTTTTACATACTTTACAATAAACTAATCTAATGACTCGAATTAAGAAAATCGAAACACTTGGAGTACTTGATTGGCTCCAAACAGTCAACCTAAATTGACCAGGTGATGGTCAACAAGGTCAAACAGCCTAGAGTCAATGCTCCGTGGAAGTATAGGGGTTTCCCCGGGTCGTTATGTCCCGACGAGGTGTGATGGTTAACAAACGGTTATGTGATCGGGTGAATCTGGATAGGAAAAGGTTTGTGAGTGATTACACTACTGATTTTTACAATGAAATAGCTTAAATAAGCTAGATGAATAAGACGAGAAAGGCAGAAAAACCAGAAACGTTTAAAACCTAAAAACGCGTACGTTCACGTTTAAATAAAACGTAAACGTACGAAATAAAAAGTGAAAACTGAAATCTAAAAACACCCAGGGGGTGAAAATGACTTTTTTACAAACTAAAAGATAAAAGAAAAATTTTAGAAAAAGAAAATAAATTTTAACACTAATTAATTATTTATTATTAATTATATAATAATTAAAACTAATTATTAATATTTAAAACACTTAAATACAATATAATATTGATTAAATACTAAAATGGTGAAAATAAAATTTCTAAAATTATAAAATAACTAAAAACTAAGTTTAAAATTAAAAATAAGTATTTTTGTCTTTTTGTGAATTTTCTATTGATTAATTATTAATTAATTATTAATTACCTAATTAAACTATTTTAAATTATAAAAATACTAAATGAACAGTAAAAATTACAAGAAAATTTTTAAAATTATTTTACAACATATAAAACTAATTATTACTTAATTATTAATAAAACTAAGATTAATTCTAATAAATACTAAATGATAAAATAAAAATCTGAGAAAATTATTATAAATACTTTAATATAAGAGGAATTTAATAAAAATATAAAAAAGCTAAGTACTTAATAAAAATCTAAAAATGAAAAATAAAATTTAAATAAAATTAAATAGAAACTATCACTTAAAATTACTTTGTTTTTTCTGGATTTTTATTTTAAAAAACTATTTTACAACTAAAAACATGAACTTTTTATAAAAACAACTTTAATGGAACTTAAAAATAAGCAAAGTACAAGTTATTTGGCTCAACAGTTGACTTTTGTTGACAAAGGGGCAAAATAAGCTCAAATGAGATCAAGTGGGACCCACAATGGTTAAGTCTGATACAAATAAGCTATTTGCACTTGAATAAGCTAGAAAAATCACTTTGGGGTCCACAGAATAAGCTATAAGCTAAAATAAGCACTTCCAAAACTAAGTGCAACTCAGAATTGGGACAGAAATTAGGGCTTGATTCAAGTGGGGTCCACAGGGTTTTAGGTCAAACTCTTGGTCAATTCTTCAAGAGTGCCATGAGGGGGGTTCAAAGAAGCCAATTGGGGGGGGGGGGGGCTTGTGGACCAATGAGATGGCCAGAAAACCACCACCAAGTGGTGGTGGTGGGATTGTGGCTGCTGGTGCAGGGGATGAACTCCCCCTGCAAGTGTGTTTGAGGCTAAGTGGAGCCCAGGAAAAAAAAATACTAAAAATGTAAAAGTTGTGGGATCTTAAAGTATAGCTGGTAGACTACCATTCCACAAAAGCATAAGGTCTGAAACCAAATAAACAAATCTACAAAAATCTTTGAAGTTTTGGAAAAATCTAAAACATGCTTATTTGACTTTTAGCTAAAACTTGGAGTTTTGACTTTTATGTGTTTTTGCTGCTTCTAAGTGATTAGTACATGATTATTAAACCTAAATGAGTCTACATCTAGCAATCTAATCTAACTTTGTATTGAAATCAAGGTTTTTGAACACCCCACAGTCCAACAGTGGACTGTCAATGCAATTTGAGTGGGATTTTGACTTTGGTCACTCAAGGTCTGAGTTTATTAGCTGATTTTACCTTTTTGAACCCAGCCTAACATGTTACAACAGCACTTAACCACAATACCATTTATACCATAAAAGCTAAATTGAGATTTCAAATGGAAAAATTGCCAAAATGGAAATTTAACTGAGATTCTTTGAAATTGAAACAAAAGATTACTTATAATTCATAAAAAACACAGATTCAATGACTTGAAATAAGAAATACAAATTGAAATGGAAATTTTACACTATGTCGATACCTAAATTACACTAATTACTAATTCTACTCTAATAATCTTTCTCTTTCATCCCTTCTTCACTTTTATAAGTCCCAGAAGTCTTTTCTCACTTTCCCACTTCATTGGGACCGTTGGATGACCATGAATCAATCCCAGCCTTCAAAAACGTTTTTGGCGCCAAAAATCCCACATGGCAGTTGGGGTAGCTTGGAGTGATATGTGGGCAATTAATGCTCTTGGATGTTTGTGGTGAGGTGGAGGGACATAGTATGGGATAAGTGAGCTGGAGGTGAGGAGGGGGGGTGGAGTATATCAATGGATTACCAGGGCAAGTTGGGAGGTGGAAGATGGTTGACTTTGTTTGACTAGGGGGATTAAATAAAACGGTTTGGGGTGGTTGTTATTTTTAAGTGGGGAGTGGGCTGGTTGGGTGATTTGGCTAGGGAATTTGGAATTGGGCTTGGTGGATCAGATTATTACAGAGCCCCCTTCAATAATAGGTCCAACTATTTTTCATTCCTCGGTTGTTATTTTTAAGTGGGCAGTGGGCTGGTTGGGTGATTTGGCTAGGGAATTTGGAATTGGGCTTGGTGGATCAGATTATTACAAAAGGGCGGGGTTTTGTTTGGTTTGTTGTTGGGTTAAATAACTTAAAAGGGTCCGTTTGGTATTTAAGTTTAATCACAAGTAGGGGTGTAAACGAGCCGAGTCGAGCCAAGTATTGACATGCTCGAGCTCGGCTCGTTTAAAATCGAGTCGAGTCGAGTATTTTTCGAGTCGATCTCGAGTTGTTCACGAGTTGTCTCGGCTCGATTACACCCCTATATATATATATATATATATATATATATATATATATATATATATATATATATATATATATATATATATATATATATATATATATATATATATATATATATATATTGGGGTGTAAATGTGTAATCGAGTCGAGTCGAGTAGCTCGCGAGTTGTCTCGGCTCGTTTAAAATCGAGTCGAATCAAGTATTTTTCGAGTCGATCTCGAGTTGCTCGCGAGTTGTCTCGGCTCGTTTACACCCCTAATCACAAGGACCACTTTTGTAATTTTGCAAAAGTGAGGGGCTGCAAATGAAACTTTCCAAAATATAGCATGAGGACCAATTTTGACAACATTTGAGTATTACAAGTACAAAAATTAATATTTTCAAAATAAGACACCCGGGGACCAATTTTGCAAATTTCCAAACTCCGGGGACTAAACTTGTAATTTTCTCAAAATTTTCATCCAGGGATTAAAAGTGACAAATGTGAATTCCCAAGGACCAAAATTGATTTTTTTCATCCAAAAATTCCCATCAGGGACCAAATCTGCCAAAGTTTGAAAGTTCAGGGACTAATTTTGTAATTTTCCAAAACTTTTGAGATTTTTCACCAAAGGACTAAATATGACAACTTATGACTTTAAAAGACCTTTGGTGATAATTTTCCATATTTTGAATGACCAGGGACTAGTTTTGTCATTTTATGAAAGTTGGGGGACCGAAACTGCTAATTTTGCAAACTTTGTACGTTTTTCATCTGTTTTTGCTCATTTTGCATCTAAAACATATAAAACACAATTTGAAATATTTTTAGTATTTTGATGCATTTCTGAGTGTTTTTGTATGTTTGCAGTTTAGATTTGACCAAAAATGATGAGTATTTGAGCACTCATCAATCCTCCACACTAAACTATTGCTAGTCCCTAGCAATAACTGTTTTGAAAACTTGATGGATTTTAAACTCTTTACCAAAAGCCATCACATCTGGAGTAGCCAGGTGTAAGAACTGTGGCACACATGATAACCGTGTGATTTTGAGCAAACCACCAGCTGTCAACGAATTTGATTTGTCTTTACCAGGAGCCGTTTGCTCCTGGACTAGCCAGCTCTTGATGGAATAGTCAACATCTTGGTGAGCTGATTACCAATTATGGATTTTCCACTGCCTTTACCACAAGCCATAATCTTGCGGGCTAGCCAACTCATTCGCTTTATAGGATATGGGGAGTTGAGGAACCATACAATTTTGGGCAAATTGCAAGCCATAAACGGATTTGAGATGTCTTTACCAAGAGCCGTTTGCTCCTGGACTAGCCAATCCCTTTTGTCGGTTAGACAAGGCGGACTGATTACCACAAAAATTTTGAAGCACCAGTGAAAAATTTTTAAATTTTTTTGAAATTTTGTCTAAAACGGGGGTACTAGATAGTAAAATATGATAAAATTCGCTAGAATAGCGAAATACCCCCCCCCCCCCCCCCCCCCATACTTAGCATGAATATTGTCCTCAATATTCAAATTCCCGGCTATTATGCCGACATTTTGAACGTAAAAGGGCAACATTACAAGCTAAGCGTGGAAAACACCATTTTGTATTTTCACTTCATAAGTAACCACAGCATGGGGGACTCCCCCACACTTAGGGTGAAAACTCGATAAACATGCTACTGTTTTTGTTTACCGAGTCGCTAGCTTGACTCGACCCCGAATTCATTTGTCCTTGGGGAAGCATGATGTGGAAGAAACAATCTCCATCGGACTTTCATTCAAGATGTTTGGACAAACATTTGAAGCACGTGAAAGTTCCACACCGATGAGATAAGTATCCGACTCAAGATAATGATACATGAAAATGCCGGGATCAAATATAGTGTCTTCATTCCCGAAGGAGTGAAGAAGAGAGGAAGGTACTTTGAGAACAGGCTCATTAGCCTGAGTTTGGATTTCAAGGGTTAAGCTCAAAAACATCCCGGGAGGGTGGGTGGGAATTTGCAAATCCTCATGATTAAGGATATCTCCCCCCGGGTTATCATACTCAGGAGGTGTCATGATAAGGTGATCAATGATGGGCTCGGAAGATATTTCATCGACATCACTGATGTCTCCATAAGAATTTTCATCAGTGTTTGAATCACTAAGCCCGGTATTGAGATAGGAATTGAGTGATGGATCATCATTCAATAAACTTTTAAGGAACAGAATATCCCCCTCAGAATCAAGATAGTTATCATCAACTTCATACGAAGTTGAACTATCTAGAGCAAGGAATGCTTCGACTTCTTCCATATCATCTTTGAAATCAAAGAGATAATCATCACATCCCGATGGAAGTGGATTGAAGTGAGTGAGTTCATCGGCGAACTCCTCGAGAAGAAAGTCAATATTAGAGTGGGGAAGGGATGCATCAACATACTCAATGTCTCCATAAGATAAACAATCATCACTAGAATCAGAGACAATCTCAATTTGATCATTTGGATTATTATGGGATGAAGGAATATCACACAAATGATCAAAAGTCCCCTGTGACTCTCTCGGGATTGGTACAAGGATCTCAACACTAGACTTTATTAATTCGTCCGATTCCTTATTAGGAACAGTGCTAAGATGCTCATCCCCCATGTTTAGAGAGTGAGTGTGAACTTCGGGTGTGATAACAACAGACTGAGGGAGATGAGAGGAGCTAAAATTCATGGATTGTACGAGTTCCATTTGATCTTCTGCTAGTAATTTCCCCGTCTCATTATTTTCTCCCTGATTTTCAATGGGAGGAATCACAAATGATGAATCTGACGAACCCTTATAAAATTGAAGGATATCAAGGGTGTCGTCATTATCACTATCATCATCACAGTCTAGAAGAGCAGCTTGACGAAATTTGGCACGTGTTATAGCTGCTTGTTCTAAGACTAGCAATTCTTCCATGCTCAATTCGTTTCTAGCCTCTCGTTCTTCAGCAAGTAATTCTGCCATAGATTTCTCACGTGAGTCTCGAAACGGTGTAGTAACCAACTCCTCCTTAAGTTCTTTTAATATATCAAGAGCCTTTAGTAAAAGGTCTTGCTCAATATCATGAGGAGTTGTGTAAATCATTTGGTACTGTGGAGGTGGGTCTGAAAATGAATAGTCGTAATTGTTACAAGGAAATGAATTCCTTGTTTGACAATCCGAGCTAGGGTGTGGACCTCCACAGTAATCACAACAGTAAAACTGATGTGGCTGTGGGTTATATGTGCTAGAGTTATAATTGTTATCAGGAAACTGCTCATAGACAAGCGTGTTTCCCGATTGACAATCAGAACTGTAATGTGAACCACCACAGTACTCACAACAGTAAAACTGTTGAGTCTCATGGTGTGGTAACTGATGGAATGAATCAGTCGTGTCATGGTAGGAATAGGGATTCTGGTTATAGACAGACCCGTTTCCCGACTCTACCATGCCACAGCTGGGGCAATTGCCACCATTATAAGGATTACCATACCAATGGAAAACCAGAAAGTGTGGATGAGACATAGAAAGAATCAAAAGTGTATAGAGGGGTAGGGATGAAGAATCAAAGATGTGAGAGGGTAAAGGTGAATGTTTTTGGATTTTTGGATAAACATTTTGTACAAATGAGAAAGAAAATGTTTTTGTGTTTTTTGTGTTCGTTGAAAACTGATTTTAAAATGTTTTTGGGAACGGTTTTGTTTTGATAATAAGAAAATATGAACAAAGGATGGATAAATGTACAATGGAACGAATTCCAAAATCACTAATCAGAAAAACCGTTTAGAATAGCGCGCACACCTCCCCGGCAGCGGCGCCAAAAATTGATTGGCTCCAAACGGTCAACCTAAACTGACCAGGTGATGGTCAACAAGGTCAAACAGCCTAGATTCAATGCTCCGTGGAAGTATAGGGGTTTCCCCGGGTCGTTATGTCCCGACAAGGTGTGATGGTTAACAAACGGTTATGTGATCGGGTGAATCTGGATAGGAAAAGGTTTGTGAGTGATTACACTACTGATTTGTACAATGAAATAGCTTAAATAAGCTATATGAATAAGACGGGAAAGGCAGAAAAACCAGAAACGTTTAAAACCTAAAAACGCGTACGTTCACGTTTAAATAAAACGTAAACGTACGAAATAAAAAGTGAAAACTGAAATCTGAAAACACCCAGGGGGTGAAAATGACTTTTTTACAAACTAAAAGATAAAAGAAAAATTTTAGAAAAAGAAAATTAATTTTAACACTAATTAATTATTTATTATTAATTATATACTAATTAAAACTAATTATTAATATTTAAAACACTTAAATACAATATAATATTGATTAAATACTAAAAAGGTGAAAATAAAATTTCTAAAATTATAAAATAACTAAAAACTAAGTTTAAAATTAAAAATAAGTATTTTTGTCTTTTTGTGAATTTTCTATTGATTAATTATTAATTAATTATTAATTACCTAATTAAACTATTTTAAATTATAAAAAATACTAAATGAACAGTAAAAATTACAAGAAAATTTTTAAAATAATTTTACAACATATAAAAGCTAGGAAAAATATAAAAACTATGTTTCACTTAATAAAAACTAATTATGCTATCTAAAACTAATTATTACTTAATTATTAGTAAAACTAAGATTAATTCTAATAAATACTAAATGATAAAATAAAAATCTGAGAAAATTATTATAAATACTTTCATATAAGAGGAATTTAATAAAAATATAAAAAAGCTAAGTACTTAATAAAAATCTAAAAATGAAAAATAAAATTTAAATAAAATTAAATAGAAACTATCACTTAAAATTACTTTGTTTTTTCTGGATTTTTATTTTAGAAAACTATTTTACAACTAAAAACATGAACTTTTTATAAAAACAACTTTAATGGAACTTAAAAATAAGCAAAGTACAAGCTATTTTGCTCAATAGTTTACTTTTGTTGACCAAGGGGCAAAATAAGCTCAAATGAGATCAAGTGGGACCCACAATGGTTAAGTCTGATACAAATAAGCTATTTGCACTTGAATAAGCTAGAAAAATCACTTTGGGGTCCACAGAATAAGCTATAAGCTAAAATAAGCACTTCCAAAACTAAGTGCAACTCAGAATTGGGACAGAAATTAGGGCTTGATTCAAGTGGGGTCCACAGGGTTTTAGGTCAAACTCTTGGTCAATTCTTCAAGAGTGCCATGAGGGGGGTTCAAAGAAGCCAATTGGGGGGGGGGGGGGGGGGGGCTTGTGGACCAATGAGATGGCCAGAAAACCACCACCAAGTGGTGGTGGTGGGACTATGGCTGCTGGTGCAGGGGATGAACTCCCCCTGCAAGTGTGTTTGAGGCTAAGTGGAGTCCAGGAAAAAAATTACTAAAAATGTAAAAGTTGTGGGATCTTAAAGTATAGCTGGTAGACTACCATTCCACAAAAGCATAAGGTCTGAAACCAAATAAACAAATCTACAAAAATCTTTGAAGTTTTGGAAAAATCTAAAACATGCTTATTTGACTTTTTGCTAAAACTTGGAGTTTTGACTTTTATGAGTTTTTGATGCTTCTAAGTGATTAGTACATGATTATGAAACCTAAATGAGTCTACATCTAGCAATCTAATCTAACTTTGTATTGAAATCAAGGTTTTGGAACACCCCACAGTCCAACAATGGACTGTCAATGCAATTTGAGTGGGATTTTGACTTTGGTCACTCAAGGCCTGAGTTTATTAGCTGATTTTACTTTTTTGAACCCAGCCTAACATGTTACAACAGCACTCAACCACATTAACACCCCTGAATCCAATGAGAACAGGTTATCCCAAACACCCCTATTGCAACAGGATTGAACAAGTAAGGAAGCAATTGACAAATTTAATACATGAAACTGAAAGTTATCATTGCACTTAATCAAATATAAACATAAATGAACAGAATTACACATCATTAACCTACAATTACTAAATATTACAGATTAGGCTAAAAATATAGGAGATATCTTACACAATGATCCAAGGCACAGAACTGAAGCACAAAATGACCAAGAGTTATCCTAACACCTCACCTGAGGTTCTAACACCCTGCTCCATCCATTTCTGATCAAGATTTTTGCATCAACAGGCTTCTCTAATGAATTTTTATTTATTGACTATTTTTATTGATATTTTTGATGTTTTTTGAATTATTGAAATAACTAATTAGAACTCAAAAGAAAGCTTATAGAAGCTATTCAGTAGCTTTTGTGAGCTTAAAGAACCAGTAAAAAATACCATTTATACCATAAAAGCTAAATTGAGATTTCAAATGGAAAAATTGCCAAAATGGAAATTTAACTGAGATTCTTTGAAATTGAAACAAAAGATTACTTATAATTCATAAAAAACACAGATTCAATGACTTGAAATAAGAAATACAAATTGAAATGGAAATTTTACACTATGTCGATACCTAAATTACACTAATTACTAATTCTACTCTAATAATCTTTCTCTTTCATCCCTTCTTCACTTTTATAAGTCCCAGAAGTCTTTTCTCACTTTCCCACTTCATTGGGACCGTTGGATGACCATGAATCAATCCCAGCCTTCAAAAACGTTTTTGGCGCCAAAAATCCCACATGGCAGTTGGGGTAGCTTGGAGTGATATGTGGGCAATTAATGCTCTTGGATGTTTATGGTGAGGTGGAGGGACATAGTATGGGATAAGTGAGCTGGAGGTGAGGAGGGGGGTGAAGTATAGCAATGGATTACCAGGGCA
This sequence comes from Artemisia argyi, assembly GCA_030686995.1. Classification (NCBI taxonomy): domain Eukaryota; kingdom Viridiplantae; phylum Streptophyta; class Magnoliopsida; order Asterales; family Asteraceae; genus Artemisia; species Artemisia argyi. Next base: position 34,860,147 of record CM060676.1, on the reverse strand, counting down.
AGTTGGGAGGTGGAAGATGGTTGACTTTGTTTGACTAGGGTGATTAAATAAAACGGTTTGGGGTGGTTGTTATTTTTAAGTGGGGAGTGGGCTGGTTGGGTGATTGGGCTAGGGAATTTGGAATTGGGCTTGGTGGATCAGATTATTACAAAAGGGTGGGGTTTTGTTTGGTTTGTTGTTGGGTTAAATAACTTAAAAGGGTCCGTTTGGTATTTAAGTTTAATCACAAGGACCACTTTTGTAATTTTGCAAAAGTGAGGGGCTGCAAATGAAACTTTCCAAAATATAGCATGAGGACCAATTTTGACAACATTTGAGTATTACAAGTACAAAAATTAATATTTTCAAAATAAGACACCCGGGGACCAATTTTGCAAATTTACAAACTCCGGGGACTAAACTATTAATTTTCTCAAAATTTTTATCCAGGGATTAAAAGTGACAAATGTGAATTCCCAAGGACCAAAATTGATTTTTTCATCCAAAAATTCCCATCAGGGACCAAATCTGCCAAAGTTTGAAAGTTCAGGGACTAATTTTGTAATTTTACAAAACTTTTGAGATTTTTCACCAAAGGACTAAATATGACAACTTATGATTTTAAAAGGACCTTTGGTGATAAGTTTCCATATTTTGAATGACCAGTGACTAGTTTTGTCATTTTATGAAAGTTGGGGGACCGAAACTGCCAATTTTGCAAACTTTGTATGTTTTTCATCTGTTTTTGCTCATTTTGCATCTAAAACATATAAAACACAATTTTGAAATATTTTTAGTATTTTGATGCATTTCTGAGTGTTTTTGTATGTTTTGCAGTTCAGATTTGACCAAAAATGATGAGTGTTTGAGCACTCATCAGTACTTTTAAGATTAACGCACATATGGGGGTAATACATGATGTTCTTCCCCATTACTCAATAAAATAAGTACTTTACGCATGAGTCCCAATCGTCCCAAAACAATATATACAAGGATATGACTCGACTTAGCAACCATGTAATCAATTAGATAATTAACTTAGGGTTTAACATATAACAATAATGCACTAAAGATGAGCGCATACATGAAAGGCTAAGGCGATTTGGGTGTACATTTAAGTGGGGTGTAACAAATTCTTCCTTTAAGTAAAATGCTTAAAGTTAGAAAAGAAAAGATAGGCTCGGAGGGGTGTACTAGAGGTTTCGTGTACTAAAAATGAGTACAACGCTAAGGTGTGGAAAAAATTAGTTGACTTAACTAGCCAAGTAATATGACTTAAATGGTCAAATAATTATGATACGGGTTTAACACAAGGGTGATCCTAATGCCTCTTATCATGTAGTAAATCCTACTACACGAATGTAGTCTCACTAGCGGTCTCGGGATGCATCACTAACGCAAGTTCTAGAATCTAAATGCTACCGGTACACTCATAATCACTAATAGTAAATGCTTTTCCTATCAAATCTAAAGGCGAACCTCACATATTTGGGTGGAAAATTTTTCTGAATAGTACGGTTTTGTACTAGTCATACAATGTCCTATCCATGAGACGCTTGCTATGGCTAAAGTTTCACTCCTAAATGTTGTAAAAAATTTAAATTTGGCGCTAAAATTGCACTAACAAGTATTTCTCATAGTTTTATTATACATCTACTATCAAACAAACAAACTCAAGCGAATGTGTATTTGTAAGGTATCATCATTTTACCCTCCCCTTACACTTAAGATGAACATTGTCTCCAATGTTCAAGTAAAGAATGTAAAAGTGAAATAAGTAAAACAAATGAAATCAAATACTCCCCTGATTCGCTCGATATGGATAATAAGGTGGCCAGGTTAAATCTTCCTCCAAGAAAATGAACAATCAAAGCTTCCCTTCCAGAAAAATAATCATCTTCTTGTCATACATAACCTGTAAATCCTGAGAAAACAGACAAGGCAACCTCGCATAAAATCGGCGGCAATCTACATAAGTTACTAAATCCTAGAAAACAAAATAAGATATAATGCTTGTGGAATGATGTTTGCAGATTTCCTGGAGATTATAAAACTAATAATTCAACAAAAACTTTAAGATTCCGTTAGAAAAACAAAACTGGTAAAATTTCCAGATTTTTACACGTAACGCCGTCAAGAGTAAACTAATCACGCCGTCAGAAGTGAGCTGCAGAAATTCTTATGTTAAGTTTCCGGAAAATTTCTGGAAAAACTTGGTCCTACTTCCTGGAAAATCCTGCAAAACATCATTATGACTCGATACAAGCATTTGACTCTAACAAATACGAATATACATGTTCATTTAATATTGTGGAGAATCAAGATCGGTTTGTTTCTTAAAAACATATTTGGGGTTTCCCCTTACACTTATCTTTTGCAAAAATACCTTTGGGTGAAGTTAAGACTATGCCAAACAACAAAATAAAGTATTTCCACTATTTAGTTTAGAAACATAATCTACCAACAATAAAAATAAAGCATGCATACGGAAGCAAATAACAAACAAACAAAATAAAAATCACACAAAGCATGGGTTGCCTCCCAAGAAGCGCTTTTCTTTATTTATGAGTCTTGTAGCTAGACTCAAGGTCATAACCTCATCGTGGGTTTCACTCTCTAGGTCGTCTTCTAAGCCAGTTTTGTATTCCGGACCTAGTTGCAAGCATTCTTTGTAGAAACTAAGCATCCTATTCTTCACATACTCTACTCCTCTACGTCTATCCTCATCATTCCTATAATAAGCTGCTTGCTTGTGTTCCTTTTCTATATTAGAGAGAAGGCGGTATTGCTCAATTTTGTAGGGCATTTGGTAGGCAATCTCATCATTCTCTTCCTTGAATCTAACTATCCCTAAAGTCGGATCATAACTCATTCTAGTGGCCTCAACAAATGGTTTTCCGAATATTATTTGGCTTAGGCAATCATCTATCACCGGACGAGTGTCTTCTACTATCATAAAATCGATCTCATAAGTGAAATTACCTATAATCACATGCAATCCCTTCACTCTTCCTACGAAATTACTTATCAAATTCTTATTGGGCATCATCCTATAATCAAGTTGTTTCTTCATCACCCAATTGTAATAAGTCCTAGTCATGATGTTTACAGGAGATCTAGGATCGATGTAAGCTTTCCATATATGCATATGCCCGATGTTGCATGGTATGTTGATGTTAGAGGGGTCTCCCATTTTGATAAGGGGTGTGCCAAGGATATATGGTCTCTCGGGACTATCGAATAAATCCTTATGGTATTCCCGTTCTTCCTTGGTGGGCAGCTTATCAAAGTGCTTTTCTATAGTTTCTACTCCCTCTAACTCCTCTCCCTTATTAACCTCAACTTCCCTACTTTCATCCCTAGTCTCGGTTCTACTCCAACTTCATCCTTGTCACTTTCTTCTATCTCCTTATCTATTAGCTCAATGGTGACAACATTGACAAAGTGGACATGTTTGGATGATGAGGGGTCCTTAATTTGGATTCCGTTATTGGTGTCCCTAGTGTCCTTCCTAGGTGTAGTTAATGCTTGGTTGTTGAGGACTTTCAACAAGTTGTCTATCTTGTTGGTCATCTCCGTTTGTTGTTGGTTGAATTCGGTTTCAAACCTAGCTATGCGAGCTTCTTGAGATGCCATGAACTTAGACATAAACCCTTCAAGATTGTTGGTACTACCATAATTGTCAGAAGGATTGTTGTTGAAAGTACGGTTGGAGGATGGACCGTTTGGCTGATAACGATTAGGCGGATTGGAAGAATTGGCTTGATTTTGTTTCCACCTAAGGTTTGGGTGATTTTTCCAAGAGGGGTTGTATGAATCACCGTAAGGGTTTGGCTCAGGTTGGAAAGTGTACCACTTATCTCCCGCTTCGTCGGTACGCGAGGATGCGTAGTCTGCAAAAGCTGTTCCGGGGAGTTCCACACAATCACGAGTGTCATGGGGACCACTACATAATTCGCATGAAGAAGTGATTTTTTTCACTTGGCTTGAATGCTTAGGAGCTTCGCAAGATTTCATGAGAAACTTGACTTGGTCCTCAAGTTCCATGATCCTACGGTCAGGAGTGCTAGAGTTGTTCAAAGGCAAAGATATTGCCTTGACCGTTTTGTTCAAATCACGGGGATCATTCCAACTTTCGTTGTCATAGAGAGCAAGATCTTCTATGAGTTCCCATGATTGTTCCGCACTTAGATCACGTAGCTTACCACCGGCCGATTGGTCAATGGCTCGCCTCGTGGAGAGATCGATATGGTCATAAAAGATTTGGACTTGGAGCCAAAGATCTATGCCATGATGAGGGACTTTTTGGAGTAAATCCATGAAACGAGTCCATGCTTCATAAAGAGTTTCATTTTGACGTTGTTGGAACATCAAGATGTCATTTCTAAGCTTGGTAGTTCTCCCCGGTGGGAAAAATTGAGCAAGGAAACGAGTGGTGAGATCATCACATGTGGTGATGGATCCCGCGGGTAAACGCTCAAGCCATTGACTAGCTTGATCACGTATAGAGAATTGGAATAGGCGTAATCGGGTTGTCTCTCTAGTTCCAACTTCTAGGTCTATGGAATCTACGATTTTAAGGAAGTCCTTGAGATGTTGATTTGGATCTTTGGAACGAAGTCCATGGAATGCACATCCGCTTTGCACCAACCGGATGGTGTCGGATCGTAAGGGGGTCACATTGGCTCCGGTGAGCTCAATGGTGTTTCGATAGCCTTGGTGGCTAGGTCGGGAATACTCTCCTAAGGTTCGGGGCCTAAGAGGTTCTAGTGGTGGGTTTTGTTGTGGTGGGATGACGGGTTCAAAGATGTTCCCATCGTCCATGATGTCGGGTGGTGAAAAGTTACGAACAAAAACACAAAGAAATAAGATAGACTAAAGAGAACCTAAAAACAAAAATAAAATCTTACTAGAAAGGAATCTAGCAAGTAGACCTAATAAAAAGAGATTCTAACCTAGAAAATAACTATTCCCCGGGCTGCGGCACCAAAAACTTGATGCGTGGGGTTTGCACCAGGCTTAACCTCTCGAGGGATCTCGAGAAGCTTACAACCCCCACCAGGCAGTGTACCTGATCGATGTAGTATAGTATAATGACAAGTACCAGGGGATTGATCGTTCAGCTAGGAATAGTGTCACTAGGATTAGAAAACCTAAAGACTAGGTTTAGAGATGAGGGATGATTCTTTTTGTATTTTTATATTTTTTTAGAAAGCAAATTAAAATCTCGGGTTTGAAGGATTTGGGCGGAATTAGTTGCTAGTTAACTAACCCAATACTAAGATGCAATCAAAATAAAATACTAAAAATGAAAATAAACTATATTAAACTAAGGTTGTGAGCAATATATGGGAGAAATGTGTTTACTTAGATTTCACTACTCCCTAGATATCTTTTACACGTTAATTACTTGTTATAGTTGTGTGGATGACGGATTGTATTCCTTAATACCATTCATGGGGTGGCGTACTTACTTCCCCAATCCTATGAGTGCCTACTTCACTCCTATGTCGAGCCGGCTAAGAAGCTCCTAACATGGGATCATTAGAATTTACTCATGCATTAAATACAACCAATAAAACCTAGTACACATCGGTTCATGTTTCCTAAGACGATCAAGCATGTTACACAATGGAGATCTGCCAGTTTTCTTAAGCCTAACATTGAAATCATTCATCCAATACAACCATAAACAAGTAATCAACACATAATTAACATCTAGGTTTCATTAGATCTAAGCAAACACAAGATAAATCTAGCCTAGCATGTTGAAATCAAGACAAGCACAAGATATAGACAACCAACACATAGACATATTGATTGAATTAAAGAGAAGACTTATCTTAATAGCACATGAAAGGATTCAAGGGGTAAAAACCCTTGAATTTACTGTAAAATGCGAGCTAGGGTTCACAAAGTTCGGCCCTAGGTTTTCTCCACATAAGTTCTTCTTAATGAATGAAAAATAGAAAACTATATATAGATTTAAGAAGATGACGGCGTCAAGAACAAATGTCTGACGCCGTCATCTCGCCGCCAAATAGTTCCTCGGACTGCCTAGATCTGGATCTGACGCCGTCATGTAGTCCCCTTATGCAGGCCGTCATGATTTTAACTCTTGACGCTCTAGTTATGACGCCTTCATGTTTCTTCTGGGTCGTCATGGACTTTACTCTTGACGCCGTCAGGAATTCCTTCTTGACGCCGTCATACACTGTTCTCAGCATGGAAAATTAAGTCTTTGGCGTTTTCTTCACTTTTATGCTCCAAAAACGTCCGAATTGCTTCCTTTTCCAGATTTCACTCCCAAAGTACCTAAAATCACAAAAGGAATGATTTAGGGCAATATTTGATCAAATAAAGTCAATTCCGGGCTTAAATGACCCCCTAAAAATGGTTCATTTTTTGCCTCATCAGCAAGCAATACAATTGTGTTCATTGGTGAAGAGTTTAGAAGGAAGGCCCTGAACAAGACCAAGTTTAGACAAGTTATTGATAGTCTTGTAGTTTACATGAGCCATTCTCCTGTGCCACTTGGTAGATTCATCCTGAGAAGCTTTGGCCACCAAAAATGTTAGATCACCTTCTGGCTTAACATCATTCAGATTGAATGTGTACAAGTTGAAGGTTCTAGGTACTCTCAGCAAAACAGTTGTGTCTTCTGGAATGCAAGATTGTTTGCTGAATCTCTGGTGAAAGTTTTCAAACTCAGGATTAGGACTTCCAGAGCAGCTTCCAATTGATGGTATATTTTTGTATATTTCTTTCTTTTAGTAAAAAAAAAAAAAAAAAAAAAAAAAAAAAGAAAAAAAAAAAAGTAACATTTTTGTATAGTATTGTGTATATTATATGCAGGTTTGGTGTTACTCACATTATTTTTGGCAGCTAGCAATGATTTCTATGAACATTAAGAGGTTTAAGACTAAGTCTGGAAGAAAGTTTGGTTTTAATGGAAGAGAGGCAGCAAGGTTTGACAGAAGGAAGGTTAAATGCTACACTTGTGGTCAAGTGGGCCATTTTTCAAGAGAATGCAAGGAAAGGAAGTCTGGTGATGAAGTTAGATATGGCTCATATCCATTGGAATCAGGGACTTCTAAGGCTACACCTTTAAAAGCTTTGGTGACTTTGGATCACCAGATTGATTGGGCTGAACATGAACCTACTGAAGAGGAAGCTTCTACCTCTACACAAGTGAATTTGCTGGCATACTCACCTTCAGAGGACAAGAAGGAACAAGTCTCCTTGATGGGAATCTCTCAGGTACACAACTGTGTGTTTGGATGTAGTGTAAGATACAATGAACTTAAACAAGAATATGATGAATTGAAACCTAAGTACAATGAGTGTTATATTGAAGTAGAGGCCTATAAAAAGGCCTTTAAAACTTTAGAAAAACAAAAAGTCTGGTTTCAAAAGAATCAAGTTAAATATGATGAAAAGATAAGAGTTCTAGAAAGTGATTTAGAATGTGCTAAGATAGACTTAAGGCGTACTGAAAAAGAGAAATCTGATATAGAAAAGGAAAAACAAGAATTACAAGTTAAGTTAGATAAAGAGATAGCCGGTCGTATGAAATGGCAGGAAGGAGCATCTAATTTGAATAAATTGATTGATGGTCGCCAATCTATTAGGTCTAGAAAAGCATTAGGATATGAGAAATATATAGATCCTGAAGAGTTAACTTATCCTGATATGTCTAGTGTTTTTTACCCTGAACCAGCCTTAGCATATCAAACACCTGTAAAATTTGTTAAGGAAGGGGGAATGAATGATGTCACTGGACCTATAAGAGGGGAACATATGCCTATAGACCTGTCCATACCTGTTGACTTTGATGGATCACACCATCTCTATGACAAAAAGTCAAGTGACTTGCCAGACCCTATTATTAAATCTACTGACTTTGTCTCTTGTTGTGACACTGACAAGTCTTCTGATGAAGGGTCTACTTCATTTGCCAGTTGTGATTCAAGTGAGAAGTCAGACCTGCCCAAGACCACTCCCAAGACCACTTTCAAGACCACACCCAAGACTCCCCACAAGCTTGCTAGAGTTACTGCTGATCCAAGACAGTTTCTTCTGAAGACTTGTTTTCTAATTCTTTGCAAAACAATATTTCTAGTTCTGTTAAAAACAATTATGTTAATCATTGTGGTTTGAATACTTTTTCATGTTATGGAACTTCCTTCAGTTTGAATAAATCTTCTAAAATGAAGAAATGTTTTGTGTGTGGAAGTAAATCTCATTTGATTAAGGATTGTACTTTTCATGAGCAAAGAATGGGTGTATGGTTTAGTCAAAGAAAACCTAGGCAAATGTTAAAGAATGTTAATGATATACCCTCTTTTATTCCACATCAGCAGAAATCCAATTCTGCTGAACCACATTCTTCATGGAGAAGAACCAGTACTAGACCTTATGTTCGACCCACTAGTTCTTTCTTTTCTAATGGTTATTGGCCTAGTCACTTTGACTCAATGTATTATGGTGGAGGATTTTGGGATACTGCTGTGAAACCCTCAGCAGGTTGTTCTTGGACAAAGAAGGGACCTAATTTGCATTACAGGCCCAAGAACAATGGTGGATCTAAAACATCTACATGGCCTATCTCTAATGATCCACAAGGCAGGCTCAAGTCAGCAATGACTTAAGTCTCTAATGTGTACTAACTTTTGTATATTTTTGTTGTTGTTGTAGGATCATCCTTTGAAAAGTACTGAAGTAGGTATAGTTGATAGTGGTTGTTCCAGAAGTATGTTAGGTAACAAGGACAAGATGCATGACTTTGTGCCTATAAAAGGAGGAGGCAGTGTAACCTTTGGTGGTGGAGATGGCAAAATTACTGTGAAAGGAACTATTAAGACACCCCTGTTAGATTTTGAGAATGTGTATTATGTGAAGGAACTGGAGCATTTCAATTTGTTCTCTGTATCACAAATTTGTGACACTAAGAATAAGGTTTTCTTCTCTGAGGATGAATGTCTTGTGCTCTCCAAGGACTTCAAACTTCCAGAAGACACAACTGTTTTGCTGAGAGTTCCTAGAACCTTCAACTTGTACACATTCAATCTGAATGATGTTAAGCCAGAAGGTGATCTAACATGTTTGGTGGCCAAAGCTTCTCAGGATGAATCTACCAAGTGGCACAGGAGAATGGCTCATGTAAACTACAAGACTATCAATAACTTGTCTAAACTTGGTCTTGTTCAGGGCCTTTCTTCTAAACTCTTCACCAATGAACACAATTGTATTGCTTGCAACAAGGGAAAGCAACACAGAGCCTCTTACAAAGTCATAAAAGTTGTGAGCATCATCACATAACCTCTTCAGTTGCTGCACATGGATCTCTTTGGTCCAACTCCTATCAGAAGTATTGATCATAAGTACTTCTACCTGGTTATCACAGATGATTATAGCAGGTTTTGCTGGGTATTCTTTCTAAAAACTAAAGATGAAACAACTCCCATTTTGAAAGAATTCATCACTTTAATTGAAAACCAGCTAAATAAAAAGGTTAAAGGCATTAGGTGTGACAATGGGACAGAGTTCAAAAATGTTGTATTCATAGAATTCTGTAAGTCTAAGGGGATTAGAATGGACTATAGTACTCCAAGAACCCCACAACAAAATGGGGTTGCTGAAAGGAAAAATAGGACCTTAATTGAGGCAGCAAGATCCATGCTTGCAGACTCTAAATTACCCACTATGTTTTGGACTGAAGCAATAAGTACTGCTTGCTATGTCTTGAACAGGGTATCCATCACTAGACATCGTGTCAAGACACCTTATGAACTTCTCACTGGGAAAGTTCCAGACATTCATTACCTTAAGCCTTTTGGTTGCAAAATGACTATCTTGAATACTGCTGATACACTGGGTAAGTTTGATGGGAAAGCTGATGAGGGATATATTGTGGGTTATTCAGCTCATAGCAAGGCCGATAGGGTTTATAATCTGAATGCCAAAAGGATAGAGGAGACCCTTAACCTAAGATTTCTTGAAGATTAGCCTAATACTCAGGGCCAGGGCCATTCTTGGTATTTTGACCTAGATTATTTGACTGATTATTTGGGATACACTAGACATGCTTCTAATCCAAATGCAGGTACCAAAGATCCAATTTCTAACCCTGCAGGTTCCATGGATGATGACTCAGAAAGTGGCTCTGAGCCAGATGAACATACCATTGTTGTACCTTCTTTTCCACCTAACCATTTTGTAGGAAATCATTCTACTGTTGAACAAGTTAATGAGTCACATTATGCAGAGGATCTTGCAAGACTTAAGAAGCAAGAACATGCTGCTACACAGGAAGCTCAGAGACTCAGTAAAAAGGTTGCACAAGAGACTGATGCCATCCTTCAACAATCAGCACAAGCAGTCAGTGGAAACAAGGATGCTGCTGACAGTTCTACTGAAGGCACTCCTATTCCCACTGATGAGCTCAAAGCTACTGATACTCCTACTACACAATCTCCCATTTCTACTGAAGCTTCTACAGACTTTGAGAAGCCCTTTACAAGATTTCCAAGTCCTTCTGATCTTGGCAATTATCAGCCCAAGCCTGGCCTGTTTCACTCAGCTTCTTATGATACTGAGTTTGGGCCTACAGTCAACAACCTTGATGCCACAATTAATGTTAACCCTACAGCAACAAAGAGGATTCATAATGATCATCCCCTTTCTAAGATTATTGGTGATCCTCAAGCACCTGTTAGAACAAGAAGCACTGTAAAGAATACTAAATATGGTGAAGTTGCTTTCATTTCTTATGTCTACAATCAAAAGAGGGACAATCACACATACTTCAAACATTGTCTGTTTGCATGCTTTCTTTCTCAGATAGAGCCAACTAGTGTTCCTCAAGCACTGGCTGATTCAAGTTGGCTTGAAGCAATGCAAGAAGAGATGCTGCAATTTAAGAATCAGCAGGTTTGGATATTGGTTCCTCTCCCTGATGGTAAATATGCCATTGGGACAAAATGGATTTTGAAGAATAAAAGAGATGCAAGGGGGATTGTGGTGAAAAACAAAGAAAGATTAGTGGCTCAAGGGTTTAGGCAAGAGGAAGGCATTGTCTATGATGAGGTCTTTGCACCAGTGGCCAGAGTTGAAGCAATTCGAATCTTTTTGGCCTATGCATCATATATGGGCTTTATGGTTTATTAGATGGATGTTAAAGGTACTTTCTTATATGGTGAGATTGAAGAGGAGGTTTATGTGACTCAACCCAAGGGATTTGAAGACCCTGATCATCCTGAGTATGTGTACACGGTTGTCAAAGCTCTCTATGGACTTCATCAGGGTCCCAGAGCTTGGTATGCTAGACTTTCCACATTTCTGCTGAAGCATGGCTACAGAAGAGGTGCCATTGACAAGACTCTATTCCTAAAGAAAGATTCCAGGTATATTATTCTTGTGCAGGTTTATGTGGATGATATTATATTCGGTTCCACCAAAGAAGCATGGTGTAGAGAGTTTGAGGATTTGATGAAGGGAGAATTTCAAATGAGTGCCATGGGGGAGCTCACTTTCTTTCTGGGTTTACAGGTTCAGCAGAAACCTGATGGTATTTTTATTCACCAGGAGAAGTATGTAAAGGATATGTTGACAAAGTTTGATATGGAGAATGTCAGGACTGCCACAACTCCCTATGAAGCTCCCAAACCAAAGAACAATCTTGATCCTGATCTTCCTATGAATGTTCATTTATACAGGTCAATGATTGGTTCTTTGATGTATTTGACTGCTTCTAGACCTGATATTATATTTGTTGTGAGTGCATGTTCAAGGCACAAAGTCACTCCACTTACCTCTCACTTGAATGCTGTCAAAAAGATTTTTAAGTACCTGAAAGGCCAACCCAAATTAGGTCTTTGGTATCCCAAAGAATCTCCATTTCAGCTAGCAGCTTATAGTGATAGTGCCTATGCTGGTGCCAATATGGATAGAAGATCCACAACTGGAGGTTGCCAATTCCTTGGAAGGAGACTGATTTCTTGGCAATGCAAGAAACAGACCATTGTTGCTACCTCTACTACTAAAGCAGAATATGTTGCTGCTGCCAATTGTTGTGGACATGTTCTATGGATTCAGAATCAATTGCTGGATTATGGGTATAACTTTATGAATACTACTATTTTCATTGACAATCAAAGTACAATTTGCATTGTTAAAAATCCAGTTTTTCATAATAGAACCAAACATATTGAAATCAGGCACCACTTTATCAGGGATGCTTATGAGAAACATTTAATTAAAGTGGTAAAAATTCACACAGATGAGAATGTGGCAGATTTGTTAACCAAAGCATTTGATGGACCAAGGTTTCAATATTTTGTGGTCCATATTAGTATGCTTAACCCTTAACTGCAAAGTTTAAGGGGAGGCATAAGCCTCAGGGGAGGCATATGCCTCAGGGGAGGATTGTGAGTGTAAACTTTGTAGAATTTGTATACTTTTTGAGTTCTTAACACTAACCAACTAATGTATTATAAGTTTGTTTGGTCTTTTTGTTAGTTTGTGTCTGTCTTGCAGAATGCCATTGCAAGTTGTTGATGAGCTTAACCAAGATATGTTAATATGGTTGCTGAGATGTGTTTCTTCTGAAGTCTAATGGAGGCTAAGATTGATTTCTACTGATTCAACATTTACAGAGATCAAAATTAGCAAATGAGTTTTCATTCATTCTGAGAACATACTGCAGCTTACAAACAACTTCAAAAGAAATTACAAGATGCAATCCTATACAAGTCTAAATTAGTCTAGCCTCTATCATCTATTACAAAAGCTAGTTCATAACCAGTATGATGAAGAAGTTGAAGCTGAAGATGAAAATGGAAAAAGAAGAGGAGGAAGAATGGATTGATGAAAACGACGATGAAGATGCTCAAGAACCAAGTAGTTTGGTCCCTGGCAACATCCCATCATCACCTACACCATCTTCCCTTTCTCCTTACCCATGACATCTGTCCTCTTCTCCTTTCCCTTGCTTCCATGGCATGGAGAACCAGGTCCTGGAGCAGGAAGACCTAACACCACACTTCGTGATGTTGGAAGAGATGGATTTCTCTTCCTCGGCCTTGTTTGAAGTCTCTCTGGTGTGGAAGGAGGAAGAAATGAGGGATCTTCGTCTTCATCCTCTGAAGAGTCTTCATCAGATGTGAAAATGAAGGGAGAGACATATTGCCTCTCTGCAGGAATGGGAGCATTACTTGCTTCCCCCTTCTCCAAGGCATTCCATCGCCTTTCCAACTCACGTGCATAATCAGAATCATCAATTTCTGAGGGATATGGTGGACGATCATTGGATGAGGAGGAAGAGGAGGAGGATATGTCTATGATTTCAGGTTTGGAAGACATTATTTGAGGGAAATTTGAGGTTATTGGGAAATTAGGGTTGTGAGATGATTAGGCGTTATGATAATTAATGCGAGTTGGGTGGCACAGTAAAAATCAAGATATTCACCGAAGATATTTTTACATTTGCTTGGTTTCTGCTGATGTTGAGCATTCCTTAGTAGATTTGACCTTCATTTCTGCTGAAGGGTAATTTTGAATTTGGAAGTTTTTAATTTACACGTCAGACTTGGTCAATAATTAGTTCCGATAATTTTGACCACGATTGGGGAACTTCCAAATATAACCTACTTCGCATATCTCTTCCTAAACAAAATTATTCGCTTGTTACTCCATTTAAACCCATAATTCTTTGAGTAATTCATAACCGTCTCACACAAATTTGTTCAAATGGCGCAACTTGAATTGAAGAGAGATCATAACAAGTATGCTATTCTGAAAAAGGCTAAGGGACATGAAGAATTTGATTTAATGGAGGAGGAAAGGTTGGGTGAAGAGGCTGCTAAAAGGTTAGATGATGAACAACAAGCTGACTTGGCAAGATTTCATGAGATTAAGGAAAGAGAGGTTGAACTTCAAGCTGCTAGAGCCAAACAGATGAGGAAGGCTATGGATGAACAATATGCCTCTGCTGCACTTGAATCTTCTCAGGATTCTACTGATGAACAATTGGATAATCCATCAGTGGAAACTGATGCTGCAGAAGGTGTATCTACTGAAACTGAAGTTCCTGATGCATCTTCTCTACCTCATGATGCTATTTATGTTCCTGGAAGAAGAGCTAAGAGAATGGCTAGAGTCAGAACTTCACATTCCGCACAAAGACTAATAGATGTGAATGCTTCTGATGATTCATTTATCAGAGAAGGATCCCCTGATGATTGGCCTGGGGCAACTAGAGATGTTTTGGTTCACTGAGAGTTAACTAAGAATGGACAGATTAATACCATTTATAGATTAGATAAAACTTCTATATCCTTTACATTTCTCCAAGAGATACTACATCTTGTTGATCATCAGGATTTGCTCACTCTCAATGATTTGGTTCACAAATTTTATGCAAATCATACTCCTACAGCGTCTGGATTGCATTTATTGGGTGATCTTAGAGTGTTGTTTGATTCTTCTACTCCCACTGGTGCTGGTTATGACATATGGAAAAACAATCAAAGATGGAAGGTTCAGAGTTGGAAGTTTTATCCTATGCCATATGTGCATGTGTTGGAAACAACATCTGGTCTAAGGCTTATTATGGATCTTGGCAAAAGATATCCTCTTACAGTGTCTCTGATGGAGAAAATGCTTCAACAAAAGTTGGAGATTCCTCCTGATCCAGTTGGGAATGCAAGATTGTTTGCTGAATCTCTAGCGAAAGTTTTCAAACTCAGGATTAGGACTTCCAGAGCAGCTTCCAATTGATGGTATATTTTTGTATATTTCTTTCTTTTAGTATTAAAAAAAAAAAAAAAAAAAAAAAAAAAAAAAAAAAAAAAAAAAAAAAAACCCTAACATTTTTGTATAGTATTGTGTATATTATATGCAGGTTTGGTGTTACTCACATTGTTTTTGGTTATCAACTTACCTGATGTTGACTATTCCATCAAAAAGTTGGCTAGTCCAAAGGGTACAGCTTTGGTAAAGACACATCAAATCTGTTGATAGCTGTAATGGTTTGCTCAAAACCATAGGGTAATCAACTCACCCATGCTTCATTGCTGAGAGTTGAAATGGTTGTCAATTGACCATGGATTTTTCCTTTATGGATTCCAAATAATTGGCTAGCCCACAAGTATACATGTATATAGCTTGTGGTAAAGGCAGTGGAAAACCATATTTGGTAATCAGTTGACCAAGATGATTTTTCATCAAAATAATTGGCTAGTCCTGAGCAAACGGCTACAGGTAAAGACATCTCAAATCCGTTTGTAGCTGATGATTTGCTAAAAATCATGTGGTTATCAGTGTACCTTAAAACATTTGGCTACTCCAGTAGTGATGGCTATTGGTAAAGAGACATCAAATCCATTATTTTCAATGATTCTCACAGGAGTTAACACACCTGGATGTGATGAGAATAGTATGAAACTAATTTGTTTTGACGTACATTTAGTCATTTGTTACTGCAAAGAATGGAGTTTTCAAGTATGTGCTGATCATAGAGATCCTGCTGATGATGATTCTTTGCTGATGCTGTTTGATTTCAATCCTCTTGGTATGTAACTTCAAAGATCTATCAAGAATCTTGAACTTAACCCTGTCAAATTCAAGATTAGGGGAGGATTGTTGGGAATTCTGCTAAGAGAGAATTCTGCTGAAGAATCTGCTGATGGTTTCTACTGAAGAAACAGATTCTGCTTATAGTTTAGTTTCTGCTGAAGTCTAGTTTCAGCATTAGTTGTTTCTGCGGATATAGTTTTTCCGTGTTTTATGTAATATAGTTAGGATATGCATGAGTTTATTAGGAAGTGATAATACATATCTTTTAGACGTTTTAGAATATACGTTTCTTGGGAAACGGTTTAGGGTTCCTTGTGTATAAAAGGAACACACGATTATGTATTGAGTTACGTTTTTAGAAAACACTTTCATTATTATTAAAAGATCCATAGAGGACCAACAGTTCTTAGTATTAAAACTTGTGTTTGTTTCCACTTTAAAATACAAGTTACAGAGATTATCTATTAGTGTGTTAGTGATTACATTAACATAACTAACGATTCTAGAGTGCTCAGAAGATCTATCAAGGTCTAAGTCTCAACATATATATATATATATATATATATATATATATATATATATATATATATATATATATATATATATATACATGTATATATATATATATATATATATATATATATATATATATATATATACATGTATATATATATATATATATATATATGTATATATATATATGTATATATGTATATATATATATATATATGTGTATATATATATATATATATATATATATATATATATGTGGAAAACTAGAAGGAGGTTGAATAGTTTTACGTCTTTTTAATTCGTTATAAAAGATAGTTTTAGTGTTTTCTTAGCTTTTAAAAACTTAGATTCGATAATATGTGATCTCAAGTCTTGTACAATATAAACAACTAACAATACACAATATATAACAATGATAAGTAATGAAATAAGTAAGAGATGGAAAGATCGAACCGCGAGACAAGAGATTTATAGTGGTTCGGCTACAAGGACACCTTCCTTGCCCTACTCCACTCCCCGAGCACCTAACTCGAGAGTTTTCTTCACTATATCAACAACCTCCCTTATGGCGGAGAAAACCGTACACACCAATTTACACACCAATTATCACACCACAACTTCTTCACACCTAAGTCACAACTTCTACACAACTTCTTCAAATCAATCTACTTCACAACTAACTACTCCACACCTATCTTCTTCACACCAATCTAGTTCCTAACTTTTCTTCTTCACACCAAGCTACTAACTAATCACACAATCTATATATCTATCACAACTATCTACAATCAAATATTCACAACAATCTTCACAAAGAATAATATAAATGATCTTTGATGATGCACCAACAACTTGGATGTGGAGATCACAACAAGTTGTAATACTTCTTGTCTTGGGGGATAGAAGTATTCTTCTCTTGCACTTGAGAGGATGAAGTTTGGATCACTTTGAAACAAAGAATTATACACTTATGATCAAAGGATAAGAGAATAGAAATATGGATCTAGATCAGAAAGTTTAGAAGTGCAAAAGGTGAGAAAATTCTGAGGAGTGAACTAGTATTTATAGGGGAGAAAAATACTGTTCTGGAGCGTGGCCGGTCCCCTTAATTAATGGCCGGTACCCTTAATGATTAAGGGGGCCGCCTAAGGAATTAAGGGGGCCGCCCCTTCAGAACGTTGGTTTTTCTTGTCTTTTAGTGGGGAATATTTTTCTGGATAGAATTTGCAATTTTTGGTTGGAAATTTGAAATCATATATTTATAATGAATTAAACATATTCTTTTAATTCCAAAAGTAATTTTGTAAAAGATATAAGATGTTTAATACATTTTATAAAAATTCTAGTGATTAGAAAATTTTCCTTTGATCATGAAATGTGATAAACCCTTTGTTTATTCATATCTTAAGTGATATGGAAGCAAAGACAAATATTAAGTACTAAAAACTTGTTTACGTCATAAGTTTTAGATTAATGAGTTTATGCTTTGTAATTATCAAAACATAGAGACATTGTTAATATGCTAACAATGTTTTAAGACATTATTTATGTCAACAATCTCCCCCTTTTTGATGATTACAAAACCTTAAACTCATTAGGTCTAAAAATTAATTTTTAGACAAGAATTTAGAGTTTAACATTCTCTTCTCCCCCTTTTTGTAAAATTAAAAAGATTAATGCTCCCCCTTGATGTATGCTCCCCCTCATTTGAGAGCACCAACGGAATGAGCTATGGAAATCTTGGCTACACAAAATATTAGAAGAGAACAAGGCACATATGCATGCAAAGCAAAAAAATAGATTCATTCAAGCATCATAGAAAGCATTATAACATTTAATATGCATAAGGCATATTAATCATAATAAAACAAAAGAAAAGACATAGTCCTATATTGCCTAAAAGAGCACTTGGACTTGCTTGCAACTCATGGTTGATTGTTTTATTTGCTTGAAGGACAACATAAGCATAAAGCTTAGTTGTTAGATGGAGAAGGATATGGAGTGGGGTATGGAGCGGAAGAGGTGGCCCTTACGATATTGTATCGTGTTAAGGGTGGAATAGGATGAGGTCGAGTGAGAAGATATTCAATCCAAGAAATATCTTCACTCAAGTAAAGGGTTTATTTTTGAAGAAAGATGCAACAAGGGCAATAATGAGTGTGGTTTGTAACTTGATCCAAGTTGAGAGAGTGAGGAAGGCAATTGTTGTAGGGTGATGATGGAGGTTGCCCTTTGTTGCGTTGTGCAAGATGCATGGAATTGAGATCACAAAGATCATGGATTTGTGATATTTCATCACGGAACTTTTGCTTTTCCGTGGTAATGCGGAGAAAGTCATTGTGTTGATATGGATGAATTTGGTTTGTGTAGTTGGAGTTGTAGTGGGATGGTTGATCAAACTTGTATGGATCATTACAAGTGATTGGAGGATGAGATGAGTGGTTTGGCATGAAGGAAGATGTTTGGCCAATGTTGTATGGTTTGTAAAGAGGATCAAATGAATGTCCTTGTGAATTTGGTGGAAAGTTTGGGAAGTAAGTGGTTGGTGGTGTTGAGTGACTTCCAACTTCATTTGTTATGATGGATTTGTTTCAAGGGCTTTTTCTTCGCCAAACGGGTTTTTCCGTCATTCTTGCAAGCCTTGAGGCTTTTGATTTGGGTTTGTTCGGAGAAGCCATGAAGGGATGAGTGAAGAGTTTTGAGGATTGGGGGTATTTATAGTGTAAGATTTGTGTGTTTATGGATGGATAAAGTTTGTTTGGGAGATTAGGACAAAATGTGTTGGTGAAAATTGGGAAATGTAGGTTAAATGGGCTAAAAAGCAGAAAAGATTCTGTAAACCCGACCATCAGATGGGCGGTCCCCTTAATGATTAAGGGGGCCGCCTTACAAAATTAAGGGGGCCGCCCATCTGGTGATTTCCAGGTTGCCAGAATTGGGTTTTTGGCAGAAAATTTGCAGAAAGGTTGTGTGTTTGGATTAGAATTCAAGCAAGTACAATTCCTTTAGGCAATATAGAATTTAATCTAATCAAGATATAGCATGCATGCAATAACACATAGGCAAAAGAGCAATTAATCAGCACATAATAAGCAAGGGGAGGTAAGTAAGGGCAAGATCACTTAAACATCCTAAGGTACCTATCTTAGATTAAAGGCAACGGCAATTAGTGAGTGAAAAGCTAGTGATGGATCAAGATGACACCATTATTAGTGAATTTGTCCTAGTGAGTGTCTATATGCAACAAATGTGGAGTTGTGATTGTTTCGACTCCTAGATGCAAAAAGAAATAACGATCCTAAGAAACAATCCAAATGATCTCCTTGATTCAATTTTTGCTCGATTATGAATGTCAAAGACATATATTAGATTATATACCTTGACAATTTATGTGAGAGTTTATGCATGATTTTGAAAGACAATGTTTTTAGAATTAGTCAACAATGCAAGGAAAATGATCTTCATGTGATTCCTAGATTGTGAGAATAATTTTTAGAGAAAATTGATTAAGTTTTACAAAAAGGTTTATGCAAAGAAAATAAATCTTCTCAATCTTTAGTTTTTTGCGAAATAGATTCCTAGACTCAGAAAAGATGAAATGGAAGAAAAAAAATTATGCAAGTATAAATTTGTATTAATTCAATATAATTTAGTCAACTTGTTCCATCATTCCTAATCCTAAACGCAAGTGGTTGAATAATTCACGCTTAAGGGGTTTTGTGAATATATCCGCAATGTTGTCTTCCGATGCAACCTTTTCTATATATATATATATATATATATATATATATATATATATATATATATTTCCTTTTTGTACATTATCCCTAAGAAAATGGTGACGTATTTCTATGTGTTTAGTCCTAGAGTGTTGCACCAGATTTTTACTTAAATCTATCGCACCTTTGTTATCGCACATAATGGGGACATTTTCTAACCTAATGCCATAGTCTACGAGTGCTTGTTTCATCCATAGTGCTTGTTGACATGCCTTTCCGGCGCTTACATATTCGGCTTCAGTGGTAGAAATAGCAAGAGCAGTTTGCTTCTTCGAAAACCAAGATGTTAGACAACATCCCATAAACGTGCAAATACCGCTAGTGCTCTTTCTATCTGCGTAGTCTCCCGCATGATCCGAATCCACATAGACGATGGTTTCTATGCCGGATCCCTTAGGATACCATAATCCTAAGTGTATAGTGCCTTTAACGTATCGGAAGATACGCTTAACCGCTTCTAGGTGAGAGGTTTTGGGATCCTCTTGAAAACGGGCACAAAGGCAGACACTAAACATGATGTCGGGTCTACTTGCCGTCAAGTATAGTAAACTACCTATCATTCCTATATACTTGGTGTTATCTACGGACTCACCTTTATCGTCCTTTGTGAGCTTTACTTCCGTAGACATGGGAGTTTTTATGGGTTTTGAGTCTTCTAGGCCAAATTTCTTAAGCATTTCCTTAATGTACTTAGATTAGTTAAAAAATATTCCATCTTCTAATTGTTTTATTTGTAATCCTAGGAAGAAGTTAAGTTCACCCATCCTACTCATCTCAAACTCATCATGCATGATTTAGGCAAATTCATCACACATGTCTTGATAAGTCGATCCAAATATAATGTCATCAACATATATTTGGACAATGATGAGATTTGGGTCTTTCCTTTTAGTGAAAAGAGTGTTATCTACCATTCCCATGGAATAATCATGTTTAATAAGAAAAGCTTTTAATCGATCATACCAAGCTTTGGGAGCTTGTTTGAGTCCATACAAGGCTTTCTTTAACTTATAAATATAATCAGGTTTTGCGAAGCCAATGAATCCTGGAGGTTGTGCCACATATACCTCCTCATTGATAAAACCGTAAAGGAATGCACTTTTCACGTCCATTTGGAATAACTTAAAATCTAGGGAGCAAGCATAGGCAAGTAATATCCTAATTGATTCTAGTCTAGCTACGGGGGCATAAGTTTCGTCATAATCAATTCCTTCTTGTTGATTATAACCTTGGGCAACTAACCTAGCTTTATTCCTAGTAACTATTCCATTCTCGTCTAACTTATTCCTATATACCCATTTAGTTCCTATGATGGTCATATTCTTTGGATTTGGGACTAATTCCCAAACATCATTTGCCTTAAATTGATTTAATTCTTCTTGCATAGCTATAACCCAACTTTCATCCTTTAAAGCCTCGCTAATGTTCTTAGGTTCTATTGCTGAGAGGAAACAAAAGAAATTGTTTTTATCTTGGGCTTGTGACCTAAGGGTTCTTTGGTTAAGAGGTCCTATTATATTATCTAATGGATGTGATCTAGATTCTTTAATATTAATAGTTTTGTTATTTTCTAAGTGAATGTCTTCATTATCATTTCCTATGGGTTTTGTTTTACTATCCTCAATAGCTTCATCTTCAACTAAATCATCATCTTCTAAAGGTAATGTTTTAGGAGGTGGTGGTGTTTCATCAAATGTTACATTTAGTGATTCCTCTACTTTCATGGAGTGTTTATTAAGTATTATATATGCTTTGCTATTTTGTGAGTATCCTAAAAATATTCCTTCATATGATTTTGGATCAAACTTAGTGAGGTAATCCTTAGTGTTTAAAATATAACATTTACTTCCAAATACCCTAAAGTAGCTTAAGTTTGGTTTTCTACCTCTTAATAACTCATAAGGAGTTTTTCCTAGAATTCTTTTAATTGATACCCTATTTTAAATATAAGTTGATGTATCTACGGCGTGACACCAAAATTTTTGTGGGATGGATTGTTCATTTAACATAGTTCTACTCATTTCTTGTAGTGACCTATTTTTTCTTTCTACTACGCCATTTGATTGAGGAGTACGAGGAGCAGAGAAATTGTGAGATATTCCATTTAACTCACAATATTTTCTGAATTGTACCTCGTTATCAAATTCCCTACCATGGTCCGTCCTAATGGCAACTATTGAGCATCCTAATTTATTTTGAATCATTTTACTAAATATTTTGAATTTTTCAAAGGCTTGGGTTTTGTCACTTAAAAACCTAGTCCACGTGTATCGTGAGTAGTCATCTACTATTACTAAGGTATATTTGTTTCCTCCATAGCTCCGCACAGCGGATGGACCAAAAAGATCCATATGTAATAATTCTAGGCACCTAGTAGTGGATACTATATTCTTAGCTTTGTGACTAGCATGAGCTTGTTTTCCAATTTTACATGCATCACAAAAATGCTTATCATATTTTAGATTAGGCAAATTTCTAACTAATTCCTTAGAGGCCAAAGATTGTATTTGTTGCATGTTAGCATGTTCTAATCTCCTATGCCACAATGTAGAGTTTTCATCTAGGGTCGTTAGGCATATCCTATCCTCAGGTTTGTTTCCTAGTTTCATAACATATATGCCACCTTTCCTAATTCCTCTACCTATAATTTTTCCATTCTTAACTATTTCACTATCCTCTTCGGTAAATGTGACTCTACATTTATTATCACATATTTGTCCTACACTAAGCAAGTTATATGTTAATTTATCTACATGCTCTACATTTTCAATAGTAAGTGAGTCTTGAGAAATCGTACCTTTGCCAATGATTTTTCCACGTAAGTCACTACCGAAAATAACGTTACCTCCATTGTATGCCTTGTATGTAGAGAATAGCTTGCGATTTCCCGTCATGTGCCTCGAACATCCGCTATCTTCGATCCATTCGTCAGGTTCCAAGTCAATTCCTAAACATATTTCGTCGGTTTCTTTTGCCATAAAACACTTTTCGTCTCTTGGCTTTTCAACTTCTTCTTTGTCACTATCACTCCATGTTCCACTAACAAAAGCGCCTTGATTTTCATAACCCGGTGGCTTTAGACATTCGCCAATGAGATGATTTGGACTTCCACATCTAAAGCACTTTCTTTTCCCGCAGTTGTCACTTCTATTTCTTTGGAATGTTTTTCTTTCGTCTCGTGATGATCTAGTGAATCTTCCTCATCTCTTGAAGAACTTCTTGAATTCTCTTACGGCCATTGCATATTCTTCGTCTTCACTTTCGTCACTTGAATCATCATCATCACTAGGTTCCTTTTTGGCTTTTAGAGCAATGGATTTGGTTTGTTCTTTCTTGACTTTGACCGTTTCCGAATCTCTTCTTATGATTTCTTCATGAACCTTCAAGTTGCCAATTAGTTCATCTATTGATAACGTCATCAAGTTCTTTGATTCTTCAATTGCCGTGACCTTAGCTCGCCATTTTGGATGCAATGCCCTAAGAAATTTCCTGACACAATTTTTACTAGAAAATGTCTCATCAAGTGCTTTTAAACTTGTGATAATAGTGTTAAACTTAGCAAAAGCATTATCAATTGATTCCTCTTCTGGAATCGTAAATTGTTCATATTGTTGTACAAGAAGATCTATTTTATTATCTTTGACTTGGCTATTACCTTGGTGAGTAATTAGTAAAGAATCCCAAATTTCTTTGGCGGTTTTACACATAAAAATTCTTTCATATTCTTTGCGTGGTAACGCATTATAAATGACCATTTTAGCCTCATTATTTTTTGCTAAGTTCCTTTTCAAATCATCATTTTGTTCTTCGAAAGAAACAATTTCATTCATTTTAGTTTCAATATTATATTGAATAGGAGGAAAATCACCAAAGGTAATAATATGTCAAAGATCAAGATCTTTTGATTTCACATACGTTTCGAATCTATTTTTCCAATATAAAAATCCATCACTTTCAAATAGTGGTGGTCTTTGCATAGATTGCCCTCCTAAATATTTTTCAGATTCCGTAGATCGTTACAAGTTTTAAAATACAATATATTTTAAAAATCTTGCTAGACGTGGCTCTTGATACCAATTGTGGAAAACTAGAAGGGGGGTTGAATAGTTTTACGTCTTTTTAATTCGTTATAAAAGATAGTTTTAGTGTTTTCTTAGCTTTTAAAAACTTAGATTCGATAATATGTGATCTCAAGTCTTGTACAATATAAACAACTAACAATACACAATATATAACAATGATAAGTAATGAAATAAGTAAGAGATGGAAAGATCGAACCGCGAGACAAGAGATTTATAGTGGTTCGGCTACAAGGACACCTTCCTTGCCCTACTCCACTCCCCGAGCACCTAACTCGAGAGTTTTCTTCACTATATCAACAACCTCCCTTATGGCGGAGAAAACCGTACACACCAATTATCACACCACAACTTCTTCACACCTAAGTCACAACTTCTACACAACTTCTTCAAATCAATCTACTACACAACTAACTACTCCACACCTATCTTCTTCACACCAATCTAGTTCCTAACTTTTCTTCTTCACACCAAGCTACTAACTAATCACACAATCTATATATCTAGCACAACTATCTACAATCAAATATTCACAACAATCTTCACAAAGAATAATGTAAATGATCTTTGATGATGCACCAACAACTTGGATGTGGAGATCACAACAAGTTGTAATACTTCTTGTCTTGGGGGATAGAAGTATTCTTCTCTTGCACTTGAGAGGATGAAGTTTGGATCACTTTGAAACAAAGAATTATACACTTATGATCAAAGGATAAGAGAATAGAAATATGGATCTAGATCAGAAAGTTTAGAAGTACAAAAGGTGAGAAAATTCTGAGGAGTGAACCAGTATTTATAACGGAGAAAAATATTGTTCTGGAGCGTGGCCGGTCCCCTTAATTAGTGGCCGGTCCCCTTAATGATTAAAGGGGCCGCCTAAGGAATTAAGGGGGTCGCCCCTTCAGAACGTTGGTTTTTCTTGTCTTTTAGTGGGGAATATTTTTCTGGATAGAATTTGCCATTTTTGGTTGGAAATTTGAAATCATATATTTATAATGAATTAAACATATTCTTTTAATTCCAAAAGTAATTTTGTAAAAGATATAAGATGTTTAATACATTTTATAAAAATTCTAGTGATTAGAAAAATTTCCTTTGATCATGAAATGTGATAAACCCTTTGTTTATTCATACCTTAAGTGATATGGAAGCAAAGACAAATATTAAGCACCAAAAACTTGTTTACGTCATTAGTTTTAGATTAATGAGTTTATGCTTTGTAATTATCAAAACATAGAGACATTGTTAACATGCTAACAATGTTTTAAGACATTATTTATGTCAACAATCTCCCCCTTTTTGATGATTACAAAACCTTAAACTCATTAGGTCTAAAAATTAATTTTTAGACAAGAATTTAGAGTTTAACATTCTCTTCTCCCCCTTTTTGTAAAATCAAAAAGATTAATGCTCCACCTTGATGTATGCTCCCCCTCATTTGAGAGCACCAAGGGAATGAGCTATGGAAATCTTGGCTACACAAAATATTAGAAGAGAACAAGGTACATATGCATGCAAAGCAAAAAAAATAGATTCATTCAAGCATCATAGAAAGCATTACAACATTTAATATGCATAAGGCATATTAATCATAATAAAACAAAAGAAAAGATATAGTCCTATATTGCCTAAAAGAGCACTTGGACTTGCTTGCAACTCATGGTTGATTGTTTTATTTGCTTGAAGAACAACATAAGCATAAAGCTTAGTTGTTAGATGGAGAAGGATATGGAGTGGGGTATAGAGAAGAAGAGGTGGCCCTTACGATATTGTATCGTGTTAAGGGTGGAATGGGATGAGGTCGAGTGAGAAGATATTCAATCCAAGAAATATCTTCACTCAAGTAAAGGATTTGTTTTTGAAGAAAGATGCAACAAGGGCAATAATGAGTGTGGTTTGTAACTTGATCCAAATTGAGAGAGTGAGGAAGGCAATTGTTGTAGGGTGATGATGGAGGTTGCCCTTTGTTGCGTTGTGCAAGATGCATGGCATTGAGATCACAAAGATCATAGATTTGTGATATTTCATAACGGAACTTTTGCTTTTCCGTGGTAATGCGGAGAAAGTCATTGTGTTGATATGGATGAATTTGGTTTGTGTAGTTGGATTTGTAGTGGGATGGTTGATCAAACTTGTATGGATCATTACAAGTGATTGGAGGATGAGATGAGTGGTTTGGCATGAAGGAAGATGTTTGGCCAATGTTGTATGGTTTGTAAAGAGGATCAAATGAATGTCCTTGTGAATTTGGTGGAAAGTTTGGGAAGTAAGTGGTTGGTGGTGTTGAGTGGCTTCCAACTTCATTTGTTATGATGGATTTGTTTCGAGAGCTTTTTCTTCGCCAAACGGGTTTTTCCATCATTCTTGCAAGCCTTGAGGCTTTTGATTTGGGTTTGTTCGGAGAAGCCATGAAGGGATGAGTGAAGAGTTTTGAGGATTGGGGGTATTTATAGTGTAAGATTTGTGTGTTTATGGATGGATAAAGTTTGTTTGGGAGATTAGGACAAAATGTGTTGGTGAAAATTGGGAAATGTAGGTTGAAATGGGCTAAAAAGCAGAAAAGATTCTGTAAACCCGACCATCAGATGGCCGGTCCCCTTAATTAGGGGGCGGTCCCCTTAATGATTAAGGGGGCCGCCTTACAAAATTAAGGGGGCCGCCCATCTGGTGATTTCCAGGTTGCCAGAATTGGGTTTTTGGCAGAAAATTTGCAGAAAGGTTGTGTGTTTGGATTAGAATTCAAGCAAGTACAATTCCTTTAAGCAATATAGAATTTAATCTAATCAAGATATAGCATGCATGCAATAACACATAGGCAAAAGAGCAATTAATCAACACATAATAAGCAAGAGGAGGTAAGTAAGGGCAAGATCACTTAAACTTCCTAAGGCACCTATCTTAGATTAAAGGCAAAGGCAATTAGTGAGTGAAAAGCTAGTGATGGATCAAGATGACACCATTATTAGTGAATTTGTCCTAGTGAGTGTCTATATGCAACAAATGTGGAGTTGTGATTGTTTCGACTCCTAGATGCAAAAATAAATAACGATCCTAAGAAACAATCCAAATGATCTCCTTGATTCAATTTTTGCTCGATCATGAATGTCAAATACATATAATAGATTATATACCTTGACAATTTATGTGAGAGTTTATGCATGATTTTGAAAGACAATGTTTTTAGAATTAGTCAACAATGCAAGAAAAATGATCTTCATGTGATTCCTAGATTGTGAGAATAATTTTTAGAGAAAATTGATTGAGTTTTACAAAAAGGTTTATGCAAAGAAAATAAATCTTCTCAATCTTTAGTTTTGTGCGAAATAAATTCCTAGACTTAGAAAAGATGAAATGGAAGAAAAAAAAATTTTATGCAAGTATAAATTTGTGTTAATTCAATATAATTTAGTCAACTTGTTCCATCATTCCTAATCCTAAACGCAAGTGGTTGAATAATTCACGCTTAAGGGGTTTTGTGAATATATCCGCAATGTTGTCTTCCGATGCAACTTTTTCTATAGATATATTTCCTTTTTGTACATTATCTCTAAGAAAATGGTGACGTATTTCTATGTGTTTAGTCCTAGAATGTTGCACCGGCTTTTTATTTAAATATATATATATATATATATATATATATATATATATATATATATATATATATATATATATATATATATATATATATAGGGGAGGGTTAATGTGAGATATATATATATATATAGGGGAGGGTTAATGTGAGATATTAGTTAAAGTTGTAAAAATAAAAACCATTTTACACCGTTGGATCTTTTGATTTGTATTAAATGAGATTAATGTTTGATGAATGGCATTTGTGTAATTAACAAGAACTCTAGGGGCTTTATGTATCACAATTCTCCCAAATAAAAAAATTATATATTATTCTTTACTTTTCACATTAATCTCTCTTTTGCACGTTAGTAGTCCATAATAAATTGTTGACTTAATTTTCTAATCGTAATTTAAGCTGACATACACTTTTATAATCAATATAATACACAAAGTTATTTTATTTTATACAATGTCAAGGTTCTCTGGTCATTGAGATTTTAACAAAAGTCCTCGTTTTGATATCCGGAAGTGAAAGATACACAAATATAAAACTCACATACACGTATCCCAACATGAATAACACCACTATTAAATTATGCGTATTGCGTAGTAATACAATACTTATAGTATCAGTTGATATCTGACACATCAAATGTCAAAATGATACATTAAAATATAATATATATATATTTTATACATTAAATAACAACCAATATATCAAATCCAATATATGGTGGAGGATTTGTTTTCTGTCAAAAACGATTTGCTAGACAAACCGCCGGCGAGTGTTTGGTCACAAACCCATCTCATACATATATACAGCAGATTCCGGTACACAAGATACATCGTGGTTTTGTGATACATATACCTGGTACAGCAGTGGCACCAGCCCACCACCATCACATACCTGCTACCACGATGTATCTTGTGTACCGACGACAGCAGCGGCACAACAAAAAGCGGCGGCGTTGTAAACTTCGGCGATGTATCCGGTGTACCACGTTGTATCTAGTGTACCATGGTCAACGGATCTAAACATGTCCATGGTTTCCGACGACGTGGTAAACTCCGGCGTGGCAAACAACGGATCTAAACACATCCATGGACAACGGATCTTCCGGCGAGATTCTATAGGGTGTTGGCGACGGGAGTTTCTGGCTAGTTTGACTGGGAAATGGCGGCATGATTTTTCCGGCTGGTCTTTAAGAGGAGTGGTGGCTGCAACCATTTTTTTATGTTATGATTGTGATAGATCTATCATTTTATGGCTACTATGTAATTAATAAATGGTGAGAAAGAGAGAAAATAGGCCGGTTGTTTTGGTGAGAGAGAGAGAAAGAAATGTGGAAATGATTGAATAAAGAGGATGATATTCATAATGAATTGGTGAATTTGTTACATTTAATAAATTGGTGAATTTCCCAGGATGCCCTTTTTATTAATTATTAATTATATTTTAAATAAAACTATGCAATTAATAAATGGGACATTTGTCTTAACCTTATTGGTTTTTAGTGGATCTTATTTTTAAAACTTTAAAGTTGATCTTACATGATCTCAATTATATATATATATATATATATATATATATATATATATATATATATATATATATATCCTATGCCATGTACAAGTAGCAAAATGACTAAAAGTCATACCATTATAGTATATTATATTAATATGCTCATGTTTAGAATTGCAAGTGTCATTTCAGATATAGCCTTAGATCCAGAACTGTGCTTATGCACCCATGAAGAAACTCATATATACTATAGCACACATTACAAATTTAGACGCAAACCTGTTTACTTACTAAGTCATCCGGACTTACCGTGCTTAGTTTTCATGTTTTGCAGGTAAGGACGTTGGGCTTGTAGATTAAGAAGATGACATAAAGGATTGGAAATGCTCGGGTATATAGGTGAGGAGCATCTCAACCATTCTTAGTTATTCAGCTTGTTAACGTCCCGAAACTTTACAATTAAGTGTCAGATTTATAATAATCAAGTTTTAATTAATGTATATGATTTAGAACATGTTATTTGTTATGGGTCAAAATAGGAGTGTTTGGGTTAACACCCACACTCGTAGTATTTTACGCTTCTACTTATGAAACCTAAGTCCAATATTCATGTTTTATGTTAATGAAATGTGTTTTCAAAGTTTACAAAAGTTGTTTTGCATACTTCAGTTAGCGGATATCAGGGATGGAGCCAACTGTGACATTGGGTATGCCATGACCCACCCAAAACATATGTCAGATACCAATAAAATGTATATATTACATCTATTAATATATTTTAATAAACTCACTAAATAGTTTCTGGCCCACCCAAATACAAAAGATTTGACCCATCTAAATAAACACTTAGAAATGTAGGCAGTAAAATTACAGAAGTTCATGGTCGATGCCTAACCAAAATTACTTGACCATTTAATTCTTTTCATTATTTTTACTTGTTTATGAGTATTGAACTTTAGAATGGGTGACGAACTGATGATCTTCAATCTAGTAATACAGTAATTGATGTTGAGAAAGATATTGCCATATTTTTAGGTTAAATTAGGTTTAGATGATTTTAGGAAGGCTTCTAAAATTTATACATTTATTTTTCTTATATATGATTCTGCCCACCCGAGTAAAAAATCCTAGCTCCATCACTGGCGGATATACATTTCATTCAGAAGACTGCTAAATTCCAGCAACACCAGCAGTTGTTACGCCGTAATACCTTAAACAGTTAAAAAAAATAACGGACGTTTCAAAATAAAATGAAACTTAAAATTCGTATGCATTCATAATACTAACTCTTCTTCATCCGAAAATGAAAGAGATTTAGGGTATTTATAGAGATAAAATTAATATCTATTTTAAAAGGATTTTTTAAATAAAAATGCTCAATGTTTGGTTTTTTGACCGTTAGCTTGTTTTTTGTGCTTGAAGGCCTTCCCTAAACTCGGTCATGTGCAGTACCGATTCCTCCATTTTCTTGCTTCAAGACACGTCATATGGATGGGGTTGTAACAAGGAGGACACATCTTTCTTGGCTTAAAGACACGTGCAGAGGTGCTTATTATCCCTAGCCTAATACGAGATGTGGTTACCCCTCGCGTTGCACCGGAGGCATCCACCAATTGAGCACCACTAATCATGGATATTATAGTAGTGACAATGACATAAATGTATTAGAGAAAGTTTCAGTTTGTTCAATTAAATACATGCGCTATTTTGTGATTTATAAACAATAATTACATGGGTTAGTTGGTAATTTATTGAAAGTTTTAATTTTGTTCAACTAATAACAGATTAACAGTGGTGTTTTGTCATTTTTATTAACTTAAAGTACATAAGTAAGTTAGTAATTTGTTGAAACTTACAAAAAAGGGGTTGAAAATTGGTGGAAGTGGGGCTTCGTATTTGTTAGGCAAGAGTACCATTGTTAATATTCACACATGTATATCCGCGACGCGGTTGTAAAAGTTTTGTAGTTATGAAATAAAGTTTTACAATAATATGTTTTTTCAATAATAAAAGAAGAAGATGTTAACATAAGGGCAATGATGTAAGTGAGTTAAAGCATATTGTCAAATAACAGGTTCAGAGATGGCCAAGAAACTTCTGCCTTTCTTATTGATCTTTAATCATTAATTTATACAAAGTTACACCTCATGTAAATATGGATATACACCTATATACATCTAATATAAAACTGCTTATGTATCCATGCCAATTATAAAATATACGCTGTGACATTTCAAAATTTTCATGTCATTAATTTTAATATTTTATTATTTAACTATTCTATTTTTTTTAAATAATTAACTTCGTCGGAAGTTATCTGCGTACGTCATGACACGTTCAATTAATTTAACCACAACTAGACTATGTCCATTCTACACTTTCTATGCACCATTGTTTCCTTACAATCCTATTTTTAAAAGTCAATTTTTAATTTTTCCATTTATACGTAAACCTTGCACCATTTAATTTTTACGCGATTTAAATTTACGTTTTATGGTTTTAACAACATGGACCAACCTTGGACTATGATAATTTTATATATTTTATGCATTTTAACCAATTTTCATATTTACAAGTGAGTTTTATACTTGTCCTTTCATTTTTATAGTTTACGTCACTTTTATCAAGAACCGGTGTCACCAAACGCGTTTTCAACTCACGGTTTTAGTTTTAACAATGTTTAAATCTTCCGATGAACTCACCACTCATCTAAATTACTAAAATAGGTTATAATATCAAGTTTTAAATATATTTGAAAGTTTTATAAATTATTACTACCCGGTACTACGTTACGTGTCTTAAAAACCCTCCGTTTTAAACTACTGGGGATCAAAACTACATCTACAACACACTTAAGCTCAAATTAAATCACAATAACCCACTCACTCCCTCCCCCCTCCTATTTGGCAGGTTTTTGGGTCACCAAGACACTAAGTGTCTTGGTAAATATTGTATACACATTACACATGTATTCCACTCACAACTAACCTTATATAAACCCACAAATCTTAGCATAGATCATATCACCTTAGTTTTCATCTAAAAATCTGCATTTTACCTCTAAAATTCGTGGCTTCTCAATACTTAAGTCACCATTTTTAGTTGATTTTGCTAGTCCAAGAGTTGGTGCAAGAATGAAGGTTCAAGTGTCCTAGTTGTTTTTGGTCATTTTTCTTCTTCAAGTCTTCATTATCAAGGGTTTTGTTGGTGATTTTTCTAAGGGTTCAAGAGTTAAAGGGGTGTGATTTTTTAAGTTTTACAAAGGGTTTTGGTGGAGAAAAATTTGGGTTGACATGGGTAAAGAAATGGTGCAAGTGTTGAATGGGTTAAACTAGCTCTAGTATTCTTGTTGTTGTAATCTTTCTTGTTCATCACTTTTGTAAGGAAACTCTCCATCTCACTTTTCATTTTCTTTTTATATTCACTACTGTAATAGTTATATATCTTTGATGTATTTGTATATTATATAAGTTATGTTGCTTGGTTAGGCTTGGTACATAAGTTTAATCACTAAAAACCCTAAAGGACTAGACATGCAAACTGTGAATCTGATTCAGGGGTAAAAACGGAATAAACTGATTTAATCAGTAAACATTGGACCTAAACTAAAAATATGTAGTTATAGCCCTATGTCTTGTGGTCATTTTGATGGGTATTTCATCAAATAACTCATTACGATGATTAAACTAGAATTATTTTTGTGAAACATGTCACATTCTGAGTAACAGATTTGAAACGTGTATAAGTCATTTTTTTGTGAATAACCCACTGTTACTCAAAACATAAAAATTTTAGATAACATCTTAACTTAAACGTGGCCGAAAGCGGGGAATTAATCGGGTTAGTAAAACTCTATATATCGCACTTTTCGTGGGACTGATGCAATGTTAAAGTTTTCTGAAGTGAATATATTGGGTAACTTTGGTACTGTTAAGTAATTTTTGGTTTGGTGGGACCTACAAAGTTTGTTAGTACAGACAAATACCTTTCTGGCGATATAAAGAACGTAAATTTTTTACTTACGATTTACAAGTAACGGAATTTCTAAGATGAGCAAGTTATAAAAATTTCCATCAGCATTGGAATAAAAAGTATAAAAATGTTTACATTTTATAAAACTTTTGGACTTTAAATATATTTTGAACCACCTCCTATATTTTGAACTCTTAGGCTTAATTTGAACCTTTTTTATTAAAAATGGGACACTTGGACTAAATTTGAACCTTAGACTCATCATTGGACCTTCATAACATATTTTGGACTTAGAAACAAATATAAATTTGACACTTGACTTTTATAAAGAATATTAATTCATATTTATAAATAACTCTTTAGTGTCAAACTAAAACTTCTTATATATGTATTTAGTATATGTGTACCAAGCACAATTAAGATCATAATTTATGTAACATATAGCCATATGGCATAAATATTTATTTTCAAAACCTAGGACAACGTATATATGTTTAGGTTCTTCGTAGAGCTTTGTGGCTATCTTTCTTCGCTTGCTTGATTGTGATTATTCCTCTTTGTTCACGGTGAGTTCATAGCCTCGCCTTTACTTATTTAAATGTTTTATAAACCTCGCGAGGGGGATACATGCTAGTTTTTACAAACTGAATACAAGTAGTTTTTGGTATGCTGGACCCGATTATATGATTATAGTGATTGAATGCTTCTTGCCAATTAAGTCCCCACCATGAAACCGTTAATTCCGTAGGAAAACGCTATTATTATGGATATGCATATTAGGCTTGGCCGGCTTTGACTGGGTCACATAATCTTGAGAGTTTGGGGTAAACTGGCAATTTTTACCTCGGGGCACAAAATCATGGTTAAGGTTTCGGTTTCATAATTCACAATACTATAATCTGATTACCCGACATGTATTTGTTATATGTCTATTGATAAATAATGCTTGTATTCAACTTATTACTTATTAAACTCTATGAATTCACTCAACTTTATGTTGACTTTTTAGCATGTATTTTCTCAGGTATTATTTGCTAGCTGAGCATTGGGAGCAATCGGAGTCGCGTGGATATCAAACATTGAAGGACTTGTTTTCTTCACATTCGATAATTATTTTCTTTAAATATGCAAATGAGTCATTTTTGAACTCTTGTAACTTAAGTTTTTGTAACACCCCCAAAATACCGCAGCGGAAGACTGTGTCATAGGGATGCTACTTCAGGGCACAAAGTACAAGATATAGAAAACGAACTCTAAACGAGACGTTTTTGAAAAGTTACCATTCGAATAGATAAAAGTCATAGTTTACAAAACAAAGATCCCAAAGTAGAATAATACATAAGTTTCTAAAGTGTATCGAATGGTAAACGATAAAAGTGAAAGTCTCCAAAAGCATGCCCTAAGACTCTCAGCTCCACATACCTGCTATCGCCCTTCTAACCTGAGATAAACATGCTTAAAGTGTCAACACAAAGGTTGGTGAGTTCATAGAGTTTGTCTTAATGCAGTTGAAAAGCCTATAAAGAATGTTCACAC
Source organism: Artemisia argyi (assembly GCA_030686995.1). Lineage (NCBI taxonomy): Eukaryota > Viridiplantae > Streptophyta > Magnoliopsida > Asterales > Asteraceae > Artemisia > Artemisia argyi. The sequence continues at coordinate 34,825,615 of CM060676.1, read as the reverse complement.
AGCAAAGGCATCGTAAATCCACTCAGTTGCAAGTCCCGCCATAAGAGACTTGTAACCTGTGTGTTCACAACCCACTGCTACAAAATAATATGATTAAGATATGTATAAGTTCATAACAACAGTTAAGCAATTAGTAGTGAGTCTACACTTCATCTCCGAAGACCTCACTTAAGTATGTTGCTCACAAGGAAGGTAGTGGCATTGGTTCCACTTCATCTCCGAAACCCAATACATGTGTTATCCAAGGAGACTTTATGTTGCTCAGAAGGAAGGTAGTAGCATTGGTTATACTTCATCTCCGAAACCCAATGCATGTGTTATCCCAAAGAGACTTACAAGTTTAAGTATAACGCCATCAAGTATAATGAAATCAAGTATAATGCAATCAAGTATAATGTTATCAAGTATAATTGTTATCAAGTATAATGTTATGTGAATCTGTACAAGTAAACAAGTAGTAGCATGTATCTCCCCCAAAGAGTTGATAGAACAATTAAAAGAGTTGGGGCTATGACTCACCTCGAAGTAATAGTACAATGCAACGGAATGATAAGGACAACAAGGAACGAAATCAACCGCGACCTATGATGAATGAAAATGATCTAGTTTAGATCGTGAAATGATGTTATGAATGTCCATGCTCATGTTCCTATACCACTCTTCTCTTAGGAAAAACACTTGTGTTATCAAAATATATAATCCAAGAATTTGGAAAAATATTGCTATTAGAAAATATAATAAGCTAGTTGCAATATATATATACTTATATATATATCGTATGTTTCCATGTTAGTGTTGAAATTCTCGGGTTGTAATCCTTGAAATATCGCTTTGAAATGATGAAAATATACTTGTAATAACTAATACATCATTAGTTATAAAATTTGGTACTTAATATTATTTCTAGCTTATAAAAGTACTACGTAGTTTTAGTGTCCATTTTTATTAAAAGCTGTCAAATAAAATGGGTTTTGCCGATATTCAAACGTGAATATCTTTGTCGTTATATGTCCGATTTACTTGTTCTTTATATCCACTGTTACGTCTTAGTATGTAGTAATATATTTTGGAAAGTTCGGCTCCTCCGGGTTACGTCTAAAGCCTCTTTTTGACCGACGAAAAACGTCCAACAGCAACTATTTTCCAGAAAATACTTTTCGTCAACAATCTTGCAAAAATCATAACTTCTTCGTTATTAACTCTTTTTAATCCGTTCTTTCGCCTACGGATTCGTTTTTGAAAGTATTTTCTAAAAATTTTGCCAAAGTTTACTTTGTATTTATTGATTTTCCTGGATTTCACAAAATGGGACAGCATGTCTAAAACATGCTCCAAATCAAGTTTTCAAGGTTTATAACTAATTTCTAACATCACCAAACCTCTTGTAATCACCACATAGCTAATCTAATCCTACCATACACCTTCTTAGGGTGCCATGGGCTCCTAATCAAGTTATTATAGCAAGGGAATTCATAAATAAGAAGTTAGGGTTTGTATGTTCCATTTTTGACAAAATAAATGGTGGTATAGCTAGTTGTACATGGTTTTTAGCATGGAACTCATGCAATACAAGTAAATATAAGATGATTCATGTAAAAATAAAGTTGATAACTTACTTGATAAAATGAGATGATTGAATGACTAAAAACCTTGGATTACTTGTGTATTTCTTGTTTGATTCTTGATTAGGCAAGTATAATGAACAACTTTGTAGCTTTAACTTTTCAAAAACCTTCACTTGATCTATGTATTTGGGTTGGGTCGTGGGTTTGAAAGAGAGAAAGAGATGAGAAGTTTTCTTTCTTATCTAAAAAGTGTAAGTTATGATTTTAGGTTTTTAGTTAAAGTATATAATTAGAGGTTTATTAGTTTTATAATAGGAAATCAATGCATAAGGTTAAGGGGTGTTTCATGTGGCCGGTTTTGGTGAGCCAAGGGGGGGGGGGGGGGTAGGGGTACTTGTGATTTAATTAGAAATCTTATGTAGTTTAAGTGTTAGTTTGTGTCGTTTGTTAAAATCGGGTAACGGGTTTATTAGAAATAAATGTTCACGAAGTTAACCGGGACAAAATAAAGTCATAATAATGTTGAAAATATATTAAAAATATGTTGGGTACATTTACTGAGTGATCGGGTGATTATTGTTTAGTTTTTACGAAAACCGTCGTTATATTCATAAGCGTACGTTATAAATAAAATAAATTTCCAAAATACTGGGTAACTGAATGTTATAACTTTTATGATGTTCAAATGGATATAAAAAATATGTCGGGACCATTGTGGGAATGTTTAGATATATTCGTCATGTATAAACCGGGTGTTAACGTTTACTATAAATACTTATACGTAAAAACGTTAAATGTATCAAATATATAAATTTGAAAATCCTAAGAGTGGTATAACATGAAAATGTTGTTATGATGATATGCAAACTGTCTCTAGTCCGTATGCAGTGTCCTTAGCACTAATGAAATGAATTCGCACCTAAACCAATCCGGTTACGCGAATTTGAATACCCGTAAACTAAATTTACGATGAAATGAGTAATGCAAGTGAATAGTGAAAACTTTTCCGGAATGAATAGTGTTTAGTGAATAGTAAATTTCCCAAATGTTTCTCAGAATATCAAAATGACCTCGAAAATGATGAATAGTAAAACGATGAATAGTGTTTTGATGAATAGTGATTTATGAATAGTGTTTTTCTAAAGTTCCCGAAATGACTTGAAATGGTGAGTTGTGACAGTCTTCCCCTCTAAAAGGAACTTCGTCCCGAAGTTCAGTTAATGTTAATCAGTTAAATATGTGTTTAAGAAAATGTGTCAAAGCTTATGTATGTGGGTTTCCTATCCAACTAGGTACGTTCTCGTGGTCAGACTTGATGAGGCAAACCTTCCCAATCCCGAGCATAGTCCTCAAAAGACCTCCTTTAGGTTAATCATTTAGGTAACCGATTTTCACTTAATCCCACAACCCAATCAAACAAGAACAGTCATGAGATTAGGCTAAATCGGTTTGAGTGATGACTTTAACTTTTAGCTTGATTTTCGCAACCCAATCAAACAAGAACAGTCACTAGAACCAAGCTAAAAATCAAGGTCTAGATTCAACATCCTTGAAAAAGATCTTTTGAAAGATTGGCTCGACTTTGGAATTGCTTACAGTAATCAAATTACTACTGTTAGTATGACTAAGGTTAATGCTGCTAGGTCTCAGATTAGTCAATGTTGTGTATAGGTCCTATATTAAGACTTAAGTGCTACAAAAATACGCTAGTTGTTCAAGAGAATGTACCCGTTGTGCTATCGCGGACATGTTGGGTGATAGGATGTCCTAGGAAGTAAGCTCTGCCAAGTGCGGGTGGAACCTCATTGGCCTCATCTCGTGGCCCTTCAATTGCTGCTGCTAAGTTTGGACGATTGCCTCCTTGGTTAAGATTCCTTTTCAACTTAGGACAGGTGTTCCGAAAGTGATCCGGGCTGTTACACTCATAGCATGTCTTTTGGATGTTCATCACATTGCGTTCTCTACACTGGTTTGTAAAATGACTAGACTGTCTGCAAATTGCACACACACGGCAGGGCGAAATCTTTTGATGATGAAAGTTACATTTCGTACATTTAGGATGCTGGCCTAAATACTCTCCCTGACCAGAATTAGTCGCCGCAAAGGTCCTTGCCCTTTTGTTGTCAGCTATCGCGCCCATCTGCTTGTTCGACTCGCTTGTTCCCTTCCTTTTATCACTGTTCCTCAAGCTTCCATTTCTAACCATCTCATCTGTCAGAGTCCCTGCCCTCAATATTGCACTCTGAATTGTAGAAGGCTCAGTTGTTTTTACAGTCCCACGAATTTCTGGGACAAGGCCATATATGTACCTCTCGATCCTCTTGGACTCAGGGGTAACTAGGTGTGGAACTAGTCTGGCTAATTCATGGAATCGATCTGTATAGGCTGCATGTCCAGCCCCTATCATAGAGTGATGATAGAGTTCATCCTCCAGCTTCTGCATCTCATTATCCGGGCAGTATTCCTCCTTCAGTAATGCCTTAAAATCATCCCATGTCATACCTACAGCTGCCGCTCTACCCCTAGCTTGAATCTGTGTATTCCACCATGTCAATGCCTTTCCTGATAGTAAGCACATGGAATACTTCACCATTTGATGTGCTGCACAGTTGCTAATGTCGATCACCGACTCCATCTTTTCAACCCATCGAGTATACACCAACGCGCCTCCTACACCATCGAAATCAATTGGCTTGCATGACGTAAATTCCTTATACGTACATCCGGTCCTAATGTTGTTGTTGCCATTACCATTCTGGCCTATACCATTGGTGTTGTTAATTCCGCTTTCGTGGTTTGCCAAGTTATTCATATGATCGCCAACTTGAGTGACAATAGTGGGGAGAAAGTTTTCAAGTTGTCGAGCGATGATGGCTTCAAAATCAGTATTTCCACCGTCGTTGTTATCATTGTTTTCAACGCCGTGACCACCTCCTCTACCTCCACGTCCACCAGTTCTTCCACCATCGTTACTTGGGTTACTAGTGTCATGAGCAGCTCCTCTACCTCCTCGTCCACCAGTTCTTCCACCATCGTTACTTGGGTTACTAGTGTCATTAGCAGCTCCTCTACCTCCTCTACCTCCACGTCCACCAGTCCTTCCACCCCTTGGTGTTGCGCCTCCTCGACCAGAGCTACGAGTCACTCTCTTTGGTGCCATGATTTCCTGAGAGGAAGGACATTTAGTGAACGTCAGAGATGTGGGAAAACCGTTGATTAACCAAAGTCTATACTTAACATCCTCATATATAATACCGTGCTACCAGTTGTTTCCTAAGTTGTGCCAACACCGATCTACGTATGCATAGTCATATGTCCACGTGTGTCGTGAAGCACTTATAATTATGTTGGCCACCACAATTATAAATGTTTCCTTTCACAAGTGTACATATCACCAGGCACACATATCTCAGTGGTAGACGTTGCTTAAATGGGCATCTAGGGAATGTCACGCTTAGTACAAAGGAACAAAGGATTCTCCCTTAAGTGTTAAAGTCACCGGGAAGTCTAGTTTCTAACGGTTTCTACAAAGTATCTAATAGCGTAGGTCTAAAAATAAATTACCAGCAAGCGTATGTGTATGTAAAGTGCAAGGCGATAGGGAGGAGAGTCTACATGTATGTAGTTATAGTCTAGACTCTAAAACAACCTAGTTCTCTATAACCAAGGCTCTGGTACCAATCTGTAACACCCCCAAAATACCGCAGCGGAAGACTGTGTCATAGGGATGCTACTTCAGGGCACAAAGTACAAGATATAGAAAACGAACTCTAAACGAGACGTTTTTGAAAAGTTACCATTCGAATAGATAAAAGTCATAGTTTACAAAACAAAGATCCCAAAGTAGAATAATACATAAGTTTCTAAAGTGTATCGAATGGTAAACGATAAAAGTGAAAGTCTCCAAAAGCATGCCCTAAGACTCTCAGCTCCACATACCTGCTATCGCCCTTCTAACCTGAGATAAACATGCTTAAAGTGTCAACACAAAGGTTGGTGAGTTCATAGAGTTTGTCTTAATGCAGTTGAAAAGCCTATAAAGAATGTTCACACAGCAAAGGCATCGTAAATCCACTCAGTTGCAAGTCCCGCCATAAGAGACTTGTAACCTGTGTGTTCACAACCCACTGCTACAAAATAATATGATTAAGATATGTATAAGTTCATAACAACAGTTAAGCAATTAGTAGTGAGTCTACACTTCATCTCCGAAGACCTCACTTAAGTATGTTGCTCACAAGGAAGGTAGTGGCATTGGTTCCACTTCATCTCCGAAACCCAATACATGTGTTATCCAAGGAGACTTTATGTTGCTCAGAAGGAAGGTAGTAGCATTGGTTATACTTCATCTCCGAAACCCAATGCATGTGTTATCCCAAAGAGACTTACAAGTTTAAGTATAACGCCATCAAGTATAATGAAATCAAGTATAATGTAATCAAGTATAATGTTATCAAGTATAATTGTTATCAAGTATAATGTTATGTGAATCTGTACAAGTAAACAAGTAGTAGCATGTATCTCCCCCAAAGAGTTGATAGAACAATTAAAAGAGTTGGGGCTATGACTCACCTCGAAGTAATAGTACAATGCAACGGAATGATAAGGACAACAAGGAACGAAATCAACCGCGACCTATGATGAATGAAAATGATCTAGTTTAGATCGTGAAATGATGTTATGAATGTCCATGCTCATGTTCCTATACCACTCTTCTCTTAGGAAAAACACTTGTGTTATCAAAATATATAATCCAAGAATTTGGAAAAATATTGCTATTAGAAAATATAATAAGCTAGTTGCAATATATATATATACTTATATATATATCGTATGTTTCCATGTTAGTGTTGAAATTCTCGGGTTGTAATCCTTGAAATATCGCTTTGAAATGATGAAAATATACTTGTAATAACTAATACATCATTAGTTATAAAATTTGGTACTTAATATTATTTCTAGCTTATAAAAGTACTACGTAGTTTTAGTGTCCATTTTTATTAAAAGCTGTCAAATAAAAATGGGTTTTGCCGATATTCAAACGTGAATATCTTTGTCGTTATATGTCCGATTTACTTGTTCTTTATATCCACTGTTACGTCTTAGTATGTAGTAATATATTTTGGAAAGTTCGGCTCCTCCGGGTTACGTCTAAAGCCTCTTTTTGACCGACGAAAAACGTCCAACAGCAACTATTTTCCAGAAAATACTTTTCGTCAACAATCTTGCAAAAATCATAACTTCTTCGTTATTAACTCTTTTTAATCCGTTCTTTCGCCTACGGATTCGTTTTTGAAAGTATTTTCTAAAAATTTTGCCAAAGTTTACTTTGTATTTATTGATTTTCCTGGATTTCACAAAATGGGACAGCATGTCTAAAACATGCTCCAAATCAAGTTTTCAAGGTTTATAACTAATTTCTAACATCACCAAACCTCTTGTAATCACCACATAGCTAATCTAATCCTACCATACACCTTCTTAGGGTGCCATGGGCTCCTAATCAAGTTATTATAGCAAGGGAATTCATAAATAAGAAGTTAGGGTTTGTATGTTCCATTTTTGACAAAATAAATGGTGGTATAGCTAGTTGTACATGGTTTTTAGCATGGAACTCATGCAATACAAGTAAATATAAGATGATTCATGTAAAAATAAAGTTGATAACTTACTTGATAAAATGAGATGATTGAATGACTAGAAACCTTGGATTACTTGTGTATTTCTTGTTTGATTCTTGATTAGGCAAGTATAATGAACAACTTTGTAGCTTTAACTTTTCAAAAACCTTCACTTGATCTATGTATTTGGGTTGGGTCGTGGGTTTGAAAGAGAGAAAGAGATGAGAAGTTTTCTTTCTTATCTAAAAAGTGTAAGTTATGATTTTAGGTTTTTAGTTAAAGTATATAATTAGAGGTTTATTAGTTTTATAATAGGAAATCAATGCATAAGGTTAAGGGGTGTTTCATGTGGCCGGTTTTGGTGAGCCAAGGGGGGGGGGGGGGGTAGGGGTACTTGTGATTTAATTAGAAATTTTATGTAGTTTAAGTGTTAGTTTGTGTCGTTTGTTAAAATCGGGTAACGGGTTTATTAGAAATAAATGTTCACGAAGTTAACCGGGACAAAATAAAGTCATAATAATGTTGAAAATATATTAAAAATATGTTGGGTACATTTACTGAGTGATCGGGTGATTATTGTTTAGTTTTTACGAAAACCGTCGTTATATTCATAAGCGTACGTTATAAATAAAATAAATTTCCAAAATACTGGGTAACTGAATGTTATAACTTTTATGATGTTCAAATGGATATAAAAAATATGTCGGGACCATTGTGGGAATGTTTAGATATATTCGTCATGTATAAACCGGGTGTTAACGTTTACTATAAATACTTATACGTAAAAACGTTAAATGTATCAAATATATAAATTTGAAAATCCTAAGAGTGGTATAACATGAAAATGTTGTTATGATGATATGCAAACTGTCTCTAGTCCGTATGCAGTGTCCTTAGCACTAATGAAATGAATTCGCACCTAAACCAATCCGGTTACGCGAATTTGAATACCCGTAAACTAAATTTACGATGAAATGAGTAATGCAAGTGAATAGTGAAAACTTTTCCGGAAATGAATAGTGTTTAGTGAATAGTAAATTTCCCAAATGTTTCTCAGAATATCAAAATGACCTCGAAAATGATGAATAGTAAAATGATGAATAGTGTTTTGATGAATAGTGATTTATGAATAGTGTTTTTCCAAAGTTCCCGAAATGACCTGAAATGGTGAGTTGTGACAGTTTTAAATATAAATTGTTGGGACCTTTGTACTCTGATTTATCAAATCGAATGTGACATTTTATTAAATGTCTCTTTTGAGGTCATTTTATGTAACTTTTTTTTATGAATTATGAAGTGACACCCAAATTGGTATTCCGCTGCGTTGTAAATTTTGAGGGTGTCATATACACCAAATATTAAAAAAGTATAAAAGATATGCAATATATTATTACAGTAATACCCCTCCTCAAGTTGGAGCATGTGGATTTCGAATGCCCAACTTGCCAAGAAAAACCCAAACTCTTTCTTCCCCAACTCCTTCGTGAAGATATCTGCTAGTTGAATATGAGTAGGCACATATTGTTTAGTATTCCCTGTCAAAATTTCATCACGAATAAAGTGACAATCCACCTCTATATGTTTCGTATGCTCGTGAAAACTGGATTAGCTGAAATGTGTAAAGCAGCTTGATTGTCACAAGAAAGCTTCATAGGTCAAGGATGTGCAATGCCAAGACACAATAATAATGCTTTCAACCACTTTAACTCACATGTGGTTGTAGCCATAGATCAATATTCTGCTTCATCCAAGATTGAGACACCGTATGTTGTTTCTTAGTTTTCCATGAAATAGGGGAGTCTCCAAGCTGAATAAACCAACTAGTAAGTGATCACCTATTTATGGGACAAGCAGCCCAATCTGAATCACACCAACTATGGAGTTGCAAATCACAAGCAACACGTAATAAAATTCCTTGACTCGGTGTACCTTTTAAGTAACGCACCACACGTAGTGTTGCATCTCAATGCTCTTGTATTGAACTTTGCATGAATTGTGCCAACATATGTACACAATAAGAAAGATCAAGCCATGTAACTGAAAGGTATATTAATCTTCCAACCAATCTACGGTACGGTTCAGGGTCAACTAAAGGCTTGCCATTGGCCAAAGGCAACTGATGGTTTTGTTCTAGTGGAAGATCAGTAGGTTTTGCTCCAATAGACCGGCTTATGAAATAATGTCTAATGCATATTTTCGTTGGCATAAAAACATACCAGTGGAATGTGAAAAGAGAGTAATCTAAAGTAGATTGGTGAAAACCATATCGTTTCAAGGCAGCGGCTAGTTTAGCGAACCAACATCGAGGGGCTTGTTTTAGCCCGTATAACGATTTTCGAAGACAACAAACTTTATTCTCCGAAGAGCGAAAACCAGGGGGTAACTTCATGCAGACCTCCTCCTCGAGATCCCCATGTAAAAATGCATTATGAACATCCATATGATGAAGATCCCAATTTTTAGCTGATGCAACCATAAGAAAAGTGCGCACAGTTACCATCTTTGCAACGGGTGCGAACGTCTCGTTATAATTGAGCCATTCAACTTGATTGTTCCCCAAAATAACTAGTCTTGCTTTGTACCTCTCAATCGAACCATCTGAATGATACTTAATTTTATAAACCCACTTGCTTCCGATAGCCTTTTTAACTACAGGAAGCTTTGTCATGATCCATGTTCCATTATCTTCCAATGCTTGTATCTCTTTCTGCATGGCATTCCTCCACTTTTCATCTTTCATAGCCTCATTAAATGTTTGAGGTTCAAAACCTAATGTAATAGCTGCCAAAAACTTTCGATGTTGTGCAGAAAAAGCATTACAATTTACATAATGTGTTAATGGATAAGGTGTACATGAGGATTCTGATTGAACTGATGAGCTCGTAGAGGGGTCTGACGTGTGAACGATATTTGTAACGAAGTCTTTTAAGCGTGTAGATGGCAGTTTGTTTCGATGTCCACGACCCAAACATTCTTCATTTGGAGTATCATCTAAAGCCTCTTTATCATGTAGAGGGGTATTATTTTCATAATTAAACACTTGATTAACAGGTTGTTCTTCCTCATGAGTCACGCTATGGCGTACCTCATTTCCATCATCATCTAAATTACACCAATCATCCATACTACCTCATATATGATCATTTGTTTCACACGAAGTTGGTCCTATATTGTGTTTCAAGTATGGGAAATCGTCCTCAAAACATTCAACATCCTGTGAAACAAGAAATACTTGTGACTCGAGGTCATAAACTCTCCAACCTTTCTTTCCATATGGATATCCCACAAAAAGGCATTTTCGACTACGGTAGCAAACTTGTCCCCTTTATGATCTTGATTATGTACATAACACAAACATCCAAATACTCGTAAATTATCAAAGGATGGCGGTTTTCCATGCAACATTTCATATGGTGTTTTGTTATGCAAAACAACAGATGGTGTTCTATTAATCAGATACCCAACAGCTAATACACACTCCCCCCAAAATTCTATTAGGAGATTAGTTTGGAAACGAAAGGCTCGAGCAATGTTAATTATGTGCCTATGTTTCTGCTCCACGCGTCCATTTTGTTGGGGAGTTCCCACACAAGATGTTTCATGTACAATGCCATGTTTACGAAAATAATCATCCATACATATAAACTTTGTTCCGTTGTCACTACGAACAACTTTTATCTTTTTACTAAATTGACGCTCTATTGTTATGATGAAGTTACAAAAATTCAAAGAGACATGTCTCTTATGAATCAACAAATAAATCCATGTTGCTCGCGAGTAATCATCAATAATGGTTAAGAAATATCTTGCACCACAAAATGATGGTGACTGATAAGGTCCCCATAAATCGCAATGTATTAACTAAAATGGTTATGTTGTTTTATTATTAATATTAGGAAAACTATCTCTTGATTGTTTCGCTCGAAAACAAACATCACATGCTTTATTAAGTGAACTACTACCATTATTTATGCTAATATTAGGAATCAGCTCTACAACTTTAGATGATCGATGTCCTAACCGTTTATGCCAAGTTTCAAAACACCCCACATCACTCGTGGTCACAGCCATCACGTTCACCATCCTCTTATAGAAGTAGAGCCCCTCTCGTTGCTCACCCGCACCAATCAGTACCCTCGAAGTGCGGTCCTACATAACACAAAATTTGTTAGTGAATTGGGCAACACTTTCATAATCATCGAGTAGTTGGTACACTGAAATCAGATTGCACATAAGATCTAGCACATAAAGAACGTTTTTCAATGTTATTTTGTCGTCAAGAGTAATTGTTCCCTCCTTTATGGCATAACTTTGTTTTCCATTCGGAAGCCCTACGGAACATTCTGTTGTAATATCTCAAACTTCATTCATGCATTGAAGCCATCCTGTCATGTGATGAGAAGAACCGGAGTCATATATACATTGTATAGAAGAAGTATGCTTACCGGTTAGCTTTTCATTTGCTCCAATTTTTGTAGCATTCAGAATGTTCTTCAAAGTTTCCCACTGGTCATTGTTTGGTCCAGTAACTACAGCTCTATCCTTGTCTGAAACCACATCATTCCTTGTTGGCCCTGATGTCGAGGATTGAACCACATTGCTTTGACTCTACCTCCATGTCCACCTTTGTTCCGTCCTGTTGCTTGTCCTGACCCATGGGGACGCTCGTTCCACCACTCTGGGTATCCAATTATCTCAAAACAATGAGATGATTCTGTGGAAAACTAGAATGGGGGGTTGAATAGTTTTCCCCTCTTTTTTTGTTTATAAAGAGTTTGTTTCAAAATGTTGATTAGAATTTATTCAATTGTTTATTTGAAGAACCTTCAATTAGAGTTTAGTATGAAAGCAACATTTAATCAATATGATCAATTATATATATGAGCTTTGGTCGATCTTTATGTGAATATGTTTTCCTTTTAAATCTTAAAACGTTTTGTAACAAATTATCTATCAAGTTAAACTTAATATGAGAAGTGTGAATAATAATCTATTTGACCATATCATATAATTATACACACAATCACAATATTAACTTCTATGTACAACACAATCAATCATCACAACTATATAAGCAACAACTAAGACATATAGGCAAGCATAGATATAAAGCGATAAATGCAAGAATAAATGAAAAGAGATAAGAGAAAGGAAATGCAAACCGGACACGATGATTTATAGTGGTTCGGCTACAAGGACACCTTCCTTGCCCTACTCCACTCCCCGAGTCACCTACTCGAGAGTTTTCTTCACTACTCAACAAGCTCCCTTTTGGCGGAGAAAACCGTACACAAATTTTGCTTATACCAATTTACGACACTAAGCTAAATGTCGAGTTCTAATTGTAGCTAGAACCAGTCTCGCGACACGACTTCGATAACTATACAACTTCTACACGACTTCACGACTACTTTACAACTTCTTCTATACACCACTACTTATTCACACACCTACTTCCTCACAACTACATGAGTTCTCCACACTACTAATTCTTCCCAATACTTCTTACTCACTCATTGACTTACTACTAAGTAAGATCATCTTGATCTACTTATTACATATACATACATAACTCACAACTTAACATCAACACTAACTAGACTCCAATACATCTTTGGATTTATGATGGGGAGGATTCTTCTCTTGCACTTTGAGTGATGAGGGATTGAATCACTTGAAACAAAAACTAATAAGTTTATGATCAAAGGTTTTAGAAAGATGATTTGAGAGAATTTAGACAGAAAGTTTTAGTTAAAAAGGTGAGAAAAAATTACAGATTTGAACCAGTATTTATAGGCAAAAGTTTCTGACAGAGGAGCGTATGCCGGCCCCCTTAATGCCGGCCCCTTAAAATTAAGGGGGCCGCCCCTTATAAAAAAGGAAAGTGTAGTGAGTTATCTTGTAACACAACCATTCATGCTACAAAGAAAATGAAATACATAGAATATATAGTGTGTATTATTCTTAAATATGTATTTTATCTTGAAGTGATGATTTTTAGTGTGAGCAAAGTTTACAAATGTTTTTAGTTTGCTCATGTTTGGTTTTTCGGATACGACACATTTATCTATTGCATTGCAATGTAAATTGCTTGAATATTTCGGACGAAACATCCAAGTCGTCAATCCTACTTCATTGTATATTTTATGCATGTGTTAAACATATTATTCTAATATTTGGAACACAAATATTGGACAAGTAGATTCAATATGACATTATCAACACAAGTGTGAGTTGTGATCCAATGCATATTCTTTTCATCTACAAAGGATGTAAATATTTTCATATCAATCTAGTGTGATTGAGTATGTAAATTCAAGAATATATCTTTTGTAATAATTTGATATAATCTTGAAACTAAACAAATAACAATCCAATTTCTTGTCTACACTAAAAAACATATCAATTATATTTGATAAATATATCAACCATAACTTGAATAATGAATTGATATAATATCAAGATCTTTCTTGACCCTCACGAACACTCATTTAAAATAAATAAATATTTTGATAGTGTGTTCCATTAATCTTAAGATTATTTATGAGTGAGATTAGAGAATGATTGAAAGTTGACTTATTATTTCATGATTGTTATATGTTTTGTTTATGTGAAAAACTATTTATTGTTACATGTAATAAACACATTTAGATTTTCAAAATACCTTTTTTTATATAACTAAAGTGATCCAATTTCTCTTGTTTAAACAACCTAAGGTAAAACAAGGTAATTTGTTGAAAATACTTAAGCATTTGTTGAAAATAGATTAGATTGTTTGAAATATTTAGGTAACTAGATTTAACTCATTTACAAGATTTTTAAGTAACATTAAGCCATCTATACCTATATGCAATGCAAGACTAATTATGCAAACTTAACGCAAGAAATTTAGCATAAGATCTAGTTAGGCAAAAATGGACAGCTAGCTAGTAACTAATAGAGTACATGGCACATATGCTAAGATATTCAAATAGCTAAATTACAAATATCAAAGATTATCTAATATACTTTAATAACAAAATAAAATCACAAATGAGTTCACATAGCGCATAAAACACTTGTCGTTTTGTGTATTATATATATCAATGTTTACTTAGCTCGATTTTATTTGAAAATAAAATAATTTCCTACCCATTTTAAAATTTAATTAAGATCAATATTTTGAAAGCATAAATACTTAATTTTTCAAAGATATACCGAGTAGGAATGCCCGACTCGAAGAAAAAGGTAAAATACAAGTTTTATGTTAAAACAAGACTCAATTTTTTGACCTCCGTGTAGTATTTTAACTTTCTGACTTATTTAAGTTTTTAATGGTTACTTGTAAGTATTTTTAAATGAAATTATACTCAATTACCTTTAAAACGCCGGGTGGCGCGACTTATACGGAGTTACGGTTATTTTTATAAGATTTTTTAAAGTTTTCGAAAAAACTGCGAACAGACAGGCGGACCCCTTAAATAATAAGGGGACCGCCCAGTATTTAAGGGGGCCGCCCAGACAATTAAAGGGGCCGCCCATCTGGTACACAAAATTACATTTTTTGTAAAAAAAAATTATTTTCTGACTTTGCTAAAAGTTGTGAAACTTTCTAAATTTGATACCCAACATATAATACTTATTTAAAGCATAATCTAATCTCGAGCTATTATAATTAGTGTATATAACATCAAAACTAATACAAGTTAATCAACAAAACACTTTTCATATTTAATTCTCCTTAATGGGTAATTTGATATATGGATCGTTCTCAATTTTAAAACCATTTGTTTTGTGGTACCAATTGTGGAAAACTAGAATGGGGGGTTGAATAGTTTTCCCCTCTTTTTTTGTTTATAAAGAGTTTGTTTCAAAATGTTGATTAGAATTTATTCAATTGTTTGTTTGAAGAACCTTCAATTAGAGTTTAGTATGAAAGCAACATATAATCAATATGATCAATTATATATGTGAGCTTTGATCGATCTTTATGTGAATACGTTTTCCTTTTAAATCTTAAAACTTTTTGTATTAAATTATCTATCAAGTTAAACTTAATATGAGAAGTGTGAATAATAATCTATTTGACCATATCATATAATTATACACACAATCACAATATTAACTTCTATGTACAACACAACCAATCATCACAACTATATAAGCAACAACTAAGACATATAGGCAAGCGTAGATGTAAAGCGATAAATGCAAGAATAAATGAAAAGAGATAAGAGAAAGGAAATGCAAACCGGACACGATGATTTATAGTGGTTCGGCTACAAGGACATCTTCCTTGCCCTACTCCACTCCCCGAGTCACCTACTCGAGAGTTTTCTTCACTACTCAACAAGCTCCCTTTTGGCGGAGAAAACCATACACAACTTATGCTTATACCAATTTACGATACTAAGCTAAATGTCGAGTTCTAATAGTAGCTAGAACCAATCTCACGACACGACTTCGATCACTACACAACTTCTACACGACTTCACGACTTCACGACTACTTCACAACTTCTTCTATACACCACTACTTATTCACACACCTACTTCCTCACAACTACATGAGTTCTCCACACTACTAATTCTTCCCAATACTTCTTACTCACTCATTGACTCACTACTAAGTAAGATCATCTTGATCTACTTATTACATATACATACATAACTCACAACTTAACATCAACACTAACTAGACTCTAATACATCTTTGGATTTATGATGGGGATGATTCTTCTCTTGCACTTTGAGTGATGAGGGATTGAATCACTTGAAACAAAAACTAATAAGTTTATGATCAAAGGTTTTAGGAAGATGATTTGAGAGAATTTGAACAGAAAGTTTTAGTGAAAAAGGTGAGGAAAAATTACAGATTTGAACCAGTATTTATAGGCAAAAGTTTCTGACAGAGGAGCGTATGCCGGCCCCCTTAAAATTAAGGGGGCCGCCCAGACGAAAACGGCAGTTTTTCTTGTCTTTTCTGGAGAAGGTTTATCTAGTGAAATTTTAATTGTTTTTGGCTAAAAATTTGAATTCATATATTTATTATGAATTAAGCATTTTCCTTTATATACCAAAAGTGTTTTTCAAAATATATAAGATGTTTATAACATTTTATAAAATTTGTAGTGTCTAAATAAAATCACTTTGATCATAAAATGTATTAGACATTTGTTTGTACATACCTTAAGTGATTGTTGAAGCATACTCGAGACATTGAGATGTCGAGACTTGTTGACGTAAGAATGCATAGATGAATTGTGATCACAAGTAACTTAAGCACTTTACGTTATATGTTGTAACTTTCATCTTTGTCATCATCAAAACATGAAGAGGATGTTTAGATTAAATATCGTAATATTCATGCCAACAGATTCATGTCCAGGCCGATTATAATTCATGCATTTATTCTTCTCTTTTTTGTCACCGGGACCATAGGATCTCGACGCGGTGTTTACAGCAAAGCTCATCACTTCACTTCACTCTTCTTTTGCACTAACAACAGTCTTCACACGTTCTTCTTGCACCAAAGTTGAATAAATTTTATTCAACATGGGTAATGGATCTTGGGCCAACAAATTCGAACTTACGATTCCATAAAGTGTTTCATCGAGTCCCATAAGGAATTGATGAACTTTTTCTTCTTCACGTATCTTTGCAAATGCATATTCTAATTTACATTTACAGAGACCACATTTTCAAGTCGGCATCTGTTCATAAGCGCCAAATTCTTCCCACAACTTCTTCAACTTTCCGTAGTATGCAATGATGCTCAATCCTAGTTGTTTACAATTTTCGAGTTCAACTTTTAGCTGTTGTACTCGGGGACCATTAGCCATGAGAAACTTCCTTTTATATCTTCCCACAGATCTTATGACACCTCTATGTGCGATATTGTTGACCGCAATAGAGGCTCAATAGTATTCATGATCCAAGACACTATTAGCGAATTGTTAGTCCACCAATCTTCAAGATCTGGAGAACTGTCATTAGGTTGTTTGATGGTTCCATTAACGAAACCAAATTTCTTTCTTGCTCTTAGGGTTGTTCGTAAAGAACGATCCCATTCATCATAATTTTCACCCTTCAACTGAACTTGTGTTATCAAGCTTCCAGGATTATCATTCGCAGTAATATCATACAGCGAAATAGTTTTTCTTTGTAATAGCTTCTCACCATTATTTTCACCCATATCGGTAACTTTTGGTGTAACTTTCTCACCGCTATCGCCACTCATATTGAGACACGATCGATGTTTAAACTAGCTCTGGTACCATGCCAAATAACAAGTTCAGAGATGGCCAAGAAACTTCTGCCTTTCTTATTGATCTTTAATCATCAATTTATACAAAGTTACACCTCATGTAAATATGGATATACACCTATATACAGCTAATATACAACTGCTTATGTACCATGCCAATTATAAAAGATACACCAAATATAAAAGAAGTATAAAAGATATGCAATATATTATTACAGTAATACATATAAATTTTAATGAGTTTAGCAGTTAGTATCTTATATTAATAAACTTAACATGGTATTGAAATATGAGTTGGGATCAAATGAGAAATCTAATTAATATGAGAAGGATGAGAAGAAACTAAAACAACAAAATTTAGATATATATATCTTTATTATTTTTCCTTTCATATTGAAACATGTGACTATAATTCCTTCTCACTCTTCTCGTTTCAATAATTATTCTCACTAGATCCTTTTTCATTGAAAAAAGTTAAATGCATTTAGAGATATTTTGTATTATTATGAGTCGTTTAGCCCGCGCGTTGCCGCGGGAGCATCGTGTTGATGGTTATAAGTTAACGCTTAAGACATGTTCAATTGAAATCTTTAAATAAACATTTTTTAGTCATCCTGCAAATACATTACTAATCATGTGTTTATATATATATATATATATATATATATATATATATATATATATATATATATATATATATATATATATATATATATATATATATATATATATATATATATATAATGATAACATGTTACAAATTTATATCTTCTCTTTATTATATACCACTCGTTACTAATACTTGTAATAAACAAATATTGATAACCTGTTAACATGACATATTTCGTCATCAAAGTCTTCCTTTATACCTGTAAAATATAAGAACGTTAGTTTTCCTTTGTTAAATTAGACAACTGTGTTCTGATCATGACCCTGCTTATTAGACTTGACCAAAAACTTTGAGTGTTAGTAGAATTTTCACTCAGACATTTCATCAAACATTTGGTGCACAACTAATTGCTTTTACAAAAACAACATCAAATTACATAAACCTCAACTTTTCAATACCCTTTATCAAGAATCATATACATGTGTAATTTCAGCCATACACATTTTCAACGACTTATGCAAACAAAAATCAATAACAAATGTTCAACCAACCTAAACTTTAAAAAAATATAAACAAAAAATGAAAAAAAGAAAAGAAAAGGAATGACGAAACTAACATCAAACCTGCGATATGTGATGTTCTTTTTGCAATATTCATCTTTGTATTAATAATTCTTTATAGCCTTCTGATAGGCAGGCCCTTAAAGACCCGTCTGATATGATTGACCCGAACCCACAACTTGACCTGAGTTACATGGGAAACACATGGGTCAGCTTGATTCAGTCAAATCCTTCCATCACTTAATATCATTTGTATCGGAGCCATGGATACCCGAAGTGCTAGTGATTTGAAGAAAGCTATTGAGAAACTTGAGGCTGAGAAGAAGACCATGGCTAAGCAGCTAAAGACTATGCAAGAACAAATCCTTGAACTCTCTATTAACTACCGAGATGAAGATGATAATGACACCGGTGGATCAGGGGTTCGTTCGAAAGGGCCTGGTCAATGGTTTTCCAACGATATTAAGGTTGACATCACTGAGTACGATGGAAAACTCGATCCTGACGAGTTTGTAGAATGGTTGAGAACAATAGAATGTGCCTTTGATTACAAAGAAACATTTGAGGAACACAAAGTAAAGATTGTGGCCATGAAATTGAGAAAGTATGCATCAACATGGTAGGCCAATACGTGCACTAAGCGAGAGCGGTTAGGAAAGACGAAGGTAAAAGAATGGCCAAAGATGAAAATAAATTAATGAAACAAAAATTTCTACCCTCCTATTACATTCAGGCAAGTTTTTCTCAGTTACACATTCTTAAATAAAATCAACGACTGGCAAAGGAGTACTCTAGGGAATTTTAGTACTTGCTTATGAAGTGTGATCTACCCGAGGATGAACCGTAGATTCTAGTACGATATTTGGGGGGATTAGATACCCGTGTTGCTAATATTGTGTAGTTGTACCCTTACTCGTCTCTAGACCTGTTGGCCCACAAGGTAGATAACTAGCAAGGCAACAACGAAGCAAGGGAAAGATTGAAGTTGGACGAACCTTCCCTAAAAACACAACCCAACCCAAAACAGTACCAACCAATAAAACTCCCACTATACCTTAAAATACCTCAACTCCAAACCGTGCCCCGCGAAGGTGTTTTCGATGCCAGGGATTGAGGCATATCGTTTCCGAGTGTCCAAACAAGAAGATGATCACTTTGGCTGAGTAAGAGGGTGTAGATAATTTATTCACGGTTGACACGACATTAGATTCGGTGGTGGATGATGAACCTGTTGTTGAGGAAGTTGTTGGACCTGATGAGGGGGCATGTCTTGTTGTCCGTCAGGCACTCAGCAACACTCCTAATCAAGGTGGGAACCTGCAACGTGAGGCCATTTTTCATACGCGTTGTACCATCACTCAAAAGGTTTGCACCGTAATGACGGGGGAAGCTGCACTAACGTTGCTTCTCAAACCTTGGTGTCCAAATTGTATCTGACCACCCAACCCCATCTATCTCCTTATGTGATTCAGTGGCTCAATCAAGGTAAAGGAATACATGTCTCTCATTGAATCAGACCACCCAACCCCTTGCTAAGATTGGGATCCTATTAAAATCTTATTTTTCAAAGATCCTACATAGGATTGAGATCGATTTTACTTTTTAATATCGTAAAATTGTAAAACTAAGATTGAAATCTTAAACCCATGATCGATACATTAAGTAAGCACGTGTATTTAAGGTAAAAACTCGGACTCATCATATAAACTAAACTTAAAAAAACTATAAGAGCACAAGGTGTGGCCTCGTTGCCTCCTCGCCACAGTGACGTGGAAGCCTCGCCGTGGTGAGCCACCACACCCCCAAACTCGCCACCGCTCACCGTTTATCACCTGCTCATCTGCACGGTGAGGGAAGTTTGTGTACTTTGTGTAAGAGTGGAGCATTACCAAACGTTTAAAAACAATTTTTTTAACATAAATTCACACACTATAAATAGTACCATAACTTTACAAATTTTACACAACCTTTCACACTATAAACACTATAAAATAATAACGAATAAACATGAGTGATTCATCTTATTCCGGCGAAAGTGATCTTGATGAGATATCGTAGCTCGAGATGATTCTGCAAGAATATGAGTTTGAGCAATCATTGCAGCAACAAGAAGTCGAAAGGTCAAAACGCCGTAGATACATACCCCTTGAACGTGAAGTTACCGAAGCACGTCTAATGGGCGACTATTTTGGTGACAACCCGAAATATCTGGACGAAAATTTTAGGAGTCGCTATCGTATGAGCCGTAAACAATTTTTAGAAATAGTACAAGGTATTGAAACATATTCACACTCATCATCCTTTTCCCAAGCATTTTAATTTCTTTAGAGTCCGACCTGATGCTAGATGTGTAATGGCTTTTAGTATGATTATGAAATGCACATGCGCCTTACGCCAATTGGCGTATAGCAAAACACCTGATGCATTGATGAGTATTTACAAATAGAGGAACATTGTGCACGGGATTGTCTAGATCATTTTACTATGTGCATAATCTAATTGTATACGAATGAGTTTTAAGAAAACCAGACGTGAATGACATTCACAAATAATATAACGCACATAACATGGTTCATAAGATACCGGGCGGAAGCATTGATTGTATGCACTCGGAAGGGAAAATTTGTCCGAAAGAATGGCAAGGGCAATTTCACAGAGGTGATAAAAAGTTTCCAACTATAATGCTTGAAGCCGTTGTGTCATACGATTTGTGGATTTAGGATGCATTTTTTGGGGTGGCGGGTGCGATAACAATCTTACCGTTTTGAATAATTCTCCGTTATTCAATGACCTGCTTGATGACATCGCCCCGAGGTTCCGTTTGAAGTAAACAGGCGTACATTTAAACAAGGGTATTATCTAGCTGATGGAATTTAACCAAAGTGGTCATCTTTTGTCAAATCGTTCACGGTTGCACATACCAAAACAATGCCGTACTTAAAGCGAAACAAGAAGGTGCTCGAAAAGATATCGAAAGAGCTTTTGGTGTCCTCCAAGGACGTTGGCATATTATTGCCCAACCGGTGCGTGCATTTACTGTGAAGAAGTTATGGAGAATCATGTACACGTGCATCATATTACATATTACATAACATGATTTTGAAAGATCAAGAATTTGTGATATCCGAAATGAGCGAGATGGATATTTGTCCGTGAGTAAATTTACAACGGGAATGGGTTGAGCGATGCGAAGTGAAACTAAAGAAATCCAGAGAACTACGTGATAAACGCATACACGCATCACTTCAACGAAATCTCATCGAACATGTTTGGCTACGTTATCAATGAGAACAATTTCAACAACAACAACAAAATAATTAGTTTCTTTATTAATTTGATGTATTTCTTAAGTTGTTGTATTTTTTTTAACGTACTTTTTTTTCGTATCAGGTTAGTTTATGTTTCGTATGTGTTTTAATATGGCATATTGTATTTTTTTTTTAATGAATGAATTTTATTTTATTTGAAGATGTGAAAAAAAAAAAAAAAAAAAAAAAAAAAAAAAAAAAAAGAAAAGAAAAAAAAAAGTGATGAGACCCAAATGAGTAAGTTGTGATAAGGGGGTTTGTCACGGTGACGTGACACCCCGTAAAACCTAAATGAGTTGTTTTCCCCACTCATCACACCTTGTGCTCTAATCCATTAATCAGTTTTTATTTTGCGTCATAGATGCTTTCAAGCTGGGAAGAAAAACTCCCAAACTTTGAGGGTTTTTTTGTTTTTTTTTGTTTTGTTTTTTTTTTTTTTTTTTTTTTTTTTAACATCCTTTTAATGTCTTTTAATGAATGAGCCAAACCTCTTAATAGGTCAGACGTTTTGCGTGTTCAGACTGTTTGTTTTGCTTTTTTCCTGTTCAAACGAGATAAGAGGCAGTTGCATCTTAATGGTCTAAACTTGAGAGGGTGTCATAATGCCTCTTATTGTCTCTTGTTAACACAAAATAACTAAAAAAATTTAAAACAAGCAAGCAAATGACACAGCACCTTACTTTAACAAGATTTTCAATTAAATTCATACATTTACGCCTCATATTCAAATTAAATTTAAATGTGCGATTCGGATTCAGAATCGGATTCTCTCTAATAACATTTTAAAAGTAAAAGTAGACTTTAAAGTCCAATTGATCTACGGTACCTCCACTTGATCCAATCATATAACTCCACTATTCATGGATTCACTCATCCCCGATATCTCCTCAACCAACAACCCACCAAAAACCCGATGCCAATCCCGACTCCATCGCACCAGGAATCCCAATCATATCCCAACTCCTACTCCGATAAAACCCTCACAACCCCACTCAACCCAAACACCACAACATCAATGGAGAACCCACCAGCAAAACCCTACTGGCGTTTCACCAAACAAGACTTCTACCCAGAACCATCTTTCCAAACACTCTCCAGCTACCGGTCCGCATTCAAGCACACACTGAGCCGGTTATCAGACCGGTGTTTAAACCGGTCAAGTGATGTAACTGAACTTGTGGAGTTAAAGAAACAAAGTGAAAATGACATGAAAAAGTGTCTTACGTGGGTTGATCTAATATGGCTTGGATTTGGTTCTGTTGTGGGGTCAGGGATATTTACTATAACTGGACTTGAAGCACGTGATCATGCTGGACCTAGTATTGTTTTGTCGTATGTTGTCTCGGGTTTGTCGGCGCTTTTTAGTGTGTTTTGTTATACAGAGTTTGCTGTTGAGGTGCCTGTTGCTGGTGGGTCTTTTTCGTTTTTGAGGATTGAGTTGGGTGATTTTGTTGCCTTTATTGCTGCTGGTAAATGAACTTATTATATCATAATTTGATTTAATTATTCGCATTGATGTAATATTATTGTTAAGGTATTCTGAAAGTCTCTAGAAGACTAGAGACTAGGGTTCGAATAGTAGGGTGAACATGATGGGATGGTTAGGGGAAAGTCCAGAAACGGCCACAAGTATACCCGTTAAGCCACACATCATAGCCAAAAAGGCTCGACCACCCCGTTTATCCATTTATTAATTATTATGCAATGTGACATATACATAGATGAGCAAGTAGTATTTGACAATGTTACTAGAATATTTTAGGATTTCGACCGGTTAAGCTTTAAGGGAGCGGATTTGTATACAACAAATGATTTTATCCTTAAGAAAGATTTTTGAGATGTAAAGGCAAAATTTTCAAGCCAAACGTTCTTTATAGAATCCATCAAGCAATCTTAGCTACTCATTTTTTTTATCAAAATAAAAAAATAAACTTTCACCCTTTTTTTAAAACTTAAATATTTCGCAAACCGTAAATCGTCAAGCTACAAAAAAAATACCATTGCGACGAGAATTAAATTATCTTTCTATAGACATGCATTGTTATATACTTTCGATGAACTTTTTTTTCACCTAGAAAAATCATATATGATTCGTAAGAATCATATATGATTCGAAGAATCGAATCATATATGATTTTTTACGAATCATATATGATTTTTACGAATCATATATGATTCTTTCTGGGCGAAAAAAAAGTTCGTCGAAAGTATATAACAATGCGTATCTATAGAAAGATCATTTAATTCTCGTCGCGATGGTATTTTTTTTGTAGCTTGAAGATTTACCGTTTGCAAGATATGTTGTTTTGAAAAAAAAATGGAAAATATAAATGAATGGTTATGATTGGTTGATAGGTTCTATGACATGTATGGGTTCTTCATGGATCTCAACTCCAATTGACAATTATATTATTTGTTGTGTACAAATAAGCTATATATGTGCTCGGCTGAGGATTGTTAAGCCTGTACATTTCATTTACTTATATAGTTATATTATTGTAGGTTGCATGTTACTGTATATTTTAGGACTTTATTTCAGTATTATTAGATCATATTTAAGATAGGCTGTTAGGGCTTATGGTTAAAAATATATGCAGCTTAGGGTTTGTGCAGATGTAGACCGGTCACACTGTTCAAATGTGTTTGGTATCATCCTGCCTTTTTTTTTTTTTTTTTTTTTTTCTTTTTTCTAGCCTTTTGCATTTTGCCGAACAATTTCATTTTCAATTACAGGAAAGCATTTTTTATTGTTTGTAGTGTTTGTATGAAGAGAAATTGACACATTATAACTGGTTCATTGGAGGCTGGATAACTAGTTTAGGAGTAGAAACAAGAAAACTGATTATGATTATCTTTTACTATTGTTTGTAGCCTATTACAGTTAATTATTCCATATAATCTGCAATGCCAAACACCCCTTTTGTTTGCTGTTTGTTGTCCAGGTAACATTCTATTGGAGGCTGTTGCAGGTGCAGCCGGCTTAGCTCGATCATTTTCATCATACTTTGCAAGTATGTTCAGCTCTAACCCAGATTTTCTTCGAATTCGGGTCAACTCATTTGCAGAAGGTTTCAATTTATTGGACCCCGTTGCAGTAGCAATCTTGTTCATTGCCAACATGGTGGCAATGAGAGGTACTAAACTCACATCAAATTGGAACATGGTACTTTCAATAATTAGTTCCTTAATCATAGTTTTCATCGTCATTGTCGGGTTTATACACGGCAAGTCATCAAATTTAGAACCCTTTTTCCCTTATGGGCCTGAAGGTGTGTTTAGAGCTGCAGCTGTTGTTTACTGGTCATATACTGGTTTCGATATGGTTGCTAATATGGCTGAAGAGACTAAAAAACCAGCTCGAGATATACCGTTAGGTTTAGTTGGTTCCATGTCGGGTATAAGTGTGGTTTATTGTTTAATGGCATTAGCTCTTACAATGATGGTTAAGTACACTGATATAGATCGTGATGCAGCATATTCGGTTGCATTTGAGAAAATTGGGATGAAATGGGCTAAATATGTTGTGAGCTTATGTGCTTTGAAGGGAATGCTTACAAGCATGTTGATTGGGTCAATGGGTCAAGCCCGTTACACAACTCAAATAGCCCGTGCCCACATGATCCCACCATGGTTTGCATTAGTCCATCCCAAAACCGGGACCCCTATTTACGCTACTCTGTTGGTGACCACAATTAGTTGCATTGTTGCTTTATTCTCAAGCCTTGATGTTTTGTCAAGTGTGTTATCGTTCAGTACTCTTTTTATCTTCATGCTTATGGCTGTTGCATTGCTAGTTAGGCGTTATTATGTGACGGAAGTGACGTCTAGAATTGATATGGTTAAGTTTATGATCTGTTTGTTTGTTATAATTGGTTCATCTATTGGAATCACCGCACTTTGGAATGCAAATGTGAATGGGTGGATTGGGTATGTTGTGGCTGGTGGATTTTGGTTAGCGGGTGCTATTGGAATGATGTTGGTTCCAAAACAGAGGGTTCCAAAGGTTTGGGGTGTTCCACTTGTTCCATGGTTGCCAGCATTGTCGATTTTGACGAATGTATTTTTGATAGGATCATTAGGTGCTATGGCGTTTAAGAGGTTTTTCATATGTAGTGGTGTGATGCTTGTTTACTATGTTCTTGTTGGGGTTCATGCAACTTATGATTTGGCTCATGAAGATAGTCTAGAGTCGACGATCGAGAAAGGAAAGGAGATTGTTGATGACGCTTTGTAACGAGTACTAAGCTATTTCTTTGAAATTAGGTTATTGTGGATATTATGTTGATTGATTGGCGTCGCGTCAATCATTTAGTATGATGATATTTTGATTTAGTCTTGCTGAAACGTATGCGTGGTCGTTTATATAAATTTTTGTGATTAGATATATTTTTATGGGGCAATTCCATATCTCCCATACTTTTAGTTGGAAATATAATATAAACCAAACATGCATTAAAAATATTGTATATTATGCATTCAATATTTGCACTTTGGAAATTTCATCCTATTTTTATTTTTATTTTAACTAGACGAGTACCCGTGCATAGCAACGGGATTTTATAGCGACAGATAGTTTATTGATTAAAAAAAGTTTATATGTTATAAACGAAAAATAATAAAAGTTTGAAGATTTGTGAATTAAACATAATGTTTTGAAACCCGGTCCGACCCGGGTGGTTCAACTGGTTGAACCGTTCCGGTCGAAAAACGGGTTTGAAGCGTCACGGGTCAACCCGGTTTGTGTTTTAATTGGTTGTATTTAATTTAGTAGATATGTTTTTTAATTGGTTGTACAATATGAATAAACCATTGTACTTTTAAGTAATGGATAATGTTTTGAAATCCGGTTCGACCCGGTTGATTCAACCGGTTGAACCGTTCCGGTCGAAAAATGAGTCGATTTAAACCGGGTCAACTTGCTAGGTTGGGTCAAAAACGGGTCAAATTAAACTGGGTCAACCCGCCGGGTTTGAAGCGTCCTGGGTCAACCTGATTTGTGTTTGAATTGGTTGTATCTAATTTGGTAGATATGCTTTAATTTGGTTGTACAATATGAATAAATAATTATACTTTTATGTATTGAGGTGTTTTAATAAGAGTATTAATTATATTTCACTTTCTATCTCATTTGACTATTGTTGAAAACTCAACAATTCACTTGAAAACTCAACATTTTACTTTTGACCATTTTTCTATTATAAGTAGTATAGATATAGATATGCACAATTTATGATAATATTGTTTGAGAATTACGAACTGTAGTTTCTCTCATTTTCACATATTGTCTCTGTCTACCTTTTGAATCGCTTTTTATTATTTTCTTTTGGCACCAGCATTTATAGAAACATTATAAACATGCTTATGCATCACACGCCAACAGAATCTGGATTCATGGCCCATTTATAAAGTTCAAACATATTTAGATGCTAGATCAATCCAACTGACATTTCATTTTAATCTGTATAAATAAACACAATTTTGTTTACTGTAACATATGGCATGCTAACAATGCACAGGCCAGCGGGCTTAAGCCGGAGTCTGGTCCTCTGCCCATCCAATTCTACGTCCAGATACGGAAATGTGCGATCCGACCTGATAGTCCTAACACACGTATGCAGCCATTAGAGACCTATATCGCTTTGGCTATGCCGCAAAAGCCCGGTTCGACATAAAATTGTGACCACGTGCATGTTTTGATCTTTTGTTTCATTTTCATTGTATATACGACTGTGTCCCACATAAAATATGGTAAATCTCTTGCTTTGTTTTCATCTTTTGTTTTAGGCTGAAGAAAACAAATGACATAAGCTAACGTTTGTGCAATATTACGACAAATATTGACCAACAGGTCTTTCACAAAATTTAGCTTAAAGATACATAAAACGTAAATTTAATACCTCGTTTACGTTGTTTTCGTCTGAAAATGAATCATAATTTTTAAACTTTTATTCAACTTATTACTCTATTAGGCGTGCCAACAACGTCTTTTTGGGCTGGGACGGAACCAAGGGGTTCCTGCAGGGTCTTGAGACCCCATGGATTTTTCGATGTGTTAAATTTGAAACAAACATCGATTTTTCCTAGATACATCTTAAATCTACCCGTTCTATCGAAATGAGTTTCTTGTGTTATTTAGTTAGTATATTTACAAAAAAAATTGTTCACCCGATCATATTGAGTGCTGGTTCCCTGGTTTTAGGTGTTAAAAAACGAAACAACGTCGTTTTGTGCTTTGGCTTGTCGTTCTTTAGTTTTGTGCATGTCGTTTTGGTTTATGAGCTATTATAATTGGGCCAGGATATTTTTCCGGCCTCTTTTGTTTGTTCACTCTTTTTATTGTTAGTCATTCTAGGTCTTTTTTTGGCTTAGCTCCATACACATTAATCTTTCTTTCACCTACTTTTACCTACCTACAAGCATAATAGTGTTTGTTATTAATTGAGGCTTGACTTATGGGTTAGTACTCTATTGTTATAATGGATCAAGAATATTGTGTAGCGATTTCGGCTGATTTTTGGAAACGGTTTTGTCGTTCGAGTGCCTAATTATTAATCGGTAATTTCTGAAAAATCTTCGTGGTTTTTGAAATTGTAGTTTGAGGTGTAAAATTGGTGTCAGCTAATTTGTGGTTTCAGTGTTTATTTTTTAATAACTTCTTGTTTTTCTTTTTATTTTCATGTTTAAGTGTTATGAAAAACGTTATTTATTTTTTTATTATTATTTTTATTTTTTTATTGAATTAAGCATTTTAGCTCATTGTTTACACTGCTTGTCTAAGAGATCGTTTAGTTTGTATCTAGGGCATGCAAATCAAATGGAGGAGGATGAGGAAGTCGACGCAAAAGTTTTGTATGATGTATGCAAGAGGTTTTATATCTGTATAATGCCAGATATAGGCTCGGAACTGTAGAATAGTATCTTGATACTAACGATGCCAAAATTTTCCTAGCAGGAATCATTCAAAATCTTTAAATCTATTTCTCTCATCCTCCTTAATGTGTGACTGTATACAGCCAAAATTACGACTTTCCGGATGACCAAATCATCATGGCCAACCATATACAATCCGAATCAGATCCACAAAGCACCACCAGAAACAACAAATTTAGACATGTTTAAGCGTAATCTCAAACATCACACCTCAACCTTAGACAACATCGTTTTAGCCACAAACACTTTAATTTAGTTCAAATTAAGTCGTAGACAGTCTTAAAGAATAAAATAATAATAATAATAATAATAAATAACTAAGAAATAGCCAACATTTTAAATTTTGTGCATTTTGGCTCAGGTATTATGCTGGCTGCAAAAAACCGCTAAGTTAACGTTTTTTGCTACGTCATAATTACGACCCACAAATAAGTTTGCATTTTATGTCATCCATCTTTTTGCCCGCCAAAATGACGACCCGTAGGATGAATCGTCATAGCCAAGCATGCATTATCCAAATTAACTCCAGTCATAAACGGTCCAAGTCAAACCTCAAACAACATCGTTTTGGGTGGCCAAAAACACAGTGTTCTGCCCTTAAACATTATCATTTGCCTAGCATAGTTTCAGCAAGGCCAAAATAATAATAATAACTTAAAAATAAATAATAAATAAATAAAAAATAATAAAAAAAAAACTTTAAGGTTAAGCAACTCTAGTTCATTTTGGGTTCCAGGTACTAAAACTATTTCTGTTTTGGCTCAAATTTTATATTGGCTACAAACCATGTCGCATTTTGTGCAAACTAATTCTTACCACACCAAAACCACGACCTCATCGGTATATCATATTGACTGCAAAACACAGTTGCAATTTCTGCCATCCAGTTTTTGCCATGCCCGAATTAAGACTCACCGGATGACCAAATCAATTTCGCTTGGTCTCCTATTATATAAAAGCATAATTGAATCAAATAAAAAAAAACAAAACTATAACACGCAACAACTTAATCTAAATTCGATCTACAAAATCAAAAATTACAACATGCATTAACCTTAGCTTAAGAATCAATAGTGAACAGAAACCCTAACACCTCTAACTACACTTTTGGCCAACTATTATGAAACGCCAGGCATGAGAGTTTTACACATCATTCCAGCCAAAACCCCTAAAATAATTGTATCTCTAAACGGCTAAATTATAAAACCCCTGAATAATTACAACATGCAACAACTTTAGCTCACGAATCAACACTAAACACAAACCATGGTATTTCATGCATAATCAGATGATCAGATGTTTTACTCATCATTCCAACCAAAACCCACAAAATAATTCCATCTTTAAACAACTAAATTAGAAAACCTTAATTTTAATAACATCAACCAATCAAGTAAATAATTACAAAGTTATCACTTACATGCAACAAACGATTCTTGTTTTAATGTTCTTATCCAGATCTAATAGTGTGTATATATGTGTGTGTATTGATTTTTGTTTATGTGTGTATTAATACAAATAATGTCTAAAAACATTATTCATTTTCTCTATGTTTTGATAGTTAATAGTTAATATAGTTATTATATTGTGTGTTCATATTGTTATCGATTGATTTCACATTACCTAGAATCTAAAGTTTCCATAAACATAATCTTTTAAACAAAAAATGGGTAAAACTATTCAACCCCCTTCTAGTTTTCCATAACGTTGTTTAGTTTATGGAACATATTAACGCCATAATTTATTCCTAAACGACTTCATTTCACCATTAATTAGTCTTAAGCGGTCCAACCAGAGCTTTAAACAACGTTTTTGCAAGGCCAAAACGCGGTCGTTTGCTTCGCTATTTGGTGTGTGCTTATTCACACAGACCAAAACAGACACAAACTAACCATAATTGCTAAAGATATTGTGGTTTTGTGTTTGTGATCGTGTAGGAACGGATATTTCAGAAATTGGCACAAATCAGGCCAAAAAGGACAAAAACGAGCACGAGTTTGGAAATCATATCAAAAGCCAAAGCCGGGGAAGCAAATTATCATTTTTGAGCTAAGAATGTCAAAACATACCTTGAAGAATCATCAAATGCCAAAAATAGTTCTTGGATCAAAAGTTTGCAAAATTGGCAGAAATGGTCCCTCAAGTTTGAAATTTGGCGGAAATAGCCCTTGAGCATTGGATTTTGGAAGAAAAAGTCAACACTGGTCCTTGGAGTTCATAAGTTGTCAAGTTTGGTCTCTGGGTGAAAAGTTTGAATAAATTACAAGTTTAGTCCCTGCAGTTTCAAGTCTAACAGAAATGGTCCCTGGGATTAAATATTGGAAAATTATCATCTAAGGCCCTTATAGTGTTCAGAACTTGGCAAGAAATACCCTTGGAATAACTTTGGGAAAACTCCAAAACCAACCCCTCAAAAATCAGAATTTGCAAAAATGGTCATTGTGAAAATAACAAACCAAACCAGACCCTTTATTATTTTAGTCCAAATCCAATCCATAAACACAACCAAACCAAAAATCCCTTACCAGGCCTGATCCACTAAACCCTGGCCCAAACCACCCAATCCTCTTTCCCGTTTTAATAATTCTCAGGATCAAACCAAACTTTGACCACCCCTTCCCTCCACCATCTCCTCCAACTTGCCTGCAAAACCATCAAATCCACCCCCCCCCCCCCCACCATCTCAGTCACATTCCACCACCCCATCAACTATCCCTTACCCCTCACCTCAGCATTAAATGCTGCCACCCCCTATTGCAATTTAACAGTGCAATTTGCACTATTTTATTTTGGCGCCAAAACCAAATTAAAGGCCAAGATTGAGTTTAGTTATCCAAGGGTTAGGATTTGAAGTGGGAAATGTGCAGAGAGCTCAGGAAACCCTAATGGAGTCCTATAAATAGAAGAAGAAGAAGCAGATACTGTGTGTAGTTTTTAAGTTAAAAATTTCAATGTCGAATTAGCAATTAATAGCTCTTTAGTTCAAATTAGCTTAAACATCTTGTAATCTCAGCTTTATAAGTGTATTTCTTAAGTTTTAATTAATCAAAGTTTTAGTTTCCTTTGCTTGATTCCAAATTTCCCTTTTTCATGTGAAAATCTCAATTTAGCTTAAACAATGTTAAAAGCTTCTGTTAACTGTTCCTTTAAGCTACATTAGTTGTTCTAAACTTATTTAAACCTTAAAATCTCAGAGTTGTTCATTTTAGTTAAGAAATCTCAAAAATACAAAAAATCAGAAAAAATAGTTGAAAAATAAATAAAAAACGATGGTAAAATAGGATTTTAAAACTAATGTAAGCTGTTTTATGGTTTGGTTAAGATCACATTATGATAAAGTAACTTTAGAATACATAAAAAGGTATTGTTTTCAGTTGAAAAATCAAACCACATGGTACCTATGCATATGAGACAGGAAGCTAAGGAAGTTGCCAATAATGGAATGGCAAGATGGACTTTACCTAGCTTATCTTTGATAAGCTAGGAGCTTGTTGCAGTTAAAGATGCCTTAGTAAAAGCTAGAACAAGGTGCAAAGTCCTTAATCCCAAAAATTTAAAATTCTTAGTGTAATTTAGCATAACTGTTGTAGTGATTATCTTTGTGTAATTGTTACTTATTTCTGTTTAATATTGCTTATTAGATAAGTACTAGTGCATAGATTAAGCTCTAGTCTTAGTATTCATCAAGTTTCTTAAAATCACAAGTTTATCAGGTTGTTTGGGTTTGTATGTTCAACTGTGTACTTGTAGGTTTCATTGACCAAAACCTGTTCAAATGTCTTTCTCAGTTCCAAAATAGTTTATATAAACCACATTTTAGGTGGTTGAAAGCTTTAAAAGTCAAAATCACTTTTGATCTCACCATAGGTGATCAGTGTGAAGATTTAGAGCCTCAAATCATTCCCTTTAGTGTAATAGTTGTTATTTTAGCTTAACCTAATCTCCTTTTAGCTTAACATTACCATTTCAGTAGATTAGAGCCCATCAAAGTCAATTTAGGTGTTCAAGTAAAAAGTTAAATTTCAAAGTACTGTCAGAAAACCAAAAATTCAAAGATTTTTCATGATTTTTGTGTTCATAAGAGGTCTGAGCTTTTTACAAGTAGAAGTCCATTGCCTGAACTTGCAAAATCCATACTCAGCTTATTTTTCAGAATTTTTTAGAGTGCTTCTTTGGCTTATTGAAAAGGCCTGTAGGGTAGGTTGATACCCTACACCAGGGTACTTTGCATTTTACCCGTTTTTTATTTGCCTCTCCTAGGCTTAATTGTGAACATTAGGCTTTGATTTTTAGTTTTGGAAAGCTCTACAGCTTATCTCTTTAGGTCTAGGCTTATTTTGGATCTCAGTTGCCATTTGAGTAGCTTGTTTTGTCCTGAAAGTTGCTTGATTTCACATTGAGTGCTGAGTCATCAGTATAAAACCACCATTTTCATAGGGTTATAACTTGTTCATTAGTGGGTCCCCCTTAGTGCTTATTGGCTTTTTGGAAATCCCATAAGCCCATCTTTAAGGTTCAGGGCTTATTTGCTTCTCTCTAGCTTATTTTATAGGGCTGCATATAGCTTTTACTTTGTCCCATTCCTTGAGCTATACTGAGTCACTCAGTATTGAGCCCAAGTTTATAGGCCCACCATAAGCTCATGTGTGAGCCATAAGCTCAGCTTATTGGCTTATTCCAAAGCCTCCAGGTCATCTTTTCAGATCCTCCTTTGATTTGGACCTCTGATCAGATCTGTGGACCCCACAGAGGACTGAAAGTCCTTGATTTTGGCCCTTTGGCCTGTGTATTTTTGTAGAGTGCTTATTTGATACCTCTGGCTTATTACCTATACTTATTCCAATCTTTTTAGCTTATTTGTATGCCATTCAGTAGTTTGTAGCTTATTTACCTCATTATAGCTTATTAACAGCTTATTTGCATAAAAAATCCAAATTTTCAAGCTTATTAGACCTTATGTCTTATTTTTGGGATTGCACAATGCTTATTTTTAAGCTTAAAATAAGTTGTCTTTGTAAAAGTTTCATATTTTCAGTAGTAAAATAGATTTGTAAAAGAAAAACCAGAAAAAGACAAATTTAAAAATAGTGATAGCTTCTATTTCAGCCATTTGGCTTATTGCTCAGCTTTTTCAAAAAGCAATTTTCATTTTTATAATTTTTCTAGGTTTCTAATATATTAAAATAGTTTAGGAAAAATTTTCATAATTTTCTAAGTTAATTTAGTATTTATAATAATTAATTTAAGTTTAATTAGTTTTAATTAAAAAAGCCAAAAATTAATTTTCTTTCTGCTTATTTATAAATAATAGTAGTTTTTTATATTTTTCGTAGGTTTTATAATTAGTAAAGTAGTTTTAGAAAAAAATTCAGAATTTTTACAGTTCATTTAGTATTTTTCATAATTAAATTAGTTAAAATAGATTTTAATTGATAAATAAGTAAATAATTAGTAAATTAGTCTAAAAATAATTTTTATAAACTTTTTATAATTTTTTAGGATTCCTGTAATTGTTAATTAGTTTTATAAAAAATTTCATATTTTTCTAAGTCATTTTAGTATTTTTCTTAAATTTAAATTAGATATAAAATAGTTTTTTTTAATTGTTAAATGGTTTAAATTAATTTTTAATTAATAATAAATAATAAAATAATCAAAAAAATAATTTTCTTTCTAATTAAATTTTCTTTTAATCTTAAGTTTGTAAATGTTTCATTTTCACCCCCTGTAGTTTTAATTTGTTCAAAACTCACATTTTTGTCTTTCTGTAACCGTTTCTGATTTTTTATTTGGTTTACGTTTGTTTATATCTGTAATTCTGTAATTGTTAATACTGTTTCATTATCTAAATATCAAGTAATCAGTAGTGTAATTAACTCCAAATCATTATCTATTACTATTCACAATCACTGTATCCCTAAAACGTTTTCAAAAACACAATTTCAATCTCGTTGGGATTTAACGACCCGGGGATTTCCCTGTACTTCCAGGGATTTAATATCTTGTACTCCTCTCACTCAGGTTTGACCTCTTGACCAACCTTGGTTAATTTGGACTGACTGTAAGGGAGGAGTCAAATTTTGGCGCCGCTGCCGGGGAGGTTGTTGCGTGTTTCAAAACGTTTTTTTAGATTTAGTGATTTTCAAAACTCTCCTTGTACAAATTTCACGACTTTGTAAATTTTTGTAAAAATCAAATCATATCAAAAAGTTTATTAACACTTTTCCTAAAGTGTTAACAACACCAAAAAAATCATAAACAACAAAACAAATCGTGAAGTTAAATTACTTCGTATTATTTAAGATTACAACCTACACAGGTGGTAAACGGAAGTTCTGACATTAAATTGCGAACTGAATAGAGATCCATTCTTCTCTCCCGCCACCCTGCGAGTAATTTTAAATAAAACTATTTCGGTTAACGAATCGATACCAAAAATATTTCCAAAAAATTTTTGCACACACAACCAAAAAGCCAAAAAACATTTTGTTTTCTGTTAATAATAATTACATAAAATACACTGTCGAAAACCAAGGCTGAATACTTACCAAATGGGGGTATGAACATTAATAAGTTCTCAAACTAAAGATTAAAACTTGCCTTTCTATCCTTGTGATTGGTGTACCTTTTTCAAAGAAGCCATTCATACTGTGATTATTGGTTTAAGTTCCCTGTTGTTTTGCCTCGGTCTTGTTTTAATTGGCATTATTTTTAGTGCATGCGCACTCGTTTACAAACAAAACGTAATCGTCAAAGAAACGCACCCGAGTTACGTACAGTTATTGAAGAACCCAAAATAAAAATGGACGAGCCCCCACCACCCCCACCTGACCCTCCCAAGGATGAGGCAGCTCCTGATCTCCTAACGATGGAGGAGTTGTGTCAACCTACTATGCACGGGAGAGGTGGACCTATTGCACCACTCACTATTGAGGCCACGGACTTTGGTCTCAAGCATCACATGATTCAGCAAGTCCAAAATTCGTGTCAATTTCACGGATTGTCGGGTGACGATGCTAACAAGCATCTTGACAAACTTTTAACCGTCACCCAGAGCATGAAACAAAATGGCGTCACCGAAGACGGCCTTCGTTTATATCTCTTCCCCTATTATCTCACTCATCATGCTACTGCCTGGTTCGATCGTCTTCCAAAGGATTCGATCCACACTTTTGATGAGATGGTTACCAAATTCTTGGCTAAATACTTTCCACCATCTATGGTAACTAAGTTGAGGAATGATATCAGAAACTTCAGACAGTGTCCTGACGAGTCCTTATTTGAGGCATGGGAATGCTATAAGCTTGCGATTGATCGATGTCCCAATCATAACATGCTTCTTGTCACCATTATAGATACCTTCTACAATGGTTTGACTCTTCATCATCGTGACACCATCAATGCTGCTGCTGGGGGCACCTTTATGAAAAGGACCCCTGAAGAGTGCTATGATTTGATTGAAAACATGACTGCCCATCACAATTTTTGGGATTCCTCAGCCGAGAGGAATGACGCATGTAAATCCGTCACTCCAGCAAACAATTATATAGTTGTCCTTGCTAAAAAACTAGATGATTTGTCCAGTGCAGTTTTACATATCCATCAAAAAAATCAAAACCATCACGTCAAAGTTGTCAACCCAAGTTGTGAAACTTGTGGTGGTCCACACCCGTACACTGAGTGCCCAGCCTCCGGTGGCTTTACTCATGAAAACGTGTACGCAGCTCAAGGTTCCTATAAAGCGGGAGGTAATTCCTACCAACCACAAGGGGACCGTAACCTCTTGAGCTATCGTTCTAATAATTACCTTGGACCACCCGGGTTTAATCAAGCTTAGAATCAGAATCAAAACCAGAATCAAAATTTTAATCAAAATCAAAACCGAATGAACCAAGGTTTTCAAAACCAAGGGAATTTGCATTCCGGTCACAACTATGCTTTTCAAAATCAAAGCCAAGAAAATTTTAACCGAAATCAAGGTCATTTTAATCAGGGTAATAATTTCCAACAGGGTAATTTTCAACAACTAAACAATTTTCATGGTCATAACAATCAAAATCAAGGGAATTTTCAAAACAACCGTGCTCAAAATGTTCCTAACCAAAATCAAGCCGTTGTTCCAACTGGACCATCATCCGATGAGTTGTTGAAACGGTTTATGAAATCCCAAGAAGAAATGAACAAATTGTTGGTCAGCCAGATTTCCGAACTTAAGAAGTCTTTAAATGATCGTCCCTTGGGCTCAGGTACACTACCGAGCAACACGATCGCTAACCCGAGAGGCGATGTTAAAGCGATCACAACCAGAAGTGGAGTTTCTTATAAAGGACCCACGACACCCTCTACCTCTTCCCCTGTTCAGGTAGAGGAACGTGAAACTGGGGCTACAATGGACACGGTACTTCCTACTAACAACGGAGGTACCAATGACATCCCTCCTCCAGTTATCCCGGTCCCGATCCGCAAAACAGGGGTTGTATTTGAACCTCCCAAGACTCCTGTTGAAAATCCAAAATCCAACCCGAAACCTTCAATTCCATATCCTTCACGATTACAAGATCAAAAGCTCAGCGAAAAAGCAAATCATCAAATGGTAAAATTTTTCCAAAATTTTCAAGATCTTCACTTTGATATCAGCTTCGCGGATGCTATCCTCTTGATGCCCAAATTTGCATCCACAATCAAAAACCTGTTGAGTAACAAGGAAAAACTGTTCGAGATGGAAAAAACTCTTCTCAATGAAAACTGCTCTGCGGTTTTGTTGAAACAGCTTCCCGAAAAGCTAGGAGATCCCGGAAAATTTCTCATTCCATGCATTTTCCCGGGGATGGTTGAATGCTATGCCTTGGCCGATCTTGGGGCTAGCATCTACTTAATGCCTCATTCAGTATGGAAGAAACTCTCTCTTTCGGAACTCACTCCCACCTGCATGACTCTTGAGCTTGCAGATCGTTCAATATCTCGTCCCCTCGATATTGCCGAGGGTGTATTTGTCAAAGTAGGAAAGTTCCATTTTCCAACAGACTTTGTGATTGTTGATTTTGATGCGGATCCAAGGGTTCCTCTCATTCTTGGAAGAGGATTCCTGAGGACAAGTCGTGCTCTGATCGATGTATTCTATGAGGAAATCACATTACGTGTTGGTTCCGAAGCCATAACCTTCAACCTTAATCAAACCTCGAAATACTCCTCGAACTATGATTCTAAATTTGTTAACCACATCGATGTCATCGATGTTGCAACAGAGGAGTACTCTCAAGAAATTCTTGGTTTTGCTAATAATTCTTTGAGTGGCAATCCCACTCCCTCCTCTCATCCTATAATTGCTAATTCTTCTCCTTCCCTCACTCCGTTTGAGGGAAGTGACTTCGTCTTGAAGGAAATAGAGGCCTTTCTCCGAAGTGACTCAATTCCCGAGGGGATTGATAACCAGGAGATTGACCCAGAAAGGGATATACTTCTCCTTGAGAAGTTACTCAGTCAAGATCCCTCCCCCCTCCCATTCTTTCACATCCACTTCATAAAGAGGAAATAAAAAATGTTGAGAAAACTGATGATTTCCCTGAGGTCGAGCTTAAGGACTTACCTTCCCATCTTGAATATGCATTTCTGGAGGGTGATGATAAATTACCCGTCATTATTGCTAAAGACTTAAAAGATGAGGAGAAAACTGCTCTAATAAAGGTCTTGAAATCTCACAAGCAAGCAATTGCTTGGAAACTCTCCGATATCAAGGGTATTAACCCTGAATTCTGTACTCACAAAATTTTAATGGAAGATGATTTCAAACCGGCAGTTCAACAACAGAGACGGGTTAATCCCAAAATTCATGAAGTTATCAAACAAGAAGTTCTTAAACTTCTTGATGCCGGATTGATTTACCCCATCTCTGACAGTCCTTGGGTTAGCCCCATCCATTGCATTCCAAAAAAGGGTGGTATAACTGTTGTCACAAATGAAGAAAACGAGTTGATTCCAACTCGCTTGGTTACGGGATGGCGTGTATGCATTGACTATCGAAAGTTAAATGAAGCCACCCGAAAAGACCACTTTCCTCTACCCTTCATGGACCAAATGCTTGAGAGATTAGCAGGAAATGAATACTATTATTTCCTCGATGGTTTCTCGGGTTACTTTCAGATTCCCATTGAGCCGCAGGATCAAGAAAAAACTACTTTCACATGCCCCTACAGAACCTTTGCCTATAGACGTATGCCTTTCAGCTTATGTAATGCTCCAGGCACATTCCAAAGGTGCATGATGGCCATATTTCACGACATGATCGGGAAAACTATGGAGGTCTTTATGGATGACTTCTCGGTCATTGGGGATTCGTTCCAATCTTGTCTCTCCCATTTAGAAAACATGCTTAAACGTTGAAAAGAAACAAATTTATGTCTAAATTGGGAGAAGAGCCATTTTATAGTCAAAGAGGGCATTGTCCTTGGCCATAAGATTTCCAAAAGGCGGATGGAGGTTGATAGAGCCAAAGTTGAAGTAATAGCTAAACTACCTCCTCCCACTACTGTCAAAGGTGTTAGAAGCTTTCTGGGTCATACCGGATTTTATCGTAGGTTCATTCAAGACTTTTCCAAAATAGCCCGGCTTGTGACCTATCTTCTTGAAAAAGATGCTCCTTTCATCTTTTCACCAGAGTGCATCGAAGCTTTTCAAATCTTAAAGAAAAAGCTTACTGAGGCACCCATTCTTGTTGCCCCCGATTGGGACCTGCCCTTCGAACTTATGTGCAATGCTAGTGACTTTGCAATAGGTGCAGTCCTTGGGCAACGTAAAACCAAACATTTCCAGCCTATACATTATGCCAGTAAGACTATTACTGAAGCTCAAACTCACTATACCACTATGGAGAAAGAACTCTTAGCCATGGTGTATGCTTTCGAGAAGTTTCGGCCATACCTAATCTTGACAAAGTGCATAGTGTATACGGATCACTCGGCTCTAAAATATCTCTTTGCCAAACAAGATGCAAAGCCAAGATTGCCCCGATGGGTTCTGCTCCTACAAGAATTTGATATCATTATCCGTGATAAAAAAAAGAGCTGAGAATCTAGCGGCTGATCATCTTTCCCGACTAGAGAACCCTCACCAAGATGTCTTCGAGAAAAAGGAAATAAATGAAACCTTTCCTCTCGAGACACTCAATGTGATCTCTACTCGTGGTGATTCCACTACCCCATGGTTTGCAGACTTTGCAAATTACCATGCGGGTAACTTCATTGTTAAAGGCATGACGTCCCAACTGAAGAAAAAGTTCTTCAAAGATGTTAATCACTACTTCTAGGATGATCCCTATCTATTCAAAATCTGTTCGAATCCAATGGGGAGAAAATTAATCCCCTTGTGGCCACGGAGGTTCACCTGCGCCGACTTCGGGCTATCCAAAAGGGTAGTCGCCGTGGGATTAGTCGGCTCGCAATGTCGAGTCGGAAACCCATGTTAACAAAAAAAAAAGGCACCGACGGTGTATCCATGGCCAAGAAGCCATGGATATCCTAAAAGCTTGTCATGATGGACCCATAGGGGGACATCATAGTCCAAACAACACCTCCAAAAAGGTGTTTGATTCCGGGTTCTACTGGCCCACGATCTACAAGGATGCCCACGAGTTTGTCAAAACTTGTGATGCTTGTCAGCATCACGGGAATATTTCCAAAAAGGATGAGATGCCTCAAAACGCCATCCAAATCAATGAAATCTTTGACATCTAGGGCATTGATTTTATGGGTCCATTCCTGTCTTCACGAAGGAATAAGTATATGCTCGTGGCTATCGATTATCTTTCCAAATGGGTTGAAGCCAAGGCTTTACCCACCAATGACACCCGAGTTGTTGTAAAATTTTTGAAAGCTCTTTTTGCCATATTTGGAACACCACGTGCTATAACCAGTGATCGTGGTACACACTTTTGCAATGATCAATTTGCAAAAGTCATGCAGAAGTACGGTGTCACTCACCGTCTTTCCACTGCATACCACCCCCAAACAAGTGGGTAGGTGGAGGTTTCCAATCGTGGCATAAAAAAAATTCTGGAGAGGACAGTAGGAGAAAATCGTGCCTCCTGGTAAGACAAACTAGATGATGCTCTCTGGGCTTTCCGTACAGCTTACAAAACACCCATCGGGTGCACTCCATACAAGCTGGTATACAAAAAGGCGTGTCGTCTACCGATTGAGTTAGATCACAAAGCTTACTAGGCCTTGAAACATGTCAACTTCGACCTTAAGATAGCGGGTGATCACCGCAAGGTTCAATTAAATGAATTAAACGAACTTCGTGATCAGGCTTACGAAAATTCTTTGATCTACAAAGAAAAGACAAAGAAGATCCACGACTCAAAGATTAAGAACCGCGTTTTCAACATTGGTGACAGAGTCCTTCTTTTCAACTCAAGATTGAAGATTTTCTCGGTCAAATTAAAAACCCATTGGTCTGGGCCTTTCACTATCACAAAAGTGTTTCCATATGGAACCATTGAGTTATCTCAACCCGACGGTCCCAACTTCAAAGTGAATGGCCATAGGTTGAATCATTACTTTGGAGGGGACATACCACAAATGGTTGTCCCAGATCTCCACACTTTCCCCACGAACCAATGAATTCGGGGATCGATTCAAGCTAGTGACTCGATGAACAAAAACATTAGCATGCGCATGGGTTTTCACCCAT
Organism: Artemisia argyi; assembly: GCA_030686995.1. Classification (NCBI taxonomy): domain Eukaryota; kingdom Viridiplantae; phylum Streptophyta; class Magnoliopsida; order Asterales; family Asteraceae; genus Artemisia; species Artemisia argyi. Next base: position 34,784,089 of record CM060676.1, on the reverse strand, counting down.
GTTTCTGACTTCTCTCTTCTTTCTAATAAAATTAACGGGAAGAGGGCAACCTCTTCTGCATCTTTTGTCTTGTTGTTGTTGTGTTTGTACAGGTAATTGTTCCCGATGCATGAAGGCTCTCGTGCTCGTGTTTTTGTCCTTACTTCATAAAAAACTTCATCGTTCAAGAATTCTGATATCCTTTACTAACGTTATCTTTTGGCATAATTAATAAATGGCCTTAAATACAAAATAGGATTACCCTCGCCTTTGAAACATTAAGGACAATGTTTAACTTTAGTCTTGGGGGGGGGGGGGGGTATCTTAGATTTGACTTGTACCTTTCATGTGCCGTTTACTCATGTAACTCCGTTTTTCTCAAAAATCCAAAAAATTAAAAATTTGTCATAAAGAAGCACCAAAAAATTGAAAAAAATTTGAAAATTTCCTGTAAAAATATAATAAGTTTTGACACTTTGTTTTGACTTTCCACTGGGTAGAGTAGGAATAGAAATTTTGACCTGACCGGGCACATTGAGCCCTAGCTGTTCCTTTAACTCTGTGAGGCTAAGTGATTGAGGCAAAAGCAGTCAACTAAAGTCAACCACGGATGTGGTCAACATAGTCAAACTCCTTAGGCTCAATGCTCCGCGGAAGTATAGTGTTTCCCCGGGTCGTTATGTCCCAGCGAGGTGTGATGGTAATCAAAACGGGTTTGTGATCGAGTGAATTTGGACGGAAATGGGTATAAGTGAGTTGTGATTGATTACACTACTGAAATATAAAAGAAAATAGCTTAAGTAAGCTATATTAACAAGTACGTAAAACTAGAAAACCTAGAAACGTTTAAAACCTAAAAACGCGTACGTTGAATTTAAATTTACGTTAACGTACGAAATAAAACGCTAGTTTTGTTAAATAAAATACCTACGAATATGAAAATTACATTTTTACAATCCTAATGATAAAAGAAAATTTTTAGAAAAAGAAAAATAATTTTTACACTATTTAATTAATTACTAATTTCCTATTTACTTTTAATTATTTAAATTACACTAAATTATAACTAATTATGAGATTACACTAAAAATGTGAAAATTAAATTTGGAAAAATCTAAAATATTATAAAACTAATTTTAAAATTAAAATTATATTTTTCTAACTTTTTATCCAATTATTATTTATTAATTACTTAAAACTAAATTAAATTAAGAAAAATAGAAAATGAACAGTGAAAATTATGAAAAATTTCCTAAAATTATTTTATGATATATAAAACCTAGGAAAAATATAAAAAAGTACTGTTGTTATATAAAAAATTAATAAACCTATTTAATTAACTGATATTACTTAATTATTATTAAACTAATACTAATTATAATAAATACTAAATGAAAGGATAAAAATCTGAAAAAATTCCTACAATTACTTTAACATAAAAGAAGTCTAAGAAAATTATAAAAATGAAAAAGTGCTTATTTATAAGCTAAAAGAAAATTTTAAAAAAAATAAATCCTATTAAATAGAAGCTATCACTAATATTAAATTTGGTTTTTTTCTAATTTTTCTTTTACCATACTGTTTCAACACTAAAAGTAAAAGACTTTTGTGAAGACAACTTTCCCCAAGGTCACAAATAAGCTCAGTGGGGGCTTATTTGTTTGGCAGTGAGCTTAAATGGGTAAAAATGGATTTTTTAGATGAAAATACGCAAACCAACTAAGCTCAAGACTGAACAGAAGGGTAAAATAAGCTAAGAGTTATGAAACAAACTAGGATTAAGCCAAGACAAACAAGTGTGGTAACTGAAAGGAGCCAAAGAGCTCAAACAAGCTTATACCTAAGCTGACAGCCAAACAGGCCCTAGAGGCAATTTGCAGCCTTCTGTGGGGCCCACAGAGTTGATCAAGGGTCCAGAATAAAGGTAGATCTAAAAAGCTGGCCTGGTGAGGTTTTAAATAAGCCAGGTTTTACACCCTGGATCCCACTATTAAGCTTGCTAAGAGCTTTTGAAGATGGTGCATACACTGAGTGATTCAGTGTATTTAGTCGGGTCAGGGTAAGTAAATGGCTAAAATAAGCTATGGGTAAGGGAATTAAGATCCAAAATAAGAATTATTCTAAAGAATTGGGCTGTCAAGCTCTCCAAAAAGCTGAAAAGCTAGAGGTGGGTGCCACAGATAAGCATTTTATGGGCTTATGAAATAAGGTCAGTGGCCTGTGCACACTGATGGATCAATATCTGATTCAGGCAATTAGAAGGCTTAATAAGCTAATTGAATAAGCTTATCATTCCAAGATAGGCCTAGGTATCTCAAACTTATACAACAAGCTATCTATAAAATCAAAATGGGGAAACCAAAGTGCTTGTATGCGCTTCTACAACCTGTGGTGAGTGGACTGTTAAGACAGCTTGGGCTAACAAACAGAGTGCTTGAAAAAAAAACTAATCCTAGGGAAAATAAGCTAATCCTAATCTAGGGGGAACCTAATAAGCTACAGAGCTAACAATAAACACTTTGAAAAATCATAAACTGAGCTAAGACAGACAAACACACTTACACAAGCCTGCAGCCAAGGGGACTTGTTGCAGTCCTGATTTCAGCTAAGGTAAAGAAACATGAGCTCAAGGGAAGCTTGGATCCTATAAGCTGCTACTACTAGCTTTCAGAAGAGCAAAGGATTTCCCTGTGGGGCCTACTGGTGTGATCTGTGGGGTCCACAGAAGTTGGGTTCTAAAACCTGATGCAGGGCAGATTCATGTTCAAACATGTAACAAAAAGCAATAAATAAGCACTTGAGAAAAAATAAAAAAAAATATAACAAAATTAGTTCAAGTACTACAACCTAACAAATATTAAAAATCCAAGATTACAGACCATAACTCTTAAGCATGAGCAAATGAAAATTCCTCCAACTTTGAGCAAATTTTAGAAACTTTGACTTTTTCAATTTTTTCCAATGTTGACCAAAGTGAATTTTAAATCTTCCTAGATTACTATATGTGTTGTATTATGCCAACATGAGACTGTATTCAACTAGATTAACAAATTTTAAACCTAATGTGAAGAGTTGGGGTCCAACAATCCTAACAGTGATGCAACTAAGGGGGAATCAAGGCAATTTTTGACTTTTAAGTGAATGAGTCAAAATTTTATGACTGATATGGCCTCTCCTAACCTAATGCAGACTAGATATGTATCTAACAAGACTGGAGATCAATAAGAGCACTCCAATAGCAGTTAAACCAAACACCCCTAATTGGTCAGGTTCTAGGATTTTTAAGCTACAAATGACCAAATCATGGCAAGCTCAGGTTTCATCCAAGTTATGTGACCTCTAAAAGACACTTATAAACTAGAACTAACAAGCACCAAACAAAAATATTGAGAATCAATGAAAATGCAAGATTTGACAGTTAAATTTCGAAAACTAAATTGCAATAACCAAATAGTGAATTACAAAACTAAATTTTAGAGTACAAGTAGATTCAAGAGCTGGAATTAAAATTACAAGGAAACTAAATGAGTCAAAACTTTTCTAAGACATGAAAAGTTGGACAAAAAAAACAATTGTGGAATAATGTTCCTTTTTATACTAGCAAACTAGGGGTTCCATCTTTTGCTTCTTGTGCTTCTCCTCTCTGTGAGTGCATCCCAACCATTGGATTAAAGTAACCTCAATATCATCCCTTGATTCAAATTGGCGCCCAAATGAGTTTTGGCTTGTTTAGGCTCTGATTTCTTGAGCAAGTGGTGTTATTTTGGAGTGGAGTGGAGTGGAGGAAAGTGTAAAGTGGCAGGGACTAGATATGATGATGGTGTTGGTGTAGGGTTTTGATGATGGAGAGGGTGTGGCAGGTTTTGGCAGGGAGTCACGGGGGGAGGAGGGAAAAGGTAACCATGGTTGTTTGACCCTCTGTTGACCTGGGTGGAGTTATAAACAGGTTAGGGATTGGGGTGGGCTTGGAGATGCGCCAAGAAAGGGTGTTGGACTAGTTTGTTGGGTGGGTTATATTTTTGGGTAAAAATAATAACGGGTCCATTTGGTCTAGTAATTATCACAAGGACCTAAGTTGCAAATTCTGAAAATCAAGGGGGGCTGATTTGACAAGTTTCCAAGATTTATCAAAGGGATTTTATTTGTCAATTTTGAATAGTGTAGAGACCATGAATGATAATTTTCCAAAATTGAACTTCGCAGGGACTGAAATTGTCAAATGTTGAAAGTTGAGGGACCAAACTGCAACTTCTTGAAACTTTTCACCAAAGGAGCAAAATTGAAAACTTGTGACTTTCCAGGGACCAATGTTGACTTTTTCATCCAAAATATTTTACCAGGGACCAAATCTGCCAATTTCTGAAAGTCCAGGGATTAAACTGCAATTTTCTCAAACTTTTCACCCAAGGACTTATTTTTACAACTTTTGAATTCCAAAGGGCTTGGGTTGACTTTTCTTTCATTTCAAACCTTTAGGGACTAGTTTTGTCAATTTTTGAAACTTGAGGGACTGAAACTGCCAATTACGCAAACTTTGTTTGTTTTTCATTTGTTTTTAAACATTTTGCATCTAAAACATATAAAACACACTTTTGGGATAAATTCTGTATTTTGATGCATTTCTGAGTGTTTTTGGATGTTTTGGCAGTTCAGATTAGTATAAAATGATGAGTATTTAGACACTCATCAATCCCCCACACTAAAACATTGCTAGTCCCTAGCAATCTTTTGAGAAAAACTTAATAGATTTTAAACTCTTTACCAAAAGTCATCACTTCTGGAGTAGCCAGATGTATTGAATCAAGTAAGAACTATGGTCCACCTGATAACCATGTGATTTTGAGCAAACCACCAGCTGTCAACGGATTTGATTAGTCTTTACCAAAAGTCGTTTGCTTCTGGACTAGCCAACTCTTGATGGACAAAGTCAACATCTTGGTGAGCTGATTACTAATTATGGTTTTTCCACGGCCTTTATCACAAGCCATAATCTTGCGGGCTAGCCAACTCATTCACTTTATGGGATATGGCGAGTTAATTTACCATACAATTTTGGGCAAATTGCAAGCCATAAACGGATTTGATATATCTTTACCAAGAGTCGTTTGCTCCTGGATTAGCCAATCCTTTTGTTGTTCAAACAAGGCGGACTGATAACCACAAAAATTTTGAACTCAAGTGAAAAAAAATTTAAATTTTTTGAAATTTTGGCTAAAAACGGGGGTACTAGATAGTAAAATGTGATAAAATTCGCTAGAATAGCGAAATACCCCCACACTTAGAATGAATATTGTCCTAAATATTCAAAGTCCCGGCTATTATGTCGACTCTTTGAACGTAAAAGGGCAACATTACAAGCTAAATGTGGAAAACACCATTTTGGATTTTCACTTTATAAATAACCACAGTAGGGGTAACTCCCCCACACTTAGGGTGAAAACCCTATAAGCATGCTACTGTTTTTGTTTACCGAGTCGCTAGCTTGACTCGACCCCGAATTCATTTGTCCTTGGGGAAGCATGATGTGGAAGAAGGAATCTCCATCGGACTTTCTCTCAAGATGTTTGGACAAATATTTGAAGCATGTGAAAGTTCCACACCGATGAGATAAGTACCCGGCTCAAGATAATGGTAAATGAAAATGCCGGGATCAAAGATGGTATCCTCATTCCCGAAGGAGTGAAGAACAAGAGAAGTCACCCTGTAGGTGAAGAAAAGGAAGAAAACCATGATGAAAATCATGATAAGATCTTCTTCCTCGAAAGCAGGCTCATTAGCCTGAGTTTGGATTTCAAGGGTTAAGCTCAAAAACATCCCGGGAGGGTGGGTGGGAATTTGCAAATACTCATTATTGAGAGTATCTCCCCCCGGGCTATCATACTCCGGAGGAGCAATGATATGATGAGTGAGTTCACCGGAGAACTCCTCATGAAGATAATCTTTCACAAGATGTAAATCTGTGAACTCATGTTCCGGAATAGACTCATCACAATCCTCATTTCGAATACCAAAGATTGGATTATCAGAAATCAAAGTGAATTCAGATTCGAATTCAAATAGAGGATTGGTGAGAGTAGTATTGAATGCTTCAGGAACAAAGTGATCAATATTCTCTATTGGACTGTTGGGATCAGAAGTGAGTGACGGATCATGATACATGAGACTTTCAATTTCTCCCAGATCGGCTTCGAAATCAAGGAGACCATCATCACTTTCTAATGAAAGTGGATTGATGTGAGTAAGTTCATCGGCGAACTCCTCAAGAAGAGGATCAGCATCAGACTGTGGGAGTGATGCCTCAATATACTCAATGTCTCCATGAGATGTACAATCATCATTAAAATCTGAGAAAGTCTCAAAATGATCGTTTGAACACTCAAGAGGGGAAAAAATATCACACATATGATCAAAAGTTCCCTGTGACTCTCTTGGGATTGGGACAAGGTTCTCAACACTAGACTTTATTAATTCATCCGATTCCTTATCAGGAATAGTGTCAAGATGCTCATCCCCCATGTTCAGAGAGTGAGTGTGAACTTTGGGTGTGATATCAATAGACTGAAGGAGTTGAGGAGGACTAGCAGACATGGGTTTTATAAATTTCATTTGTTCTTCTGCTAGTAATTCTATCATAGTCTTTTCTCCCTGATTTTCCAAGGAAGGAATCACAACTGATGAATTTGATGAACCCTTACAAAATTGAGAAATATCAAGGGTAACTTCATCATCATCATCATCGTCGAGAAGAGCAGCATTGCGAAATATGGTACGTGTTTTAGCTGCTTGTTCTAAGACTAGCAATTCTTCCTTGCTCAATTCGTTTCTAGCATCTCATTCTTCAGCAAGTAATTCTGCCATGGATTTCTCACGAGAATTTTGAAATGATGTAGTAACCAACTCCTCCTTAAGTTCTTTTAATATATCAAGAGCCTCTAGTAAAAGGTCTTGCTCAGTATCATGAGGAGTTGTTTGGATTATTTGGTACTGTGGAGGTGGGTCTAAAAACGAATAGTCGTAATTGTTACAAGGAAAAGGATTCCTTGTTTGACAATCCGAGCTAGAATGTGGACCTCCACAGTAATCACAACAGTAAAACTGATGTGGCTGTGGGTTGTATGTGCTAGAGTCATAATTGTTTTCAGGAAACTGCTCATAGACAAGCGTGCTTCCTGATTGACAATCAGAACTGTAGTGTGAACCACCACAATACTCACAACAGTAAAACTACTGAGTATCATGATGTGGTAGCTGATAAAATAAATCAGTCATGTCATGGTAGGAATAGGGATCTTGGTTATAGACAGACCCGTCTCCTGACTCTACCATGCCACAACTGGGGCAATTACCACCATTATGAAGACTACCACACCATTCACAAATTAGAAGGTGTGGATGAGACATAGAAAGAATAAAAAGTGTATAGTGGGTGAGGAATGGAGAATCAAAAGGGTAGGAGGGTGAAGAAGGATATTTTTGGTGTTTTTGGAAAACATTTTATACAAATGATAAAGAAAATGTTTTTGTGTTCGTTGAAAACTGAATTTAAAATGTTTTCGGGAACAGTTTTGTTTTTGTAATAAGAAAATATGAACAAAGGATGGTAAATATACAATGAGTGTATATCCAGATTCACTAATCTGTAAAACCGTTTAGAATAACGTGCACGACCTCCCCGGCAGCGGCGCCAAAATTTGATTGAGGCAAAAGCAGTCAACTAAAGTCAACCACGGATGTGGTCAACATAGTCAAACTTCTTAGGCTCAATGCTCCGCGGAAGTATAGTGTTTCCCCGGGTCGTTATGTCCCAGCGAGGTGTGATAGTAATCAAAACGGGTTTGTGATCGAGTGAATTTGGACGGAAATAGGTATAAGAGAGTTGTGATTGATTACACTACTGAAATATCAAAGAAAATAGCTTAAGTAAGCTATATTAACAAGTACGTAAAACTAGAAAACCTAGAAACGTTTAAAACCTAAAAACTCGTACGTTGAATTTAAATTTACGTTAACGTACGAAATAAAACGCGAGTTTTGTTAAATAAAATACCTACGAATATGAAAATTACATTTTTACAATCCTAATGATAAAAGAAAATTTTTAGAAAAAGAAAAATATTTTTTACACTATTTAATTATTTACTATTAATTAATTACTAATTTCCTATTTACTTTTAATTATTTAAATTACACTAAATTATAACTAATTATGAGATTACACTAAAAATGTGAAAATTAAATTTGGAAAAATCTAAAATATTATAAAACTAATTTTAAAATTAAAATTATATTTTTCTAACTTTTTATTTAATTATTATTAATTAATTACTATTTATTAATTACTTAAAACTAAATTAAATTAAGAAAAATAGAAAATGAACAGTGAAAATTATGAAAAATTTCCTAAAATTATTTTATGATATATAAAACCTAGGAAAAATATAAAAAAGTACTGTTGTTATATAAAAAATTAATAAACCTATTTAATTAACTAATATTACTTAATTATTATTAAACTAATACTAACTATAATAAATACTAAATGAAAGGATAAAAATCTGAAAAAATTCCTACAATTACTTTAACATAAAAGAAGTCTAAGAAAATTATAAAAATGAAAAAGTGCTTATTAATAAGCTAAAAGAAAATTAAAAAAAAAAATAAATCATATTAAATAGAAGCTATCACTAATATTAAATTTGGTTTTTTTCTAATTTTTCTTTTACCAAACTGTTTCAACACTAAAAGTAAAAGACTTTTGTGAAGACAACTTTCCCCAAGGTCACAAATAAGCTCAGTGGGGGCTTATTTGTTGGGCAGTGAGCTTAAATGGGTAAAAATGGATTTTTTATATGAAAATAAGCAAACCAACTAAGCTCAAGACTGAACAGAAGGGTAAAATAAGCTAAGAGTTATGAAACAAACTAGGATTAAGCCAAGACAAACAAGTGTGGTAACTGAAAGGAGCCAAAGAGCTCAAACAAGCTTATACCTAAGCTGACAGCCAAACAGGCCCTAGAGGCAATTTGCAGCCCTCTGTGGGGCCTACAGAGTTGATCAAGGGTCCAGAATAAAGGTAGATTTAAAAAGCTGGCCTGGTGAGGTTTTAAATAAGCCAGGTTTTACACCCTGGATCCCACTATTAAGCTTGCTAAGAGCTTTTGAAGATGGTGCATACACTGAGTGATTCAGTGTATTCAGTCGTGTCAGGGTAAGTAAATGGCTAAAATAAGCTATGGGTAAGGGAATTAAGATCCAAAATAAGCATTGTTCTAAAGAATTGGGCTGTCAAGCTCTCCAAAAAGCTGAAAAGCTAGAGGTGGGTCCCACAGATAAGCATTTTATGGGCTTATGAAATAAGGCCAGTGGCCTGTGCACACTGATGGATCAATATCTGATTCAGGCAATTAGAAGGCTTAATAAGCTAATTGAATAAGCTTATCATTCCAAGATAGGCCTAGGTATCTCAAACTTATACAACAAGCTATCTATAAAATCAAAATGGGGAAACCAAAGTGCTTGTATGCGCTTCTACAACCTGTGGTGAGTGGACTGTTAAGACAGCTTGGGCTAACAAATAGAGTGCTTGAAAAAAAACTAATCCTAGGGAAAATAAGCTAATCCTAAACTAGGGGGAACCTAATAAGCTATAGAGCTAACAATAAACACTTTGAAAAATCATAAACTGAGCTAAGACAGACAAACACACTTACACAGGCCTGCAGCCAAGGGGACTTGTTGCAGTCCTGATTTCAGCTAAGGCAAAGAAACATGAGCTCAAGGGAAGCTTGGATCCTATAAGCTACTACTACTAGCTTTCAAAAGAGCAAAGGATTTCCCTGTGGCGCCCACTGGTGTGGTCTGTGGGGTCCACAGAAGTTGGGTTCTAAAACCTGATGCACGGCAGATTCATATTCAAACAGATAACAAAAAGCAATAAATAAGCACTTGAGAAAAAATCAAAAAAATATAACAAAATTAGTTCAAGTACTACAACCTAACAAATATTAAAAATCCAAGATTACAGACCATAACTCTTAAGCATGAGCAAATGAAAATTCCTCCAACTTTGAGCAAATTTTAGAACTTTGACTTTTTTAATTTTGCCAATGTTGACCAAAGTGAATTTTGAATCTTCCTAGATTACTATATGTGTTGTATTATGCCAACATGAGACTGTATTCAACTAGATTAACAAATTTTAAACCTAATGTGAAGAGTTGGGGTCCAACAATCCTAACAGTGATGCAACTAAGGGGGAATCAAGGCAATTTTTGACTTTTAAGTGAATGAGTCAAATTTTTATGACTGATATGGCCTCTCCTGACCTAATGCAGACTAGATATGTATCTAACAAGACAGGAGATCAACAAGAGCACTCCAATAGCAGTTAAACCAAACACCCCTAATTGGTCAGGTTCTAGGATTTTTAAGCTACAAATGACCAAATCATGGCAAGCTCAGGTTTCATCCAAGTTATGTGACCTCTAAAAGACACTTATAAACTAGAACTAACAAGCACCAAACAAAAATATTGAGAATCAATGAAAATGCAAGATTTGGCAGTTAAATTTCGAAAACTGAATTGCAATAACCAAAGAGTGAATTACAAAACTAAATTTTAGAGTACAAGTAGATTCAAGAGCTGGAATTAAAATTACAAGGAAACTAAATGAGTCAAAACTTTTCTAAGACATGAAAAGTTGGACAAAAAAAACAATTGTGGAATAATGTTCCTTTTTATACTAGCAAACTAGGGTTTCCATCTTTTGCTTCTTGTGCTTCTCCTCTCTGTGAGTGCATCCCAACCATTGGATTAAAGCAACCTCAATATCACCCCTTGATTCAAATTGGCGCCCAAATGAGTTTTGGCTTGTTTAGGCTCTGATTTCTTGAGCAAGTGGTGTTATTTTGGAGTGGAGTGGAGGAAAGTGTAAAGTGGCAGGGACTAGATATGATGATGGTGTTGGTGTAGGGTTTTGATGATGGAGAGGGCGTGGCAGGTTTTGGCAGGGAGTCACGGGGGGAGGAGGGAAAAGGTAACCATGGTTGTTTGACCCTCTGTTGACCTGGGTGGAGTTATAAACAGGTTAGGGATTGGGGTAGGCTTGGAGATGGGCCAAGAAAGGGTGTTGGACTAGTTTGTTGGGTGGGTTATATTTTTGGGTAAAAATAATAACGGGTCCATTTGGTCTAGTAATTATCATAAGGACCTAAGTTGCAAATTCTGAAAATCAAGGGGGGCTGATTTGACAAGTTTCCAAAATTTATCAAAGGGATTTTATTTGTCAATTTTGAATAGTGTAGAGACCATGAATGATAATTTTCCAAAATTGAACTTCGCAGGGACTGAAATTGTCAAATATTGAAAGTTGAGGGACCAAACTGCAACTTCTTGAAACTTTTCACCAAAGGAGCAAAATTGAAAACTTGTGACTTTCCAGGGACCAATGTTGACTTTTTCATCCAAAATATTTTACCAGGGACCAAATCTGCCAATTTCTGAAAGTCCAGGGATTAAACTGCAATTTTCTCAAAATTTTCACCCAAGGACTTATTTTTACAACTTTTGAATTCCAAAGGGCTTGGGTTGACTTTTCTTTCATTTTAAAGCTTTAGGGACTAGTTTTGTCAATTTTTGAAACTTGAGGGACTGAAACTGCCAATTATGCAAACTTTGTTTGTTTTTCATTTGTTTTTAAACATTTTGCATCTAAAACATATAAAACTCACTTTTGGGATAAATTCTGTATTTTGATGCATTTCTGAGTGTTTTTGGATGTTTTGGCAGTTCAGATTAGTATAAAATGATGAGTATTTAGACACTCATCACTAAGCGTTCGCGAATCTCATTTCTTGAGGTAGTGACCATCCGATTATTATATTAATTGACTAATTGCGCCAGCGAGCTAGTGTATGACTTGGTGACCATCCGTTATGCAAATAACGCGCCAGCGAGCCAAGAAGTGCACTAGTGACCATCCGTTAGTTGAAGCGTCGAAATATTCGTGCCAGTGAGCTACTAATATAGAGTTTGTTTAGAAGTTAGATGCTAAACACGGAGTAGTTGGTTCTTTTTAGAGCTCATCGTAGGTACTTGTGGCTTTTTGCTCCCACAAAATTGTCTCACCCTATATCTATAAAAATAATAAATAAAGACATTATGTTCTTACGAAACTTAGTTTTGTATCTTCTTAAGAGAATATTTGTTTTAAAAGTTGAGTACACATCAATGTGTGAGGTCTTGATCTTAAATCTTTGAGTCCTCATTTCAGAGAAGAAATTCCAAGTGAAAACTCCGTTATGTATGTAAAGTTATCCATTTCAAAAAAAAAATGTCTATGTTATGAATAAGAGTGAGTTATGTGCTTAAGTGTAAGACAAAAGTTGATGGCGCGTGAGGTGCATGTGCAGGGTCCTAGACCAAATACATGAGGTGCACGTGTATTTCTCCTCAACTAATGTCTATGAATCTGTACGAATCCCAACTCTTTGATGTGGACCTCATTTTTAAAACAGTGATTCTCAAAAAAAGATAGAAAACTACTTAGCGTCTTAATATGGTGTCTTTATCAGACTAAAAATTATCGAAATGAGAAAATATGAAGAAATTCATCTCTCACCAAAAATAAAATAAATAGAGGAAAATAGGAAAATGGGAGCCAGATGTTTTACACAAGTAACTTCTATGAGTAGTGTTAGCGTCTACCTTGTAATTCAAGCTATGACTTCGTTTCTACGTTTAGCATGGGAACTGGTGAAAAATCAGGAACGATGAATTCTATCCGTATGGACAATTTTGTGTTTTCTACTCTGTGACCCTAAACGTTATTTGCAAAATGATAGTCAAAACATCCCGTCACCCAACAAGTATAAAAAGTACGTAAATATTAGTGTAGGAAATAAAGCTAAAAAATGGAGCGTTCTCTAAAATAAATGATTTTGTACTCTCTTTTGAACATTTTGCTACTTCTTTAACATTAGTAGAAAGAGTTATGAAAGTTATTTATCTTGGAGGGCGTGAAATGATCCCATTGCGTGAGGACACGCTAATACCTTAGTCTGGGGGGATTTGGTGTGTGCTTATTCACACACCTTTTCCTGTCCATTTTAAGACCAAAACAGACACAAACTAACCATAAATGCCAAAAATATTGTGTTTTTGTGTTTGTGATCGTGCAGGAACGGATATTTCAGAAATTGGCACAAATCAAGCCAAAAAAGGACAAAAATGAGCACGAATTTGGAAATCGTATCAAAAGCCAAAGCCGGGGAAGCAAATTATCATTTTTGAGCTCATAATGTCAAAACATACCTTGAAGAATCATCAAATGCCAAAAATAGTCCTTCGAGCAAAGTTTGCAAAATTGGCAGAAACGGTCCCTCAAGTTTGGAATATGGCAGAAATAGCCCCCGAGCATTGGATTTTGGAAGAAAAAGTCAACACTGGTCCTTGAAGTTCATAAGTTGTCAAGTTTGGTCCCTGGGTGAAAAGTTTGAAGAAATTACAAGTTTAGTCCCTGCAGTTTCATGTCTGACAGAAATGGTCCTTGGGATTAAGTATTGGAAAATCATCATCTATGGCCCTTATAGTGTTCAGAACTTGGCAAGAAATACCCTTGGAATAACTTTGGGAAAACTCCAAAACCAACCCCTCAAAAATCAGAATTTGCAAAAATAGTCATTGTGAAAATAACAAACCAGACCGGACCCTTTATTATTTTAGTCCAAATCCAATCCATAAACACAACCAAACCAAAAGGCCCTTACCAGGCCTGATCCACTAAACCCTGGCCCAAACCACCCAATCCCCTTTCCCGTTTTAATAATTCCCAGGGTCAAACCAAACTTTGACCACCCCTTCCCTCCACCATCTCCTCCAACTTACCTGCAAAACCATCAAATCCACCACCCCCACCATCTCAATCACATCCCACCACCTCATCCACTATCCCTTACCCAATTGTACTCTTTTGGTTTATCAATGGATTGAACAAGTGAGGAAGAAAGTGTAGCGGTGTTTTGTTTACATAAAAAAGGTAAAAATCAAAACCCACTTTTTCTCTATAAAACAATACCACTTTTATATTTTTATACATACTCTTAACTCCAATCCTTTTTTACATACTTTAACTTCTCAAATTAAACAAATGAATTCTAACCAATTCTTTTTTGATGATACAATGACGAAGCGGAAGTTAATAGTTTATTCTTCAAGCTTTGAAAAATGCTGCTTTGCTTAGTCAAGCTTTCACTTTTTCAATCCCAAGAAACCCACAAAACCTGATTGATATAGATCATAACAATGCTCATGATCGTCTAGTGGCGACTTACTTCGTTGAAGAACCATTATACAACGAATCATTAATCGTCTACCGGCGGTTTAACATGAAACAAGGTTTTCTTGCTTTGGGAGAAAGGGGTCGAACAATGGCATCAACATTATACGTCAATTGCCTCTTTTAAACGATTTGAAACTCGAGAAAGCACCCGAGGTTCCATTTGTGGCTGACGTGATTTATAGATGCAGATATTGTCTTACTGACGGGATATATCCGAAATTGGTTGTTCTTGTTGATTCTATTTCATAGCCAGACTCGAATGATACTATGCGACTAAGATATATGCAAGCGCATGAAGCAACAAGAAAAGATATGGAACGAGCGTTTGGCGTGCTAAAAAAAGTGGGCTATAATAAAACTCATACACTGTCACAAAGTCTTCAGAAAATTACCCATTTGATGTACACTTGTATCATATTACATAATATGATTCGAAAAGATAAAAGGAAGACAATCTATCACGACTTTTATCCAAAGAAACAACATTGTGAAGATGAACCCGCAGCCTCGTAGGATCGAGAGTAGATAGATTACAAGTTGTCAAAGAAATACACCGCAAGGAAACTCATCTAAGTTTGAAAGTTAATTTTTTTTTTGAACAGAGATTCCATTTCACGCCTCACAAATGGAGGAAATTTGAAACAACAAGTTACATCGAACATACAAGTTACATCGAACATAACAAGTTAAGTCAAAATAAGACATACACCATAATAGTTGTGGCAACCTACAGCAACACCATACAAGGGTGGGGGAATCACCAGAGTGAGCTTTTGGTAAACACAACCATATGAATGTGTAACTTGACAAAAGTACATAAAGTACATAGAACATACAAAAAAGATAAAACTAAGCATCCAAAAAGGAGCTAGACCTAAACCTAACAGATCTAAAATCAAAACCCAAAGCAGTATCAAGCCATCGATGACGGACCGCAACAGATCTGAGCAGAGGAGCCTGAGAAGTAACTGATCCGAGCAAAGCAGCAGCAGCGGCATCGAACGGCGGCAATGAGCTGTGACAAATCTGTAGGTAGGGATATTTATTGAAAGAAAGAAAAGTAAAAAGGAAATTCGGACAGCCGGCCGAAACCGACCGCCGGAAATATTTAGATAGAGCGAAGCTTGATCGGATGAAATCTAGAGAGAGGTAGAAGAAAAGATACAGAGAGAGAGTCTTGGGTGGTATTTTTACACTAATTTGGTAGAGCATATTTGACATTGAACAATGCAAACAAATTTCAATGTAATGATTTTAGTTTTATTTGAATTAATTTAGAATAATTCTAGATCCACATACAATTTACACAATTTTGTCCACACGCTGATGTGTCAGGGTGTTGATTGGTTGGTTTTTTGTGGGCTACAAAAAACCAACCAATCAACACCCTGACACGTCAGCGGGTGGACAAAATTGTGTAAATTGTATGTGAGTGTAGCTTATCTCATTAATTTAATGTTTTTTTAGTTTTTTTAGTTATTAATGAAATTTTATTTTTTAAAAGAAAAGTGTTCGGTCGCATGTACAGTCCTTCAGTCCTTTTATTTCGACCATTTGATCTGAGTTTACTTTAAAAGAAAGAAAGTTAACTTAACACCTGATATGACAATGCTGTTTGATCTTTTGGTGCGATCTTGTTACTAGGGATAAAGGTGTAAAGATAGGTCTATGAGTAAATAGGCACTATTGCCGCTTTTTATTTGAAATGCAGCTTTCTTTTAATAAAAGAGACGGCAATAAGAGAATGTACGATTTCTATTCAGAGTATAGCACGTGTTGAAAGAATGGTCATGACACTAGACACGGAAAAACAGCCGACTAGACGCGTGTTAAGGCCGGGGACAATGTAACCACGTGGCGTCCTTACATTCATTGCTTATTAAGTCGGTTAACCCTCTATCCCTACTAGCCACTTGTTCATTTATGACCTCCCCTTTGCCAGCTTGGCCATCAAACACCGAAACCTCTTCATAGGCTCATAGCTATATTTTTGATTTTCTATACCTTAAACTAAAACTAAAGATAAGAAGGGTAAAGACACACAAAAAAGTAAAAAAGGTAATTTCACTTTATGTTTATGGAAAAAAAAGAGAAAAAGAAAAAGCTCTATATGCTAGAGAGGGTAAAGTTGACTTGTTAAACATATTAGTTAGAAACTTAAAACACTGTTTAATGTAATTTGTCACTAGTTGTAAAGTGTTGATAATGTAATTTGACACAGGTATAATTATAATATGGTGACCTAATAGATACTTTCTTCGTTTATGTTTTTTCTTTGAAGAGGTCTTAATTTAATTGTTTGTACCAAAATAGATAGAGAGAATTGATCAAGTTTATCATATTCATTTTGTTAAAATTATTATTTCAAACATTAATGAATACATTAGTTATTTAATTAAAAGTAAGGGTACGTTTGGTATGCTGCGAGGAATGACAATGGGTATAAGTTTGATAGTAATGGTGGGTCCCTCAACTATGAAAGATCTATTCCCTCCTCAAGAGTTGTATATGGAGTATGAAATATATTAGACTTTTATAGTAATAGTTGTGGGCCCAGGTATTCTAAACAAACACAAACTATCACTTTCATAGTGATAGTTTGATTCCATTAAAAGAAAATCAAACGCACCCTAAAATTATCCTGCTAAAAGTTATGAAAAAAAGAAAAAATAATATTTAAATCTTTTAAACTATGTATTTTTTTTTATCGGAAGACAAATATGTCAACACGAAGAGAGTAATATTTATAGGTTTATACGTTCCTCATTCGTTCCTCTTAAAACTGTTAAAATAAGTTTTACTCGTTAAAGGAAAAATATATGATTGTTGACCTGTTTCACGTTCATGCATGTCACGTTGTGGTACTAAAGATGAAAAATTTACAAAATGGAATCCAATTAATTGTTATCAATAAGTTAATATGTTGGTTAAATATATTTTGACACATGCATAAAAATCATTGACTCATCAAATAATGTATTGATGTTTTGACGTCCGAAACCAACAAAATCGCACACGGGTGAAATTTACCCCCAAAATTAGAAGTATGAAAGAATCGAACTAGACTCATTCATCAAAAAGTTCTTGCCTCTATACGGTGAAAAGTATTAAATTAAGTTGGTCCAAGTTGTGGGCTTAAAAACCATTAAGGTTTTCTATTCATGTTTCTTTATATATGTATCAATAAAACATATGACCTTGTCGGTATGTTGAGCCGCTACCTAAATTTCATCCCGTGAAATATCCAAGATATCCGGCTGAAATGAATGTTGCAAAGACCTCACCGGGTCAACCCTACCCTACCCTAGCTACCATTGTTTATCTGTATAAAATAAAATAAAAATAAAAAATAAATTATGTATATTTTTGAAATTTTCAAAAATTTCTTATATATCATTTTTACTAGTTTTTAATGCATAAAGTACAATGCATTTAATGCATCAAAAGAATATATATGTGAAATTTTTGAATTTTGCTAGGATATGAATGAAACCCAAAAAATTGAAACACATTTGTTTCGGCCATAACTCTCAAATCTTAAAGACTTAACTAACGAGATCAGCAGCCATGACTTTTGTAATTAAATTCAAAATAAATCATACCAGAATCGCAACTGCAGCTACAAGGACGCGCCGTCACGCACCAGAAAAAGCATATGTTTTCAGAAAACAACAATTGCCCATTGTTTTGCTTATAACTTTCAAATCGCTTAGAGTTAGGTGATGTTGTTAGCGATCGTGGTTTCGTAATTAATTTCTGTAGAGAATCAAACTGATATCGCTGCCTCCACCGGTTAGACATTTCATCATGTGTCGTTATAACTACAGACAATCGTCAAAAAGAAAACAAAATCATTTTCACGGGATTTCGTGACCGGTACCTATCAATTGTTTTTTTTTTTTTTTTTTTTTTTTTTTTTTTTTTTTTTAAATAATTATTAATCAGTATAACTATCTTTAGATTTGTTTTTATCTTTAGTTTTACTTTTCAATAATTATATTTATTCTTTAATTCGTGTTTTCGTGATTTTGCCACTCGAATTGTGATGAGTATTAGACTATTTAAATTGGTTCAAGCCCGAGTGCCAGTTTGAAGAACATTAAGATTTCGTTGCATGTATCATTACATACTAGTAGGGTCCCCGCGCGATTCAGCTGTGGCCACCCTGTAATTTAATTTTTTCGGCTAATAATTTATTTTATTTGTACGTTTTTTGGCAATAGCTTTACTGATTAGTTTTTTATGGCAAAAGTTTGATGAAATTTTGCTTAGTTTGTATTATTATTATTATTATTATTATTATTATTATTATTATTATTATTATTATTATTATTATTTTAGTAGTTTGCTTTGTTTGTACAATACGTGAACATATTTTAGTTTATTATGTTCTTTTTTACAGTAAATTTACAGATATCAAAAATTTCGTTTAGCTCGTGTCTGTTCGGGCTCGAGCCCGTTTGACCCGTGCCTGTTCGGGCTCGAGCCATTTGGCCCATTTCCCGTTCGGACTTGAATATTTGTATAATATGCTTTATTATTTGTATTAGTGACATTTAATGCAAGAATTGTGTTTAAGTTGGTTATACAATATGCTTGATAATTTGTATTTCTTATGTAAAGGGTGTTTTAATAAGTGCATTAATTATATTTATTAACCAGTTAATTAATTATATTTAATGTACATAATGATTTATTTATTGTATTTAATGTTAGTATTAATTGTATGTTAGAATTAAATATGAAGGAAATTTTTATAAGTAGGATTAATTGTTGTATTTATAGCTTTAGAAGTTGTAAGGCTTAGTTTTAAGTATTCTAATAATATAATGAATTCATGCTTTAGAATATAATATGATAGTTAGATATTTCGTATTAATAAAACATATAATCTTACGGGTTTTAAAAATCATTTAAGAAAAAAAGTAAATTGATTCTGTAAATTCATTTTTACGTTAAGAAAATGATATTGAAGCTCATCCTTATCACCACTGACATATTTAACCTTATCCTTGAAATGAAGGCAAAACCTTTTTTCATGGCTTTATCTAAGGGGTAAAGTTTGGTACCCAAGAAGTGGTTGTAAGATTCTCCTACCAATGTTCGCAATTAAGGTTCACCAATTATTTATCGTTCACTTGGCAATTAAGGTTAACCAATTATTTATCGTTCAATCTTTTCCAAGTGTGGTAATTCATCTAACATCCATAAACAAACAAGTAAGATTCTCCTACCAATATTCGCAATTAAGGTTAACCAATTATTTATCGTTCAATCTTTTCCAAGTATGGTAATTCATCTAACATCCATAAACAAACAATCAATAACGTTATTATGTGCGTGACGTCCACGTGAGTTGATTTTGGAAATCGTGGTATTCTTTTTTTGTATTTATCGTTAAGATTTTCATTTCTAGTTAATGTGATATGGCGAGGTATACGGATAAGACGATCACAATGACGTTAATTCTTGAATAATAGGTTATCTATATGTCATGTATGTTGTCACGTTTATAACAGACTTCTTAAATGTTTGCTATTCTTGATTAGATTGTTTTTTTTTTTTTTTTTTTTTTTTTTTTTTTTTTTTTTTTTTTATCAATCGAACGAAAGCATGTTATCACGCCGTCAACTTTATTGAATATTTTTTAAATTGTTACTGTATTGTAGATGTAACACCAAGATTTCCATAAAACTAACAAACAAACAACTACTCCTGTTTGTAACATGAACGAATAAGCAATTTGAATGCAAAATATATAGTTATTTGACAAAGAAAAACAAATATTATCGTGTGTGATATTTTAGTTTCTAGAGTCTTGAAATAATAATCCAACTTAAAAGAATAAGAGTAAATTACACCGTTAGTTGCTAAATACGACATCTAAAAACAGGAATTGTTACCTTTTTGGACAAAAATCTCAAAAATATTAATCTGCTGGTCCAAATTTTTAACGCTCGTTATTTTCGGTCGTTATCTCCGTCCACACGTGTATGTCACATAAGGGCAATTTTGTCCGATCAATTTTTGGTACTTTCCCCCGCCTATTATATCTCCCATTTTCAACATATTTTCACATAATTTCTTTCACAAAAATCATCTCACTAGTTCTCTCAATTGCACACAGTTAAACACTAAACTTTTCCCCAAATTTTGGTTCCTAATTTTCTTATGCCTGTTTCACAAAATGGGTACTCTTAAATGGAAGATACAAAGTACAAACTTAATTTTCGATGATTGAATATTTGTATGCTGATGCAAATGAGGTTTATTGTAAGTGTCATTATTTATTTATTTATTTTTAAATTTTGTTCGATTTAGTATAATATGGTCAACATTTTTATTGATTAGGTTCTAATTATGGTTTGAATTTTTGCAAAAATTCATCCTACTGTCTTTCTAATAAGGATACACCATGGTGAGCTTCACTTTTTTCCTGGAAGGGTATACTGGGGGTGGGAAAAGTATTGTTGATATGGTCAATATTGAAACCTTCTCGACTCACGAGTTAGATGATATGGTTCAGGACATGCGTTGGACAGATAGAAAGATAATGTTTTATAACTTTCTTAAACCTTGTAAGAATCTTGATATAGGCTTGCATTCTTTATTTAGTGATGACGATGTACATTATTTAAGTTAGTTTATAGGTGAGCAAAAGGTTATTGAAGTGTTCATAGAACATGTTGTGTCCAAAGTAGGAACTTCAAGCCAAAGCAGGCATTGGGTCTTGTTATTAATGAAATAGATAAGGACAATGATGTTGGTCCTAGTAACCCTAGTCGTATAGGTAGTAGTACTTCTAGAAGAAATCAATCTAAGAGGCTACTATTAGAATATATTATACTTGAGGAGGCAGAAGTAAGTGATGAAATTAGTAGGTTTACTGAGTTATCTACTGAAGAGGCAAGGGTAAATGGAATACTTACTCAAGAGTCTGGGTTCATTTTACCTACTGTCACACCTCGTCAAGGCGGAAACGCGAGTGTAACTTCATAGATATCATCACAACACATGGTTTCTATATAGAGAATTACTACATGCAAATAAGTAGAGCAGTGTACAGACACAAAGTGTCATAACAATACCCCACAAGAAAATAACCAAAACAAAACTCCAAAGGTATCTTTAATAAAACATAAAGTACTAGTCGAAAAACATTAAAGCATCACAATGAAAATAAATCAAATCCATAATTCAAACATAAAGATAATTCATTCTCAAATGCAACTAAGTCTCGTCTAGTCACTCCCTTCTACCTTAGCCTTAGAAAGCTCACCTGAAAATGATGCTTAAAGACGTCAACATAATGTTGGTGAGATTCATAGGTTTAAGACATACAATATCACTCAAGGCAACCAGTTCGCTGTGATTATAAAACATAGCATGAAAGTAAGACTAGTTATTATACAATCTAGCATGTAATCACCACAAATCAACCAACATATGGGACGGAACGTGCCTACGATCCAAATTCAATATCAAGCATCAATTGGGACGGAACGTGCCCACGATCCAAGTTCACAATAATGGGTAATCAGTACCCTCTGATCAGACCACACAAAATAATGATGGGTAGGGCTACTACCCTCCAATTGGATTGCTCAAATGAAAAATGGGAGCGTAGCTACCCTCCAATTGAACCACATAGAATAACCACACAATAATATCATAGCATGCAATACACATATAATCCACTTTTTAACCCACCTTGGACCTCAATACTTTTACCCTAAATCTGTCCCTGTTTAACAGCTTTGACACCTTTTCTCGCAAAAATCATTAGACTGACTTCTGGACCTCGAAATCAATCGTGGTTGGACCTTTTTGGAAAGCTCTTTCTATGAACTACAATTTAGACTCAAAATTCATGTAATAACTCATCACCATCTATTAAATAACTTCGTATCTTTGCAGCCTTATGAATTTGTCCAAACCCTAACTCATTAACTAACATGTTTTATACCCAAATCTCTTCACCAATCATCATAATATTACTAATTATTGATCCCAACATGTTTTATATAATAAATTTACAGAATTAAACATAAACCCTAATCCATCATATCCTTGTTATATGAATTATATTAATTAATTGAATATAAGGATCGAATATTATACGTTGATCTTGATTTTAGCTTCAATAGAAAAACCCTAATTTTTTCTTCTTATTTTTCCTTGGTCGACTGAATTTCACAAAACGGTGGGGTGAGAGGTTTTGATTTTGTATTTATAATACCCTATGTATAATTCTAGATAACCCATTTAGGAATTATATTAGGAATCAAATTGGTTTCCTTTTTCCCTTCTCCCTACACCAATCGGCCGCCCCTTAATTATATATTTTTATATATTTTTATTAATTTTAATTATTACAATTAAAACCTTGCACTTTTGATATTTTATAAGAACCAATAATGATACCTAACGTCTTACGCAATAAACCTTCGTTTTTACGACAACTTGGAAAATTATCATTTTCAAAACAATGTTTTCAAAAATAGAATTTCACACTCTTTATAAATATAACTCATAAAACCAAACTCTGCGTAACTTACTAATGCTCAAATACTTGAATGAAAACTTGTTACACAAAACCACAAAACACCAAAACTACACAAGTCATTTCTACACCACCAAGGTGATCAAAATGAACTTAAATCCAAAATCAATATTACTCAACTCACCACGATAAAACCATACAAAGTGATTTAGTGCTAAAACTCATCTATATCACACGTATACCACACAAAACACATAAGTCACACCAAGTAAAAATTTAGATGGTTCAAGACTATTAGTCAAACTAACCTGCTAAAATCACGGTTGTTACACCTACTCAAGAGGCAAGGGTAAATGAAATACCTACACAAGAGTCTAGGTTTACACAGTTACCTGTTAAAGAGTCTTATTTTCCAGCTTTAGATGAAGAACTAGATGAGCTCGATGGGGTATTTGGTTGTATTAACTTAAGTCAGTTTGGAGATAATGTTAGTCAGGAACATAAAGTTGAAGATTTTTCAAGGGTAGAGGAATATGAGCTAAATGATATGGTTGTTGATGATAATGTGAGGGTAGATCAAAATGAAGAAAACATTGATAATGTGGATCATATGGTAGTTGATGATCATGGTAGTTTAGAGTAAACTAATCATCAAGTGAATGCTAATAATGTAGGTGTTGATTATGTGGGTTTAGATATAACTAGATGAATGCTAATTTAGGTGGTGATCAAATGAATGCTAATGTAGGTGATGATCAAATGAATGATAATGATGCTGGTATAGAGATTAGTTATAATTATGTGTATTCACCACGTGGTCCCTTTGAGAAGGATGATGCGAGTTATGTTTATGATGGAGACAGTGAGGAAGATAATGAAAGTGATAGGATAATGAGGTCTTTTATGATGAGAATAACGTTATACATGAACCCCATGTTGATTTACGTTATTGTTTTGGTGCAACTTCACTTGCTAATGAAGCACCTGATCTTTTGGCAAGTTTAAATAAACAAGTTTCAGATTCCATGTTTGATGATAATGAGTTAGATGTTCTTGATAACGAAGAATTTGATAGTGAAGATGAATATGGCCTAGATAGTGATTTACAGCAGGAACTTAGGCAGTTAAGAAAGGAGAAAGAGAAAGATGGATTTGTAGTTAAGAAGTTTGGGTTTTTTGCAGGACAGAGATTTGGTACAAGTAAGGAGATAAAAGATAGAATCTACATGCATTCCATAGAAACTAGAAGGAAACTCAAATTGGTCAGGAATGACAAAGTTAGAGTTAGGGCAAAATGTGTTAGTACCATCCTTGTGTTTAACCTTAATGATGATGGGCTTGTTAATGATGGGCTTTCCAACGAATGTACTAGTCAGTCCAGTGGTCCAAGAACTAGGTCTAAGTCAAAAGTTAGTTCTGCAGACAAAGACAAAAGAAAGGAATTAATTGAAAATGCTAGAAATCAGTGTTGTCCATGGGAACTTTATTGCACTAAAGAGTTAGGTAAGAAAACTTGGGTATGCAAGACTCATAGAAGTCAGCATTTATGTCTACAAACAAGGGACACTAAAGCTTGCAACTAAAAGTTTCTATTACTTCAAATTATGGATGAAGTATTAGTGGATCCAGAAATTCCCACAAAAGCAGTTCAAGATGCACTTCATAAGAAATGGGAAGTAAATGTTTCTCACATGAAGGCATTCAGAGCCAAGGCTGTAGTAGACAAAATGATAATTTATGATCACAAGGGTTAATATTCTATGAAAAGAGATTATGTTCAAGAGTTGATAACCCAAAATCCTGGAACCACATTCAAATGTCAAGTAGAAATGCCTTAAGATCATAATAGTCCTACTAGGGTATTCAGGATAATATATATCTGTCTTGGTGCATGTTTGGGGATGACCTAGATATATACAGAAACTCCAATTTTTACTTTCATATCAGATAAACAAAAGGTACAATTCAGTTTTATTTATTTATTTATTTTGTTTTTTTATATATTTTTTTTGTTGTTGGTTGGCTTTTAGTATTATTCTATATGTATTTTAATTGTTCTAATTTTATTATACTTTATTGTTATAGGGTATCATTCAAGCAATGAATGAAGTGTTTCCAAGTGTAGATGTTGGTCCCTTTTACTAGGTTAATGTTAACTATGGAGTTAAACTAACCTAGTTCCATGGCATGAACAAAGAAGTAAATGATTAACAGTAAATAAAAATGTAAAGATAAGAGATAAGATAATTTTCAACGTTTAATTCTTATTAGAAGTTAATCAAAGAATTATATCCAAGTGTTTGCGGAATAACACTTGGGATATGACTCCTCACTAAACTCAAACTAAGTTTGAGTGACAACTAAAGGTCCTACTAAGCTATCTCAGGGACTGTGTTGTTCTTTGGAGGAGTAAAAGTGGTTTGTGAATGTCTAAGCATTAATTGCACAAACTTGTCAACTTTTACTCCTCACTTATGCTTCCTATTTATACACAAGTAAATTTCAACATTACTGATAAAGAAAAATTGATGACCTAGGCTAGTGGAGACAAAATACGTATACTTACGTATTTTGTCTCTGTTACAACAGGCTATTTTGGGTAAAAGACAATAAGCCTTTCTGATGTACAGTGATGAAACCATCCTGACTTTTATGCCTTTCAGAGGAAGTTTGACTTCAGGTTGATAGGGGCACCCACTCATACTTTCAAAAGTTTCCTGCTTTGTCCCGCCCATTCTTCAGTCTTCAGTACTTCATTAGTTGTTGAGGAGTCCTGGGGGTTTAGTGAGTTATTGTCATCCTAACTGAACCTATCACCTTCTTCTTTGGCTTAGGTGCCACCCACTGAGTTCCGCCTCACTAAGTGGAGAGACTTTCTTTTTAGACTCGTCCTAAGCATCCTTAAGGTAACTCACTGAGTTACTGTTCACTCAGTGACTTGATTGCGTTTATTGATTTCCAACACTTAGGTTGATTTGTGTTCATATCCTTGTTTTATGATACTTGGGTACTGAATGAACCCAACAATCTCCCCCTATTTGGATATAAATTATGCCTAAGTGTTTGATCAATGTAAGTGAGCATTTAGGCTTCTTCTTACACTTATGATACTATTTCACAACTAAAGAACACATGAAAATTTTTAAACGTAGGCCATCATCTTATTCATCAAAACATTACAAAAGATCCTAACATCTATTACATAAACTTAGGGCAAAGTACTCAGATTTCCTTCATGCCCATAAGTTCAAGTTACAGCTTCTTGGAGAGCAGGATATGTTTATCAGGACGTTCATTTATCATCTTGTCCATTAGGAACATGAACTCATCGTTCTCAGGACTCTTGTGATTTCTAGCCATCAGTTTGTAGGCTAGAAGTGTGGTAGTCTCCACCAAGTGTATGTCACTAACTCTCTAAAAGGCAGCGACACCAAGTTCATCAATGAAGAAGAGTCCATACTCAGGTACTTTAATCACTTTGTTGTTGGTGATTGTAACACCAAGGGGAAGAGCTATGTTGCAGTGGAGTCCAGCTATGAATGCTTCAGGTTCGAATGCAACTGCTTTACGTATCTTCCTAGTGACCTGAGCTGGCTTGGGAATTGCCAATCCCTGGAGGCAAGTGCTTCCTGATGGTTGATTCCAAGGCTTTTGGAAACCCTTTCCAACTCCTTCAGGATGGGTACCATTATATCCCATTCCTTTATACCAAAGTCAGAAGGCCTGAAAGGTTTGTAATTTTCATGGACTCTTGGACCTCTTTCAATGGTGACTTCAATGGGTTCATTCTTCTTGAATGGATAAATGATCATGTCAGTGATAGCACCTTCACCCTTAGTCTTGGTCATAGTCCAGACATACCTTTCATAATTTCTCTGCTTCCTTTCAGCCACCTACTTGGCTTTCAGGTTGGCTTCTTTGATCATGTTAGCCTGAAGCCTGACAAACTCTTCTCCTTCCATATCTTGGTTGGATTTCTTTATCAACTCCTTAGCCACTTCAGTGATGACTGAGCAACTCAGCCTTAAGCTTGTCATCTTCCTCCAAAGTAGCAACCACTTCTTCATTTGTACCCCTGAATACTTTCCCATTGTGTAAAGTGACTTCAACTAGTTCTGGTGCATCAGGATCACGACGCACTTCTCTTGATGCCTTTACCAATTTGGGTGGTGAGTCTTCAGTGACTTTGATTCCCTTCCTTTTGTCAGTGGGAGGAGATGTACTAAAAGAATATTCAGGATGACCTGTTGTTGTGGTTGTTGCTTCAGTGATGACTGGAGTTATAACGGGAGCAGAAGTGGTGGACTCAGGCATGAAGCATCTCAAGGGAACAGCCTCAGTGATGACCTCAGTGGTAGATGTTGTTACAGTATTTGTTGTTTGAGCGTCATTATTGGCTTTCCTGTGAGGGTCCAACTGTTGAAAAAGTCTCCTGATTGGAGTGATGGTGATTAATTTCTCCCCGTCAACAGATGCGTGAGCTTCATTGGAAGCATCTATTGATTTGGGACTAGTAGGAGCAGGAGCAGCCTGAAGAAGTTTGAGCATTTCAAAAACCATGCCCTTGATTTCTGAGGTGTCTGTCTTCAGGCTTAAGAGTTCAGTGGACATAGACTTCTGATTATCAGTCAGCTGAGAGATTTTGGCAGTGTAGCAGTTCACAAGTTCATTATGCTTTGTTGTAAGTTCTCCATAGCCAGCCATGAGTTTATTAATCTGAAGACTTTGGTCCTTGAGAGTGGTAAGGATGGAGAATTGTTGAGATTTCAGTTCAACAAAGTTGACCTCCTTGAAACGATCAGGCAGGCTATTGAGTGCAGCTGAAGTGGACCTATAAGACTCCATGAACTCAATGAGCTTGGCAACCAGGACAGGATCATCCTTGAACTCTTGTTGGATGGAGGTGAGAGTCTGAAGGAGATTTGCAAAATTGGTTCCTTGGTCAGTAGCCAACATTTCAACAGAAGCCTTGAGGCCAGTGACCTTTTCATCAGTGGTTGTGAAATCAGACTTTAGTTCAGCATGCTTTTCTTCTACTGATCCCCTGAAGTCAGCATAAGAGGCAGCTGCTTCAAGGTGCCTGTCCTGACGGGCGTCTTCAAGTTGATTATAAAGCCATTCATTGTTGTATTCACCAAATTCAACCAAGACCTTTTCAGTGATTGGCTTGGTGTCATCCAAGTTGTAGTAGGCTGAAGATGAGGGCTTAGTGGGCTTGTTTCCTGATGATGATGATGATGATGATGATGATGATGATGATGGTGATGATGGTTGTTGTTGTTCCTCAGCAGTGTGTTCAGGGGATGAAGTGTGTTGTGATTCAGTATGCTGCTCTTCAGTATGTAAATCAGGATTGACATCTTCAGTATCTATGTCATCTGCAGCATCTAAACCTTCATCATCCCCAAAGTCAAAATCATCCTCCTCTGACTCTTCTTCGATAAGTAACTGTATGTCAGCCAGAGTTGGACCTTGGGATGCAACCAGCTCCCCCTCAGAAGAGGGTTAGCTTTTGTTATGGTCAGGTCCTGACCCCTCTATTCTAGCAGACTGGGTTGTATAATCCTGGTCCTTAGGGTCATTCCGTGAAGAATGCGCATCGCCGTGAGGGGGTGAAGGTTCCATATCAGGAAGTGGTTGTATGCTCCCTGAGTCTTTGTCCCCTGTGAATCCTTCAGACACTGATGGGTATTTTTCAGTGGCATACTTAGGAACCGTGAAAGTTATTTTCCTATCAGTGGGTTGATATTTCCCTCTGAGTCTTTGGGATGAGTAGTGGTGCCCTCAGACAAAAGCTTTGATTTGCGAATGTCCTTATCAGGCGAATAAATGGTGATATCCCCCTTTCTAATAAGCTTGTACTGGCCTGTCGAAGGTTTAGGGACGGTAACTCCCTGATGCTTAGGTTGTGATCTACCCAAGCCTTTAGGAGGATGTGATTGGGTGTGGGTCCCCATCTCTGTGGAGTATTGCTACCTCACCGAGGATTTAGGACCCCTTACTCCCTGAGACTCTGATTGTGATTTATCACAGCCTTTAGCTGGATGTGATTGTTGAGTTGTTTCCGACTCCACTGACTTGTGGATGTCAGCCGAGCCTTTGGGAGAAGGTTTTCTTGAGGACACTAAGTGTGATGTCTCAGTGCCCTCCGTTGGATTTTGTTTCAGGGTCAGTGGATCGGCCTCAACATTGGGTGTCTTAGTAGGCAAGTCTGTTTTGGCTTTCGCTTGCCAGGCTTAGAGGCAGAGGTGCCAGTGGCGAGTGACTTGGGTTTAGCCACCTTCCTGGATCCCTGTCCCTTCTTCTTCTTCTTCTCTTTCTTGGAGGGAGAAGGAATGGGTGAAATTTTGTTGTCACACTGGATAGCATTCAACATAAATGTTGTCAGAGCGACTGGTGTGACCTCAGTGGGGTCTCGAGAGTAGTTTTTCTTATGTAAGACTTTAGGCTCAAAGCCCACGCCATCAGGCTTAACATACTCAGACCCCAACAGGTCTTGCAAGGCGTAGGAAATGAATCTAGGGTAAGACATGAGTTTTTGCCTAGATTTCCCACCCAGATTGACAATGAGGTCCCTAAAGATTAATTCTCCAATGTCTATTTTTATACCCTCCAGGAGACAATACACTATCATTGCTTGAGTAATGTTGAGTTGCTTAGTGGAGGATTTGTTTCCTCCAGGACCTGAATGACAAAGGTCATCAGGATCCTCTAGGGGTAGGGAACCAGGTTTTAATGATAAGGGCTTGGATAGGAGGGCTCCTAGGGTCATATCAGGATTTTGTTTATCATATGGCCCTAGTTCCAGCAATATTGCTTTCACATCCTCATCCTTTGGTTGGGCAACAAAGTTCTCAGTGTAATCAAGGCCAGTGGCTTTGATAAAGGTTTTGTAGGTGAGAGTCAGAGACTTTGTCCCATTCTTCACTGAGAACCTGATGATTGTATCCTTAGGTACATCAGGGTTTTTAACCACTGCTGTACACCAGAATTCCCTCAAATAATCATGGTAAATGATAGAGGGGGGTTTTTGTGAATGCGGTGGAGAGAAACAGTTTTGGAGGTACTTTACCACATCCCTGTAATTTGGAAACCCTTTAGGATAGGCAAAGTTCCCCACCACATTGTTTTTGGTTAGGTATACGCTCTCCATTTGGTATTCCACATTGGGAGCGTATGTGATAGCTTTGGAAGAAGCCATTAGTGTTTGAAAATAGGTCTATTTAAAAAAAAAAAAAAACGTTTGGTCAAGAGATAAAAAAACACACAGTTTTTTAGAGAAATTTTTTTGCAAGAGTTATTATAAGTTATGAAAGCGTGTGTGTGTTTTTCTTTGTAGGGTTATTTATAGGAAAGGGAGTTAGGGTTGCAAGTGTTGCGGAAACTAAACGGTTGTGAATTGATTTGATTAGGTGTTATAAAAGGTGGTTTGATATCCGCATTTAATGCCACGTTTCCCATCAACTCTATTTTTTCGCAATATAATCTGATGAACAGTTGTGCGGCTCTGCAAAAGGTACTTTTGCAAAGTGATGTCACCACATATAATATCAAAGATATTATATGTAAATGTGAGCATTTAATGCCAAGTGGGATTGGTGAGGGAAGTGTGGGGGCCCAAGACATGGATGCCAGTATTATAAGTAAAATATATTCCTATATTTAATAGAATTTAATTACCAACCTAGGACATTTACTAAGTACTTAGAGCATTTAGTTGAGTATTCACTGTCATTTGTTGATGTCTTGAGCCCCCTGAATGACTCTTCATTCAGTGTGTTGATGTTCAGGAATGGATGATGAGTGAGTAAGATGATTGTTACATTACTGAGGAATGGGTTTGTTCAGGGACCTTAGAGAGTTTACATCAGGTTGGAACAATTTTAATTAGTTTCCTGATTCAATGTCCAACATGCCTAATTCTGCTTTCAGTCTGGTGAAAGTGGGTTCATCCAAGGGTTTTGTAAAGATATCAGCTAACTGATATTCAGTGGGGATGAAATGTAATTCAATCTCTCCATTCATGATATGGTCCCTGATGAAGTGATATCTTATGTCGATGTGTTTGGTTCTTTGATTAAGTACAGGGTTGTTGGAGATGGCTATGGCACTTGTGTTATCACAAAAGATAGGTACCATCTTGTACTGTATGCCATAGTCACTCAGTTGACTCTTCATCCAAAGTACATTTGCACAACACCCTACAGTAGCCACATATTCAGCTTCAGCTAAGGACATGGCCACTGATTGTTGCTTCTTTGTACTCCAACACACAAGTTTTCCTCCAAGGAATTGACAGGATCCTGAGGTACTTTTTCTATCCATATTACAACCTGCATAGTCTGAGTCAGTGTATCCTATGAGATCAAACCCTGAGCATTTTGGGTAATACAGACCAAGGTTTGGTTTACCCTTCAGATATTTGATAATTCTCTTGACAGCAGTAAGATGAGACTCTTTTGGATCAGACTGATATCTAGCACATAGGCAGACTGAGAATTGGATATTAGGCCTTGAGGCAAGTAAGTACATCAGGGACCCTATCATTCCTCTGTATAGGGTTTGATTCACTGATGTACCAGTAAGGTCAGGGCCAAGGTTGTTTGAAGGAGCCATATGAGTCTTTACTGAAGAGCAATCAGTGAGCTCATACTTCTTTAGTAGGTTCCTTGTGTATTTTTCTTAACAAATGGAGATGCCTTTATCAGTTTGTTTGATCTGTAGTCCAAGAAAGTAAGTAATTTCCCCCATCATGCTCATTTCAAACTTTTTGGTCATGAGTTTTTCAAACTGTTTGCAAAGTTTGTAGTTTGTTGAGCCAAAGATGATGTCATCAACATACACTTGGACTAGGATTACATCTCCCTTTGTCCTATAGATAAACAAGGTGTTGTCTATCTTTCCTCTAACAAATTTGTTTTGGATCAGGAAGGCTGAAAGAGTTTCATACCCTGCCCTGGGTGCTTGTTTTAGTCCATAAAGGGCCTTGTTAATCATGCAGACATGGTTAGGAAATTCACTACTTTCAAAACCAGGAGGTTGTTGCACATAGACATCTTATTTAAGGTTACCATTCAGGAAGGCACTCTTTACATCCATTTGGTAAACCTTAAAGTTCATGTATGTTGCATATGCTAGAAAGATCCTGATGGCTTCCATTCTAGCAACATGTGCAAAGGTTTCCTCATAATCAATACCTTCCTGTTGATTATATCCTTTTGCAACAAGTCTTGCCTTGTTTTTGATGACTGTACCACATTCATCAGTCTTGTTTTTGAAGACCCATTTCATTCCTATGACATGAACACCCTAAGGGCATTCAACAAGGGTCATGACTTTGTTTGTGTCAAATTGTTCCAATTCATCTCTCATGGCCTGAACCCAACTTTCATGTCTCAAGGCTTCTTTTACATTCTTAGGCTCTATGTTAGAGAGAAAGTCTACATAAAGACACACACATTGGCAGAGGCTGCTTTGAGTTTAGCAGCCATGCTTCTTGTAAGCATGCCTTCAGTGGGCTCACCAATGATGTTCACAAGTTCAATTGTTTTGGACTTAGTCCAACTGTCCTGAGGTTTAGGGTAGGCGTTAGAACTTGTAGAAGCCTGATTTGATGGAGGAGTTGGTTCAATCACTGGAGCCTGAGGTACCTCAAGATTTTAATCTATAGTGACTTCAATGTGAACAACTTGATCTGAGGATTGGTTCAGTGGGTGTTGTCTCAGTGGAGACTTGTTGAGTTTCTATGAACCCACTGATGGTAGGTTGAGGTAGATTGTGAGGAATGATGTAGTATGAGATATCTGCATTAGCTTGGTATTGAGTAGAAGGATTATTTTTAGGAGGATACTCATAAGGAGGATACCTTGATGAGTCATCAATACCAATTTCCTCAACTGAGGAGTTAGAGAACCTGATGGATTCAGTGCTCTCATCAGCAGTTATGTGATAGGTTTCCTCAGTTTGCTGTCTCCTAGTGTTGAACACCCTGAAGGCTTTGGAGACAAGAGAGTATCCCAAGAAGTATCCATCATCAGCTTTGGCATCAAATTTACCTAAGTGATCCTTGTGGTTATGAATAAACACAGGACACCTAAATACATGAAAGTAGCTAATATTAGGGATCCTTCATTTGAATATCTCATAGGGGGTCTTATTGTGTCTTTTCACAATTATGGACCTATTTTGAGTATAGCAGGCTAGTATGATTGCTTCAGTCCAAAAGTGTTTTGAAAGGACTGAGCCATTTAACATTGTCCTTGCTGCCTCAATGAGTGTCCTGTTCTTCCTTTCAGCTACTCCATTTTGTTCAGGAGTATAAGGAGAAGAGAAGTTCTGAGAAATATCTTTCTCATCACAAAAATACTCAAGATCATAGTTTCTGAATTCAGTACCATTGTCGGTTCTGATTTGTTTAACCTTGAAATCATTTTGATTTTTAATGTTCCTGACAAAGGACATGATTGTATCAGCTGCCTGACTCTTTTTGGTCAGGAAGTAAACCCAAGTGTATCTTGCGTATTCATCCACAATGACCAGAGTATATTTCTCATGGTTGATAGACATTGGACTGACAGGTCTAAAGAGGTCCATGTGAAGGAGGTGAAGGCAGCTTTTGATGGAGAAGGTTTGTTTAGTTTTGAATGATGCCCTGCGGTGTTTACCTTCCTCACAAGCAGAACATGGCTTGTCTTTGGTATACACCAAGGATGGAAGGCCAAGAACTTTATTCTATTTGGCCAGGTTGTTGATACTTTTGAAGTTTGGATGAGAGAGCCTTCTATTCCAGAGCCAATTGATTGTTTCACTTGCCTTTGTAAAGAGGCAAGTCCCATTTTGAGTAAGGGTTGACATGTCTAGGACATAGACATCATCCCTCCTGGGAGCAATCAACACAACTTCCTTGTTGGCATGAAGATGGTTCCTCTCTTGTCATCAAACTGAATTATGTATTTTGCATCACATAGTTGACTCACACTGATAAGATTGTACTTGAGACCATTGACATAAGCTATCCTTGTAAAAACTATACCATTACAGTTTACTGAACCATAACCTTCAGTGGGAGCTGATGAGTTATCACCAAATACTACCTTGGGTCCTGGTTCTTCCATATATTTGTGCAGATAATGCTACACACCAGTCATACTCCTTGAGCATCCACTATGTAGATGCCAAACAGGATCCCTGGTATGTTTCTGCACAAATAGTAAACTGGGTTAGTTTTTCTTGTTAACCCACTTCTAGTGGGTTTAGTCCTCAGGGACTTTTTGAATTTAGCTATTGAATCATGGTATGAGGTAGAGTGAACTGAGCTTCCACAAGTTCTGCATTTGAAAGTTGATGAAGACTCAGTAGACTGAGAGGTGCTGGAAGTGATGCCTCTTCTGGCTTGAATAACTTTGTCATGTCCTCTGTCATCATGGGAGGGATCTCCACAAATGTTACAACATGTTTTCATCATACAATCATCAGGAAGATGATCATTGAACCCACAATAAGGACATGGCAGATTGTCTTTGTTTGGAAGGAGAGGCATACTGATGACATTGTGTTTTGTAAAGTCCTTGTGCATTCAGGGATGCACAGTGAGATTTTTGATCAAAAGTCTTGTGGTCCTCTTGTTTGCATATCATGCAAAACAGGATTTTGTAGCAATTATCAGTGGTGTGATTTGTATAATCGCATAGTTCACATCTCACTGAAGGTTTGGATGAGGATTTTGGTTTGGAGGAACTTGATGAAGTTGGTGGTTGTTGTTTAGGTTTTGAACCAGAGGGTTTTTCAGTGGACTCAATTTTTTCACTCAACTTCCTGACAAGTTCAACTAACTGATCATATTTTGAATCACTACTGTCAGGTTTCTCTTCAATGGAGACTAAAGGTGTGTGGGTTTCAGTGGGTACAGAGGCAGGTCTCTTCAGGATAGTTCTCCCTAAACCTGATTTCTCCTTGAGAGAATGTGGTTGATAGACGGATGGGGTAAGATCTGAATTGGGTGCAGCTCCCTAAAGTTGTTTCAGTGGAGAGAGTGGTGATTGGGAATTAGACTCATACTCAGTGATGGAATCAGTGTGACTGACTTCATCAATGACTCCTAGCATTTCCTTAATGGCCTGACTTTCATGCTCCAAAATCCTTCCAGTGTTGAAATTTGGCATTTTACTATCAGGATTGACTCTTTAAATCTAATCATTTGGTTTTGGATCTAATTCTTTGTTAGAGAGTATGACAGCTAATAGAAAGGCTATTACATGGTTACTCTCCCCTGAGACTTCAGTTAGTTGGTTTTCTCCAGTGCAACCTTTTTGGTACTGGGTGTGAGACTCACTGAGTCAAAGAGTTTGGGGTTCTTTTGAGTCCACCTGAAAATAACAACCTTTTCTTTCTTAAGTTCTTCTTGAAGAGCTTGATTTTGTTTTACAAGTTCAGTGTTTTGAATTTGAAGTGTAATGTTTTCAACTTTGGCTTGTTTTAAAGCAAGAAGTTCATCTCTTCACTGATTTAACTCGAAACTCAATTTGTTATATTTTGAAAACAAATTTAATCTTTGCTCTTCAACATACTTAAGATCAACATTTATATAATCTAAGTAAGATTTCCAATCATAAGCATCATCCATAGAAAGTAAGATGTTTACCTTTCTCATGGTGATGCTCACCCACTCTCCATTCCTTGCATGTTTCTTTCCCATAACTAGCTTGTTGTCTTCTGAGAGCGCAATCACGGCACTGACATGAACTTCTTCATCCTTAGAGGTCACTTCTTCCTCGTCCCAATGAAAGGTTTCAGCTACAAGTCCCTTGTTTTTCTAATGAGTAGGTTTGGGAGCTTGTGGTGATTGAGAGAATGAGGAAGCTGAATCAAGAAGAGCAAGTTTGGCCTTGGCCTTTCTATATTTGGCTTCAAAATCTTTTTGAGGAAAATTTTCAAGCTTGTTTTGAAAAGACTGACTAGATTGAAGCATTTTTGGTTGAAACTTGCTGGTTCCAGAGAAAGAGTTGTTTCCTGAGAATTTATAAGATGGTTCTGAGGTTGTTTTAGAGAAACAGTCTTTTGCAAAATGACCCTTTTTTACCACATTTGAAACATTCAGAGTTGTCATTTGCTTTTGTATTTGAAAAGTTTTTGTTTATGTTAATAAATCTTTTTGAGTTAGCAAAAAGTGCCCTTTCATGAAATTCATTTTGTAAATCATTCAGGTACTCCTCACTGGTTCTTTCATCAACCTCATCATCAGATCCATCTTGAAAATCCTGCACAACACCATTGGAATAGAAAGCAGTGGATATGGGTGAGGGGGTCAGGGTCTTTTTAGTCTCTTAAGCCTTTTTGAAGTTCGGGTATCTCCTTGAGATTAGGTTATCCTCATAGAGAAATTTACCATAGATCTCAGGAAGCTCAAGATTTTGGAGATGATTTGCATTTTTTAGGCCTTAAGAAAAGTTTAACCACTGCTTAGGGAGACTGTTGACAAAGCCAACATTGATTTCATGCTTAGACAACGTGAAGCCATCATTGGCCAGTTCATTGTGAAAGGTCTTATACCGGGTGTAGGTCTTTGAGAGACTTTCAGAGTCTTTGGCCCTGAAAGTATTGTACTCAAGTTTCAGGTCCATGATCCTGTTTTCCTTGGTATCTGAGGGACCTTCATAGATATGAACCAAGTCAGTCCATGTCTGCTTGGCAGTAGGATAGTTGATGACTGATTCCATTATATCGTCAGGAAGACAAGATATAATGATGCTTTTTAGTCGTTGGTCTTGATTGACAACCTTCCTCTTATCTAGGGTCCACTGGGCTTCAGGTTTGATTAAACCTTGGGCAGTTTTAGGGACATAGGGCCATCATTAATAAGTTTAATGTAATATGGTTCCATCCCAGTCAAGTAGCAAATCATGCGCTTTTTCCACTTGTTAAATTTACCAACTTCAAGTCTAAGAGTAGTAGCAGAATAGATTCCACCCTTTTTATCTACTAGTTGGGGCACATCAATGTCAGCCATGGTAGGATCTTGATTTTAAAAACTTTGCACACTCTTTAGTTTGAAAATAAAATTTTGAAAAGTTTTACAAATCAGAGGCTCTGATACCACTTGTTGGTCCCTTTTACTAGGTTAATATTAACTATGGAGTTAAACTAACCTAGTTCCATGGCATGAACAAAGAAGTAAATCATTAACAGTAAATAAAAACGTAAAGATAAGAGATAAGATAATTTTCAACGTTTAATTCTTATTAGAAGTTAATCAAAGAATTATACCCAAGTGTTTGTGGAATAACACTTGGGATTGAAACAACAAGTATGGTATGACTCCTCACTAAACTCAAACTAAGTTTGAGTGACTACTAAAGGTCCTACTGAGCTATCTCAAGGACTGTGTTGTTCTTTGGAGGAGTAAAAGTGGTTTGTGAATGTCTAAGCATTAATTTCACAAACTTGTCAATTTTTACTCCTCACTTATGCTTCTTATTTATACACAAGTAAATTTCAACATTACTGATAAAGACAAGTTGATAACCTAGGCTAGTGGAGACAAAATACTTACGTATTTTGTCTCTATTACAACATTCTATTTTGGGTATAAGACAATAAGCCTTTCTGATCTACAGTGATAACACCATCCTGAATTTTATGCCTTTCAGGGAAAGTTTGACTTTAGGTTGATAGGGACACCCACTCATACTTTCAAACATTTCCTGCTTTGTCCCACCCATTATTCGGTCTTCAGGTCTTCAGTCTTCAATACTTCATTAGTTGTTGAGGAGTCCTAGGGGTTTAGTGAGTTATTGTCATCCTCACTGAACCCATCACCTTCTTCTTTGGCTTAGGTGCCACCCACTGAGTTCCGCCTCACTGAGTGGAGAGATTTTCTTCTTAGACTCATCCTAAGCATCCTGAAGGTAACTCACTGAGTTACTGTTCACTCAGTGACTTGATTGCGTTTAATGATTTCCAACACTTAGGTTAATTTGCGTTCAAATCCTTGTTTTATGAGACTTGGGTACTGAATGAACCCAACAGTAGAACATAGATACTGCTTAAGGTATATCCAAGAAAACATAAAGAAGCAATGGAATGGACTTGCTTACAAGAAACTGCTATGGAGATGTGCTACAGCTATAACAGTTACTGAATATGAAGCTGCATTGAAATCACTTAAGGAATTATGTATTGCTGCACATGACTGGTTAGCAAGGATTCCACCAAAACGTTGGTCCCGATCGCTCTTTTCATGTAAATTGAATTAGCTTATGTGAATTAATAATCATGATGTATTTAATTAATTCCTTACTATAATATATTATTTATGTATGTAAGAAGAGCTCATTCAGATGTTTTGCTGAATAACATGTGTGAAGTGTTGAATGGTAAGCTTGTCCTTGGAAGTGATAAAACTATTATCACTCTGTTAGAGTTCATCAAGGAGTACTGCATGTAAAGAATTGTGAATGTTCAGAAAGCCATTGACAAATGTCATGGTCCTCTAACCCCTACTGCAACAACTGTGATGTCAACAATCAAAGAAGATGCTAGTAATTATAAAGTTCAGTGGAATGCGAAACATAAGTACCAGGTTACTGGTTGTTTTAGGGAACAATATGTAGTTGATGTTGATAGGAGAACATGTAGTTGTAAGAGATGGGAGATTACAGGGATTCCTTGTAAGCATGCAGTTGCTGCAAACTGGAATATGGCTGTCAATGTCCATCCTGTTCAGATGCAATAGACATGGACTGATAAGTGTTATTGGTTAGAAACATGGAAAGAAGTTTACAGTTTCAAGATACAACCACTTAATCCTGATATTTTAGTGTCAATTTTCCCCTAAAATGCTCATTATTTGTATCATTTTATTGGATATATGCTTTGATTTCTTTATATTTCGTTTCCAGGTTATAAATGAGCATAGGAGCAAAAAAGACGCGGAATTGAAGAGACTATGGCGTAACCTACATTTAGATTACAACGTAGTAGTTAACCTAAGAAGATTACGGCGTAACTATCCATCAAGTTACGCCTTAAATATTACTAAACGGATAAGGATCGTTTGAAGATACACTAGTTACGGTGTAACCACAACTATAGGTTATGCCGTAGCTTTCTTGGGCCAATAAATACAAACACTATTTTCTGCATTTTACACAACTTTCACACCACCAAAAGTCAGAGAACGAAGTAGTGTTTCACAAGGATGATCTCCTGCAGTATACGAAACATTTTCCAAGGGAAAGACTACGACATTACATCAATAAGTTTTAACAATTTATATACAATTTACATTTTCGATTCCATGTCTTTCATTACCATGCAAAACATTGAATCTACTATACTTTTCAATATGATCGGCTAAGCACCTATGGTGCTAGCCCAATTATGATTCCTTTTTTGTTATGATTATGTTTTCACATTTTTATTATTGCTTCTAGTGTTTGCATGCTTAATTTTTCGTAGGATCCTCTAGGTTCGGTAGTTTGAAGGATCGTTGTACTTATTATACTAGGATTACCAATTCCTTGTGTGCAAATGGACCAAAGGATCACCTTCCGTTATTTGATGAACTTAAGAAATTAGGTGTGTGGTCTAAGATCTAAGAGGCCGGATCACACAAAGAATAAATCTAGTATGTAGCGGCACTTAATGACTTGAACTAGTCTACCTGTAAGCTCTGATAAACACTTAGGATCAGACCTATGTTATCTAAGTAGGATTCTAGGGATATATGCTAGATGAATTGACCATAGGATTCTAGTGAACCTTTACCCCACTTGAAGCAATAGGAAGCATTATTAGAGAACACAGTCATTGCATAATAGGATGAATAACTAGGTTAGTAAACTCTCTCTACTGCATTCAACTCAATTTACTTTCAACATTTCATTTCTGTTATTTAGTTTAATTAATCTTTCTACTCAAAACCCCTTTTAAAACGTGATATAGACTTAACTGAGATGTCACACACATAGCTCTTGAGATGGCATCGGTTTTACCAAATAATACACTATACACGATCGGGTTCTCTGCCCGTTAGTGCATAAGGTAGACAATAGGTAGACGAGTAATTTGTAAATATTAAAACCTGGTCAGAAAACTTGCATCAAAGATTCTGGTGGTTCATCTGCTAATCCAAGACCCCGAAAGAAAGTCAGGTTTTGTTTGGATGATGACATACAAGGCTCATCATCTGCAAGAGAAAACGAAGGTAATAGATTACTTAGTCTTATTATTTTATTTTTTCATTTGTTACCAAGTTTTTTGAATGTTGATAATGCAGTTGGAAGAAACATTGGTAAAAATGACAGTCATCCTGCTGCAAATCAAAGTGGAAGAAACACTGGTAAAAATGACAGTCATCCTGCTGCAAATCAAAGTGGTCAAAGGTCAGTGGATGGTTGTGTAACCCACATTGACTCAGGTGCATCTGCTGGTGCAAGACAAAATGAAAGTCATCCTGCTGCAACTCCAAGTTGTCAAAGTTCATTGATTGGTGATACATCTGCAAATCAAAGTGGAATTTCTAGTTGAATTAGAAGTTCTTCATCACTAAGATGGAACAGAAGTGCAATAAGGAATGATATATTTAGAGCTGGTAGAATAAGTAAAAGATTTAGAGCTGCTACACTAAAAAAGACTTGATCAGGATTACGTTTGTGTTTAAAACTTATGTGGGTAGTTTGAACATGTTTAAGACTTGTTTTATTTTTGTATGTGGATATATGTTTAGGTCATTTTTTGGTGCCAATTACTTGCAACTGCATTATGTGATTGAAAAGATGCAAATTCTTATGACTATTTTTAACCAAAACAAAGTCAATATGCTTTAAAATTTTAATTAAGTTGGCTTATACTATGCAAAAACATTTGTTTTTCAGTTTTGTATGCAAAAGTAAATCAAATTTAACCCACTAACCAACTGGTCAACTACAAATTTTTAACCAAAGCAAAGTCAACAAACTAAATATATTCCATTATGCTGGATTTTAATATGCAAACTTAACCCATTGAGATAATGGTCAACTACTTATGTTTACCCAATTCAAAGTTAACAACTAAAAGTACTAGATTAAGCAAGGCATAAAATAATAAGAATGACAATTTGACAACCGAATCAATGCTAGCATTGAACTAATATTTCATACACAGCAAACAATTACACCGGTGATCAAATACATCATAATAAAAAAAAATCATAACCCATCACCTAATGTCTTCCCCACTGCTAACTTTTATTGCTTCACTTGAAAAATAACATGAAAAGTTAAAAAAAACACAGCTTAAGGTAAAGTATTTCTTCAATTTAGCAGCTTCACGTCTTGTTTCCCCTAGTGTAGCTTGGATAGCATTCCTTGACCTTAATAGACCGGGGATGATCGTAAGTGATCTTGCACACATTGATAGATCGTACTAGTCAATAAAGTCACAACAACCATAGAACCTACGTCCTGGATTTTGATTTATCCATGATGTGCGAATTACAACGGTTTGTCCACACCAGCACTGTACCATTTTTTTTCTTAAGCTTTTGGGGAAGAAATAAATAAACTGAATAGGAGTAGAGAGAGAGGGAGTGATAGAAATATTTTAGAGAGAAGATTGTGGAATACGTTTGCATGCAATCGAGATATGTACAAGATATATCTGGATATGTAAAAGCAAGTACACGTGTGTGGACAGGGAAATAGTGATCAGTATGTTGAGAAAACTAGGAGGTGTGACAAATAAGTACCAAAAAGTGATCAGACAAAATTGCCCTCGTGTGACCTGTACGTGAGGACGGAGATAACGACAGAAACTAACGAGCGTTATAAATTTGGACCAACGACATAATATTTTCGAGAACGTGGACTAAAAAGGCAACAATTTCCATTTTTGGATGTCGTATGAATTTCGGCATAAGTTTAGGGACTAATTGTGTAATTTACTCTAATAATAAAGTTGTGGAAACACCCCACCTTACTACTAATACGTAATATGCTCTACATGACAAGGTTCAGACTCGAAGCATGAAAACATTAAATTTTATTATGAAAACAAGCAAATTCAATAATTGGAGATGAAAATCAATCTGAACTGTAAAATAGGCTAACTTCGAAAAATAAGCCACTAAATTTCTTCTATAAAAGCGACGAACTTATAGGAATTAAACTACAATCTCAAAATATATACATATAACAACATGGTAATAACTTATAAGGGAATATATAACAGCTTAGTCTGAGGGGGGGGGGGGGTCATTAAACCGGTTTAAAAAGATACCTAAGAAGGACGGGTCTTTACCCACAGTATGCCTGATCCACAGCCTGGGTGTGGGCGTTTTTATCTTTCTTTGTAGCTTAGTATAAATACCCCTCTCCACATGTGGAGAGGGTTGGACCTTCATTCATACTAATCTAATATTCTAAATTTTCTCTCAAGGTTCCAGTCTTTCTTCTTTTCTCTTCTTCTCATTAATCCATACGTCTACACTTCCACAAGTTCTTCATGTTTGCAACTTATTTAGTATCCCTCAATTGGTATCAGAGCCAGGGTTTCATCTTAGGACCTTGTAGAATCGGATTTGGTGTGGTTTTGTGTAGTTTTTGTGGGTTAGAAGAGTTTTTCTTGAAAACATCTTAGTTTGATCTATCTAGTGTTAGTTGACATGTTAAAGGTGTACCTCTATGATCACTTGTGTTAGTATTACCCTATTTCTCAGTTGGTTTTGCCATTTCACACGTATTTTTGAAGATTGGATTGAGTTTGGGTCGGATTTCTTTGTTGCGGTTACCTCTACTGTTTCATTGCTTGACTGCGGTTTGCTACTTGATTTCTACGGTTAGCTATCTGTGTTTACTATTTTGAGTTAACAGATAAAACGCAATGATAGTGACAGTTTTGGACTATTGGGAATTGCGATTAGTATCTGCGGTTTAGTGGTTTGTGGTTAAGTGCCTGAGATTTGCTCTTACGGTTTACTTTTCTCTGTGTTTATCTCCTAGCGTTTATCTCAGTCTGCGACTACTAATTTGCGGTTTGCTCCTGGATTGCGACTAACTCTCCTGACCTTGAGTTTTGCTCTCATCTGTGGTAATCTCAGTCTTGTGGTTACTTGTACTTTGCAGCCTGGTTGGTTTTAGTGATTATCTCTTAAGTATTGGCATTCTATTAAGTGGTGAGATTCGTGTGAGGGGTGAATCATTTTGCAATTAGTGATTGGTTGTAACTTAAGTCGTTTATGTTAATCTAGTTGTGATCTGACGTCGTAGGTTAATTCTTACGATTTGACTAATCTCAATTGGATTTATTGTAACTTGACTTGTCATAACTATACACCTAGAGTAAACTGTAACCCACCTGCCTCATCATGACAACATCCCCTGATTCAGTAATTCCCGAAATTCTCAAATTATACGACATGGTTGATGTACTATTGACTTCTGATCTTTATCTACAAATGAACGGACTAGTACCTGATGATGACTCAATTGTACAATCATGCTCGGATTCTCAAGAGAATGTGACTCATCAGTCAAGTAAATTGCTTGAATTGGAAAGGGAATGCGACATTGAATGCTTTCAATTACTTCAGTCACATTTTTATGTGCTGTTAGAGGGTGATGGATTCAGAATGGGGTTTGAACGTGCACTCACAACTCTTTTCGGTCAAGATGTTCAAACATTCACAGATATTATGATTCTGAATTTGGATCAATTACAACAACAATTGGACCGAGAACAAATTACTGATGCGGGATCCTTAGCTGCCTTATGTGTGCTCAGCAAACAACTGCATAGCTTCATAAATTCCAAATCTGCCATGATATATGACTATGAGAGTCAGATGACCATGAAGTGTTTTGCTGACCACACAGATATAGATGTTGACACCTACAGAGACATGCTGCTCCAATACTTGGATAAGGTTAAGGAGTACATCGAGAAAAAGGCAAAGCACGAACCGGTATATGATGACAGGGTAGAGACACACGGGGTACAATCAAGTGATGGTATTGAGTATTTGGGTTTAGCATCGGATGCTGAGTCAGTCATCATTGAATGCATGGATTCAGAAGCCGATAAGATTGACACTTCTGACAAGCTGGTGACACATGCTATGGATAAAATGCTCAGACATGTGCCACTACTTGACTCAAGTGATGAGGTATCGTCAGTTGATCAACATAATATACTCTCTAATGTATGTCACCATACAGATCAAGTTAAACTCTGTTATGACACAAATCTGTTGGAAAAGAGTGACAGATTACTCTCCTCTAACTCAACAAATATGTGTCATAAAGGGGGAGAAAGTGATCTGTATGATGAAAGTTCTTGCCTTAAGGTTGAGTTTTCTAAGACAATGGACCAGAACATGGTTGAAAAAGAGACATTTAATCAACTTCTAAAAAAGTTCTCACAACTAGAAAAACACTGCATTTCACTGGAAATTTAAATGCAACAAAAAGAAGAATTTCTTCAAAATAGCAAACCGTGTTTGAATCCGGAATTACCTGGACTTAATGAATATTTTGAGATAAACAATCTGAAAACTCAGCTGCTAGACAAGGACTTAACGATCAACAGCCTTAAAAATCGAATTAAGATTTATGAGCAACATAGCCAAATGGAAACACAATATTAATGAAACTGAATGCAAAATGGCTAAATTACGTATGGAAAATGAGACTCTGAAAGTACAATGTAAAGAACTGCGTGACTCAATCAAAGAATTAAAAGCTAAGAAAATCAATCTGACAACCTCTCAGTTCACTAAACACAATGATCTCATTGCTCAAAGTCTGACTTCATGTCCCAAAATGCCTGGTGCTCAAATCGTGCCTAGTTACATTTCAAAGAGTCAAATGAACCTTAATCCTTCAAAACCATCTATCTTGGGAAAACCTGTTTTTAAAACAGTTGGTAATCAATCTACCATTAGACAACCAAATGCTTTTATTTCTGAAAGACCAAAATTCTCGAAAGCCCGATGTGTCTCCCAAGTAGATGAAAAACGTGCTTTGATTAAGTTTGTGGGCTCAAAATCTAAAACTCATAATCAATTGGTCAACATACAAGATAAGGTTCAAAATCATAAATCATATGGTCATAAACCTGAAAGGCCTTTGAGACATAGACCTAGGAAATCTGATAACCGAACCACTCACCATAAGAATGT
The DNA here is from genome assembly GCA_030686995.1 of Artemisia argyi. NCBI lineage: Eukaryota > Viridiplantae > Streptophyta > Magnoliopsida > Asterales > Asteraceae > Artemisia > Artemisia argyi. The sequence goes on along the minus strand of CM060676.1, from coordinate 34,739,112 downwards.
CACAATGCATGAAATACCATATAAGCTTAGATCTTCTTGGATTTGGGTACCAACTGGAAGGACATTCATGATGAATGGATACAAATGGTCACATGTGTGTACTATAGACATTGAAGCTTGTGGAAAACTAGAAGGGGGGGGGGGGGGGTTGAATAGTTTTACGTCCGTTTTAAAATTTATAAAAACAAGTTTGTTTTAAAAACTTCGATTCTAGTTTATATGATCTCAATACTTGCACAATATGAACAATTATATAGTAACTAACTAACTAAGCTAATATAGTATAAGTAAATAAGTAAGTAATGAAAAGAGTTGGAAAGATCAAACCACAAAACAAGGATTTATAGTGGTTCGGCTACAAGGTCACCTTCCTTGTTCCAACTCCTCTCCCCGAGTCACCTACTCGAGAGTTTTCTTCACTATGTCAACAAACTCCCTTATGGCGGAGAAAACCTTACACACCAATATACATACCAAAACTTCGTCACACCTTGATCACAACTTCTTCGCACCAATCTACTTCACACCTATCTACTTCACACCAATCTTCTTCACAACTACACTACTTCACTACTAAGTAACTTCTTCACCCTACACAACTTCTATATCTTCTAAACTACTTATTACAAGCACACTCACAACTTTACAAATAATATACACAATATACACAACTACTCTTCAATACTTCTTGAACTTAGTTGTAGAAGGAGTATTCTTCTTTTGCACTTTGGATGAGGATGGATGAGAAGGGATTGAATCTCCTGAAACAAGGATTAGTAATCAAATGATCAAAGGATTTTGGAAGATGTTTAGAGAGTTTTAGATCTGAAATTTTCGTGCAAAAGGTGGGGAAAAATTCCAGATTTAAGGTGGTATTTATAGAAAAAAAATTCTGACAGATTCTGTCACAGGAGCCTGGCCGGTCCCCTTAATTTTAAGGGGACCGCCCCTTATAATTAAGGGGGGCGCCCAGCTGTAACGGCCAGAAAGTCTGTCTTTTAGTGGGGAAAGTTTATTTGGTGAAAAACTAACTGATTTTGGTTAAAAATTTGAATTCATATATTTAGTATGATTAAAACATTTTTCTTTATTACCAAAAGCGTTTTTCAAAAATATATAATATGTTTATATAATTAAATAAACTTTGTAATAATTAATTAAATACTCCTTTGATCATGAGAAGTATTAAGCACTTGTTTATTCATACCTTAGTGATTAAATTGGATAAATTGATATAAACTAGCTTAATATTTGTTTACGTAGTAATCTTACGTTTGATGATTTTATATTTTGTGATCGTCAAAACATAGAGATATCAAAAAATATAAATAACGTTTTTATGCATTATTTATGACAACAATCTCCCCCTTTTTGATGATTACAAAATCTAAACTCATTAAGCGAAAATTAGTATATATACAAGTATTATTGTGAGTTTATATCAATTCTCCCCCTTTTTGTTAGCATCAAAAAGGTTATCCCGATTTTAATGGAGCTCCCCCTTGATGTATACTCCCCCTCGTTTTGAGGTCATAAAAGAATCGAGAAATGGAATGCTTGCAAAAATATTTAGAACAAACAATATATATATGCATGCAACAATTATATATAAAGATAAGGCAAGCAATATAAGCATGGAAAAAAACACTTCATTAAATAGATAAAAAAAAACACAAGCATTATACATCCAAGATGCATGAACAATACAACAATACAACTAATACAACTATTAAACCAAAACTCTAATAGAAATGTTTTTTCTAGAGCTTGCCATCAAAATGGTTTAAAAAAAGTTATTCTCAACCATGAGTCATGCTTAATTTGGGAGGAGCAATGTTGTAGGTGGAGATGATGGAGTTGATGGAGGAGTGTTTGATGAAGGTGGAGGTGTGGTTGATGTTGGTGGTGGAGGAGTGGATGTTATTGGTTGAGGTTGAGGAAGCAAGTTTTCAATATATGAAAACATGTAACGGATTTCATCTCTTAATCCAAAGATGATGGTGCGGTTATGGATGCAACAAAGACAAGTATCACCATGAGCTTCAAGCAAGCTCCATGGGATGGGATTGTAGGTTGGTGGATTGAGTGGTGATGGTGAAAATTGTGCATCAAGAGGTGTGATGGGTGATAATGAAAGTGTTATGTCTAAGGTTGCATTTTCAAGAGGTGATGGTGGTGGAATTCGTGGTGGAGGTGATAGGTGAGTGTTAATGTAGTCATTGATGGATGATGATGATGGTATGGAAGAGGTGGAGGTTCCATGTGTTGATCGTGTTTTGGATGGTGCATTTGGAGCACTAGGAGATGAGCATTGAGGTGGTGGTGATGGAGTGGTATTGTCTTCATTTGTGAGATCAATAAAGAGTTGTTTTGGTGGAATGATAACAAGTTTTTGTTTCTTGGCATTGTTGGAGGTGGTGGTTTTTGGTGATGACATGATGAATTTATTGAGGTTGATGATGATAAGGAAGTGTGGATGAAGATGGAAAGTGTTATATAGCATGAAATCATGATTAGAAATGGTATTAATTTGAAATTGCATTGTTAGATTCCAAAATCAGTTTAGTTTTTAAGGGAAATGGTAGCTGGGACTAGCAAAAGAAGTTACAAGTTGCAAAAGAAAACAGTAAAAATGACTGTATGGGTGGCCGGTCCCCTTAAATGCAGGTCGGTCCCCTTAAATTTAAGGGGGCCACCCCTTATGAATTAAAGGTGCCGCCCATCTGACGACCCAGAAATCAAAATTTTTCTGGAAAAACGTTATATTCTGTTTTGTTTTTGCAGCAAGCTCTATTTGGACATTTCACATTTGTTTTGGTCTATTAGAAAGCATACATACATACATACATATATATATATATATATATATATATATATATATATATATATATATATATATATATATATATATATATATATATATATATATATATATATAATCCTACACAAATCATGCAAGCATAGATTAAAAGCAAGTATAAACATGCATACATGTAGAGCAAATAATAATAAGAAGTAAATGGCAATATAGTTCAAATATGTCTAGAAACATAGCAACAAACAGCACATAAGTAACATATTACAAATTGTTTAAGAGGAATAATAAATCCAACTTCATAGTCATCATCACTACTTTTTCTTTCCTAGCACCCCATCAACAGCAGTGGCAAATAACTATAAGTCCTCCTCATCGTTATCCTTTGGAAAAGAGAACGAAACAAGAATGCTAGGACGATTAGATTTAAACTTACGAGTTTTACGGGTTTGAGGAAGAACGAGAGGACGGAGAGTTGGATAGATAGATTGATAAATACTATCATCGAGATCGGGATAGTTTTCAATGACATTCTTGTGGAGACGAGTGAGAAACATACCATACGGAAGAATAGCTTTATGATTTGCTCTTGCACATTCAATACGTTTGATAAATAAGTAAGCCAAATTGTAAGGTTGCTCGGCAACAATACAATACAACATATGAGCGAGACAAGCCGGGAGATGGTCTGAGTGTCCTTCGGAACCAAACGCATTCTCACGAACTAGTTCTTCCCAATACTCCATGTCGGGCCTTAATTCTTTTAGAAGAATTAGATTTTTAGGATTTGAGACATGTTTGGATATGATGCTTTGGGTGGAAGTTTCACATTCCAACCTGAGCATTTGACGAATATCTTCGGGAGATGGAATTTCGGAGACATAAGGACCATGAGTAGGACGAGAACGTTGTAGAGCGCAAAGATCCCATTCATTTGTGAATACGGATTGACCGGAAAAAGGAATTTGAAGGATTTTACCAAATTGTGCAAGAGTGATAGTAATAAATTCATGTTGGATCATGAATGAAATGAAGATGGAACCAAAGTCGTCGGTTTGAACCGTGATTTGGCTATAGAAGTCAAGAATGAAGCGAGGAATGATGGGTTCATTAATTTGGAAGAGACATTCAAAATGGATATTTGTGAATGAACTTTCAATGAAATCGGATTAATAGTAAGCTTGATCTACGACTCGACCTTCATGAATGTTTCTATCTTCTATATGATGATAGATACGTGCAATGGAGGGAGAGGTAGTAGGAAGTTGAGAGACTTTGGGAATGTAGTTTTTGGTTAAGGAAATATCTTCGGTAATCACTTTGGGCATTTTCACCTAAACACAACAACAATACAAAAGGCCAAAATAAATATAAAGAAGATTAAAAGTGTATATATATTGTTAAGACTTATGTTGGAACGTAAAAATATTTCAACTCTAAGATGATAATCCTAAGAAGTAGTTTACCATGTTCTTTAATATTATTTTTAACTCGCTCTAGATATATTTTATGATGTTTAGTAAGTAGTTATGGACAAATCTAAACGTCCTTTTAAACATCTTAATATATCATGAAATTTACTAGATTTACATTAGGTTGTAAAACTAGCCATTTCTTACGAGTTTCTTATGCATGTGATTAGTTTTCGAAAAAGATGGTTTATATTTTGACTCAAAAATGTCATTTTTCGTACTAAACCAAACGCTTCCTTAACTAGACACTTACACTACAAGTATGTTAATATATATATGAATTATATATCTTGACAAGTCCGAATTACAAGTTTTAGGTTTATAATCTTAACAACGTTTTATAAAAATTATAACGACTTAATTTTGACATTATTTGGACATAATCCAAACATCCTCTTATCGTGTACAAAAATATTTTTACTTAGTCGAAAAATATAGTTTCATATTTTACAAGTTATAAAACTATAATGTGATTAGTTTTAACAAGTTTTTATAGCATTATCCAACAATGTGTTTACCAATATTTTTGAAAAGGAGTGTATGAAATTTTCCAAAAATTTTCGACAAGGGGGTTTATAATTATTAGTTTCTAGTGTTAATTAAGCATCATAATCCTAAGGGAAGTATTTAGTTATGGAAATTTTAGACCCAATTCGAAAGACATTGTGAATTTGAAAAAAATTATTAAAACATGCATAATCTTGAGTTTGACCAAATTAGATGGAATTAGATAAAATGTGTTATGAAAACTTACATTATGTATTGGTGATTGTGTTAGATGAATTTTCCCTTTGCGAATTGACCCGAATTATGTGATTTGGAAGTGGTTTTAGGTGGTTTAGGGTTTGGTTTTTCGTCACAGCAGTAGCAGAAGGAAGGGGTGTTGAAAAAGTGGAGTGCTTGGCAAAAGAAACAAAAGAAAAATCGTATTGGAACAATCAGATGGCCGGCCCCCTTAAACATTAAGGGGGCCGCCCTCCAAAAATTGATTTTTCGAGGTTTTGGTTTCTGGAAAGAACAAGAAAATATTTATATATATATTAGATTTATATTTAATCAAAAATACGTTGGAGAGTATTCGCACGAAAGGAATTACTTGACACTTTTACTTGACATTTCGTCAATTAAAATTTCTTGATCATTTCGGATGAACTTTATAAAGTTGTCTAGTGGACGAGAGAGTTGTGGAAGGCTTATAAGTGTGTGTGTGTATATATATATATATATATATATATATATATATATATATATATATATATATATATATATATATATATATAGTATGGGCTTATAAGACGAGAATATAGGAGGGAGACGTATGCAACGGAAGACGGGAGTTTGTTTCATCCATAGATTATTCGACTCATTTCTCTACATCAACATGAGTGTCGTTGAACATTGAAGTTCAAGAAGGCAAGTGGGGGGGGGGGGGAAGAAAAGGTTCGTAAACGAACAATTTCTAGTTCTAGAAAGTCAACAAATGAGTTTTCTAGGTTATAAGATCCTAAATATAACTAAGTGTATATATATATATATATATATATATATATATATATATATATATATATATATATATATATATATATATTATAGATAGATAAGTATATATATGTATAGATAAAAAATCTAGAGGAAACTATAAGCCAAACAAAATCACATAAGTACTAGAGACTAAACTAAGCATGCATTTCTTGACAAGGAAATAAAAGGAAATGTGTACCTTTCGTCTTCAATGCGTTTTTCTTCAAAGTCTTCGAGGAATAGTACGAACAAGAGGTGACAACTAAAATTTCAAGTTTGAATGGCAAATATTCTACGTTGGTCCCCATTGTCTCATTTGACCAAAGTTATTTGATCCGAACATGTTTAACATTTGGCTAGGATGCATGAAGGGTGGTAGTATTCCCCAAGGATTGTATCTTTGTTGATAATTCCACATTTGATTACTAGTGTTATTGTAGTTTTTCCTATTTTGGTTTCTTCTTGGTTGAGGTGTTTTAGATCTAGGATGAAAGTTATTTGGTTTTCTAGGTGGTGGAGTTTTAGATCTTGTCTTAGGTTTAGAGGATCCTACTTCGGTTTTTAAAGACGGTTTATAAAAATCTTTTACTTCATCATTGTTTGCAAGAGGTATTTTTCTATCATTAATAAGTATATACCTAGGATTAGATTTTAGAGGTTTTAGTTCATTAAGTTCACTTTCAAATTTGACATTTTTGATTTCGCTTGTTGAAGCTTCGGTTGAGTTAAATCTTAAACCGGTTTTATCTCCGGATACTCTTTGAATACTTATTAGTTTACCAAGTGATTGACTACTATTTTCAAATTTATCAAGTCTGCGAATTTCTTCCTTGAGTATTTTGTTTTCACCTTCAAGCTCTTGACATGATTTACATTCTTCAAAAATCTCCTTACCTTTTTCAAGTTGATGTATTTTAGTTTTTAGTTCTAGTACTTCATTTTACAATTGGTTGTTTATGTATTTTAGTGATTTGTTTTTAGCCATTACTTGTTGTCCTAGTTTGCATAATCTATTATATTCACTATCTAAATCTTTTAAATCTAATGGTAAATTTTCATCACTAAAGTATTCGGTTTCTGAACGTACCTCACTTGATGTCTTAGCCATGAGACACTTTTCTTCCATTGTCGTTTCTTTCTCATCTTCATCGCTATCACTCCAAGCTCCTCCAACAAATGCTCTTTGATTTTGATCTCTTGTCATCATTGGACATTTTCCAATGAGATGATTCGAATCACCACATTTGAAACACTTTCTCTCATTCTTGCTATACTTGTCATCTTTATTCTTTTGAGATGCTCTCCTTTCATCGTGTGGTTGTCTAACGAATCTTCCTCGCCTTTTGAAGAATTTCTTGAAATCTCTTACGGCCATGGCATATTCTTCGTCATCACTTTCGAAAGATGAGCTATCTTCGTTGTTGGATTCCTTTCTAGCTTTCAAGGCGATTGACTTGCTTTGCTCTCGTTTTCCTTTGACCATTTCGGAGTCCTTCTTTATAATTGCTTCGTAGACTTTCAAATTTCCAATTAATTCGTCAAGTTGCAATGTTGACAAATTCTTTGATTCTTCAATAGCCGTCACTTTAGCTCGCCATTTTGGGTGAAGAGCTCTAAGAAACTTCCTAACAAAATTCTTACTAGAAAAATTCTCATCAAGTGCTTTTAAACTTGTGATGATAGTGTTAAATCTAGCGAAAACATTATCAATTGATTCCTCTTCCGGAATCATGAATTGCTCATATTGTTGAACAAGTAGATCTATTTTATTATCTTTGACTTGATTATTACTTTGGTAAGTTATTAATAAAGAGTTCCAAATTTCTTTTGCGGTTTCACACATAAAGATCCTTTCGTACTCTTTACGTGGTAGCGCATTATAAATAACCATTTTTGCTTCATTATTTTTAGCAAGTTTTCTTTTTAAATCATCATTTTGTTTTTCAAAAGGTACGATTTCATCTTTCTTTGTTTCGGGGTTATTTTGAATAGGTAAAAAATCACCATTGGTAATAACATGCCAAAGATCTAGATCTTTTGATTTCACATAAGTTTCGAATCGATTTTTCCAATATAAAAATTCATCACTTTCAAATAGTGGTGGTCTTTGCATAGATTGCCCTTCTAAATATTTTTCAGATTCCATAGATCGTTACAAGTTTTAAAATACAATATACTTTAAAGATCTTGCAAGACGTGGCTCCCGAAACCAATTGTGGAAAACTAGAAGGGGGGGGGGGATTGAATAGTTTTACGTCCGTTTTAAAATTTATAAAAACAAGTTTGTTTTAAAAACTTCGATTCTAGTTTATATGATCTCAATACTTGCACAATATGAACAATTATATAGTAACTAACTAACTAAGCTAATATAGTATAAGTAAATAAGTAAGTAATGAAAAGAGTTGGAAAGATCAAACCACAACACAAGGATTTATAGTGGTTCGGCTACAAGGTCACCTTCCTTGTTCCTACTCCACTCCCCGAGTCACCTACTAGAGAGTTTTCTTCACTATGTCAACAAACTCCCTTATGGCGGAGAAAACCTTACACACCAATATACACACCACAACTTCGTCACACCTTGATCACAACTTCTACACAACTTCTTCACACCAATCTACTTCACCACTTACTACTTCACACCAATCTACTTCACACCAATCTTCTTCACAACTACACTACTTCACTACTAAGTAACTTCTTCTCCCTACACAACTTCTATATCTTCTAAACTACTTATTACAAGCACACTCACAACTTTACAAATAATATACACAATATACACAATATACACAACTACTCTTCAATACTTCTTGAACTTATTTGTAGAAGGAGTATTCTTCTTTTGCACTTTGGATGAGGATGGATGAGAAGGGATTGAATAACTTGAAATAAGGATTAGTAATCAAATGATCAAAGGATTTTGGAAGATGTTTAGAGAGTTTTAGATCTGAAATTTTCGTGCAAAAGGTGAGGAAAAATTCCAGATTTAAGGTGGTGTTTATAGGAGAAAATTTCTGACAGATTCTGACACAAGAGCCTGGCCGGTCCCCTTAATTCATGGCCGGTCCCCTTAATTTTAAGGGGACCGCCCCTTATAATTAAGGGGGCTGCCCAGCTGTAACGGCCAGAAAGTCTGTCTTTTAGTGGGGAAAGTTTATTTGGTGAAAAACTAACTGATTTTGGTTAAAAATTTGAATTCATATATTTAGTATGATTAAAACATTTTTCTTTATTACCAAAAGTGTTTTTCAAAAATATATAATATGTTTATATAATTAAATAAACTTTGTAATAATTAATTAAATACCCCTTTGATCATGAGAAGTATTAAGCACTTGTTTATTCATACCTTAGTGATTAAATTGGATAAATTGATATAAACTAGCTTAATATTTGTTTACATAGTAATCTTACGTTTGATGATTTTACATTTTGTGATCGTCAAAACATAGAGATATCGAAAAATATAAATAACGTTTTTTATGCATTATTTATGTCAACAAAGCTTCAAAGAGTCTACACAACAGTTTTAAGAAAGTCCTTGTATGGCAACCAAAGACACTGATATCTCCCACTGTTGGAGACATGTCTACTCACATGTGATGTATGATCATGTGGACTCCTGATTAATTCCTATCAGGACTCGTTCTTCACCTTTCTCTAACTGACTTATACCCAATATAGATACTGTTCATAGTTTGTGTATATATATATATATATATATATATATATATATATATATATATATATATATATATATATATATATATATATATATATATTGTCTGTTTTGCATTCATTCTCTCTTTATATGTTCTCTCTTTGTATTTATTTACTGTTCATAGTTTATGTGTGCTTGTTTTTCCTGTTATATGCTGCTTTAATTGGTCTGTTTTTTCTCTACTTTTTCTGGTCTCGTGGTATAATTTGTGCTTCCCGTAGACTATTTCATCATATGTGTCACATTCAAAACTCCAGGGACCATTTTTGAACACATGTACCTATGTCAACTAAGTAGTGTAGTAGTACAAGGGCCTGTTGTGTCACTTTTCCTATATGTTTTCCCACATATATAAAGCCTTTGTTTCTTGCGATTAGGCACAAAATCACTAAATATCATATCACCTATCCTCTCCACTTAAACGCAGCATTACATTGGTACATTTTTTGTTAATCCCATCGGTTAGTTTGATTTCTACACATGATCTTCTGTTTATCCTTGTGCCGCTTCTCACTTGTTTCGCCATTTTGATGACTTAGGTGGTGGTTTTTAATCGTTCGAAGTCCCACGTTTGTGATTATCGTTAATAGGTTAGATTGTTATTGTTCTTTTCTGCATTAGATTGCTCCATATTCCTGCTAAAACGTTGCATCGTGTTAGGTCACTGAGAATCTCTTGATTTGGTATAATTGCGAGTAGGGGAGTGGTTTATAGTGGATTGCGTTTAGATGTTGCGTTAAGCTCTAGGTCTTCACTATTGTTGTTGTTATTCCCTTAATAATCATTTGTTTGTTTAAATTAAGCCTGTGTTTGTGTGATATGAGTTTAGTTGGCTAGTTTGGTGTGATAATTCTTGGTTGCCCTTAGTGTTGTTTCTTAATTGTGGTTAGCACCTTTTCTTGACTGCGGTTCACTCTAACATTCATGACTGAGATTAGTGCGTGTTGCGGTTAACTGTGTTTGTGTTTAACTTGCTGTGTGATTACCCTTTCTTGCAATTAAGCTAGTTTGCGTGTAGCTAGATCTGTGTTTAACTTGTCTTGTGATTAACTAGCCTTGCGGTTAACTCGGCTTGCGGTTAACTCGCTTTGCGGATAACTCGTCTTGCGGTTAACTCGCCTTGCGGTTAACTCGCCTTACGGTTAATTCGCCCTGCGATTAACTCGCCCTGCGATTAACTCGCCTTGCGATTAACACTACTTGCGGCTAACTCGTTTTGCGGTTAAGTCGCCTTGTGGTTAACTCGTCTTGCGGCTTCTTCACTTTGAAGTTATCTTGCACTGAGGTTAAATAGTCCTGCGGTTAATTCACCCTGCTTTTACCTGTGATTAACTTGCTTTGAGGTTAATCTTACCTGCGAATGACGTGTATTGAGATTAACTTGCATTACGATTATGCCACTCTGTGATTACTCTGACTGTGGTTTATTCATCCTTGTGTATTGTGGTATTGCAATGTGTCTTACCGCTTACTACTTATTTTTTTGTAACTTGCGGTTAACTCTGTATGTCATATTGCTTGTGTTTGAGTGGATTTATGTCCAATTGTTGCAGCCATGCTTTTGTATAATCACTTGCTCATATGTCATGGTATACATTCGTGTTATTCTAAGTAGCTGTCTTATGCCATTGATCCTTTGTGATGAATGATATCCATCATTGACTTACCTGCTACTTGTGCTCATAAGTGCAAACTACGTTGGTACATCTATCACGGTTCACTCATGGATCTATTGATATCACCCTGTTATGTGATGTCATGGATTCACTTGTAACTAACTCATACTATCCCGTGTGTTTGCTTTCTGTGGTGATTTGTGTTAAATGCAGATAATATGGCAGAACCTAATATCGAAGGACCATTGGCTCCACCTGTTCGTTCTGACAATGATATCCTCCCGTTCAGTAAATGGGTAGCTATTGGGAAGAGTAACTGTTATGTAAAGACTGATAAACCTCAGAATCATCCCATATTCCTAATGGCCCTCGATTTGCTTAAGAACACCACATTCTTCAATGCCTTCACTACATCCTCTACAATCCCATCCATTTACATTCAACAGTTCTGGAATACTATCTGCCTTGACAGAGCGACCAACACATACAAGTGTCAACTGGATGAACACTGGGTGAACATCACGATGGAAACTCTTGGCAGTGCACTTCAGATACTACCAACTGGTGATAATGTGGAGTACACTCCCCCGCCTAATCCAGCTACCTTACTTAGCTTTGTCAATGAACTTGGGTATTCTACTCATGTTTCAACACTTTCCACTGTCATCACTCACGATTTCTATCAACCATGGAGAGCCATCGCAAGTCTCATTAACTTATGTCTGACAGGCAAAACATCTGGGTACGAAAGACTTAGAGCTCCATCTCTACAAATCCTCTGGGGTATTGTCAATGGGAAGGATATCAACTATGTTGAAAGGATCTGGGAGGAATTCAGTCAGTCCATCCACTCGTTCTTGGTTGATAAAGCAAATCTTAAAGCGAACAAAGATGGAAAGAAGAGATATGCCAAACATCTAATTCCAAGCATTCGATTCACAAAGTTGATCATAGTAAGTCTTCAACGATCTCTTAAGAAGACTCTCCTCTTCATCAACCCACAGATGAACACCCAGTAGGTTATCTCAAGTACGATGCTAAGAGTACGAGCGAGATAATCTTTGGTATGGATATTCCAACTGCTCTACTCACTCGTGATATTCTCACTGCACCTTATTATGGGGACTACATCAAACTTCTGAAGGAAAGTCCGGAAGCATCTGCAAATGAGCCATCCTTGTCCACCAATTCTAAAAGAACCTCATCTAAGAAACGCAAGGGTGTGACAACCTCCGCTGCTTCTTCTGAAGGTACTAAACGGGTGAAATGCACCATTGGGGGCAAAGGCCAAGCACCAAGAAAACTCCGCCAAGTGTTAATGATCCTGAAGATGCACCTAACACTACATAATTGCCTCTTTCAGAAGAAGAATTGGTTCAAATAGCAACTACAGAAAGTTTGAAGGATGAGTACATGCCACCGGTACCTCCAGTCAGTGGTGTCAGCATCAAAGAACCGGTCTCGGACAAAGGTTTACAACTCCAGCATGTAGAAGGAAAAGGCAAGGATGTTGCTAAGGAAGAACTGGCTGCACACACTTTATTGAAAATATCATCTCCTGCCTCCAAATCAACCAGCTCCAAGTATATCCTCAAAAGACGATCTCCGTCATCCTCATCGGCCAAAGTGTCCCCTAACAAAACATCATCACCTTATATAGGGCAACCTGCTAACTCAAGTGGGTCAGAAACTGATACCAGCTCAGCACTCAAAGGGACTCCAACTTAGCTACTCAAGACGTCACCAGTAACAAACCTGTGCAGGATAAAGCTTTTGGGTCTGAAACATCAATTGACCCACTCCATGACGAGTTTGTATCTACTGCTTATCCCGACTTACAAGGTAATCTCAAACTCAAGACCGATGATCCTAAGCTCGCAGTGGAATCTGACAGCTCTACTGGAACTCTGGCATCATTTAAGAACCTTGACACTTTTGGAGATCAATTCCTAGTTGATAAGCCTGATGATGCTGAAGGTGACAAGTCTGGTGATGAGCGAGAAGAAGTTGTTTCGATGGTTGATCTTCGGATACAACAAGACACTTCTACTATCCCTACTAGGTCTACACCAACTCCCACTGCCGCAACTGACACAGCTGCCACTCAAGAGAAATCCACTGATTCTGCTAAGATCACAACCCCTTCCACCACTGAGAATAGAGTAGATCATGGACTGGATGATTTAGCAAGTATTACTGCTGGCGTTGTTCAAGATAATCTCACCATTCATGAGACATTGGAAAAGCATGCTTCAGTGTTAAAAACAATTGTGAATCTCGACTTGCCTCAAACGATCAAGAATCATGGCAGCAGAATATACAAGTTAGAACATCTCGATCTCGAGCAACAAGTATCTCAGGCCATCAATGAACAAGTTACAGAAGCTGTCAGCATCGCTCTTGAAGCTCCCCTCAGGTCCAGATTCAAAGACTTACCCATCAATGACATGAAAGTAATTCTGCAGAATAGTATGTTCGAGAAAGGTCAACATAAAGGACATGAGGCACATATCAAATTGTATGAAGCATTAGATGCCTCTATAAGACAAGATGATGCTGAGGAACACGCCAGAGACATGGAAATAGAAAGAAAGATAAAAAAGAGGCGTCAAGGTCATCCCAGGACTCCTTCAGGATCACCTCCACAACCTCCACCGCCTCCTCCACCTGCTGGGGCATCTGGTCCATTAGACACTTCTTCTCTACCTGGTGGTTCTCAATCTCGTACTATGCCATCACAACCCACCTCATCATCATAGAAACAACAAACTGACAAATCTTCTAAGCCAGCACCATCCAAACAGGCCAAGCAGGTCAAGTATGCTGCATGGACCTCCATTGACGCTGGCACGACCTCTATTGCGTCTCCTGTCAATGATGATCATGACTTTAATGAAGAATCCTTCATTCCACAGCCTACTGATTCTTCTGATGATGATGAAGATGATGCTTCCATGACTCACATCCCACAAAGGCAGTGGTGGAAATCGTTCACCAGAAGTGACTCTACTGATCCACCACCTGTTCTCTTAACTAAAGAAGATAAAGAGTCATGGTGGAAACCTGATGATGAGCAATCGCACTCACCTGAGCCTAACTGGACTGTTCCCTCTTCTGATCAGCCAATTAATGACAACAACTGGGTCAATGCTATTACTACCAGCTTCGTTCCTTCGTTCCTTCGTCTGAAGACTCTCTACTATCACAAACAGATGATATGGGGACGTTTATCACATGGTTTTGTAAGAAGCGTGGACTATCCAGGCTTACTCAAAAGGACCTTGAAGGACCGGCTTTCAACATTGTCAAAGTCTTTCATCAGGATGTAAATCATCTACAATACCAAATGGAAGAGTGCTACAAGATGTTTAATGATATTGTGGATGAAGGAATCATGAAGTATAATTACAACAATCAACTTCCTCTGGGTGGCACTCCTGGACATGTTACAATCCAAGCAGAGTTCTTCTTCAATAAAGACCTTGAATATCTCAGGCTTGGCAGCAGACAATGCAAGTCGGCCTTGTCCATTACCAAAATGAAAGCTGCCCATTATTCAGATGTTGGGTTGGAACAGCTCATCCCTGATAGCATGTGGATTGATCAAGAATGTGATTACGACATTTCCACATCTCTGGGTATTTCTCACTGGTGGCTCAAGAAGCAGCGATTTTACATAGATCTATTTCAAGCTCAAAGTGACCGAAAGTCTGTTCGATCACCACTTCAGATCATCAGTGTGGTCAAGGTACAGATACACCCTATCCATGGATATGACTATCTCAAGAGCGTAACTCTCCGTCGAGCTGATTTCAAAGATTACACCATATCCAAAGGTGACTTCAAACATCTTCGCCCTAATGATTTTGAAGATCTGTATCTGCTCCACCTTCAAGGAAAGCTGCATCACCTGCCATCTCATGAGAAGAAGACTCTTGTGTTTGCCATACTTCATTGGGTCCGGGGTATCGTCATCAGGAAAAGGGTCGAAGACTTCCAAATTGGCATAGAAAGCTATCAATCTCAGCTCAATCTTACGCGACCTCTATGGGATGTTAATAGCATGGAACCGGTTGCTGATTTTACAGTCATGGAATCTCCACTGGCCGTGCTATTTCGTGATAGATACAACGTTCCTATGGTCTTGCGCTTCAATGAAATACACAAGTTCAGTGATGGTACATTACAAATGGTCGAAGAGGCTTTGGACTTCAGAGTGAAAGAATACCATGTGTATAACTATGGATCAAGAAGGTATACCAACCACTGGACAGATCACGACCTGACACTGAACAAGAAATTCCTGGTTGGTATTCGCAAAAGATTGAAGTTGAGAAGAATCTTCCGTAGTTTGGAGTGCTACGTGGGTGGCAGAGTTCGAGCTGGAGACTACCGCCTTCTACAACGCACTGAATGATGTTTTATGTGGTGGGGTTCTTTGTTATATGTGTATTTTGGGTGCTGTGATGTTCTGTAACTTGTACTATATGAATTTTCTGACCAACTTTTTTTTGTATCCTTCTAGTTCTTATAGTTCTCGTACATAACTTTAATCAACTAAAATTGTAAATAGATATATATAAAACCCATAAAAATCATAAAAATCCAAAAAATAATAAAAACTACAAAAATACTCATCTCGCGACATGTCTCTTGTGTAATCAATATTATGTACGTTTCTAGAAATGTCATTCAATAATGACACGGATTCTTACATATGCTTGAGCAATAGTTTTTCGGTTTCAGATAAAGTTTTTTTTTTCTAAAACATGTCGTATCTCAAATCATTCTTAAAATCATGGCTTGCAGTCATTTCAGGCTGCAACCGGACTTAAAAATTATGGCTTATAGTCATTTCAGGCTGTAACCCAGACTTCAAAATAATGGCTTGCTATTACTTCAGATAGCAACCCGGTTTTCAAAAATGAGGAAAGCACGTCGCCAAAATGACGGTTGTTCCTAGCAAAGGGTGCTGTTCATCCGAGCGTGAATTACTTTATATTCATGCACCCTCGATCTAATGTACGCTTCAGTGCATTATTTCTTGATAAAGAAGAGAAGTCTTCTTTTTATCGCCAAATACTTTTCCTTCTATGATTTTTCCGGAAAGTACTTGTGCAAAACTTGGTGGTACCATGAAATTTTGATTGAAAATCAAATTGAACTCAAAATTTTGATAAAATTTTTCACTCAATTAATGACATCATTTATTTAAGCTTTAACATCCGTCATTGATTGAGGGGGAAAGTGATTTCTCAAAATTTTGTGTATCGTCAAAACTCTCCACACCTTGTACAAAACCTTGCAATAAAACGATTTGTGATGGTTATGTGTCAGAATGAGAACATTTTTCAAAGAGTTTTCATTAAAAACTTCAAATCTTTTGTAAACTCATCAAATCTGACACATAACAACCTCCCTCACAGATTGAGGGGGAACAAGAAAAAGGTTCCTCTTTTTATTAGAAAATATTAAAACTAACCGCATTTCTCTCCTAAACGTTTTCTAACTTATTTAAATCAATTGGGATCCAAAATCTCAAAAGATTTGAAATTTTTGATCGGGGGAGAGAATGTGATTTAAATATAACATCTGATAATCAAAAGTGATCTTTTGGACTCAGTAAATAGGCTCCCACATATGTGCTAAACACTTTCGAATATCGATGCACATATTGAGGGGGAGCAAAAGCGTTTGTGGAAGTAATACCAAAGACCGACCATTTATCTTTATGCATGGAGTTATAAGGATGGTTAAGGTTAGGTATGAGTTCCCATGATCCACCAGAACTGGAAGGATCTTCCCAGGGACAATCCATAGATAGATTAGAAGTCCTTAGGGATGAATGAAAAAAGGAGTAAAGTGAGAAAGGGAAGAGTGCGGACTGAGATAGAGCTAGGACTGGAACAAACCCAACAAGGTTCTAGTGGTGAAGTCTCGGTAAGCACTGAAGGGGTTGAAGAATGAAAAAGAAATGAAATGAGAAAGGGTGAAAAGAAATAGCCCTCCATATATTCAACCTTAGGGCAGAAACCGGGTTCAATTCATAAGCTACTGGCGGTTACTAAGGTAACACCGGTATTGAAGACAAGACGTCATGGACCCAGTGACGCACTGCACTAAACTTCCCAACCACTCAAGTTCTCTTAAAAGAGCTTGTTTCATTCTCACGGGGAACCCTGTGAAATGTATCGACCGCTCATTGCGAGCTATGTTGATACCTAAAACAGGAGACGCCTCCCCAGTCTCCAGGACCGGATCAAAACGCACTATTGAGTCTAGAGCCATGAGATCATCCATAAATCTCGTTAGGACACACTTCCAAATATGCTTATTGTTTCACACAATGTGGAAAATAAGTTAAAATATTTAGAGTCCTATGTATTATCCTTGTGGTATTGCCAGAACATCCAAGTGATATGAAAATATTCACGATGAAGATGGAAATCCTTCTAGAGCGAACATCTTTCAAGCTCTTGGTAGGTGACATGAGAGATCCATCTTGGATCTATGATCAAGTGACAACTGGAAAGCAACAATGGTGCGATTAAAAATAGAATAAAACTTGTTCCAGGATATGGATTGACGGATACTTTTGCAAAAACCTTTCAATGTTCTCACCAACTAATTTTCGAGCACATTGATTGCGTAAAATCTTTCAAACAAAAGTATTTTTGATGGAAATGTGATTCAAAGTATAAAACTCTCGTCGTGTCTCAAAAATGTTTATCATATGACACGCGAGTGATTCCTATAAATCAATTTCTCATCAATCCGTGAATATCAATTCACCGATTCACTCTATCGTGCTGTCTGCTTTGAGACGTTCCGGTATGAGAACATGTTAAGTATGAAGATTCTGAAGTGTATTCTTTGGAAAATTCATTACTACAAGCTGGAAATTCCTGTTAAGGAGAGTCTTCTTTAAAAGAGACTCTACCTGATCACAGGTCGATTTTCACAAAACTGGAGGGTAGTCTGTCCTCGTAGAACGAATGACAAAGCCATATTCGTTCTCTATCTTTATTGCTAACAGTTTTATTTCAGGGACACATATAAAGATGGCGTTGATGGCTCCTTTTTCTAGCTGAATCGGGTCAATCCATACCTCATGCTCACACATCCTCCTCACTATCAATGAATATGAGAGACTTGCTACAACAAATGTTGAGAGACTACCAACAACGTTTCCGCAACTCTGATGAAAAAGTCTCCTGATCCACAACTCTGATGTAAAGTCTCCAGATCCAGAAGGGTGTAAGCATGATGGTTCTTAAGTCACTACATAACATGAAGGCGATACTATTGTGGATGAGCTTGGAGATTTACTGTGGCTGATGATCTCAAAGAAGCTCAAAGATCACACATCTCAAAGGAACATCAAATCACAAGTTCATTGCTTGAAGTACAAAGTGTGCAGAAAAGTGAGGAATCAGAACCTACGAGCTACAATGACTTATGAATGCTTAAAGATCAAAGAGCTTAATTTCTAAGGTGACCTCGCTTAGGGGGAGATTGTTAGGAATACAATTATTCCTATAGAAGGCTCGGTCACCTAATTAATGTAATAGCATTTAAGTTAGCTCGTAGTTAGTCAGTTTAATTATATATTAGTTTAGATTAAGTAACAGCGTGGAAGAAGGACGGGTCTTTACCCACTGTATACCTGATCCACAACCCGGGTGTGGGCGTTTTTATCTTTCTTTGTAGCTTAGTATAAATACCCTTCTCCACATGTGGAGAGGGTTGGACCTTCATTCATACTAATCTAATATTCTAAATTTTCTCTCAAGGTTCCACTCTTTCTTCTTTTCTCTTCTTCTCATTAATCCATACGTCTACACTTCCACAAGTTCTTCATGTTCGCAACTTATTTATTATCCTACAATATGAAAGCATACTTTGAAGACAAATGGAAAATAATTCAGAATGGTGCAGGGGTTAGTAATAGTAATCAAATGGATAAAATAACAGAGGATGTTGTAGATGATCCATTAGATATTACTTGCTTTTTGAAGGAGAATGAATTAAAGAGAAAGGGTAAGAATGTATTGGTGGAGGGAGGTACTGAAGGTTTATTCAATGTCTAATATGAATAGAGATTGTAATATAGGAGTCTGGAATGTTAGAGGTTTGTGTAAGAAAACAAGACAAAAAGAAGTTAAAAACCTCATTCAGAATGAAAAATTGAATGTATGTGCAGTTTTAGAAACGCATGTTAAAGGAAGTAAAGTGAGCAATGTATGTGATAGAATTTTTTGTAATTGGATATGGGCTACTAATGCAAGATGGTCTCCAAGTGGGTGCAGAATTATGGTAGGCTGGGATCAAGGTGTAATCAATGTGATGGTAATCAACAGTTCAAGTCAATCTATGATGTGCCTAATAACAGACATAAACAATAAGGTAAGATTTTATTGTGCATTTTTGTATGGGAAGAATGATGGTAAAGATAGGAGAGAACTTTGGAATGATCTTGGTACTTACTATAAGATGGTGAATGGAGATGCTTGGTGCTTCATGGGTGATTTTAATGTGATTTTGAAGAATGGTGAACATAGTGAGGGGATGTCTTTCTCTACATTGGATATGCAAGAATTACAAGAGTGTGTGGCAAATATTGAAATTGAAGATATTAATAAGGTGGGCTTTCACTTAACATGGACTAAAAGTTTATTAAACTCAAACACTGCTGTTCTCAAGAAGCTGGATAGAGTAATAGGGAATGGAGGGTTTATGAATAAGTATGTTGATGCTCAAGCCTGTTTCCTTCCTTATCTGATTTATGACCACAGCCCTGCTATTCTTGTTATCCCAAAGATGATAAAGAAAAAGGTCAGACCTTTTAGATTTTCAAATTATATTACTAACAAAAAAGAATTTCTCCCTATTGTTCAACATGAATGGTTCAAGATTTTTGAGGGTCATAAGATGTTTATACTAGTTAAGAAATTAAAAAGTCTCAAGATTCCTTTGAAGAAGTTAAGTTGGAAAGATGGCAATCTATTTGACAAAGTTGTTTTGTTAAAAAAGAAATTGGAAGATGATCAGGCAAAAGTAGATAAGGATGTTCATAATTCTGAGTTAAGAAATGAGGGTATAATGAAGCAGTGTTGGATGAATGCAAATTTTTGTATAAGTTAGCCAAAGTTGAATGGTTGAAAAAGGGTGATAAAAATTCAGCATACTTCCACCAAGCTATCAAAGGGAGAAAACATAGAAGTCATATTAATAGTGTTTATGATGAGCAGGGTGTAAGATATGAAGGTGAGGAGGTGCATATGCAGTTTGTTAATCACTTTCATAAGTTTTTGTGAGCTACTGGAGATACCCAAAACATCAGCAATACTAGTGAGCTTTTTGAAGTGCAAGTGACTAACTGTGAAGCTGAAGCCATGTGTGTTAATGTGACAAATGAAGAAATTAAAGCTGCTCTAAAAAGCATTGATGATAATAAAGCACCAGGACCTGATGGTTTCACAGCTAAGTTTTTTAAAGCTACATGGCATATTGTGGGTGATGATGTGTGCAGTGCAGTTAGGGAATTTTTTCAGACAGGGAAATTACTTAGTGAATTGAATGCAACCATGATTTCTTTAGTGCCAAAAACTAAGACACCAGCAAAGGTGTCTGATTATAGACCAATTGCATGCTGCAATGTGGTCTATAAAATCATTAGTAAGATCCTCAATAACAGATTAAAGAATGTGTTATGTAGAATCATTTCCAAAAACTAGAGTGCATTTGTTCCAGGGAGAAATATCACTGATAACATCTTACTCACTCAAGAATTGTTGAAAAGGTATGGGTGTAAGCAGGGCAAAGAAAGATGGGCATTTAAAATTGACATTAGTAAAGCATATGATACAATCAGTTGGTCTTTTCTAGAAGAAGTTTTCTATGGTTTTGGTTTTCCTAAAAAGTTCATTGATTGGGTTATGATTTGTGTCAAGACTACAGCCTTTTCAGTTTGTGTAAATGGTAAGAGTTTTGGATATTTCAGAAGTGGTAGAGGTTTGAGACAGGGAGACCCAATATCACCTTACTTGTTCACTATGGTCATGGAGGTTTTGACTATGATACTGAGGAGGAGAATTAGACATAATGAGCAGTTCAAATTTCATCATGGCTGTGTAGAGCTTCAAATTGCTAACCTATGTTTTGCTGATGATCTAATGATTTTATGCAATGGAGACACCGGTTCTGTTCAAGTTATTAAAGATGCATTGGATGAATTTAGTGGTGTATCTGGCTTATATCCTAATATGAGTAAATGTACCATGTTTTGCAGTAATATAAGTGAAGAAACCAAGAAAGCCATTTTGGAGATTGTCCCATTTTCTATAGGAAAGTTACCTGTAAGGTATCTTGGAGTTCCATTGGTGACAAGAAGATTGGGTATTAATGATTGTAAGTGTCTAGTTGAAAAGGTGAAAAGCAAAATCAGTGATTGGAAAAACAAGTTCTTGTCATATGCAGGGAGAATGCAACTGATAGTTTCAATTTTATCTGCTATGCATACTTACTGGGCCTCTGTTTTCTTTCTTCCAAAGGCAATCACCAAGGATATTGACTGCTTATTAAAAGATTTCTTATGGAGTCATAGGGAGAAAATTAAAGGTAAAGCTAAGATTACATGGAAGAATGTGTGTAAGCCTAAGAATTGTGGTGGTCTGGGATTCAAGCCTTTTGATCAGTGGAATAAGGTTCTTATGATGAAACATATTTGGAATATTGCAAGAAAAAAGGATACTTTATGGGTCAAATGGGTGAATATGTACAGAATCAAAGATAGAAGCTTATGGGAAATTTCAATTGATGAGAATGCAAGCTGGGGATGGAGGAAAATGATGGAGTTGAGAAATGAAGCTAGAAAACACATATGGCATTGTTTAGGAGATGGTCAGAATACTAATGTTTGGCATGACTTATGGTGCAAAGAGGGGCCACTAAGCAACTTTATAACAAGAAGACAAGTATACAGTGCTGGATTTTCAAATAATGCTAGTGTGGCAAGTGTAGTGGAAAATGGTAAACTTACTTTTCTTGATGAATGGTATGCTCAATATAATGAAATACTTCCAAACAGACAACTGGAACTAATAAATAGGAAATAGGACATGGTGAAATGGAGAAGTAACAAAGGTAATTTAGTGAAATTTAGTGTCAATAGAGCTTGGAAGGATCTGAGAAGCCAAGAGGAAAAAGTAACATGGGATAAAGTTGTTTGGTTTTCTAATTTCATCCCAAGACATGCATTTATAGTTTGGTTGATGATTCAAGAAAGATTGCCTACACAAGATAGGGTCATTAAGTGGCATCCTGGTAAAGGTATGAAATGTGCTTTATGTGGTGAGGTGAATGACAGTCATGACCATTTGTTCTTTAAATGCAACTATTATACAAAAGTATGGGATAAGGCTAAGATGATGAGCAGAATTGGGTGTTTGGAGAATAACTAGAAGATGATACCGGAGGAGTTAAATGTCTTACCTAACATAAAGAACATTTGGATTATAGTGAAGAAAATTGTGTATGCTGCTAGTGTCTATTTAATATGGCAAGAAAGGAATTTGAGACTATTTCAAAGTGTTAATAGAGAATGGGAGATGTTATGTGGAAAGTTATTGAGGACAGTGGCGCAGCTTCATAGGGGCGGGGGGGGGGGGGGGGGGGGGGCGACCCCCCGAAATTTTTTTTGCGATGTAGGGGTATATAGTTTTCATGTAGAAAAATTTCGGTATTTTCGGTTTCGCCCCCCCAATTTAATTCGGTTTCGACCCCCCATAGTGTTAGGAAAAAAAAATTTTAGATCCCGACCCCCCACTCGAAAAATCCAAGCTTCGCCACTGATTGAGGACAATGTTAAGCTTAAAATTTCTAGTATGAAGGTTATCAAGTCTACTGATGTGAAAGAGGTGTTGAATATATGGGGTATGATATTAAGTGAAGACTGAATCAGTGTTATAGAAGTGGAATGTCTAGTTATAAAAGTATCTGAAGCTACTTATGGGAGTGTTTGGATATAAGTTTTCCTACAACTGATGTCTTGTTGATTTTGTACAAGCAAAGTCATATAAGATATACTAATCGGAACCATAACAATAAGACTGTATCTTGTACCTCGGAGTTCGTTGGGTGTGACTGTACTCACTGATTCATCATTCTCCTATCCAGTTGGGCCTAGGGAGGCAACTGTGGTAGGCTTTGATGATAAGGTGAGAGGTCTAAATCCTTTGAATGTACCATAAAGTAGAGCAGTCTATTGTGAAGGGTATATGGTTTGGCAGGTCAATGTATGATGAGTGGAATAGCGAGGAGTGAAAGATGAACCTGCTTGGTCCACTCAATACATTGGCATAGGAGGACTGGTTGGTCATCATTGAGGGAGAGTGTTCTCAAACAGTTGAAGCCTTTCTATAGAGGGAAATGTAGGCTGTTTGGCAGAGCCCCCAATGGATGGGTAGGGTTCCTAGTGAAGCCACACATCTGCTATGTCTTAGCTATTGTGGGTGCTGGTTGAATGGCTTAGATGGGGAGATGATGTGGAAATGTAGCTAGATGGTAGGTGCTTTAATTGGTGAATGAATAATCATAGCTGGCATGGTTTATGTTAAAGTGCAGCTCAGATTAAGTGTGGAATGAAGATTCAGTTGTCTGATATATGAACTAGTATATCTGATATTGATTAGCTTCATTTGATATTCGATAGGCTAGTTGTATTGTATGTTAAAGTTGTATCTTACTCGATGAAGTCTGTTTCAGTCCAGTTTTTGGAAGATTTGTTTTTGTAATTTGTAATATATTGATATTAATCTAATGATTCATCATTTTGCACCAAAAAAAGTTATAAGACACTCTGCCTTATACTTAACTCCAATAAAATACAAATACAACGTAAAAGAAAAATGACGCATGACACTACGGCTAGTTTTGACACAAGACTTTATGACTTGAAGTTAAGTATGAGGCTCGTCTTATAGACCACCAACCAACCCATAAATCAGCGTGCCGAAGGCTCTAAACATGTTTACTCTCTTATTAGTGGTTTGTCAAACACATAGATATTGACAATGCATGTTTTCTTCAAAATAATACCCCACCTTACAGGCTTGCATTATATAAGTATTTATATTATATAAATATTTAAGTTTACAAAGTCAATATTGACTATCATGTTCAAATAAAAAAAATATAAAATCGGCTCTCTTAATTTCTCCTAGAAACAACCAAGCAAGAACCACATCCTATGTGTATAAATACACCTCAATGTTTACTTGATTCTTCATTCTTTCATAACATTGTTGAGCTCATTTTTCAACTTGAAATAGATTCATCTCATATTACTTTCAACCATACACTCTTTATAAATCTTTTGCATATTGCAACTATGGTAACTATGCCCAAACCTCCTATGGAGCAATTCTTTGCAAAACCTGTTAAACCAAACACAAACCCGTTAATCATACCCACCATTCCTCTCATAGACCTCTCAAAACCCGAATCCAAACACCTTCTTGTTAAAGCATGTCAAGATTTTGGATTCTTTAAAGTTGTTAATCATGGTGTTCCTACAAAGTATATTAATAAACTTGAAACAGAAGCTGTGAAGTTTTTTTCATCTCCTCTTTCGGTTAAGGAGAAATCCGGCCTAGCCGACCCGTTTGGCTATGGGAATAAAAGTATTGGTCGAAACGGGGATGTCGGCTGGGTCGAATATCTTCTTCTCAACCTTAAGCCCGAATCAAAGTACCCCGAAAATTTCGAGTAAGAACTCTCCATTAATTTGAAGTTTTACATGTTGTAAGATGGCTTGCATGATTATTTATAAAATGGTGACGTGGCTTAATTATAAAGATGTATAACAATGGATATTTTGGTTGGACAATTTTCATTTTGAAATTGATATGACATATAGGTTAAACAGTCTTAAAAACTGTTTTATGTTTGCTGCTTATTCAAGTCATTCTTGAATAATTATATTTGTTCACGTGTTGTATTAAAACATAACCCCATGTTTTTTGTATGTAGGGCTATTGTTAATGATTACGTGAGACCAGTGAAAACGATGGCATGTGAGATTCTAGAGTTATTGGCGGATGAAATGAACCTAGAACCAAGAAATGTGTTTAGTAAGCTATTAATGGATGAACAAAGCGACTCGGTTTTCCGGGTAAATCACTATCCTCCGTATCCGGAGTCTCAAGAAAATGAACGAAATGGTCGAAAATTGGTCGGGTTTGGAGAGCACACGGACCCACAAATCATATCGGTTTTGCGGTCTAACAACACTTCTGGGCTTGAAATATCGTTGCGAGATGGAAGTTGGATGTCTGTTCCTCCTGATTCGGATTCATTCTTCATCAATGTTGGCGACTCAATGCAGGTAATTTCATAAAATAATAACTTTCTGTATTTGCGGCATTGAGTATGTTTTCACACGTGTTATTGTTTGTGTCATCAAAATCAAGTTTGATGCTTCATTTGTTTTTTTCTTTTTGTTTGTATGAATTTTACAATGACTAGAGCCGAATATTTTATAACTTGTATGGCTCTAAAACAGCAAAAAATAAATAAAAATATTCCTATTATGTTTGATGACTCGACTGACATGATTTGTCTGAAATAAACACGTTGCTACATCGTTACACTGACCCTTGAAAAAGTTGCTAGAGTAAAAAACCATTCGAAATATACAAGTTTCCATGCATATAATATAATGCACGAGTTTGTAAAAAAGAACATTGGTCCTGTTTTTAAAAAAAAAGTAAATAAAGAGGTAAAATGAATCCGTGTAGATTCTCTATCAGCATTTATATGGTGCTTCCCTAGTCAAAATCACTCTTTCCACAGTCCTACTAGTCACTTTCTTCCTTTACTTCTCATTTCATCTCATCTTTGTTTAATAGAATTTAAAAAATCTGAACAAGTGCAGGTTGTCAAAAGATTTGAATTTTTGGAGAAGGTCAATTGTTAATAATATTATTATAATTAATATTATTTGTGTTTTGTGACTTTGACCGTTGAAAATGATTCTTTTGGACATGTAGGTGATGACTAATGGAAGATTCAAGAGTGTGAAGCATAGGGTGGTAGCCAATGGTACCAAGAGTAGGGTGTCAATGATATATTTTGGAGGACCACCATTGAGTGAGAAAATAGCACCATTGCCATCACTTATCCAAGGAGAGGAAGATAGCTTGTACAAAGAGTTTACTTGGTTTGAGTACAAGAAATCTGCCTTCAATTCAAGATTATCTGATAATAGGTTGGGCCTTTTTGAAAAAATCACTGCATCTTAGGATTTTAGTATTGTGTTCTTTGTTTCGGTTTGTGTGTTTATTTAGGCTTCTAGCAATGTGTTCTTTGTTTGATTTGTTTGTGAAACAAGGTATATGATCATACTAGTGTTGTAATGACTTAGATTTGTAGATTTTTGTCAAAAGGAAGTTTGGGTTCATTTACTTCTGTTGTAACTTTTGCTTTTTTTGATGTTTAAATTACTTTTGAGTAATGAATTTTCATTTGTCAATAGATCAACGATAGAACTCTTTCAAAAGGTTGAAAATTCGGCAACCACAACCGGCTCAAGTCATACCAATCACATCATGTGAAAAGTGAATTTGGCTTACCCAGCACGACTCGCTTAGATGGTCGCTCAACTAAATCATTTATCATCAACAAAAGCTTTTTCTTATAAACCAGAGTTCCTAAGCCTTACATGAGGATTCAGCATATACGTACTTCAAATCTTCGGAGGGAACTATACCACACTAAAGAGAAGATTATCATAATTGGAACTTTAGGTTCATATTACTTATATTGTAATTTTTAAAATTTTTTTTTTTATTATTTTTTTGTTAATGATTAAATTTTCTTTTTGCATTGAACTTCTACAATTTTTTTTTTTTTTTTTTTTTGAAAAAGGTCAACATATATTGACTTCTAACAACTTCCAACAATTAAACTAGTAGTAGTTGGACATGCCCAACTTCCTTTGATACAAATTGCATACAAACTTGAACAAAACCACAATTTAGAAGGTACAAAAACAACCTTCTGCAGTTGATACAGTTCACACGATAATACTGCTATCCCAAACATGCCAAGTTCACCTTTATTCACCAAAAACCATAACCTCATGACTACATTTCCATTACAGTGAACCCAGTTAGATCATAAACTACTACCATCATTACATGATCTACTGAATTCATTGTAAATCTGTAATGCATTATCATGTGGGTCATAGCTCTCCCATCACCAAAGAAGGACACTGCCATGTTAACTACATTTCTTCCTGCATGACATTATAAGAGAAGCACATAACAGTAGCTACATCCTCACTGAGATGGCCTAACTCATAGAAATCACCAGGCCTCATTAACACAGATAAATCAATTCAATGGAACCATCCTAACCTCCTTTGGCATTGCAAAGCTAGGACCAAGAAGCTTCATCTTGCACAGCTCTCTATTCCTAGCTGCTTGCAATGCCCATTAGTTCATTCTACCCTTCACACACATGGAACCTACATTTTGAACACCCATCCACCCAATCCAATCTCAAACTTTGGTTATTCACAATTACCTAACAAAGGTCTATTGAGAACTGTCACAACATTGAAAACTGGACAAAAGTATCCAGGTTTCAAAGTACTAGGCCATCTGCTGTGAATGAACTTAGAAACTCTTATCTTCGAAAACAAGAAAAATAGAGTAATAGGATAAACCTATATCATATATGATTGCAGAAATTTCTTGAACCTCATCTTCTGCATAGCAATGTACAAGAATTGCTCTTTACTTTGATCAGCGATTATACTTAGCCTCTATTTGAGTAGAAAACTACCTTATTGTTGGCTATCATCCAGTCAACTAAGGTCAGCCAATAACCTCATATGTTACTCCATCAATACACAGATAGGTATAAAACCACCTTAGATAACTAGATTTCACCACCAAGTTACTAGCCATCTGCTTACAACCACCTTATTCCAAACACTCCATTCTACATGTGTCATAGTCATACACATCAATCCACTCCAGACACTATTTCTACCGGCCACATTTTAGTTACCCTATCCACATTCTTTGATTTTTTAACTTTCAAACATAACAATTGCAGCTTGATATTCTCAATTATTAACTTTAAAACAAACTCATTAGTTAACATTTCTTCTATAAATAGTCTTTAATTCCTTTCCTTCCATATGTAGTAGAGTGTGGTTGCAAGCACAATCCTTTTTAGCACACTTCCAATGGAGTTGTTACAAGGGCTATTGACATAATACTCTATAACATCTTCCCATACATTTGGCATATTCCTCTCCTCCATTTTCCCCTTCATAATCTCCCATATTTTCTTTGAAAAATCACACTCAAAGAATAAGTGTTTGCGCGAGTCGTTTACTTTGTTGCACAATGAGCACTTCATATCCTTATTATTACTCCAAGTCATGATTTGATGCTGGATTTCAGACCGGGTTTTAATATTTATAATAACTCGTCTACCTATGGTCTACCTCTGCACTAATGGGCAGAGAACTCGGTCGTGTAGTGTAGTAATTGGTAAAGCCAAGGTCATCCCAAGAGCTATGAGTGCGGATTTATTCTAAGTCCAATTTGTCACTGATTATAAAAGGGGGGTTTTGATTTAATTAATATTATAATAATGAAATGAAATAAGTACGAGATTAATTAAATGAGAAAAAATCAATATGGAGAAATGTGCTAGCCTAGTTACTAATCTTACTACGCCATAATCCAGTTTTATTATTAACGGCTTCTAATGCTTCAAGTAGGGGTAAATGTCACTAGACAGCCTTAGGTCAATTCGTCTAGCCTATAAGTCTAGATTCGTATCCCACCGTAGTTACTCAATGGAAATCGCGAGAAACCTAACCTTAGTCATTATGTACCAGCTACCATCTAGACCTATTCTTAGTGCATGAAGCAGTAAACCCGGCATTTCCGCTCTGAGGTTCCCTAACTTCTTAAGTATCTCCACAAGGTAGGTGATCCTATGGTCAATTCGCACACAAGGAAATGGTAGTCCTATGGTCAATTCTTACCAATCATCGCAACCTACTCAGCTAGGGTCCTATAGTCAATTCAAGCTAGCCTTATAGATACTTGATGCCTGTTTCGTTGTAGGTATTTTTATATTCAAGTTTTAATATTTATATTTAGACGGACTTATACCTTAAAGATACACTTTCACGGGCAGTGTACCCGATCAGAATAGCCAGTAAGGTAAGTACGAGGTCGATCTCAGGAATAGTATGCTTAGATCCTATCTAGTGTATTTTACAAGTTAAAAAGGAGGTTTTGATTTATTTGATTAATTAACTGCTAAAAACATAAAATGTAAACTAAACTAAATTATACTAAAGTTGTGATAAATGATAGAAAGAAGTGCTAGCCATGTTAATCCTATTCCATTTTAGTCATCTGTTTATTAATGCAATGATCTAATTGTAAAGTACTAGTGACGTCAGGATATGTGGGGAGTATCTCCTTGGTCCAGATAATACCCCCACACTCCTATCTAACCTAGACTAGACCACTTGGTCCATGTATCTAGCTACTATACATGTAATCTTCTAAGCCATTTGGTCCATGTACCTATCAGACTACAAGCATGCATAAAGTTATGTTATGATTTATCAGTGGTATCCACTTGGTCAATGTAATACCGTACTCATTCTCCACTTAGTCCATGTAAGAAGAGCACGCGCCTACTTAAATGTTCTCATAATATACATCCAATAACCATTTGGTCCATGTGATACTAAACTTAAACTACTCAAACAAATAAATGATCATTGAAACGATAAACACATAAACTAAGGAATAAAAGACAATAGATCTAAACAAATGGAAATAACTATCATAGAATATTCATAAACATGGCTAACACCCACGGGTGTTAGCCCATAATGTATGTAAAAGCACAAATGGATAATTCAAACGATACACAATTCATAATGAAATCGATATGCAATCCGAATGATTAAGTCTAATGTGATGACACGGGACCTTCTCTCCTTGTTATCCAAGCTCTTGGGACTGATCTTAGGACATTGGAATGGTAAAATTCTTCTGTGGTTGAAAGTGGTGAGTAAAAGATATCAAAAAATCTCGTTTAGGGCTTGTATCTATAGTCTTCTTGATAAGGATTTATTTGTTATGCTTTTTGGGGGTCAATTAAGCATAAATTCGTAAATATATGATCAAATATTGCCTCAAATCGTATATTTTCTAATTTTAGGTACTTGGGACGTGATTTCTGGAATTTGATGCATTTTGGACGTTTTTAGGCTCAAAAGTGAAGAAAATAGCAAAGTCATGAAAAACCTGTCAGGAATTGCACCTGACGGCGTCACGCCTTAATAGGTGACGCCGTCACTTGAAGATAATGGAGCTTGGAAATATTACATGTGGAAAACTAGAAGGGGGGTTGAATAGTTTTACGTCCTTTTTAAATTTATTTCCAAAATAATTTTGTAGCTTATAAAAACTTTCGATTCGATCTCAAGTGAATTCAAGCAACAACCAATATAAGCAAGTCTAATCTAATAATGCAAGTATTGAAATAGAATGAAGAAAAGATAGAGTTAGAAAGATCAAACCACAACACGCGAATTTATAGTGGTTCGGCAACAAGGACACCTTCCTTGCCTTACTCCACTCCCCGAGTACCACACTCGAGAGTTTTCTTCACTATGTCAACAAACTCCTTATGGTGGAGAAACCTTACACACCTTGGCTTACACGAGTTAACGACACTAAGCTAAATATCGAGTTCTAATCGTAGCTAGAACTAATCTCACAACTTCTTCAATCACACCTTCTTCACACCTTCACAACTTCTTCAAAACTTCACACCTTCTTCATACCTTCTTCTATGCACAACTAAATCACAACTACTACACTACTTTACAACACACCTAGTTTCTACAATCTACAAGTACTCACAACACTTTACAAATATTTAGCACTACCACAATATGAAACTAGCTAATCACAACACTACTACAATTAAATGGATGTAGAGGAGTGTTCTTCTTCTTGCACTTGAGTGGATGAAGCTTTGGATCACTTGGAAACAAAGACTTATGAATTATATGATCAAATGATTTTTGATATAGAAATGGAGGTTGGATCAGAAAGTTTTTAGTGCAAAAAGGTGAGAAAAATATGTGGAATGATCCAGTATTTAAAGGGCCAGAAAATACTGTTCTGGAGCGTGCCGGTCCCCTTAATTAGTGGGCGGTCCCCTTAATGATTAAGGGGGCCGCCCTACTGAACGTTGGAAAAGTTTTTCTGGATAAAATTTGCCCTTTTTGGTTGGAAATTTGAAATCATATCTTTGTAGTTTAATATAACAATACCAAAAATGATTTACAAATATATATATAAAATGTTAATATCATTTTATAAAATGTTATGTCTTAAGACAAGGTTTCCTTTGATCATGTAATGCATAAGATGCTTAGTTTATGCATACCTTAAGTGATATTAGATGTAGAGGTAAATATTTGTTACTAAATACTTGTTTACGTCTTAATCTTGACTTAATATGATTTGAGTTTTGTGATTATCAAAACATAGGTTTATTGAGAAATATTAATAACGTTTTTAAACATTATTTATATCAACAATATCCCCCTTTTTGATGATTACAAAACTTAAACTCATTAACTCAATAATTAGTTTTTAAACAAGTATTTTAGTGAGTTTATATTTACTTCTCCCCCTTTTTGTAGAATCAAAAAGGTTATGCCGACAATTTTCAAACGTGAAAATTTGACGGGAAGACATCTCCCCCTTGATGTGTACTCCCCCTCGTTTGGGGGCACCAAGAGAACGAGCTATGGAATGCTTTGCAAAACAAAAATATTAGAAGCACAAGTATATACATGCAAACATATATAAGGTGATAAGAAAATAATTAAGCATGTTTGAAAAGAAGCATTCATATTAAAGCAATGGTTGTGTCAATACACAACAATACAAGTAGCAATAATAAAGATTACAAGTAGGATAGCTAGTACATAAACTAACAACTAGAAGAATACTTCATCATGCAAAGAGTACATGGACTTCATAGAGCTTGCAAGCAAAAGGGTGGTAAAGGCTTTATTTATTAAGCATATCATATGCTTAATTTGGAGAGCATGATGGTGATGGTGGAGGAATGGGTGAGAATTGTGGTGGAGGAATAATTGGAGAAGATCGTGGAGTTGGTGGTGGTGGTGGGTTAGTAAGCAAATGTTCAATATATGAAAACATATATTGGATTTCATCTCTAAGACCAAAGATTATGGTGCGGTTGTGGATGCAACAAAGACAAGTATCCCCATGGGATTCAAGTAACCTCCAAGGCACGGGATTGACAAAGAATGGTGGTGTAATTGGTGGAGATGAGAGATGAGCATCAAGTGGTGTTATTGGTGAAAGTGAGATGGTAAGATGGGTGGAGATAGGTTCTTGTGTAGGAAGTGGTGATGATACTTGTGGTGACAAGTGTGAATTAATGTAGTCATTGATTGATGAGGTTGAGGGTATGGAGGATGAGGAAGTTCCATGAGTGGAAGGTGTTTTGGATGGTGCATTAGGTGCACTTGGAGATGAGCATTTAGGTGGAGGTGATGGGGTTTTGTTGTCTTCATTTGTTATGTCAATGAAGAGTTGTTTTGGAGGGTTGATGACAATCTTTTGTTTCTTAGAGGCTTTGGAGTTTGAGGTGCTTGGTGGAGTCATAATGATTTAGATGATGAATGATGAGATGCAGAATAGTGATTATGGAGGGAATTTATAGTATGGAAATGGTTGATTTAGGTATGTATTTGAAATGGTTGAATGAGATTCTAAAATCAGTTGGGTTAAAATGGGAAATGGTAGCTGATACTAGAGAAAGGGTTCACAAGATGCAAAAGAAAACAGTGACCCCAGTTCCAGATGGCCGGTCCCCTTAATTGTAGGCCGGCCCCCTTAATGATTAAGGGGACCGCCTAGGAAATTAAGGGGGCCGCCCATCTGGTGTTTTCCCAGACGACTAGAAACCCAAAATTTGCAGAAATGGGTGATTTTTCAAGTGTGTATTTCCAGCAAGCTCTATTAGAAGTATATACTCTAGGAATGATGATATATAAATATAATATATATATATATATATATATATATATATATATATATATATATATATATATATATATATATATATATATAAACAAATTATGCATGCAAACAAACATATTATATTTCACTTTTAAAAGAAGCATAACATAGCATTAAAATATGATGAAGATAGTAGCATGATAAAAGTTAAAGTCTAAGTATCATCCAAGAAATAAACAAGAGATAACATAAGTATTTCCGAATAAATAGGACAAATAACAAACCATACAAATGTCTAATAGAAACTAATAATAATAAGTAGCAATACATCAACATCATCTACTTCTTCTTCTTCCTAATCATCTTCCTAAACATCTTTCCAACGGATTTGAATCCTCCTCGAATTTCTTCATGCATTTGTTGTTGTCGGTTGATAATGGATGTTTGACGAGTGAAGAGAAGTTCATCGGTACGTTCATGAGGAAGAGGAACTTGATACTCGGTTTGCACCGTCACTTGGCTATAGAAGTCGAGGATAAAACGAGGAATGATTGGTTCGTTGATTTGGTAAAGACATTCAAAACGAATATTGGAGAACATTCGTTCGGTTTGATCAGAGTCATAGAAAGATGGATCGACAATTCTTCCTTCGTGAATGTTTCTATTTTCAATGGGACGATAGAAACATGCAACTGAAGGAGACATGCCGGGAGTAGAGGAAACCTTTGGAATGTATTGTTTGGTTTTGGAGACATCACCAACCGTGGTCTTAGGCATTTTCACCTAAACAATATAACAACAAAAATAAAATTAAGATAAAAACAACTATCATGCATATGTTATATATATATATATATATATATATATATATATATATATATATATATGCAATATATGTGGAACGAAATTCTACTTCGACACAAAGAAAATATTCTATGAAGTAGTTTCACAATGTTCTTTGTATTTTGATTTTAAACTCGTTTAGAATATACGATGTCAAAGAGTATGATATCACAATTCATTTCGAAGTAAGGCTAGATATATGTTAGATTATATATCTTGCTTTTTCGTAAGAGTATGACACAGCATAAGCATGTTTAAAAGGTTAAAATGCGAATTTTCGTTTTCAAAATATCTTTTTCAAGATAAACCAAACGCTCCCTTAACTAGATAAAAATAACCTAAAACATCAATATATATATTGATTATATATCTTGATGACATCTATTGACTCTAATAGTTTTAACAAATTTTATGAGCTAATTTTAAGTTTCAAATAACTACATATAATTATAATTTGTTCATGAACCAAACGCCCATGTTGTCTTCATGAACCATTTTATAACGAATAGAGAAGTATGTTTTGATTGTTTACAACATTAAACTAAGATAATGTAGTAAGTTTTAACTAGTTTTTAAGAGTTATATCAACAATGTGCCTTTTGAAAAATGAAATTCAACAAGGGTTTATGGGCGATTAAAGATTTTGACAAAATGATGTGTTATACTAAGTTTGAGTTGCAATACATCATCCTAATCCTATGGGAAGCATTTGGTTGTTCAATTCCTAGCTTCTATTTCACTAAAATTCGGATTAAAATAAATTTTAATAAAATGCCTAATTATTGATTAGACACCAAATTGAATGAAATGTGATCAAATGTATGTTGGAAAACTTACAAAAGATGTTGTTATACGTTTGGTTAACGTTTGCCCCTTGCGAAACAACCCCGGATTCGTGATTTGGTGAAGGATTTTGGTGGTTTTGGTTGTTTTGGTTCGTTCACAGCAGTGGTGAGGGAGGAATATATGAACAAATGGAGTGTTTGGGAATGGATTTAAGGTGGAAAACGAATTTGGGAGTATCAGATGGCCGGTCCTCTTAAACATTAAGGGGACCGCCCTCGATAACAAGCCGGTCCCCTTAATCTTTAAGGGGGCCGCCCATTAAATTTTGAGTTTTCACAGTTCAATTTTCTGGAACAAACATATTAATACGTATATAATTAGATTTATAATATATCAAAAATACGTAAGCGTTAATTGGCACGATGATGAAATACTTAACAATTTTTAATTACCGTTTTGATAATTAAAGTGTACCTTTGACAATTTTGGATAAAATGATCAAAGTGTTAAGTTGATGAGGGGTTTGAGGTGTGTTCGGGAATATGTGAATATGTGTGTATATATATATATATATATATATATATATATATATATATATATATATATATATATATATATATATATATATATATAAGTATAAATGTGAGTGAATGATGGGTTGATAGGTGAGGTTTGAGAGATGATAGCGGAGATAGAATATAGTCGGCGAAAGGAGTTTGTTTCATCCATAGTGTTCACGTACGAAGGCGTTCTTACATGATAATATTCTACTTGACTCATATCCCTTCATCATCATGAGTCTTCTAAAAGTGGACATAATAGAATTTCATGTTGAACGTAAAAGATAAAAAGTAACACGAATGGGGAAGGAAAGGGTTCGATAACGAAGAATTTCCTGGAGTTCTAGAAAGTCAACTAATGATGTATCTAGGTTATGTGCATGCATATATATATATATATATATATATATATATATATATATATATATATATATATATATATATATATATATATATATATATATATATATATATGTATATATGTATCTAATATAATAAGTATGAGAATATATATATATATATATATATATATATATATATATATATATATATATATATATATATATATATATATATATATATATATATATATATATATATGATCAAACAAAGAGAGAAAGATAGTATGCTATATCTATACAAACAATGTAATCAACTAAAGCATATTTAACTAAGTATGGCAATGAGTTGTGAAAGAATGGCGTACCTGGCGGTGTTCAACAAGAATCTTCAAAATCTTCAAGATGACATATAGACTTTGAAAAAGTCTATGGTGAGAAAACTTCAAGATTGCCTCAAGGAATGTTCATCTAGCTATTCGGTCCCCATTGCCTCTTTGGTCCAAAGTTGTTTGGTCCAAACATGTTTAACATTTGACTAGGATGCATGAAAGGTGGTAGTATACCCCAAGGATTGTAGCTTTGTTGATAGTTCCACATTTGATTACTATTGTTATTGTAGTTTTGCCTATTTTGGTTTCTTCTTGGTTGAGGTGTTTTAGACATAGGATGAGGATTATTTGGTTTTCTAGGTGGTGGATTTTTAGATCTTGTCTTAGGTTTAGAAGATCCTACTTCGGTTTTTAAAGATGGTTTATAAAAAGCTTTAACTTCTTCATTGTTGGCAAGAGGTATTTTTCTATCATTGATAAGTATATACTTAGGATTAGATTTTAGAGGTTTTTGTTCATTAAGTTCCTTTTCGAATTTGACATTTTTAATCTCGCTTGTTGAAGCTTCATTTGAGTTAAATCCTAAACCGGTTTTATCTCCGGATACTCTTTGAATGCTTATTATTTTACTAAGTGAGTGACTACTATTTTCAAATTTATCAAGTTTGCAAATTTCTTCCTTGAGTATTTCGTTTTCCTCTTTAAGCTCTTGACATGATTTACATTCTTCAAAAATTTCTTTACCTTTTTCAAGTTGATGTATTTTAATTTTTAGTTCTAGTACTTCATTTTCCAATTGATTGTTTATGTATTTTAGTGATTTGTTTTTGGCCATTACTAGTTGTCCTAATTTGCATAGTCTAATATATTCGTTATCTAGGTCTTTTTCATCTAATGATTAATTTTCATCACTAAAATATTCAGTTTCGGAACGTACCTCATTTGATGTCTTCGCCATAAGACACTTCTCTTCCTTTGTCGTTTCTTTCTCATCTTCATCGCTATCACTCCAAGCTCCTCCAACAAATGCTCTTTGATTTTGATCTCTTGTCATCATTGGACATTTTCCAATAAGGTGTTTTGGATCACCACACTTGAAACATTTCCTTTCATTCTTGTTGTTCTTGTCATCCTTACTCTTTTGAAATGTTTTCTTTTCATCATGTGGTTGTCTTACGAATCTTCCTCGCCTTTTGAAGAATTTCTTGAAATCTCTTACGGCCATGACGTATTCTTCGTCATCACTTTCGGAAGATGAGCTATCTTCGATACTAGATTCCTTTCTAGCTTTCAAGGCGATTGACTTGCTTTGCTCTTGTTTTTCTTTGACCATTTCGGAATCCTTCTTTTTAATTACTTCGTAGACTTTTAAATTTCCAATTAATTCATCAAGTTGCAATGTTGACAAATTCTTTGATTCTTCAATAGCCGTCACTTTAGCTCGCCATTTTGGGTGAAGAGCCCTAAGAAACTTCCTAACAAAATTCTTACTAGAAAAATTCTCATCAAGTGCTTTTAAACTTGTGATGATAGTGTTAAATCTAGCAAAAGCATTATCAATTGATTCCTCTTCCGGAATCGTAAATTGCTCATATTGTTGAACAAGTAGATCTATCTTATTATCTTTGACTTGACTATTACCTTGGTGAGTTATTAGTAAAGAGTTCCAAATTTCTTTTGCGGTTTCACACATAAAGATCCTTTCGTACTCTTTACGTGGTAGCGCATTATAAATAACCATTTTTGCTTCATTATTTTTAGCAAGTTTTCTTTTTAAATCATCATTTTGTTTTTCAAAAGGTACGATTTCATCTTTCTTAGTTTCGGGGTTATTTTGAATAGGTAAAAAATCACCATTAGTAATAACATGCCAAAGATCTAGATCTTTTGACTTCACATAACTTTCGAATCGATTTTTCCAATATAAAAATCCATCACTTTCAAATAGTGGTGGTCTTTGCATAGATTGCCCTTCTAAATACTTTTCAGATTCCATAGATCGTTACAAGTTTTAAAATACAATATATTTTAAAGATCTTGCTAGACGTGGCTCTGATACCAATTGTGGAAAACTAGAAGGGGGTTGAATAGTTTTACGTCATTTTTAAATTTATTTCCAAAATAATTTTGTAGCTTATAAAAACTTTCGATTCGATCTCAAGTGAATTCAAGCAACAACCAATATAAGCAAGTCTAATCTAATAATGCAAGTATTGAAATAGAATGAAGAAAAGATAGAGTTAGAAAGATCAAACCACAACACGTGAATTTATAGTGGTTCGGCTACAAGGATACCTTCCTTGCCCTACTCCACTCCCCGAGTACCACACTCGAGAGTTTTCTTCACTATGTCAACAAAATCCTTATGGTGGAGAAACCTTACACACCTTGGCTTACACGAGTTAACGACACTAAGCTAAATGTCGAGTTCTAATCGTAGCTAGAACTAATCTCACAACTTCTTCAAGACTTCACACCTTCTTCAACTTCTTCAAGACTTCACACCTTCTTCACACCTTGTCAACTTCACACCTTCTTCTATGCACAACTAAATCACAACTACTACACTACTTTACAACACACCTAGTTTCTACAATCAACAAGTACTCACAACACTTTACAAATATCTAGCACTACCACAATATGAAACTAGCTAATCACAACACTACTACAATTAAATGGATGTAGATGAGTGTTCTTCTTCTTGGACTTGAGTGGATGAAGCTTTGGATCACTTGGAAACAAAGACTTATGAATTATATGATCAAAGGATTTTTGATATAGAAATGGAGGTTGGATCAGAAAGTTTTTAGTGCAAAAAGGTGAGAAAAATATGTGGAATGATCCAGTATTTAAAGGGCCAGAAAATACTGTTATGGAGCGTGCCGGTCCCTTTAATTAGTGGGCGGTCCCCTTAATGATTAAGGGGGCCGCCTAGTAAAATTAAGGGGGCCGCCCTACTGAACGTTGGAAAAGTTTTTCTTGATAAAATTTGCCCTTTTTGGTTGAAAATTTGAAATCATATTTTTGTAGTTTAATATAACAATACCAAAAATGATTTACAAATATATATAAAATGTTAATATCATTTTATAAAATGTTATGTCTTAAGACAAGGTTTCCTTTGATCATGTAATGCATAAGATGCTTAGTTTATGCATATCTTAAGTGATATTAGATGTAGAGGTAAATATTTGTTACTAAATACTTGTTTACGTCTTAATCTTGACTTAATTTGATTTTGAGTTTTGTGATTATCAAAACATAGGTTTATTGAGAAATATTAATAACATTTTTAAACATTATTTATATCAACATTACACATGATGCTCCAGTGAAATTTTGAAGGATTTACACCTGACGGCGTCAGGTGTATTTACAAGTAGGCCGTCTGGTGTTAGCTTAAAGAGAGACGGCCCAGAAGAGTTATAACGTGACGGTGTCAGAAGGTCAACTTGCACAAGACAAAACCCTAAAAACGGTGATCTAATGGCGTCAGGATTTAAAACCTGACGCTGTCAGCCTTGTAAAACTATATATACTTCTATTTTTCATTCATTAGTGTGAAACTTTGGAGACATAAACCCTAGTATGATTTTCAAAGATTTTTAGGGTTTTCATACCCTCTTTTCTTCCATATTCAATTTAAGTTAAGTTTTGTTTTAATCATTCAATATGTATATGTGTTGATTGATTACTTTTCTATCTTTTCTTCTTTTTAACATGATAGATTAAGCTTATTAGTGCTTGCTTAGATATAATGAAACCTAGTTATTGATTGTTGATAACTTGTTTATTGTTTAGTTGATTGCTTCGCGTTAGGTTAAGAAAACTAGCTGACCTCCATCATGTGACAAGCTTGAATGTCTTAAAAACGAAATTGTATGTGCTGATGCGTGGTTTTGCAACCTTGCAAAAGGTTTTACCTCTCAAGGGATCTTGAGAAGCTTGCAATCCCCACCAGGCAGTGTACCTGACCGATGTAGTATAGTGTAGTGGCAAGTACCGGGGGATTGATCGTTCAACTCAAAGAATTGTGTTCGCTAGGGTTAAAACTTAATTAAACTAGGTCTAGAGGTGAGGGATGATTCTTTTTGTATTTTTATATTTTATGGAAAGCAAGTAAAAATCTCGGGTTTTAGAAGAATGGGCGGAATTAGTTGATAGTCAACTAACCCAAATAACTACAAATGCAATAGAAATAAAATAAAATGACACAAAAGTAAATATGGAGAAAAACAATAATAAGAAAAACATGTTTACTTAGATTTCACTACTCCCTATCTATCTTTTACTAGTTGATTAGTTTGTTACAATTGTATGGATGACGGGTTATATTCCTTAATACCATTCGTAGGGCCGTGTACGATCTTCCCTAACTCTATAAGCTTCTACCTCTTCCTATGTCGAGCCGACTACTAGCTCCTAACATGGCCTCCTTAGTAGTTATTATGCATTAAATGCAACCAATTAATCGTAGTACACATCCGATTCATGTTTCTTAAGACGTTCAAGCATGTTACCAATTAGAAGTCTGCCAGTTTTCTTAAGCCTAACATCGATATCATTCATCCACAACAATTATAAACAAATAACCAACCAATAATCAATAACTAGGTTTTATTACATCTAAGCAAACACAAAGAAAACCTAGCCTAGCATGTTAAAGTAAAGACAAGCATAAGATAGAATCAAACAACACATAGACATATTGAATGATTATTGGAAAACTTATCTTCAATCAAACATGGAT
The DNA here is from genome assembly GCA_030686995.1 of Artemisia argyi. Taxonomy (NCBI): domain Eukaryota; kingdom Viridiplantae; phylum Streptophyta; class Magnoliopsida; order Asterales; family Asteraceae; genus Artemisia; species Artemisia argyi. Next base: position 34,698,225 of record CM060676.1, on the reverse strand, counting down.
GAAACAAGGGTTTGGAACCCTTAAAATTAAGGTAAAATTCGTGCTAGGGTTTCTCCAAAACTATCCCAAAGTTCTCTTCCCTAAAAAATGAAAAATAGAAAACTATTTATAGATTTTTGGGTCTGACGACGTCACGTTATAGGTCTGACGCCGTCAACTCGCTGCCATAAAAACTGACGCCATCGCTTTTTATCCTCCTCTTGGCCGTCTCTTGTAATTTGAACGTGACGGCCTTGGTGACGCCGTCACGTGTTAAATCTCCAAAACATTCTAGCGCGTCTCGTGTATTTAATTATCCACCTCTTTGACCATGAGTGACGGCGTCACATAAAATTCCTGACGCCGTCAGGTACCAATTTCAGCATGATTTGGAGACTTTGTCATTTTCTTCACTTTTTCGCTCCAAAAATGTCCAAAATGCTTCCTTTTTCAGATTTCTTCTCCAAAGTACCTAAAATGACAAAAGGAACGATTTAGGGTAACATTTGATCAAATAATCTCGAATTTGGGCTTAAATGACCCCCTAAAAGCGGTACACTTTTCATCTCATCAAATACCCTTATACTTGAGATTTGCTTGTCCTAAAGCAAATGCACTTTTATTCTAATCAAAATATAAGCTAGGGGTCATTTAACACTAATATAAAAGTAATTACAACAAATAATCATTCCACTTCAACCAAAACAAGCACGGAAATTATACACTAGCACCTCATAAATAGTGTTTAGATGCTCACATCTCTCGGGTGTAATAAAAGTATATATCACAATATGAAAATGGAAAATATCTCTCACTACCTGTCATAGCAAATAGATTACCATAGGCTTGGGAAAGGATCAAACCTCCACCACTTGACGTAAGCACCTAGGATAAACTATCAAAGAGGTCTTTTAAAAGGGTTATAACGTGAGGAGTAGGGCTATGATAAACACGGTTTTGTTGGATAAAGGCAATTTTTACTGGTGGCGAGTTAATCTTCTTGGTCAATTACATGTACAATGTGGCGTTGCTAAGCCAAGACTCGACTTGACTTAAACTAATCATAAACTAATCAAAAACATAAAATAAACATAAAAGGAAACGGGATGGTAGTCCGTATGTTTTTTCTCTTTTTTTTATTATTTTTTTTGTGCATACACTCTTGCCCTACCATCCAAAATAATACATTGTAGGGAATTTACATTCCCCTTACACTTGAACTTTTACATACTTTACAATCAACTATTCTAATGACTCGAATTAAGATAATCAAAACACTTGGAGTACTTTTTAAATATTAACGCACATATGGGGGTAATAAATGATGTTCTTCCCCAATACTCCATACCACTAGTACTTTACCCATGAGTCCCAATCGTCCCAAAAACAATATGTACAAGATATTACTCGACTTAGCAACCATGTAATCAATTAGACAATTAACAAAGGGTTTAAACATATAACAATAATGCACTAAAGATGAGTGCATACAAGAAAGGCTAAGGCGATTTGGTTGCACATTTGGGGTGGATTGTTAACAAATTCTTCCTTTAAGTAAGATGCTTAAAGTTAGAAACGAAAAAGATAGGCTCGGAGGGGTGTACTAGGGGTATCGTGTACTAAAAATGAGTACATCGCAAGGGTGTGGGAAAAATTAATTGACTTTATTAGTCAAGAAATTATGACTTCATTGGTCAAGTAATTATGATACGGGTTTAAACACAAGGGTTATCCTAATGCCTCTTATCATGAAGTAAATCCTACTACATGAATGTAGTCTCACTAGCGGTCTTAGGATGTATCATTAACACAAGTTCTAGAATCTAAGTACTACCGGTACACTCATAAGCATATTTTCCTAACAAATCTAGGGGCGAACCTCACATATTTGGGGTGCAAAATTTTGAGTGGTACGGTTTTTCGTGCTAGTCATACAACTCCTATCCATGAGACGCTCATTAAGGCTAAAGCTTCACTCCTAAATGTTGTAAAAAATTTTAAATTTGGCGCTAAAATTGCCCTAACAAGTATTTCTCTTAGTTTTATTAGACACCTACTATTGAACAAACAAATTCAAGTGCAATTGCATTTTCTAAGGTATCATCAATTACCCTCCCCTTACACTTAGGCTGAACATTGTCCCCAATGTTCAATAAAAATGATGTAAAAGTAATGAAGGTAAAAGAATGAGACAAATACTCCCCTGATTCGTTCGGTGTGGATAATGTGGTAACAAGGTTAGATCCTCCTCCAAGAAAATGAACGTTGAAAGCTTTCCTCCAGAAATATAAATCATCTTCTTATCCAATATAACCTGTTAAACCTGAGAAAACAATCATGGCAAACCTCGCATAAAATCGGCAGCAATATATATATATATATTAAAATCCTAGAAAGCAAATTACGATATAATGCTTATGAAATGAATGTTTGCAGATTTCCTGGAGTTTATAAAACTAAAGATTTAACAAAAACTTTAAGACTCCGGTAGAAAACAAAACTCGCAAAATTTTTCAGAATTTTACACCTGACGCCGTCAGGTTATAACCCTGACACCGTGAGAGTGTTCTGACAGAAATCTTATGTTAAGTTTCCAGAAAATTTCTGGAAAAACTCACGCCTTAATTCCTAGAATTCCTGCAAAACATCATTATAACTCGATACAAGCATTTGACTCACACAAATACTAATATGCATATTCATTTTATAGGACCTTAAATCTATCAACTTTAACACAAATATAAGCACAAGATGAAGTAAAGATGGTGACTTGATATGATATATGTGTGGCGTATAAGATGTAAAAGAGAGTAATAAGATGAAGAGAACTTTTTTTAAAAACACACACAATACACACACAAGCACACACCTCAAATGAGCCTTTGAGGTGTTTATATACAAGAGATGATGCCCTAAAGGCTTTCTATGGGCTTGGGCTTGGAGTTGGATTACATGAGACAATACAAGGCTTACTAACTTAACTCTTAACATATTAGCTTGCCAAGTCCAAAGCCCAATGACTAAACTATTACTTATCATAACCCACGACACAAAGTTCTTATAATGAGAATGACCATCACTTTTCTATTACATATTTTTAATGCTAACACATTTAATATTATTATGGAACATGTCCAATTCCGTTCTTAGAAACAAATTTAGATTTCCCTTACACTTATCTTTTGCGAAATACCTTTATATGAAGTTAAGACAAAGTTAAACAACAAGGTAAATCATTTTCACAATTTATTTTGAAACATGAGCCACAAAAAATAAAAATAAAGCATGCATACGGAAACAAATAAAATCAAATAAACAAACAATCAAACAAATAAAGCTTGGGTTGCCTCCCAAGAAGCGCTTTTCTTTATTTACGAGTCTTGTAGCTAGACTCAAGGTCACAGGCTATTACGCGACCTCGTCCCGCAATATGATATACCCCTTGTCAACAAAATCCTCGCTATTTGGGTGGTAATGTTTCAATCGTTCAACATTCACAGTCATTTCTCCACCCCTTTCGCTGTTCAAGAGTGCTACTCTATTGTGACCTAAGTTTTTGATTGGGAATGGTCCATACCACCACGAGTTTGATTTATCGGGAGGCTCTTTTATCCCTAAATGTCTTTGGAGTACTAAGTCTCCTTCCATAAATGGGGCATGATTCTCCATCGGCTGATTGCACTCGAATTCAACATGAATTTTATCACTACTTCTGCATCCCTCAAGCTTAGTTTCTTTGTAGCTTTTAATTCTTGTCTCCCATGCGAGGATTTTTTTCTTGAACATGATTATATGGTGTGCCGGCGTTGTTTTTGAGCCTCCTTTCCATCATGCTTTCTCTCACATATCATGGGGTCATAGCAAAGTGAATTTTCCTTCTTCTTGATTTAAGCTCAATTTCCCCTTTTTCATACTTAATGACAGCTCTTGCCGTGGTAAGGAATGGTGCTCCAAGGATTATTGGCATACACTCGTTTTCTTTATCATCAATGATCATGAAATCAACGAGATACATGAAGCCTGCTACATTGACTAGCACATCCTCTGCAATTCCTAAAGGGTACACGTAGGAGAGTGACTAGCAAAGGAAAGCCTAACACGGGTAGTGGCCGGTATCTCTTTAGTGAGCTGGGTATAAATGGGTAAGGGCATCAAGTTCACTTCCGATCCTTGGTCGACGAAAGCATCCAAATATTGCAATTTCCCAATGCTAGCTGGTATTTCAAAGTTCCCATAAGCCATCTGCTTCGTAGCCACTTTTTGCTTAAGTAGCTTCTCGTATACTGGCCCCTCCAGGTAACGTATCATACTCATCTTCTCCTTCTTCTTCTTCTTCAGAGACCATTTTGGACGATTGGTTACGTCTATCACCCCTTATCCAGTTGGTTATGGTTTTCTCATTTATATCATGTTTTAGATAGTACCCTAATGATTGAGATTTTGGTGGTTCCTCAATGGTTTGTGCAATAGGGGTTTCCTTCTCTTCATTGCCTTCGTGGACAATGGTATAAGATATACTTTAAGTCACAAACATGATTGTACAATATGGCGTGGATCGTTGGTTTAGAGAGAGAGAAAGAGAGAGATAGAGAGAGAGAGAAGAGAGTGGGAGCCTTTTTAGAGAGAAAAACACAAGATATTAGATTGATGAATAATGAAGGTCCAACCCTCTCCCTTGGTGGGAGAGGGGTATTTATAGTTACAAAGAAAACGCCCTCTCTTGGGCTGTGGATCTGGCGTATAGTGGGTAAAGACCCGTCCGTCCTCCACGATGTTACTTAACTAGTACTAACTACTAACTAATTCGATAAATACTACGATCTACATAATGCTAAACTATACTCGGGGTGACCGAGTCTTTCTTATGAATAACCATATTCCTAACAATCTCCCCCTAAGAGATGTCACCCAGAAAAATACATATTGAATCCTAGCATTCTAATCAGTGAAGATAACTTTGTGGCTCGTAGCCTTTTGATTCTTCTTTGTCATGACCTTTGTGCTTTCAGCAGCAGACTCTAGATGACTTGTTCAATGTGTTGGATGATCTTTGGCATTACTTCGAGTTCATCATCCAAATGAGTGTCTGCAAGTCATCTTTGAGTAGTAATGTCTCCATGTGATTTGAACATCTTTTTATTGGCATGCTCACACTTTTCAGGATCATGATCTTCTGCATCAGAGTTGTGGAAGCCATTCAGTGATCATGATCTCTTTAATAGTGATATCGAAGTGTGAGCATGGGGTGACGGATCAGCATCATTTCAGCAATCAGCAGCAATCATCAGAAATTCATGTAAGCAAACAATTAGCAATAAATCGACCGGTACTTACAGGTTTGGAATTAGAGATCATCAACAACATAGTGTGAAGACTTGTTCTAATCCTTACCAAGACCGTTCCCAATCAGAAACCCCCGAGAGGATTTACACGATCTACCTAAGTAAATCAGCGACTGGGTGAGTCATTGGAGTTCACTCCACGACTTTAGATCATTGGTAACCGCCGCGTCCACTAAGTGTAATCCACAAGGAATTACCGAAGTGACCTGCTTTTAGGGCTGTTTGATTTTGACCCTGACAGGAATTTCCATTCAATCATTGAAATTCACATTAGTAATTTCTCATGAATGTTCTGGTAGATTGCTAAGATCTACGTAGGACTCTCAAATGTGCAACTGGTGTCCTTGATAATGAACCACCAGTGCAAAAGTATCAAGTGTTCCTATTGAGATCTTTTGATGCATCTCGAGGCTCTAGATTCGATAAGTGCATAATTTGGTTTTCTTATGCGGAGACTAAGGAGAGGTCTCCTGCATCAATATCAACCATCTCTAAGAGATGAGTTGATAGATTACACTGGTTCCCCGTGAGAATGAAACAAGTCCTTTTAAGAGAACTTGATTGGCTAGAAGGTTTAGTGCAGTGCGTCACTGGGTCCATGACGTCTTGTATTCAATACCGGTGTTACCTTAGTAACCACCAGTAGCATATGAATTGAACCCGGTTTCTGCCCTAAGGTTGAATAATTGGAGGGCTATTTCTTTTCACCCTTTCTCATTTCATTTCTTTTTAATTCTTCAACCCCTTCTTAATCCATTCTCATATTACTCCTTTTTTTTTTTTTTTTTTTTTTTTTTTTTTCATAATCATACCTACGAACTTTCTAATACTATCTATCGGTGTTGTCCATGGGTAGATCCCTCCGGCTCTGGCGGATCATAGGACGGTTTTCCTAACCTTAGCCACCTTATAACTTCATGACTATCCTATGTTGCCATACACCAAATCATTGAAAATTCTCTCAAAGTGTTTATGATTAAGAAACACATTTTTGTTAACACGTTGAGAGTTTTATCATTTTCAAATGCTCCCCCTTAACATGTGCTCATAGGTTTTTGATAGAAATTTGCACATGTCGGGGTGAGTTGCACTTTTTGAAGTTATCCACCTTAAGTGAACATGACCGATTCGAGACACGCTTACATCACTAGATGACCTAGCTTGAAATTATTACCCGGCCCGATCAAATTCACAAAAGGTTTCTCGAAATGGTACACTCAACTCAGACAAGTCCTCTTCGAGACACGCTTACATCACTGGTTAGACCAGCTTGAAGTTATTACCCGTCAAGGACTAGTCTTTTCGATTGATGACAGTTTATGTTTCGTCAATTCATTGGTCAAGTCTGAGATTCGCTCATGTAAGATGCTACAATCCTTTTTCACAAACCATTTGCTCCCCCTCAATATGTGTATTGAGGTACCAAAGAGTTTAGCACATATGGGAGAGCATACAATTATGTCCAAAACATCACATTTTAATCAGATTTCATATTTAAATCACATTTTCTCCCCTGATCAAAAATTTCAAACCATTTGAGATTTGTGATCCCAAGTGATTTAAATAAGTTCAACGATTTTGGGAGAAAAATGTGGTCAGATTTAAGCATGACTGGTTTTGAGACGATGCATTTGCTCCTCCTCAATCCTTGAGGGAGCATGTTATGTGTCAGAAATGATGAGTTTATAAATGATTTAGATTTTAACGAGAAACTCATGAAACATTCCTATTCTCACACATAACAATTCCATTCACTGCTTTTAATGCACGAAGATCATGTTTTGATGATATATAATTTTTGAAATCATTCTCCCCCTCAATCGATGACCCATTTTCAAATTTATCACTTTACTTCAAAAGATTAAACATTTGGCATCGATTGAGAGGCAAGTTTTACACAAAAAGGCAAGTTTGATTGATTTTCAAAAATCATGGTACCACCAAGTATAGAACAAATACTTTCCCGAAGAATCAATGAAGGAAAAGTATTCGTGATGTAAAGAAGACTTCTCTTCTTATACAAGAAATGATGCACTGAAACGTACATCATTTCGAAGAAACATAGATATAAAGTAATCCATGCCTGGGTGAACATCACCCGGTAAAAGGAACTACCGTCTTTTTTGTCACAAATCACAATTTCAGGTCATTTTCCAAACCACGACAATTTACTATTCATAAGTTACTATTCATCATTTAACTATTTATCGTTTTCGGAGTTAGTTTGAGATTTTGAGAAGCGTTCAAAAATTTTACTATTCACATGACACTATTCATTCCCGGAAGGAAAACACTATTCATAATCATCATTCATCTTTTTGTAAACCTAGTTTACAGGTATTCAAATTCGCGTAACCAATGTGGTTTAGCTGCGAATTCATGCAACATCAGTAAGGACACATCATATAGACTAGAGTAGTCTACATATCATCAGTAACATCATCAGTATATTAGGTCATGCACGGGTTTGTGTGAATTTCATTAACGTAGGTTTAATTATCTAGTTAACGTTACCACTCAGTTTTTACTACTAACATATACCTGACACTCCCGACTATGATCCTAACATATTTTCATACTCATTATAATGATATAAAAATTATGTTATTAATTTACCCGGTGTTTTCAAATTAACTGCTACATTTTCCGTTAGGAGCTTATAACTCCACCAGCTTGTGATATTTCAACCCGATAATTATTCTAACACCCAATTCTTGCAAGGAATACAATTTTTCAACTTTTACAACTCCGTCATATTTTATTTCACCTCGTCACGATTTATTTCTAGTTAACTCGATACCCGGTAACATCTAATACACCTCAAAATCTTACTAAATCTTACAACCAATAGACAAGCTCATTAATGATCACACAAACTCCCTTCTACTCCCTTGTTTCACGCCTCATGTTCCCCCTAGTCACTTGATGACTTGGAAATTTGACCAAGTTATTACCATAATGCCGTAAGACTAGATATTTGTAATACTTGAAGTATTATCCTAAACTTTAAACATACATAATATCTTATACAAGAAAACTAACCAAGCAAAACCTCTCCATGGTCCTTGTGGTTCGGCCAACATAAGAAGAAGAAGAAGAAAACTTCATCAAAATTTCAAGACCAAGTATTTTACAAGATCTAGTAGTGTTATATTTTTTGTTTTGAAATAAAAACCAAGAAGTAATTAAGTACCTAGTTACCTTAAACCTCTTCATATCACTAGTAAGTGTTCTAAACATTTTCCCTAATTTTACATACTATTACTTGATCTATTTTTATGCTCTAGAAACAGAACATGCAAATATGCTTGAGTTGTCATACCACTTTTCAAGTATTTTTACTTATTATGAGTTTATAATTATTCTATGATCATTCTCTTAAATCCTACAAATTTTGGTGAAGACTAGGACCCCATGACACCCTAAGAAGGTGTATGGTAGGAATAGATTAGTTTTGTGGTGATTGAAAGTGGTTTGATTAAGTTTGGAACAAGTTTTGAACCTTAAAAATGAGTTTTAACTATATACAAAAACCTACTGTCCCTTTTTGTAAAACCTGGAAAGATCAGGGGTTCATGGGTAATTTTGGGCCAAAGATTCGGAAAATACTTTCAAAAACGAAACCGTGGCCGCTTGAACGGGTAAAAACGGACTTACGACGAGAAATTTATGAATTTTCTAAGTTTAACGACGAAAAACTATTTTCTGAAAATAATACGTGCTGTATGCCAAGATTCGACAGATAAAACGAGGCATTAGACGTGATCTAGAGGAGCCGACCTACTGAAAATATATTAGTACATGTTAATACGAAACCGTGGATATAAAGAACGTAGAAAACGAGCTTATAACGACCAAGATATACGCGTTTGAAACCCGACAAACTATATATATATTGACATCACTATATGAAATTATATTCTAAGTATTAAAAACTATATTTTCAAGTAACAACAATGAGGAGCCGTATTTCTTACCCATCGAGGTGCGTATGATCAAAAGTTAAATAGCACGACAATTGGATATTATTACATGGTTTTCAAAAATGCTGAGTTTAAACGATAACACTTAATGCACAATATTTCGCGACTAGTTTTACGAGGCTTTTTAGATCAATTTTTCCATGTTAAGAAAAATATTAAACTACGACGAAAACACTATATTTACCGATAAAAAGCCAAACGAGGATGGTGGAGTACCGTTTCAACATACTTACATAAAAAGTAGTTTATAACTTAACGAGACGTTGATGCGTAGGGATTGCACCAGGCTTTACCTCTCGCGGGATCTCGAGAAGCTTACAACCCCCACCAGGCAGTGTACCTGATCGATGTAGTATAGTATAATGACAAGTACCGGGGGATTGATCGTTCAGCTAGGAATAGTGTCGCTAGGATTAGAAAACCTAAAGACTAGGTCTAGAGATGAGGGATGATTCTTTTTGTATTTTTATATTTTTATGAAAGCAAGTAAAAATATCGGTTTTGAAGGAGTCGGGCAGAAATAGTTGCTAGTCAACTAACCCAATTACTAAGATGCAATCAAAATAAAATACTAAAAATAAAAATAAAACTAATTTAACTAAAGGTGTGAGCAATATATGGGAGAATTGTGTTTACTTAGAGTTCACTACTCGCTAGATATCTTTTACAGGTTAATTACTTGTTACAGTTGCGTGGATGACGGATTGTATTCCTTAATACCATTCATGGGGTGGCGTACTTACTTCCCCAATCCTATAAGCGCCTACTTCACTCCTATGTCGAGCCGGATAAGAAGCTCCTAACATGGGATCACTAGAATTTGCTCATGCATTAAATACAACCAATAAAACCTAGTACACATCGGTTCATGTTTCTTAAGATATTCAAGCATGTTACACAATGGAGATCTACCAGTTTTCTTAAGCCTAACATTGAAATCATTTATCCAATACAACTATAAACAAGCAATCAACCTATAATTAACATCTAGGTTTCATTACATCTAAGCAAACACAAGATAGAACTAGCCTAGCATGTTGAAATCAAGACAAGCATAAGATATATTCAAACAACACATAGACATATTGAATGAATTAAGAGAAGACTTATCTCAATTGAACATGAAAGGATTCAAGGGGTGAAAACCCTTGAAAATACTGTAAAATACGACCTAGGGTTTACAAAGTTCGGCCCTAGTATTCTCCACACAAGTTCCTCCTTTATGAATGAAAAATAGAAAACTATATATAGATTCTGATAGGTGATGGCTTCAAGAATAAATTTCTGACGCCGTCATCTCGCCGCCAAATAATATCTCGGACTGTCTAGATCTGGGTCTGACGCCGTCATGTGTATTCCAATTGCAGGCCGTCGCCATATTAACTCTTGACGCCCTTCTTGTGACGCCTTCAGGTTTTCACTGGGTCGTCACGGATTTTACTCTTGACGCCGTCACGTTTTTCTTCTTGACGCCGTCAGGTACTGTTCTCAGCATGGAAAATTAAGTCTTTGCCGTTTTCTTCACTTTTATGCTCCAAAAACGTCCAAAATGCTTCCTTTTCTAGAATTCACTCCCAAAGTACCTAAAATCACAAAAGGAACGATTTAGGGCAATATTTGATCAAATAAATTCAATTTCGGGCTTAAATGACCCCCTAAAAGTGATTCATTTTTCGTCTCATCATATACCCTTACACTTGAGATTTGCTTGTCCTCAAGCAAATGTACTTTTATTCTAGTCAAAATACAAGTTAGGGGTCATTAACACTAATATAAAAGTAATTACAACAAATAATCGTTCCACTAAAGACCAAAGACAAGCACGAAGGTCATACACTAGCACCTCACAAATAGTGTTTAGATACTCACATCTCTCGGGTGTAATAAAGTAATATCACAATATGGAAATGGAAAACATCTCTCACTACCTGTCATAGCAAAATAGATTACTATAGGCTTGGGAAAGGATCAAACCTCCACCACATGGCGTAAGCACCTAGGATAAACTATCAAATAGGTCTTTTAAAGGGTTGTAACGTTAGGTGTAGGGATATGGAATACACGGTTTTGTTGGATATAGGCAGTCTTTACTGGTGGCGAGCTAACAATCTTGGTTAATTACATGTACAATATGGCGTTGCTAAGCCAAGACTAGACTCGACTTAAGCTAATAAATGAAAAATAACAAAAACATAAAATGAACATAGAATGAAACGGGATGGTAGTCCGTATGTTTTTCTCTTTTCTTGATTTTTTCTTTTTTTTTTATATTTTTCTTGATTTTTTTTTTCTTTTTTTTTTTTTTTTTTTTTTTTTTTTTTTTTTGGCATACACTCTTACCCTACCATCCAAAATAATACATCATAGGGAATGGAAATTCCCCTTACACTTAAATCTTTACATACTTTACAATAAACTAATCTAATGACCCGAATTAAGATAATCAAAACACTTGTAGTACTTTTAAGATTAACGCACATACCGGGGTAATATATGATGTTCTTCCCCATTACTCCATAACATTAGTACTTTACCCATGAGTCCCAATCGTCCCAAAACAATATGTACAAGGATATGACTCGACTTAGCAACCATGTAATCAATAAGATAATTAACTTAGGGTTTAACACATAACAATAATGCACTAAAGATGAGTGCATACACGGAAGGCTAAGGCGATTTGGGTGTACATTTAAGTGGGGTGTAACAAATTCTTCCTTTAAGTAAGATGCTTAAAGTTAGAAACGAAAAGATAGGCTCAGAGGGTTGTACTAGGGGTTTCATGTACAAAAAATGAGTACAACGCTATGGGTGTGGGAAAAATTAATTGACTTAACTAGCCAAGTAATATGACTTAAATGGTCAAGTAATTATGATACGGGTTTAACACAAGGGTGATCCTAATGCCTCTTATCATGTAGTAAATCCTACTACACGAATGTAGTCTCACTAGCGGTCTCGGGATGCATCACTAACGCAAGTTCTAGAATCTAAATGCTACCGGTACACTCATAAGCACTAATAGTAAATGCTTTTCCTATCAAATCTAAAGGTGAACCTCACATATTTGGGTGGAAAATTTTTCTGAATAGTACGGTTTTGTGCTAGTCATACAATCTCCTATCCATGATACGCTTGCTATGGCTAAAGTTTCACTCCTAAATGTTGTAAAAAATTTTAAATTTGGCGCTAAAATTGCACTAACAAGTATTTCTCATAGTTTTATTACACATCTACCATCAAACAAACAAACTCAAGCGAAAGTGTATTTGTAAGGTATCATCATTTTACCCTCCCCTTACACTTAGGATGAACATTGACCCCAATGTTCAAGTAAAGAATGTAAAAGTGAAATAAGTAAAAAGAATGAAATCAAATACTCCCCTAATTCGCTCGGTATGGATAATAAGGTGGCCAGGTTAGATCTTCCTCCAAGAAAATGAACAATCAAAGCTTCCTTTCCAGAATATAAATCATCTTCTTGTCATACATAACCTGTAAAACCTGAGAAAACAGAAAGGTAACCTTGCATAAAATCGGCGACAATCTACATATGCTAATAGAACCTAGAAAACAAAATAAGATATAATGCTTGTGAAATGATGTTTGCAGATTTCCTGGAGATTATAAAACTAATAATTCAACAAAAACTTTAAGACTCCGTTAGAAAAACAAAACTGGTAAAATTTCCAGAATTTTCACGTGACGCCGTCAGGAATTAATTCCTGACGCCGTCAGAAGTGACCTGCAGAAATTCTTATGTTAAGTTTCCAGAAAATTTCTGGAAAAAGTTCGTCCTACTTCCTGGAAAATCCTGCAAAACATCATTATGACTCGATACAATCATTTGACTCTAACAAATACAAATATACATGTTCATTTAATATTGTTGTGGTTCATGCTCAATTTCGTTCTTATATACAAATTTGCATCTCCCTTACACTTATCTTTTGCAAAATACCTTTGGATGAAGTTAAGACTAGGCCAAACAACAAAATAAAGTATTTTTACTATTTAGTTTTGAAACATGATCTACCAACAATAAAAATAAAGCATGCATACGGAAGCAAATAACAAACAAACAAAAATAAAAATCACACAAAACATGGGTTGCCTCCCAAGAAGCGCTTTTCTTTATTTACGAGTCTTGTAGCTAGACTCAAGGTCATGGGTTACTACGTGATACGGGTGAGTTCCTCGTCGAGGACATCTTTGGGATCAAACTTAGGTTTTAACTTCCTATCGGTTTTCTTAGTACGGTCTGACCTTTCAAACTTCTCTCCATCCGGATCATACAAAATCATCTTCATATGCCATGATCCGTCACCTTCCTTAGGTGGCTTGTCCCACCTCCATTTACACTTATCTCCCTCTCTTTTCCACTTGTTCATCTCTATATTAATAGGCATTACGCTTAAGAACTCAATCATCTTTCTAAAGACTAAGGGGTCCTCAAAAGGATCTAGCTCTTCATCTCTAGCTATGAGTTGTTCCACCAAATGTGTCTTTTCGATGAAATCTTTTTCTTGATAGAATGGGCGTTGAGGTCCTATAGAGTTCCTTTCTATCCAAGGTCCATATCTAGATGGTCTCCTATTCATCTCTACCCAATGTGGTGTCGGTTCATCCTCACAATCGTAGCTATGTTTCTTAACATCGTATACCGACCAAGTGTCGCCCTCACCTACCGCTATCTTAGACTCCTTACAATCTATCATGGCGCTAGCGGTTGCTAAAAATCCTCTTCCTACCAACAATGGGCATGTAGTCTCACTAACCATGTCTAGGACGTGAAAGTCCGCTAAAATAGTTAACTTCCCTACGTGAACAACTACATCCTTAATCATTCCAACCGGGTGGGCAATACTCCCATCCGCTAGACCAATCAATACCTCCGTCTCCTCTAACTTTCCTAGCTTGAGAGTGGTGAAAAGGGATATGGGAATCAAGTTGAGGCTTGACCCTAAATCGGCTAGTGTGTCGAAAGCTTCGGATCTTCCTATCTTACAAGGCAAAACAAATATACCCGGATCATCAAGCTTTTCAGGCAACCTGTTTTGAACGAAGGCGGTCCCATTTTTACCTAGTTTAAATTTCTCATATTTTTCTAGGAGGGCACTATAGTAGGGAGCACGGGCTAAGACATCAATAACGGGGCGTTCAAGGTGAAGCTCCTTGAATTCATCGTCAAGGTCATGCGTAGGAGGTGTTTCAACTATGTTTTTGACCGGTTTTATATCGGGTGTTTTAGTTGATTGGTCCTTTTGAAGAATTTGGTTTTGCTTGAAACATGTGCTCGTTGATTTAACCGAGTAGTATTGCGGACAAGAAGTGGGTGACGAAACTGATGATATGGAATTAACGTTTAGTTTTGGGTTCTTGACCGTGTCGCTTGGGAGTGCTCCCATTTCTCGGTAATTGAGAACTTTCAACAATGTGTCAATTTTGGTAGTCATCTCGCTTTGCTTTTGTTTGAAATCGGCTTCAAACTTAGATATGCGAGCTTCTTGAGATGCCATAAACTTGGACATCAATCCTTCAAGATTGTTGGTACTACCATAGTTGTTAGAAGGATTGTTGTTGAAAGTACGGTTTAAGGGTGGACCGTTTGGTTGGTAACGATTAGGCGGATTGAAAGAATTGGTTTGATTTTGTTTCCACCTAAGGTTTGGGTGATTTTTCCAAGAGGGGTTGTAGGAATCACCATAAGGGTTTGGCTCGGGTTTGAAAGTGTACCACTTATCTCCCGCTTCATCGATACGCAAGGATGCGTAGTCCGCAAAAGCTGTTTCGGGGAGTTCCACACAATCACGAGTGTCATGGGGACTACTACATAATTCGCATGAAGAAGTGATTTTGTTCACTTGGCTTGAAGGCTTTGGAGCTTCGTAAGATTTCATGAGAAACTTGACTTGGTCCTCAAGTTCCATGATCCTACGGTCGGGAGTGCTAGAATTGTTCGAAGGCAAAGATATTGCCTTGACCGTTTTGTTCAAATCATGGGGATCATTCCAACTTTCGATGTCATAGAGAGCAAGATCTTCTATCAGTTCCTATGATTGTTCCGCACTTAGATCACGTAGCTTACCATCGGCCGATTGGTCAATGGCTCGCCTTGTGGAGAGATCGATATGGTCATAGAAGATTTGGACTTGGAGCCAAAGATCTATGCCATGATGAGGGACTTTTTGGAGTAAGTCCTTGAATCGAGTCCATGCTTCATATAGAGTTTCACCTTGACGTTGTTGGAACATCAAGATATCATTTCTAAGCTTGGTAGTTCTCCCCGGTGGGAAAAATTGAGCAAGGAAACGAGTGGTGAGATCATCCCATGAGGTGATGGATCCCACGGGTAAACGCTCAAGCCATTGGCTAACTTGATCACGTAGAGAGAATTGGAATAGGCGTAATCGGGTTGACTCTCTAGTTGTAACATCAAGGTCTATGGAATCTACGATTTTAAGGAAGTCCTTGAGATGTTGGTTTGGATCTTCGGAACGAAGTCCATGGAATGCACATCCGCTTTGCACCAACCGGATGGTGTCGGATCGTAAAGGGGTCACATTGGCTCCTTGGGTGAGCTCAATGGTGTTTCGATAGCCTTGGTGGCTAGGTCGGGAATACTCTCCTAGGGTTCGGGGCCTAAGAGGTTGGTTATCTAGTGGTGGGTTTTGTTGTGGTGGGATGACGGGTTCAAAGATGTTACCATCGTCCATGATATCGGATGGCGAAGAGTTACGAACAAAAACACGAAGAAATAAGATAGACTAAAGAGAACCTAAAAATAAAAATAAAATCTTACTAGAAAGGAATCTAGCAAGTAGACCTAATAAAAAGAGATTCTAACCTAGACAATAACTATTCCCCGGGCTGCGGCGCCAAAAACTTGATGCGTAGGGATTGCACCAGGCTTTACCTCTTGAGGGATCTCGAGAAGCTTACAACCCCCACCAGGCAGTGTACCTGATCGATGTAGTATAGTATAATGACAAGTACCGGGGGATTGATCGTTCAGCTAGGAATAGTGTCGCTAGGATTAGAAAACCTAAAGACTAGGTCTAGAGATGAGGGATGATTCTTTTTGTATTTTTATATTTTTATGAAAGCAAGTAAAAATATCGGTTTTGAAGGAGTTGGGCGGAATTAGTTGCTAGTCAACTAACCCAATTACTAAGATGCAATCAAAATAAAATACTAAAAATGAAAATAAAACTAATTTAACTAAAGGTGTGAGCAATATATGGGAGAATTGTGTTTACTTAGATTTCACTACTCCCTAGATATCTTTTACAGGTTAATTACTTGTTACAGTTGCGTGGATGACGGATTGTATTCCTTAATACCATTCATGGGGTGGCATACTTACTTCCCCAATCCTAAAAGCGCCTACTTCACTCCGATGTCGAGCCGGCTAAGAAGCTCCTAACATGGGATCACTAGAATTTGCTCATGCATTAAATACAACCAATAAAACCTAGTATACATCGGTTCATGTTTCTTAAGACGTTCAAGCATGTTACACAATGGAGATCTGCCAGTTTTCTTAAGCCTAACATTGAAATCATTCATCCAATACAACTATAAACAAGCAATCAACCTATAATTAACATCTAGGTTTCATTACATCTAAGCAAACACAAGATAGAACTAGCCAAGCATGTTGAAATCAAGACAAGCATAAGATATACAACACATAGACATATTGAATGAATTAAGAGAAGACTTATCTCAATTGAACATGAAAGGATTCAAGGGGTGAAAACCCTTGAAAATACTGTAAAATACGACATAGGGTTTACAAAGTTCGGCCCTAGTATTCTCCACACAAGTTCCTCCTTTATGAATGAAAAATAGAAAACTATATTTAGATTCTGATAGGCGACGGCGTCAAGAACAAATTTCTGACGCCGTCATCTCGCCGCCAAATAATATCTCGGACTGCCTAGATCTGGGTCTGACGCCGTCATGTGTATTCCAATTGCAGGCCGTCACCATATTAACTCTTGACGCCCTTCTTGTGACGCCTTCAGGTTTTCACTGGGTCGTCACGGATTTTATCCTTGACGCCGTCACGTTTTTCTTCTTGACGCCGTCAGGTACTGTTCACAGCATGGAAAATTAAGTCTTTGCCGTTTTCTTCACTTTTATGCTCCAAAAACGTCCAAAATGCTTCCATTTCCAGAATTCACTCCCAAAGTACCTAAAATCACAAAAGGAACGATTTAGGGCAATATTTGATCAAATAATTTCAATTCCGGGCTTAAATGACCCCCTAAAAGTGGTTAATTTTTCGCCTCATCAGACGCCAAAAATGTATTTTTTGACGATAAACGTTATTTTCAAAGTTAATGAGTGGTATCGATAATGTAAGTATTTGCATGTATAGCATTGTATCATTACTTATCATAGATCATATCATTCATAGTAGTCGCGGTTAGAGACCGAGCCTCATTTTATCATATTCACTATTATCATTGTTGCTATCATATCAGGTGAGCTTTCATAGCCCCGTTTTCAATTACTTATTTTATCTCAAAACTCTCGGGGGTGAATACATTGAACCATTTTTATTACATGCTAAAGTATCAAATTCCATACATTGCTTAAGTTACCTCATTACCATATCAAGTCCCCTTATTATCATGAACCGTTAATTATGCGTAAGCGAGTGTGAGTGGATAGATCTATTGGGGATGATTCCCCCGTCCGGGTTTGTATCACCAACTAGTCATACGGACGCATTTCATTTGAATCAGATTTGAGTGCCTGGTAAACACTCAGTTTGGGGCCATTTCATATCATGTCTAGCTTCGGGGTCATGAGCTTAAGAGCCAATGTAGCATTATTTTAACATTTTGTCACTTCACTTTATACTTGTGGCTATTGTACATTCAATTCATTTCATAAACCTATGATATCTCACTAACTTTTTGTTGACTGTTTTAGCAATGTATTTTCAGGTAACTAAGACATATCCTTCATGGCATGCATGGAGTCATTTCATTGAGAAGCGAAGTTGACGCGTCTCATCTTGGATTTTCATGCACTTATGTAATATCGTTTGATTGTACCAAGCTTATTTCCTTAAACTTAACAACCTTTTGGGACCTATGTTTTGTAATTCTGAATGTTTTAAATTAATCAAACGATGTATTTTCAAAACGACACTTTAGGTCGTTCAATATAACTATTGACGCCCTTCTTGTGACGCCTTCAGGTTTTCACTGGGTCGTCACGAATTTTATCCTTGACGCCGTCACGTTTTTATTCTTGACGCCGTCAGGTACTGTTCTCAGCATGGAAAATTAAGTCTTTGCCGTTTTCTTCACTTTTATGCTCCAAAAACGTCCAAAATGCTTCCTTTTCCAGAATTCACTCCCAAAGTACCTAAAATCACAAAAGGAACGATTTAGGGCAATATTTGATCAAATAATTTCAATTCTGGGCTTAAATGACCCCCTAAAAGTGGTTCATTTGTCGCCTCATCAGACGCCAAAAATGTATTTTTTGACGATAAACGTTATTTTCAAAGTTAATGAGTGGTATCGATAATGTAAGTATTTGCATGTATAGCATTGTATCATTACTTATCATAGATCATATCATTCATAATAGTCGCGGTTAGAGACCGAGCCTCATTTTATCATATTCACTATTATCATTGTTGCTATCATATCAGGTGAGCTTTCATAGCCCCGTTTTCAATTACTTATTTTATCTCAAAACTCTCGAGGGTGAATACATTGAACAATTTTTAGTACATGCTAAAGTATCAAATTCCATACATTGCTTAAGTTACCTCATTACAATATCAAGTCCCCTTATTATCATGAACCGTTAATTATGCGTAAGCGAGAGTGAGTGGATAGATCTATTGGGGGTGACTCCCCCGTCCGGGTTTGTATCACCAACTAGTCATACGGACGCATTTCATTTGAATCAGATTTGAGTGCCTGGTAAACACTCAGTTTGGGGCCATTTCATATCATGTCTAGCTTCGGGGTCATGAGCTTAAGAGCCAATGTAGCATTATTTTGACATTTTGTCACTTCACTTTATACTTGTGGCTATTGTACATTCAATTCATTTCATAAACCTATGATATCTCACTAACTTTTTGTTGACTGTTTTAGCAATGTATTTTCAGGTAACTAAGACATATCCTTCATGGCATGCATGGAGTCATTTCATTGAGTAGCGAAGTTGACGCGTCTCATCTTGGATTTTCATGCACTTATGTAATATCGTTTGATTGTACCAAGCTTATTTCCTTAAACTTAACAACCTTTTGGGACCTATGTTTTGTAATTCTGAATGTTTTAAATTAATCAAACGATGTATTTTCAAAACGACACTTTAGGTCGTTCAATATAACTATTGACGCCCTTCTTGTGACGCCTTCAGGTTTTCACTGGGTCGTCACGGATTTTAACCTTGACGCCGTAACGTTTTTATTCTTGACGCCGTCAGGTACTGTTCTCAGCATGGAAAATTAAGTCTTTGCCGTTTTCTTCACTTTTATGCTCCAAAAACGTCCAAAATGCTTCCATTTCCAGAATTCACTCCCAAAGTACCTAAAATCACAAAAGGAACGATTTAGGGCAATAGTTGATCAAATAATTTCAATTTCTGGCTTAAATGACCCCCTAAAAGTGGTTCATTTGTCGCCTCATCAGACGCCAAAAATGTATTTTTTGACGATAAACGTTATTTTCAAAGTTAATGAGTGGTATCGATAATGTAAGTATTTGCATGTATAGCATTGTATCATTACTTATCATAGATCATATCATTCATAATAGTCGCGGTTAGAGACCGAGCCTCATTTTATCATATTCACTATTATCATTGTTGCTATCATATCAGGTGAGGTTTCATAGCCCCGTTTTCAATTACTTATTTTATCTCAAAACTCTCGGGGGTGAATACATTGAACCATTTTTAGTACATGCTAAAGTATCAAATTCCATACATTGCTTAAGTTACCTCATTACCATATCAAGTCCCCTTATTATCATGAACCGTTAATTATGCGTAAGCGAGAGTGAGTGGATAGATCTATTGGGGGTGACTCCCCCGTCCGGGTTTGTATCACCAACTAGTCATACGGACGCATTTCATTTGAATCAGATTTGAGTGCTAGGTAAACACTCAGTTTGGGGCCATTTCATATCATGTCTAGCTTCGGGGTCATGAGCTTAAGAGCCAATGTAGCATTATTTTGACATTTTGTCACTTCACTTTATACTTGTGGCTAATGTACATTCAATTCATTTCATAAACCTATGATATCTCACTAACTTTTTGTTGACTATTTTAGCAATGTATTTTCAGATAACTAAGACATATCCTTCATGGCATGCATGGAGTCATTTCATTGAGTAGCGAAGTTGACGCGTCTCATCTTGGATTTTCATGCACTTATGTAATATCGTTTGATTGTACCAAGCTTATTTCCTTAAACTTAACAACCTTTTGGGACCTATGTTTTGTAATTCCGAATGTTTTAAATTAATCAAACGATGTATTTTCAAAACGACACTTTAGGTCGTTCAATATAACTATTGACGCCCTTCTTGTGACGCCTTCAGGTTTTCACTGGGTCGTCACGGATTTTATCCTTGACGCCGTAACGTTTTTATTCTTGACGCCGTCAGGTACTGTTCTCAGCATGGAAAATTAAGTCTTTGCCATTTTCTTTACTTTTATGCTCCAAAAAACGTCCAAAATGCTTCCTTTTCCAGAATTCACTCCCAAAGTACCTAAAATCACAAAAGGAACGATTTAGGGCAATATTTGATCAAATAATTTCAATTCCGGGCTTAAATGACCCCCTAAAAGTGGTTCATTTGTCGCCTCATCAGACGCCAAAAATGTATTTTTTGACGATAAACGTTATTTTCAAAGTTAATGAGTGGTATCGATAATGTAAGTATTTGCATGTATAGCATTGTATCATTACTTATCATAGATCATATCATTCATAATAGTCGCGGTTAGAGACCGAGCCTCATTTTATCATATTCACTATTATCATTGTTGCTATCATATCAGGTGAGCTTGCATAGCCCCGTTTTCAATTACCTATTTTATCTCAAAACTCTCGGGGGTGAATACATTGAACCATTTTTAGTACATGCTAAAGTATCAAATTCCATACATTGCTTAAGTTACCTCATTACCATATCAAGTCCCCTTATTATCATGACTCCCCCATCCAGGTTGGTAGCACCAACTAGTCATACGGACGCATTTCATTTGAATCATATTTGAGTGCCTGGTTAACACTCGGTTTGGGGCCATTTCATATCATGTCTAGCTTCGGGGTCATGAGCTTAAGAGCCAATGTAGCATTATTTTGACATTTTGTCATTTCATAAAACAATGATTTCTCACCAAATTTTTGTTGACCGTTTTAGCAATGTATTTTCAGGTAACTAAGACATATCCTTCATGGCATGCATGGAGTCATTTCATTGAGTAGCGAAGTTGACGCGTCTCATCTTGGATTTTCATGCACTTATGTAATATCATTTGATTGTACCAAGCTTATTTCTTTAAACTTAACAACCTTTTGGGACCTATGTTTTGTAATTCTGAATGTTTTAAATTAATCAAACGATGTATTTTCAAAATGACACTTTAGGTCGGTCAATATAACTATTGATGTAATGCTAGGTCGTTCAATATAACTATTGATGTATTTAGGGGTGTGACAGATTGGCATCAGAGCAATGGTTATAGAGAACTAGGTTGCATCATTGACCCTAGACTATAACTACACCTTCATAGACACCACATCATTGCATCATAAGTGCATATTCGTTATCCACGTTATTTCATATATATATATTATGCGAGATATTCACTTCATTTCTCATCAGTTGTCACAAAATCATGTCTTCGGATACCCATCCTATCATCCTTTCATCGGATTCCGACATTGAAGATGCCTTGTTATCTTCCACTACCATTGTACCACCGGTTGACTCTACAGCAGACTCACCACTCATAGCATCTGATGCTGAGACTGAACCGTTTTAGGAGGGTGAAGTTGTACCTACACCACCACTAGTTGCACTTACACCACCATTATCACTATCGATTTGTCATAGGAGCAGGGTTGTTCCTATCATTCAGACCATACATAGAGTACCATTTGGTAGGACATTCAGACTAAATCTTAGTGGACCTATTAGGATGCTTATTGCAAGGAAGATAGTATGTTTTGTTTCCCTCACTAGTAGGGCACTCACTACTCTACCACCACCATCAGCTACTTATAACACTATTGGTCGTCCCATAGTGCATACTTCAGTTTTACCGCTTAGATGTTGCGAGATAGCGCGAAAGAGGGTAGTATTTCATTCACTATTATCACCATCATGTCCTAACTCACCAATAGGATTTCATCATCATCAATTTCATTCTCATCATCTAGTGCACCACCAGCACCATCATATCTCAGAGACCCTACACCTATATATGACTTGCCGCTTAAGAAGCACTCACTATTTGACATACCATTACCATCTACCACACATTACACCACCTTATAGGTTTGAGGTTGGTGAGAGTTTGAGAGCCTCTACTACATGACAACCTACTACTCTTCATCGTCAGACAATGACCTCTAATTATTTGAGGTTACACACAAGTGTTTGGACGATACACTCTGAAGAATATCTCTACCATATTCTTAACCACTTCATAATCATATACCACTACCCTATTATGAACTAAGTTATTTACATTCTTTTGATAATGGATTAGTAGACTTTTACCACCCTATAACAAAATGTTCTTCCAAGTGTCATACAAGCTATTTCACAAATTCATTGCAAGTTATTTTGTTACCATCGTACATACTATTTCACAATTTCATACAAGCTATTTTAGTATCGCTTTACAAATTGTTCTACTATTACCCTACAAACTACTTTCGCTACCAATTCGTAAACTGTTTTACTATCATGCAAATTGTTTCGACTAGTATTTTACAAAGAGTGAGATTAACACTACTTAACTTTTGAGAAACATAATACTATTTTATCAAAACCAAGCATCAGATCGTTTGTCTTCAATTATACATAGCCTGATCACCTATGTATAATTCAGGAAGAATCATGTCATGATGGAAACAAACGTCCTTTCAAACTTCATAAAACAGTCTTCATTCAAAACATCATGAAGTGAAAGCTTTGTAAACTAAATAAACCATTCATAAACGTTTCTTTTATAAACATCCTATAGGCATTGACACCATTTATCCTTCGCGCAATCAATAAATTGAGTTCATTTATCAACAGCCCATCTAGGAAAGACTTTCCAAATCAATTACAAAGAGGATTCCTTGATACAAGAAAAACAATGAAAGGATTATAGAACCACTAACCTAGACTAGAAGTATATAGTAAGACAATTCATAACTCAACATAAATCTTAAGATACCACGAGACCATCCGAACCACCATCTCTGACCTAATTGTCCACTTCTATCATTCAAAAGTACTAGCTAGATCAAGTTTCAAGATCGGGTTCAATGCGAATGCACATTAAGCAACACTATAGAAATGAACCAAGCCTCCTAACCGATACTGTAGAACATTTCATTTAAACATGGTCTCATCCACACGAAAACTTCCCTGCAGTGAGTTTTCGCAAAGGATAATGGAGTTGAATTAAAGATATCGATATAGATTCCCCTAAGGCACTGTGTTCTCTAGAAATTCCAGATAACCTTACTTTCAAACCAAGAAATGGATCAGACCCAAACATATCTCCCCATCTACATGTGAAAACAGAACATACATTCATCGACATAGTATCAGTTGATATTCACATATTGGCCAGTAGGATAACAATCTAAGACATGATTCATTTCAGAAATACGTAAGTAAGATTTAATGCTTATGCTTGTAACATCAACCACGGTACTACTTCAATATTATATATTTAGGGTTTGTGATTTGACAACAAAGAACATTGGAAGATTTGATGAAGGAAATTAGGAGCGACATCATCAATCAATTACAAACTTCAGTAATGGAGACCAAGCACCATAGGAAAAGAAAGACACATGTCGTAGCATCCGTTAGAACAAAACACAAGGAATCAAAACTGTTACCCATATTCTATCTTCTTCAAATAACACCCTTTTCGAAAGGCATAACGTTGTGAAATTAGTCACAAGATTCATTGTACGTATTTCAATTATTCCTGATAAAGGTAATCGATTCAACTCAGACTTCTAGCAATCATTTTAAGATTTCCTTCGGAACCCAATAAGATATAAACACCGCCTATCATCCTCAGACCAATGGTCAGAGCGAAAGGACAATTCAAACATAGGAAAGATATGCTCAGAGCATGAGTGATTGACTCTAGAAATGGTTGGACTAACCATTTACTATAAATTAAATTCATATGCAACCATAGTTATCGCACGAGCGTAGAGACTACACCATTTGAGGCACTCTATGGTTGAAGTACCAATCATCTATTGGCTAACCGAAATCAGAAAAAGCCCAACTCACTAGTCCAGAACATATTCATGAAACAACCAAGAAAATTTTACAGATCAAGAATTAGTGACAAGTGATAAAAGATTTACAGAAAAGTCATGTCGGTATTTGACGCATATCATTTGAAATATGTTCCATAAGTTGTAAATCATTAGAATTTCAAGTTGGTGACAGGGTTATGTTGAAAGTTCCACCTAGGAAAGGCATAATACCATTCAGAAAAATGCGGGAAGTTAAACCTGATATACACTGGACCAATTAATATTTCAGACTGAATAGGCCTAGTGGCCGTCAAACTTGAGCCTTGTCAGAGAACAATAGGTTACACAAACATGTTTCACGTTTACAAATCTCAAGATATGTCTTCCAGATAAGTCACTCATGATTCCATTAAAAGGAATCCAACCCAATGAAAAACTTAAATCTTTTAGGAGAACCAATAGAAATCATGGACCGTGAGGTCAGACAATGAAACAGAGTCGAATTCCTATCGTGAAAGTTCGCTGGAATTCTCGAAGATTTCCCGAGTATACTTGGGTATGGGAAGACCAGATGCAACTCAAATATCCACATCTTTTCACTAATACTACTCCAGAGACCAACACCAGCTGAATTCAGGGACTGAATTCCTTTTTGGGTGGGCGACTGTCACAAATCACAATTTCAGGTCATTTTCCAAACCACGATAATTTACTATTCACAAGTTACTATTTATCATTTACTATTCATTGATTACAATTCATCATTTCACTATTCATTATTTTCGGAGTCAGTTAGAGATTTCGAGAAGCGTTCAAAAATTTTACTATTCACATGACACTATTCATTCCCGAAAGGAAAACACTATTCATAATCATCATTCATCTTTTCGTAAACCTAGTTTACGGGTATTCAAATTTGCGTAACCAGTGTGGTTTAGCTGCAAATTCATGCAACATCAGTAAGGACACATCATATAGACTAGATGATGAGGCGAAAAATGATCCATTTTTAGGGGGTCATTTAAGCCCGAATCCGACTTTATTTGATCAAATATTGCCCTAAATCGTTCCTTTTGTGATTTTAGGTGTTTGGAGAGTGAATTCTGGAAAAGAAGCCATTTTGGACGTTTTTGGAGCATAAAAGTGAAGAAAACGGCAAAGTACCAAATTTCCATGCTGAAGATACAAGGTGACGGCGTCAAGAGTAATATCTTGACGGCGTCAGACATGAAGATTAAAATACCGAAGGTGGTGACGGCGTCAAACGCCTTCATGACGGCGTCAAAGTGGCAAGAATAAAATACCGTGGTCGGTGACGGCGTCACATAGACCGTCATAAGTAGATCAAGGCCGTCCGAGGAAGTATATGGCGGCGAGGTGACGGCGTCACAAGTAACTCTTGACGCCGTCAGCCTACTTTTCCTATATATAGTTTTCTAGTTTTTTCATTAAAAAGGAGAGAAGTTTTGGTGAAACCTTAAAGACGAATTTGGTGCCTCTTTTACAGGTTTTTCAAGGGTTCCAAACCCTTGATACCTTGCATTGTAATTGAGATAAGTGTTCTTCTAATTCAATCAATATGTCTATGTGTTGGTTGTTTATATCTTGTTCTTGTCTCAATTCAATTATGCTAGGCTAGATCTCTCTTGTGTTTGCTTAGATCTAATGAAACCTAGATGTTGATTATGTGTTGATTACTTGTTTATTCTTGTTCTTGGATGAATGATTTATATGTTAGGCTTAAGAAAACTGGCAGATCTCCAAATGGTAACATGCTTGAACGTCTTAAGAAACATGAACCGAGGCGTACTAGGTCTTTATTGGTTGTATTTAATGCATGAGCCACTGTTTACAATCCCTATAGTTGTGCTGGGTCATGGTGTAGGAGGAGATAAGAGCTCATAGAGTTGGGGAGTTATGTATGCCACCCCACGAATGGTATTAAGGAATACAATCCGTCATCCATACAAGTATAACAAGTAATTAACATGTAAAAGATATCTAGGGAGTAGTGAAGTCTAAGTAAACACAATTTCTCCAATTACTGCTCACAACCTTAGTATAATTTAGTTTAATTTCATTTTCAGTATTTTATTTTGAATATATCTTAGCTTTGGGTTAGTTGACTAGCAACTAATTCCGCCCACTCCTTCAAAAACCGAGATTTTAATTGCTTTCATAAAAATATAAAAATACAAAAATAATCATCTCTCACCTCTAGAACTATTAATTAGGTTTTCTAATCCTAGCGACATTATTCCTAAGCTGAACGATCAATCCCCCGGTACTTGTCATTATACTTTACTACAACGATCAGGTACACTGCCTGGTGGGGGTTGTAAGCTTCTCGAGATCCCTCGAGAGGTAAAGCAAGGTGCGATTCCCACGCATCAAGTTTTTGGCGCCGCTGCCGGGGTATAGTTATTGTCTAGGTTAGGATTTCTTTTTATTAGGTCTACTTGCTAGATTCCTTTCTAGTAAGAATTTTATTTTTATTTTTAGGTCTTCTTTAGTCTATCTAATTTCTTTGTGCCTTTGTTAGTAAATTAACCTCATTGACTATTCCGTTGACCATTATGGAAAACGCGAATCCACCCCTTTCCCCTGAAGAAGTGGCTGTGTTACGTGAACAGATTGAGAGTGAGATTAGAGAGCTTAGAGAGCTTAATAGGTTGGTTAAGATTGAACTCGAACATACATTTAGTGACCTAGCAACCGCCTTGTATTCAAATAAGGACCTAGGGCCTAATGACTTTGTGAATATTGTTGAGAGACTAGAAGAGGAAGCAATGGATCCGAAGCTTAACGACTACTTTAATCTATACCCCACTAAGGAGGAGATTGCATATTATAATAATCTTATTGATAACCCGCGATCTCCCTTCACCATAATTGAACCTAAGATCAAGAGAGGCGATCCTAAGAATGCTAAGATACCATGTATGATTGGATATAGGCACATTAGCAATGCTTACATTGACTTTAAATCTCCAATCAACATTATGTCCTCAACGGTTTATAATGATATAGTGGAAACAAGACTTGAACCTAGAAGGGATCCCAAGTACCCCGGTGGAGTTTGTAACTTTTTCGGGAGAGTTAAAGGTTTACGTGTCTTTGTTGGCAATTTCTTTTGTCACCGATTTTATGATTGTGGAGGATCTTGCTAATGTTATTGATTGTCGATTATCCAATGTTGTGTTTGGCAAACCATTTGTTGAGGAGTCTAAGTTAGAATATGATGAGATAGAAGGTACAATCCGATTTGTAAGTAACACCGATAGTATCACGTATAGGATGCCCAATAAGATGAAAGAATTTCGCTTTATATCTCGTTTTGATACGGACAACGTTGGTGCTTTTGAGGATATTGATGAGAAGGATAAGAAAAAGGGCATGGACTATGTATGGGAAAAAAGGAGCCTTTACTACAAAGATTGCTTGGCCCTTGGACCAAGGTATAACGTCGATGAAGAATTTGCCCAAATGATTATGGGAGCGATTGAGAAAAAGGTGATTGGTTTCTACAAGGAATATCTACAATCGGAGAGTGGAACCAATGATGAGATCACGTAGTAACCCATGACTTTGAGTCTAGCTACAAGACTCGTAAATAAAGAAAAGCGCTTCTTGGGAGGCAACCCATGTTTTGTGTGATTTTATTTGTTTGATTGTTATTTGCTTCCGTATGCATGTTTTATTTTTATTGTTGGTTGATCATGTTTCTCAATTAAAATGTGGAAATACTTTATTATGTTGTTTGGCCTAATCTTAACTCCAACCTAAAGGTATTTTTGCAAAAGATAAGTGTAAGGGGAAACCCCAAATATGTTTTTAAGAAACAAACCGATCATGATTCTCCACAATATTTAATGAACATGTATATTCGTATTTGTTAAAGTCAAATGCTTGTATTGAGTCATAATGAAGTTTTGCAGGATTTTCCAGGAAGTAGGACAAAGTTTTTCCAGAAATTTTCCGGAAACTTAACATAAGAATTTCTGCAGGTCCATTATGACGGCGTCAGAGTACTACTCTTGACGGCGTCAGGAGTTAAAAATCTGGAAATTTTACCGGTTTTGTTTTTCTAACGGAGTCTTATGGTTTTTGTGAATTATTAAGTTTTATAATCTCCAGGAAATCTGCAAACTTCATTCCACAAGCATTATATCTTACTTTGTTTTCTAGGATTTAGTAACTTATATAGGATGCCGCCGATTTTACGCGAGGTTGCCTTGTCTATTGTTGTCAGGATTTACAGGTTATTTATGACAAGAAGATGATTTATACTCTGGAAGGGAAGCTTTGATTGTTCGTTTTCTTGGAGGAAGATTTAACCTGGTCAACCTAAAATCCATACCGAGCGAATCAGGGGAGTATTTGATTTCATTCTCTTTACTTCTTAACTTTTACATTCTTTACTTGAACATTGGGGACAATGATCATCTTAAGTGTAAGGGGAGAGTAAAAAGATGATACCTTACATATGCACTTTCGCTTGAGTTTGTTTTGTCTGATAGTAGATGTGTAATAAAACTACGAGAAATACTTGTTAGTGCAATTTTAGCGCCAAATTTAAATTTTTTTACAACATTTAGGAGTGAAACTTTAGCCATAGCAAGCGTCTCATGGATAGGAGATTGTATGACTAGCACATAATCGTATATTCAGAAAAATTTTCCACCCAAAAATGTGAGGTTCGCCTTTAGATTTGATAGGAAAAGCATTTACTATTAGTGCTTATGAGTGTACCGGTAGCATTTAGATTCTAGAACTTGCGTTAGTGATGCATCCCGAGACCGCTAGTGAGACTACATTCGTGTGGTAGGATTTACTACATGATAAGAGGCATTAGGATCACCCTTGTGTTAAACCAGTATTACAATTACTTGACCATTTAAGTCATATTACTTGGCTAGTTAAGTCAACTAATTTTTCCCACACCCTTAGCGTTGTACTCATTTTTAGTACACGATACCCCTAGTACACCCCTCCGAGCCTATCTTTTCGTTTCTAACTTTAAGCATCTTACTTAAAGGAAGAATTTGTTACACCCCACTTAAATGTACACCCAAATCGCCTTAGCCTTCCGTGTATGCACTCATTTTTAGTGCATTATTGTTATTTGTTAAACCCTAAGTTAACTTTCTAATTGATTACATGGTTGCTAAGTCGAGTCATATCATTGTACATATTGTTTTGGGACTATTGGGACTCATGTGTAAGTACTTATTTTATGGAGTAATGGGGAAGAACATAATATATTACCCCCATATGTACGTTAATCTTAAAAGTGCTCCAAGTGTTTTGATTTTCTTAATTCGAGTCATTAGATTAGTTAATTGTAAAATATGTAAAGATTCAAGTGTAAGGGGAACGTTTATACCCCTATGATGTATTATTTTGGATGGTAGGGTAAGAGTGTATGCAAAAAAAAAAAAAAAAAAAAAAAAAAAAAAAAAAATCGAAAAAAAAAATATAGAAAAAAACAAGAAAGAAAAAAAAAAAAAAAAAGAGAAAAAAAAAACATACGGACTACCATCCCGTTTTTATTCTATGTTCATTTTATGTTTTTGTTATTTTTCATTTATTAGCTTAAGTCGAGTCTAGTCTTGGCTTAGCAACGCCATATTGTACATGTAATTAACCAAGATTGTTAACTCGCCACCAGTAAAACTTCGTTTATCCAACAAAACCGTGTAATTCATATCCCTATACCTAACGTTACAACCCTTTTAAAAGACCTCTCTGATAGTTTATCCTAGGTGCTTACGCCATGTGGTGGAGGTTTGATCCTTTCTCAAGCCTATGGTAATCTATTTTGCTATGACAGGTAGTGAGAGATATCTTTCATTTCCATAATGTTATATTACTTTATTACACCCGAGAGATGTGAGTATCTAAACACTATTTGGGAGGTGCTTGTGTATGACCTCCGTGCTTGTCTATTGGTCTTTAGTGGAACGATTATTTGTTGTAATTACTTTTATATTAGTGTTAAATGACCCCTAACTTGTCTTTCGAGTAGAATAAAAGCGCATTTGCTTGAGGACAAGCAAATCTCAAGTGTAAGGGTATATGATGAGGCGAAAAATGATCCGTTTTTAGGGGGTCATTTAAGCCCGAATCCGACTTTATTTGATCAAATATTGCCCTAAATCGTTCCTTTTGTGATTTTAGGTGTTTGGAGAGTGAATTCTGGAAAAGAAGCCATTTTGGACGTTTTTGGAGCATAAAAGTGAAGAAAACGGCAAAGTACCAAATTTCCATGCTGAAGATACAAGGTGACGGCGTCAAGAGTAATATCTTGACGGCGTCAGACATGAAGATTAAAATACCGAAGGTGGTGACGGCGTCAAACGCCTTCATGACGGCGTCAAAGTGGCAAGAATAAAATACCGTGGTCGGTGACGGCGTCACATAGACCGTCATAAGTAGATCAAGGCCGTCCGAGGAAGTATATAGCGGCGAGGTGACGGCGTCACAAGTAACTCTTGACGCCGTCAGCCTACTTTTCCTATATATAGTTTTCTAGTTTTTTCATTAAAAAAGGAGAGAAGTTTTGGTGAAACCCTAAAGACGAATTTGGTGCCTCTTTTACAGGTTTTTCAAGGGTTCCAAACCCTTGATACCTTGCATTGTAATTGAGATAAGTGTTCTTCTAATTCAATCAATATGTCTATGTGTTGGTTGTTTATATCTTGTTCTTGTCTCAATTCAATTATGCTAGGCTAGATCTCTCTTGTGTTTGCTTAGATCTAATGAAACCTAGATGTTGATTATGTGTTGATTACTTGTTTATTCTTGTTCTTGGATGAATGATTTATATGTTAGGCTTAAGAAAACTGGCAGATCTCCAAATGGTAACATGCTTGAACGTCTTAAGAAACATGAACCGAGGCGTACTAGGTCTTTATTGGTTGTATTTAATGCATGAGCCACTGTTTACAATCCCTATAGTTGTGCTGGGTCATGGTGTAGGAGGAGATAAGAGCTCATAGAGTTGGGGAGTTATGTATGCCACCCCACGAATGGTATTAAGGAATACAATCCGTCATCCATACAAGTATAACAAGTAATTAACATGTAAAAGATATCTAGGGAGTAGTGAAGTCTAAGTAAACACAATTTCTCCAATTACTGCTCACAACCTTAGTATAATTTAGTTTAATTTCATTTTCAGTATTTTATTTTGAATATATCTTAGCTTTGGGTTAGTTGACTAGCAACTAATTCCGCCCACTCCTTCAAAAACCGAGATTTTAATTGCTTTCATAAAAATATAAAAATACAAAAATAATCATCTCTCACATCTAGAACTATTAATTAGGTTTTCTAATCCTAGCGACACTATTCCTAAGCTGAACGATCAATCCCCCGGTACTTGTCACTATACTATACTACAACGATCAGGTACACTGCCTGGTGGGGGTTGTAAGCTTCTCGAGATCCCTCGAGAGGTAAAGCAAGGTGCGATTCCCACGCATCACTAGAGTAGTCTACATATCATCAGTAACATCATCAGTATATTAGGTCATGCACGGGTTTGTGTGATTTTCATTAATGTACGTTTAATTATCTAGTTAATGTTACCACTCAGTTTTTACTACTAACATATGCCTGACACTCCCGACTATGATCCTAACATATTTTCATACTCAATATAATGATATAAAAATTATATTATTAATTTACTCGGTGTTTTCAAATTAACTGCTACATTTTCTGTTTGGAGCTTATAACTCCGCCAGTTTGCGATATTTCAACCCGATAATTATTCTAACACCCAATTCTTGCAAGGAATACAATTTTTCAACTTTTAGAACTCCGTCATATTTTATTTCACCTCGTCACGATTTATTTCTAGTTAACTCGATACCCGGTAACATCTAATACACCTCAAAATCTAACTAAATCTTACAACCAATAGACAAGCTCATTAATGATCACACAAACTCCCTTCTACTCCCTTGTTTCACGCCTCATGTTCCCCCTAGTCACTTGATGACTTGCAAATTTGACCAAGTTATTACCATAATGCCATAAGAATAGATATTTGTAATACTTGAAGTATTATCCTAAACTTTAAACATACATAATATCTTTTACAAGAAAACTAACCAAGCAAAACCTCTCCATGGTCCTTGTGGTTCGGCCAACATAAGAAGAAGAAGAAAACTTCATCAAAATTTCAAGACCAAGTATTTTACAAGATCTAGTAGTGTTATATTTTGGGTTTTGAAATAAAAACCAAGAAGTAATTAAGTACCTAGTTACCTTAAACCTCTTCATATCACTAGTAAGTATTCTAAACATTTTTTCTAATCTTACATACTGTTACTTGATCTATTTTTATGCTCTAGAAACAAAACATGCAAATATGCTTAAGTTGTCATACCACTTTTCAAGTATTTTTACTTATTATGAGTTTATAATTATTCTATGATCATTCTCTTAAATCCTACAAATTTTGGTGAAGACTAGGACCCCATGACACCCTAAGAAGGTGTATGGTAGGAATAGATTAGTTTTGTGGTGATTGAAAGTGGTTTGATAAAGTTTGGAACAAGTTTTGAACCTTAAAAATGAGTTTTAACTATATACAAAAACCTACTGTCCCTTTTTGTAAAACCTGGAAAGATCAGGGGTTCATGGGTAATTTTGGACCAAAGATTTAGAAAATACTTGCTGTATGCCGAGATTTGACGGACAAAACGAGGCATTAGACGTGATCTAGAGGAGCCGACCTACTAAAAATATATTAGTACATGTTAATACGAAACCGTGGATATAAAGAACGTAGAAAACGAGCTTATAACGACCAAGATATACGCGTTTGAAACCCGACAAACTATATATATTTTGACATCACTATATGAAATTATATTCTAAGTATTAAAAACTATATTTTCAAGTAACAACAATGAAGAGCCGTATTTCTTAACCATTAAGGCGCGTATGATCAAAAGTTAAATAATACGACAATTGGATATTATTACAAAAACACCGAGTTCAAACACTAACACTTAATGCACAATATTTCGAGGCTATTTAGATGCATTTTTCCAAGTTAAGAAAAAATATTAAGCTACGAAGAAAACACTATATTTACTGATAGAACACCAAACGAGGATCGTGGAGTACCGTTTCAACATAGTTACATGACAAGTAGTTTTTAACTTTACGAGACGTCAAAAATATATTTTTCGACGATAAACGTTATTTTCAAAGTTAATGAGTGGTATCGAAAATGTAAGTATTTGCATGTATAGCATTGTATCATTACTTATCATAGATCATATCGTTCATAATAGGTCGCGGTTAGAGACCGAGCCTCATTTTATCGTATTCACTATTATCATTGTTACTATCATATCAGGTGAGTTTTCATAGCCTCTTTTTCAATTACTTATTTTATCTCAAAACTCTCGGGGGAGAATACATTGCACCATTTTTAGTACATTCCAAAGTATCAAATTCCATACATTGCTTAAGTTACCTCATTACCATATCAAGTCCCGTTATTATCATGAACCATTAATTTTGCGTAAGCGAGAGTGAGTGGATAGATCTATTGGGGGTGACTCCCCCATCCAGGTTGGTAGCACCAACTAGTCATACGGACGCATTTCATTTGAATCATATTTGAGTGCCTGGTAAACACTCGGTTTGGGGCCATTTCATATCATGTCTAGCTTCGGGGTCATGAGCTTAAGAGCCAATGTAGCATTATTTTGACATTTTGTCACTTTACTTTATACTTGTGGCTATTGTACATTCAATTCATTTCATAAAACAATGATTTCTCACCAAATTTTTGTTGACCGTTTTAGCAATGTATTTTCAGGTAACTAAGACATATACTTCATGGCATGCATGGAGTCATTTCATTGAGTAGTGAAGTTGACGCGTCTCATTTTAGATTTTCATGCACTTATGTAATATCGTTTGATTGTACCAAACTTATTTTCGCAAACTTAACAACCTTTTGGGACCTATGTTTTGTAACTCTGAATGTTTTAAATTAATTAAACGATGTATTTTCAAAACGACACTTTAGGTCGTTCAATATAACTGTTGATGTGATGCTAGGACAGTCGCGCCCCAGGTATTCCATTCCACTACAAATCATGTATTTGGGGGTGTGACATTTTTGGTGACGTGTATTCCTCATTTTTGAAAAACCGGGTTGCTATCTGAAGTAATAGCAAGCCATATTGAATGAATGTTTTAAGAAACGAAATGTTTTATAAAAGCATTATTTGGAATTTAGAGAATGACTCTTGCTCAAGCATATGTATGTTTCTGTGTCATTATTGAACGACATTTCTAGAAACTTACATAATATTGATTACACAAGAGACATGTCGTAAGAAGAATATTTTTGGAATTTTTATGGTTTTTCAGATTTTTATTGTTTTTTTAGGTTTTACATTTTTCTATTTTCTTTTCGTGTTAAGTTATGTACAAAGGATATGTGAAAGCAATCCTTCACTCCTTAGTTTCTTCCTGAAGACACTTTAGAGATTCTGGCGTGAGGCTCTTCATCCCAAGTCGTGGAAGAATAAACTGGAACCTTTCTCGAGAGATAGCCTTTGTGAAGATATCAGCGAGTTAAAACTCTGTCCTTACAAAGTAGAGTTCCACCACCCCTTTCTCTCCTTGTTCCCTGATGAAGTGATGACGGATGTCGATATGCTTGGATCTGGAATGCTGGACATTGTTGCAGCACAAAGCAACGTGACTTTTGTTATCACAATACATCGGGACTTTGTTGAAGTCAAACCCATAATCTGATAGTTGAGATCTCATCCACAAGATTTGAGCACAATACAATGACATGGCAATGTATTCAGCCTCTATGGATGATATCGATGTACACATTTGCTTTTTAGATGACCAGCTTACTAGTTTCTCACCCAGAAATTGAGCACCTCCTGACGTACTTCTTCAAGTTTCTTGACACCCTGCATGGTCAACATCTGAGTAAGCTGTGAGCGCCATTGCATTGTATTTAGGGTACAAGAGACCCATGTGAATAGTCCCTTGAAGATACCTAAATATCCTCTTGACTGCTTCCAAGTGCTTTTTGGTAGGTTTGGATTGATACCGAGCATACATACAAACGGCAAATAGAAGGTCTGGCCTGCTCGCAGTGAGATACATGAGAGATCCAATCATGCTTCTATATTTGGTTTCATCAACAGGTAAGCCTGCCGAGTCGTCATCAAGTTTGGATCTTTCAATCATTGGAGTGTCAACTGAGTCACTTTAATCAAAACCAAATTTCTTCAGAATGTCATTAGCACATTTGGCTTGATTAATGAAGATGCCGCTTGGATTTTGTGAGATTTGTAACCCCAAGAAGAATGACATTTTTCCCATCATTGACATTTGAAACTTGGAACTCATTTCCTTTGCGAATCGATCACATTCATTAGTGTCAAACGATGCAAAGATGATATCATCTACATAAATTTGAACGTGGAGCAGTTTGTTTCCAGTCTTCCTAGTGAACAAGGTAGGATCAACAACACCCTTTGTGAATTGGTTTGCTATAAGAAACTTGGACAAAGTGTCGTACCAAGCTCTGGGTGCTTGTTTTAGGCCATACAGAGCTTTCTTCAAATGATACACATGATTTGGCCTTTCAGGGTCCACGAAACCATCAAGCTGAGTAACATAGACCACATCTTTAAAATCTCCATTCAGGAAAGCAGTCTTAACATCCATTTGGTAAACAATCATGTTACTGCTAGCAGCATTTGCGAGGAAAATTTTAATGGCCTTGATACGAGCAACAGTTGCAAACGATTCTTCAAAGTCAATTCCCTCTTGTTGACTGTATCCTTTTGCAACTAGCCGTCCCTTGTTTTTCAACACATCTCCATGCTCATCAAGTTTTACTTTAAAGATCCACTTAAGAGCAATGATCATTGCGCATTCTAGAGGTGGAACCAATTCCTATACATCAAGTCGATCAAACTCATGGATTTCTTCTTGCATTGCTGTGAACCAATATTCTTTTGACAGAGCATCCTTGAAGTCTTTAGGTTCGGTTTTGGATAGAATGGAATTGAAGAAGCACCACAAGGCATTGGTAGCAAGTTGTTTTCTTGTAGACACAGGTCGAGAGGGATTCCCTATGATGTTATCAATAGGATGATCATTGGTCCATTTTCTGAGATGTTCATGAGGTTGAGGGTAGTGTACTGATATAGGTGAGTTGGATTCTTCTGAGGAGGATGCATCGTTAGATAATTCAGGAGCAAATACATTTTCAAACGGTTCATCGTCTTGTAGAGCAAAAGGATTAACTTCACATGAATTATCTGCTGTCGTTTCTTGATGTTCCGAAGATGATTGTACATTTGATTCATGTTGAGAGTGACTGGGTACTGGAGCATCCTCACCAAGAGAGATGGAAGAGGATGGATCATTAGTCGCGTAAGGAGCATCTACAGCTAACACATTAGGATTTGCAGTTTTTTGTTCAGGTTCGTGAGGTTGCTGTGATTCAAAGTACTCATCAAACATAGGATCAAACAACTTCTTCAATTCCTCACTAGTGGGAGGAACAAAAGGAGTGGCAGGGTTGGCATTTTGTTCAAGTCCTGAACTAATAGGTCCAGGAGATAAAAGATTTGGTGAGGGTACAGAACTGGTGTGTCCTGAAGCCGTATGCTTTGTCAGCTCATCAAACGTGACATGGATTGTTTCCATGATTTGTCGGGTTCTTTTGTTGTAGATTCGGTACCCCTTGCGATCTGGCGCATATCCAACAAATACCCCAATATCAGCCTTGGCCTTGAGCTTCCCTAAGTCTTCACTATCGTTGGTTGGATAGCACAGAGCTCCAAACACACGTAAAAAGGAGAGATCAGGCTTTCTGAGATGCACCAACTCATACGGCGTTTTGCTGTGGATAGGATGTATTAGAGATCGATTTTGAGTGTAACAAGCAGTAGCGATGGCTTCAGCCCATAGAAACATTGTTGTTTTAGAAAATATCAGCATAGTATGAGTAGCTTCGACTAGCGTACGATTCCGTCTTTCAACAACTCCATTTTGTTGAGGTGATGACTGATGCCGACACTTTGACAAACTCATTTCTGTTATCAGTGCGAATGATTCTAACAGTCTTGTTGAGCCTTACTTACAGTTGCTTGATGAGCTTAATGATGATTTCGGGAGTTTCATCCTTGGATCTTAAAAACTTCACCCATGTAAATCGTGAGTAATCATCCACAATTACAAGGATGTATCTTTTCCCATTGAAGCTCTGCACTCTCATGGGTCTGCACAGATCCATGTGAAGGGTATGGAGAATTTCTATTTTGGAGTTGACTGGTTTAGGTTTGTGAGTATGCTTCTTGCTTTTGCCCAATTGACATGCTGAACAAAGATGGTCTTTTTCATACTTCAATCTGGGCATACCTCGGAGAAGATCCTTGCGGGTAAATTCATTAATGGTGTCGAAGTTCAAGTGGTTCAACCGGCGATGCCATAACCATGATTTGTTCTTCGAGGCCTTGGAAAGCAAGCAAATGGGAGAGGACCGCATCATATCTTCGATAGAGATGGTGTAAAGGTTTGAGCCACGACTTCCTTTAAGAAGATCAACACCATCCAATTCTTTAACAAAAAAAGTGTGCTTTATAAAGGCCACTTCCAGATCAGAGTCACAGAATTGTCCAACAGAGAATAGATTGTGCCTAAGTCCTTCCACATAATAAACTCTAGAAATTACACTATCACCAAACACATAATCACCATAGCCCATAATGGCTCCAAAATGGTCGTTCCCGAATCTGACAGTCCCGATAAACCTTTTCACGAAAATTTTGAGCCGAGAGCGATCCCCAGTCATATGTTTTGAGCATCCTGAGTCCAAATACCACAGGACGATTTGTACGACCTGCATTTGAAACCAGACAGATATGGATAGCTAAAAAATGTGGATCCCCAAGTGTAGTTGGGATCCAATTGGTTAGCACACACATACTTAGGAGAAACAGGATTAGCACATGCAATGGTTTCCACAAAGGAAACGACATTAGTGGGCGCTACTGACTTATCATCAAAGCATTCTGTCACTAAAGGGAAATTTCTACCAGTTGCCTTCCATTTCTTAGCCTCTAAAGGCTTGGGATTAGTCATTTCTGTTAATGGACATTGGCTTCCTAAAGTGAACTTTCTTCCTGTAGGTCTCCACTGGTATCCTACATTGGTGAAAATTTTTCCTGTGGTTTTCCAAGTGTGGTTTTCCGGTTTATGTTTCTTAGTAGTCTTAACTAGGGATGGGTAATAAGATTTCAAAAATGACACAAAACAATCATCATGATTACGAGAAATCAAACAACCATTACATGTCTTACAAGTAGCATTAGAATTTGAATTAATTATAGTACGCTTATAGCTAATACTAGAATCAACACGATTCTTTTCATTCAAATCAATCTTATTGTTCCTAGGGTGGTCTTCTACTTTCTTCCCTTGAGCACTCTTAGCTGGCGAAGTCCTATCATTCCTTGTATTGCCATTAGGCTTTGACCTGCTAACTTTAGTGTCATTGCTTACGCCTGTAGAATTAACGATGGGAACATTAGAATGTTGCATAGTTGTTTGTTTTCTAGGAGGTGATGTGCTATGTTCAGATCTTGCCAAAGGTATGTCAAATGTAACATGCTTGTTCGAATTCTTAGATGAGGATGTAGCCTTTCTATCTCGCATGTTGAGAATCTTAGGACACGTACCTATGGCATATTCAAGTAGTTATTGTGACCGTTTGGTGAGAAAACGAACATCTAATAGTGTGTTATAAGAGGGTCTCGCCATTCTATCTTCTTCAATGGTCTCGTGAGTCATGTTGAGGCAAGCCTTAAGATGTCTAAGGTAATCACTATGGACTAACTCATTATTCCTAAGGGGAAGTGGAATGTACACGGCCTCACATGCATAATTTTTACATTCACAGACCTTTGAAGTACCATTGTCCCACGTAGTGACAGGCATTTTCCCTTTCACCTTTGTCTTTAGATTCTCAATTTCATTAAGCAAAGAAGTTATCTTTTCATTGGTTTTATCACGTGTTATCTTAATTGAATCATATAACTCTTTGTAATGTTGTTTGACTTTAGAATTTTCAACTTGAAAACAATCATTTTCATGTTTGAGTTTGTTGATTATTTCTTGAGCTTGAAAATCTTGAGAATCTGCAGACTTTGGTTTATGGGGGTCGATCACATGATTCTAGTGAGATTTCAATTGGGCAATTTGCGCCCTAAATTTCCGAATCGTGTTGGTGTGAGCTTGAATTTTCTCATTCTTTTTAGTTAATTCAAAATATGTGATTGAGGCAAAAGCAATCAATTAAAGTCAACCACGGATGTGGTCAACATGGTCAAACAGCCTACAGTCAATCTCCGTGGAAGTATAGTGTTTCCCCGGGTCGTTATGTCCCGATGAGGTGTGAATTGTTATCAAACGGGTTTGTGATCGGGTGAATTTGGACAGGAAAGGGGTTTGTGATTGATTAAGCAAAGGAATATAAGAATAAACAGCTTAAATAAGCTATATGGATGGTTACGTGAAAGTTAGATACCTAAAAACGTTTAAAATCTAAAAACGCGTACGTTTACATTTAAAATAACGTAAACGTACAAAATAAAAGGTGAAAACTGAAATCTGAAAACCCTCAGGGGGTGAAAATGACTTTTTTACAAACCTAAGGATAAAAGAAAATTTTTAGAAAAAAAAAATGAATTTTTACACTAATTAATTATTTAATATTAATTAAATACTATTAAATACTAATGATTAATATTTAAATAACTTAAATATAATATAATATTATTTTAATACTAGAAAAATGAAAATTAAATTTCAAAAATTATAAAATAACTAAAAAAAAATTTTAAAATAAAAAATATGTCTTTTTGTCTTTTTGTGGATTTTTATATTAATTAATTACTAATTATATTTAATTACCTAATTAAACTAAACAAAATTATTAAAAATACTAAAAAGTCTTAGACAATTAAGAATTTTTTTTAAATCTAATTAACCATCACAAGAATCCCAAAAAATTATAAAAAGTTTGTTTTATATGTTTTTACACTATTTACTAATTGTTATATTAAATATTAATTAATTACTAATTAAACTAATTAAATTATAAAAACTACAAAATGAACAGTAAAAATTCTAGAAAAATTCCTAAAACTATATTATATTATATAAAAGCTAGGAAAAATATAAAAACTAGGTGTTACTTTATAAAAACTAATTATGCTATTTAATACTTAATTATTAATTAATTATTAATAAAACTAATATTAAATCTAATTAATACTAAATGACAATATAAAATTCTGGAAAAATTACTGAAATTACTTTAAGAAAAAAGAAAATTAACAAAAATATAA
This sequence comes from Artemisia argyi, assembly GCA_030686995.1. Classification (NCBI taxonomy): domain Eukaryota; kingdom Viridiplantae; phylum Streptophyta; class Magnoliopsida; order Asterales; family Asteraceae; genus Artemisia; species Artemisia argyi. The sequence goes on along the minus strand of CM060676.1, from coordinate 34,656,989 downwards.
AAATGCCAAGTACTTAATAAAAATCTTCAAAGGAAAATTAAAAAGTTAAATTACATTAAATAGAAACTATCACTTATAATTAAATTGGTTTTTCTGGATTTTTCTTTTACAAAACTATTTTTATACTAAAAACAGACAACTTTTACAAAAACAACTTTTTTAGAACCTAAAAATAAGCCAGATGAAGCTTAAAAGCTTGTACAGTTGACTTTCATTGACCAAATCAAGAAATAAGCTTGAATGAGCTTATGTGGGGTCCACATGGGTGGATTCTGATTCAAATAAGTTGTTTGGTCATAATTAAGCAAGAATATGACAAATAAGCTCACAGGATAAGCCCATGAACCACAATAAGCAATGGATTATCTTACTTGAACACTGAAACTGGGACATAAATTAGGGATGAATTCAGGTGGGTCCCAGGGAGCTTAAGCTCACAAGCTTGCTCAAACCTTGAAGGTGGCTAGGAGGGGGATTGAAAGGGCCAAAAATATGGTAGTGGGACCCACTGAGGTGGCCAGGATGAACCACCAAAGTGGTGGTGTTGGGACAGAGCTGCTGCAGCAGGGGAGATGCCTTCCCCTGCAGGTATGTTTGGGCCAATGTGGGGCCCACAGTAAAAATGGCAAAAATGAAGTGAGTGCAGGAATCTAAAGTTCAGCTGAGGGACCCTAACATGTTAAAAGATCAAAGTCTAACTCTAATCACATAATTCAAGAAAATTCCTACAAGATTTGGAAAAACTGAGTAAATGCAACTTTTGACTTTTCATGTAAAACTTGAACTTTTGACTTTTGTTGATTTCTAATGGCTACTATAGACTAAATAAGTTGTAACAAGATGGAATAAGCCCAAATTAAGCTGAGTGACCAAGTTCTAAAACTAAAGGGTGATTATGACACCCCTAATCCCTAACAGTGGACTATGAAGAGATTTTAAAATGGAATTTGACTTCTTGATGACCAAGTGACCAAAGTAATGGCTTGACTGGACTTAGACTAACCTAAGGGTACATGTCATGGATATAAACTACAACTAAGAACTCACTGAGTCCTCAAAACAACTAGAACCAAACACTCCTTAATGGACTGTTTAGACAATTTCATGAACTAAATTGAGGATCTAACCCACAAACTGAATAGTTTAACTTATATTAGGCTAAAATGGATATAATTAGGTAAAAACAAACAACAATAAACAACACAAACTCATAGACACAGATTATGCAAAAAATTATGGAAAATACTTACAATTAGGCCAATGCAAGGAACTGAGACACACAGGGCTCAACCTCCAATCTTATTACTCACCATGAGTTCTAAACCATAAAACCATCCAGATTATACAAGAAGCCTTGATCTTTCTTCCTTTCTTCTTTATTTTTCTTATTTTTCAGTCAATTTATTTTCTATTTTTAATGTTTTTAGTGACTTTGATTTGAAGATGGATTTACTGCCTGGTAAACTTTTAGAAGCTTATCATTAACTGAATTAGGATTAAACAAGCAGGTTGAAACAACTTTTAACAACTTAACACTAATTTGGAATTTCAAATGAAAATGGTGAAAACTGAATTTAAATAAGATACTGAAATTGATGATTAAAATAGTTTACAATTACATTAAAAATGTAAATTACACCCTTCTTAACTGAAAATTACAACTAAAAAGTAAATTTAAACTTAATTCGACATAAAAGCTTACACTACAACTATTCTACTGCTATCTAATGCCTTCTCTTCTTTTCATTCTTGACTTTTATAGACCAAGTGAGGTTCCTGAGACTTTCCCACCATTTTTCACAGCCATTGGATGGCTACTTTTGATCTGAGCCCTTAAATAATTTTTGGCGGGAAAAGTTGTTTTGCAACTGGGAAGGTTTCTTGGAGGGTTTTTAGGACAATAAATGAGGTTTGGAAGTATTTGTAAGTTGGGGGGGGGGCAAGGTATAGGAAGGCTGAGGTGGAGGTGAGGAGGGGGGATGGATTTGCAGTGTTTACAGGCCAAGTGGGGAAGATGAGGTGGAGGTCAACGGGGTTTGACTGGGTGAGATATTAAACGGGGGTGAGTATTATTTGGTGTTGGGCCTGGTTTGGTTTTGGGCTTGGGATATAAGGTGGGCTGGGAAATGGGGGTTGGGTGGATCAGGTTTTACAAATAATAAAAGGGCCATTTGGTTTGTAAATAACACAAGGACCAAATATGTAAAATATGAAAAGTTGAGGGCTGGTTTGTGAATTTTCCCAAAGTTATCATAGGGACCCAACTTGCTACCTTTTATTTATCAAAGGTCCATTGTTGAACATTTTCCAAAATTAAAATACCCGGGGACCTTTTATGTAATTTTCCAAAGTTGAAGGATTAAAACCGCCAATTCATGAAAACTTTTATCCAATGACCAATATTGAACATTTTGAATTTCCAAGGACTTAAGTTGACTTTTCTTTCCAAAAATATTTCCCAGGGACCATTTCTGTCAAAAATGAAACTCTAGGGACTAAATTGCAAATTTCTCAAAACTTTTTAGAATTTTTCACCAAAGGACTAAATATGACAATTTATGGTTTCAAAAGGACCTTTGGTGACTTTTCTTTTAAAATAAGTGCTCAGGGACTATTTTTGCCAATTTTTGAAAGTTGTGGGATTGAAATTGCCAATTATGCAAACTTTGTACGTTTTTCATCTATTTTTGCTCATTTTGCATCTAAAACATATAAAACACAATTTTGGAATATTTTCAGTATTTTGATGCATATCTGAGTGTTTTTAAATGTTTTTGCAGTTCAGATTGACCAACAATGATGAGTATTTGAGCACTCATCAATCCCCCACACTAAACTGTTGCTAGTCCCTAGCAATATTTTGAGAAAACTTAATGGGTTTGAATCTCTTTACCAAAAGCCATTACTTCTGGAGTAGCCAAATATTTCAGTTCAAGTAAGAACTATGGTTGATGCGTAGGGATTGCACCAGACTTTACCTCTCAAGGGATCTCGAGAAGCTTACAACCCCCACCAGGCAGTGTACCTGATCGTTATAGTATAGTATAGTGACAAGTACCGGGGGATTGATCGTGCAGCTAGGAATAGTGTCGCTAGGATTAGAAAACCTAAAGACTAGGTCTAGAGATGAGGGATGATTCTTTTTGTATTTTTTTAGTTTTTATAAAAGCAAGTAAAATCTCGGGTTTTGAAGGAGTTGGGCGGAATTAGCTGCTAGTCAACTAACCCAATAACTAAAGATGCAATCAAAATAAAATACTAAAAATGAAAATAAACTAAATTAAGATAGAGGTGTGAGCAATATATGGGAGAATTGTGTTTACTTAGGTTTCACTATTCCCTAGATATCTTTTACAGGTTAATTACTTGTTACAGTTGCGTGGATGACGAATTGTATTCCTTAATACCATTCATGGGGTGGCGTACTTACTTCCCCAATCCTATAAGCGCCTACTTCACTCCTATGTCGAGCCGACTAAGAAGCTCCTACCATGGGATCACTAGAATTTGCTCATGCATTAAATACAACCAATAAAACCTAGTACACATCGGTTCATGTTTCTTAAGACGTTCATGCATGTTACACAATGGAGATCTTCCAGTTTTCTTAAGCCTAACATTGAAATCATTCATCCATTACAACTATAAACAAGCAATCAACCTATAATTAACATCTAGGTTTTATTACATCTAAGCAAACACATGATAGATCTATCCTAGCATGTTGAAATCAAGACAAGCATAAAATATATTCAAACAACACATAGACATATTGAATGAATTGAAAGAGGACTTATCTCAATAGAACATGAAAGGTTTCAAGGGGTGAAAACCCTTGAAAATACAGTTAAAAATAACCTAGGGTTTATTAGGTTCAACCCTAGTATTCTCTACACATAGATTCTGAGAGGTGACGGCGTTAAGAACAAATGTCTGACGCCGTCATCTCGCCGCCAAATAATTTCTCGGACTGCCTAGATCTGGGTTTAACGCCGTCATGTGTACTCCTTATGCAGGCCGTCACCAAAAATACTCTTGACGCCCTTCTCTTGACGCCTTCAGGTTTTCTCTGGGTCGTCATGTATTTCACCCCTGACGCCGTCACAATTTTCCTCTCGACGCCGTCAGGTACTGTTCTCAGCATGGAAAATTAAGTCTTTGCCGTTTTCTTCACTTTTATGCTCCAAAAACGTCCACAATGCTTCCTTTTCCAGAATTCACTCCCAAAGTACCTAAAATCACAAAAGGAACGATTTAGGGCAATATTTGATCAAATAAATTCAATTCCGGGCTTAAATGACCCCCTAAAAACAGTTCATTTTTCGCCTCATCATATACCCTTACACTTGAGATTTGCTTGTCCTCAAGCAAATGTGCTTTTATTCTAATCGAAATACAAGTTAGGGGTCATTTAACACTAATATAAAAGTAATTACAACAAATAATCGTTCCACTAAAGACCAAAGACAAGCTCGGAGGTCATATACTAGCACCTCACAAATAGTGTTTAGATACTCACATCTCTCGGGTGTAATAAAGTATATATCACAATATGGAAATGGAAAACATCTCTCACTACCTGTCATAGCAAAATAGATTACCATAGGCTTGAGAAAGGATCAAACCTCCACCACATGGCGTAAGCACCTAGGATAAACTATCAAAGAGGTCTTTTAAAGGGTTGTAACGTTAGGTGTAGGGATATGGAATACACGGTTTTGTTGGATATTGGCAGTCTTTACTGGTGGCGAGTTAACAATCTTGGTTAATTACATGTACAATATGGCGTTGCTACGCCAAGACTAGACTCGACTTAAGCTAATAAATGAAAAATAACAAAAACATAAAATAAACAAAGAATGAAATGGGATGGTAGTCCGTATGTTTTTTTCTCTTTTCTTTTCCTATTTTTTTTCTTTTTTCTTAATTTTTTTTTTTTTTTTTTTTTTTTTTTTTTTTTTTTTTTTGCATACGCTCTGACCCTACCATCCGAAATAATACATCATAGGGAATGAAAATTCCCCTTACACTTGAATCTTTACATACTTTACAATAAACTAATCTAATGACTCGAATTAAGAAAATCAAAACACTTGGAGTACTTTTAAGATTAACGCACATATGGGGGTAATAATATGATGTTCTTCCCCATTACTCCATAAAATAAGTAATTTACTCATGAGTCCCAATCGTCCCAAAACAATATGTACAAGGATATGACTCGACTTGGCAACCATGTAATCAATTATATAATTAACTTAGGGTTTAACAAATAACAATAATGAACTAAAGATGAGTGCATACATGGTAGGCTAAGGCGATTTGGGTGTACATTTAAGTGGGGTGTAACAAATTCTTCCTTTAAGTAAGTTGCTTAAAGTTAGAAACGAAAAGATAGGCTCGGAGGGGTGTACTAGGGGTTTCGTGTACTAAAAATGAGTACAACGCTAAGGTGTGGAAAAATTAGTTGACTTAACTAGCCAAGTAATATGACTTAAATGGTCACGTAATTATGATACGGGTTTAACACATGGGTGATCCTAATGCCTCTTATCATGTAGTAAATCCTACTACACGAATGTAGTCTCACTAGCGGTCTCGGGATGCATCATTAACGCAAGTTCTAGAATCTAAATGCTACTAGTACACTCATAAGCACTAATAGTAAATGCTTTTCCTATCAAATCTAAAGGCGAACCTCACATATTTGGGTGGAAAATTTTTCTGAATAGTACGGTTTTGTGCTAGTCATACAATCTCCTATCCATGAGACGCTTGCTATGGCTAAAGTTTCACTCCTAAATGTTGTAACAAATTTTAAATTTGGCGCTAAAATTGCACTAACAAGTATTTATCATAGTTTTATTACACATCTACCATCAAACAAACAAACTCAAGCGAAAGTGTATCTGTAAGGTATCATCATTTTGCCCTCCCCTTACACTTAGGATGAACATTGTCCCCAATGTTCAAGTAAAGAATTTAAAAGTGAAATAAGTAAAACAAATGAAATCAAATACTCCCCTGATTCGCTTGGTATGGATAATAAGGTGGCCAGGTTAGATCTTCCTCCAAGAAAATGAACAATCAAAGCTTCCCTTCCAGAATATAAATCATCTTCTTGTCATACATAACCTGTGAAACCTAAGAAAACAGACAAGGCAACCTCGCGTAAAATCGGCGGCAATCAATATATGCTAACAAATCCTAGAAAACAAAATAAGATATAATGCTTGTGGAATGATGTTTGCAGATTTCCTGGAGATTATAAAACTAATGATTCAACAAAAACTTTAAGACTCCGTTAGAAAAACAAAACTGGTAAAATTTCCAGAATTTTACACGTGACGCCGTCAGAAGTGACCTGCAGAAATTCTTATGTTAAGTTTTCGGAAAATTTCTGGAAAAACTTCGTCCTACTTCCTGGAAAATCCTGTAAAACATCATTATGACTCGATACAAGCATTTGACTCTAACAAATACGAATATACATGTTCACTTAATATTGTGGAGAATCATGATCGGTTTTGTTTCTTAAAAACATATTTTGGGTTTCCCCTTACACTTATCTTTTGCGAAATACCTTTGGAAGAAGTTAAGACTAGGCCAAACAACAAAATAAAGTATTTTCACCATTTTAGTTTGAAACATGATCTACCAAAAATAAAAATAAAGCATGGATACGGAAACAAATGACAATCAAACAAATAAAAATCACACAAAACATGGGTTGCCTCCCAAGAAGCGCTTTTCATTATTTACGAGTCTTGTAGCTAAACTCAAGGTCATGGGTTACTACGTGTTTGTAAAAACCAATCACCTTTTTCTCAATCGCTCCTATAATCCTATGGGCAAATTCCTTATCGACTTTATACTTTGGTCCTAGAGTCAAGCAATCTTTGTTGAAAAGACTCTTCTTTTCCCATACATAATCCATGCCCTTTTTCTTATCCTCTTCGTTGATGTCCTCAAAAGCACCAATGTTATCCATGTCAAATCGGGGCACAAAACGAAATTCTTTCATTCTATTAGGCATCCTATAAGTGATCCTATCGGTGTTACTTGCAAATCGGATTGTCCCTTCTATCTCATCATATTCTAACTTGGACTCTTCAAAAAATGGTTTACTGATGAGTGCGCGAACACTCATCATTTTTATCGTATTTAAACTGCCAAAACATACAAAAACAATCGAAAAGTAATCAAAATACTTAAATTATCCCAGGGATTGTGTTTTATGTGTTTTAAATGCAAAACGAGCAAAAACAAACGAAGAACGATCAAAGTTTGCAATATTGGCAGTTTCAGTCCCCCAAGTTTCAAAATTTGTCAGAAATAGTCCCTATGCATTTATTTTGAAATAAAAGTCAACCCAAGTCCCTAAAAAATCAAAAGTATTCAAAAACGGACTTTGGGTGATAAGTTTGGAAAATTTACAGGATTGGTCCCTGGAGTTTGGAATTTTGCAGAAACAGTCCCTGGGAATTTTGAAAATAAAAAAATTGCAAAAATGGCTTTTGGAATAGTTAACTTGGCAACATTGGTCCTTCTTGGTACTTTTGGGGAGTTACAATTTCAATCCTTTGGTTTTGGTAAAAATTCAAAAACAGTCCTTGTGTGAAACTATTACACAACCGGACCCTTAATCCATAAAAACCAAAACCAAAAACAAACCCAAACATCAAACCAAGCCCACCTCATCTCTTCCCTTGGCCCATTCACACCCTTAGCCCAAAACCAAAACCGTTTAAATAATAATACTACGCCCATCTTTGACCCAGTCAACCATCACCATCCACCTCACCCCACTCACTCCCTGCTACCAGCCAACCCCCCTCATCATCACCCCTATTCTCCTCTGTCACACTCAACCCCCCCCCTCTTGCACTCCAAACCAATAACTACCGTCCAAAATTGCCCCCTGGCCTCAATAATCAAAGAAGCAGACAAAACCATTTTGGCGCCAAAATGATCAAACGGCCAATATCAAGAAAGAGTAATCCAAGGGACAAGATTGCAGCTGGGAAAGAGATAAATGAGGTTCACAAACCCTAATTTGAGCTATAAAAGAGGAGAAGAGAAGCTGTGAAGAATAGTTAGTTTTTTAGATAAAATTTATGTCATTTTAAGTAGCATAAGCAATTTTAGTGTAATTTTTCTCTTTCAAATGTTGTAACAAGGATCATCAGTGTAATTCAAATCTTTCTTAAGTTATAAGATTCTAGTTTCAGTTATCATCTCATGTTCTGCAATTTACCTCTTATTCAATAAATTGTCAAAAGCTTGATCATAGTTTCTTTCGGATTCCATGGACTACTCTAGGCACACATAAGTTCCCATAAGCTTATTGAAAGCTTCTAGAGACCTTAAAATCAGTTTGGTAGAAAAATTACAAATATCTCTAATAAGTCAATGCGGGTCAAAGGAGGGGCATTCATGGAGCTCTGGATAAGTTGAGGTAGCACAAGGAAGACCTCTGCCTATCCTAAAGATAGGCAAGCTTAGTGATTCATTCCTTTTCATGCTGGAATGAAATTCTTGGTAAGCTTTTTCAATTTTTTTATATATGAATTAGCATTCTGAGTTTAGGTTAGCTTTTGATGCATTAGATTGTTAAAACAGCTTCATTTGGAGTATTTAGAACTAGTTAGAGTGTTAAATTAGAATTTGGTAGTGTATTGCATCATAACCTAGTGAAACAGCCTAGTTAAACTAGTGTTTGGATCACATAATTGCTTGGTGTTAACATGTGTTGTAGTTGGTACTTTTGAGCTCTGCATGCTATCTTAGTCTAATATAGATCTTATAAGCCAAATTTATCACTAGTTGATACCCAAAAAGTCAATTTGCGTTTTAAACCCTTCAAAGCTTCAATCTGTTAAGTTTTTAGGATAAGCAATTCATCATTTAGATGTAAACTTAGGTAACACAGATTACTTTTGATCCATTTTGGTTTAAACAACCTAATTCAGCTCAAAAATTGGAATCAAAACTCATTTTGGTCAAAGTTTTCATCAAAAAGAAAAAGTCAAAAATCTTATTTTGCTCAGAAAGTCAATTTTAGTGAGAATTAATTTGATTTTTATGGACATAATTGGGACTTGAAATTTATTGTGGGTCAACTACACCACCTAAGCTTTAGGAATCATAGCTTGTTGAATTTTTTAGAATTTTTGACAAGCTCGTGCAAGGGCTTAAAGTACCCTGCAGGGGAACGCACCTCCCCTGTGCACAGCTGTGACCACCTTTTCCTTTGTGCTTGTGTATGCTACTCAGTGGACCCCACACCCTAGGATTTAGCTTATTGGTAGCTTATTACCTCATCTTTTTAATTCCTAGGTTTAGTTTTGATATTAGCTTATTCTATAGTAGCTTAATTGACCACCCTTGTGACCTGTTTTCATTACACCAAAGCTGACCACTCAGCTTTTGAGTTGAAGTTTCAAGGTCAACCTAGAGTTCATCAATAAGCTAATTGCTTAGCTTATTGGCTTATTGGGTAGCCTGTGAGTCCAACTTGACAGGCCAACTCTTAATTTGGACCCCTGGTTACTTTGTGGACCCCACACTAGGTTCAAAACCCCTCATTTGGACTGTTTGGATTCTGTGTAAAGCTTAAGTGCTTATTTGTTGTTTTAAGCTGTTTCATTGTGCTTATCTGAATCTAATTGATCATTTCAAGTTTATATTCAACTACTTTGGTTTGTTTGTTCATTTGGAAGCCCCATATCAGCTTATTCAATAACCTTCAAGCCCTAATAAGCTAAAAAGTCCACTGTTGAACACTTTTGGTTGTACACAGCTTATTAATAAGCCACAATCAAACTTCCTTCACAAAAAGTGCTTATTTTCACTTCATAAATAGATTTGAGAAAGAAAATTGCTGAAAAGTTCAATTTTTTAGAAGTGATAGATTCTATTTAAGCTATTTAGCTTATTTTTCAGCTTATTTATAAGCATTTCTCAATTTTAAATTTTTCTTAGGCTTTTCATAACCTGTAGGATTTTTAGTAATTTTTTCAGATTTTTCTTTTGTCATTTAGTACTTTTTATAATTTAAGTTAGTTTAATTTAATTAAATAATTAGTTTTAAATTAGTAGTAATTAATTAAAAAGTAGAAAAAATAGGTTTTCTATTTTAAAATTAGTTTTATAATATTTTAGATTTTTCTAAATTTAATTTTCATTTTTCTAGTTAAATTTCATAATTAATTATAATTTAGTATAATTTAGTTAATTAATAAGTAATTAATAAGTAGTTAATAATTAATAGTAATTAATCAAAAAGTAGGAAAATTATATTTTCTGTTTGAAAATTAGTTTTTAATTATTTTAGACTTTTTCAAATTTAATTTTTAATTTTCTAGTGTAATTTCCTAATTTATTATAAATTTAGGTTATTTTAGATAATTAAAAAGTAATTAGAAATTAGTTTTTAATTAATAGTAATTAGATAATTAGTGTAAAAATTGATTTTCCTTTTCTAAAAATTTTCTTTATTCATTAGGATTATAAAAATATCATTTTCATTTCCGTAGCCTTTTTAATTAATTAGATTTACTTTTTATCACGTACGTCTGTTACCGTTTTCATTTAAAACGTACGTTTTTAGGTTTTTAAGCATTTCTTTCTCATCTAAATTCACGTAAGCACTCACGTAGCTTTCCTAAGCTATTTCATTTCATAATTCCATAATAATCACCAATCTCTCTCTTTTTCTGTGAAAAATCACCCGATCACAAGCACGCTAAAGTACAATTCACACCTCGTCGGGACATAACGACCCAGTGATACCTTATATTACCCGGAGATTGATTCTAGGCTATTTGACTTTGTTGACCATTCCTTGGTCAATATAAGTTGGTGGTTTAGCATCAATCAATTTTTGGCGCCGCTGCCGGGGAGGTGTGCGCGTTTCTATAGCGTTATTTGAGATTAGTATTACTTCACCTCAATCACTGTACAAATACCACCACTTTTGTAAATTTTAAATCAAAACACAAAAAAGTCATTAACACTTTTCCTAAAGTGTTAAAACACCAAAAGAAATTAAAAACAACAAAACAGATCGTAATATTTTCTGAATCGGTTTTCTTTTAAGGTGATTCTTAAAGAAAAACGATTTTGGTAAACGAAACGATACCAAAAATATTTTCCAAAAGTTTTTAAACCCATACACAAAAACACAAAAACATCCGTCTTTTTCTTGTGAATAATAATTCTACATAAAAACCAACCGTCGCAAACCAAGACAGAACACCTACCAACTGGGGGTGTGAATATAATAAGTTCCCAATCGAAAGATAAAAACTTGCCTTTGTATCCCTGTGAGTGGTGTACCTTTCTTAAGGAAGCCACTTGCTTGCGATTATTGGTTTAAGTTCACTGTTGATTTGCCTCGATTTTGTTTTGATTGGTTTTTGTTCCTAGTGCATGCGCACTCGTTCTTCTAGGTCTACTAGCCCATTACGTGAGCTTGAACGAAAACCTAGAAGACCTCGTAGACGTTCAGCACCAACAGTCGGATCTGAGATCCGTACTGTTGCCACACCCACTGTCACCATGGCGGAAGACCGCCCCATGTGTGAGCTTCTCCAAGCACCCATCGAGGGTTACGGAGATGCCATTATTGTCCCAGCCATCGTGGCTGATAGTTTTGAGCTCAAAACCGGGTTACTTAATCTTGTAACCTCAAGTCAATTCTACGGTTTTGAGAGGGACGATCCTCATGCTCATATTCGATGGTTCAATAAAATCACATCGACCATCAAGTACAAAAATGTCCCGTGTGAAGCAATCAAGCTTCTTCTCTTCCCATTCTCCTTGGAGGGACAAGCCCGGATTTGGCTTGAAAAACAACCTCCACGATCTATGGAGACTTGGGAAGATCTTGTCAAAAAGTTTGTGAATGAATTCTTCCCACCTTCCAAAACCACGAGTCTTAAGAACGAAATCACCAAGTTCACTAAAAAATATGATGAATCTTTTGGTGAAGCGTGGGATCGTTTCAAAGAATTACTTCGCAAGTGTCCACATCATGGTTTCTCTGAGTTGATGCAGCTCGATACTTTTTACAATGGCGTGAGCCAAGCTGATCAGGATTCTCTCAATGCCTCCGCGGGAGGTAATTTCTTGAGTAGAACCACAAAAGAAGCTTTGCAAATCATAGAAAACAAGTCCAAGGTCCGCTCTACACGAAGCAAACCGATTGTTTCTCAAATCAATGCGGGTCCTTCTACTTCATCTTCTGTGGGTCAATCTAGCACGGATGCTAAGATTGACAAGCTCACTGAAACGATCCAAGCTTTGGTTCTCGCCCAAACAAAGAAAGTTTCATTTCCACAACATCCTCCCCCTGCTGAGGTTCAAAAAGTGGAAGTCTGTGTGACTTGTGGTGGGCCGCATGCCTACTACAATTGCACAGCTACTGATGGTACTCCATATGAAGCTCATGCTGTAGCCGGGTCCCAAAATCAAGGAGGCAATCAATATCGCCCTCCTATGGACCCTAGCTATCGTCCTCATCATCATTATCCTGGACCTCCTGGTTTTAATCAAATCCAAAATGTCCAAAACCGTGGCCAAAATCAAAATAGAGTGAACCAAGGTTATCAAAACCAAGGTAACTTTAATCAGGGTCACGGTTTTGACAATCAGAACCAAGGGTTCCAAAATCAAGGAAACTTTAATCGGAACCAAGGTCAGGGTAATTTCAATCAGGGATATTTTCATGGAAACAACAGCCCTAATCAGGGTAATTTTCAAAATCAAGGTCCCAATCCGAACAATCGAGCTCCAAATATTCCTAATCCGAATCAAGCCATTGTTCCAACCGGGCCTTCATCTGACGAGTTGTTGAAACAATTCATGAAGTCCCAAGAAGAGTTGAACAAGTTGCTGGTCAGCCAGATTTCAGACATCAAGAAGTCTTTAAATGATCGACCCTCGGGCTCAGGTACTACTTTACCGAGCAACACGATCGCTAACCCGAGGGGCGATGCTAAGGCGATCACAACACGAAGTGGTGCTTCATATAATGAACCCGCGATTCCTACTACCTCTTCTTCCTCTCCTCTAAAGGTAGTGAATCGTGAACCTGAGGTGACAAAGGACAAGGTGCAAACTCCTAGCTCACGAAGTACAGCACACGTCCAACCTCAGGTTATTCCTGAAACCATATGTAAGCCTGGAGTTGTCTTTGAACCACCAGAAACTCCAGTGGACAACCCTAAATCCAAAACTTCTATTCCTTATCCATCACGTCTCAGTGAACAAAAGCTCCGCGAAAAGGCTAATCACCAAATGGATAAGTTTTTCCAAATCTTCCAAGATTTGCACTTTGACATTAGCTTCGCGGATGCTATTCTCTTGATGCCCAAGTTTCCATCGACAATCAAAAATCTGTTGAGTAATAAAGAGAAACTCTTTGAGATGGCAAGAACTCCTTTGAATGAGAACTGCTCAGTAGTTCTTTTGAAAAAGCTTCCTGAAAAGTTTGGAGACCCCGGGAAATTTCTGATTCCTTGTACTTTCCCGGGTATGGTTGAATGCTTCGCCTTGGCCGATCTAGGTGCTAGCATTAACCTAATGCCATATTCTGTGTGGAAGAAACTCTCTCTTCCCGAACTTACCCCCACGTGTATGACTTTAGAGCTTGCCGATCGTTCGATTTCTCGTCCCATTGGCATTGCCGAGGACGTATTCGTTAAAGTGGGAAGTTCCATTTTCCGGCAGATTTTGTGATTGTTGACTTTGATGCCGATTCTAGGGTCCCTCTCATTCTTGGACGGGGATTTCTTAGAACTGGGCGAGTTCTTATCGATGTATTTGAGCATGAGATCACATTACGTGTTGGAACGGAAGCCATAACCTTCAACCTAAATCAAACTTCAAGATACTCCTCCAATTATGACTGTGAGTCGGTGAACAAAATAGATGTCATCGATGTTGCTGCTGAGGAGTATGCTCAAGAGATTTTAGGTTTCATTGATGATTCTTCGAGTGAAAATCTCACTAAATCTTCTCACCCCATCATTGCCAATTCTTCTCCTTCCCTCACTCCGTTTGAGGGAAGTCACTTCATCTTAGAAGAAATGGAGGCGTTTCTCAAAAGTGACTCGATTCCCGATGGAGTCGATAACCAAGAGATCGACCTCGAGAGGGATATTCTCATACTTGAAAAATTGTTAAACGAAGATCCCTCTCCTCTTCCTGTTCTACCACAACAACTTCATAAAGAGGAAGTCAAAAATGTTGAGAAAACTGATGACTTTCCCAAGGTTGAACTTAAGGACTTGCCGCCTCATCTTGAATATGCATTTCTGGAGGGTGATGATAAATTGCCCGTCATAATTGCCAAAAACTTAAGTGATGAGGAAAAGGCTGTTCTCATAAAAGTTTTGAAGTCTCATAAACAAGCAATTGCTTGGCGACTCTCCGACATCAAGGGCATTGACCTTGAATTTTGTACACACAAGATTTTAATGGAGGACGACTTCAAACCTGCAGTCCAACAACAAAGAAGGGTGAATCCAAAAATTCATGAGGTAATCAAACAAGAGGTTTTAAAACCTCTTGATGCCGGATTGATTTACCCTATCTCGGACAGTCCTTGGGTCAGCCCAATTCATTGTGTTCCAAAAAAGGGTGGCATTACTGTTGTCACAAATGAGGAGAATGAGTTAATTCTAACTCGTTTGGTTCCGGGTTGGCGCGTCTGCATTGATTATCGCAAGTTAAATTATGCCACCCATAAGGATCATTTTCCTCTGCCCTTTATGGATCAGATGCTCGAGAGATTAGCGGGGAATGAGTATTATTGCTTCCTCGATGGTTTCTCGGGTTACTTTCAGATTCCCATTGATCCGCAAGATCAGGAAAAGACCACGTTCACGTGCCCTTACGGAACTTTTGCTTATAAACGTATGCCATTCGGCTTATGTAATGCTCCGGGCACGTTTCAAAGATGTATGATGTCCATATTTTCCGACATGACCGGGAAAACTATGGAGGTCTTCATGGACGATTTTTCGGTCATTGGGGATTCGTTTCAGTCATGCCTCTCCCATTTAGACGATATGCTAAAATGTTGTGAAGACACAAAGTTATGTCTAAATTGGGAGAAGAGTCACTTTATGGTCAAAGAGGGCATTGTCCTCGGCCATAAAATTTCAAAGAACGGGATTTAGGTTGACAAAGCCAAAGTGGATGTCATTGCAAAATTACCTCATCCCACAACCGTGAAAGGTGTTAGGAGCTTTTTGGGTCACGCCGGTTTCTATCGTAGGTTTATTCAAGATTTTTCTAAAATCGCCCGGCCTATGACCCATCTCCTCGAAAAGGATGCTCCTTTTATCTTCTCCCCAGAGTGCATCGAAGCTTTTGAAACACTTAAGAAAAAGCTTACCGAGGCACCGATTCTTGTTGCCCCCGATTGGGACTTGCCCTTCGAGCTCATGTGTGATGCTAGTGATTATGCTATAGGGGCAGTCTTAGGGCAACGAAAAACAAAACATTTTCAGCCTATACACTATGCCAGCAAAACTATGACCGAGGCTCAAAGCCATTACACCACCACTGAAAAAGAATTATTAGCTGTGGTGTACGCTTTTGAAAAATTCCGGCCATACTTGATACTGACCACAAGCATAGTGTATACGGATCACTTGGCTTTGAAGTACCTTTTTGCAAAACAAGATGCAAAGCCGAGACTTCTTCGTTGGGTTCTCCTCCTGCAAGAATTTGATATCATAATTCGTGATAAAAAAGGAGCTAAGAACCTAGCTGCTGATCATCTCTCCCGTTTGGAAAACCCCCATCAAGATGTTTTCGAGATGAAAGAAATTAATGAAACATTCCCTCTCGAGACACTCAATGCGGTTTCCTTCCGTGGAGATTCTGTTACCCCATGGTTTGCCGATTTTGCAAACTACCTTGCGGGTAACTTTGTGGTGAAAGGGATGTCGTCCCAACAAAAGAACAAGTTCTTTAAAGATGTGAAACATTATTTCTGGGACGACCCCTACCTCTTCAAAATATGTGCGGATCAAGTCATCCGGCGGTGTGTTTATGGCCAAGAAGCCTCTGAAATTCTTAAGGCTTGCCATGCTGGTCCCACGGGGGGCCACCACAATCCAAATTACACCGCCAAAAAGGTGTTTGATTCCGGTTTCTTTTGGCCCACGATTTACAAGGATGCCCAGGAATTGGTCAAATCCTGTGATGCTTGTCAACGTCACGGGAATATTTCACAAAAGAATGAAATGCCACAAAATGCAATCCAAGTTTGTGAAATATTTGACGTATGGGGCATCGATTTTATGGGGCCGTTTCCATCATCTCCTGGAAACAAGTATATACTCGTGGCTGTTGACTATTTGTCAAAATGGGTTGAAGCGAAAGCTTTACCCACTAATGATGCCCGGGTTGTTGTGAAATTTCTGAAATCTCTTTTCGCTCGATTTGGAATTCCACGTGCTATTATTAGTGATCGTGGTACGCATTTTTGCAATGACAAATTTGATAAAGTCATGCAAAAGTATGGTGTAACTCACCGTCTTTCTACTGCGTACCTCCCACAAACAAGTGGACAAGTAGAAGTTTCCAATCGAGGCATTAAGAGAATATTGGAAAGAACCGTAGGTGAGAATCGTGCATCATGGTCGGATAAATTAGATGATGCACTTTGGGCTTTCCGTACAGCTTACAAAACACCCATTGGGTGTACGCCTTACAAGCTTGTGTACGGGAAAGCGTGCCATCTGCCGATTGAGCTTAAGCATAAAGCCTACTGGGCCCTCAAGCATGCCAATTTCGACCTCAAAACTGCGGGTGATCATAGGAAAGTTCAACTGAATGAATTAAATGAACTTCGTGATCAAGCTTACGAGACCTCTTTGATCTATAAGGAAAAGACAAAGAAGATTCATGACTCAAAAATCAAAAACCGCGTTTTCAACGTTGGTGATCGAGTCCTTCTTTTCAACTCTAGACTCAAGATCTTCTCGGGAAAGCTTAAAACCCGATGGACTGGTCCATTCACTATCGTTAAGGTTTATCCTTATGGTACCGTCGAATTATCTCAAAATGACGGCCCAAATTTCAAAGTGAATGGACATCGTTTAAAGCACTACTTTGGTGAGGACATACCATCATGGTTGTCCCGGATCTCCAAACTTTCCCCAAGGACAATTAAATTCGGGGATCGAGTCAAGCTAGCGAATCGATGAACAAAAACAATAGCACAATACGGGTTTTCACCCGTATCTCTGATTTCTTTCTACTTTCTACCACCCTAGTGTGGGGGAATGGCCAACCCCCCGCTAATTTGAAAATGTATATATGTATATAAGTTCAAAAAAAAAAAAATGTGTGATTGTATGTACAGATAAATAAAGTGAAAAATACAAAACAATATTTCCACAGTTAGCTTCGAATATTATCTTTTTACATTCATAGATTCGGCATAATAGCCGGGACTTTGAATATTGAGGACAATATTCATTTCTAAGTGTGGGGGGGGGAAATTCTAGCGAATTTTATCGCAAAATACTTTCAAGTACCCCCATTTTGGCCCAAATTTTTCAAAAATTTTTCACTTTATTTCAAAATTTTTGTGGTAATCAGTCCGTCGTGTCTAAACGACAAAAGGGATTGGCTAATCCAGGAGCAAACGGCTCTTGGTAAAGATATCTCAAATCCGTTTATGGCTTGCAATTTTCCCAAAATTGTATGGTTCCTCAACTCCCCAAAAACAAATGAGTTGGCTAGCCCGCAAGATTATGGCTTGTGGTAAAGGCCGTGGAAAAACTATAATTGGTAATCAGCTCACCAAGATGTTGACTATTCCATCAAGAGCTGCTAGTCCAGGAGCAAACGGCTCTTGGTAAAGACAAATCAAATCCGTTGACAGCTGGTGGTTTGCTCAAAATCACACGGTTATCAGGTGTGCCACAGTTCTTACACCTGGCTACTCCAGAAGTGATGGCTTTTGGTAAAGAGCTTAAAATCCATCAAGTTTTCCAAAAATATTGCTGTTTAGTGTGGGGGATTGACGAGTGCGCAAACACTCATCATTTTTATCGTATTTAGACTGCCAAAACATACAAAAACAATCAAAAAGTAATCAAAATACTTAAATTATCCCAGGGATTGTGTTTTATGTGTTTTAAATGCAAAACGAGCAAAAACAAACGAAGAACGATCAAAGTTTGCAATATTGGCAGTTTCAGTCCCCCAAGTTTCAAAATTTGTCAGAAATAGTCCCTATGCATTTATTTTGAAATAAAAGTCAACCCAAGTCCCTAAAAAATCAAAAGTATTCAAAAACGGACTTTGGGTGATAAGTTTGGAAAATTTACTGGATTGGTCCCTGGAGTTTGGAATTTTGCAGAAACAGTCCCTGGGAATTTTGAAAATAAAAAAATTGCAAAAATGGCTTTTGGAATAGTTAACTTGGCAACATTGGTCCTTCTTGGTACTTTTGGGGAGTTACAATTTCAATCCTTTGGTTTTGGTAAAAATTCAAAAATAGTCCTTGTGTGAAACTATTACACAACCGGACCCTTAATCCATAAAAACCAAAACCAAAACCAAACCCAAACATCAAACCAAGCCCACCCCATCTCTTCCCTTGGCCCATTCACACCCTTAGCCCAAAACCAAAATCAAAACCGTTTAAATAATAATACTACCCCCATCTTTGACCCAGTCAACCATCACCATCCACCTCACCCCACTCACTCCCTGCTACCAGCCAACCCCCCCTCATCATCACCCCTATTCTCCTCTGTCACACTCAAACCCCCCCCCCCCCCCTCTTGCACTCCAAACCAATAGCTACCCTCCAAAATTGCCCCCTGGCCTCAATAATCAAAGAAGCAGACAAAACCATTTTGGCGCCAAAATGATCAAACGGCCAATATCAAGAAAGAGTAATCCAAGGGACAAGATTGCAGCTGGGAAAGAGACAAATGAGGTTCACAAACCCTAATTTGAGCTATAAAAGAGGAGAAGAGAAGCTGTGAAGAATAGTTAGTTTTTTAGATAAAATTTATGTCGTTTTAAGTAGCATAAGCAATTTTAGTGTAATTTTTCTCTTTCAAATGTTGTAACAAGGATCATCAGTGTAATTCAAATCTTTCTTAAGTTATAAGATTCTAGTTTTAGTTATCATCTCATGTTCTGCAATTTACCTCTTATTCAATAAATTGTCAAAAGCTTGATCATAGTTTCTTTCTGATTCCATGGACTACTCTAGGTACACATAAGTTCCCATAAGCCTATTGAAAGCTTCTAGAGACCTTAAAATCAGTTTAGTAGAAAAATTACAAATTTCTCTAATAAGTCAATGCAGGTCAAAGGAGGGGCATTCATGGAGCTCTGGATAAGTTGAGGTAGCACAAGGAAGACCTCTGCCTATCCTAAAGATAGGCAAGCTTAGTGATTCATTCCTTTTCATGCTGGAATGAAATTCTCGGTAAAGCTTTTTCATTTTTTTTATATATAAATTAGCATTCTGAGTTTAGGTTAGCTTTTGATGCATTAGATTGTTAAAACAGCTTCATTTGGAGTATTTAGAACTAGTTAGAGTGTTAAATTAGAATTTGGCAGTGTATTGCATCATAACCTAGTGAAACAGCCTAGTTAAACTAGTGTTTGGATCACATAATTGCTTGGTGTTAACATGTGTTGTAGTTGGTACTTTTGAACTCTGCATGCTATCTTAGTCTAATATAGATCTTATAAGCCAAATTTATCACTAGTTGATACCCAAAAAGTCAATTTGCCTTTTAAACCCTTCAAAGCTTCAATCTGTTAAGTTTTTAGGATAAGCAATTCATCATTTAGATGTAAACTTAGGTAACACAGATTATTTTGGATCCATTTTGGTTTAAACAACCTAATTCAGCTAAAAAATTGGAATCAAAACTCATTTTGGTCAAAGTTTTCATCAAAAAGAAAAAGTCAAAAATCTTATTTTGCTCAGAAAGTCAATTTTAGTGAGAATTAATTTGATTTTTGTGGACATAATTGGGACTTGAAATTTCTTGTGGGTCAACTACACCACCTAAGCTTCAGGAATAATAGCTTGTTGAATTTTTTAGAATTTTTGACAAGCTTGTGCAAGGGCTTAAAGTACCCTGCAGGGGAACACATCTCCCCTATGCACAGCTGTGACCACCTTTTCCTTTGTGCTTGTGTATGCTACTCAGTGGACCCCACACCCTAGGATTTAGCTTATTGGTAGCTTATTACCTCATCTTTTAATTCCTAGGTTTAGTTTTGATATTAGCTTATTCTATAGTAGCTTAATTGACCACCCTTGTGACCTGTTTTCATTACACCAAAGCTGACCACTCAGCTTTTGAGTTGAAGTTTCATGGTCCGCCTAGAGTTCATCAATAAGCTAATTGCTTAGCTTATTGGCTTATTGGGTAGCCTGTGAGTCCAACTTGACAGGCCAACTCTTAATTTGGACCCCTGGTTACTTTGTGGACCCCACACTAGGTTCAAAACCCCTCATTTGGACTGTTTGGATTCTGTGTAAAGCTTAAGTGCTTATTTGTTGTTTTAAGCTGTTTCATTGTGCTTATCTGAATCTAATTGATCATTTCAAGTTTATATTCAACTACTTTGGTTTGTTTGTTCATTTGGAAGCCCCATATCAGCTTATTCAATAACCTTCAAGCCCTAATAAGCTAAAAAGTCCACTGTTGAACACTTTTGGTTGCACACAGCTCATTAATAAGCCACAATCAAACTTCCTTCACAAAAAGTGCTCATTTTCACTTCATAAATAGATTTGAGAAATAAAATTGCTGAAAAGTTCAATTTTTTAGAAGTGATAGCTTCTATTTAAGCTATTTAGCTTATTTTTCAGCTTATTTATAAGCATTTCTCAATTTTAAATTTTTCTTAGGCTTTTCATAACCTGTAGGATTTTTAGTAATTTTTTCAGATTTTTCTTTTGTCATTTAGTACTTTTTATAATTTAAGTTAGTTTAATTTAATTAAATAATTAGTTTTAAATTAGTAGTAATTAATTAAAAAGTAGAAAAAATAGGTTTTCTGTTTTAAAATTAGTTTTATAATATTTTATATTTTACTAAATTTAATTTTCATTTTTCTAGTTAAATTTCATAATTAATTATAATTTAGTATAATTTAGTTAATTAATAAGTTATTAATAAGTAGTTAATAATTAATAGTAATTAATCAAAAAGTAGGAAAATTATATTTTCTGTTTGAAAATTAGTTTTTAATTATTTTAGACTTTTTCAAATTTAATTTTTAATTTTCTAGTGTAATTTCCTAATTTATTATAATTTAGGTTATTTTAGATAATTAAAAAGTAATTAGAAATTAGTTTTTAATTAATAGTAATTAGATAATTAGTGTAAAAATTGATTTTCTTTTTCTAAAAATTATACAATATATTAAAAAGGCGGGATTTTACTGTAGCATTTGTGCTTCAAAGAGTTGTACCGCACAGTTGACTAAACAGTACATTTGTGCTGTCCCATGTTGTACGGTACTGTAGCAGTACTGTAGCAGATGTACTGTAGCATTTTTTTTTTTTTTTTTTTTTTTTTTTTTTTTTTTTTTTGTAACTATGAATAATTTTCCTTAAATAAAAGAAAATACAAAACTTGCACAAAAACAATTTATTATGCGGTTATTCATTTTTGTTTAAAAAAAAACAAATAACAAAAACAATACAAAACAAAAATACTAAGAAAAATACAACACTATAAAAAAAAATAACAAATCCGCGGCAACGCGCGGGCTACCCCGCTAGTTTTCTTTATTCATTAGGATTATAAAAATATCATTTTCATTTCCGTAGCCTTTTTAATTAATTGGATTTACTTTTTATCACGTACGTCTGTTACCGTTTTCGTTTAAAAGGTACGTTTTTAGGTTTTTAAGCATTTCTTTCTCATCTAAATTCACGTAAGCACTCACGTAGCTTTCCTAAGCTATTTCATTTCATAATTCCATAATAATCACCAATCTCTCTCTTTTTCTGTGAAAAATCACCCAATCACAAGCACGCTAAAGTACAATTCACACCTCGTCGGGACATAACGACCCGGTGATACCTTATATTACCCGGAGATTGATTATAGGCTATTTGACTTTGTTGACCATTCCTTGGTTAATATAAGTTGGTGGTTTAGCATCAATCATTTACCAAACACAATATTGGATAATCGACAATCAATAACATTAGCAAGATCTACAACAATCATAAAGTCAGTGATATAAGTGAAATTCCCAACAAAGACATGTAGACCTTTAATTCTCTCGACAAAGTTACACACTCCACCAGGGTATTTGGGATCTCTTCTAGGTCCAAGTCTTGTTTTCACTATATCATTATAAACACTTGAGGACATAATAATGTTGATTGGGGATTTAAAGTCAATGTAAGCATTGTCAACGTGTCTATACCCAATCATACATGGTATCTTAGCACTCTTAGGATCACCTACCTTTACCTTAGGTTCAATTCTAGTAAAAGGAGATCGAGGGTTATCAATAAGATTATAATAGTACGCAATCTCCTCCTTAGTGGGGTATAGATTAAAATAATCATCTATCTTTGGATCAATCTCCCCTTCTTCAGGTTCCTCAACAACATTCTCAAAATCATTAGGTCCTAGGTCCTTATTTGAATACAAGGCGGTCGCTAGGTCACTAAATGCATGGTCAAGCTCAACTTTAATCAATCTATTAAGCTCTCTAAGTTCCCTAATCTCACTCTCAATTTGTTCATGTAACAAAGCCACTTCTCTAGGGGAAAGGGGTGGATTCGCGTTTTCCATAATGGTCAACGGAATAGTCAATGAATTTAATTTACTACAAAGGCACGAAGAAAAAGATAGACTACAGAGAACCTAAAAATAAAAATAAAATCTTACTAGAAAGGAATCTAGCAAGTAGACCTAATAAAAAGAAATCCTAACCTAGACAATAACTATTCCCCGAGCTGCGGCGCCAAAAACTTGATGCGTAGGGATTGCACCAGGCTTTACCTCTCAAGGGATCTCGAGAAGCTTACAACCCCCACCAGGCAGTGTACCTGATCGTTGTAGTATAGTATAGTGACAAGTACCGGGGGATTGATCGTTCAGCTAGGAATAGTGTCGCTAGGATTAGAAAACCTAAAGATTAGGTCTAGAGATGAGGGATGATTCTTTTTGTATTTTTTTAGTTTTTATAAAAGCAAGTAAAATCTCGGGTTTTGAAGGAGTTGGTCGGAATTAGTTGCTAGTCAACTAACCCAATAACTAAAGATGCAATCAAAATAAAATACTAAAAATGAAAATAAACTAAATTAAGATAGAGGTGTGAGCAATATATGGGAGAATTGTGTTTACTTAGGTTTCACTACTCCCTAGATATCTTTTACAGGTTAATTACTTGTTACAGTTGTGTGAATGACGGATTGTATTCCTTAATACCATTCATGGAGTGGCGTACTTACTTCCCCAATCCTATAAGCGCCTACTTCACTCCTATGTCGAGCCGGGTAAGAAGCTCCTAACATAGGATCACTAGAATTTGCTCATGCATTAAATACAACCAATAAAACCTAGTACACATCGGTTCATGTTTCTTAAGACGTTCAAACATGTTACACAATGGAGATCTGCCAGTTTTCTTAAGCCTAACATTGAAATCATTCATCCATTACAACTATAAACAAGCAATCAACCTATAATTAACATCTAGGTTTCATTACATCTAAGCAAACACATGATAGATCTAGCCTAGCATGTTGAAATCAGGACAAGCATAAGATATATTCAAACAACACATAGACATATTGAATGAATTGAAAGAGGACTTATCTCAATAGAACATGAAAGGTTTCAAAGGGTGAAAACCCTTGAAATTACAGTTAAAAACGACATAGGGTTTATTAGGTTCGACCCTAGTATTCTCCACACAAGTTCCTCCCTTAATGAATGAAAAATAGAAAATTATATATAGATTCTGAGAGGTGATGGCGTCAAGACCAAATGTCTGACGCCGTCATCTTGCCGCCAAATAATTTCTCGGACTGCCTAGATCTGGGTTTGACGCCGTCATGTGTACTCCTTATGCAGGCCGTCACCAAAAATACTCTTGACGCCCTTCTCTTGACGCCTTCAGGTTTTCTCTGGGTCGTCATGGATTTCACCCCTGACGCTGTCACAATTTTCCTCTTGACGCCGTCAGGTACTGTTCTCAGCATGGAAAATTAAGTCTTTGCCGTTTTCTTCACTTTTATGCTCCAAAAACGTCCAGAATGCTTCCTTTTTCAGAATTCACTCCCAAAGTACCTAAAATCACAAAAGGAACGATTTAGGGCAATATTTGATCAAATAAATTCAATTCCGGGCTTAAATGACCCCCTAAAAACGGTTCATTTTTCGCCTCATCAATGGTTTTCCACTTCCTTTACCACAAGCCATAATCTTGCGGGCTAGCCAACTCTTTCACTTTTTAGGATATGGCGAGTTGAAATACCATACAGTTTTGGGCAAATTGTAAGCCATCAACGAATTTGATATATCTTTACCAAGAGCCGTTTGCTCCTGGATTAGCCAATCCTTTTGTCGTTTAGACATGGCGGACTGATAACCACAAAAATTTTGAAACTCAAGTGAAAATTTTTTTAAATTTTTTCCAAAAACGGGGGTACTAGATGATAAAATGTGATAAAATTCGCTAGAATACCCCCCCCCCCCCCCCCACACTTAGAATTGAATATTGTCCACAATATTCAAAGTCCCGGCTATTATGCCGACTCTTTGAACGTAAAAGGGCAACATTACAATCTAAATCTGGAAACACCATTTTTGCTTTTTCACTTTATTGGTAACCACAGCAGGGGTAACTCCCCCACACTTAGGGTGAAAACCCTATATGCATGCTACTATTTTTTGTTTACTGAGTCGCTAGCTTGACTCGACCCCGAATTCATAAGAAACAATCTGCATCGGACTTTCATTCAAGATGCTTGGACAAACATTTGAAGCACGTGAAAGTTCCACACCGATGAGATAAGTACCCGGCTTAAGATAGTATAAACTATAAGCGGTGATGCCAGGGTCAAAGATAATGTATTCATTCCCGAAGGAGTGAAGAACAGGAGAAGTCACCCTGTAGGTGAAGAAAAGGAAGAAAACCATGATGAAAATCATGATAAGATCTTCTTCCTCGAGAGCAGGCTCATTAGCTTGAATTTGGATTTCAAGGGCTAAGCTCGTTGGGTTTGAAAACATCTCGGGAGGGAGGGTGGGAATTTGTAAATTCTCATGATTGAGTGCATCTCCCCCAGGCTATCATACTCCAGAGGAGTCATGATATGAGTGAGTTCACCGGAGAACTCCTCATGAAGAGAATCATTCACATGGTGTGAATTTGTGAACTCTTGTTCCATTATGGACTCATCACAATCCTCATTCTGAATACCAAAGAGTGGATTATCAGAAATCAAAGTGAATTCAGGTTCGAATTCAAACAGAGGATTGGTGAGAGTAGTTTTGAATGCTTCGGGAACAAAATGATTAACATTCTCTATTGGACTATTGGGATCAGAACTGAGTGACGGATCATGATATAAGAGACTTTGAATTTCTCCTAGATCGGCTTCAAAGTCAAAGAGAATATCGTTACTTCCCGTTGGAAGTGGATTGATGTGAGTAAGTTCATCGGTGAACTCCTCAAGAAGATGATCAGCATCATAATGTGGAACTGATGCCTCAACATACTCGATGTCTCCATAAGATGCACAATCTTCGCTACAATCGGAGAAAGTCTCAAATTGATCTTTTGGACACTCAAGAGGGGAAGGTAAATCACACATATGATCAAAAGTTCCCTGTGACTCTCCTGGGATTGGGACAAGGTTCTCAGCACTAGACTTTATGAATTCGTCCGATTCCTTTTCAGGAACAGTGCTAAGATGCTCATCCCCATGTTTAGAGAGTGAGTGTGAACTTCGGGTGTGATAGCAGCAGACTGAGGGAGTTGAGAGGAGCTAGCATTCATGGATTGTACGAGTTCTATTTGATCTTCTGCTAGTAATTTCTCTACCACATTATTTTCTCCCTGATTTTCCATGGAAGGAATTGTATCTGATGAGCTAGATGAAGTTTTATAAAATTGAAGAATATCAAGGGTATCTTCATCATCACTGTCATCAGGAATGAAACGGAACTGAGAGCTAGATTTGGCTGCTTTTTCTTTAGCAATTGATTCCCTAATAGATTTATTATAGGCATCTTGGGAATTTATTCTAGCAGCCTGCTCTTCAGCCAGCAATTCTTCCATGGATTTTTGATGAGTGTCTTTTTGGGCAAAGTCTTTAACTAAACCCTTAAGCTCATCAAGTATTTCCAATACATTTTGAATTTCTGGAAGAATTGCTTGATTCATTTGGTACTGTGGAGGTTGGTCGTAATAAGGTGTGTCAAAATTGTCACAAGGATATGGATTCCCCGTTTGACAATCTGAGCTGAAGTGTGGACCTCCACAGTAATCACAACAGTAAAACTGTTGAGTCTGGTTTGGTGAATCGTATGGATATTGGTTATAATCAAAATTCTGAGCATCATCGGAAAACTGTTCATAGACAAACTTGTTTCCAGTTTGGTACTCAAATCCTTGATGAGGACCTCCACAAAACTCACACAGATATGTCAGTATCTCATGATGTGGTGGCTGGTAGAATGAATCAGATGTATCATGGTAAGGATAGGGAGCTTGGTTATAGACAGACCCTTCTCCTGACTCTACCATGCTACAGCCGGGACAATTCCCACCATTATGAGGACCACCACACCATTGGCAACGCAATGGTGTGGATATGACATTGAAAGAATCAAAGGTTTACAGAGGGTGAGGAATGAAGAATCAAAGATGTGAGAGGGTAAAGGAGAATGTTTTCGGATTTTTGGAAAGACATTTTATACAAATGAGAAAGAAAATCTTTTTGTGTTTTTGTGTTCGTTGAAAACTGATTTTAAAATGTCTTCAGGAACTGTTTTGTTTTTATATGATAATAATAAGAAAATATGAACAAGGATGGGTAAATATACAATGAGTGTATATCCCGATTCACTAATCTTCAAATACGTTTGGATACGCACACAACCTCCCCGGCAGCGGCGCCAAAATTTGATTAAGGAAAAAGCAGTCAACTACAGTCAACCACGGATGTGGTCAACATGGTCAAACAGCCTAGAGTCAATCTCCGTGGAAGTATAGTGTTTCCCCGGGTCATTATGTCCCGACGAGGTGTGAATTGTTATCAAACGGGATTGTGATCGGGTGAATTTGGACAGGAAAGGGGTTTATGATTGATTAAGCTAAGGAATATAAGAAGAAATAGCTTAAATAAGCTATATGAATGGTTACGTGAAAGGTAGATACATAAAAACGTTTAAAATCAAAAAACGCGTACGTTTACATTTAAAATAACGTAAACGTACAAAATAAAAGGTGAAAACTGACATATGAAAACCCTCAGGGGGTGAAAATGACTTTTTTACAAACCTAAGGATAAAATAAAATTTTTAGAAAAAAAAATGAATTTTTACACTAATTAATTATTTAATATTAATTAAATACTATAAGATACTAATGATTAATATTTAAATAATTTAAATATAATATAATATTATTTTAATACTAGAAAAATGAAAATTAAATTTCTAAAATTATAAAATAACTAAAAACAAATTTTAAAATTAAAAATATGTCTTTTTGTCTTTTTGTGGATTTTTATATTAATTAATTACTAATTCCATTTAATTACCTAATTACACTAAACAAAATTATTAGAATTACTAAAATGTCTTAGAAAATTAAGAAATTTTTTATAAATCTAATTAACCATCACAGGAATCCTAAAAAATTAGAAAAAGTTTGTTTTATTTGTTTTTACACTATTTTACTTATTATTATATTAAATATTAATTAATTACTAATTAAACTAATTAAATTATAAAAACTAGAAAATGAACAGTAGAAATTCTAGAAAAATTCCTAAAATTATACTATATTATATAAAAGCTAGGAAAAATATAAAAACTAGGTGTTACTTTATAAAAACTAATTATGCTATTTAATACTTAATTATTAATTAATTATTAATAAAACTAATATTAAATCTAATTAATACTAAATGACAAGATAAAATTCTGGAAAAATTACTGAAATTACTTTAAGATAAAAGAAAATTAACAAAAATATAAAAATGCCAAGTACTCAACAAAAATCTAAAAAGGAAAATTAAAAAGTTAAATTACATTAAATAGAAACTATCACTTCTAATTAAATTGGTTTTTCTGGATTTTTCTTTTACAAAACTATTTTTATACTAAAAACAGACAACTTTTACAAAAAAAACTTTTTTAGAACCTAAAAATAAGCCAGATGAAGCTTAAAAGCTTGTACAGTTGACTTTCATTGACCAAACCAAGAAATAAGCTTGAATGAGCTTATGTGGGGTCCACAAGGGTGGATTCTGATTCAAATAAGTTGTTTGGTCATGATTAAGCAATAATATGACAAATAAGCTCACAGGATAAGCCCATGAACCACAATAAGCAATGGATTATCTTACTTGAACACTGAAACTGGGACAGAAATTTGGGATTAATTCAGGTGGTCCCAAGGAGCTTAAGCTCACAAGCTTGCTCAAACCTTGAAGGTGGCTAGGAGGGGGATTGAAAGGGCCAAAAATATGGTAGTGGGACCCACTGAGGTGGCAAGGATGAACCACCAAAGTGGTGGTGTTGGGACAGAGCTGCTGCAGCAGGGGAGATGCCTTCCCCTGCAGGTATGTTTGGGCCAATGTGGGGCCCACAGTAAAAATGGCAAAAATGAAGTGAATGCAGGAATCTAAAGTTCAGCTGAGGGGCCCTAACATGTTAAAAGATCAAAGTTTAACTCTAATCACATAATTCAAGAAAATTCCTACAAGATTTGGAAAAACTGAGTAAATGCAACTTTTGACTTTTCATGTAAAACTTGAACTTTTGACTTTTGTTGATTTCTAATGGCTACTATAGACTAAATAAGTCGTAACAAGATGGAATAAGCCCAAATTAAGCCGAGTGACCAAGTTCTAAACCTAAAGGGTGATTATGACACCCCTAATCCCTAACAGTGGATTGTGAAGAGATTTTAAAATGGAATTTGACTTCTTGATGACCAAGTGACCAAAGTAATGGCTTGACTGGACTTAGACTAACCTAAGGGTAGATGTTATGGATATAAACTAAAACTAAGAACTCACTGAGTTCTCAAAACAACTAGAACCAAACACTCCTTAATGGACTGTTTAGACAATTTCATGAACTAAATTGAGGATCTAACCCACAAACTGAATAGTTTAACTTATATTAGGCTAAAATGGATGTAATTAGGTAAAAACAAACAACAATAAACAACACAAACTCACAGACACAGATTATGCAAAAAATTATGGAAAATACTTACAATTAGGCCAATGCAAGGAACTGAAACACACAGGGCTCAACCTCCAATCCTATTACTCACCATGAGTTCTAAACCATAAAACCATCCAGATTATACAAGAAGCCTTGATCTTTCTTCCTTTCTTCTTTATTTTTCTTATTTTTCAGTCAATTTATTTTCTATTTTTAATGTTTTTAGTGACTTTGATTTGAAGATGGATTTACTGCATGGTAAACTTTTAGAAGCTTATCATTCACTGAATTAGGATTAAACAAGCAGGTTGAAACAACTTTTAACAACTTAACACTAATTTGGAATTTCAAATGAAAATGGTGAAAACTGAATTTAAATAAGATATTGAAATTGATGATTAAAATAGTTTACAATTACATTAAAAATGTAAATTACACCCTTCTTAACTGAAAATTACAACTAAGAAGTAAATTTAAACTTAATTCAACATAAAAGCTTACACTACAACTATTCTACTGCTATCTAATGCCTTCTCTTCTTTTCATTCTTGACTTTTACAGACCAAGTGAGGTTCCTGAGACTTTCCCACCATTTTTCACAGCCATTGGATGGCTACTTTTGATCTGAGCCCTTAAATAAATTTTGGCAGGAAAAGTTGTTTTGCAACTGGGAAGGTTTCTTGGAGGGTTTTTAGGACAATAAATGAGGTTTGGAAGTATTTGTAAGTTGGGGGGGGGGGGGCAAGGTATAGGAAGGCTGAGGTGGAGGTGAGGAGGGGGGATGGATTTGCAGTGTTTACAGGCCAAGTGGGGAAGAGGAGGTGGAGGTCAACGGGGTTTGACTGGGTGAGATATTAAACGGGGGTGAGTATTATTTGGTGTTGGGCCTGGTTTGGTTTTGGGCTTGGGATATAAGGTGGGCTGGGAAATGGGGGTTGGGTGGATCAGGTTTTACAAATAATAAAAGGGCCATTTGGTTTGTAAATAACACAAGGACCAAATATGTAAAATCTGAAAAGTTGAGGGCCGGTTTGTGACTTTTCCCAAAGTTATCATAGGGACCCAACTTGCTACCTTTTATTTATCAAAGGTCCATTGTTGAACATTTTCCAAAATTAAAATACCCGGGGACCTTTTATGTAATTTTCCAAAGTTGAAGGATTAAAACCGCCAATTCATGAAAACTTTTATCCAAGGACCAATATTGAACATTTTTTAATTTCCAAGGACTTAAG
Organism: Artemisia argyi; assembly: GCA_030686995.1. Taxonomy (NCBI): domain Eukaryota; kingdom Viridiplantae; phylum Streptophyta; class Magnoliopsida; order Asterales; family Asteraceae; genus Artemisia; species Artemisia argyi. The sequence goes on along the minus strand of CM060676.1, from coordinate 34,626,301 downwards.
TTGACTTTTCTGTCCAAAAATATTTCCCAGGGACCATTTCTGTCAAAAATGAAACTCCAAGGACTAAATTGCAAATTTCTCAAAACTTTTTAGAAGTTTTCACCAAAGGATTAAATATGACAATTTATGATTTCAAAAGGACCTTTGGTGACTTTTCTTTTAAAATAATTGCTGAGGGACTATTTTTGCCAATTTTTGAAAGTTGGGGGACTGAAACTGCCAATTATGCAAACTTTGTACGTTTTTCATCTGTTTTTGCTCATTTTGCATCTAAAACATATAAAACACAATTTTAGAATATTTTCAGTATTTTGATGCATATCTGAGTGTTTTTAAATATTTTTGCAGTTCAGATTGACCAAAAATGATGAGTGTTTGAGCACTCATCAATATGCATCAAATTCAGGAGCATCCGAAGATGTCTTGGCATTTGAGATTTTCATCCTTTCTTCCAAATGTTGATATTTTAATTGTAAGTTAAGATTATCAACTTCTAGTTTAGAAAAGTGCTTGACCATGTTATCATCATCATTATTTTGAATTTTTTCATGCAGTTTGAAATTCTCCCCCTCAAGCTCAACAACACGATTTTGGAGGACATTAAAAGCAGCAGACATTTCATGAAATTGACAAGCAGTTAATGTAGAGTCGGTAGCAGTATAAAATACGTCTTGTGCAATACACTTAGCTATCAAATTGTCATTCATGATGAGAGCATTTTTCCTCGCAATTTCACTATATTGAAGATCTATTGCAATTGTTTTCCCTCATTTTCCACATTTTTAAACACCTATTTCATTTCTTTCACTTCAGTTTCAAGGGACTGTTGTAGGCCCACAAAGTGTTCTTTGATCAGTTTAAAAAATGGGATAACTTCCATTAAGTAACACTCTTTCGTAAAACCAAAACCCCTTTCACCCTCTGTAATTCCCGTTGGAGTAAGTCTCTTTTTACAAGTTTTATCAAAGTTAGCAAACATTTGACATAGTACATATATGCTAATGAGAGTCTTATATTGAGTGGGAAGTGATAACTGAACTAAGTGCATGGGTGTATTGGGGGGATACACCGTTGGGGCAGCAACCTTAAGAGGGGGTTTGGCCTTAAGTTCTTTAGCTTTCATTTTTTCTACATCTAGGGACCAAAATACTTCCTCCGGTGTAACCTTAAATTGGGTGCAAAAACAATCAATCGATTATGTTCATAGTAATTATGTGGTTTGACATTGACACATTTTATAATGCACTTTGGATCCTTCATTTTGTTTTCTAACTTCTCCCTATTGACCGATTCTATCTCATCTATCTCTTCAACAAAACAACTATTAGTGGGAGGATGATCCGGTTTAAACATCACATTAGCATCATACAATGCAGGTTGAGAGGTACTAACGCTCTTAAGGAAGTTCGTTTTAGGCACTCCTAAATCCTTATTGCTATGCTTATCCCGTTATTTAATGTGCTTTTGTATCATTTGAACAGTTTGTATGGTTTGGCCTTGAATGTACAATTTATTTTCAAGTTTGCTTTTCAACGTCTTAAGGTTGGAAAAATCATTTAAGTGTTTAATTTCTTTTTCTTGAAAATCACTTTTTAGTGCAATTACACTATCTTGAATCTCCTGTTTTTGTTTAACAGCTCGATCAAATTGATTTTGTACAGACTTTAACTGTTGTTTTAATTTTTCTTCCATTAAGTTATATTCAGTTATATATGCACGCATTTGCCAATCCATATTTTGTTCTCGTTCTGTAAGTTCAAATTTTGCCCGTTGTTCATAGCAAGTTACCTGATCCTTAAGGATATTAATCCTAGTGGTCAAGGTATCGTCGGGTGCAACAACAGTGTACTCATCTAATTCACACACATTATCATCAACAAAGAAGACATCACTCGGCACAACAGACACAACGTCGTGCATTACACATTGTTCATATGGAACAACATTGCTATTTCACATATTAGTAATATCTAATCCCACAACGGTTGTTTGTTGTACTTCATCAGGAATCCTTTGTTCATGCATCACATAATTATCACATAAAACTGAAGATGCTCCACTAGATACATTAGAATTTTTTTTGAGATCCATATGCTGCTCAATTGGAGAAACATTGTTGTTTTCCAATTCAACCTCATTTGGATCAGCAACATTAGTCTGATGTATGTCGTGGAGAATTTTTGGTTCATCAACCCTTTCACATACATCATACAACTTTAATACCTCAGATATGATAGATGACTTGGAGGAAATGGATTGTTGTGGTGATGATACAGCAGATGATAGGTTAGCCATGAAGATGGTTTGTGCAGTGGGTTCATCATCAACGTCTGAATCAAAAGCATCACAATCCTCTGTCTGAAAGATGTTTGGATCATTAAGTGCTAAGTAATGGACAGGTTGGTCATCAACATCAGCATCAAAAGTATTTCCCTCATCACCAGCAAGGAATAACAGCTGCTCCTCTATGCAACCCCACTTTCCTGTGCTTGCATCAGCAGCATCTTATCTTTGAAGTAGTCGGAGTTCTGGGACGCTTAGGTTTAGTGCAGTTCCTTGCAATATGACCTAACCCACCACAGTTATAGCATTTGGGTTGTCTTCCTATTCCCTGATTAGCATTACCAACTCTGTTCTGAGCAAACCCCCGTGCCCCATTCCTTTGATTGACATTTTGTCTTCCTTGAACCACAACGCGTCCATCTTCCCCAACAGCAAGGTTACGTGGGTTAGATGATGTTCTGAGTTGGTTGTTAGTCTGAGGAAGTGTCGCTCTGAATTGCTGAACAAGTAGAGATACTTGGTTGGACAAGTTATCAATAATCTTATCAGTGTGAGAGTATCCCGAGTCCAGTTGGGTGCTCATGACATTTGGTGTTTGCACGGATGATTGAACAATAGATGACTGGTTCTTTGAGGTTGGTGCAGGATGGTGAAAGACTTGATTAGGAGATGGTTGGTTGAGTGTTTAAACATTGGATATGAATGCAAGAGGATCAGTTGTAGATGTTGGATTGAGCTTGTCCCTCAATTGACGGTCATACACTGCATGCTTCTCATGTTGTTGTAGATAGGCATACAGTTGTTCATAATTGGTGTTCCTGAGTCCCTTGTTGAGCTTAACTGCTGTGACAAACCGATCCCATTCATGTGATATGTTGTAGATAAACTTTGAGTTGAGTTGGATGTTGGGCATTGTCATTCGAATCATCTTCATGTCATTAACAAGCTTGTTGAATCTGACGTAGTAATCAGTAATGTTTTCACCAGGATTCATCTTGAAATGTTCGAACTCATCATACAGTTGTGACTCACGATCTTCTTTGGTAAGTTCTGAGCCTGCAAGAAGCATTTTGACATTGTCCCAAAGAGCTTTGGCATCCGTGTTGAAATTGATAAGCTTGTACAAATCCTTGGGTAATCCTTGTATCACAATGTTGGAGGCTCAAATATCAGCATCATATCGCTTCTTTTCAACATCACTAAGATCATTGTAGGTGTGTGGCCTTTCAATTCCAAAGGTGATAGTCCCATCATCAGCGGTGGAGATGACATCTCTTGTTGTACCAATCTGAAGAGGTCCTTCGTCAATTGATCAAAGAATGTTCTCACCATTTTCCTTACCCTGGCAATAGAGACGAATTCTCTATGCCCATGATTCATAGTCAGTCCTATCGAGCATAGAAGGTCGGGTATCGGACCCAGCAGCTTGAATGTCATCAGTTGAAGCCGTAGTAGCCATGATAAAATCTTAAATGGGATTTTACAACTCTTGTGACTTAAACCGAGAAATCGATTCTTTCCCGGGATTTTACTAAGTCAACAAAAGAAACCGAAAGATTTCCGTAAGCGAGTTAAAATAAGAGTGAGATCTTGGATAAGTCACAATTTGCACTAGGTGTCTAGTTGCGACAAGTCAAGTTACAATATATCCGATCAAAATAAGTCAAATTGTAAGAATTAACTCACAACGTCAAATCTCAATTAGATTAATCGAAACGACTTAAGTTACAACAAATCACCAAACACAAGTAATTAACCAATCACTAGCAAATCACCACTGAGTTAATCGCTAAGTACCACAAACTTGCTGGAGCAAATCGATAAGTAGAGGTAATCACAATCTGGAGGAAACCGCTAGTTGGAGGTAATCGCTATCAGAGCTAATCGCTGTCTGGAGTTAATCGCTGTAGTAAGCTAAAAGCTAGAACAAGCTAATCGCTAGAAAGTGCTAATCGCTAAAAGTAGCAAATCACATGATGAGGTAATCACTTAGAATAGTTAATCGCTGGATGAAGTAATCACTAGAAATAATCGTTGAACACAATAGTCCAAATCAGTCACTATCTAGCATTTTTGTCTTTTTATCCCAAAATGGTAATCGCTACCCAGAAATGTACCTAAACGCTAGATTTTTGGAGGTAATTGCTACCAAGAAATCCACACCGTGGAGCTAATCGCTAACAAGAAACACACCTCAAAATCACTCCAAATCCAAATTAACGAATGATAGAGCTTATCCAACTGAAACATTAAGTAAACATAGCACCACTAATCACAAAAGTACACCCATAACACTTTATATATCACAAACAAGATCAAACCAAGATGTTTTCCTAGAAAACTATTCTAACCAACTAAAACCACAAAAGCCACACCAAATCTGAATATCCAAGGCCCTAAGATGAAACCATGGCTCTTGATACCAATTGTAAGATACACTTTAAGTCACAAACATGATTATACAATATGTTGTGGATCGTTGGTTTAGAGAGAGAGAGAAGAGAGTGGGAGCCTTTTTAGAGAGAGAAACACAAGATATTAAATTGATGAATAATGAAGGTCCAACCCTCTCCCTTGGTGTGAGAGGGGTATTTATAGTTACATAAAAAACGCCCTCTCTTGGGCTGTGGATCGGGTGTACAGTGGGTAAAGACCCGTCCGTCCTTCACGATGTTACTTAACTAGTAATAACTACTAACTAATTCGATAAATACTACGAGCTACATAATTGATGCGTGGGAATTGTACCAGGCTTTACCTCTCGAGGGATCTCGAGAAGCTTACAACCCCCACCAGGCAGTGTACCTGATCGTTGTAGTATAGTATAGTGACAAGTACCGGGCGATTGATCGTTCAACTCAGGAATAGTGTCGCTAGGATTAGAAAGCCTAAAAACTAGGTCTAGAGGTGAGGGATGATTCTTTTTGTATTTTTTATATTTTATAAAAGCAATTGAAAATCTCGGTTTTTAGAGGAGTGGGCGGAATTAGTTGCTAATCAACTAACCCAATAACTAAGATGCAATCAAAATGAAATAACAAGAATGAAAATAAACTAAATTAAGGTAGTGGTGTGAACAATATATGGGAGAATTGTGTTTACTTAGATTTCACTAATCCCTAGATATCTTTTACTGGTTAATTACTTGTTACTGTTGCGTGGATGACGGATTGTATTCCTTAATACCATTCATGGGGTGGCGTACTTACTTCCCCAATTCTATAAGCTCCTACTTCACTCCTATGTCGAGCCGGCTAAGAAGCTCCTAACATGGGATCATTAGAATTCGCTCACGCATTAAATACAACTATAAAAACCTAGTACACATCGGTTCATGTTTCTTAAGACATTCAAGCAAGTTACACAATGGAGATCTGCCAGTTTTCTTAAGCCTAACATTGAAATCATTCATCCATTACAACTATAAACAAGCAATAAACCTATAATCAACATCTAGGTTTCATTACATCTAAGCAAACACACAATAGATCTAGCCTAGCATGTTAAAATCAAGACAAGTGTAAGATATATTCAAACAACACATAGACATATTGCATGAATTAGAAGAATACTTATCTCAATTGAACATGAAGGGTTTCAAGGGGTCAAAACCCTTGAAAATACTGTTACAAACGAGCTAGGGTTTATTAGGTTCGGCCCTAAACTTCTCCTCACAAGTTCCTCTTTTTATGAATGAAAAATAGAAAAGTATATATAGATTTTAGGAGGTGACGGCGTCAAGAAGAAAAATCTGACGCCGTCATCTCGCCGCCAATAAAGTTCTCGGACTGCCTAGATCTAGAGCTGACGCCGTCATGTGTAATTCTGCTCTGGGCTGTCACCAAAATTACTCTTGACGCCCTTGTTCTGACGACATCACATTTTCTCTGGGTTGTCATCCATTTTGCTCTTGACGCCGTCATAAAATTCTTCTTGACGCCGTCAGGTACTGTTTCCAGCAAGGAAAATTAAGACTTTGCCGTTTTCTTCACTTTTATGCTCCAAAAACGTCCAAAATGCTTCCTTTTCCAGAATTCACTCCGAAAGTACCTAAAACCACAAAAGGAACGATTTAGGGCAATATTTGATCAAATAAATTCCAATTCCGGCTTAAATGACCCCCTAAAAATGGTTCATTTTTCGCCTCATCATATACCCTTACACTTGAGATTTGCTTGTCCTCAAGCAAATGCGCTTTTATTCTAGTCAAAATACAAGTTATGGGTCATTTAACACTAATATAAAAGTAATTACAACAAATAATCGTTCCACTAAAGACCAAAGACAAGCACGGAGGTCATACACTAGCACCTCACAAATAGTGTTTAGATACTCACAATTCTCGGGTGTAATAAAGTATATATCACAATATGGAAAAGGAAAACATCTCTCACTACCTGTCATAACAAAATAGATTACCATAGGCTTGGGAAAGGATCAAACCTCCACCACATGGCGTAAGCACCTAGGATAAACTATCAAAGAGGTCTTTTAAAGGGTTGTAACGTTAGGTGTAGGGATATGGAATACACAGTTTTGTTGGATATAGGCAATCTTTACAGGTGGCGAGTTAATCATCTTGGTTAATTACATGTACAATATGGCATTGCTAAGCCTAGACTAGACTCAACGTAAGCTAATAAATGAAAAATAACAAAAACATAGAATAAAATGAGATGGTAGTCCGTATGTTTTTTCTCTTTTTTTTTTTTTTTTTTTTTTATTTTTTTTTTGCATACACTCTTACCCTACCATCCAAATAATACATCATAGGGAATGAACATTCCCCTTACACTTGAATTTTTACATACTTTACAATAAACTAATCTAATGACTCGAATTAAGATAATCAAAACACTTGGAGTACTTTTAAGAATAACGCATATATGGGGGTAAGAATATGATGTTCTTCCCCATTACTCCATAACACAAGTACTTTACCCATGAGTCCCAATCGTCCCAAAACAATATGTACAAGGATATGACTCGACTTAGCAACCATGTCATCAATTAGATAATTAACTAAGGGTTTAACAAATAACAATAATGCACTAAAGATGAGTGCATACACGGAAGGCTAAGGCGATTTGGGTGTACATTTAAGTGGGGTGTAACAAATTCTTCCTTTAAGTAAGATGCTTAAAGTTAGAAACGAAAAGATAGGCTCGGAGAGGTGTACTAGGGGTTTCGTGTACTAAAAATGAGTATAACGCTAAGGTGTTGGAAAAATTAATTGACTTAACTAGCCAAGTAATATGACTTAAATGGTCAAGTAATTATGATACGGTTTTAACACAAGGGTGATCCTAATGCCTCTTATCATGTAGTAAATCCTACTACACGAATGTAGTCTCACTAGCGGTCTCGGGATGCATCACTAACACAAGTTCTAGAATCTAAATGCTACCGGTACACTCATAAGCACTAATAGTAAATGCTTTTCCTATCAAATCTAAAGGCGAACCTCACATATTTGGGTGGAAAATTTTTCTGAATGATATGGTTTTGTGCTAAGGCTAAAGTTTCACTCCTAAATGTTGTAAAAAATTTTAAATTTGGCGCTAAAATTACACTAACAAGTATTTCTCATAGTTTTATTACACATCTACCATCAAACAAACAAACTCAAGAGCAATTGTATCTATAAGGTATCATCATTTACCCTCCCCTTACACTTAGGATGAACATTGTCCCCAATGTTTAATTAAAGAATGTAAAAGTAAAACAAGTAAAAGAATGAAATCAAATACTCCCCTGATTCGCTCGGTATGGATAGTATGGTAACAAGGTTAGATCTTCCTCTAAGAAAATGAACAATCAAAGCTTCCCTTCCAGAATATAAATCATCTTCTTGTCATACATAACCTGTTAAACCTGAGAAAACAAACAAGGCAACCTCGCGTAAAATCGGCGGCAATCTATATATGCTACAAATCCTAGAAAACAAAGTAAGATATAATGCTTGTGGAATGAGTGTTTGCAAATTTCCTGGAGATTATAAAACTAAAGATTTAACAAAAACTTTAAGACTCCGTTAGAAAAACAAAACTAGCAAAATTTCCAGAATTTTACATGTGACGCCGTCAGGAATTTCTTCCTGACGCCGTCAGAAGTGACCTGCAGAAATTCTTATGTTAAGTTTCCGGAAAATTTCTGGAAAAACCTTGTCCTACTTCCTGGAAAATCCTGCAAAACATCATTATGACTCGATACAAGCATTTGACTCTAACAAATATGAATATACATGTTCACTTAATATTGTGAAGAATCATGATCAATTTTGTTTCTTAAAAACATATTTGGGGTTTCCCCTTACACTTATCTTTTGCAAAATACCCTTGGAGGAAGTTAGGACAAAGCCAAACAACAAAATAAAGTATTTTCACCATTTTATTTTGAAACATGATCTACCAACAATAAAAATAAAGCATGCATACGGAAGCAAATAATAATCAAACAAAATAAAAATCACACAAAACATGGGTTGCCTCCCAAGAAGCGCTTTTCTTTATTTACGAGTCTTGTAGCTAGACTCAAGGTCATGGGTTACTACGTGACATGGGTGAGTTCCTCATTGAGGACATCTTTGGGATCTAACTTAGGTTTCAACTTCCTATCGGTTTTCTTAGTGCGGTATGACCTTTCAAACTTTTCTCCATCCGGATCATACAAGATCATCTTCATATGCCATGATCCGTCACCTTCTTTAGGTGGCTTGTCCCACCTCCATTTACACTTATCCCCCTCTCTTTTCCACTTGTTCATCTCTATGTTAATGGGCATTACGCTTAAGAACTCAATCATTTTCCTAAAGGCTAGGGGGTCCTCAAAAGGGTCTAGCTCTTCATCTCTAGCTATGAGTTGTTCCACCGAATGTGTTTTATCGATGAAATCTTTTTCTAGATAGAATGGGCGTTGAGGTCCTATAAAGTTTCTTTCTATCCAAGGTCCATATCTAGATGGTCTACTATTCATCTCTACCCAATGTGGTGTCGGTTCAACCTCACAATCATAGCTATGTTTCTTGACATCATATACCGACCAAGTATCGCCCTCACCTACCGCTATTTTAGACTCTTTACAATCTATCATGGCGCTAACGGTTACTAAAAATCCTCTTCCTACTAATAGTGGGCATGTAGTATCACTAACCATATCTAGGACGTGAAAATCCGCTAAAATAGTTAACTTCCCTACGTGAACAACTACATCCTTGATCATCCCAACCGGGTGGGCAATACTCTCATCCGCTAGACCAATTAATACCTTCGTCTCTTCTAACTTTCCTAGCTTGAGAGTGGTGAAAAGGAATAAGGGAATCAAGTTGAGGCTTGACCCTAAATTGGCTAGTGTGTCGAAAGCTTCGGATCTTCCTATCTTACAAGGCAAAACAAATATACCCGGATCATCAAGCTTTTTAGGCAACTTGTTTTGAACGAAGGCGGTCCCATTTTTACCTAGTTTAAACTTCTCATATTTTTTTAGGAGGGCACTATAGTAGGGAGCACGGGCTAAGACATCAATAACGGGGCGTTCAAGGTGAATCTCCTTGAATTCATCGTCAAGGTCTTGCGTAGGAGGTGTTTCAACTATGTTTTTGACCGGTTTTATATCGGGTGTTTTAGTTGATTGGTCCTTTTGAAGAATTTGGTTTTGCTTGAAACATGTGCTCGTTGATTTAACCGAGTAGTATTACGGACAAGAAGTGGGTGACAAAACTGATGATATGGAATTAACGTTTAGTTTCGGGTTCTTGACCGTGTCGCTTGGGAGTGCTCCCATTTCTCGGTCATTGAGAACATTCAACAATGTGTCAATTTTGGTGGTCATCTCGCTTTGAGTTTGTTTGAAATCGGCTTCAAACTTAGATATGCGAGCTTCTTGAGATGCCATAAACTTGGACATCAATCCTTCAAGATTGTTGGTACTACCATAGTTGTTAGAAGGATTGTTGTTGAAAGTACGGTTGGAGGGTGGGCCGTTTGGTTGGTAATGATTAGGCGGATTGGAAGAATTGTTTTGGTTTTGTTTCCACCTAAGGTTTGGGTGATTTTTCCAAGAAGGGTTGTAGGAATCACCATAAGGGTTTGGCTTGGGTTTGAAAGTGTACCACTTATCTCCCGCTTCGTCGGTACGCGAGGATGCGTAGTCCGCAAAAGCTGTTCCGGGGAGTTCCACGCAATCACGAGTGTCATGGGGACCACTACATAATTCGCATGAAGAAGTGTTTTTATTCACTTGGCTTGAAGGCTTAGGAGCTTCGTAAGATTTTATGAGAAACTTGACTTGGTCCTCAAGTTCCAAGATCCTACGGTCGGGAGTGCTAGAATTGTTCGAAGGCAAAGATATTGCCTTGACCGTTTTATTCAAATCACGGGGATCATTCCAACTTTCATTTTCATAGAGAGCAAGATCTTCTATGAGTTCCCATGATTCTTCCGCACTTAGATCACGTAGCTTGCCACCGGCCGATTGGTCAATGCTTCGCCTTGTGGAGAGATTGATATGGTCATAGAAGATTTGGACTTGGAGCCAAAGATCTATGCCATGATGAGGGACTTTTTGGAGTAAGTCCTTGAAACGAGTCCATGCTTCAAATAGAGTTTCACCTTGACGTTGTTGGAACATCAAGATATCATTTCTAAGCTTGGTAGTTCTCCCCGGTGGGAAAAATTGAGCAAGGAAACGAGTGGTGAGATCATCCCATGAGGTGATAGATCCCGCGGGTAAACGTTCAAGCCATTGACTAGCTTGATCACGTCGAGAGAATTGGAATAGGCGTAATCGGGTCGACTCTCTAGTTGCAACATCAAGGTCTATAGAATCTACAATTTTAAGGAAGTCCTTGAGATGTTGATTTGGATCTTCGGAACGAAGTCCATGGAATGCACATCCGCTTTGCACCAACCGGATAGTGTCGGATCGCAAGGGAGACACATTGGCTCCTTGGGTGAGCTCAATGGTGTTCCGGTAGCCTTGGTGGCTAGGTCGGGAGTACTCTCCTAGGGTTCGGGGCCTAAGAGGTTGGTTTGCTAGTGGTGGGTTTTGTGGGCGGTCTTGTAGTGGTGGGTTGATGGGTTCAAAGACGTTACCACCTTCCATGATGTCGGATGGTAAATAGTTACGAACAAAGGCACGAAGAAATAAGATAGACTAAAGAAAACCTAGAAAATAAAAATAAAATCTTACTAGAAAGGAATCTAGGAAGTAGACCTAATAAAAAGAAATTCTAACCTAGACAATAACTATTCCCTGGGCTGCGGCGCCAAAAACTTGATGCGTGGGAATTGCACCAGGCTTTACCTCTGGAGGGATCTCGAGAAGCTTACAACCCCCACCAGGCAGTGTACCTGATTGTTGTTGTATAGTATAGTGACAAGTACCGGGGGATTGATCGTTCAACTCAGGAATAGTGTCGCTAGGATTAGAAAGCCTAAAAACTAGGTCTAGAGGTGAGGGATGATTCTTTTTGTATTTTTTATATTTTATAAAAGCAATTGAAAATCTCGGTTTTTAGAGGAGTGGGCGGAATTAGTTACTAATCAACTAACCCAATAACTAAGATGCAATCAAAATGAAATAACAAAAATGAAAATAAACTAAATTAAGGTAGTGGTGTGAACAATATATGGGAGAATTGTGTTTACTTAGATTTCACTACTCCCTAGATATCTTTTACAGGTTAATTACTTGTTACAGTTGCGTGGATGACAGATTGTATTCCTTAATACCATTCATGAGGTGGCGTACTTACTTCCCCAATTCTATAAGCTCCTACTTCACTCCTATGTCGAACCGGCTAAGAAGCTCCTAACATGGGATCATTAGAATTCGCTCATGCATTAAATACAACCATAAAAACCTAGTACACATCGGTTCATGTTTCTTAAGACGTTCAAGCAAGTTACACAATGGATATCTGCCAGTTTTCTTAAGCCTAACATTGAAATCATTCATCTATTACAACTATAAACAAGCAATCAACATATAATCAACATCTAGGTTTCATTACATCTAAGCAAACACACAATAGATCTAGCCTAGCATGTTAAAATCAAGACAAGTGTAAGATATATTCAAACAACACATAGACATATTGAATGAATTGGAAGAATACTTATCTCAATTGAACATGAAGGGTTTCAAGGGGTGAAAACTTGATTGGCTCAAAACAGTCAACCTAAAGTCAACCAAGGATATGGTCAACAAGGTCAAACTATCTAGAGTCAATGCTCCGTGGAAGTATAGGGTTTCCCAGGGTCGTTATGTCCCGACGAGGTGTGATGGTTATCAAACGGGTTTGTCATCGGGTGAATTTGGATGGAAAGGGTTTGGGATTGGTTTGAACTAAGGAATCTACAATTGAATAGCTTAAATAAGCTATATGAATAAGACAGGAAAGTTGGAAAAAACCAAAAATGTTTAAAACCTAAAAACGCGTACGTTCATGTTTAAAGTTACGTGAACGTACAAAATAAAACGCGAGTTTTGGTAAAATAAAATACTTACAAAAATGAAAATCACAATTTTACAATCCTAATAATAAAATAAACTTTTTAGAAAATTAAAAATAATTTTTATACTATTTATATAATTATTATTAATTAAATACTATTTATTAATTACTTATTAATTATTTAAATTAACCTAAATTATAACAAATTATGAAATTACACTAAAAATATGAAAAATAAATTTGGAAAAATCTAAAATATTATAAAACTAATTTTCAAACTTAAAATATATTTTTCCTACTTTTTTAATACTTACTATTTAATTATTAACTATTTAATAATATTTAATAATTACCTAAAAAATAAAAAAATGAAAATAAAGCCTAGATAAATAAAATAAAAACTTAGAAACGTCTAAAATATTATAAAACTATTTTTAAAACAGAAAATATATTTTTAAGACTATTTAAATAATTATTAGTAATTATTAACTAAATATTAATTAATAAAAACTAATATTAATTATTAAAAATACTAAATGAAAAGAGAAAAATATGAAAAAAATACAGAAATTATTTCACAACTACAGGAACTTAGGAAAATTTTAAAACAGAAAGTGCATAAGGAAAATAAGCACTTAAGCAATAAGCTTCTTAAATAGAAGCTATCACTTTAGGTATTTTTGGCTTTTTCTGATTTTCTTTTTCAAAACTCTTTAAATACTAAAAATAGTTAACTTTAACAAAGGTACATTGGAAAAAGATCAAAAATAAGCACTACACGTGCTTATTAGCTTGACAGTTGACTTTGGTCAACTGTCAAAGCTAAAAGCTTTGAGATAAGCTTTTAAGCTGAGACCAGGGGTTGTTTCAGATACACACAAGTGATATCAACTGAAATTAAGCTAGAACAAATAGAAAAATCTACTAAATAAGCTTAAGTATGAAAATAAGAAATTCCAAGGGTTGGTTCAGCAAGCAGGCCTGCAGGCTTGTTCAAGCTTGATTTCAAGCTTATCCAATAAGCTATAAGGCAAATGGATCCTAGAATCAACAAAGGTGGCACCAGGGCTTTCCAAAAAGCCCAAGTTTAGCCTGTGGGACCCACTTATGAAGCTTGGAGAGGACTTGGAAAATGGGGTGTTGGGACTGATGAGCTGAGGCAGGGCATACCCTTGCCCTGCAGGTGTCTTTGATCAGGTGGAAAAAATCATAAAAATGAAATAAGGATGGGAATCAAAAGTTGAGCTGGGATAGTATACACCCAAGAAAATTTAGAATCTAAAACCTATCACAAAATTCTGCATAATTCTCACTATTTTTGGGTTTTCTACAAAAGGGAACTTTTTGACTTTTTTGTTTTATGAACTAGTTTGACTTATGTGGATTTCCAAAGCTTCTAATAATCTGAAAATGTTATGATAAGCTAATGTAAGGCTAAAATGAACTACATAGACCTCTTATGAGCTATTGTGCAAGGTTGTTTGATGTAAAAATCCAACAGTGGACTGATATGGTATGTAAAAATGGATTTTGACTTTTTTATCACTTGAGACCTGAGTTTATGGTTACAATCACCTACATAGACATAGAATAACACAATGCAACAAAAGTTACTGACAATAAATACCAAGAACCCTTGCTAACAGCCTAAACCAAACACCCCATATAGGAACTGATATACTATGAAACTAAGCTACAAGTCAAATAAGCTGAGAAAAAAGTGTTAAACTACTTTGAATAAACAGAATGAAATAAGATAAATGCAAAAGATAACTAATAAACTGATATAAAAAGAAGTGAATAAAAATCAAATTGGAAACTTACTTGCAAACAAGGGACTTATGCACAGGAATGGAGTTAGGTTGTGAGATAAGCTCAGGGAAACTATCACGAAGTTTCCTGAGCTTATCAAGAGGTGATTGTAGCTTATGAGAGCTTGTAACCTCAGCCTACTACTGTTTATCTTCTTGTTTATTTTATTTTTAATATCTTTCTTTTCTTTTTGTTTTTATGTTTTCTGATACAATAGATAACTTACAAACTTTTAAAAGCTTAATAATAAGCTAATGTGAGCTTAGTAGAGGCTTAACAGCAACTATTTCCAAAAATCAATACAAAATGAAATTTTCAGTAAAATCATTCAAACAACTGAGTAGGCAATAATATTTGAATTAAAACTTAACAAAGGATGCAATTACATTACAAATGTTTAATAAAGCTTTCTTAAATTGGAAATTACAACTAAAAATTGAAATTACACTAAGGACGATTTAACTAAAACTACACTAAATTAACTCTACACTAACTACTACTTCATCTTCCTTTATTTTTCACTTTTATAGACCCTGAGAGACTTCCTTGACTTTCCCACATCATCTTGAACCCAGCCGTTTAAACTCCTTTCGGCGGGAAAAGTTGGATTGGGCAGTTAGGGAGTGTTTGGTGAGAATTTAATGAGGAGGGGGGATGTATGGGTATAGGTGAGGTAATATTAATGAGGGTTGGTGATAAAGGTGAGGTTGGAGGGGGGGGACATGGAGCCTGGAAAACGGGGGTTGAAGATGGTGGGGTGTTGACTGTTTTGTTTGACCCTGCTTCGTTGACTCTTTGACCCTGGGTTTGTATTAATATGGGATTGGGCTTGGGTAGTGGTTTGGGCTTGGGGGTTATTGGATTGGGTTTTGTTTGTGTTGTTGGGTGGTATTAATATTAAGGGTCCGTTTGTTTTGTAACTTTAATTCACAAGGACCATTTTTGTAAAAAGCTGCAAATTGAGGGCTACAAAATATAAGTTCTCAAAGTATATTATGAGGACCAAATATGCCACATGTGAATAACACCAAGACCAAAGTTGCAATTTTCCAAAATAAAACACCCGGGGACCAAAATTGTCATTTTTGAAAGTTGAGGGGTCATTTTTGCCAAACTGTGAAAAACTTTTATCCAAGGACCAATATTGAATATTTTTGAATTTCCAAGGACTAAAAATGATTTTTCATCCAAAAATATCCCACCAGGGACCAAATCTGTCAAAGTTTGAAAGTACAGGGACTGAACTTGTAATTTTCCAAAACTTTTAAGATTTTTCACCAAAAGACTAAATATAACAACTTATTATTTTAAAAGGACCTTTGGTGACTTTTCTTTTAAAATATGTGCTCAGGGACTGTTTTTGCCAATTTTTGTAAGTTGAGGGACTGAAATTGCCGATTTTGCAAACTTTGTACGTTTTTCATCAGTTTTTACTCTTTTTGCATCTAAAACATATAAAACACAATTTT
The DNA here is from genome assembly GCA_030686995.1 of Artemisia argyi. NCBI lineage: Eukaryota > Viridiplantae > Streptophyta > Magnoliopsida > Asterales > Asteraceae > Artemisia > Artemisia argyi. The sequence goes on along the minus strand of CM060676.1, from coordinate 34,610,281 downwards.
GAAATATTTTTAGTAATTTGATGCATTTCTGAGTGTTTTTGTATGTTTTGCAGTTCAGATTTGACCAAAAATGATGAGTGTTTGAGCACTCATCAAAACCCTTGAAAATACTGTTACAAACGAGCTAGGGTTTATTAGGTTCGGCCCTAAAATTCTCCACACAAGTTCCTCTTTTTATGAATGAAAAATAGAAAAGTATATATAGATTTTTGGAGGTGACAGCGTCAAGAGGAAAAATCTGACGCCGTCATCTCGCCGCCAATAAAGTTCTCAGACTGCCTAGATCTAGAGCTGACGCCGTCATGTGTAATTCTGCTCTGGGCCGTCACCAAAATTACTCTTGACGCCCTTGTTCTGACGCTGTCATGTTTTCTTTGGGTCTTCATCCATTTTGCTCTTGACGCCGTCATAAAATTCTTCTTGACGCCGTCAGGTACTGTTTCCAGCAAGGAAAATTAAGACTTTGCCGTTTTCTTCACTTTTATGCTCCAAAAATGTCAAAAATGCTTCCTTTTCCAGAATTCACTCCCAAAGTACCTAAAATCACAAAAGGAACGATTTAGAGCAATATTTGATCAAATAAATTCCAATTCCGGCTTAAATGACCCCCTAAAAATGGTTCATTTTTCGCCTCATCAATAATGCTAAACTATACTCGGGGTGACCGAGTCTTTCTTATGAATAAACGTATTCCTAACAAATGGATATAGAGTTAACAAACTTGGTAGTGGGGGTGACGCTTTCATTCCTTAACAACACCTTTTCCGGAGTTTTTAGGGTCGAGTATTCCTCCAATAAGCTCATCATCTCCGCCATTTTCTCTTGCATCTCCTCCTTCTGTCTATAGACTGCCTCCTCGAATTTTGCTAATCGTTCAGAATGGGTTGACATATATTCTCTCATTCGAGTTTCGAATTCCGGACTGAGGTCTTGAGGAGGTGAATAGGGTCGAGCATATTTTTGAAAGGTTTCGGCATTCTCTCTAAGGGGTGATTCGGACAACGGTGTTGGGTTTACGTTTGAGATAGAGTTGATCGATGCTCGTCTGGGACTTAAAGGTTTTTTTCGTTTTTCCATGAGATAGTCAACCTTTTTCTCAAGCTCACAAAGGTTTTCTTCAGAAAGTTGAGTGGTTCCCCCTGGTAATGAAATTGCATTGACAGCCGAGTCTATAACATGAGCAACTTCCCATAATTCATTATCATCGAATGCAAGCTCATCAATGATTTCCCATGACTCCTCGGTGTCCTTGTCACGCAATCTTCCTCCGGTGGCTCAATCAATGGTGTGTTTGGTATGGAAGTCGATATGGTCGTAAAAGATTTGGATTTGGAGCCAAAGATCTATGCCATGATGAGGGACTTTTTGGAGTAAGTCCTTGAAACGGGTCCAAGATTCATAGAGGGTTTCACCTTGATGTTGTTCGAACATCAAGATGTCATTTCTAAGCTTAGTAGTTCTCTCCGGTGGGAAAAATTGAGCAAGGAAACGAGTGGTGAGATCATCCCAATAGGTGATGGATCCCGCGGGTAAGCCATTGACTAGCTTGGTCACGTAGAGGGAATTGGAAGAGACGCAATCGGGTCGTCTCTCGAGTTTCAACATCAAGATCTATCGAATCTACGATTTTGAGGAAATCCTTGAGATGTTGATTAGGATCTTCGGAACGAAGTCCATGGAATGCACATCCGCTTTGCACCAACCGGATGGTGTTGGATCGCAAGGGAGACAAATTGGCCCCTTAAGTGAACTCAATAGTGTTTCGATAGCCTTGGTGGCTAGGACGGGACTCTCCTAAAGTTCGGGGTCTAGGAGGTTGATTTGGTTGTGGTGGGTTTTGTGGATGGTTTTGTTGTGGTGGGTTGATGGGGTCAAAGAGATTACCACCTTCCATGATGGCGGATGGTAATGGTTATGAACAAAGGAACGAAGAAAAATATAGACTAAAGAAGACCTATAAAAATAAAAATAAAAATCTTACTAGAAATGAATCTAGCAAGTAAACCTAATAAAAAGAAATTTCAACCTAGACAATAACTATTCCCCGGGATGCGGCACCAAAAACTTGATGCGTGGTTTTGCAACCTTGCAAAAGGTTTTACCTCTCAAGGGATCTTGAGAAGCTTGCAATCCCCACTAGGAAGTGTACCTAACCGATGTAGTATAGTGTAGTGGCAAGTACCGGGGGATTGATCGTTCAACTCAAAAAATAGTGTTCACTAGGGTTAAAACTTAATTAAACTAGGTCTAGAGGTGAGGGATGATTCTTTTTGTATCTTTATATTTTATGAAAAGCAAGTAAAAATCTCGGGTTTTTGAAGAATGAGCGGAATTAGTTGCTAGTCAACTAACCCAAAATAACTACAAATGCAATAGAAATAAAATAAAATAACACAAAAGTAAATATGGAGAAAAACAATAATAAGAAAAACGTGTTTGCTTAGATTTCACTACTCCCTAGCTATCTTTTACTAGTTGATTAGTTTGTTACAATTGTATGGATGACAGGTTATATTCCTTAATACCAGTGTTGCAAAAATCGGCCGAATCGGCCAATTAATTGGCGATTAATCGGTAATCGGCCTTGGAACTTGGAGGGATTTCCAAGGTAATCGGCCGATTAATCGGCCGAGTCAAGAAAATCGGCCGATTAATCGGTCAAAAATCGCTAATCGGCCCCCGACCGCCTCAGTACCGATTCACGATTTTTGCAACTTTGCTTAATACCATTCGTAGGGCCGTGTACGATCTTCCCTAACTCTATAAGCTTCTACCTCTTCCTATGTCGAGCCGACTACTAGCTCCTAACATGGCATCCTTAGTAGTTACTTATGCATTAAATACAACCAACTAATCGTAGTACACATCCGATTCATGTTTCTTAAGACATTCAAGCATGTTACCAATTGGAATTCTGCTAGTTTTCTTAAACCTAACATCGATATCATTCATCCACAACAATTATAAAAAAACAACCAACAAATAATCAATAACTAGGTTTCATTACATCTAAGCAAACACAAAGAAAACCTAGCCTAGCATGTTAAAGTATAGACAAACATAATATTTGATCAAATAATATCGAATTTGGGCTTAAATGACCCCCTAAAAGCAATACACTTTTCATCTCATCATGTGCGCTACAGTTTTTCTCGTTGTATTTAATACATGATTTGATGTTAGTAATTCTATGATAGGGTACTAAACGTGTTGTTGTAGGAGAAATTGATATTCATAGAGTTAGGGAAGGTTGCACACCCCCACGACTGGTATTAAGGAATACAACGCTTCAATTAAAACAATTGCGCTGTGACATTCAACGAATCAACAAGAGATAACTAGGGAGTAATTATATCTAAGTAAACACATTTGTCTCATTATAAGAAGTCCACCACTTTTATTTTCTTGTTATTAGTTTAATTATTAGTTTTAGGTTAGTTGACTAGCAACTAATTTCACCCACACCTTCATAACTGAAATTTTACTTGCTTTCATAAAACATAAAAATACAAAGAGAATCATTCCTCACATTTAGGCGTAATTGACATACATTTCAACCTAACAACACTATTCTCCTAGAGAACGATCAATCCCCCGGACATACCTATACTATACTATAACGACCAGGTACACTGCCTGGAGGATTGCAAAGCTTCTCAAGATCCCTTGAGAAGTAAAACCTTTTGTGAGGCCGCAATTCTCGCATCAAGTTTTTGGCGCCGCTACCGGAGAATAGTTATTGCTTAGGTTTGATTTCTATTTCATTTAGGTCTACTCATTAGATTCTTATCAAGTGAGATTTTTATTTTCTTTTTATTAGTTTTTTTAGGTCTATCTTTTTCTTTGTTCCATTGTTTGTAACCCGTATCATTCGCCATCATGGAGGGTGGTAATATCCTTGACCCCATCATCCCACCACTACAAAACCACCAAAACCCACCCGAACAACCTAGAGCTCGTACCTTAGGAGAATACTCCTGACCTAGTCACCAAGCCTATCGAAACACCATTGAGCTTAATAAAGGAGCCAATGTGTCTCCCTTGCGATCCGACAACATCCGGTTGGTGCAAAGCAGATGTGCATTCCATGGACTTCGTTCCGAAGATCTAAACCAACATCTTAAGGATTTTCTTAAAATCGTTGATTCCATAGACCTTGATGTTGCCACTCGAGAGACGACACGTGTTAGCATTAAAAATATATATATAGAAGTGATGGTCATTCTCATAGTATAGCTTTGTGTCGTTTGTTAAGATTAGTAATAGTTTAGTCATTGGGCTTTGGACTTGGCAAGCTAATATGTTATGTGCTATGTTACATAAGCCTTGTTATCTAATCATGTAACCAAGTCCAAGCCCAAGCCCATAAAAAGCCTTAGGGCATCTCTTGTAACTTACTATTTAAACACCTCAAAGGCTCATTTGAGGTGTGTGCTTGTGTGTGTATTGTGTATGTTTCTCTCTTAATAAAGTTCCATATTTCATCTCTTTCTTTCTACATCTAACGCCACATACATATCATTCAAGTCACCATCTCTACTTCATATTTGCTTCTATTGTTGTGATAAAGTTGTGATATCTAAGGTCCTACAAGTGGTATCAATCGCCTAACAATGATTTAGGAGGGTTAAGAGTTTGTTTGGTTTGAGTTTTTTAAGCTTTTTATCACGTTTATTTCATAAAAGTTCCTTACTTTTCTTGTTTTTCTTTGTTTTTAACACTTTTTTGATTACAAACTAGTGTTATAAACCTTTTCTAACAAGAAAGATTAAATCTTTTTGAAGTTTCATAGCTTAGAAATTCGATTTGGGTTTTTGCACTTGATTTTGAGATCTCAAAAAACTTTCATAAAAATCATCAAGTTTGAAACTTTCTTCAAGTTTTGGTGTTTTTTAGCCTAGAAGTACAAGAATCTTGGATTGCAAGCGTCATTTGGGTGTGCTTTAAGCTTATTCAAAAAACTGTCAAAATTTTGAAATCACCTCTTTAATTTCGAAATCCCTTTTGACTGTTTTTCGAGAACACAAGAAAAGGCTCCGTTCGTGCTCACAGTTGGATACTCGGTATTGTCTCTCTTGTATAAGAAAGAAAATACTTCGACTTTTGGCTAAAATTTGAAATTGTATAATTTCGAAATTTCTTTGTGTGATTGAGTTTTCGAAAAAATCAAAATTTTCGAGAACACTGCAAAGTTTTCGAAAAAATCAAAATTTTCGAGAACACTGCAAAATTTTTGAAAAAATCAAAATTTTCGGGAACACTGCAAAATTTTCGAAATCACTCAAAATTTTCAAAATCACTCAAAGTCTTCGCAGTCACTAAAGTTTCGAGAACACGAGTTTCGCAATCAACAGAGTTTCGCAATCTGTCAAAGTTTCGCAATCCCAAAGTTTCGAGAACACAGCAAAGTTTCAAGAATTTTGACAAAAGTGAGGTCTTTGACGATCAAACTTCAAACGGTCATAACTTTTGAACCGTAACTCCGTTTTCGACGAATCAGCTGTCAAAATCACTCAAAGTCTTCGCAGTCACTAAAGTTTCGAGAACACGAGTTTCGCAATCAACTGTCAAAACGACCGTGAGACAGAGGAGAACGACACGCTGAATGATTTATCGATTTAGGCGAAGTTTCGAGGCCTAAAAACGCTCTGAGAAGAAGTTATTGAGGTTTTAAGTCAAAATTTTCACGAAAAAAACTTGCGTCAACTCACTCTAAACACAACTCCTATTTCGTTGGAACGATCCAAGAATCAACTTTATCCATCTACAAATCATCAATGGCAACTCAGCAAGACATTCATGCAGCCGGTGCAGAAAACCGACCTCCCATGCTGTCAAAGGGTGGATACTCACAGTGGGCTAGTCGTATGATGCGCTATCTTAAGAGCAAAACAAATGGAAATCTGCTTATCAAATCCATTGTGGATGGACCCTTCAAACCAACACAAGTACTAGACCCTGGTGATCCAAATGGCACCTCCCAGTACAACCATACTACAGAGATCAGAATGAGACTGAATACACTGTGGAAGACAGAAAACAGATTGAAGCTGATGATCAGGCATTTCATTACGTCGTTCCTTGTTTACCTGAAAACATCTATGCTACTGTTGACAGTGAAGTAAGTGCTCATGCAGTCTGGGAAAGAGTCAAGAGGTTAATGTATGGGACAGACATCAGGAAACAGGAAATGGAAACACAATTGCTTAAGGAACTTCGCAAGTTTACTTCAATTCCTGGTGAATCCATAGAGACGTACTACCACAGGTTCTGTAAGATCATGAATGATTTATCAAGATACAACCTCAGTCAAACAAATATTGCTAACAACACCATTTTTCTGAATGAGTTGCAACCAGAATGGGGAAGATATGTCACTATTGTTTATCAGACAAAGAATTTGCATGAAGTGACTTATGATCAGGTGTATGACTTCTTGAAGCAAAATCAAGATGAAGCTAATGAAGTAAGAGCTGAATTACTTGCTAAAAAGCATGATCCTCTAGCATTAATGGCTGATACACCAACACCTATACCAGTAAACACACAACAACAACCATCATCATCTTCCACTCACAACTACATGCAACCATCCTACATTCAACAACCAACACCGGTCTACCAACAACAGTTCTACCCACAGCAACAACAACATCTTATTCCACAATAGCAATACCCACAATTCCAAGAATCAGAATTCACTAAAAATGATGAAGCTACTGCAGCATTGACACAAGCGTTTGCTTTTCTGTCAAAGGCATTCCAAGGACGCTATTCATCGAACACTCGCAACAGGCAGATCGCTCAGCCGAGTTTCAATATGGGCAACGGAGGCCAAATGGTTGGAGTTTATGGGAATCAACAAGGATATGCTACTGGATTTAACATGGGTAATCAGAATATGCAGAATCAGAATGCAGGTCAGTATGCAGGGAATCAGTATGGTCAGTATGCAGGGAATCAGATGGGTCAAGTTGGTGGAAATCTGAGGGGTCAGAATGTTGGTAATCAGGCAATGGGTAATCAGAATAGGAATGTTGCAGCTCCAGTTGTTGGGATTAATGGAAATGTGAATCAAGGTAATCTGGTTAAGTGTTTCAACTGCCAGGGTGTAGGTCATATGGCAAGGAACTGTCCTACTAAGCCGAACAAGAAAGATCTAGAGTACTTGCAGAAAACAGTGATGTTGGCACAAAAGGCAAAGGCAGGGTTTCAGTTGAATGCAGAGGAGAATGATTTTATGGCTCTAATGGATGACATGGAAGATAGAGAGGATATCGATGCGAACTGCATATTCATGGCGAATCTTCAGGAAGCTAAGTATGACACGAATTCTGACACACTTCCTGTTTATGACACCAATGCACCATCTGAGGTATCAAACTTCAACACATGTCACAATAATGATATATTTGATATGTATCCTCATGAGGAACAACATTCTGAGAAGCTAGCACCCACTTATGATACATACCTGGACACACCAAGTAGTAGCAATACTTCTTCAGCAACTCCAGATGTGAATCATAATGGAGGCTTCGTTTCACATCATGCTGAGAATGATGAGGAAACACGTGCTTTATTTGAATCATTATTAAATAATTGTGGTATTGAAATCGAGAAAGTGAAAAAGGTCAATCGCGATGTTAAGGCCGCGAATGAGAAATTGACCACTGAGCTTGAGAGATACAAGGAAAATGCAAAAAGTTTTCAAATTCACAAAGAACGCGAGTCAGAACTTGAAATTGGTTATAAGAAGTTACTTGTTAAAGATAGGGAATGGAAAAACAAGTTTGCTAATCTCGAAATAAGTTCAACAAAAACCATTAACTCTTTAAAACAAGAAATTTCTGAATTAACAAACCAACTTTCAAAACAAAAAACAACTTATACCAATCTTGAAAAAGAACGGGATGAGTTGAAAAAGGACTTTGCAATAAAAGAAGATAAACTTTTGGAAGAAATCGTAGATTCAGAACACAAGATTGCACATCTAGAAGAATTAGTGGTTAAGTCGGGTCAGTCAAGTCAAACAATGAAAATGATTTCAAACCAAACTAATCCGATTTACCATACAAAACACAAAATGGCTCTTGGTAACAACAATCCTTGTAATCTCAAGAAAGCACAGGAAGAACAGAATGTTTGGTATAATGGTAATCTTATTTACACCAAACATGATCCTCCCGTCGTTTGGGATTCTGTGCAAACGATAGAACATGTCGAAGAGAGCATTATTAAAATGAAACAAAAGGATTTAAAACCCATTGATTACAACAAATTGAACAAACTTTCGGGAATTACTTTTGTTCGACAAAAAGAACCATCTGTGTTTTTCATAAAACGACCATTCTCGAAAATGTTTTCTAAAAAAGTAGTTGCTTCCAAATCGCTTTCAAATATGGAACAGATGTCTTCAAACTACACTTTTAACACAAGTGCTGCCAGAGGATATCTTGATGATCTTAAAACAAGAGTTGGGCAACATAAAACGACTTTAAAATCTAAAATGAGACTTAATGAGATTAACTGGAATTCCACGGTTCATTTACAGCTTAAAAAGATTCTTGAAGGTGAATTTGCTCCTCAAATTAATAACATTCATGCTCGTGTAATTCATTTTGAACAAGCATTTCTGAAAGAAACAGCTGACTTCGTCACGGATCACAAATCCCTGATAAAGAAGGCTAATGTATCTTTTGAGCAAATCAATGTTTTGGAAAACCTAAATGATTCTCTCTTCGAAGCTGTTATGACCACTGATATTATGTCCATCATTTTACAAACATATTTTGTTCAAGACGATGAACGACTAAGAGCTGAGACCTCTGCAATTGTTTCAAAATATGAAAATGCTCTTATAAAGCTTGAAAAAGAAAATGTGTCATATTTTAAACAACTTGATCGAAAAAAGGAAGAATGCAAGTATGACAAATTCTCGTTTGAGTGTGTCTTAAAGAACATGAAAGAGCAAAATGATCTTTTGAGGGCTCAGCTTGAAAGTCAAAAAGGAAAGGGTGAGGAAACTAAGTTTGCAAAACCATTGACTTCGGAGAAACCAAATGTTTCAAACACGGTTCAAAAACCAAAAATGTCAATTTCACGGTTTGCTCCAACAGTCGATGAGAAAAAAGATTTGACAAAAACAGTCACTCCAACACCCTTGCCAAAGAAAAGTGAAAATGTTAAGATTGTTGATAAAGGAAAAGCGGATGTCGAAACACCAAAAGTGATAGCACCTGGCCTTTTTAGGATTAGTCCTACTAGTGCGTCTGCCTCAACATTTAAGACAAATGACAAGTGTATAAAGGCTAATTCTAAAGAATCTAGGGATGCTAAAAAGGACAACAATATAAATCCTAATGTGTGTGCCTTACCTTCTACAGGATTAGAAAGCACCTCTAGGAGCAGCAGACTAAAGCCTAGGAGCCATACAAGGAACAATAGAGTCTCGCCTATTTCTAAGAGTAGTAGCAAGAATAAAGTTGAAGAAGTAGAAGAACACCCTAGGAATTTGTCGCTTTGTAATAAGAGACATGTTTCATCTGAATGTAATGTCAAGCGTACTGTTTCTAATGCATGTAATGACTCTGTTTGTTTAATATGCAAGGAATGTTTAATTAATGATGTTCATGATGAATGTGTTTCTAAGAATGTGAATGTTATGCCTGAACAGAAGAATGTTCCAAAAAGACCTAGTGCTAGATCCAGATCTATAGAAAGATTAGTTGCGCGATTTAGGACTACCACTGTTAGTCGAATGCCTAGGAACTATCTTAAGTTTTGTATGTGGATTCCGACGGGTAGAGAGTTCACTCTTCAGAACGGCAAATTAGAAATAGCTCAAGCTAAACAAGTAGCAACTGTATATGAGTGTGACTCAGATTTTACTCCTAACCCAATGAAACCAAATTCAAAACAGTTTCCAAATACAAACTCTTCTATTCTTGGAAGGTTATCGAAATATGTCTTTGGATCGTCGACTCGGGTAGCTCCAAGCACATGACCGGGAATTTAAAGCTGCTGATCAATTTCGTCTGGAAATTCATGGGAACTGTACGCTTTGGAAATGATCATGTAGCAGCTATTCAGGGTTATGGAGATCTTCAATTTGGGAATTTTTTAATCACTCGAGTTTACTACGTCGAAGGGTTGGGACACAACTTGTTTTCAGTTGGGCAGTTTTGTGATGCAGATTTAGAAGTGACATTCAGAAGAAACACGGTTTTTATAAGAAATTTGGTTGGTGATGATCTCTTAACTGGTAATCGTGGTACAAACTTGTATGCTATCGACATCAACCAAATGGCTTCTACATCACCAATTTGTCTTATGACAAGGGCAACCGAAACTAAGTCCTGGCTGTGGCATAGACGTTTATCCCATCTCAATTTTGACACCATCAACAAGTTAGCCAAAGACAACATCGTCACCGGACTTCCTAAATTCAAATACACCAAGGAACACCTATGTCCATCATGCGAACAAGGAAAAAGTAAAAGAGCATCATATAAACCCAAAACCGTACCTAGTTCGGAAGCAAGGTTACATATGTTGCACATGGACTTATGTGGCCCAATGAGAGTTGAAAGCATTAATGGGAAAAAGTATATTCTCGTTATTGTTGATGATTATTCAAGATATACTTGGGTAAAGTTTTTGAGATCAAAAGACGAAGCACCAGGCATATCATCACCTTTCTGAAGCGTATTCAAGTTCTACTTCAAGCTCTAGTAAGGATTATAAGAACAGGCAACGGCACATAATTTACAAACCAGGAGTTAAGAACTTACCTTGAAGATGTTGGAATCACACACCAAACATCAGTTGTTAGAACTCCACAACAAAATGGGGTAGTTGAAAGAAGAAACTGAACTCTTGTGGAAGCTGCTCGCCCAATGCTGATTTTTTCTTTTGCACCACTATTCTTATGGGCTGATGCTGTAGCCACTGCTTGTTTTACTCAAAACCGATCCCTAGTCCATCCGAGATTCAATAAAACCCCATATGAGCTAGTGAACAACCATAAACCTGACATCTCTTACCTTCACGTGTTTGGCGCTTTGTGCTATCCGACGAATGACAGAGAAGATCTAGGAAAGTTAAAAGCTAAGGGTGATATTGGAATCTTCATTGGATATTCAGAAAACTCGAGGGCATTCAGGGTGTATAATAGACGAACAAAAAGGATTATGGAGACAATGAATGTAAAGTTTGACAAGATTTCACAAATGGCTTCTGGGAGATACGCTCTAGAACCCGCGCTTAATCCGATGGCTTCTAATCAAAACGGATTAGGACCCGCACCAAACATGCAGACTTCTGGACACATCAGTTCAGGACTCGTGCCTCAAGGAGCTCAGTCAACAAACACGGATAAACCTTCAGAACAAGAACTAGAAAATTTCTTCGAGTTAATGTTTGATGAATATTATGGTGGAACTTCGACAAATGCATCTCGTCAACATTCCGCTGCACCCGCTCAAAACCATTAACCACCACCACCACAAGATGCATCTACTACACTCGAAGCTGAAGCACCAACTACATCAACATCATCTACATCTACTCAAGCAACTCCAGTACTTGAAACTGTTCTACCAAGAGTTGATGAGCAAAACCAAAACACAAATTTTCAAGAAGAACCAACAAATAATTTAAACAATGTTACGTTAGAAGAAGAAGATGAAGTATTTGAAAACCCGTTTGCAACAGACTCTGCTGAATCTTCTTCAAGGTTACAAGAACCATCTAACACACATTCATTAAACACAAGGTACCCTTCTAAGTTTAAATGGACAAAAGACCATCCAATAGAACATGCTATTGGTGAACCTTCAAAGCCAGTTCAGACAAGGAGACAACTTGCCACTAATCTCGAATTGTGCATTTACATTTGCTCAATCAGCCTCTAAGAACCAAAGAACATTTGGGAAGCAATGGCAGAATACCCATGGATTGAAGCGATGCAGGAGGAAATTCTTCAATACGATTTACATGACAGTTGGGAACTTGTTGAACGACCACTTGATATACGTGTTCTTGATCTCAAGTGGCTGTGGAAGAACAAACTGGATGAGGAAATGACTGTAATTCATAAGAAAAGCTCATCTCGTGGCCAAAGGTTATCCACAAGAAGAAGGGATAGATTTCAAGGAATCATTCGCGCCTGTAGCTAGACTTGAAGCAGTTCGGATTTTCTTAGCCTATGCAGCTCACAAAAACATCACAGTCTATCAGATGGACATTAAGACTACTTTCTTAAATGGAACTCTGAAAGAAGAAGGGTATGTGAGTCAGCCAGAGGGATTCATCGACAAAGATCATCCAGACTACGTCTACAAGCTTAAGAAAGAAATTTATGGTTTAAAACAAGCTCCAAGAGCGTGGTATGACGAACTATCATCTTTCTTGCTTAAAAACAATTTCACAAAAGGAACGGTTGATGACACCTTGTTTATCAAAAAATTCAAAGATGACATTTGATCGTTCAAATTTATGTGGACGACATTATTTTTGGATCAACCAATCCTAACCATTCAAAACATTTTGAAAATCACATGAAAATTAAATTTGAAATGTCCATGATGGGGGAACTAAAATTCTTTCTTGGTTTACAAATACATCAATCCCCTCGTGGTATTTTTATCAATCACTCTAAATATACAATAGGGATTTTGAAAAAACATGGAATGGAAAACTGTGATTCTGTTGGTACACCAATGGTCACTTCACCAAAAATAGGTGCTGATTTGTTTGGGAAACCCATTGATCCGAAGAAATATCGGAGTATGATGGGTTCTCTCATGTACCTAACCGCTAGTTGACCCGATATTTAATTTGCTGTTTGTTTGTTAGCACGGTTTCAGGCAAAGCCTACCGAACTTCACCTCAAAGAGGTTAAACGGATCTTTCGGTACCTACGAAGCACCATTAACATGGGACTTTGGTATCCGAAGGATTCGGGGTTTCATCTAACAGCATTTTCAGATGCAGACCATGCTGGTGATCAAGTTACAGCAAAGAGTACATCAAGTGGAGCACAATTTTTGGGTGAAAAGCTAGTAAGCTGGTCGTCAAAGAAACAGGATTGTACTGCACTTTCAACCGCCGAAGCCGAGTATGTATCTCTATCTGCGTGTTGTACCCAAGTTCTATGGATGCGGACACAGCTCACAGATTATGGCTTTACTTTTGACAGAATACCTATGTATTGTGACTCAAAAAGTGCCATAGCCATCTCGTGCAATCCCGTACATCACTCTTAGACGAAGCATATCAAAGTCCGCTACCATTTCATCAAAGAACACGTGGAAGAGGGTACTGTTGAATTATTTTTCGTTAAGACTGATTATCAACTCGCCGATCTATTTACTAAAGCCCTTCCAAAAGAACGGTTTGACTATTTAGTTCGACGAATTGGCATGTGAAGCCTAACTCCTGAGGAGCTAGAACGTCTTCTCGAATCTTCTTGAAAAATGTTTTCAAAATCGCTTCGCTGTAAATAATTTTTGAAAAAAAAAACAAAATACAAAATTTGAAAAACCAACAAAAACAAAATACAAAAATATAAAATTTTCAAAAAATACAAAAACAATAAAAAAAATCAAAAAATCCAAAAATATTCTTCTCACGACATGTCACTCGTATAAAACAATATTCTGTACGTTTCTAGAAATGTCATTCAACAATGATACCAACATGTACAGTGCTTGAGCGGGAGTTCTTTTTAATGTTTTTCTAAAACATGTCGTTTCTCAAAAGTTTCTTCACAATGGCTTTCGTATACTTCAGTACGAAACCCGGACCCAAAAGTTGACTTCTGATTATTTTCAAATCAAGGACTCGTTGAGGGAGTTATCCTGAGCACTAATTTTGAGAGATTTTGAGAAATCTTTTGAACAATCTTGAAATATCACATTTTAATCTTTCTTTCTCACCAAAAGCTTTTTCTAACTCAGTTGATATTAGAAATATCACGATATGCTATTTTTGAGGGGGAGAAGACATGATTAAAATGTGATCAAAGATGTTTAAAGTTTGTGACTGAATCTCAGAAGAGCTCGACTCAGTAAGTATCAATGAATTGACGAAGCTTAAAATGTCAGTAATCGAAAAGACTTGTCCTGGACGGGTAATAATTTCAAGCTAGTCTAACTAGTGATGTAAGCGTGTCTCGAATAGGACTTGTCTAAGTAGAGTGTACCGTATCGAGAGACTTTCTTTGGACTTGACCAGGACGGGTAATAATTTCAAGCTAGTCTAACTAGTGATGTAAGCGTGTCTCGAATCGGTCATGTTCACTAAAAGTGGATCAATTCAAAAAGTGCAAACTCCTCCCGCATGTGCAAATTTCTTAAAAATTACATGAGCACATGTGAAGGGGGAGTCCTTCAAAAGAAATGCAAAACTCTCGAAGTGTCAACAATGTGTTTTATTAACATAAACACTTTGAGAGATTTTCACAAAAAGGTTTTATGGCATGTGATCAATTATAGGATAATCATGGAGTTATAAGGTGACTAAGGTTAGGAAAAACCGTCCTATGATCCGCCAGAGCCGGAGGGATCAACCCAAGGACAATTCCAATAGATTAGAATTAGAAGTCCTTAGGTATGATTGAAAAAAGGAGAAAATGAGAAAGGAGAAAGAAGGGGTTGAAGAATTAAAAAGAAAAGTTATGAGAAAGGGTGAAAAGAAATAGCGCTCCATATGTTCAACCTTAGGGCAGACACCGGGTACAATTCGTATGCTACTGGTTGTTACTAAGGTGACACCGGTATTGAAGACAAAGATGTCATGGACCCAGTGACGCACTGCACTAATCCTTCTTAACCACTCAAGTTCTCTTAAAAGAGCTTGTTTCATTCTCACGGGGAACCGGTGTAATCTATCGACCTGTCTCTTAGAGATGGTTGATATTGAAGCAGGAGACCTCTCCCTAATCTCCGCATAGGAAACCAAATGTGCACTTATCGAGTCTAGAGCCTCGAGATTCATCAAAAGATCTCATAGGAACACATGATATTTCTACACTGGTTGTTCATCATCAAGGACGCCAGATGTAAACTTTAGAGTCCTACGCAGATCTTAGCAATCTGCCAGAACATTTATGAAAGGATTCACATTTGTGATTCTCAATGATTGAATGGAAACTCCTGCCAGGGTCAACATCAAGCAGCCCTGACAGCAGGTCACTTCGGTAACTCTTTATGGGTTACGCTTAGTGTTCGCGGTGGTTTCAAACGGTCTACAGTCGTGGAGTGATCCCCAGCGACTCACCCAGTAATTGAGCTACTAAGTAGGTCTTGTAAGCTCTCTCGAGAGTATCTGACATGGGAACGGTCTTGATAAGGGTTAGAAGGAGTCTTCACACTATGCTGTTGACGATCTCTAATTCTTATCTATAAGTACCGGTTGTTTATTGCTAGCTGTTTACCTGCAGCTACACATCATCTGCATGGCGAAGGATTCCACATGCTCATACATGCATCACAAAGTCAAAGGAAAGTTCTCACAAAGATCAAAGCAAAGTAAGGTTCAAAGAAAGATTCTACGTATTGTGAAAGAATCTAAAGAAGTAAAGTGACAAAGATTGGTGTGAAAGAACGGGAATAACAAATGCATGTATCACAAAGACTGAAGATGTATGAGCATGTTGGAATGGTGAACAACCACCACAGATGCAGAAGTGACGAAAGGCAGATTGCTCCACATCACAAAGGAACAATGAACGATGAAAAGTCAGTTATCAAAGATCACAATGCATGAAGGAACAAAGACTAAAGACTGTTCTACAACGACACACAAAGTTAAAGACAAAGAACACGGAAGACCTAATCACGTGGAGCATCATTCGAATGACCACCCCTTAGGGGGAGATTGTTAGCATTAAAAATATATAAATATAGAAGTGATGGTCATTCTCATAGTATAACTTTGTGTCGTTTATTAAGATTAGTAATAGTTTAGTCATTGGGCTTTGGACTTGGCAAGCTAATATGTTATGTGCTATGTTACATAAGCCTTGTTATCTAATCATGTAACCAAGTCCAAGCCCAAGCCCAAGCCCATAGAAAGCCTTAGGGCATCTCTTGTAACTTACTATTTAAACACCTCAAAGGCTCATTTGAGGTGTGTGCTTGTGTGTGTATTGTGTATGTTTCTCTCTTAATAAAGTTCCATATTTCATCTCTTTCTTTCTACATCTAACGCCACATACATATCATTCAAGTCACCATCTCTACTTCATATTTGCTTCTATTGTTGTGATAAAGTTGTGATATCTAAGGTCCTACAACACGCTTGCGTCTCTTCCAATTCTCTCTACATGACCAAGCTAGTCAATGGCTTACGCGTTTACCCACGGGATCTATCACCTCTTGGGACGATCTCACCTTTCGTTTCCTTGCCCAATTTTTCCCACCGGGGAGAACTACCAAGCTAAGGAATTACATATTGATGTTCCAACAACATCAAGGTGAAACTCTTTACGAAGCATGGACTTGTTTCAAGGACTTACTCCAAAAAATCCCTCATCATGGCATTGATCTCTGGCTTCAAGTCCAAATCTTCTACGTTCATGTCAATCTATCCACAAGGCATACCATTGACCAAGCAGCCAGTTGTAAGCTTCATGACAAGAATGCGGAAGAATCGTGGGGAATGATAGAAGATCTTGCTCTCTATGACAACGAATGTTGGAATGACCACCACGATTTGAACAAAATGGTTAAGGCAATATCTTTACCTTCAAACAATCTAAGCATTCCCAATCGTAGGATTATGGAACTTGAAGACCAAGTCAAGTTTCTAATGAAATCCTACGAATCTCCTAAACCTTCAAGCCAAGTGAACAAAATCACTTCTTCATGTGAATATTGTAGTGGTCCCCATGACACTCGTGATTGCATGGTACTCCCCGAACAAGCTTTTGGGGACTATGCATCCTCGCGTACCGACAAAGCGAGAGAAAAGTGGTATACTTTCAAACCCGAGCCAAAGACTTATGGTGATTTGTACAACCCCTCTTGGAAAAATCACCCAAACTTTAGGTGGAAGCAAAACAAAAACTCATCTCAATACAATTCTTCCAATCCACCTAATCATTTCCAAACAAACGGTTCGTCTTCGAACCGTACTTTCAATAATAATCCTTCCAACAATTACAATAGTACCAATAACTTTGAAGGATTAATGTCCAATTTTATGGCATCTCAAGAAGTTTGTTTTGCCATGTTTAAAGCTGATTTCAGACAAAAACAAAGCGAGATGACACATAAGATTGAAAACATGTTGAAAGATCTCAATGACCGAGAATTGGGGGCACTACCAAGTGAAACAATAAAGAACCCAAAACTAAACGATAACTCCATTTAATCAGTTTCATCCACTAGTTCTTGTAAACAATTTTATTCGGTCAATCCTATGAGCACGCGTTTCAAACAAACTCGAGTTTTTCAAAAAGATCAGCAAGATAAAACACCCAATAATAAGTTGGCCAACCAAACAATTGAAACACCTCTAAATAAAAACCTCGACGATGAATTCATGGAACTTCACCTTGAATGTCCGGTTATCGATGTCTTAGCTCATGCTCCTTACTACAATGCTCTTTTGGAAAAAAATGAGGAGAAGCTTAAGTTGGTTAAAAATGGGACTGCTTTTGTTCAAAATAAGTTGCCTAAAAAGCTAGATGATCCGGGCATATTTGTTTTGCCATGTAAGTTAGGGAATTCTGAAGCTTTTGATACATTATCCGATCTAGGATCAAACCTTAACTTGATTTTGCTGTCCCTTTACACGATTTCAAGTTAGGAAAACTAGAAGAACTGAAGTAATTATTGGCCTAGCAGATGGGAGTGTGGCATAACCGGTTGGAGTAGTAAAGGACATGCTTGTGCATGTTGGAAAACTAACTATGTTAGCCGATTTCCATGTACTTGATATGGTTAGTGACAGTACATGCCCGTTATTAGTTGGACGAGGATTTTTAGCTACCGCAAGTGCAATGATTGATTGTAAAGAATCTAAAGTAGCGGTAGGATAAGGTGAAACTTGGTCAGTCTATGATGTTAAAAAACACGCTTATGACAATGAAACCAACGCCTCATTGGGTCGATATGAATCGGAGACCTTCTAGATATAGACCTTGGATTAGTGGTTAGTTCATAGGACCTCAATGCCCATTCTATCTAGAGGAAAAATTTGTAAACCAGACCCATTCGATAGAACAACTATTGAGGGACATCGAATTGAACCCATTTGAGGATCCTCTAGTTTTTAAGAAGATGATTGAATTCCTAGGACTTTTGCCAATCAACCTAGGAATGAATAAGTTAAAGAGTGAGAGCGATAAACATAAATGGAATTGGAACAAGCCACCTAAGGAAGGTGATGGATCATGTCACATAAAAATGACATTATATGATCCGGATGGAGAGAAGTTTGAAAAATCATACCGAACAAAGCATACCGATAGAAAATTAAAAGCAAAGTTCGACCCTAAGGATGTTCTCGACGAGGAACTCACTCACATAGGATAGGGCATGACTTTGATTCTTGCTACAAGACTGGTTAATAAAGAAAAACGCTTCTTGGGAGGCAACCCTACCTTTTTAATTGTTTGCTTGTTTATTTTTATTTGATTTCATATATATGCTCCATCTCTTTTTGTTTATTGTTCAGGTATCATAAAAATTGTGAAAATATTTTATTTTGTCTTTAACCTCCTCTTAATTACATATAAAGGTATTTTGCAAAAAGATAATTATAGGGAAATCATATTTGTTTTTGAGAACAAATTGAACTTCAACGATAACAATTAAAGATTAGCATATATATATATTTGCGTTTATTAGAGCCAAATGCTTGTATTGAGTCACAAAGAATGTTCTATAGAATTTCCAGGTGTTAAAACTCAGATTTTTCAAGAAATTTTCTAGAAACAAAGTATAAAAAATTTTGTCAGATCACTCCTGACGGCGTCAGGCGTTACAACCTGACGACGTCATGTATTGTATCTGTAAAATTTTCCATGTTTTGTTTTTCTGTTGGAAATCTTATAATTTTGAAAGATCTTTAATTTTAAAATTCCAGGAACCTGTAGACATTCATGTTGCAAGCATTATATCTTACATTGTTTTCTAGGATTTAATTTGTTATGTATATTTTACCGCTGAGTTTATGTGAGGTTTTTGTGTTTGTTTTCTTAGTTGTTTACAGGTCATATTGGACAAGAAGATGATTTATGTTTCTGGAGTGAAGCTTTTCATGTTCATTTTTTTGAACGAAGATTTAACCATGTTTCCACATCGTCCATACCGAGCGAATCAGGGGAGTATTAGTTTCTTTCATTCTCTTTTATCTTTACTTTTATACTTTTTTTAGAATCAGGGGAGTATTAGTTTCTTTCATTCTCTTTTATCTTTACTTTTATACTTTTTTTAGGAACATTGGGGACAATGTTCGGTTTAAGTGTAGGGAGGGTAAATTGGGAAACCTTAGAAACTATAACTCTACTTGATGTTTGTTTTGTCCAATAGTAAATATGTAATAAAACTAAGAGAAATACTTGTTAGGGTAATTTTGGCACCAAATTTAAAATGTTTTGCAACATATAGGAGTGAAACTTTAGTCTTAATAAGCGTCTCATGGATAGGATTTATATGACTAGCACAAAAACCGTACCACGCAAAAATTTCCACCCAAAAAATGTGAGGTTTGCCTTTAGATTGTTAAGAAAAAGCATTCATCTGTGATGCTTATGAGTGTGCCGGTAGTACTTAGATTCTAGAACTTGCGTTTGTGATGCATCCCGAGGCCGCTAGTGAGACTACATTCGTGTTGTTAGGATTAGCTATATGATAAGATGCATTAGGATAATTCTTTGTTTTAAACCTGTATTATAATTACATTGACTTCATTGGTTAAGTAATTTTCCCACACCCTTGTGATGTACTCATTTTTGGTACACGATACCCCTAGTACATCCCTTAGAGCATATGATAATGCTTAAATTATACATGTTTTTAGTTGCGTTATTGTTAGTTTTGTGCATTATATTTGGTTATATTTGTATGTATTTGTTACTTAATCATGGAAAAGTGTACATGCAAGTAATATAGCCAAGAACAGGAATAATTGATGAAAAGATGAAGGATTGAAGTGATTATGCACATTTGGAGATTTTTTAGAAGGAGATGAGAGAAAAACCACACAAGATCTCAAGGATTTGATAGATTCAAGATTTCCACATTTATTTATCAAGGAAATATCAAGTTCTATGAAGGAAATTCATGCTACAACAAAAGACAATGCATGCGACAAGAAAGATCGAAGAAAAGATAAAGAAATGGAATAAAGGTTCCATCCAACCGATCGGATGCAACCCGCATCCGATTCGGTTGGATTTGACCATAAGTGCCCATCCGATAAGATGGAGCAAATACCGATCGGATGGGGTGTTGATGCAGTTACAAAAATTCATTTATTGACGGATTTACTCTTCATTATCATTGGTGGCTAATCATTTCCTTCTAATAACTCTTTAGGGACGTTTTACCTTGGATACTAAGTGTTCTCATGCTATAAATTGGTATCCAAGGCTAGTTACTAACGGTACCATCCAAATCTTAGTAAGGCTTACACCAACGTACTTGCTATCTTATTATTATTGCCCAAAAGTTTACTAGAGCTGTAGAAACGTCCAGGAAACGTTGAGTTAGAGTCTCAATCGTTTGGTTCAAGTGTGGAGTTGTTTACTTGTCATAGTAGGCGATTGGAGGAGTGTGGCTTCTATATTTTCACAATTCTAGTTATTGTAATCTTCAAGCTAGGTACATCTTGTTTATTTACAATAAACTATTGTTACTTTGAGTTAATTGAAAGTTTTGTTTATTACTTATGTTACGATATGATTGTTATAGAGTAATTTGTGATATACTTGTGTGTATGATGTAATTGATTATGGAGTATTCTTTTCTTTAAAAGGTGATGTATGAAAACATTTCTAGTTTTATGAGTTTATTGGAATAAAATCTAATCTTGCGTAATTTGTTGGTAAAAACACTTTTTGAGAATAATAGGCCGAAAGGGTTTTCTAAATGTTTTTATTCCGAAACGTTAGTGCACGAATTAGTATGGATATGATGTGTGACAAGCATCCTATTTACTCACTAAAATGGATTTGAGAAGATTTCATCATGAAAATAGGCCGAAAGGATTCGTAAGAACTCATAAGAAAAGAATTGCTTTTCAAACAACATACTGTTAATAGAATTGTCATACTAGTTATATTAGGCCGAAAGGAATTAACTAGGTGATTGAATTCTTAGTAATGGTTTTCATGATATACACCATTGATTGTTCATCATTCATATATAGGTTGTGCATCATAACAAGTTCACACCAAACTTAAATGAATACTCCACATAATTGATTAAGGAATTGCACACAAGTATATGTTTTAGTTATATTGGATACTTATTGATTTTGAATTTTCACTCAGTTAGGTTTGACAATGCATTTTGTACAAACTAGTTGCTTAATACAGTTATTTCTAAAATCCCTTGGGATGATCTCGACTTACCCACCTTTACTATAACGAACGAGTATACTTGCTCGTATGTGTTGAATAGTTAATCGGATAAGTGTGTTTATAAATTTAAAACTTGTACACACCGTGAGCACATCAGCCTATCTTTTTCGTTTCTAACTTTATGAATCTTACTTAAAGAAAGAATTTGTTACAATCCACCCCCAAATGTACACCCAAATCGCCTTAGCCTACCTTGTATGCACTCATCTTTAGTCCATTATTGTTACATGTTTAAACCCTTTGTTAATTGTCTAATTGATTACATGGTTGCTAAGTTGAGTCATATCTGGTACATACAGTTTTGGAATGATTGAGACTCATGGGTAAAAGTACTAGTCGTTACAAATTGAAAGGGGTAATCATAACCCTTATATACGTTAACGTTTTAAAGTATTCCAAGTGTTTTGATTTTCTTAATCCGGGTCATTAGAATAGTTATGTGTAAAGTATGTAAAAGTTCAAGTGTAGGGAGGAAACAAGCTCCCTTTGATGTATTATTTTGGATGGTAGAGTAAGAATGTATGAAAACAAAATGAAAATGAAAAAAAAAATAGAAAAAGAAAAGAGAAAAACATACGGGCTACCATCTGTTTCTTTTAATTATATTTAAGTCAAAATAGTGCCTTGAAAAATACCAAAAAGAGTTGTAGTTAGTTTGAGTTGAGCCGAGTCTTGGCTTAGCAACGCCTCATTGTACATGTAATTAACCAAGAAAATTGACTAGCCAACAATAAAATATCCCTTTATCCAACAAACCATGTTTTCCATACCCTTACACCTAACATTATAAACCTTTAAAAGACCCCTTTGATAGTTTATCCTAGGTTTTTAATCCAAAGTGGTGGAGGTTTGATCCTTTCCCAAGCCTATGGTAATCTATATGCTATGACAGGTAGTGAGTGACATTTTTCCGTTTCCATATGTGATATATAAATTTATAACACCCGAGAGATGTGAGAATCCAAACACTTAATGTGAGGTGCTAGTGTATAATTTCCGTGCTTATTTTGACTAAGGTAGAACGATTGTATGTTGTAATTACTTTTATGTTAATGTTAAATGACCCTAACTTGTAGATTGACTAGAATAAAAGCTCATTTGATTAAGGACAAGCAAAACTCAAGTGTAGGGATATTTGATAAGGATTTATTAGTTACGCTTTTAGCGGGTCATTTAAGCCTAGATTCATGAATAAATGATCAAATATTGCCTCAAATTGTTTCTTTTCTCATTTTAGGTACTTGGGACGTGATTTCCGGAATTTGGTGTATTTTGGACGTTTTGGGGCAAAAAAGTGAAGAAAACAGCAAAGTTATGGAAAACCTGTTAGGAATTGCACCCGATGGTGTCACGCCTTAATTGTTGACACCGTCACTTGAAGATAATAGAGCTTGAAAATATTACACATGACGCTCCAGTGAACTTTTGAAGGATTTACACCTGACGGCGTTAGGTGTATTTACAAGTAAGCCGTCTGGTGTTAGCTTAAAGAGAGATGACCCAGAAGAGTTATAACGTGACGATGTTAGAAGGTCAACTTGCACAAGATGAAAAAATGGAGATCTGACGAAGTCAGGATTTATAACCTGATGCCGTCAGCCTTGTAAATCTATATATACTTTTCGATTTTTCATTCATTAGTGTGGAACTTTGTATACATAAACCCTAGTATGATTTTCAGAAGATTTTTAGGATTTTCATACCCTCATTTTTCCATGTTCAATTGAAGGTAAGTTTTCTTTAATCATTCAATATGTCTATGTGTTGTTTGATTACATGTATATCTTTTCTTCCATTTAACATGATAGCTTAAGTTTATTAGTGTTTGCTTTGATCTAACGAAATCTGGTTATTGATTGTTGATAAGTTGTCTATTGTTTAGTTGATTGCTACGGTTTTTCTCGTTGTATCTAATGCATGAATTGATGTTACTGATTCTATGATAGGGTAGTAAACGTGCCGTTGTAGGAGAAATTGATATTCATAGAATTGGGGAAGGTTGCACACGCCCATGACTGGTATTAAGGAATAAATTGCTTCAATTAAAACAACTGCACTGTGACATTCAACGAATCAACAAGAGATAACTAGGGAGTAATTATATTTAAGTAAACACATTTGTCTCATTATAAGAAGTCCACCACTTTTATTTTCTTTTTATTTAAATTTTGTTATTAGTTAATTTATTAGTTTTGGGTTAGTTGACTAGCAACTAATTCCACCCACTCTTTCAAAACCAAAATTTTACCTGCTTTCATAAAACATAAAAATACAAAAAGAATGATCCCTCACCTTTAGGCTTAATTGACATACATTTCAACCTAACAACACTTCCCCTAGAGAACGATCAATCCCTCGGACATACCTATACTACACTACAACGACGAGGTACACTGCCTGGAGAATTGCAAAGCTTCACAAGATCACTTGAGACGTAAAACCTTTTGTGAGGCCGCAATCCTTGCATCACTTCTGTTAGGGCGAGATTACGGCGTAATCATAAGTGAATACGGCGTAATCTAGATATCTTGATTACCGACGAAGAAAGCAAATTGATGCGTGTGATATGTCAGTTTAGCATAGGGTGTTTAAGCCTTTTCAAGTTTTACATTTATATTTAGCCGACTTATTATTAACACACACACTTAACGAGCAGTGTACCCGATCAATATGCATATAGTGTTAAGTAGAGTGTCGAACACTAAGAATGGAACGTAATATCCAGTTGATTTCATCAGTATATTAATATCTAAGTTAGTTTTACAATCCTGATCTAATAAAAAGGGGTTCAGCCTGAGAGGCTGCCACGGATTTAGTAAATAATAAAAGTAAGACTAATGAGAATGAATCAGCGAATAGCAATCACGTACATATATAGAAAATAGAAACATAAGAAGCCCTGTCCTTATAATTAAGTAGCTTGTCACTTGTTATATTGCTAGTTTTATATGATGAGTATTGTAATCTAATCTGTCTCGTTGGATCCTATATATCGGCGAGTAAACCCTTAATGATTACTTATGTTTATCCTACTTTCTAGACACTAGATAAGTAGGCGAGGAACATGTATGGTAGCCTAGAAGACTCAACTAAACACAGAGGTTATCAAAGCACAAATATAATTCACCAAAAACATCAATCATATAAACTTTAACCGATTGGAAAGCAATTTTAAGGGGAGCAGTATGGTGGCCACAAGCCCATCAATACTGATGAATTAAAGCTTACTAATACAATAAACAAAACTACTTAATGAATTAAATACATGCAGGACCTTCTTACGGCTCTAAGATCTTTGTTTGGGGCGTGTCTTGTGATGCTACTTCGGCTGAATTCGTCTCCTTATAGTTTTCTATACACAAAACTCGTATCTGTCTTGGAGTATTTATAGGTTTTGTCTGAGGGGTCGATGCGGCACATGTTGATGATAGATGCGGCGCATCTACTTAACTTCACGTGGGGTCCAAGATTATTAAATTCTGGAATATTCGTACACCGCCTTAAGATGCGGCGTAACTTCTTTCTCTATACGGCGAATGTTCTTTAATGTTTTGGATAATTTCTGGTGAAGTCTTTAGCTGATACACCGCATGTTGTAAATGAGATGCGGCATATTTTGGAGTAGGTCAAGTTGATTATTTTTTGTTGACCAAAGTTTCATATGCGGCGCATGTTGTAATTGGATGCAGCACATTCTTCAAAGTTAGGCAATGGTCTTCAAATTCATCTAAGTATGATGTTGCGACGTATCTGTTGAGAGAGATACGGCGCATCGTTTGAATTTCAGTAGACTTTACAAATCTTGATCATTTAGCTCCATAATTCGTCCAATATCATTAACTTCACCTATTGCTTGTTTTTACCTGAGAATCACTAAAGTAAACATAAGGGCACCAATTCTCACACAAAATAATATGAAACAAGTCAATTAAATAGGATAAGTGATGCTAATAAAATGTACTTATTTGATGTTATCACATATTCCAAGCATATTCCGTGTATCTTCTAAAATATGGTGTAAACTAGAGATGCGTTACTCCGTAACCTTCAAATATTCGATATACTTGGAAGGGGGATAAGTTCTTCATTATAGCGTATGACCAGAGTTTCATTCGCCGTAATTCTTCAATGGTTGACTTGGGCTTTGATGTGTTAAGAAAGCTTTAAATTTATAAGAATAGTTTAATCCGATTATCTAACACATGGGTAAAGTATAACCCTTGATGTAATCTAGTAATCAGGTAAGACCAGGTCGTCCCAAGGGATTGGTATATACTCAATTTACAAGTGCTCACAGAAAAGTCCAAAGATTGTCACTTATCAATAGACTTGGTAAAATGGTTGATTTTAGATTTCCAACAAGATTATTTTATGACATGTTTATTTAGGCTGAGAAGCATGAAAGTAAACACATATAAGGACAAGATTACACTCACAAACAAGGTATATAAGTAAGAAATGACTGGTGATCACTTAAACATATAACTATCCAATATATTAAGAAGTCCTTTCGGCCTATAATTCTTCATATACCAAATGCAATAAGATAGGTTTGTGGTTGACGTATAAACTGGACACTTTCTTAGTAAAGTTCGTTAGACATGAGAATAGGCATTAAACAAGATCATGCTAAGGTTGATAAAGGTTTTACTAGCCAATTTCTACAAAGCTAACACCAAGTTTGCATAGATAAACAACTAGAAATCAATCCAAGTAATAGAGCATTTCGACCCAATTCTATCACAGAGATAAATCAAACAATTAACAATGGGCTTAACATAACAATATAAAGTGAACAATTCATAGCATTGTTAGCAAGTATCCAAATAACATGCCAACAATCATATTCCAATATTGCCCAAACAAACATAATACGACTAATCCATAATTGCAGTAACAAAACTCATAACAAACAAGAGAAATTCAATAAACTTCATAATAGAAATGTTATAAAGATTTGTACCAATGATTACAAGTAAATGATTGAAACTAGTTTTTACAAATGAAAAGTCCAACTAGTATCCTTGCTTCCTAGACTCTGTAACAGCACTAAAGAACTTGGAATACTCTTGCAACTTGTGGATTCGATATGGTGAACTTGGTGTGAGTTCTCTAATATCATCTTTGATGATAATTTTGGTATAATAGTGTGTAGCTCTTGTTTCCCTAGCCCTAAGGTCCTATTTATTTTTTCAAGGGTGTTAGGTGCCCATATTGATGTCATACAAGTAAGAATGAGATAGATATAAGGAGTGGTTGATTATATGATAAGAAATAATTTGAAAAGCAAGAGTTTCATTAGAATACCAAAATAACCAACAAGTTTACATGAGACGTAAGCTTAGTATTTATAGAGACGAAGTAGGGCAACACTCCCTCTTCCTTCATTCATCTAATTCGTGTGGGCTTAAAGCCCATGGACTATTAATCTTAAGCCTAGTAAACTTAACATATTACATAAATGAAAGTAAACAATAACTAAGCAACCTAATGTTATTACAAATGACCGAGACTTGACAAAATATTAAAACTACGTTCCCAAAAATCTCCCCCTAAGGGTCGGTCATCGCGGTTGCTTGACGTCTTCGTCTTGTCTTTTTCTTTGACTTTCACAACTTTAGACGTCTTAAAAAATCATAAGAAAGAAATAATTCATCGTTCTTTGTTCTTTGTTCTTTGTTGATGTGATAGTGATCATCTCATGAAGTTGTCTGCCATTCGTCACTTCTGCGTCTGAAGTGGTTGTCCGCCATTCCAACATGCTCATACATCTTTGAACTTTGACATTCATATGCACGTAGTTCCCTTTCTTTCACTTGATCTTTAGTCTTTTTACTTTGTAGATTCATCTTTTTGGCGTAGAATCTTTCATTGAACTTTGTATTGCTTTAATATTTGAGGGAGCTTTCAATGACTTCAAGACGTCGCCATGGAGGTGATATGTAGCTGCAGGTAAAAATTTAGCAATAAATCAACCGGTACTTATAGATAAGGAATTGGAGATCGTCAACAGCACATTGTGAAGACTCCTTCTAATACTTATCAAGGCCGTTCCCATATCAGATACTCCCGAGGGAGCTTACGAGACCTACTTAGTAGCTCAATGAATGGGTGAGTCGCTGGGGATCACTCCACGATTGTAGACCATTTTGGAACCACCACGAACATTAAGCGTAACCCACAAGGAGTTACTGAAGTGACCTACTGTCAGGGCTGTTTGATGTGGACCCTGGCAGGAGTTTCCGTTCAATCATTGAGAAATACTTATGTAAATTCTCTCATAAACGTTCTCGGCAGATTGCTAGGATCTGCGAAGGACTCGATAGTTTACAGCTGGTGTCCATTGATGTAGAACACCAATTGTAGAAGTACTAAGTGTTCCTAAGAGATCTTTGATGTATCTCATGGCTCTAGACTCGATAAGTGCACACTTAGGTTTCCTATGCGGAGACTAGGGAGGGGTCTCCTGCTTCAATATCAACCATCTTTAAGAGATAAGTTGATAGATTACACCGGTTCCCCGTGAGAATGAAACAAGCTCTTTTAAGAGAACTTGAGTGGTTAAGAAGGTTTAGTGCATTGCGTCACTGGGTCTATGACGACTTTATATTAAATACCAGTGTTGCCTTAGCAACAACCAGTAGCATACGAATTGAACCCGGTGTCTGCCCTAAGGTTGAACATATGGAGGGCTCTTTCTTTTCACCCTTTTCTTTACTTTTCTTTTTAATTCTTCAACCCCTTCTTTCTCCTTTCATTCTTTTCTCCTTTTTTCATATCATACCTAAGGACTTCTAATTCTATAATTTCCATGACTATCCTATAATTGCCATGAAACCTTTTATTGAAAATCTCTCAAAGTGTTTATTATTATCAAACATTTTGTTTTAACACTTTGAGAGTTTTGTGTTTTCATTAGAAGGGCTCCCCCTTCACATGTGCTCATGTGTAATTAATAAATTTGCACATTCGGGATGAGCAAGCACTTTTTGAATTGATCCACTTTTAGAGAACAAGACCGATTCGAGAGACGCTTACATCACTAGTTAGACTAGCTTGAAGTTATTACCCGGCCTGGTCTAGTCCACAGAAAGTTTCTCGAAATGGTACATTTCTACTTAGATAAATCCTTTTCAAGACACTCTTACGTGGCTAGTTAGAGAGTTCTATTGTCAGCTTTTAGGTGACAACTAGCTCTGGTAACTAACTTGATGTCATTACCCGTTGAGGATAAGTCTTTTCGAGATTACTAACATTTTGTTTCGTCAATTCTTGGGTCAATTCTTGAGTCTAGCTCGCATGAGATTCATCTTAGAGCAACTTAAAGCAACTTTGAACGTTCATATTTTAATCACTTTTCATTTTCTCCCCCTCAAAAATAGCATATAAGATGTTGTTTTTGATAAATTTTGATTAAAATATGCTTTTTTGAGTCTTATGGGGAGATATCAACAAGAACTTTGATTTCAAGAACGATGAGTTTTCAAGTGCTCCCCCTCAACAAGTGAACACTTATTGAGGTGAAATACTTGTCTTTTGAGCAGAATTATGAAAATCAGAAAACGTTTGATTAATTCTACTCAAAAGTAAGAAGCCTTCGCTCCTTATGTTAGGATTGAGGCATTGAAGCGCACCTCAGGGTCCTTTGTTTACAAGAACGGGTTGTACACTGATATGTGTGCACAAGCCATTAATTATGATTTTGACGGAACATTTTGTTATGGAAATACTCCCCCTCACAACTCGCATATGTTTTGAGAATTTTGAACTTTTGAGCGAATTGGGGAGTTAAGATTTGTAAAATCTTGAGCAAAATTTTGAAAAGTTTTGAAAAACCTTTTGAATTAATTTTGCTCAATATTAAGAAGTTTTAGATAAGCTTTGCATGAAAACTTCTTCTTGTTATCAAGGATAAGTGCATGTTTGGTTTTAAAGAATGGTTTAGCAAGGCACTTTCCTTACTTTGAAACCCGAGTTGTACACTAAAATGTGTGCACAAGTTGTTATGTTTAAGCCCGGGTTGTAAGCTGAAATACTTACAAACTATTGTTTTAATACAAAATTTGTTTTCTTTTAACAAAATACTCCCCCTCAAATAATGAAGTTTATTCGAGAGATAGTCTTCTTGAGCAGAATTTTGAATCGTATTTAAGAAATACTTTTTGAAAATTTGTGAGATGATTATGCTCAAGTTTTTAGAAAACACAATCAAGTATTACACAACAAAGAATGCTTGAATATCAGATTAGACAACAACCTCGAAGACTGAAAACCTTTGTTTACCAAAATTTGAAATCCATTTGTAGGTTGTGTCAATCCGATTAAAGGATGTTGAATTCCAACGAGGATTGAAAAATCTTTGTTTCATTTTGAAATAACACACGTTGAATCAACGGAAATTTAAAACTCTTTTGCTTTTGAAAGTTGTTTGAGATCCGGAGTCTCTCTTTTGAGTTTTAAAATCTGAAGAAGAAGATTTCCATCTAAAGTTGAACCACATGGGTTCATTTTGAAGATTTGATTTTGTGATGAATGGAAACCTTCCGGTATTAGGGATGTTCAGATCAGAGCCATTCTTTTATTGTAGCCAAAGCATTCCAGATTATGAAAAATTTGAAAGGTTTTGAACGACTTTGCTTTGGTTTCCACACTTGCTTTACTGGTGTAAAATGAGAGTGTAGAGTTTGGAAAAAATTTGTTTCTCACCATTTTGAATCCATTTCCAAGTTTAGCCTTTTGACACATTTAGCCCTTAGTCCACAAAATATGTTCCATAAGAAACATTTTGACAATTGTTGAAGTTTTGACTATCAATGGGATGACATGTACTTGCACACAGAGCAAATGCATCAGGTTCAAACAAGTATACAGATGAATCAAAAATTCATTCTAAATCTACAAAAAATGCTCAGAATTCTCAAATTAACACATAAGATCACAGATTAATTCATTCTTTCACTCGAAATTTTCCAATTATTATCAGGGTTTGGGGTTATGATATGAGACTTTGCACACATGTTAGCATCATACTGCCTGAACATTAAACAAACAAATGCCCTAGTAGCAGCAGCAAGGACATCAACATCTTAAACCCTAAATCACATGATTTCAAACCTATGTAGTTTCTAATCGAGCAAACACACCAATCGAGCATTCTTTAGTGTTCTCTAAAGTTATATGAAATAATTAATTAGACTAAACACATAAAAAAGAAACGCCCCGATCGATAGTTACATGAACCCTACTTTCTGATTTTGCATTTTTGACCGTTGAAAACATTTGAAACATTTAGAGAACGATTAGACAACAACAATGAAGAAATTAGAAACTCACGATTGAAAAGAAATTGAGGAAAAAAATCGTTAGTTTGATTCGTTGAGGTTTTTAATTATGTGTGAAGCTTTTGAGAACATTTGTGGAAATATTTATTAGAGCCTGTTTTATTTTTCATGCAAGGTTCTTTGACCTAAGTTTAAGACTTTGGTGAAGTTTACACATTAAAGATTAATTACTTTTCCATTTGAAGTCTAAACATGGTTAAATTGGAATCCTTGCCGAAAAATTTCTTTTTTCCCCCTCGAATTAGCATTTATTTTGTGAAATATTTTTTGCACATTTTAATTCGAGAGATCATAGAACTTTTTGAAAATGAGTTTTTAATCCGAATGATGAAGAAACATTTTATCCTTGAAGAATAATGACTAGGTGTGCAAACTTCATGATTTTGTGAAAAATTTTCTCCCCCTCAAAACATGTTCCATTTTGACAGTGTAAAGCAAAATTTGGTTTAATGGAGGAACATAGTTTTGAAGATACGAAGTTTGTACATAGAGAAAGAAGATTCTTTTAGTAGTTTTTGTATTTTCTTTTTGATAAAATATTTACAAAAAGAGTTTGATGTTTGACTCTCCTACGTTTTAAGAAAATTTTACAAATCATCTGGAGTCAAACACCACATACCAATTTGGTGAACTAAATCAACAAACCTTGATGGAGGTAAAGCCTTTGTAAACAAGTCTGCCAACTGGTATTCAGTACCCACAAAATCTAATTCAATTATACCCTTCTCTACATGCTCTTAGATGAAATGGTAGCAAAGAGCAATTTATTTGGCTTTGGAATGATGAATGGTGTTGCATGCGATTGCAAAAGCACACTTTAAGTCGCAGTACATTGAGATCTAGTCAAATACATAGCCGTAGTCCGTGAGCTAAGTTCTCATCCAAATAGCTTGAGTACAGCAAGTAGACATGACTACATACTAAGCTTTTGTTGATGACAGTGATGTACAATCCTGCTTCATTGACTGTATCCCTTTGTAACTAAACAAGATTTGTTGCGAATCACTGTGCCTTCCACGTCCAGCTTGTTTTCCAAATCCATTTAAGTCCAATGATGTGTCGAAGGGTGATGTTGGTAGAACGCATGCATATTAGACGGATCCAAATTGCGAGAAGACGACTCTACTATATCAGGAATGGTTGGAGTCGGTGCAAATGGATTGAAGAAAGCATTTCCGTCATAACCTGTAGGTTGTGGTACTGTTTGTTGTTCTAGATCTTCAGCTGATTATCTGGAGTTGGAAGCGATTTGTCCTTCTGTTTTTGGAGATTCACTTGGAGGACCATATTTCTCAACAGTGGTTGTTGTTTGTTGAGATGTGTCAGGTACTTGAATATTCTCAAGGTGTGCAGCGGAAATTAGTGAGACCTTTTGAGAACGGCTTGCAAATGAATCATCAAACAGTGAAGCAAACATTCCAATTCTTTACGGGTAAGTGACAACGGTTCAGTTGAAGAATCTGAAAAGTTCAAACGGTTGGATGCGAGTCCTAAGCTGTTGTGCTCAGAAGCCAAAACATTAAGCTCGGGTCCGAAACTAATTTGTTACGAAGCCATCGCTGTTATATCTGAAAAGAAGAAAGAATAGACAAAACAGAGAACATGGACCCCCAAGTGTAACTGGGTTCCAGATTTTAGAATCATAAAGATGTAGTGTCAATTATCTTCTTGACACTCGAACACACAATTCCGATGGTTTTCATTCTTGTCACAGAGGTAGATGTTGTGCAGATCACATTTGTTTTGGTGCAAATGTCTAAAATCTTTCCTGTAGGAATCCACCTAAGACCAATCGATTTGAAAATTCTACCTGTGGGTACCCACCTAATGTTAGATCTCGGAGATGTTTTCCTTTTAGATGGAGTGGGAGCATCACTTGGTTGAGAAAACCTACGTCCTATATTGATCCACTTCTTAGGTTTCTGACTTATGACTTTTGGTTCAACGGGTTTGTTTGTCTTAGTCGATTGAGTCTTTTCATGTGAATTTCCCTTTTGAAGATATTTTACTGCACAGACATCATGATTATTTAAGCAACTACTCTTAGAAGCTAGCCAATTCCTATTAGTTTGTTGATTATTCTTAGGTTTTGGTGTGCTACTACAAGCAGTGTTCTGTACTACACTGGAAGGCATCACATGAGGTTTTGAACCTAGAATTCCTTCCTTTTGAAGTAGCACCTTTTTCTAGCCTTTTCTAGATCATAGTTCGTGTACATGTCATATTTTCCATAAGAATCTTTACTTTTAATGCTCATTTTAGAAACTGTTTTCGAACTAATCCTAGATGAGCCAGGTATAATCACGTGTTGAGATTTAGCAGACACAGATGCATTTTCCTTAGGCCAAGCATGTGGAGTGACTGGTTTTGTCAAATTGTTTTTCTCAACCACTTGGGAGGCTAACCGAGATTTTGAAAATTTAGGTCGTTCAGATTTAAATGCAGTATGTTGTCTAACCACTGATTCTTTTCTGATTGTTTGAGAAGGTGGTTTCCCCAAGATTGATGGTTTTCCCAACTTAGTATCCATACTCTGTCTAGTCTGTCTTCTTAATTTGTTTTGCAATGCAGCATGTGCAAACACATTTGCTTTAATTTGACCCTTTAAAAGCTCATTTTCATTAACTAATGTATCCACACGTTTACTTTGTTCATTCAAAAATTTACCATTGTTGCCTAAAGTTAGAGATTCATTTTGCAATTTAAGTTTAAGTGAGACGCAATGTGCCTCAAGTTTTAAAAAATCTTTATGAAACTGGGCAATGGTCTTTTTGAGAAGAATGTTTTCAGACTCAAGAGTTTGTTTTGATGTTTCAGTTATAAGATTATCAGGTAAGGACTCAGACTCAAAACGTTTGTCTAGACATTGAACAACATTCTGGTCAACCTCTCTTTCATTACTGAAGTTAGGTTATTCAGATTGTTGTTTCTCATTTGCAGGCATAATATGATCAACAATAGATTGTACCTCAACCATTTGCTCTTTGTCAAAGTTAGGTTCTGTGTCATAGATGGGTATGACATCTTCCTCATCCATCTGTTCTTTGTCAAAGTTGGGCTCTAAGTCATAAGAGGGTCTGATCTCTGCACATTCTGCATCTGTATCATTCCCTAATCTACTGCTGTCATTCTGCTCTTCTAATTCGGTCTGATTTTTTCCCATGACAACCAAATTAGCTTCCAATACATCAACTTTTTGAACTTGCTCTTCTTGAATCTGCAACTTCTTTTTATTTACCCTTTTGTCATACTCTTCTCTGTGAAGTACTCTTTCGGCAATTGACTTCTCAATAGCATCCATGTGTTAGAGCAATACATCTTTGAAGGTTTAAGCCTTGATTCGAGTGTATTCTAAAAAATACTTGCTTACATCTTCACAGTCATAATTGATGAAATGTTGAAAACATTCCTTGAGCACTCTGAGGTGGCCTTGGATTCATTCTCGTGAAATTCTTCAGTTGCAAGTTGCTTTTCAAGTTGATTCATGTTGAAAACATTCCTGTAAAAATTAAATTTTACTCAAATATGCACCAAGTGAATTCTCTAAACTTTGTCCTTAGAAATAGTAAGAAGATATTAGAAAGAAACATGTGTAAATATGGATCTTGTAGAAGGTATAGATGTTGAGCCAATTCTCGAAAATATGCACCAAGTGAATTCTCTAAACTTTGTCCTTAGAAAATTCTCGAAAAAATTGTATGTTCTCGAAACTTATGGTGTTCTCGAAACTTAGGTATTCTCGAAATTCTCAAGGTTTTCGAAAAGTACTAAAGGTTATCGAAAGTTAGTGTGTTCTTGAAACTTTTGATGGTTTTTCAAAAAATATGTATTCTCAAAAATAAGTGTTCTCGAAACTTTTTCGAAAAATGAGGTGTTCTCGAAAAATTGCAATTTTTTTTTCGTGAATACAATCACCCAAAATTTTCGAAATTATCCAATTTCGAAAATATGCCAAAAGTCGAAGTGTTTTCTTTCTTATACAAGAGAGAAAACACTGAGTACTCAAACGTTAACACGAAAGGAGCTGCGACTAGAATTCTCGAAAGTATGACAATTATGTGTTCTCGAAACTTAGTACAATTATTATTTCGAAACTTGGCAATTTTGTGTATATGATGAAAGCAATCCAAGAACAAGTTTTTAATCCAAGATTCTTGTATGACAAGTCTTAAAATGATGAAAACTACAAGAAAGTTTTAAACTTGATAAATTTTTTCAAAATTTGTGTGTTTTCGAAAAAAAGGTACAAAAGTACGAACCTTGTGTTTTTAATGAAAAGTTTGAGTCTTTTTGTTTCTAATGATTTGTAACATAAGTTTGTAAGCAAAGATGTGATAGAAACCAAGAAACAAACAAGAAAGTACAAAAAATATCAACAAAAACGAGTTAAAAATCAAAGTTTTGGATCGAAACTAAACAAAAAACAACTACTACACCTTCTTCTAGCGAATGATACCACTTGTTAGGTACCCATATTGATGTTACACAAGTAAGAATGAGATAGATATAAGGAGTGGTTGATTATATGATAAGAAAGAATTAGAAAAGCAAGAGTTTCATTAGAATACCAAAATAACCAACAAGTTTACATGAGACCTAAGCTTAGTATTTATAGAGAGGAAGTAGGGCAACAATCCCTCTTCCTTCATTCATCTAATTCGTGTGGGCTTAAAGCCCATGGACTATTAATCTTAAGCCTAGTAAACTTAACATATTACATAAATGAAAGTAAACAATAACTAAGCAACCTAATGTTATTACAAATGACCGAGACTTGACAAAATATTAAAACTACGTTCCCAACAAAGGGTCGTGTTCTATCTCCCATAAAATGATAGTGGAGGCAATGATCGGCCTATCCATAAATGCAATCATTATTTAAGTAATTGTCTTGTAACTAACAAGGTAAGTGTGTCGTACTTCATAGAAAGTATGCCGTCTTTTGCTTCAAATCACATTCTTTTACCCGCCAAGCAAGTACGCTGCACATGGCCATAAAACTGGCGTACTTGGGTCTTTACCTTTTTCTTTGCACTTCAAGTCCTTTCTTATTTAACGTCTGTTACTAGTTACAACGGTTTTTAGCTATATGTCCAATTACTACGATTCATTATTTCTGCAACAGATTAGTACCTGACGCAGGACGCGCGAAAGCATATTTAGATAAACCCTAATCCAAGGGTGATATACGAGGCGTACCTCAAGAGAATAAAACCCAAACAAGAGATTCATTCTAAAAACACAAAGTTTATTAATAAGAATGATCAAAAGATAAATTACAATGAAACCTAAGCCCTATATTTTTAGGGTAGTAAAACTTATCTGGGTTCTTTCCTAATTTTTTGTAAACCTTCGTAATCGACAGTTCTTGAATCTCTCTTGTAGTAATCTTAAGGGGTGTTTGTTTCGGCTTATATAGCTAGCATATGGCTTATTTGGTTTTGGGCTTATGTTTCATAAGCTCATGTCTTGTGGCTTATTTTGACACTTTCCGTCTTATATAACGTAATTAATATAACCTCATTATGACATAATGAATTTATATAAGCCGGAAGTGTCAAAATAAGTCACAAAAAGTGAGCATATGAAATATTAGCCCAAAACCAAATAAATCTTAAGCCGGCTATATAAACCGAAACAAACACCCCCTTACTTCATTATTACCAACACAGTTGGGAAATATTAGTAGTTTGGTTGCTCTTGATGTGGGTTCGAATTTGCTTTAGGGTAATCTTCCTGATGTGTGATAATTGCTTTATAGTTTGAGTAGATTAGTTCTTATGGTTGTCGCCATTGCTTATCACAACCCATTGGATCTTGTTGGGGTTTGTTGTTGTTTTTGTATCAGATAGGTTTTTAAATTACTTGTTTTATTTATTTCAAGCTTTCATTTCTGTTAATTAATCATCACAATCTTCTAATCATTTTTATTTAGTGACATTAGACTTAGATATAATCCGCATCACATAGCTCTTTGGATAACCTCAGTATTACTATCTACTAGCCTACACACGACCGGATTCTCTGTCCGTTAGTGCAAATAGGTAGACCTAGGGTAATTGAGTATTTATAAATTTAAGACCTGGTCAGTAAAACCTGCATCAAGTTTCTGGCGCCGTTGCCGGAGAGCTATAATAGGATTGTTATTTAAGTTTTTCAATTTCTGTTTATTTTGTTTTTCTTTTCTTACATTCTTTTTAAGTTTCAAGCAATATGGAAGTAATCTATATTGATACATTGACTCTTAAAGATGGGATTAAACAAGGTTCGGTTTAATGAAGATGGAAGAAAAATTCGAATTGGTTTCAATTTTCGTAACTCACTGCAGGTCAGTTTTCAAACGGCGATATCTCCTTTGTTAACCGTTGTATTGGACTGAACTTTTTATTGGAGGTTCTCAACATATCAAGGAAGAGTTCTACTAGAGGGATCTTCGATCTGAGGTCTCAATAAAAAGATAAAAAATTCTCGAAAACTGCTGCAGAGAGAGGTATAATAAGTCGAATTTTTAGGGTTTTTATGATCTCAACTACTTTGAATTTGTGTTTACTTGCATTAAATCGTTATGGAAGTTGGGTATACATTGATTGGTGTCTAAAATTCTTGAAAGAAAGCAGTTGTGAATGTGTATGATCGATTTTGGTGATTTTAGGGTTTTAGCAGCTCTCGTAAAAGATTTGATGATGGCTAGTATGATAGTTGTTAGATTTTCATAAATTTCACAAGATCTATTCTTAATGGAAACCCTAGGTCACTATCATCATATTCTGATTAATGGAGTACTAAAGAAACTCTAGATATTCGTGAATATAGTTGAAACCCTAATTGTTCATGTTAAGGGTTTTGCCCGTCTCGTCGTTTTGTTGTGTTGATGCTATCTATTTTTTTAAAGATGGTTACAACAAGAAGGATCAAGATATAATCGGTTTGTTTAGGGTTTGTTCATGATAAAAGTATAATACATTGTTTGAGGTGATACCTTGTTTACAAGAAGATCTTTTCATCAGATTTGGATGGACTGAATCACAATTGTTTTAAATCCAAACGAGGCAGTTGTTCCAGTAATTACATCATGCATGTTACTGATGTGGGAATAAGGCTACGATTTGATGGAGTGTAGTGTGATTTGTTGCTATTGTTTCTACAAACATGGTCTACTAGTTGACTGAAGATGCTGGTGATAAAGATGCGTATAAGGTTACTGGTCCTTAACGGATTAATCCCACTGCTAGTAGTAAATGGTTTCCACTGCTACACTTCCCGTTACCACTGTTGCAGTAGTAAATGTTACCACTGTTGCACTTCATGGTTTCCACTGGTAGTACAAATTTACCACTGCTCGATCTATGTTACCACTGCTACGCTTGATTTTTCCACTGCTCCGTTTCAACTTTCCACTGCTATATTTATCTACTACTGCTCCTCCATATAAGTTATCAGGTTGATTTTCTAAAGAGGTGATGCATGGTTGGATCTTATTTAGAGCATGAGAGCAGTCTGTTTGATTGTTGGGAAACTATTGCTATGGTGTTTAGATGTGTGTCAATCCAGGTTGCTATTGAATACATAGATCAGGGGACGAAGTTTCAAGAATTAAGGTATGGTTTTTGGCTGAATCTGATGCTACTAATACTTTGAAGGAGATGTCAAAAGAAGGCATTTTGGTGATAGCATGCATGTATATTATTAATTTGGAACAGGTGGTTCCAACACACACATTGGGTGACGAAACACACACACAAGATGATTGGTTTTTGGTTTATTGGTTCTTACCGGATTTAATGGCTCGTTGTTATTCAGGTTAGTGTTCTTATTATATCTACGGATTGACAAAAACTTGAAGGAGTTACGTTATTGTGCTTAGTGATTATTGTCAAGAGATTGCGGTCTCCCAATACATCGTTTTGGGTATACGTTCGAGGTTATATTTAAGACATGAGTTTGGATTGTTCTACTTCATCATCAAGTTGGTAATACTTAGTTTTCTTCATTAGTAATCATTACATAGAGCCTACAGAATTAAAGATTCAACAAATGGTTAACATATGGGTTTCAGGGGAAGCTTATTGTTAAAATGATTAACCATTTATATGCTACATCGAGGTGAAGGTTTTTACAACTGTTGGTTGTTATTACTACTGCTGGTTTTTGATTTCTACTGTTTCAAGTACATTTTTAGATGCGGAAAACTTAATAGTGGATGACTTTGAAACATTGGAAAGATGGGTTGAACGTGTAATATTAATTCGTGGTTGTGAAGATCAAGGTTGCTTACATTTGTCCCCTATTTGATGATGACAAAAAGGGGAAGAATAATATTTTGAAGATTGCAGCTTGAAGATCCTTGATGATATAGCATGGTTTAAGGGGAAGTTCGTTATCTTTCATGACATATTAACTTCAGGGGAAGTTCATGCTTATTGGTTTTGTCATTATCAACTAGGGAAGGATTGTTGAGTGATGCGATTTGGATTGTCACACAAAAGTTTTACTTCTCAAGGGATCTTGAGAAGCTTACAATCCCCACCAGGCAAGTGTACCTGACCGATGTAGTATAGTGTAGTGGTAAGAACCAGGGAATTGATTGTTTTCCACAGGGAATAGTGTTCGTTAGGATTGAAAATGATCTAAACTAGGTCTAGAGGTGAGGGATGATTCTTTTTGAGTTTTTGTATCTTTTAGAAAGCAAGTAAAAATCTCGGGTTTTGAAGGAGTGGGCGGAATTAGTTACTTGCCAACTAACCCAATTAACTACAAATGCAATAAAAATAAAATAACAAGAAACTAAATGTGTGAAAACTAATATGGAGAAAAATGTGTTTTCTTAGATTTCACTACTCCCTAGCTATCTTTCATTCATTGATAGATTTTGTTACAATTGCATGGATGACGGGTTGTATTCCTTAATACCAGTCGTGGGGGCGTGTACATCCTTCCCCAACTCTATAAGATAATATCTCTTCCTATGAAGACACATTTAGTATCCTATCATGGCCCCATTAATAGTCACTTATGCATTAAACACAACCAATTAATCGTAGTAGACATCTGATTGATGTTTCTTAAGGCGTTCAAGCAAGTTAACAATAGGAGATTAGCCATTTTTCTTAAGCCTAACATTGATATCATTCATCCAACAACAATTAATAACAAATCATCAGTCAATAATCAATAGCTAAGTTTCATTACATCTAAGCAAACATAAACAAACCTATCCTAGCATGTTAATGTAAAGACAAGTGTAAGATAGAATCAAACAACACATAGACATATTGAATGATTGATAGAACACTTATCTTTAATTAAACATGGAAGCAAAAAGGTTTAGAAACCTCAAAATAGCTGCAAAAGTCGACTAGGGTTCGTACCCTAAGTTCTCCATAAAGTTCCACACTTAATGAATGAAAATTAGATGAGTATTTATAGATTTTACAATCCTGGCGGTGTCACCTTATCGGACGTGACGCCGTCACCTCGCCGTGTTTAGGGTTCCTTGATTGCCTAGATCCACTTCTGACGCCGTCACCTTGTAAAGTTCCCTGGGCTGTCTCTCCTTGTGATAACATGTGACGTCCTTGGTGCTTTATAGCGTGACGCCGTCACTCTTTAACTTCCAAATTCTTTTCTGGCCCGTCATGTGTAAAATAATTATCCACCTCTTTGTCAACACATGACGCCGTCACCTTGTAGAGTGTGACGCCGTCGAGTACCGTTTCCAGCATAATTTGAGACTTTGTCATTTTTTCACTTATGCTCCAAAAACGTCCAAAATGCTTCCTTTTTCATATTTCCTCTCAAAAGTATCTAAAATGACAAAAGGAACGATTTAAGGCAATATTTGATCATATAATCGCGATTTAAGGCTTAAAAGCGTAACACTTTTCGTCTCATCAAATACCCTTACACTTGGGATTTGCTTGTCCTCAAGCAAATGAGCTTTTATTCTAATCAAAATACAAGTTAGTGGTCATTTAACATTAATATAAAAGTAATTACAACAAATGATCGCTCCACCTTACTCAAAATAAGCACGAAAATCATACACTAGCATCTCACAAATAGTGCTTGGATACTCTCATCTCTCGGGTGTTATAAACCTATATAACTAATGGAAATGGAAAAATATCACTCACTACCTGTCATAGAAAATAGATTACCATAGGCTTGGGAAAGGATCAAAAACCTCCGCCACTAGGCGTAAGCACCTAAGATAAACTATCAAAGGGGGCTTTTCAAGGGTTATAATGTTGGGTGTAGGGGTATGGAAAACACGGTTTGTTGTATAAAGGATATTTTACAGGTGGCGAGTTAATCATTTAGGTCAATTACATGTACAATGCGGCGTTGCTAAGCCAAGACTCGACTCAACTTAAGCTAATCAAAAGCATAAACATAAACACAAATGAAAGAAACGGGATAGTAGTCCGTATGTTTTTTCTCTTTTCTTTTTCTATTTTTTTTTCTTTTTCTTGATTTTTTCGATTCTTTTTTCATAAACTCTTGCCCTACCATCCAAAATAATACATCATAGGGGCCTCGGTTCTCCCCTTACACTTGAACTTTTACATACTCTACATGTAACTAATCTAATGACTCGAATTAAGATAATCAAAACACTTGGAGTACTTTAAAATGTTTTGCACATATGGGGGTAATAATTGATGTTCTTCTCCATTACTCCATATCATTAGTACTTTACCCATGAGTCCCAATCATCCCAAAACAATATGTACGAGATATGACTCGACTTAGCAACCATGTAACTAATTAGACAATTAACTAAGGGTTTAAACAAATGTTGCAACAATAATGCACTAAAGATGAGTACATACACGGAAGGCTAAGGCAATTTAGATGTACATTTGGAGTGGATTGTAAACAAATTCTATCATTAAGTAAAATGCTTAAAGTTAGAAACGAAAAAGATAGGCTCTGAGGGGTGTACTAGGGGTATCGTGTACTAAAAATGAGTACATCGCAAAGGTGTGGGAGAATTACTTGACTAATGAAGTCAATGTAATTATATAAATTACAGGTGTAAAACAAGGGTTATCCTAATGCCCCTTATCATATAGTAAATCTAACTACAAGAATGTAGTCCCACTTGTGGCCTCGGGATGAATCACTAATGCAAGTTCTAGAATCTAAGTGCTATCGATACACTCATAAGCACTAAGGCTTTTCCTAACAGATCTAGGGGCGAACCACACATGTATGAACTTAGTAGATCGCTGGCATGAGTCTTTGACACTTCAACTAACGGATGGTCACTAGTGCACTTCTTGGATCGCTGGCGCGTTATTTGCATAACGGATGGTCACCAAGTTATACACTAGATCGCTGGCACGTTAGTCAATTAATCTAATACCCAGATGGTCACTACCTTATTCATTAAAAAAAATAGTGGTACGGTTTTTGTGCTAGTCATATAACTCCTATCCATGAAACGCTTATAAAGACTAAAGTTTCACTCCTATATGTTGTAAAAAATTTTAAATTTGGTGCTAAAATTACCCTAACAAATATCTCTCTCAGTTTTATTACACATCTACTATTAAACAAACAAAAATCAAGTGTTATGGTATTCTCTAAGGTATCCTCACTTAACCCCCCCCCCCCTTACACTTAAGCTGAACATTGTCCCCAATGTTGAATGAAAAGATGTAAAAGTAAAGAAAATGAAAGAATGAAACAATTAGTCCTCTGATTCGTTCGGTGTGGATAATGCGGTAACATGGTTAAATCCTCCTCCAAGAGAATGTAACAACTTCAAGATTAAAGCAATGCCAAAAACTTAAAACTTGAGGCTCAAAGACTTGACCATCCATGTACATCTTCTTTTCCAATATAACCTGTTAAACCTGAGAAAACAAACAAGAAAACCTAGCGTAAAATCTGCGGTAAAATCTATATAAAATAAAATCCTAAAAAACAAATAAAGATAAAATGCTTGTGGAATGAATGTTTGCAGATTCCTAGAGTTTATAAGTTAAATATTTAACATAACTTTACAACTTCGGCAGAAAAACAAAACTTGCAAAATATTTTAGAAAATTTGTACCTGACGTCGTCAGGTTTTAATTGCTGACACCGTCAGAATTGATCTGACAGAAATTTTATGTTGAGTTTCAGGAAAATTTCTAGAAAAAGCTATACCTTAATTCCTGGAATTCCTGCAAAATATCAACATGACTCGATTAAAGCATTTGACTCAAACAAGTACTAATATGTATGTCTATATCTCACTGTTATCGTTCATGTTCAATTCATTCTTTGAAAACAAATTTGGATTTCCCTTACACTTATCTTTTGTAAAATACCTTTATATGTAATTAAGACGAAGTTAAAAACAAAATAAAGCAATTTCACAACTTTATTTGAAACATGAACTATAAACAATAGAAATAAGAACACACATACGGAAGCAAATAAAACAAATAAACAAACAAGCAAACAAATAAACAGTAAAGAGCTTGGGTTGCCTCCCAAGAAGCGCTTGTTTTTGTTCGAGTCATGAGCCTGACTCTACCCTTATTTAACGGAAATAAGGGAGGTTTTCCTTACACTTAGGATTAAGTGCAGGTGAAAGTAGCGACACACACCACCTCAGTGGATGTATGCCTCGTGAGGAAAGAGTGGTGGATGAATTATAGGCTCAAAGGGGTGTGCTCCTTTCATCATAACCTTACTTATTTCACTTTGATCAATGGGTAAGTTAAAGTTTTCTCCTAGAAAGGGATCATTTTCTATCAACTTAGAGAGTTTCCTAGTTAATAATCCATTTTGACCTAATAAACCTGGTTTAAACCTATAATGTTTCTTGTGATCACTCACAAATGGGTGATGTAAGTATCTAAGATTATGGTTCACTCCTATGTCAGCTTCCTCTCTACAAGGTTTAGAGGCTACTCCCTTCAACGTAAAACTAACCGGATTATATGGTTTGATGGGTGGATTGGGACCTTTATCAATTCCTAAATTCACATCTAACGATGGAAGATTAGGTAATGGTTTTGGTTGAGGCTCCGGTTCATCAAAACTAGGAACTTCCTCAAAACTAAAAGAAAGGTCATCACTACAAGTGTTAAAACCTATATTCTCTAGTTGTGCTTGGTCCAAGGGTTCTACCTCTATTGGGGTTCCTATAGTCTCTTCTACTTCTTTCGGGTAAGTCAAGGGAGGTGTGTACGCATCGAATG
Source organism: Artemisia argyi (assembly GCA_030686995.1). Lineage (NCBI taxonomy): Eukaryota > Viridiplantae > Streptophyta > Magnoliopsida > Asterales > Asteraceae > Artemisia > Artemisia argyi. The sequence goes on along the minus strand of CM060676.1, from coordinate 34,566,143 downwards.
ATGGTAGGACTTGTGGAGCACTAAGTGGGCTTATGTTATTCACCTCATCCTCCATTGTATCTAGATTACCTATGTGTTCATCTTGTATTATGGTGGAATCAAACCACTCCATGCACCTAGGTATCTCATCTATAGGTTAATTATCCCCAAAGAAACTTCTTGCTTGTTCCCTCAAACTTGTGATCAATTGATCTGTAACAACGTTTGTTGGGTTGTCCAATTTTTTGGCGAGTTGAGTACAATCCTCTATAGCTTCCCATGCTTCTTCAGCACTTAATCCCCAAAGGTCCCCATCTGCGGCATGGACAATGTCCATTTGCTTATAGTGGTTGACACAACGGTAAAATATTTGAACTTGGGATCATAGATCGAAACTATGATGAGGGACTTTTCAGAGTAAATATTTAAAACGAGTCCATGCATCATAGATAGGTTCATCTTCATGTTGTTTAAACATCAAGATGTCATTTGGAGTGGGTGAATTTTGTGGTTGGTAGTATGGTGGATTTGCGTTCTCTATAGTAGTGAACGGAATAGTCAATGGAAAGGTTTTTACGAACAAAGACACAAAGAAAAAGATAGACTAACGAAAACCAAATAAAAATCTCACTAGAAAGGAATCTAATGAGTAGACCTAATAAAAATAAAATTCAACCTAAACAATAACTATTCCCCGGCAGTGGCGCCAAAAACTTTTATGCGATTTGGATTGTCACACAAAAGTTTTACTTTTCAAGAGATCTTGAGAAGCTTACAATCCCCACCAGGCAAGTGTACCTGACCGATGTAGTATAGTGTAGTGGTAAGAACCAGGGAATTGATCATTCTCCACAGGGGATAGTGTTCGTTTGGATTGAAAATGATCTAAACTAGGTATAGAAGTGAGGGATGATTCTTTTTGCGTTTTTATATTTTTTAGAAAGTAAGTAAAAATCTCGGGTTTTGAAGGAGTGGGCGGAATTAGTTGCTAGTCAACTAAGCCAATTAATTACAAATGCAATAAAAATAAAATAACAAGAAAATAAATGTGTGAAAACTAATATGGAGAAAAACGTGTTGTATTCCTTAATACCAATCATGGGGGGGGCGTGTACGTCCTTCCCCGACTCTATAAGATCCTATCTCTTCCTATGGCGACATATTTAGTATCCTATCATGGCCTCATTAATAGTCACTTATGCATTAAACACAACCAATTAATCTTAGTAGACATCCAATTCATGTTTCCTAAGATGTTCAAGCAAGTTACCAATAGGAGATTATCCAGTTTTCTTAAGCATAACATTGATATCATTCATCCAACAACAATTAATAACAAATCATCAATCAATAATCAATAGCTAGGTTTCATTACATCTAAGCAAACACAAACAAACCTAACCTAGCATGTTAATGTAAAGACAAGCATAAGATAGAATCAAACAACATATAGACATATTGAATGATTCATAGAATACTTATCTTTAATTAAACATTAAATAAAAAAGGTTTAGGAACCTCAAAATAGCTGCAAAAGTTGACTAGGGTTCGTACCCTAAGTTCTCCCTAAAGTTCCACACTTAATGAATGAAAATTAGATGAGTATATATAGATTTTACAATCCTGACGGCGTCACCGTATGGGACGTGACGTCGTCACCTCGCCGTGTTTAGGGTTCCTTGATGGCTTAGATACACTTCTGACGCCGTCACCTTGTAAAGTTCTCTGGGCCGTCTCTCCTTGTGATAACACGTGACGTCCTTGGTGCACGATACCCCTAGTACATCCCTTAGAGCATATGATAATGCTTAAATTATACATGTTTTTAGTTGCGTTATTGTTAGTTTTGTGCATTATATTTGGTTATATTTGTATGTATTTGTTACTTAATCATGGAAAAGTGTACATGCAAGTAATATAGCCAAGAACAGGAATAATTGATGAAAAGATGAAGAATTGAAGTGATTATGCACATTTGGAGATTTTTGAGAAGGAGATGAGAGAAAAACCACACAAGATCTTAAGGATTTGATAGATTCAAGATTTCCACATTTATATATCAAGGAAATATCAAGTTCTATGAAGGAAATTCATGCTTCAACAAAAGACAACGCATGCGACAAGAAAGATCGAAGAAAAGATAAAGAAATGGAATAAAGGTTCCATCCAACCGATCGGATGCAACCCGCATCCGATTCGGTTGGATTTGACCATAAGTGCCCATCCGATAAGATGGAGCAAATACCGATCGGATGGGGTGTTGATGCAGTTACAAAAATTCATTTATTGAAGGATTTACTCTTCATTATCATTGGTGGCTAATCATTTCCTTCTAATAACTCTTTAGGGACGTTTTACCTTGGATACTAAGTGTTCTCATGCTATAAATTGGTATCCAAGGCTAGTTACGAATGATACCATCCAAATCTTAGTAAGGCTTACACCAACGTACTTGCTATCTTATTATTATTGCCCAAAAGTTTACTAGAGCTGTAGAAACGTCCAGGAAACATTGAGTTAGAGTCTCAATCATTTGGTTCAAGTGTGGAGTTGTTTACTTGTCATAGTTGGCGATTGGAGGAGTGTGGTTTCTATATTTTCACAATTCTAGTTATTGTAATCTTCAAGCTAGGTACATCTTGTTTATTTACAATAAACTATTGTTACTTTGAGTTAATTGAAAGTTTTGTTTATTACTTATGTTACGATATGATTGTTATAGAGTAATTTGTGATATACTTGTGTGTATGATGTAATTGATTATGGAGTATTCTTTTCTTTAAAAGGTGATGTATGAAAACATTTCTATTTTGATGAGTTTATTGGAATAAAATCAAATCTTGCGTAATTTGTTGGTAAAAACACTTTTTGAGAATAATAGGCCGAAAGGGTTTTCTAAATGTTTTTATTCCAAAACGTTAGTGCACGAATTAGTATGGGATATGATGTGTGACAAGCATTCTATTTACTTACTAAAATGGATTTGAGAAGATTTCATCATGAAAATAGGCCGAAAGGATTCGTAAGAACTCATAAGAAAAGAATTGCTTTTCAAACAACATAGTGTTAATAGAATTGTCATACTAGTTATATTAGGCCGAAAGGAATTAACTAGGTGATTGAATTCTTAGTAATGGTTTTCATGATATACACCATTGATTGTTAATCATTCATATAAAGGTTGTGCATCATAACAAGTTCACACCAAACTTAAATGAATACTCCACATAATTGATTAAGGAATTGCACACAAGTATATGTTTTAGTTATATTGGATACTTATTGATTTTGAATTTTCACTCAATTAGGATTGACAATCCATTTTGTACAAACTAGTTGCTTAATACAGTTATTGCTAAAATCCCTTGGGATGATCTCGACTTACCCACCTTTACTATAACGGACGAGTATACTTGCTCGTATGTGTTGAATAGTTAATCGGATAAGCGTGTTTATAAATTTAAAACTTGTACACACCGTGAGCACATCAGCCTATCTTTTTCATTTCTAACTTTATGAATCTTACTTAAAGAAAGAATATGTTACAATCCACCCCCAAATGTACACCCAAATCGCCTTAGCCTACCTTGTATGCACTCATCTTTAGTCCATTATTGTTACATGTTTAAACCCTTTGTTAATTGTCTAATTGATTACATGGTTGCTAAGTTGAGTCATATCTTGTACATACAGTTTTGGAATGATTGAGACTCATGGGTAAAAGTACTAGTCGTTACAAATTGAAAGGGGTAATCATAACCCTTATATACGTTAACGTTTTAAAGTATTCCAAGTGTTTTGATTTTCTTAATCCGGGTCATTAGAATAGTTATGTGTAAAGTATGTAAAAGTTCAAGTGTAGGGAGGAAACAAGCTCCCTTTGATGTATTATTTTCGATGGTAGAGTAAGAATGTATGAAAACAAAATGAAAATGAAAAAAAATAGAAAAAGAAAAGAGAAAAACATACGGGCTACCATCTGTTTCTTTTATTTATATTTAAGTCAAAATAGTGCCTTGAAAAATACCAAAAAGAGTTGTAGTTAGTTTGAGTTGAGCCGAGTCTTGGCTTAGCAACGCCTCATTGTACATGTAATTAACCAAGAAAATTGACTAGCCACCAATAAAATATCCCTTTATCCAACAAACCATGTTTTCCATACCCTTACACCTAACATTATAAACCTTTAAAAGACCCCTTTGATAGTTTATCCTAGGTTCTTAATCCAAAGTGGTGGAGGTTTGATCCTTTCCCAAGCCTATGGTAATCTATATGCTATGACAGGTAGTGAGTGACATTTTTCCGTTTCCATATGTGATATATAAATTTATAACACCCGAGGGATGTGAGAATCCAAACACTTAATGTGAGGTGCTAGTGTATAATTTCCGTGCTTATTTTGGCTAAGGTAGAACGATTGTATGTTGTAATTACTTTTATGTTAATGTTAAATGACCCTAACTTGTAGATTGACTAGAATAAAAGCTCATTTGCTTAAGGACAAGCGAATCTCAAGTGTAGGGATATTTGATAAGGATTTATTAGTTACGCTTTTAGCGGGTCATTTAAGCCTAGATTCATGAATAAATGATCAAATATTGCCTCAAATTGTTTCTTTTCTCATTTTAGGTACTTGGGACGTGATTTCCGGAATTTGGTGTATTTTGGACGTTTTTGGGCAAAAAAGTGAAGAAAACAGCAAAGTTATGGAAAACCTGTTAGGAATTGCACCCGATGGTGTCACGCCTTAATAGTTGACACCGTCACTTGAAGATAATAGAGCTTGAAAATATTACACATGACGCTCCAGTGAACTTTTGAAGGATTTACACCTGACGGCGTTAGGTGTATTTACAAGTAAGCCGTCTGGTGTTAGCTTAAAGAGAGATGACCCAGAAGAGTTATAACGTGACGATGTCAGAAGGTCAACTTGCACAAGATGAAAAAACGGAGATCTGACGAAGTCAGGATTTATAACCTGATGCCGCCAGCCTTGTAAATCTATATATACTTTTCGATTTTTCATTCATTAGTGTGGAACTTTGTATACATAAACCCTAGTATGATTTTCAGAAGATTTTTAGGATTTTCATACCCTCATTTTTCCATGTTCAATTGAAGGTAAGTTTTCTTTAATCATTCAATATGTCTATGTGTTGTTTGATTACATGTATATCTTTTCTTCCATTTAACATGATAGCTTAAGTTTATTAGTGTTTGCTTTGATCTAACGAAATCTGGTTATTGATTGTTGATAAGTTGTCTATTGTTTAGTTGATTGCTTCGCGTTAGATTAAGAAAACTAGCTGACCTCAATCATGTAACAAGCTTGAACGTCTTAAAAAACACAATCGTATGTGCGCTACGATTTTTCTCGTTGTATCTAATGCAAGAATTGATGTTACTGATTCTATGATAGGGTAGTAAACGTGCCGTTGTAGGAGAAATTGATATTCATAGAATTGGGGAAGGTTGCACACGCCCATGACTGGTATTAAGGAATAAATTGCTTCAATTAAAACAACTGCACTGTGACATTCAACGAATCAACAATAGATAACTAGGGAGTAATTATATTTAAGTAAACACATTTGTCTCATTATAAGAAGTCCACCACTTTTATTTTCTTTTTATTTAAATTTTGTTATTAGTTAATTTATTAGTTTTGGGTTAGTTGACTAGCAACTAATTCCACCCACTCTTTCAAAACCGAAATTTTACCTGCTTTCATAAAACATAAAAATACAAAAAGAATCATCCCTCACCTTTAGGCTTAATTGACATACATTTCAACCTAACAACACTTCCCCTAGAGAACGATCAATCCCTCGGACATACCTATACTACACTACAACGACGAGGTACACTGCCTGGAGAATTACAAAGCTTCACAAGATCACTTGAGAAGTAAAACCTTTTGTGAGGCCGCAATCCTTGCATCACTTCTGTTAGGGCGAGATTACGGCGTAATCATAAGTGAATACGGCGTAATCTAGATATCTTGATTACCGACGAAGAAAGCATATTGATGCGTGTGATATGTCAGTTTAGTATAGGGTGTTTAAGCCTTTTCAAGTTTTACATTTTTATTTAGCCGACTTATTACTAACACACACACTTAACGAGCAGTGTACCCGATCAATATGCATATGGTGATAAGTAGAGTGTCGAACACTAAGAATGGAACATAATATCCAGTTGATTTCATCAGTATATTAATATCTAAGTTAGTTTTATAATCCTGATCTAATAAAAAGGGGTTCAGCCTGAGAGGCTGCCACGGATTTAGTAAATAATAAAAGTAAAACTAATGAGAACGAATCAGCGAATAGCAATCACGTACATAGATAGAAAATAGAAACACGTAAGAAGCCCTGTCCTTATAATTAAGTAGCTTGTCACTTGTTATATTGCTAGTTTTATATGATGAGTATCGTAATCTAATCTGTCTCATTGGATCCTATATATCGGCGAGTAAACCCTTAATGATTACTTATGTTTATCCTACCTTCTAGACACTAGATAAGTAGGCGAGGAACATGTATGGTAGCCCAGAAGACTCAACTAAACACAGAGGTTATCAAAGCATAAATATAATTCACCAAAAACATCAATCATATAAACTTTAACCGATTGGAAAGCAATTTTAAGGGGAGCAGTATGGTGGCCACAAGCCCATCAATACTGATGAATTAAAGCTTACTAATACAATAAACAAAACTACTTAATGAATTAAATACATACAGGACCTTCTTACGGCTCTAAGATCCTTGTTTGGGGCGTGTCTTGTGATGCTTCTTCGGATGAATTCGTCTCCTTATTGTTTTCTATACACAAAACTCGTATCTGTCTTGGAGTATTTATAGGTTTTGTCTGAGGGGTCGATGCGGCGCATGTTGATGATAGATGCGGCGCATCTACTTAACTTCACGTGGGGTCCAAGATTATTAAATTCTGGAATATTCGTACACCGCCTTAAGATGCGGCGTAACTTCTTTCTCTATATGGCGCATGTTCTTTAATGTTTTGGATAATTTCTGGTGAAGTCTTTAGCTGATACGCCGCATGTTGTAAATGAGATGCGGCGTATTTTGGAGTAGATCAAGTTGATTATTTTTTGTTGACCAAAATTTCATATGCGGCGCATGTTGTAATTGGATGCAGCACATTCTTCAAAGTCAGGCAATGGTCTTCAAATTCATCTAAGTATGATGTTGCGACGTATCTGTTGAGAGAGATACGGCGCATCTCTTGAATTTCAGCAGACTTTACAAATCTTGATCATTTAGCTCCATAATTTGTCCAATATCATTAACTTCACCTATTGCTTGTTTTTACCTGAGAATCACTAAAGTAAACATAAGGGCACCAATTCTCATACAAAATAATATGAAACAAGTCAATTAAATAGGATAAGTGATGCTAATAAAATGTACTTATTTGATGTCATCACATATTCCAAGAATATTCCGTGTATCTTCTAACATACGGTGTAAACTAGAGATGCGTTACGCCGTAACCTTCAAATATTCGATATACTTGGAAGGGGGATAAGTTCTTCATTATATCGTATGACCAGTGTTTCATTCGCCGTAATTCTTCAATGGTTGACTTGGGCTTTGATGTGTTAAGAAAGCTTTAAATTTATAAGAATAGTTTAATCCGATTATCTAACACATGGGTAAAGTATAACCCTTGATGTAATCTAGTAATCAGGTAAGACCAGGTCGTCCCAAGGGATTGGTATAAACTCAGTTTGCAAGTGCTCACAGAAAAGTCCAAAGATTGTCACTTATCAATAGACTTGGTAAAATGGTTGATTTTAGATTTCCAACAAGATTATTTTATGACATGTTTATTTAGGCTGAGAAGCATGAAAGTAAACACATATAAGGACAAGATTACACTCACAAACAAGGTATATAAGTAAGAAATGACTGGTGATCACTTAAACATATAACTATCCAATATATTAAGAAGTCCTTTCGGCCTATAATTCTTCATATACCAAATGCAATAAGATAGGTTTGTGGTTGATGTATAAACTGGACACTTTCTTAGTCAAGTTCGTTAGACATGAGAATAGGCATTAAACAAGATCATGCTAAGGTTGATAAAGGTTTTACTAGCCAATTTCTACAAAGCTAACACCAAGTTTGCATAGATAAACAACTAGAAATCAATCCAAGTAATAGAGCATTTCGACCCAATTCTATCACAGAGATAAATCAAACAATTAACAATGGGCTTAACATAACAATATAAAGTGAACAATTCATAGCATCGCTAGCAAGTATCCAAATAACATGCCAACAATCATATTCCAATATTGCCCAAACAAACATAATACGACTAATCCATAATTGCAGTAACAAAACTCATAACAAACAAGAGAAATTCAATAAACTTCATAATAGAAATGTTATAAAGATTTGTACCAATGATTACAAGTAAATGATTGAAACTAGTTTTCACAAATGAAAAGTCCAACTAGTATCCTTGCTTCCAAGACTTTGTAACAGCACTAAAGAACTTGGAATACTCTTGCAACTTGTGGATTCGATATGGTGAACTTGGTGTGAGTTCTCTAATATCCTCTTTGATGATAATTTTAGTATAATAGTGTGTAGCTCTTGTTTCCCTAGCCCTAAGGTCCTATTTATTTTTTCAAGGGTGTTAGGTGCCCATATTGATGTTACACAAGTAAGAATGAGATAGATATAAGGAGTGGTTGATTATATGATAAGAAAGAATATGAAAAGCAAGAGTTTCATTAGAATAGCAAAATAACCAACAAGTTTACATGAGACCTAAGCTTAGTATTTATAGAGAGGAAGTAGGGCAACACTCCCTCTTCCTTCATTCATCTAATTTGTGTGGGCTTAAAGCCCATGGACTATTAATCTTAAGCCTAGTAAACTTAACATATTACATAAATGAAAGTAAACAATAACTAAGCAACCTAATGTTATTACAAATGACCGAGACTTGACAAAATATTAAAACTACATTCCCAAAAATCTCCCCCTAAGGGTCGGTCATCACGGTTGCTTGACGTCTTCGTCTTGTCTTTTTCTTTGACTTTCACAGCTTTAGACGTCTTCAAAAATCATAAGAAAGAAATAATTCATCGTTCTTTGTTCTTTGTTCTTTGTTGTTGTGATAGTGATCATCTCATGAAGTTGTCTGCCATTCGTCACTTCTGCGTCTGTAGTGGTTGTCCGCCATTCCAACATGCTCATACATCTTTGAACTTTGACATTCATATGCATGTAGTTCCCTTTCTTTCACTTGATCTTTAGTCTTTTTACTTTGTAGATTCATCTTTTTGGTGTAGAATCTTTCATTGAACTTTGTATGCTTTGATATTTGAGGGAGCTTTCAATGACTTCAAGATGTCGCCATGGAGGTGATATGTAGCTGCAGGTAAAAATTTGGCAATAAATCAACCGGTACTTACAGATAAGGAATTGGAGATCGTCAACAGCATATTGTGAAGACCCCTTCTAATACTTATCAAGGCCGTTCCCATATCAGATACTCCCGAGGGAGCTTACGAGACCTACTTAGTAGCTCAATGAATGGGTGAGTCGCTGGGGATCACTCCACGACTGTAGACCATTTTGGAACCACCGCGAACACTAAGCGTAACCCACAAGGAGTTACCGAAGTGACCTGCTGTCAGGGCTGTTTGATGTGGACCCTGGCAGGAGTTTCCGTTCAATCATTGAGAAATACTTATGTAAATTCTCTCATAAACATTCTCGGCAGATTGCTAGGATCTGCGAAGGACTCGATAGTTTACAGCTGGTGTCCATTGATGTAGAACACCAGTTGTAGAAATACTAAGTGTTCCTAAGAGATCTTTGATGTATCTCATGGCTCTAGACTTGATAAGTGAACACTTAGGTTTCCTATGCGGAGACTAGGGAGGGGTCTCCTGCTTCAATATCAACCATCTCTAAGAGATAAGTTGATAGATTACACTGGTTCCCCGTGAGAATGAAACAAGCTCTTTTAAGAGAACTTGAGTGGTTAAGAAGGTTTAGTGCATTGCGTCACTGGGTCTATGACGACTTTATCTTCAATACTAGTGTTGCCTTAGCAACAACCAGTAGCATACGAATTGAACCCGGTGTCTGCCCTAAGGTTGAACATATAGAGGGCTCTTTCTTTTCACCCTTTTCTTTACTTTTCTTTTTAATTCTTCAACCCCTTCTTTCTCCTTTCATTCTTTTCTCCTTTTTTCATATCATACCTAAGGACTTCTAATTCTAACTATTGGTGATGTCCTTGAGTAGATCCCTCCGGTTCTGGTGGATCATAGGAAGGTTTTTCCTATCTTAGTCACCTTATATCACCATGACTATCCTATAATTGCCATGAAACCTTTTATTGAAAATCTCTCAAAGTGTTTACTATTATCAAACATTTTGTTTTAACACTTTGAGAGTTTTGTGTTTTCATTAGAAGGGCTCCCCCTTCACATGTGCTCATGTGTAATTAATAAATTTGCACATTCGGGAGGAGCAAGCACTTTTTGAATTGATCCACTTTCAGTGAACAAGACTGATTCGAGAGACGCTTACATCACTAGTTAGACTAGTTTGAAGTTATTACCCTGCCTGGTCTAGTCCACAGAAAGTTTCTCGAAATGGTACATTTCTACTTAGACAAATCCTTTTCGAGATTACTAACATTTTGTTTCGTCAATTCCTGGGTCAATTCTTGAGTCTAGCTCGCATGAGATTCATCTTAGAACAACTTAAAGCAACTTTGAACGTTCATATTTTAATCACTTTTCATTTTCTCCCCCTCAAATATAGCATATAAGATGTTGTTTTTGATAAATTTTGATTAAAATGTGCTTTTTGAGTCTTATGGGGAGATATCAACAAGAACTTTGATTTCAAGAACGATGAGTTTTCAAGTGCTCCCCCTCAACAAGTGAACACTTATTGAGGTGAAATACTTGTCTTTTGAGCAGAATTATGAAAATCAGAAAACGTTTGATTAATTCTACTCAAGAGTAAGAAGCCTTCGCTCCATATGTTAGGATTGAGGCACTGAAGCGCACCTCAGGGTCCTTTCTTTACAAGAACGGGTTGTACACTGATATGTGTGCACAAGCCATTAATCATGATTTTGACGGAACATTTTGTTATGGAAATACTCCCCCTCACAACTCGCATATGTTTGGAGAATTTTAATCTTTTGAGCGAATTGGGGAGTTAAGATTTGTAAAATCTTGAGCAAAATTTTGAGAAGTTTTGAAAAACCTTTTGAATTAATTTTGCTCAAGATTAAGAAGTTTTAGATAAGCTTTGCATGAAAACTTCTTCTTGTTATCAAGGATAAGTGCATGTTTGGTTTTAAAGAATGGTTTAGCAAGGCACTTTCCTTACTTTGAAACCCGAGTTGTACACTAAAATGTGTGCACAAGTTGTTATGTTTAAGCCTGGGTTGTAAGCTGATATACTTACAAACCATTGTTTTAATACAAAATTTGTTTTCTTTTAACAAAATACTCCCCCTCAAATAATGAAGTTTATTCGAGAGATAGTCTTTTTGAGCAGAATTTTGAATCGTATTTAAGAAATACTTTTTGAAAATTCGTGAGATGATTATGCTCAAGTTTTTAGAAAACACAATCAAGTATTAAACAACAAAGAATGCTTGAATATCAGATTAGACAACAACCTCGAAGACTGAAAACCTTTGTTTACCAAAATTTGAAATCCATTTGTAGGTTGTGTCAATCCGATTAAAGGATGTTGAATTCCAACGAGGATTGAAAAATCTTTCTTTCATTTTGAAATAACACACGTTGAATCAATGGAAATTTAAAACTCTTTTGCTTTTGAAAGTTGTTTGATATCCGGAGTCTCTCTTTTGAGTTTTAAAATCTGAAGAAGAAGATTTCCATCTAAAGTTGAACCACATGGGTTCATTTTGAAGATTTGATTTTGTGATGAATGGAAACCTTCCGGTATTAGGGATGTTCAGATCAGAGCCATTCTTTTATTGTAGCCAAAGCATTCCAGATTATGAAAAATTTGAAAGGTTTTGAACGACATTGCTTTGGTTTCCACACTTGCTTTACTGGTGTAAAACGAGAGTGTAGAGTTTGGAAAAAATTTGTTTCTCACCATTTTGAATCCATTTCCAAGTTTAGCCTTTTGACACATTTAGCCCTTAGTCCACAAAATATGTTCCATAAGAAACATTTTGACAATTGTTGAAGTTTTGACTTTCAATGGGATGACATGTACTTGCACACAGAGAAAATGCATCAGGCACAAACAAGTATACAGATGAATCAAAAACTCATTCTAAATCTACAAAAAATGCTCAGAATTCTCAAATTAACACATAAGATCACAGATTAATTCATTCTTTCACTCGAAATTTTCCAATTATTATCAGGGTTTGGGGTTATGATATGAGACTTTGCACACATGTTAGCATCATACTGCCTGAACATTAAACAAACAAATGCCCTAGTAGTAGCAGCAAAGACATCGACATCTTAAACCCTAAATCACATGATTCCAAACCTATGTAGTTTCTAATCGAGCAAACACACCAATCGAGCATTCTTTAGTGTTCTCTAAAGTTATATGAAATAATTAATTAGACTAAACACATAAAAAAGAAACGCCCCGATCGATAATTACATGAACCCTACTTTCTGATTATGCATTTTTGACCGTTGAAAACATTTGAAACATTTAGGGAACGATTAGACAACAACAATGAAGAAATTAGAAACTCACGATCGAAAAGAAATTGAGGAAAAAAATCGTTAGTCTGATTCGTTGAGGTTTTTAATTATGTGTGAAGCTTTTGAGAACATTTGTGGAAATATTTATTAGAGCCTGCTTTATTTTTCATGCAAGGTTCTTTTACCTAAGTTTAAGACTTTGGTGAACTTTACACATTAAAGATTAATTACTTTTCCATTTGAAGTCTAAACATGGTTAAATTGGAATCCTTGCCGAAAAATTTCTTTTTTCCCCCTCAAATTAGCATTTATTTTGTGAAACATTTTTTGCACATTTTAATTTGAGAGATCATAGAACTTTTTGAAAATGAGTTTTTAATCCGAATGATGAAGAAACATTTTATCCTTGAAGAATAATGATTAGGTGTGCAAACTTCATGATTTTGTGAAAAATTTTCTCCCCCTCAAAACATGTTCCATTTTGACAGTGTAAAGCAAAATTTGTTTTAATGGAGGAACATAGTTTTGAAGATACGAAGTTTGTACATAGAGAAAGAAGATTCTTTTTGTAGTTTTTGTATTTTCTTTTCGATAAAATATTTACAAAAAGAGTTTGATGTTTGACTCTCCTTGGTTTTAAGAAAATTTTACAAATCATCTGGAGTCAAACACCACATACCAATTTGGTGAACTAAATCAACAAACCTTGATGGAGGTAAAGCCTTTGTAAACAAGTCTGCCAACTGGTATTCAGTACCCACAAAATCTAATTCAATTATACCCTTCTCTACATGCTCTTAGATGAAATGGTAGCAAAGAGAAATTTGTTTGGCTTTGGAATGATGAATGGTGTAGCATGAGATTGCAAAAGCACACTTTAAGTCGCAGTACATTGAGATCTAGTCAAATACATAGCCGTAGTCCGTGAGCTAAGTTCTCATCCAAATAGCTTGAGTACAGCAAGTAGACATGACTACATACTAAGCTTTTGTTGATGACAGTGATGTACAATCCTGCTTCATTGACTGTATCCCTTTGTAACTAAACAAGATTTGTTGCGAATCACTGTGCCTTCCAAGTCCAGCTTGTTTTCCAAATCCATTTAAGTCCAATGATGTGTCGAAGGCTGATGTTGGTAGAACGTATGCATATTAGACGGATCCAAATTGCGAGAAGACGACTCTACTATATCAGGAATGGTTGGAGTCGGTGCAAATGGATTGAAGAAAGCATTTCCGTCATAATTTGTAGGTTGTGGTACTGATTGTTGTTCTAGATCTTCAGCTAATTATCTGGAGTTGGAAGCGATTTGTCCTGCTGTTTTTGGAGATTCACTTGGAGGACCTTATTTCTCAACAGTGGTTGATGTTTGTTGAGATGTGTCAGGTACTTGAATATTCTCAGGGTGTGCAGCGGAAATTGGTGAGACCATTTGAGAACGGCTTGCAAATGAATCATCAAACAGTGAAGCAAACATTTCAATTCTTTACGAGTAAGTGACAATGGTTCAGTTGAAGAATCTGAAAAGTTCAAACGGTTGGATGCGGGTCCTAAGCTGTTGTGCTCAGAAGCCAAAACATTAAGCTCGGGTCCGAAACTGATTTGTTCCGAAGCCATCGCTGTTATATCTGAAAAGAAGAAAGAATAGACAAAACAGAGAACATGGACCCCCAAGTGTAACTGGGTTCCAGATGTTAGAATCATAAAGATGTAGTGTCAATTATCTCCTTGACACTCGCACACACAATTCTGATGGTTTTCATTCTTGTCATAGAGGTAGATGTTGTGCAGATCACATTTGTTTTGGTGCAAATGTCTAAAATCTTTCCTGTAGGAATCCACCTAAGACCAATCGATTTGAAAATTCTACCTGTGGGTACCCACCTAATGTTAGATCTCGGAGATGTTTTCCTTTTAGATGCAGTGGGAGCATCACTTGGTTGAGAAAACCTACATCCTATATTGATCCACTTCTTAGGTTTCTGACTTATGACTTTTGGTTCAACGGGTTTGTTTGTCTTAGTCGATTGAGTCTTTTCAAGTGAATTTCCCTTTTGAAGATATTTTAATGCACAGACATCATGATTATTTACGCAACTACTCTTAGAAGCTAGCCAATTCCTATTAGTTTGTTGATTATTCTTAGGTTTTGGTGTGCTACTACAAGCAGTGTTCTGTACTACAGTGGAAGGCATCACATGAGGTTTTGAACCTAGAATTCCATCCTTTTGAAGTAGCACCTTTTTCTAGCCTTTTCTAGATCATAGTTCGTGTACATGTCATATTTTCCATAAGAATCTTTACTTTTAATGCTCATTTTAGACACTGTTTTTGAACTAATCCTAGATGAGCCAGGTATAATCACGTGTTGAGATTTAGCAGACACAAATGCATTTTCCTTAGGCCAAGCATGTGGAGTGACTGGTTTTGTCAAATTGTTTTTCTCAACGACTCAAGAGGCAAACCGAGATTTTGAAAATTTAGGTCGTTCAGATTTAAATGCAGTATGTTGTCTAACCACTGATTCTTTTCTGATTGTTTGAGAAGGTGGTTTCCCCAAGATTGATGGTTTTCCCAACTTAGTATCCATACTCTGTCCAGTCCGTCTTCTTAATTTGTTTTGCAATGCAGCATGTGCAAACACTTTTGCTTGAATTTGACCCTTTAAAAGCTCGTTTTCTTTAACTAATGTATCCACACGTTTACTTTGTTCATTCAAAAATTTACCATTGTTGCCTAAAGTTAGAGATTCATTTTGCAATTTAAGTTCAAGTGAGATGCAATGTGCCTCAAGTTTTGAAAAATCTTTATGAAACTGGGCAATGGTCTTTTTGAGAAGAATGTTTTCAGACTCAAGAGTTTGGTTTGATGTTTCAGTTATAAGATTATCAGGTAAGGACTCAGACTCAGAACGTTTGTCTAGACATTGAACAACATTCTGGTCAACCTCTCCTTCATTACTGAAGTTAGGTTATTCAGATTGTTGTTTCTCATTTGCAGGCATAATATGATCAACAGTAGATTGTACCTCAACCATTTGCTCTTTGTCAAAGTTAGGTCCTGTGTCATAGATGGGTATGACATCTTCCTCATCCATTTGTTCTTTGTCAAAGTTGGGCTCTAAGTCATAGGAGGGTCTGATCTCTGCACATTCTGCATCTGTATCATTCCCTAATCTACTGCTGTCATTCTGCTCTTCTAATTCGGTCTCATTTTTTTCCATGACAACCAAATTAGCTTCCAATACATCAACTTTATGAACTTGCTCTTCTTGAATCTGCAACTTCTTTTTATTTACCCTTTTGTCATACTCTTCTCTGTGAAGTACTCTTTCGGCAATTGACTTCTCAATAGCATCCATGTGTTGGAGCAATACATCTTTGAAGGTTTAAGCCTTGATTCGAGTGTATTCTAAGAAATACTTGCTTACATCTTCACAGTCATAATTGATAAAATGTTGAAAACATTCCTTGAGCACTCTGAAGGCGGCCTTGGATTCATTCTCGTGAAATTCTTCAGTTGCAAGTTGCTTTTCAAGTTGATTCACGTTGTCAAACATCGAATTAGTGAAAATATCAACTTTTTCTCCAAAGAGGTCTAGAAATCCATATCCGTATACACACTCGGAACGAGTTTCTGCTAAGTCTTTGTTAGAAAGAAGTTTAAGGTGTGACTAAAGTAATCTAAAAGATGTCATGCATTTCTATTTGTTTAATTCCACAAATGAATCTTCAGAATCATACTCTGGGCCAGTATTATTCATGTGAAATTCCTGCATGTTTGCCATTAACATCACATCTGCTGTATCGGCTTCCAAATCTGCTGTATTGGCTTCCAAATCTGCATATTCATCATCAGATGGAATATCTCCCATTAAACTTTGCAAAACAGAATTGAGATTACCCCCTTCAACTTCCATTTGATTATGTGTGGCATTGTATTCAACATTAGCATCAAAGAGTGGAGTTGAATCATAATCTTGAGCTTCCACATCTGCAATATTTTCCGTATATGCCATAAATGCCATGCTTGGTTCGATAAGATCTTGTTCATCATTAGTATCTTTCATTGTGTTAAAGCATTCAGAAGTTGAAGTCATCACGCCTTTGCCTTTGTCTGTAGATACTTGTCCAAGCTTCACAAGATTTTGCAGAAGAGATTGCACATGATTATTTAGTGTTGCAGGATGGTACTGTGGAATGAAGATAGGATCAGGTGCATTAAGAAGATTGAAGAATAGACCATTTGGAGTGTCGATTAATGGTCCATGGTCAACAGCTTGGGATGGTGGAGCGGGGAGAATGGTCTTCAGTGGATTCATGCTTAAACAAGATTCAAGAATTTGCTTCACTCTGATGTGATGAAGTTCTTCTGTACGATGCATAGCTTCAATATATTTCCACATTTCAAAAGCACTGGCTTGAAAGTCCATATTCATGTAAATTGAATTGGGAAGGGCTAATGTCATGAACCATGCAGCTTGTTGGTCAGCATTGTACTGAGCAAGTTCAGTAGCATTCAAATCTTCATCAGTTTGTAGTCTGATAATCCCTGTTGAGTCAGCAAGAAATATCATTTTGTATGGACCATCTTGAATGGATTTAAGCATGAGATCTGCAGCAGGAAGATTTGTGAGCCATAGTAGAAATCTCTATTTCCAATCAGTGTAGGTTCCTGGGAGTAATATGTGAGGTCTTGATTCATTGCCAAATAGCAGAACATGACGGATGAGGGAGTTGTGACTTTGTTGTTGTTGATACAGTTGCTGATAAGAGTATTGGTGCAGAAGATAGTTGGAACATGGTGATTGAGACATTGTAAATGACATTCCTATCCCCTTTGATTGTTGCGACGTATTAGAAATAATCAAACAAAAATGTCACACTCAAGGTCGAAATAGTGATTTCAGATTTTCCCTCCAAAATTAATTTGAAAAATTTTCTGTTCCAAAATTTTGAAAATCACTATAAAATGCAATTCTAAGATCACAGGTTTAAAAATTTTTGCCGCCAAATTTCACCGAAAAAATTTGAATTTTGACCTAAAAATTTGAATTTTGGGCCAAAATTTTAACCATTATACAAAAATTTGAATTTTGCGTAAAAATTGAACGTTTAGTCTCCTGTAAAAATTAAATTTTACTCAAATATGCACCAAGTGAATTCTCTAAACTTTGTCCTTAGAAATAGTAAGAAGATATTAGAAAGAAACTTGTGTAATTATGGATCTTGTAGAAGGTATAGATGTTGAGCCAATTCTCGAAAATATGCACCAAGTGAATTCTCTAAACTTTGTCCTTAGAAAATTCTCGAAAAAATTGTATGTTCTCGAAACTTATGGTGTTCTCGAAACTTAGGTATTCTCGAAATTTTCAAGGTTTTCGAAAAGTACTAAAGGTTCTCGAAAGTTAGTGTGTTCTCGAAACTTTTGATGGTTTTTCAAAAAATATGTATTCTCAAAAATAAGTGTTCTCGAAACTTTTTCGAAAAATGAGGTGTTCTCGAAAAATTGCAATTTTTTTTTTCATGAATACACTCACCCAAAATTTTCGAAATTATCCAATTTTGAAAATATGCCAAAAGTCGAAGTGTTTTCTTTCTTATACAAGAGAGAAAACACTGAGTACTCAAATGTTAACACGAAAGGAGTTGCGACTAGAATTCTCGAAAGTATGACAATTATGTGTTCTCGAAACTTAGTACAATTGTTATTTCGAAACTTGGCAATTTTGTGTATATGATGAAAGCAATCCAAGAACAAGTTTTTAATCCAAGATTCTTGTACAACAAGTCTTAAAATGATGAAAACTACAAGAAAGTTTTAAACTTGATAAATTTATTCAAAATTTGTGTGTTTTCGAAAAAAAGGTACAAAAGTACGAACCTTGTGTTTTTAATGAAAAGTTTGAGACTTTTTGTTTCTAATGATTTGTAACACAAGTTTGTAAGCAAAGATGTGATAGAAACCAAGAAACAAACAAGAAAGTACAAAAAATATCAACAAAAACGAGTTAAAAATCAAAGTTTTGGATCGAACCTAAACAAAAAACAACTACTACACCTTCTTCTAGCGAATGATACCACTTGTTAGGTACCCATATTGATGTTACACAAGTAAGAATGAGATAGATATAAGGAGTGGTTGATTATATGATAAGAAAGAATTAGAAAAGCAAGAGTTTCATTAGAATACCAAAATAACCAACAAGTTTACATGAGACCTAAGCTTAGTATTTATTGAGAGGAAGTAGGGCAACACTCCCTCTTCCTTCATTCATCTAATTCGTGTGGGCTTAAAGCCCATGGACTATTAATCTTAAGCCTAGTAAACTTAACATATTACATAAATGAAAGTAAACAATAACTAAGCAACCTAATGTTTTTACAAATGATCGAGACTTGACAAAATATTAAAACTACGTTCCCAACAAAGGGTCGTGTTCTACCTCCCATAAAATGATAGTAGAGGCAATGATCGGCCTCTCCATAAATGCAATCATTATTTAAGTAATTGTCTTGTAACTAACAAGGTAAGTGTGCCGTACTTCATAGAAAGTATGTCGTATTTTGCTTCAAATCACATTCTTTTACCCGCCAAGCAAGTACGCTGCACATGGTCATAAAACCGGCGTACTTGGGTCTTTACCTTTTTCTTTGCACTTCAAGTCCTTTCTTTTTTAACGTCTGTTACTAGTTACAACGGTTTTTAGCTATATGTCCAATTACTATGATTCATTATTCCTGCAACAGATTAGTACCTGACGCAGGACGCGCGAAAGCATATTTAGATAAACTATAATCCAAGGGTGATATATGAGGCGTACATCAAGAGAATAAAACCCAAACAAGAGATTCATTCTAAAAACACAAAGTTTATTAATAAGAATGATCAAAAGATAAATTACAATGAAACCTAAGCCCTATAATTTTAGGGTAGTAAAACTTATCTGGGTTCTTTCCTAATTTTTTTGTAAACCTTCGTAATCGACAGTTCTTGAATCTCTCTTGTAGTAGTCTTAAGGGGTGTTTGTTTCGGCTTATATAGCTGGCATATGGCTTATTTGGTTTTGGGCTTATGTTTCATAAGCTCATGTCTTGTGGCTTATTTTGACACTTTCCGTCTTATATAACGTAATTAATATAACCTCATTATGACATAATGAATTTATATAAGCCGGAAGTGTCAAAATAAGTCACAAAAAGTGAGCATATGAAATATTAGCCCAAAACCAAATAAATCTTAAGCCGGCTATATAAACCGAAACAAACACCCCCTTACTTCATTATTACCAACACAGTTGGGAAATATTAGTAGTTTGGTTGCTCTTGATGTGGGTTCGAATTTGCTTTAGGGTAATCTTCCTGATGTATGATAATTGCTTTCTAGTTTGAGTAGATTATTTCTTATGGTTGTCGCCATTGCTTATCACAACCCATTGGATCTTGTTGGGGTTTGTTGTTGGTTTTGTATCAGATAGGTTTTTGAGTTAGAATTAGAAAAAATATGTTTCATAATGTTAAAGTTTTAAAAATCTGGGTTTATGTTCGTAGGTTTGTTGAGTATGAATAAAAATAGATATAAATTCACGTGAAAATTAAAATGGGAAAGATGATGACATCAAATAATCCTAATATTTAAGTGTCAATTTCCCCCTATTATGCTCATTTGTTTTACTTAGTGGATATATACTTTGATTTCATTATATTTTGTATCCAGGTTATAAATAAGTGTAGGATCTAAAGAGATGAGAAAATTGGAAAGAAAGCACAAAAGAGATATAATTATAGTATGCTGGAAGAAGCTACGGCGTAACATTCACTCTCTATTACGCCGTAGTAGGAAATTCAAGCTTGAAGACCAAAGTCAACGCGAATCAAGAGTTACGGCGTAACCAAATACTAAGTTATGTCGTAACAGTATCAAATCTCTCAAGTTTATCTCGAATTGGTGATTACGCCGAAGCATAAAAAAGGAGTTACAGTGTAACAATGACTACGAAGGTAATCCTAGATCCAAGAATCAAGCTACGACATAACAATACAGGGAGACTACGCCGTAGATGAAACCCTAATATTGGAGTTACGGCATAACACTAACATCAACTAAGCCGTAACACATTGCTTTTGGATAAGATCTTGCCAATATTACACTAGGTACGGTGTAACACATTTCTTAGTTACGTCTGTAACAATTCGCATTTTCAGATTAATTACTATTCCCGAAAAATTTTACTATTCACTTTTACTATTCACTTTTTACTATTCACTTATTACTATTCATCTCAGAAATTTTTATTTCATATTCTCGTAAGTTAAATTATTTTAACGATAATCCGAGAGTTTGACGCTCGTCGGATCATTTCTGCAAAAATCACAAAGCCGTGTCCGAGATTTACTTTTAGGTTTAAACGTCCTTCCAGCATCCCGATATATCCATAAAACATTATAAACAATAGAAATATGATTTTCTATCATTTTATGACAATTCCAAAAGTTTTGGAATTTTACGTTTTTCAGTTCAGCGTTTTACGCGAATTACGCGTTTTAGACCCGTGTTTCCAGTTTTTAGCAGGGTTTTCGCACCCGATAGATCCTACCACTCATTTTATATTTTATTATGGACTATATTGACATGTTTCACAATACTTTCAGGTTTCATATTTTTACGATACCCGGTTTTACGTTTTAAGGCTTAATCATTTACGGTTAGCATTTTACGGAGTCAAAATGCACAAACTAAGCAAGATAACACCAAGAGTCATCATCTAGTCACCTTATCCTCCTTTGAACCGCCAATGTGGGGGGGGATTCACCATTTTGTGGTTAAATCTTGACCATTGATCTCTAGGATGTTTACAAGTGTCTAAACTAACCATGGTTAAATTCTAACCCAATATATGGTTAACTATTTTTCCTACCCTATAAATACCAAGCTAAAAACACATATAAATCTTGCACCACACCTTCTTATAACCTTCAAGTCCTAAAACCTAAGGCACTTTTCTTATATTTTGTAAGAAAGTTAACTAGTTTTTGAAAGAAAACTAGTGTTTGATCTTCAATCTTGGAAATTTTCTAAGAAAAGTTGTTATAACTTTAAAGTCTCCTAAAAGACGTCGTTATAATCTTCAAATAGCTTTGGAATTCAAGAAGGCGTCGTTATAATCTTCAAATAACCTCGGTTTATCATAGATTGCAAAGGAGGAAAGCTTATTCAATCAAAGTCCTAGTTCTTGTCCTAGTTTCCCTTTTTCATTAAGGCCAAAAGTTGTAAGCAAACCCTAACATACTTTCTTGCTTAATTATCATTTTCATGCTCTTTATGTTCCTTTCATGCTATATATGTTCTTGTTATTGTGTTCATGATGTTTAAAAATGGATAAAACAAGTATTGATATACATATGTTAACTTATGACAAGTAAACAAGCAAACTAGTGATTTTTATGGAGAACCACGACCAAAATAGTATAACTTTGATATTTGACACTTACTTACTGTTAAAGAGGACTTAATAAGGAAAACATATAAATTTGAATCACCCAAAACGAGTACCCGAGTCAAAAGTTATGACCATTTGAAGCTAGCGAAACCAAAACGGCAAAACTGCCCAAATAGCATTCTGATCAAATTTTGATTTTTAAAGTCACCCTTCTGGTCCGATTCATCAAAAAGTTAAAACACGAAAGTTGTCCGGAACGACGTTTTCGTTCAGGAACAAAGAAGCTCGAGCCCTGAAAACGCTTTCCGAGTGATAAATTTCTTCAAAATCTTAACAGTCCATTTTAGACCAAAGTCACTATATTATAGTTATCATTTACTAAGACCAAGAGGTCTAATGACCTAAAGCCAAGACCACAACCATGGCTAAAGCCAAGGTTGAGTCTCAAGACCATGGAAAAATGACCAAGGTCACGGCGAAGCCATGACTAAATGACCATATAAGCTTACTTAGGCGTAAACATGAAACAAGGAATTAGGCGATAACTTGAACAAACAATTTGGATCTACTTCACTTCAAAAGGAACCATGAGATATTACAAAGAGAAAATGGTCATATAAGACTTATGAAACTACCCCTAATAACAATCTTCATGTACTAATAAACTTTCCTAAGTTTATTCAAATATTGGACATGTAACTTTTCGGATTAAAACTTATACATTTGTTATCAAATACTACAATAGTAGGGAGCCTCATGTGAGGAGTTCATTAAGTTAGCCGTCGAGATGAGTTGTGGATTTACGAGTTAAAGTGTCCTGGCTCCTCGAACGTTTACTCTATGACTTCTGAATTATGTCGGCCCGAACGGTAGTAAGAGATATACAACCTATACATGTTCCATAAACCATTTATATTCAAAGACTTACACTATATACTAAGTACTACATCATGAACATTATGCAAGACATATATAGGCAATTCTTCGTATTCTTAGACGTTACTCCAAACCTAAGTCGCAACGTTCTATTATAGGCTGCTCTTAGAGACTTTCACGATTCGACTACCACTTTGATTTCACATCACTTAAGCTTAAGGTGAGTCATAGCCCCTACTCTTTTCATACTTGTCTTAACTCTTTGGGGGAGACACATGCTCGACTACTTGTTTACTTGTACAAATACTCAAAACGTTTATACGTGACTGTGTTATACTTGATTGCATACATACATGACTGCGTTATACTTAATTGCGTTATTCTATTTATTGGCTAGTAGTTATCTTTGGGAAGTGGCTCCCAGTTGTCTTTGGGAATTGGCTCCCAGTTGTCTTTGGGAATTGACTCCCAGTTGTCTTTGGGAATTGGCTCCCAAAGTGAGGTCTTCGGAGATGAAGTAGAGACTCACTTCTAATTGCTTAAATTGTCTTGATGAACTTATACATGTCTTATTCATACTATATATGTTAGCAGTGGGTTGTGAACACACAGGTTGCAAGTCTCTTATGGCGGGACTTGCAACTGAGTGGATTCACGATGCCTTTGCTGTGCGAACATTCTCTTAAGGCTTTTCAATTATTTTAAGACAACTCTATGAACTCACCAACCATTGTGTTGACACTTTAGCATGTTTGTCTCAGGTCTGTAAGATGATAAGCTGTTGCATGGAGCATAGAGTCGCTTGGCATGTTTTGAAGACTTATGCTTTTATCTTTACCATTCGATATGTCTTAAAACTCTTATGTATTGTATTATGGAACTCAAGTTTGTAACTCGGAATTTATTAATCGAATGGTAACTTTTCAAAACGTCTCATTTAGAGTTCGTTTTCTATACCTTGTACTTTGTATTATGAAGTAGCACCCCTATGACACAGTCTTCCGCTGCGGTATTTTGGGGGTGTTACAACATCGTAGCTATGACGGGCCTATAAATATAACCCTAATTTCTGCATTTTGCATACAACTTTCTCACACACAAAGTCAGAGATCATTGGGGACTTATCAAAGGCCGTTCTACATCAGCATACGGAGCAATTCCAATGGAGAAATCACACCTAAATCACCATAAGTTTTAGTTTTTCATCATTTCATTTACATTTTGAATTCATGACTATTGTAAACATTTATTTGTGTGTTAAATTTAATATGATCGGCTAAGCACCTTTGGTATCAGCCTAGTTATGATTTCTATATCATTTTGATTATGTTTTCGTACTTTTCTTTATACTTCTACGTATGTGCATGCTTAGTTTATCTTGAGATCCTTTAGTTTCGGTAGTTTAAACACCTAGTTTTACTTGTTATGCTAGGAGAATTGACCATAGGACCCTGGCGTAGTTAAGTTGCGAGAATATGGTTGGGATGACAACTAACTATGGACCTTGTGTGCAAATTGACCATAGGACCGCTTTCCGGGGTGGAGGAACTTAAGTAACTAAAGTATGGTCTATGATCGTGACAACAGACCATAAAAGATAAGTCTAGCATGTAGTGGCACTTAATCACTAAAACCCGTCTACCGTACGTCGGCTTACTAGCATGGGGTAGTGCTTGTCGTTCCCGGCAGGATTCAGGGAGATAGGCTAGGGAACTTGACCATATGAACCTAGTGATATATGTCCGCCCCACCTGAAGCATGAGATTTGTTCAATAGGAAGCATAATCGTAAATGATGTAGGATTAGTAATTAGGCTAGCACATTTCTCTCTTCTTACTCACAACCACATTTAAATTACAACAACAACAACAACATACCCAATCCCGCAAGAGCGGGGTATGGGGGAGGTAGAAGTGTAGACAGATCCTACCCCTACCCCAGGCAAGGCCTAGGAGTAGAGAGACTGCTTCCAGGGAGACCTCCGGCATGTGCACAAGACAACAACATTTAAATTACTTGTTTTATTTATTTCAAGCTTTCATTTCTGTTAATTAATCATGACAATCTTCTAATCATTTTTATTTAGTGACATTAGACTTAGATATAATTCGCATCACATAGCTCTTAGGACAACCTCAGTATTACTATCTACTAGCCTACACACGACCGGATTCTCTGTCCGTTAGTGCAAATAGGTAGACCTAGGGTAATCGAGTATTTATAAATTTAAGACCTGGTCAGTAAAACTTGCATCAAGTTTCTGGCGCCGTTGCCGGAGAGCTATAATAGGATTCTTATTTAAGTTTTTCAATTTCTGTTAATTTTGTTTTTCTTTTCTTACATTCTTTTTAATTTTCAAGCAATATGGAAGTAATCTATATTGATACATTGACTCTTAAAGATGGGATTAAACAAGGTTTGGTTTAATGAAGATGGAAGAAAAATTCGAATTGGTTTCAATTTTCGTAACTCACTGCAGGTCAGTTTTCAAACGGCGATATCTCCTTTGTTAACCGTTGTATTGGACTGAACTTTTTACTGGAGGTTCTCAACATATCAAGGAAGAGTTCTACTAGAGGGATCTTCGATCTGAGGTCTCAATAAAAAGATAAAAAATTCTCGAAAACTGCTGCAGAGAGAGGTATAATAAGTCGAATTTTTAGGGTTTTATGATCTCAACTACTTTGAATTTGTGTTTACTTGCATTAAATCATTATGGAAGTTGGGTATACATTGATTGGTGTCTAAAATTCTTGAAAGAAAGCAGTTGTGAATGTGTATGATCGATTTTGGTGATTTTAGGGTTTTAGCAGCTCTCGTAAAAGATTTGATGATGGCTAGTATGATAGTTGTTAGATTTTCATAAATTTCACAAGATTTGTTCTTAATGGAAACCCTAGGTCACTATCATCATATTCTGATTAATGGAGTACTAAAGAAACTCTAGATATTCGTGAATATAGTTGAAACCCTAATTGTTCATGTTAAGGGTTTTGCCCGTCTCGTCGTTTTGTTGTGTTGATGCTATCTATTTTTTTAAAGATGGTTACAACAAGAAGGATCAAGATATAATCGGTTTGTTTAGGGTTTGTTCATGATAAAACTATAATACTATGTTTGAAGTGATACCTTGTTTCCATGAAGATCTTTTCATCAGATTTGGATGGACTGAATCACAATTATTTTAAATCCAAACGAGGCAATTGTTCCAGTAATTACATCATGCATGTTACTGATGTGGGAATAAGGCTACGATTTGATGGATTGTAGTGTGATTTGCTGCTATTGTTTCTACAAACATGGTCTACTGGTTGATTGAAGATGCTGGTGATAAAGATGCGTATAAGGTTACTGGTCCTTAACGGATTAATCCAACTGCTAGTAGTAAATGGTTTCCACTGCTACACTTCCCGTTACCACTGTTGCAGTAGTAAATGTTACCACTGTTGCACTTCATGGTTTCCACTGGTAGTACAAATTAACCACTGCTCGATCTATGTTACCACTGCTACGCTTGATTTTTCCACTGCTCCGTTTCAACTTTCCACTACTATATTTATCTACTACTTCTCCTCCATATAAGTTATCAGGTTGATATGCTAAAGAGGTGATGCATGGTTGGATCTTATTTAGAGCATGAGAGCAGTATGTTTGATTGTTGGGAAACTATTGCTATGGTGTTTAGATGTGTGTCAATCCAGGTTGCTATTGAATACATAGATCAGGGGACGAAGTTTCAAGAATTAAGGTATGGTTTTTGGCTGAATCTGATGCTACTAATACTTTGACAGAGATGTCAAAAGAAGGCAGTTTGGTGATAGCATGCATGTATATTATTAATTTGGAACAGGTGGTTCCAACACACACATCGGTCGACGAAACACACACACAAGACGATAGGTTTTTGGTTTATTGGTTCTTACCGGATTTAATGGGTCGTTGTTATTCAGGTTAGTGTTCTTATTATATCTACGGATTGACAAAAACTTGAAGGAGTTACGTTATTGTGCTTAGTGATTATTGTCAAGAGATTGCGGTCTCCCTATACATCGTTTTGGGTATACGTTCGAGGTTATATTTAAGACATGAGTTTGGATTGTTCTACTTCATCATCAAGTTGGTAATACTTAGTTTTCTTCATTAGTAATCATTACATAGAGCCTACAGAATTGAAGATTCAACAAATGGTTAACATATGGGTTTCAGGGGAAGCTTATTGTTAAAATGATTAACCATTTATATGCTACATCGAGGTGAAGGTTTTTACAACTGTTGGTTGTTATTACTACTGCTGGTTTTTGATTTCTACTGTTTCAAGTACATTTTTAGATGCGGAAAACTTAATAGTGGGTGACTTTGAAACATTGGAAAGATGGATTGAACGTGTAATATTAATTCGTGGTTGTGAAGATCAAGGTTGCTTACATTTGTCCCCTATTTGATGATGACAAAAAGGGGAAGAATAATATTCTGAAGATTG
The DNA here is from genome assembly GCA_030686995.1 of Artemisia argyi. Taxonomy (NCBI): domain Eukaryota; kingdom Viridiplantae; phylum Streptophyta; class Magnoliopsida; order Asterales; family Asteraceae; genus Artemisia; species Artemisia argyi. The sequence goes on along the minus strand of CM060676.1, from coordinate 34,538,645 downwards.
TAGCTTGAAGATCCTTGATGATATAGCATGGTTTAAGGGGAAGTTCGTTATCTTTCATGACATATTAACTTCAGGGGAAGTTCATGCTTATTGGTTTTGTCATTATCAACTAGGGAAAGATTGTTGAGTGATGCGATTTGGATTGTCACACAAAAGTTTTACTTCTCAAAGGATCTTGAGAAGCTTACAATCCCCGCCAGGCAAGTGTACCTGACCGATGTAGTATAGTGTAGTGGTAAGAACCAGGGAATTGATTGTTCTCCACAGGGAATAGTGTTCGTTAGGATTGAAAATGATCTTAACTAGGTCTAGAGGTGAGGGATGATTCCTTTTGAGTTTTTGTATCTTTTAGAAAGCAAGTAAAAATCTCGGGTTTTGAAGGAGTGGGCGGAATTAGTTGCTTACAAACTAACCCAATTAACTACAAATGCAATAAAAATAAAATAACAAGAAACTAAATGTGTGAAAACTAATATGGAGAAAAATGTGTTTACTTAGATTTCACTACTCCCTAGCTATCTTTCATTCATTGATAGATTTGTTACAATTGCGTGGATGACGGGTTGTATTCCTTAATACCAGTCGTGGGGGCGTGTACATCCTTCCCCAACTCTATAAGATAATATCTCTTCCTATGACGACACATTTAGTATCCTATCATGGCCTCATTAATAGTCACTAATGCATTAAACACAACTAATTAATTGTAGTAGACATCTGATTCATGTTTCTTAAGGCGTTCAAGCAAGTTACCAATAGGAGATTAGCCATTTTTCTTAAGCCTAACATTGATATCATTCATCCAACAACAATTAATAACAAATCATCAGTCAATAATCAATAGCTAAGTTTCATTACATCTAAGCAAACATAAACAAACCTATACTAGCATGTTAATGTAAAGACAAATGTAAGATAGAATCAAACAACACATAGACATATTGAATGATTGATAGAACACTTATCTTTAATTAAACATGGAAGCAAAAGGGTTTAGAAACCTCAAAATAGCTGCAAAAGTCGACTAGGTTTCGTACCCTAAGTTCTCCATAAAGTTCCACACTTAATGAATGAAAATTAGATGAGTATTTATAGATTTTACAATCCTGGCGGTGTCACCTTATAGGACGTGACGCCGTCACCTCGCCGTGTTTAGGGTTCCTTGATTGCCTAGATCCACTTTTGACGCCGTCACCTTGTAAAGTTCCCTGGGCCGTCTCTCCTTGTGATAACATGTGACGTCCTTGGTGCTTTATAGCGTGATGTCGTCACTCTTTAACTTCCAAATTCTTTTCTGGCCCGTCAAGTGTAAAATAATTATCTACCTCTTTGTCAAAACATGACGCCGTCACCTTGTAGAGTGTGACGCCGTCAAGTACCGTTTCCAGCATAATTTGAGACTTTGTCGTTTTTTTCACTTATGCTCCAAAAACGTCCAAAATGCTTCCTTTTTCATATTTCCTCTCAAAAGTATCTAAAATGACAAAAGGAACGATTTAAGGCAATATTTGATCATATAATCGCGATTTAAGGTTTAAAAGCGTAACACTTTTCGTCTCATCAAATACCCTTACACTTGGGATTTGCTTGTCCTCAAGCAAATGAGCTTTTATTCTAATCAAAATACAAGTTAGTGGTCATTTAACATTAATATAAAAGTAATTACAACAAATGATCGTTCCACCTTACTCAAAATAAGCACGGAAATCATACACTAGCATCTCACAAATAGTGTTTGGATACTCTCATCTCTCGGGTGTTATAAACTTATATAACTAATGGAAATGGAAAAATATCACTCACTACCTGTCATAGCAAATAGATTACCATAGGCTTGGGAAAGGATCAAAAACCTCCTCCACTAGGCGTAAGCACCTAAGATAAACTATCAAAGGGGGCTTTTCAAGGGTTATAATGTTGGGTGTAGGGGTATGAAAAACACGGTTTGTTGTATAAAGGATATTTTACTGGTGGCGAGTTAATCATTTAGGTCAATTACATGTACAATGCGGCGTTGCTAAGCTAAGACTCGACTCAACTTAAGCTAATCAAAAGCATAAACATAAACACAAATGAAAGAAATGGGATGGTAGTCCGTATGTTTTTTCTCTTTTCTTTTTCTATTTTTTTTCTTTTTCTTGATTTTTTCGATTCTTTTTTCATAAACTCTTGCCCTACCATCCAAAATAATACATCATAGGGGCCTCGGTTCTCCCCTTACACTTGAACTTTTACATACTCTACATGTAACTAATCTAATGACTCGAATTAAGATAATCAAAACACTTGGAGTACTTTAAAATGTTTTGCACATATGGGGGTAATAATTGATGTTCTTCCCCATTACTCCATATCATTAGTACTTTACCCATGAGTCCCAATCATCCCAAAACAATATGTACGAGATATGACTCGACTTAGCAACCATGTAACTAATTAGACAATTAACTAAGGGTTTAAACAAATGTTGCAACAATAATGCACTAAAGATGAGTGCATACACGGAAGGCTAAGGCAATTTAGGTGTACATTTGGGATGGATTGAAAACGAATTCTATCTTTAAGTAAAATGCTTAAAGTTAGAAACGAAAAAGATAGGCTCTGAGGGGTGTACTAGGGGTATCGTGTACTAAAAATGAGTACATCGCAAAGGTGTGGGAGAATTACTTGACTAATGAAGTCAATGTAATTATATAAATCACATGTGTAAAACAAGGGTTATCCTAATGCCTCTTATCATATAGTAAATCTAACTACAAGAATGTAGTCCCACTTGTGGCCTCGGGATGAATCACTAATGCAAGTTCTAGAATCTAAGTGCTATCGGTACACTCATAAGCACTAAGGCTTTTCCTAACAGATCTAGGGGCGAACCTCACATGTATGAACTTAGTAGATCGCTGGCACGAGTCTTTGACACTTCAACTAACGGATGGTCACTAGTGCACTTCTTGGATCGCTGGCGCGTTATTTGCATAGCGGATGGTCACCAAGTTATACACTAGATCGCTGGCACGTTAGTCAACTAATCTAATACCCATATGGTCACTACCTTATTCATTATATATATATATATATATATATATATATATATATATATATATATATATATAGTGGTACGGTTTTTGTGCTAGTCATATAACTCCTATCCATGAAACGCTTATTAAGACTAAAGTTTCACTCCTATATGTTGCAAAAAATTTTAAATTTGGTGCTAAAATTACCCTAACAAATATCTCTCTTAGTTTTATTACACATCTACTATTAAACAAACAAAAATCAAGTGTTATGGTATTCTCTAAGGTATCCTCACTTACCCCCCCCCCCCCTTACACTTAAGCTGAACATTGTCCCAAATGTTGAATGAAAATATGTAAAAGTAAAGAAAATTAAAGAATGAAACAATTAGTCCTCTGATTCGTTCAGTGTGGATGATGCGGTAACATGGTTAAATCCTCCTCCAAGAGAATGTAACAACTTCAAGATTAAAGCAACGCCAAAAACTTGAAACTTGATGCTCAAAGACTTGACCATCCATGTATCTTCTTTTCCAATATAACCTGTTAAACCTGAGAAAACAAACAAGAAAACCTAGCGTAAAATCGGCGGTAAAATCTATATAAAATAAAATCCTAAAAAACAAATGAAGATATAATGCTTGTGGAATGAATGTTTGCAGATTCCTGGAGTTTATAAGTTAAATATTTAACATAACTTTACAACTTCGGCAGAAAAACAAAACTTGCAAAAATTTTCAGAAAATTTGTACCTGACGTCGTCAGGTTTTAATTGCTGACGTCGTCAGAATTGATCTGATAGAAATTTTATGTTGAGTTTCAGGAAAATTTCTAGAAAAACTTATACCTTAATTCCTGGAATTTCTGCAAAATATTATTATGACTCGATTAAAGCATTTGACTCAAACAAGTACTAATATGTATGTCTATATCTCACTGTTATCGTTCACGTTCAATTCATTCTTTGAAAACAAATTTGGATTTCCCTTACACTTATCTTTTGTAAAATACCTTTATATGTAATTAAGACGAAGTTAAAAACAAAATAAAGCAATTTCACAACTTTATTTGAAACATGAACTATAAACAATAGAAATAAGAACACATATACGGAAGCAAATAAAACAAATAAACAAACATGTAAACAAATAAACAGTAAAGAGCTTGGGTTGCCTCGCAAGAAGCGCTTGTTTTTGTTCGAGTCATGAGCCTGACTCTACCCTTATTTAACGAAAATAAGGGAGGTTTTCCCTACACTTAGGATTAAGTGCAGGTGAAAGCAGCGACACACACCACCTCGGTGGATGTATGCCTCGTGAGGAAAGAGTGGTGGATGAATTATAGGCTCAAAGGGGTGTGCTCCTTTCATCATAACCTTACTTTTTTCACTTTGATCAATGGGTAAGTTAAAGTTTTCTCCTTGAAAGGGATCATTTTCTATCAACTTAGAGAGTTTCCTAGTTAATAATCCATTTTGACCTAATAAACCTGGTTTAAACCTATAATGTTTCTTGTGATCACTCGCAAATGGGTGATGTAAGTATCTAAGATCATGGTTCACTCCTATGTCAGCTTCCTCTCTACAAGGCTTAGAGGCTACTCCCTTCAACGTAAAACTACCCGGATTATATGGTTTGATGGGTGGATCGGGAACTTTATCAATTCCTAAATTCACATCTAACGATGGAAGATTAGGTAATGGTTTTGGTTGAGGCTCCGGTTCATCAAAACTAGGAACTTCCTCAGAACTAAAAGAAAGGTCATCACTACAAGTGTTAAAACCTATATTCTCTAGTTGTGCTTGGTCCAAGGGTTCTACCTCTATTAGGGTTCCTATAGTCTCTTCTACTTCTTTCGGGTAAGTCAAGGGAGGTGTGTACGCATCGAATGATGGTAGGACTTGTGGAGCACTAAGTGGGCTTATGTTATTCACCTCATCCTCCATTGTATCTAGATTACCTATGTGTTCATCTTGTATTATGGTGGAATCAAACCACTCCATGCACCTAGGTATCTCATCTATAGGCTTATTATCCCCAAACAAACTTCTTGCTTGTTCCCTCAAACTTGTGATCAATTGATCTGTAACAACGTTTGTTGGGTTGTCCAATTTTTTGGCGAGTTGAGTACAATCCTCTATAGCTTCCCATGCTTCTTCAGCACTTAATCCCCAAAGGTCCCCATCTGCGGCATGGACAATGTCCATTTGGTTATAGTGGTAGACACAACGGTAAAATATTTGAACATGGGATCATAGATCGAAACTATGATGAGGGACTTTTCAGAGTAAATATTTAAAACGAGTCCATGCATCATAGATAGGTTCATCTTCATGTTGTTTGAACATCATGATGTCATTTGGAGTGGGTAAATTTTGTGGTTGGTAGTATGGTGGATTTGCGTTCTCCATAGTGGTGAACGGAATAGTCAATGGAAAGGTTTTTACGAACAAAGACACAAAGAAAAAGATAGACTAACGAAAACCAAATAAAAATCTCACTAGATAGGAATCTAATGAGTAGACCTAATAAAAATAAAATTCAACCTAAACAATAGCTATTCCCCGGCAGCGGCGCCAAAAACTTTTATGCGATTTGGATTGTCACACAAAAGTTTTACTTTTCAAGAGATCTTGAGAAGCTTACAATCCCCACCAGGCAAGTGTACCTGACCGATGTAGTATAGTGTAGTGGTAAGAACCAGGGAATTGATCGTTCTCCACAGGGGATAGTGTTCGTTAGGATTGAAAATGATCTAAACTAGGTATAGAAGTGAGGGGTGATTCTTTTTGTGTTTTTGTATTTTTTTGAAAGCAAGTAAAAATCTCGGGTTTTGAAGGAGTGGGCGGAATTAGCTGCTAGTCAATTAACTACAAATGCAATAAAAATAAAATAACAAGAAAATAAATGTGTGAAAACTAATATGGAGAAAAACGTGTTTACTTAGATTTCACTACTCCCTAGCTATCTTTCACTGATTGATAGATTTCTTACAATTGCGTGGATGACACGTTGTATTCCTTAATACCAATCATGGGGGGCGTGTACGTCCTTCCCCAACTCTATAAGATCCTATCTCTTCCTATGATGACACATTTAGTATCCTATCATGGCCTCATTAATAGTCACTTATGCATTAAACACAACCAATTAATCTTAGTAGACATCCGATTCATGTTTCTTAAGACGTTCAAGCAAGTTACCAATAGGAGATTATCCAGTTTTCTTAAGCCTAACATTGATATCATTCATCCAACAACAATTAATAACAAATCATCAATCAATAATCAATAGCTAGGTTTCATTACATCTAAGCAAACACAAACAAACCTAACCTAGCATGTTAATGTAAAGACAAGCATAAGATAGAATCAAACAACATATAGACATTAAATAAAAAAGGTTTAGGAACCTCAAAATAGCTGCAAAAGTCGACTAGGGTTCGTACCCTAAGTTCTCCTTAAAGTTCCACACTTAATGAATGAAAATTAGATGAGTATATATAGATTTTACAATCCTGACGGCGTCACCTTATGGGACGTGACGTCGTCACCTCGCCGTGTTTAGGGTTCCTTGATGGCTTAGATACACTTCTGACGCCGTCACCTTGTAAAGTTCTCTGGGCCGTCTCTCCTTGTGATAACACGTGACGTCCTTGGTGCTTTATAATGTGACGCCGTCACTCTTTAACTTCCAAATTCTTTTCTGGCCTGTGAAGTGTAAAATAATTATGCACCTCTTTGTCAAAACATGACGATGTTACCTTGTAGAGTGTGACGCCGTCAAGTACTATTTCCAGCATAATTTGAGACTTTGTCGTTTTCTTCACTTTTATTTTCCAAAAATGTCCAAAATACTTCTTTTTTCATATTTTCTCCCAAAAGTACCTAAAATGACAAAAGGAACGATTTAAGACAATATTTGATCATATAATCGCGATTTAAGGCTTAAATGACCCCTTAAAAGCGTAACAGTTTTCGTCTCATCATTGAGTCTAATATTTGAGTTGATATGACAAAACAATGAAAGATGAAGGATTAAAAAGACAAAGTGAAGAATGAAGACAATGCAAAAGACAAGGTACTTGCTTTACAAAGAAGTTATTACAATTTAGTCCTTTGTAGTATTTTTTAACCCTAATATCTTTATTATGTAAAGAGATATAGGAAATAGGTTTTATTATGTCTTCCATAATGTAAAATATGGAAAAGTGTGTGTGTCTAAGGCTGAAAACGCCTAGACTAGTGTGTTTGGTTTTAGCCCCAAGGATCTTATGATTCCTGCTAGGATGTAACCGTGCTGCACTTGATCACGTAGCATTGGGGCTGATTGTATTGTTAGAGTAGAGATGATGACAAGAAACCTTGTAGCAATAATAATGATGTTTTGTTTATTCCGCTGCGTATCGTGTTCTTATCATTATCATTGTGTAATCCCTAGATGAGGTCTAACCAACCTCGAGCTATAAACGATCTTAACAGGTGCTATCAGAGAGGATTGCTCATGATATCTACTTTTATCATTGTTTTGAAGAAGGTACGAATGAAGCAGATTGGTTTTATGGGTATCGACTTTTGTTTCTGAATGGTAATTGAATACAGCAAAGGTACCTCATACAAAGTAAATTAAGTCTGTTTGTCGTGCTATAATAATTAAAGGGTCTGTTGTCTTTCAATTCTATAACCTCGTACTGTTTAATGTTTGTGGGTCGGTGAGGCTATCTTTTCACAATTCATTAATGTTTTTAATTAATCAATTGTTGTTGCTATTTAATACCTACAAATATCCTTGTACTTTAATTGTGTCATGAGGTACACATAGTATTCTTCATCTGATTGTGGTACGGTACAAGTGGTTGGTAGTCGGCTTATACATAAATATCAAAAGATCGATTATTGTTTATTGGTTAAGAGAATTATAGTGGGTCGGTGCTTTTGGCTTATTATTTGAAGATTATAGGTTGGATTATCATTGGTTATTTAATAAGAAAAGGAATCAACAACCATGTGGTCTAGTGGTTAACACTTAACTTGTTAAGTGTGCCACTATGAGAGTAGTACCGGATGGGTGACCATCCGGGAAGTCCTCTTTGATCACAGGGTCTGTTGATACCAGGCTTTCAAAGTCCTTCAATGAAGGTTTCAACCCACTAGGGTTCGAATCTGGAGAAGGCAGGGTTCACTTCAAATTAAGTGTCGTGCCTTCGGGCGTCTTAAGTTGAAGGTTTTCCCCCATCGGATTTCAATTGGACATGGTTTTCCCTTAAAGAAAGTAACCGTTCAAAAAAAATTTAATAAGAAAAGGAATGGATGGGTTTGTCATCTAGTAGTTTGCTTTATTAATGCAAAGGGCAATTAGTAAAGATGATGCTGCGTATTTTGTTATTGTATGGCGACATAGTGATTGGTGATGCTATATTGGTTTTCTCGATGTGCAGCAAAGTTTCTATACGATCTGTCGTTTTCTCATACAAGTTGTCATATTGCACATGATTATTTAATTGGCAGATTTGACGTTGGGTATTAACGAAGCAAGTTGGGTCAGTAGAAAGTGATTTCATTATTTGTAATTCATGAAGATTCGTTTTGTGGTTACTGGAACAAGTACGTTTCTACTGCTGTGTTTCGTATATTTCTACTGCTCATTGTACATGATATTGCTGCTCGACAAAATTCATTCTCCTGCTAGCTTTGTGATTCTACTTGATTGGTGCTAAACAGTCAACTTAAATTGACTAAGTAAATGGTCAACAAAAGTCAAACTACCTAGACCAATGCTCCGGGTAATATAGGGTATCACCAGGTCGTTATGTCTCGACGAGGTGTGAATTGTATTCAAAACAGGTTTGTGATCGGGTGAATTTGGACAGAAGGGGGTTGTGAATTATTACACTAGGGAAATTAAAAAGGAAATAGCTTTAATAAGCTATAATAACATATACATGAAATTAGGAAAACCAAAAACGTTTAAAACCTAAAAACGCGTACGTTCAATTTAAATTTACGTGAACGTACAAAATAAAACGCGACTTTTGGTGAAATAAAATACCTACGAATATGAAAATTACATTTTTACAATCCTAATAATAAAAGAAAATTTTTGGAAAATTAAAATTAATATTTACACAATTTAATTAATTATTATTAATTAATCGCTATTTATTAATTAATTTTTAATTATTTAAATTAACCTAAATTATAACTAATTATGAAATTACACTAAAAATATGAAAATTAAATTTGGAAAAATCTAAAATATTATAAAACTAATTTTCAAACTGAAAATATATTTTTAAGACTTTTTAAATAATAATTACTAATTAAAAACTATTTATTAATTACTAAAAACTAAACTAAATTATAAAAATTACTAAATGAAAAGAGAAAAATATGAAAAAATCTCTAAAATTATTTTATGATATCAGGAACCTAGGAAAATTATAAAAATGAGATTTGTTTTTTGAAAAAGTTGAAAATAAGCTAAAAAGCTTAAATAGAAGCTATCACTTTTGGAATTTTTTACTTTTTGAAATTTTCTTTTACAAAACTGTCTAAATACTGAAAATAATGAACTTTAATAAAGGAACTTGCTGTGGAACTTAAAAATAAGCACTTGAGGATCCTAATTACTTAACAGATTACATTTATAGCTTATTAGGATTTTAAGATATTTGAAAAAAGGTTATAACAAGCTAACTACTGTGAACCAAAAGCAAAATATGCTACAACTAGTGAGTTGAGACTAGATTAAGCAAAAACAATAAAAGAGAGAACACTAAATAAGCTTGGAATCAAGAATAAGCAATTCCAAAATCTGAGCAAACATACAGGCCAAAGGTCCAATGTGCAGGCCAATGTGGGGCCCACAGGGATAATTGGAAGTCCAATCTAAGGGCTTGTCTAAAAACATGAACTGTGGAGCTTTCCAATAAGCTAGGACTCAGGAGGTGGGGCTCACAGATAAGCTCTCTAAGAGCTTATGAATAAGGCTCAGTTACACTGATGAATCAGTGGATTGAGCAGAATGGGACAACTTTCAAGCTTCTTTCTAGCTTATCAAATAAGCTGAGAAACCCAATCTAAGCATGAATCCTAAAAGCCAACTAGAAAAGCTTATGAATAAGCCAAAATACAGAAGGTGGGGTCCACTAATGAACTGGGAATAGGCATTGGAAGATGGGCTGATGAAACAGATAAGCTGGTGCAGGGGAGATGCTTCCCCTGCAGGCCACTTTAAGCTCTCACATAAGCTATAAATAAAAATCATAAAAATAAGAACTATGTGAATTTCCAAAGATTAGCTGGGATACTAGAACATGAAAAAGCTCAAAGCCTGAATCTCAACTCAAAAATCACTAAAATTCTTGGAAGTTTTGGTTTTCTACACAAGTGTAATTTTTAACTTTTAGAGATATGCTCCTACTTTGACTTATGTGACTTTCTAATGATCCATGATTACTTAAAATGAACTAATAATCTGACAAGAGGCTAAATTATGATATGCTAACACCAAATGCAACTAAATCATAAAAACTTGAACCCTAATCTATAACAATTAACCAGAAATAAGGATTACAAAGAGATTTTGACTTTTTTCTATATAAACATTGGATTTCAAGATTTGACTACTCTATTTAGACCTAAAGTGAGTTACTTCAAACACAAACAACAACAAATGGACACTGGTACATAAGGGTGCACCTTAAACCAAACACACCTTTAAAGATCCTGTTTTGGAATATTTGGGAGGCAAATGGTGAACTTAAGCTACCCTATTGATGCTAACTAAGGAAATAAGCCATGGGGGTCAAATGCAAACTAACTAGAATAGAAATCAAGCATAAAAATAAGCATAAACACAAATAGTTAGTTGAAACTAGTCTGTGAACCATAAGAGTGGTTGATGATGGAAATTTAAGATACACACCTCAAATCAGAAACATAAAGCTCAAAAGAGCTTGTTACCAAGCTGAATGACTAAATACAGCCCCTAATACCTTTCTGAATCACCTCACCACACTAATGCACTCCTGTTTGACTTTCATTGACCTGTGGAGTTTTTGTAATAAAGCAGTGCTTTAAGCACAACTAAGCTCACAACAAGCTATAATTAGCTTGAATAAGACTAGTAAGCAGGAATGGAGGCTTATGGAAGCTATTTAAACACAACTAAGTTTTTAGACTTAAATCAGAAAATGGACTGTCAATGAATTGCAACAAGAAAATGAATTACTTTTATTAAAAAGATAACTTTAGTACTGAAGAAGGGATTACAAGACTAAATTATAAAGGTTACATTAATTTAAATTACATTTGACCTAAATTACACTAAAAATAAATAAAACTAACTAACTAACTACATCTGCTTCTTCCTTCTCTTCTTATAAAAGATTCAAGGTCTGTGGGGTCCATTGAACATATCCCACTTTCTTTTGAGCCATTGGATGGCTCCCAACATATCCTGGCCTTTGATTTATGTTTTGGCAGGAAATGGGATTTTGACAGTTGGGTGGGGGTTGGTTTGGTGTAGGTGAGGTATTAATGAGGGGGAAGGTTGTAACACCCCAACCTGAGAAGGGCTAAAGTGTAACATTATGGAGTCAAGTCAGAACACAAGTGAAACGGAGATACATTACTAATTCAAAACTTACAGGATAACAAAAGAAACTAATCAAAATACAAGGTACAAAAGGGAAACAACAATCTAAGCCCAATATAGATGCTTCTAATCATCTCTAAGTCCAGCAAGTATCTAACAGGGTGAAGTCTTCTAAGCCCAAAAGCAAAACCTTCGTCCATAACTCAGCTTCCTACTAAACCTGCCGCAGGGAAAAGAAATGCGGCTGAGCTTACAAAGCTCAGTGAACAGATATCAAAGGATTAACAATATAATACAAAAGAGATATGATAAGCAAAGGAATACGAAGATAGTTTACATATGGTGTCAATGGATAGTCAAAGGTTGTCAAAGGTTTAGTATAAAGGTTAAGTGTAAGATGTAAGATGTAATGTATGTGGAATTCAGTATTTCCCCAGGCCCAATCAATCAATCAATAAATACAATACAATAGTAGCCCAATATGGAGTAGCTAGCTCCCAATATGTGAGGGGTTGCAATGCACGCATACCCAGTCACCAATCAATGTAGCAATAATCAATGTAGTCCATATCACAATCAATCAATCAATCAATCAAATCTAGGATGCATCCATACGCCTTTGCAGGCAATAACAATCATAGCAGTAGTCGATAACAATAATCAGGGACGGTGTGGTACATCTCTCCAACCACACTAGAGTACATAACACTGGTGCATCAATGCTATGGTTGTGGCTAGTCCACAACAAGTAATACCTGGGTAAATACTGAAGGGTCATGTAGTCAAGGTTCAATATCAAAGCATAAGTGCCAAGTCAAGTTCAAAGGTTCAATGTCAAAGGTTCAGTATCAAAGGTTCAGTATCAAAGATTGAGTATCAAAGGTTCAATATCAAAGGTTCAGTATCAAAGGTTCAATATTAAAGGTCAATGTCAAAGGGATCAATGAAAAATGTAATATCAATTGGTCAAAATGGAGAGGTCAAAGCCAAAGTTCCCAATCCACAAGGTTCACTATTTCCAAGTTCCAAAGTCCCATAGTTCCTAAATCAAAGGGTCATAATGAGAGTTTAAAAAAAAAGTTCAATTTAACAGGTTCCCATCACTTGTTTAATAAGGTTCGTAGTACAATCCCATCTAAAAGTTTATAACCAGGTTCATTTAGAAAAAAGATCTTCCAAAAGATGACATTTATAAAAGTGATCTTTAATAAAGTTTTTCATAAGATTTTCTTCAAAAGTGGTCTTTAAGAATTTATATAATCCCATAAATAAGTGGTCTTAAATCTTATTAAAAGTGCTGTTATAAAATAGTTTCTCCTTTAAATGTTTCCATGTCAGAATTAAGAAAAAGAATTTCACCTCCTGTTATATTATCCCAAAAGAACATTCAAAGTCTCACAAGGGTTTCACCTCCCGTTACAATATCCCAAAGAGTATCCAAAGTCTCACAAAGGTTCAAAGGTTAAGGTCACAAAAGGTTATCGAACGGATCATAAGAGTTCAAACGAATAATAATAGGATCGCAAATACCGGTGAAACACATCAATCGTATAGCCAAGTGCGAAGGATCATAATCAAGATCAAATGAAATCATATTACGATAACAAATCAAAGACAAAGTCAATAGAGAGGAAGTGTGCACTCTTACTGAAAGAGTATGGAATATCTGTACCTTAAACCGCCAACGAAATCATGTCATAAGAATAGGAAGTCACTCTTTCTCCAGCGAATCTACACGAATTAATGATCGGCTTATTATTATTAATAACTTATTTTTAATCAGATTACTCGTTTTAGACGGCTTTTCATTTTTAGTAACTTTCCATTTATAACAGCTTCACAAAAATAGTAACTTTCCATAATTAGTAAGTTTCCCGAATTAGTAACTTTACATTTTTAGAAAGTTTCCTGAGTTAGCAAGATTAGTCATAAATAATTACAATTAACATTTAATTAAGTTAAAGTACTCAAATAAACATTACTAATAGATTAGGGTTAATTATGACACTATTATAAAGTTTAGGGTCAAAGATATAAATTATCAAGAATTAAATGTCAAAAATGTCAAATAAAATTATTTTAAAGTTTATTTTATAAATTTATATTGAAAAGATAATTTTAGACCCCGTCGCTAAAATTTTATATCATTTACTAACGTACCCACGATATTAATATTTATGCCGCGACGACCCAAGATTATAAATCTAATTTTTCTCGGACATAGATAGTTTGACACCAAAATACAAGTTTAACGCTAAGTTTAACATGGCATGACCGCTCCTCCTTTTACTACGCATACATATAACCAAACCTTAACTTGATTCAAACAGTAAAAGGCTACATAAATATTTGGACTTCCTTTTTTAAATTACCAAAGTGTTAACGTGTGACAAAGTATAAAATATTTTGAACTTCATTTTAGCGTGTGACAAAACTACAAAGAGGTAATCCATGACGACACACTAACATGTATTTAACGAACCAAATCACAACATGACACACACTGACTCACGCATGTACTACACATATATATATATAATCACACACGACACAAGGACAAGCACAACCACAACCACAAACAGAACCTTTTAACAATTTAGAACTATGTTCCTTTTCAAATGCATGCATGCAATAACCAAACACAAATAAAAAACTTGACCCCTATATTAGTATACGCATGTGTATATATATATATATATATATATATATATATATATATATATATATATATATATATATATATATATATATATATATAATTTCAAGTTTCATAATTCATTACATGTTTAATAAGTGGCTCGTCTTCTTGAAAAATCGACACCAAAACCCCACACACACAGCAAGACCTGATCGACATATATAGAACCCATGCATGCGATGGCAGCCCATGAACTTAACGAGACACAACTCGATTCGAATCAAAGGCACACATGCTAGACAAACAAGGTATCGCGAGACCCAATTTAACCACAAACCCTCGCGAGACTCGAACAAGCTTACCGAGACACAACACATATCATATAGGCGGACATGTTTGTTATTTCATGTGACAAAACTTGTTATGATTTATGTGACTTCTATCTCATATTTACAACATATATTTAGCCGATCCATTTTAGTTTCATGGGACTTGTATTCGTACATATATAGATCAAGATGAGAAGGAAACAAAACGAATGTGTGTGATACCTTGAGTCGACTAGAAATCAGAATGAGGACAAAGGAAAGCTAATCAAAATCGAACCAAAACCAACCCTCTTCGAACCAATTATACCCACGATCACTACCACTTTTGAATCAGAATGACCACAATCGAACCCCAACCTTCGTATCAAAATCGAGCCTCACGTTCAAAGCTTCCTTTTGAAATAAACGAGCCACGCCTAGACCTTCTTAACATATGGTTTGATCGAACAGAATATGGAGAAGATTTTGTGGCAGCCGACTAGTTTTGTGTTAGGTTTAGGGTTTTGTTTTGAGTCTTTTGTGTCGTGTAAAAAAAAGGGGTGGGATATCCGGTTAAAATAAAAACGTGAGGCAAGGTTAAGGTCAAAAGGGAAGGTTGCAAAAATCAAGGAGAGATTGGTGGACATGCCAAGTATAAAACAAATCATGCACCTATTTACAGGTTCGCATACGTTATGTACCAAATAAAAGATATTCGGCTATTAAGGGTAGAATTTGTGTGACGTTTTAAACGCGTACAACTTATTTGTCATCGGTTTATTATTCGTATAATGCTTCTTGTTCAAATATCAACGTGTTAAATACTTAGTTTAAAATCGGAATATAGTGTTTCAGATTATTCAATGTCTTTCAAAAGTTTAAAATTTATAGGGGTATTTTGGGTATTTCAAATGTTCAAAATTTTCGGGTTTTACAATTCTTCCCCTCTAAAAGAAAATTTTCGTCCGCGAAAATGGAAGAGGGGATAAGGCAGCGAAACAAAAAGAATGTCTACCAGACTACAACGGAAAATGAGGGTAGCTGGCTCACATAGAATCCTCGATCTCCCAAGTCGCCTCACGTGGTGGATGGTTCTTCCAAAGAACTTTAACAAAACGAATAACTTTCTTTCTCATGACTCTCTCCTATCTATCAAGAATGGCTTTCGGTTTATCTGGAAGTAACATATCTGGTTGAATCTGATAAAAAGGGTATGACACCATATGTAGAGGATGATAATTGTATCTTCTGGAAAGCTCATAGGGAATACTTACAAAATTTCATGTCAAGTTAACTGTATCAAGCAATAGAGATCTCTACAAAGAGCTTGAGATTAGTGATAGTTGTATCGAGGTCAATAGAATGCAAAATCGAGAGTTCAAGTTTATCCAATTATCTAACGAACGAATACCGAGTCAACGCATAGGTAGAATGAACCTAAAGTCTCACGAACCGCAGAAAATTCAACGGAGCTCAAATTCTAAGATTTATAGATACTCCCAAAGATATCCTATGGCCACAATACGTGCACGTTATATGGTGTAAGTATTATCACGTTGGCTAGACGTCATAATACTAGCATCATATAAATATGCCCTAATAATGGTCATACTTTATCACGAGACGTAAACAAAAAGCCAATCTTAGTTCACCCATTACTTCTACCAGCCCAGAGGTCAACCGGAATCAAGCGCCGTAACTAAGAGGAACATTCAATAACAAAACAGCGGAAGTCTCAATGAATAACTAATGGAAACAAAACTACTCGCAAGAGTAACGGAAATCTAACACATAAGCAATTTGGGTACGTCGTCTCAAAAGCATCAATTTTCCAAAATTCGCCAAAATTCCCAAAATAAGACCAGTACCAAACATATGCAGAATGAACACGGAACAGAGATGATATTGGAGAACCTAAATCATCCAAGGATCACATTACCGGGTAACGAAACTCAAGAATTTAACGAGAGTGAGCATTAGTCATCATTAACTTCATCCTTCACAGAAACAACTCATCCAAACAACAAAATGGTTTGTTCCAAAAACCACCCATTCAAAACATCATATCTCTTCAAGTCCAAGTAATCTGTCTTCTTTTGTCTATCAATCTGGGAGTGAAACAAAACTGTGAACTTGAGTCTGATTCATCAAGCCTTCTGCAGTTCTTCTTGAAATGCGATGGAGTAATGTGAATTCCTGACACGATCTTTAAATCCCTACCTCATCCAGTCTGCTTCTGCTCTTAATTCATCTTAGTACAACCAAGATGAATAGGGAAGTGAGACCGCATGTCTTCATCAACTCCAGGTTTGCCATCTTGACTGGTTCTTGTGCTCTGCTCGTCAACTCTTACGTCTGGCGAGGAATGTCTTCAACTCTTTAGGGTAGTCATCGCTGTTGTCCACTTCAGGTTCTATCCAGCTCCATCCTCTGGTGGGAAACTTGGTGGTTCAGCAGGAATCATAACCGGAACTAAGGGTGTCAAAATGATTCTTAAGATAAGATTTGTTTCTTCGGTGTACCAAAATAGGTGCAAGGGAAACTTTATAATCACGAAAATAACGTACGAGTCTCCAGAACAATAATGGTAGCAAAATTTTAATGATCGAAAATCATGGTGGGGAGTTCAAAATTGTTCAAAACACCAAAGGTGAGACATAGTAGAACGGTTGTCAGTTTCTCGAATGTTTTAAGTAACCAACCATATATCATAATCAAATCGAAGTTGACTTTCCAAAGAAACAGATTAACATAGCAGATTTTATCGTACCAAGGGGAAAGAAACATTCTTATACCCATGGTTAAATACCACAAGACTCCTCATGGAAACAAGGATAGATAAAACAAAATCAAATAACGTCGGAAAGCTTACAGATGATTACCAAAAGCTAAAGACGATCATAGCGTGCAACAATTACATCATCTTTATGGAGATTCTCAGAATGTCCGAAGAGATATCGAAAGGATTAAGAAGTAGATCAGCGATCAAAGATAAAATCAATATAGCGTTATGCATTCTCATGCAATTTTCAATGCTTTCAAAATTACTTGTGGTAGACTTTGATGGTGCAAAAATTTCAAATTCCAAAAAGGATGATTTCAAAAAGGCATAGCTAAACGTAAGACATGAATCAGAGTGACGTGGAAGCAAAGATACAAAAGCAAAATCTTAAAGTTTACCCATTCCTTACTGGTAAAAACTTAAGTTCATGTAGGGGATTCCTAAGGCAAGTTCTCAAAGCGATTTCCTATGTTCTTACAGTGGATGCTTAATGGTCCAAAACTCACAGGTCATAGCCTAAGCTCTACGGATGTTGTATCCTGATGCGTGGGAATTGCACCTTGCTTTACCTCTCGAGGGATCTCGAGAAGCTTACAACCCCCACCAGGCAGTGTACCTGATCGTTGTAGTATAGTATAGTGACAAGTACCGGGGGATTGATCGTTCAGCTTAGGAATAGTGTCGCTAGGATTATGATGAGGCGAAAAATGATCCGTTTTTAGGGGGTCATTTAAGCCCGAATCCGACTTTATTTGATCAAATCTTGCCCTAAATTGTTCCTTTTGTGATTTTAGGTGTTTGGAGAGTGAATTCTGGAAAAGATGCTATTTTGGACGTTTTTGGAGCATAAAAGTGAAGAAAACGGCTAAGTACCTAATTTGCATGCTAAAAATACAAGGTGACGGCGTCAAGACCATCAGCTTGACGGCGTCAGACATGAAGAATTAAATATCGAAGGTGGTGACGGCGTCAGAAGGACTCGTGACGGCGTCAAAGTGGCAAAGATAATATACCGTGGGTGGTGACGGCGTCACATAGGCCGTCATAAGTGGATCAAGGCCGTCCGAGGAAGTATATGGCGGCGAGGTGACGGCGTCAGAAGTTACTCTTGACGCCGTCAGACTGTTTTTCCTATATATAGTTTTCTAGTTTTTTCATTAAAGAAAGAGAGAAGTTTTGGTGAAACCCTAAAGACGATTTTGGTGCCTCTTTTACAGGTTTTTCAAGGGTTCCAAACCCTTGAGACCTTGCATTGTAATTGAGATAAGTGTACTTTCAATTCAATCAATATGTCTATGTGTTTGTTGTTTATCTCTTGTTCTTGTCTCAATTCTACTATGCTAGGCTAGATCTCTCTTGTGTTTGCTTAGATCTAATGAAACCTGGATGTTGATTATGTGTTGATTACTTGTCTATTCTTGTTTTGAATGAATGATTTATATGTTAGGCTTAAGAAAACTAGCAGATCTCTAAATGGTAACATGCTTGAACGTCTTAAGAAACATGAACCGAGGCGTACTAGGTCTTTATTGGTTGTATTTAATGCATGAGCCACTGTTTACAATCCCTATAGTTGTGCTGGGTCATGGTGTAGGAGGAGATAAGAGCTCATAGAGTTGGGGAGTTATGTATGCCACCCCACGAATGGTATTAAGGAATACAATCCGTCATTCATACAAGTGTAACAAGTAATTAACATGTAAAAGATATCTAGGGAGTAATGAAGTCTAAGTAAACACAATTTCTCCAATTACTGCTCACAACTTTAGTAAATTTAGTTTAATTTCATTTTCATTATTTTATTTTATGTTCATTTATTAGCTTAAGTCGAGTCTAGTCTTGGCTTAGCAACGCCATATTGTACATGTAATTAACTGAGATTGTTAACTCGCCACCAGTAAAACTTCCTTTATCCAACAAAACCGTGTAATTCATATCCCTACACCTAATGTTATAACCCTTTAAAAGACCTCTTTGATAGTTTATCCTAGGTGCTTACGCCATGTGGTGGAGGTTTGATCCTTTCCCAAGCCTATGGTAATCTATTTTGCTATGACAGGTAGTGAGAGATATCTTCCATTTCCATAATGTTATATTACTTTATTACACCCGAGAGATGTGAGTATCTAAACACTATTTGTGAGGTGCTTGTGTATGACCTCCGTGCTTGTCTATTGGTCTTTAGTGGAACGATTATTTGTTGTAATTACTTTTATATTAGTGTTAAATGACCCCTAACTTGTCTTTTGAGTAGAATAAAAGCTCATTTGCTTGAGGACAAGCAAATCTCAAGTGTAAGGGTATATGATGAGGCGAAAAATGATCCGTTTTTAGGGGGTCATTTAAGCCCGAATCCGACTTTATTTGATCAAATATTGCCCTAAATCGTTCCTTTTGTGATTTTAGGTGTTTGGAGAGTGAATTCTGGAAAAGATGCTATTTTGGACGTTTTTGGAGCATAAAAGTGAAGAAAACGGCTAAGTACCTAATTTGCATGCTGAATATACAAGGTGACGGCGTCAAGACCATCAGCTTGACGGCGTCAGACATGAAGAATTAAATATCGAAGGTGGTGACGGCGTCAGAAGGACTCGTGACGGCGTCAAAGTGGCAAAGATAATATACCGTGGGTGGTGACGGCGTCACATAGGCCGTCATAAGTGGATCAAGGCCGTCCGAGGAAGTATATGGCGGCGAGGTGACGGCGTCAGAAGTTGCTCTTGACGCCGTCAGACTGTTTTTCCTATATATAGTTTTCTAGTTTTTTCATTAAAGAAAGAGAGAAGTTTTGGTGAAACCCTAAAGACGATTTTGGTGCCTCTTTTACAGGTTTTTCAAGGGTTCCAAACCCTTGAGACCTTGCATTGTAATTGAGATAAGTGTACTTTCAATTCAATCAATATGTCTATGTGTTTGTTGTTTATCTCTTGTTCTTGTCTCAATTCTACTATGCTAGGCTAGATCTCTCTTGTGTTTGCTTAGATCTAATGAAACCTAGATGTTGATTATGTGTTGATTACTTGTCTATTCTTGTTTTGAATGAATGATTTATATGTTTGGCTTAAGAAAACTGGCAGATCTCCAAATGGTAACATGCTTGAACGTCTTAAGAAACATGAACCGAGGCGTACTAGGTCTTTATTGGTTGTATTTAATGCATGAGCCACTGTTTACAATCCCTATAGTTGTGCTGGGTCATGGTGTAGGAGGAGATAAGAGCTCATAGAGTTGGGGAGTTATGTATGCCACCCCACGAATGGTATTAAGGAATACAATCCGTCATTCATACAAGTGTAACAAGTAATTAACATGTAAAAGATATCTAGGGAGTAATGAAGTCTAAGTAAACACAATTTCTCCAATTACTGCTCACAACTTTAGTATAATTTAGTTTAATTTCATTTTCATTATTTTATTTTATGTTCATTTATTAGCTTAAGTCGAGTCTAGTCTTGGCTTAGCAACGCCATATTGTACATGTAATTAACTGAGATTGTTAACTCGCCACCAGTAAAACTTCCTTTATCCAACAAAATCGTGTAATTCATATCCCTACACCTAACGTTATAACCCTTTAAAAGACCTCTTTGATAGTTTATCCTAGGTGCTTACGCCATGTGGTGGAGGTTTGATCCTTTCCCAAGCCTATGGTAATCTATTTTGCTATGACAGGTAGTGAGAGATATCTTCCATTTCCATAATGTTATATTACTTTATTACACCCGAGAGATGTGAGTATCTAAACACTATTTGTGAGGTGCTTGTGTATGACCTCCGTGCTTGTCTATTGGTCTTTAGTGGAACGATTATTTGTTGTAATTACTTTTATATTAGTGTTAAATGACCCCTAACTTGTCTTTTGAGTAGAATAAAAGCTCATTTGCTTGAGGACAAGCAAATCTCAAGTGTAAGGGTATATGATGAGGCGAAAAATGATCCGTTTTTAGGGGGTCATTTAAGCCCGAATCCGACTTTATTTGATCAAATATTGCCCTAAATCGTTCCTTTTGTGATTTTAGGTGTTTGGAGAGTGAATTCTGGAAAAGATGCTATTTTGGACGTTTTTGGAGCATAAAAGTGAAGAAAACGGCTAAGTACCTAATTTGCATGCTGAAAATACAAGGTGACGGCGTCAAGACCATCAGCTTGACGGCGTCAGACATGAAGAATTAAATATCGAAGGTTGTGACGGCGTCAGAAGGACTCGTGACGGCGTCAAAGTGGCAAAGATAATATACCGTAGGTGGTGACGGCGTCACATAGGCCGTCATAAGTGGATCAAGGCCGTCCGAGGAAGTATATGGCGGCGAGGTGATGGCGTCAGAAGTTACTCTTGACGCCGTCAGACTGTTTTTCCTATATATAGTTTTCTAGTTTTTTCATTAAAGAAAGAGAGAAGTTTTGGTGAAACCCTAAAGACGATTTTGGTGCCTCTTTTACAGGTTTTTCAAGGGTTCCAAACCCTTGAGACCTTGCATTGTAATTGAGATAAGTGTACTTTCAATTCAATCAATATGTCTATGTGTTTGTTGTTTATCTCTTGTTCTTGTCTCAATTCTACTATGCTAGGCTAGATCTCTCTTGTGTTTGCTTAGATCTAATGAAACCTAGATGTTGATTATGTGTTGATTACTTGTCTATTCTTGTTTTGAATGAATGATTTATATGTTAGGCTTAAGAAAACTGGCAGATCTCCAAATGGTAACATGCTTGAACGTCTTAAGAAACATGAACCGAGGCGTACTAGGTCTTTATTGGTTGTATTTAATGCATGAGCCACTGTTTACAATCCCTATAGTTGTGCTGGGTCATGGTGTAGGAGGAGATAAGAGCTCATAGAGTTGGGGAGTTATGTATGCCACCCCACGAATGGTATTAAGGAATACAATCCGTCATTCATACAAGTGTAACAAGTAATTAACATGTAAAAGATATCTAGGGAGTAATGAAGTCTAAGTAAACACAATTTCTCCAATTACTGCTCACAACTTTAGTATAATTTAGTTTAATTTCATTTTCATTATTTTATTTTATGTTCATTTATTAGCTTAAGTCGAGTCTAGTCTTGGCTTAGCAACGCCATATTGTACATGTAATTAACTGAGATTGTTAACTCGCCACCAGTAAAACTTCCTTTATCCAACAAAACCGTGTAATTCATATCCCTACACCTAACGTTATAACCCTTTAAAAGACCTCTTTGATAGTTTATCCTAGGTGCTTACGCCATGTGGTGGAGGTTTGATCCTTTCCCAAGCCTATGGTAATCTATTTTGCTA
The DNA here is from genome assembly GCA_030686995.1 of Artemisia argyi. NCBI lineage: Eukaryota > Viridiplantae > Streptophyta > Magnoliopsida > Asterales > Asteraceae > Artemisia > Artemisia argyi. Next base: position 34,516,024 of record CM060676.1, on the reverse strand, counting down.
TGACAGGTAGTGAGAGATATCTTCCATTTCCATAATGTTATATTACTTTATTACACCCGAGAGATGTGAGTATCTAAACACTATTTGTGAGGTGCTTGTGTATGACCTCCGTGCTTGTCTATTGGTCTTTAGTGGAACGATTATTTGTTGTAATTACTTTTATATTAGTGTTAAATGACCCCTAACTTGTCTTTTGAGTAGAATAAAAGCTCATTTGCTTGAGGACAAGCAAATCTCAAGTGTAAGGGTATATGATGAGGCGAAAAATGATCCGTTTTTAGGGGGTCATTTAAGCCCGAATCCGACTTTATTTGATCAAATATTGCCCTAAATCGTTCCTTTTGTGATTTTAGGTGTTTGGAGAGTGAATTCTGGAAAAGATGCTATTTTGGACGTTTTTGGAGCATAAAAGTGAAGAAAACGGCTAAGTACCTAATTTGCATGCTGAAAATACAAGGTGACGGCGTCAAGACCATCAGCTTGACGGCGTCAGACATGAAGAATTAAATATCGAAGGTGGTGACGGCGTCAGAAGGACTCGTGACGGCGTCAAAGTGGCAAAGATAATATACCGTGGGTGGTGACGGCCTCACATAGGCCGTCATAAGTGGATCAAGGCCGTCCGAGGAAGTATATGGCGGCGAGGTGACGGCGTCAGAAGTTGCTCTTGACGCCGTCAGACTGTTTTTCCTATATATAGTTTTCTAGTTTTTTCATTAAAGAAAGAGAGAAGTTTTGGTGAAACCCTAAAGACGATTTTGGTGCCTCTTTTACAGGTTTTTCAAGGGTTCCAAACCCTTGAGACCTTGCATTGTAATTGAGATAAGTGTACTTTCAATTCAATCAATATGTCTATGTGTTTGTTGTTTATCTCTTGTTCTTGTCTCAATTCTACTATGCTAGGCTAGATCTCACTTGTGTTTGCTTAGATCTAATGAAACCTAGATATTGATTATGTGTTGATTACTTGTCTATTCTTGTTTTGAATGAATGATTTATATGTTAGGCTTAAGAAAACTGGCAGATCTCCAAATGGTAACATGCTTGAACGTCTTAAGAAACATGAACCGAGGCGTACTAGGTCTTTATTGGTTGTATTTAATGCATGAGCCACTGTTTACAATCCCTATAGTTGTGCTGGGTCATGGTGTAGGAGGAGATAAGAGCTCATAGAGTTGGGGAGTTATGTATGCCACCCCACGAATGGTATTAAGGAATACAATCCGTCATTCATACAAGTGTAACAAGTAATTAACATGTAAAAGATATCTAGGGAGTAATGAAGTCTAAGTAAACACAATTTCTCCAATTACTGCTCACAACTTTAGTATAATTTAGTTTAATTTCATTTTCATTATTTTATTTTATGTTCATTTATTAGCTTAAGTCGAGTCTAGTCTTGGCTTAGCAACGCCATATTGTACATGTAATTAACTAAGATTGTTAACTCGCCACCAGTAAAACTTCCTTTATCCAACAAAACCGTGTAATTCATATCCCTACACCTAACGTTATAACCCTTTAAAAGACCTCTTTGATAGTTTATCCTAGGTGCTTACGCCATGTGGTGGAGGTTTGATCCTTTCCCAAGCCTATGGTAATCTATTTTGCTATGACAGGTAGTGAGAGATATCTTCCATTTCCATAATGTTATATTACTTTATTACACCCGAGAGATGTGAGTATCTAAACACTATTTGTGAGGTGCTTGTGTATGACCTCCGTGCTTGTCTATTGGTCTTTAGTGGAACGATTATTTGTTGTAATTACTTTTATATTAGTGTTAAATGACCCCTAACTTGTCTTTTGAGTAGAATAAAAGCTCATTTGCTTGAGGACAAGCAAATCTCAAGTGTAAGGGTATATGATGAGGCGAAAAATGATCCGTTTTTAGGGGTTCATTTAAGCCCGAATCCGACTTTATTTAATCAAATATTGCCCTAAATCGTTCCTTTTGTGATTTTAGGTGTTTGGAGAGTGAATTCTGGAAAAGATGCTATTTTGGACGTTTTTGGAGCATAAAAGTGAAGAAAACGGCTAAGTACCTAATTTGCATGCTGAAAATACAAGGTGACGGCGTCAAGACCATCAGCTTGACGGCGTCAGACATGAAGAATTAAATATCGAAGGTGGTGACGGCGTCAGAAGGACTCGTGACGGCGTCAAAGTGGCAAAGATAATATACCGTAGGTGGTGACGGCGTCACATAGGCCGTCATAAGTGGATCAAGGCCGTCCGAGGAAGTATATGGCGGCGAGGTGACGGCGTCAGAAGTTGCTCTTGACGCCGTCAGACTGTTTTTCCTATATATAGTTTTCTAGTTTTTTCATTAAAGAAAGAGAGAAGTTTTGGTGAAACCCTAAAGATGATTTTGGTGCCTCTTTTACAGGTTTTTCAAGGGTTCCAAACCCTTGAGACCTTGCATTGTAATTGAGATAAGTGTACTTTCAATTCAATCAATATGTCTATGTGTTTGTTGTTTATCTCTTGTTCTTGTCTCAATTCTACTATGCTAGGCTAGATCTCTCTTGTGTTTGCTTAGATCTAATGAAACCTAGATGTTGATTATGTGTTGATTACTTGTCTATTCTTGTTTTGAATGAATGATTTATATGTTAGGCTTAAGAAAACTGGCAGATCTCCAAATGGTAACATGCTTGAACGTCTTAAGAAACATGAACCGAGGCGTACTAGGTCTTTATTGGTTGTATTTAATGCATGAGCCACTGTTTACAATCCCTATAGTTGTGCTGGGTCATGGTGTAGGAGGAGATAAGAGCTCATAGAGTTGGGGAGTTATGTATGCCACCCCACGAATGGTATTAAGGAATACAATCCGTCATTCATACAAGTGTAACAAGTAATTAACATGTAAAAGATATCTCGGGAGTAATGAAGTCTAAGTAAACACAATTTCTCCAATTACTGCTCACAACTTTAGTATAATTTAGTTTAATTTCATTTTCATTATTTTATTTTAATTATATAATAGCTTTGGGTTAGTTGAATAGCAACTAATTCCGCCCACTCCTTCAAAACCCGAGATTTTACTTGCTTTCATAAAAATATAAAAATATAAAAATAATCATCTCTCACCTCTAGAACTATTAATTAGGTTTTCTAATCCTAGCGACACTATTCCTAAGCTGAACGATCAATCCCCCGGTACTTGTCACTATACTATACTACAACGATCAGGTACACTGCCTGGTGGGGGTTGTAAGCTTCTCGAGATCCCTCGAGAGGTAAAGCAAGGTGCGATTCCCACGCATCAGATTAGAAAACCTAATTAATAGTTCTAGAAGTGAGGGATGATTATTTTTGTGTTTTTATATTTTATGAAAGCAATTAAAATCTCGGGTTTTAAAGGAGTGGGCGGAATTAGTTGCTTTTCAACTAACCCAAAGCTATTAAAATAATGAAAATGAAATTAAACTAATTATACTAAGGTTGTGAGCAGTGGTTGGAGAAATTGTGTTTACTTAGACTTCATTACTCCCTAGATATCTTTTACATGTTAATTACTTGTTACACTTGTATGAATGACGGATTGTATTCCTTAATACCATTCGTGGGGTGGCATACATAACTCCCCAACTCTATGAGCTCTTATCTCCTCCTACACCATGACCCAACACAACTATAGGGATTGTAAACAGTGGCTCATGCATTAAATACAACCAATAAAGACCTAGTACGCCTCGGTTCATGTTTCTTAAGACGTTCAAGCATGTTACCATTTGGAGATCTGCCAGTTTTCTTAAGCCTAACATATAAATCATTCATTCAAGACAAGAATAGACAAGTAATCAACATATAATCAACATCTAGGTTTCATTAGATCTAAGCAAACACAAGAGAGATCTAGCCTAGCATAATGGAATTGAGACAAGAACAAGATATAAACAACCAACACATAGACATATTGATTGAATTGAAAGTACACTTATCTCAATTACAATGCAAGGTCTCAAGGGTTTGGAACCCTTGAAAAACCTGTAAAAGAGGCACCAAAATCTTCTTTAGGGTTTCACCAAAACTTCTCTTCTCTTAATGAAAAAACTAGAAAACTATATATAGGAAAAACAGTCTGACGGCGTCAAGAGTAACTTCTGACGCCGTCACCTCGCCGCCATATACTTCCTCGGACGGCCTTGATCCACTTATGACGGCCTATGTGACGCCGTCACCACCCACGGTATATTAATTTTGCCACTTTGACGCCGTCACGAATACGTCTGACGCCGTCACCACCTTCGATATTTAATTCTTCATGTATGACGCCGTCAAGATGGTGGTCTTGACGCCGTCACCAAGTATTTTCAGCATGGAAATTTGGTACTTTGCCGTTTTCTTCACTTTTATACTCCAAAAACGTCCAAAATAGCTTCTTTTCCAGAATTCACTCTCCAAACACCTAAAATCACAAAAGTAACGATTTAGGGCAATATTTGATCAAATAAAGTCGAATTCGGGCTTAAATGACCCCCTAAAAATGGATCATTTTTCGCCTCATCATATACCCTTACACTTGAGATTTGCTTGTCCTCAAGCAAATGAGCTTTTATTCTACTCAAAAGACAAGTTAGGGGTCATTTAACACTAATATAAAAGTAATTACAACAAATAATCGTTCCACTAAAGACCAATAGACAAGCACGGAGGTCATACACAAGCACCTCACAAATAGTGTTTAGATACTCACATCTCTCGGGTGTAATAAAGTAATATAGCATTATGGAAATGGAAGATATCTCTCACTACCTGTCATAGCAAAATAGATTACCATAGGCTTGGGAAAGGATCAAACCTCCACCACATGGCGTAAGCACCTAGGATAAACTATCAAAGAGGTCTTTTTAAAGGGTTATAACGTTAGGTGTAGGGATATGAATTACACGGTTTTGTTGGATAAAGGAAGTTTTACTGGTGGCGAGTTAACAATCTTAGTTAATTACATGTACAAGATGGCGTTGCTAAGCCAAGACTAGACTCGACTTAAGCTAATAAATGAAAAATAACAAAAACATAAAATAATCATAGAATGAAAACGGGATGGTAGTCCGTATGTTTTTTCTCTTTTTCTTTTCTATTTTTTTTTCTTTTTCTTGATTTTTTCGATTTTTTTTTTCTTTTTTTTTTTTTTTTTTTTTTTTTTTTTTTTTTTGCATACGCTCTTACCCTACCATCCAAAATAATACATCATAGGGGTATGAGCATTCCCCTTACACTTGAATCTTTACATACTTCACATTTAACTATTCTAATGACTCGAATTAAGAAAATTAAAACACTTGGAGCACTTTTAAGATTAACGTACATATGGGGGTAATATATGATGTTCTTCCCCATTACTCCATAAAATAAGTACTTACCCATGAGTCCCAATAGTCCCAAAACAATATGTACAATGATATGACTCGACTTAGCAACCATGTAATCAATTAGAAAGTTAACTTAGGGTTTAACAAATAACAATAATGCACTAAAAATGAGCGCATACACGGAAGGCTAAGGCGATTTGGTTGTACATTTAAGTGGGGTGTAACAAATTCTTCCTTTAAGTAAAATGCTTAAAGTTAGAAACGAAAAGATAGGCTCGGAGGGGTGTACTAGGGGTTTCGTGTACTAGAAATGAGTACAACGCTAAGGGTGTGGGAAAAATTAGTTGACTTAACTAGCCAAGTAATATGACTTAAAAGGTCAAGTAATTATGATACGGGTTTAACACAAGGGTGATCCTAATGCCTCTTATCATGTAGTAAATCCTACCACACGAATGTAGTCTCACTAGCGGTCTCGGGATGCATCACTAACGCAAGTTCTAGAATCTAAATGCTACCGGTACACTCATAAGCACTAATAATGAATGCTTTTCCTATCAAATCTAAAGGCGAACCTCACATTTTTGGGTGGAAAATTTTTCTGAATATACGGTTATGTGCTAGTCATACAATCTCCTATCCATGAGACGCTTGCTATGGCTAAAGTTTCACTCCTAAATGTTGTAAAAAATTTTAAATTTGGCGCTAAAATTACACTAACAAGTATTTCTCATAGTTTTATTACACATCTACTATCAAACAAGACAAACTCAAGCGAAAGTGCATATGTAAGGTATCATCTTTTTACCCTCCCCTTACACTTAAGATGAACATTGTCCCCAATGTTCAAGTAAAGAATGTAAAAGTTAAAAAGTAAATAGAATGAAATCAAATACTCCCCTGATTCGCTCGGTATGGATTTTAGGTTGGCCAGGTTAAATCTTCTTCCAAGAAAATGAACAATCAAAGCTTGCCTTCCAGAATATAAATCATCTTCTTGTCACAAATAACCTGTAAATCCTGACAAAAGTAGACAAGGCAACCTCGCGTAAAATCGGGGGCATCCTATATAAGTTACTAAATCCTAAAAAACAAAGTAAGATATAATGCTTGTGGAATGAAGTTTGCAGATTTCCTGGAGATTATAAAACTTAATAATCCACAAAAACCATAAGACTCCGTTAGAAAAACAAAACCGGTAAAATTTCCAGATTTTAACTCCTGACGCCGTCAAGAGCAATACCCTGACGCCGTCAGAATGGACTTGCAGAAATTCTTATGTTAAGTTTCCGGAAAATTTCTGGAAAAACTTTGTCCTACTTCCTGGAAAATCCTGCAAAACTTCATTATGACTCAATACAAGCATTTGACTCTAACAAATACGAATATACATGTTCATTAAATATTGTGGAGAATCATGATCGGTTTGTTTCTTAAAAACATATTTGGGGTTTCCCCTTACACTTATCTTTTGCAAAAATACCTTTAGGTTGAAGTTAAGACTAGGCCAAACAACATAATAAAGTATTTTACATTTTAATTGAGAAACATGATCAATCAACAATAAAAACAAAGCATGCATACGGAAGCAAATAACAATCAAACAAATAAAATCACACAAAGCATGGGTTGCCTCCCAAGAAGCGCTTTTCTTTATTTACGAGTCTTGTAGCTAGACTCAAAGTCGTGGGTTACTACGTAATCTCATCATTGGTTCCACTCTCTAGGTCGTCTTCTAAACCAGTTTTGTATTCCGGACCTAGTTGCAAGCATTCTTTGTAGAAACCAAGCATCCTATTTCTAACATACTCTACTCCTCTACGTCTATCCTCATTATTCCTATAATAAGCTGCTTGCTTGCGTTCCTTTTCGAAATTAGAGAGAAGGCGGTATTGCTCAATCTTGTAGGGCATTTGATAAGCAACCTCATCATTGTCTTTCTTGAACCTAACTATCCCTAAAGTCGGATCATAACTCATCCTAGTGGCTTCAACAAAAGGCTTCCCGAATATAACTTGGCTTAGGCAAGAATCTATCACGGGACGAGTGTCTTCCACTATCATAAAATCAATCTCATAGGTGAGATTCCCTATAATCACATGTACTCCCTTAACTCTTCCTGCAAAATTACTTATCCAACTTTTACCGGGCATCATCCTAAAATTAAGTTGCTTCTTCATCACCCAATTGTAAAAAGTCCTAGACATGATGTTCACGGGGGATCTAAGGTCGATGTAAGCTTTCCATACATGCATGTGCCCGATATTGCATGGGATGTTAATGTTAGAGGGGTCTCCCATTTTGATCAGGGGGTCGCCAAACATATATGTTGTCTCGGGACTATCGAATAAATCCTTATGGTATTCCCGTTCTTCCTCGGTTGGCAACTTATCAAAATATTCCTCTATAGGTTCTACCTCCTCTACTTTCTCATCCTTATTAACCTCAACTTCCCTACTGTCATCCTCACTATTGGCTTCTACTCTAACTTCATCCTTGTCACTCTCCTCTATCTCCCTATCTATCGGCTTAATGGTGACAACATTGACAAAGTGGACATGTTTGGATGATGAGGGGTCCTTAACTTGGATTCCACTATTGGTGTCCCTAGTGTCCTTCCTAGGTGTGGCTAATGTTTGGTTGTTGAGGGCTTTCAACAAGTTGTCGATCTTGTTGGTCATCTCCGTTTGTTGTTGGTTGAATTCGGTTTCAAACCTAGCTATGCGGGCTTCTTGAGATGCCATGAACTTTGACATCAATCCTTCAAGATTGTTGGTACTACCATAGTTGTTAGAAGGATTGTTGTTGAAGGTACGGTTGGATGGTGGACCGTTTGATTGGTAACGATTAGGCGGATTGGAAGAATTGGGTTGATTTTGCTTCCACCTAAGGTTTGGGTGATTTTTCCATGAGGGGTTGTATGAATCACCGTATGTGTTTGGCTCGGGCTTGAAAGTGTACCACTTATCTCCCGCTTCATCGGTACGCGTGGATGCGTAGTCCGCAAAAGCTGTTCCGGGGAGTTCCACACAATCACGAGTGTCATGGGGACCACTACATAATTCGCATGAAGAAGTGATTTTGTTCACTTGGCTTGAATGCTTCGGAGCTTCATAAGATTTCATGAGAAACTTGACTTGGTCCTCAAGTTCCATGATCCTACGGTCGGGAGTGCTTGAATTATTCGAAGGCAAAGATATTGCCTTGACCGTTTTGTTCAAATCACGGGGATCATTCCAACTTTCGTTGTCATAGAGAGCAAGATCTTCTATGAGTTCCCATGATTGTTCCGCACTAAGATCACGTAGCTTACCACCGGCCGATTGGTCAATGTTTCGCCTCGTGGAGATGTCGATATGGTCATAGAAAATTTGGACTTGGAGCCAAAGATCTATGCCATGATGAGGGACTTTTTGGAGTAAGTCCTTGAAACGAGTCCATGCTTCATAAAGAAATTCATTTTGACGTTGTTGGAACATCAAGATGTCATTCCTAAGCTTAGTAGTTCTCCCCGGTGGGAAAAATTGAGCAAGGAAATGAGTGGTGAGATCATCCCATGTGGTGATGGATCCCGCGGGTAAACGCTCAAGCCATTGACTAGCTTGATCCCGTAGAGAGAATTGGAATAGGCGTAAACGGGTAGTCTCTCTAGTTTCAACACCTAGGTCTATGGAATCTACGATTTTGAGGAAGTCCTTAAGGTGTTGGTTTGGATCTTCGGAACGAAGTCCATGGAATGCACATCCGCTTTGCACCAACCGGATGGTGTCGGATCGCAAGGGGGTCACATTGGCTCCGGTGAGCTCAATGGTGTTTCGGTAGCCTTGGTGGCTGGGTCGGGAATACTCTCCTAAGGTTCGGGGCCTAAGGGGTTCTAATGGTGGGTTTTGTTGTGGTGGGATGATGGGTTCAAAGATGTTACCACCTTCCATGATGTCGGATGGTAAAGAGTTACGAACAAAGGCACGAAGAAATAAGATAGACTAAAGAAGACCTAAAAATAAAAATAAAAATCTTACTAGAAAGGAATCTAGCAAGTAGACCTAATAAAAAGAAATCCTAACCTAGACAATAACTATTCCCCGGGCTGCGGCGCCAAAAACTTGATGCGTGGGAATCGCACCTTGCTTTACCTCTCGAGGGATCTAGAGAAGCTTACAACCCCCACCAGGCAGTGTACCTGATCGTTGTAGTATAGTATAGTGACAAGTACCGGGGGATTGATCGTTCAGCTTAGGAATAGTGTCGCTAGGATTAGAAAACCTAATTAATAGTTCTAGAGGTGAGGGATGATTATTTTTGTGTTTTTATATTTTATGAAAGCAATTAAAATCTCGGGTTTTAAAGGAGTGGGCGGAATTAGTTGCTATTCAACTAACCCAAAGCTATTAAAATAATGAAAATGAAATTAAACTAATTATACTAAGGTTGTGAGCAGTGGTTGGAGAAATTGTGTTTACTTAGACTTCATTACTCCCTAGATATCTTTTACATGTTAATTACTTGTTACACTTGTATGAATGACGGATTGTATTCCTTAATACCATTCGTGGGGTGGCATACATAACTCCCCAACGATATGAGCTCTTATCTCCTCCTACACCATGACCCAGCACAACTATAGGGATTGTAAACAGTGGCTCATGCATTAAATACAACCAATAAAGACCTAGTACGCCTCGGTTCATGTTTCTTAAGACGTTCAAGCATGTTACCATTTGGAGATCTGCCAGTTTTCTTAAGCCTAACATATAAATCATTCATTCAAGACAAGAATAGACAAGTAATCAACACATAATCAACATCTAGGTTTCATTAGATCTAAGCAAACACAAGAGAGATCTAGCCTAGCATAATGGAATTGAGACAAGAACAAGATATAAACAACCAACACATAGACATATTGATTGAATTGAAAGTACACTTATCTCAATTACAATGCAAGGTCTCAAGGGTTTGGAACCCTTGAAAAACCTGTAAAAGAGGCACCAAAATCGTCTTTAGGGTTTCACCAAAACTTCTCTTCTCTTAATGAAAAAACTAGAAAACTATATATAGGAAAAACAGTCTGACGGCGTCAAGAGTAACTTCTGACGCCGTCACCTCGCCGCCATATACTTCCTCGGACGGCCTTGATCCACTTATGACGGCCTATGTGACGCCGTCACCACCCACGGTATATTAATTTTGCCACTTTGACGCCGTCACGAATACGTCTGACGCCGTCACCACCTTCGATATTTAATTCTTCATGTATGACGCCGTCAAGATGGTGGTCTTGACGCCGTCACCTAGTATTTTCAGCATGGAAATTTGGTACTTTGCCGTTTTCTTCACTTTTATGCTCCAAAAACGTCCAAAATAGCTTCTTTTCCAGAATTCACTCTCCAAACACCTAAAATCACAAAAGGAACGATTTAGGGCAATATTTGATCAAATAAAGTCGGATTCGGGCTTAAATCACCCCCTAAAAACGGATCATTTTTCGCCTCATCATATCCGCCGATCCAAACCAGTATCTCTGGTACCGTAATTGTAACACCCCAACCTGAGAAGGGCTAAAGTGTAACATTATGGAGTCAAATCAGAACACAAGCGAAACAGAGATACATTACTAATTCAAAACTTACAGGATAACAAAAGAAACTAATCAAAATACAAGGTACAAAAGGGAAACAATAATCTAAGCCCAATATAGATGCTTCTAATCATCTCTAAGTCCAGCAAGTATCTAACAGGGTGAAGTCTTCTAAGCCCAAAAGCAAAACCTTCGTCCATAACTCAGCTTCCTACTAAACCTGTTGCAGGGAAAAGAAATGCGGCTGAGCTTACAAAGCTCAGTGAACAGATATCAAAGGATTAACAATACAATACAAAAGAGATATGATAAGCAAAGGAATACGAAGATAGTTTACATATGGTGTCAATGGATAGTCAAAGGTTGTCAAAGGTTTAGTATAAAGGTTAAGTGTAAGATGTAAGATGTAATGTATGTGGAATTCAGTATTTCCCCAGGCCCAATCAATCAATCAATACAATACAATAGTAGCCCAATATGGAGTAGCTAGCTCCTAATATGTGAGGGGTTGCAATGCACGCACACCCAGTCACCAATCAATGTAGCAATAATCAATGTAGTCCATATCACAATCAATCAATCAATCAATCAAATCTAGGATGCATCCATACGCCCCTGCAGGCCAATAACAATCATAGCAGTAGTCGATAACAATAATCAGGGACGGTGTGGTACATCTCTCCAACCACACTAGAGTACATAACACTGGTGCATGAATGCTATGGTTGTGGCTACTCCACAACAAGTAATACCTGGGTAAATACTGAAGGATCATGTAGTCAAGGTTCAATATCAAAGCATAAGTGCCAAGTCAAGTTCAAAGGTTCAATGTCAAAGGTTCAGTATCAAAGGTTTAGTATCAACGATTGAGTATCAAAGGTTCAATATCAAAGGTTCAGTATCAAAGGTTCAATATTAAAGGTTAATGTCAAAGGGATCAATGAAAAATGTAATATCAATGGGAAAAATGGAGAGGTGAAAGCCAAACTTCCCAATCCACAAGGTTCACTATTTCCAAGTTCCAAAGTCCCATAGTTCCTAAATCAAAGGGTCATAATGAGAGTTTAAAACAAAAGTTCAATTTAAGAGGTTCCCATCACTTGTTTAATAAGGTTCGTAGTACAATCCCATCTAAAAGTTTATAACCAGGTTCATTTAGAAAAAAGATCTTCCAAATGATGACATTTATAAAAGTGATCTTTAATAAAGTTTTTCATAAGATTTTCTTCAAAAGTGGTCTTTAAGAATTTATATAATCCCATAAATAAGTGGTCTTAAATCTTATTAAAAGTGCTGTTATAAAATAGTTTCTCCTTTAAATGTTTCCATGTCATAATTAAGAAAAAGAATTTCACCTCCTGTTATATTATCCCAAAAGAACATTTAAAGTCTCACAAGGGTTTCACCTCCCGTTACAATATCCCAAAGAGTATCCAAAGTCTCACAAAGGTTCAAAGGTTAAGGTCACAAAAGGTTATCGAACGGATCATAAGAGTTCAAACGAATAATAATAGGATCGCAAATACCGGTGAAACACATCAATCGTATAGCCAAGTGCGAAGGATCATAATCAAGATCAAATGAAATCATATTACGATAACAAATCAAAGACAAAGTCAATAGAGAGGAAGTGTGCACTCTTACTGAAAGAGTATGGAATATCTATACCTTAAATCGCCAACGAAATCATGTCATAAGAATAGGAAGTCACTCTTTCTCCAGCGAATCTACATGAATTAATGATCGGCTTATTATTATTAATAACTTATTTTTAATCAGATTACTCATTTTAGACGGCTTTTCATTTTTAGTAACTTTCCATTTATAACAGCTTCCCAAAAATAGTAACTTTCTATAATTAGTAAGTTTCCCGAATTAGTAACTTTACATTTTTAGAAAGTTTCCCGAGTTAGCAAGATTAGTCATAAATAATTACAATTAACATTTAATTAAGTTAAAGTACTCAAATAAACATTACTAATAGATTAGGGTTAATTATGACACTATTATAAAGTTTAGGGTCAAAGATATAAATTATCAAGAATTAAATGTCAAAAATGTCAAATAAAATTATTTTAAAGTTTATTTTATAAATTTATATTAAAATGATAATTTTAGACCCCGTCGCTAAAATTTTATATCATTTACTAACGTACCCACGATATTAATATTTATGCCGCGACAACCCAAGATTATAAATCTAATATTACTCGGACATAGATAGTTTGACACCAAAATACATGTTTAACGCTAAGTTTAACATGGCATGACCGCTCCTCCTTTTACTACGCAAACATATAACCAAACCTTAACTTGATTTAAACAGTAAAAGGCTACATAAATATTTGGACTTCCTTTTTTAAATTACCAAAGTGTTAACGTGTGACAAAGTATAAAATATTTTGAACTTCATTTTACCGTGTGACAAAACTACAAAGAGGTAATCCATGACGACACACTAACATGTATTTAACGAACCAAATCACAACATGACACACACTGACTAACGCATGTACTACACATATATAATCACACACGACACAAGGACAAGCACAACCACAAACAGAACCTTCTAACAATTTAGAACTATGTTCCTTTTCAAATGCATGCATGCAATAACCAAACACAAATAAAAAACTTGACCCCAATATTAGTATACGCATGTATATATATATATATATATATATATATATATATATATATATATATATATATATATATATATATATACAATTTCAAGTTTCATAATTCATTACATGTTTAATAAGTGGCTCGTCTTCTTGACAAATCGACACCAAAACCCCACACACACAGCAAGACCTGATCGACATATATAGAACCCATGCATGCGATGGCAGCCCATGAACTTAACGAGACACAACTCGATTCGAATCAAAGGCACACATGCTAGACAAACAAGGTATCGCGAGACCCAATTTAACCACAAACCCTCGCGAGACTCGAACAAGCTTACCGAGACACAACACATATCATATAGGCGGACATGTTTGTTATTTCATGTGACAAAACTTGTTATGATTTATGTGACTTCTATCTCATATTTACAACATATATTTAGCCGATCCATTTTAGTTTCATGGGACTTGTATTCGTACATATATAGATCAAGATGAGAAGGAAACAAAATGAATGTGTGTGATACCTTGAGTCGACTAGAAATCAGAATGAGGACAAAGGAAAGCTAATCAAAATCGAACCAAAACCAACCCTCTTCGAACCAATTATACCCACGATCACTACCACTTCTGAATCAGAATGACCACAATCGAACCCCAACCTTCGTATCAAAATCGAGCCTCACATTCAAAGCTTCCTTTTGAAATAAACGAGCCACGCCTAGACCTTCTTAACGTATGGTTTGATCGAACAGAATATGGAGAAGATTTTGTGGCAGCCGACTAGTTTTGTGTTAGGTTTAGGGTTTTGTTTTGAATCTTTTTTTGTCGTGTAAAAAAAAGGGGTGGGATATCTGGTTAAAATAAAAACGTGAGGCAAGGTTAAGGTCAAAAGGGAAGGTTGCAAAAATCAAGGAGAGATTAGTGGACATGCCAAGTATAAAACAAATCATGCACCTATTTACGGGTTCGCATACGTTATGTACCAAATAAAAGATATTCGGCTATTAAGGGTAGAATTTGTGTTGGGATCATACTTTAGTATTTAGTCAAGTCTCGATCATTACATTTTGTAATAGGTTGCTTAAGTATTATTTCTTATTATTGTTTAAGTTAATGGGCAACATGTAAAAGCCCAAGAGGCCTTAAAAGCCCACGTTAAAAGGATAAGGGAGGAAGGGTGTGTTGCCCTAGCTCCTCCCTTATAAATAGTAAGCTTATGTTACATTTTATTTTGTTGGTTATTAGATTACCTTAAGGAAACTCTTGCACTTTTATCTTTCTTATTATCTTATAATCAACCAAGTCTATTTCTCATCTCATTTCTCTTTATATCATACTTGTGTTTACTAAATGGTGACCTAACAAGTGGTATCATTCGCCTACTAGAAGTTTGAAGTGTATTTCTTTTGGTTACGTGGGGATTTGGTGCTTATTCTTCATCTTTTTGCATTTTTCTTTGTTTCTTTCACTCAAATCTTGAAGCTTGGACAAGTTTCAAGGTTGATATAGTGATTTGAAGCTTAGTTGTTGCATAAAGTTGTGATTTTTTAAGGTTTTTTTTAGGTTTTATAGCTTCTTTGATATTGGAAAACTAGTTTTTGGTAGTTACATCTCATAAAGTTAAGGTTTTCTAAGTATTGGTGAAGTTATTTGATCAAAAGTACCTTATTTTTAAGCATTTTCTCTTCAAAAAAGTCATTATTTTAGGTGAACAGTACGTTTTACGCGTAAAGTGGTCGGAAAAGTACTATTTCCAGCTGTCTAAAGTGTTTTTTGGTCGGTTTACGCATAAAATAAGCCAAAACCCTTTTCTTACGCGTAAAATAGGCCAAAACCCTTTTCTTACGCGTAATATTTGCCAAAACCCTGACCCTACGCGTAAAGTGCTCCTCTACGCCTTAAATCCTACGCATAAGTTGAATTCTACGCGTAAGTCAGAGTTACGCGTAACTTGCCAGAGTTTACGCGTAAGCTTTATCAACGATCTTCTTCTTGTGCTACGGTGACTCAGTACTTCCCTAGCTTGGATAAGTTAGTGGAATACTTCGACTACGGATATCTTTCAAGCTTGGATAAGTTTGAAAGATTTGTTTGGTTGTTTCAACCTTACGCATAAGTCTAAACTTACGCATAAGCATAAGCTTACGCGTAAAGAGGAAACTTACGCATAAACTAGAAAGTTTACGCATAAACCTACTCTTTACGCATAACTTAAAGTTTACGCGTAAGATTAAGTTACGCGTAAGATTTAAACTTACCCCAAGGATTTTGCTACTTTCACAAAGGAACGTGCATTTCAATCTTCTACAAAGATCCATTTCTACACAAGTGTTCTAAGATGTCTCAACCACCTAATCACTACTTCCCTCACTCTTATCCTCAGCAACAACAACCTCAGCAGTATCAGCAACAACAACCTCAGCAGTATCAGCAACAACAATACCTTCCGCACATAATGAATCAACAACCTCCTAAATACAATCCACAACAACATTACCTGATGATGCAGCAACAACTCATTCCTCAACAACAACCATATCAAGTGCCACAACAAAACACTCAGTTTTCCTCCAAACAACCTCACTGGTTTGACAGAATGTGTGAAGTTATTACAACTCAACAATCCCGACATGAGGCAGGATCACTTGAAACACCTCCAATGCTAACACCTGGTAACTATGTGCAATGGTCAAGTCGATTCCTACGCTTTCTTGAACTAAAGAAACCTCATGGGCAATTCTTGAAGCAAGTGATACTTGAAGGACCATTTGAGTGGCCGACTAGATTTGAAGCTGGTGATCCAAATGCTGATCCTCCACGTCCTCCTGGTGATAGACCTCTTCCAGAATCTGCACTCACTGATGAACAGAAACTACATCGTGAAGCTGATCAGTATGCAATGGCTTATATACATCAAGGTATACCTAATCCGATCTATCGCAGTGTCGATGCTCAGAAAACAGCCAAAGCAATGTGGGAACACGTTCATCTCCTCATGGAAGGCACTCAATTGAATAAAGATGACATGGAATCCAAGCTTTACATGGAATACACTGACATCACAATTGAACCTGGAGAGTCACTTGAATCCTACTATCATTGTTTCACAAATGTGGTCAATGATCTGGAACGTCACAAAATCACTGTACCAAGGATCGCTGTGAACTCCAAATTTGTTGGTAGTCTTGGCCCTGATTGGCATAAATATGTGACATTTGTTCGTCAAACGAAGAATCTTCATGATGCTCCATATGGCTTGTTGTATGACTTTCTGAAACACCACGAACCTGAAGTGGAAAAAGATCGAGCTCTACGAGGAGGATACACACCAACTTCAACACCAAATTCTTTGGCTCTCGTAGCTCAATCTAACTATGCTCCACCACCAATGTCAAATCAGGCATATGTTCAAGAGCAGAACTACTTCAGTTATCCACAATCTTCCACCTCGAACCTAATGGTCCCTTATGATTCATCTCCACCAGATTCTTCTACTCAACTTGTTCCGTCAAACAACAATGATGCTGTGTACTACTCCAACTGCAATGATGATGACGATGATGACTTTAATACGTTGAATCAGGGACTTGCTCTTATTGCTCGTGCTTTCAGCAAATTCTCCAACAAAACAAACAATCGTCAACGTTCATCTTCAAACACTAGGAATCAAGCTGTTGTCAATGATGGACGAGTGGAAATTCAGAATCGAAATTATGGCAGATCTGGTTCAGGAAGTTCTTCAGGAAGTTATGGGAATGGTCAGAGGTTTGGTAACAATGGAGGTTTCAGGAACAACTCAGCATCTTCTCAACAAAGGTCTGACTCAGTTGCTACAAGGAACTCCAACTCAGGGAATGCAGTTTGGTGCTACAATTGTAATGAACAAGGTCATATTGCTACAGCATGTCCTAAACCGAGAACTCGGGGTAGTAAGTTTCACAAGCAGGCATTACTCATGGCTCTTCAGGATGAAAAAGATGGACATTTCCCTGAATAGGACAACAACTTCATGGCAAATGTGAACAACGATGATGACATGGAAGATCTGGAAGCCAATGCTGCTGTGATGCTTATGGCCAACATGCAGGAACTTAAGCTCAATGATTCAGGTCCAGTGTATGACACTGACGGCTTGTCTCAGGTACATGACCTCAATAAATGCTTTATTAATGAAATAGTCTCACCTTCTGCTTATGAATCAGATATGGCGCAAGTTGTTCAATCTAAATCATCTTCATCATCTCATAAAGATGAACAAATAAACACAGTTGTCATATTTGATGATGACACAGTTGTTTCATTTGATGATCCTATTGAGAATGATAAACATGATCATTTCGAACAACATGAACCATCATTTGATCCAGACCCTGATCTCATACTGTTATCTAAACAACTGGATGCTCAACAAGTGCAAATAGCAAAATGCAACGAGAAAAACAAAGTTTTGAAAGAACAAAATGCGTCACTTGCAAGAGATATTGAATGTTATAAAATTCAGCTTTCTAATCAGGAAGACAAGATTAAAAATGCAATAAGTTTTGAAAAAAGCTTTTCACGATTCATACAACAAAGAACAAGATCTTCAACGCAAAATGCAAGATTTAATCGAGTCAAACGGAAAGTTGATTTCAAAACTCGAAAGTGAAAAGAATGAATTGAAAATGCAAGTCGAACGTCTTCAAACTGAACTTTCAAAAACAGAAACAGAATTGTCAAGTTGTCAAAAAGATTTTTGTGAACATAAAATACGAAAAAGGAAGTATATAGATGACTTACTCGGTGATATTGTTGATCTTGAAAAACAATTGAAAGAATTTCGTAACATTGTTTACAAACACGGGAACTCTATCACAACAATTCAGAAATTTACTTTAAAACCGAGACCCGGTACTGGATTTGCACTTGGCGATTACAATTCAATGTTTCTTCACAATGCATTCAAAGATGTTCCAAAAATTTACAGTATGGACTATTTGCTTGATAATACGATTGTGCGTGCTGTTGTTTTTGATACTGAGGAAGAAGAAGAACTTGAAGACGAGAGTCGGTCAAAAATGAGTAATGTTGAATATTGCACACCATATGACTATTCAAAAAATCCAGTCAAGTTCGTTACTCAAAAGGATTTACCTGAGAAATCATGGTTTATCGAAGAGTCGTATGTTTCATCTCACAATGAGGCCCCTGTCCAAACTGTAGCACAAGTAAATGGTCCTTTACCATCATCCGGTGAACTTACACGTTTACCAAAATGTCGTGTCTTAAATTATTTCAAAACTTTTATGGAAGACATTGATATTTTGGAGGAAACAATTGAACGCAATTCTGAAATAAAAATTGAAACTTTTCAATCCGCTTACGAGCGAGAAAAGAGAGATATTTTTCAAAGTCAAATGAAACCAATTGTTCAACACCTCCGTCTCTGTGCTACACGTTGGGATCAGGAACTTCAAAAGGAGGTCAAAAATATGATAAACGTTTTTGATACTGCTGAAAATGAGATTTTGGTTCAAAAGTTACAAACTAAAGTTTTCAAAAATGATGCTGATCGACTCTTGGAACAAGTTCTCTGTGCTGATATTTTGTCTGTTATCATGAATGATCTCTATAATTCTGGTACTTCTATGCTTAAGCATGATCATTGTGTTGATAATAACTTGTTGAATGTGGAAATTGAGACACTGAAACATGAGAATGATAATCTGAGGAAAAAGAATGATGATGTGACAAAACAGTTTTCAAAACAAATCAGTCTACTCAATCAAAGGCTTGAATGGTGTCAAGCTAAAAGTCTTGAAAGGGAATTGAAGTTTCAAAGTCACAATGTTTCAAACTCTTGTCAACTTTGCAAAAACAATGAGTCTTTAAAAGGTTTGTGTCTCAAATACGAGAAAGAAATTGCGAAGTTAAAAATTGAAAATGACGAATTTCTACAAAACCACATAGACATCAAATATTGCAATGGTATACTTGAGTCTAATATTCAGGATAAGAATCACATCATCATCGAGTTAAAAGAGAAAATCAAAATACTTGATAAAGGAAAGATGGTTGACACCACGGTGATAGCACCAGGAATGTATAAATTAGACAAAACTGATAAAGGAAAGGTTGTTCAAAATACTAATGTTGCAAACTCCACTTCTACAGGACTAGTCTCCCCTACTAGCGTTAGCGGACCCAAGCGAAACAGTAAAAAGAAGAATAGGCTCTGGCAACGTAAGAGAGGACAACTAGAAGCTCAAGAAGTAGAAGACCAACTTAGGAATTTGAATAAAACTCATGTTGCATCAGATTTAGATTCTAATCTGGCAAATTGTAATCAAAATCTAAATGTAACGAATGATGAACCTTTGAATATTTTGAATATTAATGCATCTTGTGTGTTTTGTCGTAAAAGCGTTTCATCTGGTGATCATACTAAATGTATAGCTAATTCTCTACTTCATCGTCATAAGAAACGTAGGACACGCATTCCTTCTAGGCCCACTACTGCCTCTAGGTCTATCTTAGGAAAGCCGCCTTCTACGGTTTCTAGTGAAGTTGATGTTACCCCCATAGGTGCAGAGAACAAGTCTAGGAATCAGCCAAACACTAGTGAATACACCATTAAGAAAGCTCGAACTAGTTGGAATTGGCAACGTTGGTTACAACACAAACCTGATTTTAAATGGATTCCTAAATTATTGAATACTTGTGCTTCTAACCAACTGGAACCCGCAGTTTCTTTGGGTTCCACCCTTACTTCTGTTCCATCCGTGTCCTCTTCTTGTGATGCAGGTGGTGCAGATTGTTCTCTGGATTGTTGATAGCGGATGTACCCGACATATGACAGGCAATCTCAAACTGTTACACAACTTTGTCTCAAAGTTCATTGGTACTGTCATATTCGGGAATGATCATTACGCTTTAATCATGGGGTATGGTGACTTTATCAGTGGGAACATCAAAATAAGCCGTGTTTATTATGTGGAAGGCCTTGGACACAACCTTTTCTCTGTTGGTCAATTCTGTGATGGGGATCTAGAAGTTGCATTTCGTGAGAAAACTTGCTTTGTTCGTGACTTACAAGGAAACGATCTTATGTCTGGCTCCCGTGGCTCCAATCTTTATACAATTTCAATGTCAGATATGATTGCAACATCTCCGATATGTCTTCTCTCCAAAGCAGAATCAACTAAATCTTGGTTATGGCACAAACGTCTTTCACACTTGAATTTCAAAACTATGACTGACCTTGCTCGTTATAAACTTGTTGAGGGATTTCCAAGATTTCGTTTCACCAAAGATCACTTATGTCCAGCCTGTGAACAAGGAAAAAGTACTCGGGCTCATTTTCCTTCAAAACCTGAACACAGTACGAATCATGTTCTACAACTGCTTCATATGGATTTGTGTGGACCGATGCGTGTTCAAAGTATCAACGGTAAACGCTACATACTAGTAATCGTCGATGATTTTTCCAGATGGACTTGGGTTTATTTTCTACGAAGTAAAGATCAGGCTCCTTCTATGATCATCACCTTTCTCACTAAAATTCAAGTTCAGTTACGCAACACGGTCCGAATAGTCAGAACTGACAATGGAACTGAATTCAAGAATCAGACACTTAGGTCTTATTATGAGAAAGTGGGAATTGAACATCAAACATCTATTCCTAGAAGCCCAGAACAGAATGGAGTTGTTGAAAGACGCAACAGGACGTTAGTGGAAGCTGCTAGAACTATGTTGATTAATGCTCAATTACCTGATTACTTGTGGGCAGAAGCTGTTTCAACCGCATGCTATACTCAAACCCGTTGTATGATCACAAAACATCATCGCAAAACACCATATCAAATTGTTCACAAAAGGAAACCGAACATCGATTACTTTCATGTTTTTGGAGCACTCTGCTATCCGAAAAATGATCGTGATGATTTAGGTAAACTTAAAGCAAAGGCTGACATCGGAGTGTTCATTGGATATTGTGAGAATTCTAAAGGTTTTTGGATTTGGAATCGTCGTACTCGTGAAATTCAAGAAACCATTCATGCTAATTTTGATGAGCTCACACAAATGGCTTCTGAGCAACACAGCTTAGGACCCGAATTTAACCGTCTTAACTCTCCGGCATCTTCGGCTGAACCATTGCCACTCAACCGCAAAGAATTGGAAACCTTGTTTGCTCCACTGTTTGATGACACAATTGAATACCGTCCTACTGAGGTCCCACCAAATTCCGCTGCTCAACCTGACAATATTCATGTACCAGACTCACCTCAACAAACTTCAACAACTGTTGAGAGAGACGGTCCTCCAATTGCTTCACCATCTACAGTAGAACAAACTGTTTCTAACTCCCGCCACTCAGCTGAAGATCCAACACCACTATCAGTTCCACAATCCGCAGAGCATGATCCTGATGCGTTCTTCAATCCGTTTGCACCAGCTACTACAGTTCCTGATATAGCTGAGTCGTCAACACACAACTTGGATCCTGCCAACATGCGAGATACATATCAACTACACCCTTCAACACACAAATGGACCCGAGACCATCCTCTAGTTCATATTATTGGCCATCCAGATGCACCAGTTATGACAAGACAACGACTTCACACAGATGGAGAAACTTGCATCTACGCACTCACAGTTTGTCATGAAGAACCCAAGAACATTAAAGATGCAATGACTTATGACAACTGGATTGAATCTATGCAAGAGGAATTTCAGCAATTCATACGATTAGAAGTCTGGGAATTAGTTGAAAGACCTGACGGAGTCTTTGTCATTGGGTTAAAATGGATATGGAAGAATAAGCTTGATGCTGAAGGAACTGTCATACGGAACAAATCACGTCTGGTAGCAAAAGGATACTCTCAACTGGAAGGTCTAGATTTTGCTGAATCCTTTGCTCCAGTGGCTCGACATGAAGCTGTTCGGATCTTTTTGGCCTATGCTGCACACCGGAACATGGTAGTCTTCCAAATGGATGTCAAAACAGCATTTCTTAATGGAGATCTCCGTGAAGAAGTTTATGTCAGCCAACCTGAAGGCTTCGTTGATCCTGAGCGTCCTAATCACGTCTACCGACTCAAAAAGGCTCTCTACGGACTCAAGCAGGCCCCACGGGCGTGGTATGACAAACTGTCCACTTTCTTACTGGCCAATAAGTTTTCTAAAGGATCGGTGGATCCCACACTGTTTACTAAAACCTACGGGGAGGACTTACTTGTTGTTCAAATATATGTCGATGACATCATTTTTGCCTCAACAAAAAGAAGTTTCTCTAATGATTTTGCAAAATTAATGAAAGATAATTTTGAAATGTCCATGATGGGTGAACTTTCGTTCTTTTTAGGACTACAAGTTCATCAATCACCCCGTGGAATTTTTGTAAATCAATCAAAATATGCTCTTGAAATTTTAAAGAAATATGGAATGATGTCTTGTGATACCTATAATACACCAATGGGCTATACCACAAAACTAGATGCTGATTTACATGGGACTCCAGTTGACCCTACCAAATACCGAAGTATGATTGGGTCCCTCACGTATCTCACAGCTAGTAGACCTGATATAGTATTTGCTGTCTACATGTGCTCCCGCTATCAGTCCAGACCAACTGAAAAACACCTCAGTGAGGTCAAAAGAATCCTTCGATACATAAAGGGAACCATTAACTTGGGGATCTGGTATCCGAAGGATTCTGGCTTTGAACTAATTGCTTTTTCAGATGCTGACCATGCAGGATGTTTAGACACACGCAAAAGTACATCTGGTGGATTACAATTTCTCGGAGACAAACTTGTGTCATGGCAATCTAAGAAGCAGGACTGCACTTCACTGTCGTCTACAGAATCTGAATACGTAGCCATGTCTGCTTGTTGTGCTCAAGTCATTTGGATGAGATCACAACTTAAAGATTATGGCTACCTATTCAACAGGATTCCTATCTACTGTGATTCAAAGAGTGCAATTGCTATCTCCTGCAACACTGTGCATCATTGCAAATCCAAACACATCGATCTCCGATATCATTTCATCAAAGAGCATGTGGAAAGGGGTACAGTTGAGCTTTATTTTGTTGGAACTGAGTACCAATTGGCGGACTTACTTACCAAATCCTTGGCACCATCCAGGTTTGCTAATTTAGTTCACCAAATTGGTATGCGATGTTTGACTCCAGAGGATCTGGAAAAGTTTTTAAAACACAAGTGATTGTCAAACATCAAAACTATCTTTGTAAATAGTTTTTTTTCAAAAACATAATACAAAAATATAAAACCAATGAAAAACTCAAAAAATATTTTTGGTCTTTTAATTTAAAAAAAAAAAAAAAAAAAAAAAAAAAAAAAATGCAAGTATAAAACTCTTTCAACACTATTTTTTCTAAAAAGTCTTCAATCATTTAAAATTAGTGTTGAGGGGGAGGAAAAGTAACATTTTTTTTTAATTTCTAAAAATTATTTTACCTTTTATACTTGCATTTTACCAAAAACATTTACATTTTAACAAAAATAAATAAATTTTTTCTTAGTGTTGATTCAAAAGGATTTCGGGTTACTCTCCTTGACCAAAACCTGTTAATTTTACCATGATTCCAAGGTCGAGGGGGAGTATGACAAGTTGTTCTTTTCATATCGTGGTGTTGACTAACGAATGTTATACGTGAATAAGTATGTTTGCATTTAAAATAAATGTTAGTTAGGGTTAAGGGACTAAAACTGTCACATCTTGAAAGTTGAATTTACCACAGTCATAATACCTTTGACCACTCACATTTAATTTTTTCTGCATAACAATTACTCTTTCACCAACCATATCCAACGCCTCACATTCATTCTCTTGATCTAATCTACCATCATTGAATCTGTAAGTGATTACATGTTTTGATCATGTTTTTATACTAAGGTTTTTAATTTTATTCCAATCCAACGGCTCAATTTTTCACAATCGATTAAATTGTTTTTGGAAGTTATGAGTAAAATCAAACCCAGATTTAAGTGTTGTTTTGATTAAATTGATAGATGGGAAATGGTCATTAGATGATAATAAGCATGTTTCTTAACTCCAATCACTCCCAGAAACACTAATCGATCATGTTTGAGATTAGGGTTCATGCGTATGAATTGGGGGTTCTTGAGTTTGTGCTATAGGATTGTTATTAGTGATGGGGATAGTGTTTGTGTATGCCTAGGATCATTCGAATGTGGTTGAATTAGATCTTAATCATGTTTTTGCTCTTGAATCTAAGGTTTAGGGTTCGTAGGTCAATAGCAGATTCAATCTTAAGATTGGGTGGATAATTTGTGTTGTTATTTGAAACATATGATCCTTATGATGTTTGTGTCAATTGCCCCATGCTTAATCGTACCCAGAAACACTTTTGATTAATGATGTGATTGAGTGTTCATGCGTGTTTACGCGTTAAGTGTTATTAGGCATGTTTACATGTTAAAATGTATGATATAAGTGTATTGGATTGATGTTTGATCAGTGGTAATGTTTGTGCACTTTCAGGAAACTCATAACTCAAATTTCAAAAGGTGAATTTCTGGAAATGACGATTTTACGCGTTAAATGTTCATCCTACGCGTAAGATTGAATCTTACGCGTAAGATTCGACACGTGGACAAATTGTGTCTTGGATAAGACACAGTTTACGCATAAAATTGTTCTTACGCATAAGTTCTGATCTTACGCATAAGTCTAGAACTTACGCGTAAGTCATTACCTACGCATAAGTTACAATTTACGCCTAAGGGAAATCCTACACGTAACTTCAATTTTTACGCATAATACCTATCTTACGCATAAAATTGATCTTACGCGTAAGTTTCATTTTACGCGTAAAGTTCTAACTTACGCGTAGATTTTGCACTTACGCCTTATTTCTTAACTTACGCTTAAGTCAGGTTACGCGTAAAACAACTACTTACGCGTAAACTTGTCAAAATTCCAAATTTTTTCTAAGTGTTGGAAATTTCCAATGTGTAACTTGTTGTAAATGATAAACTTTGGTTGGAATTGAATTGTTTTATGTTTCTAACAAGTAAAATAACTCAAGTTTGTCACATAACATAAGTTTTAACACACACAAACCCCCACTGATCATCATCAAAACATGATAATCTATGTGAACACATGCTAAATGAATGCTAATACTAACATCATCAACAATTACCATGTTTGTGTGTTTATGATCAATTCAGATGGCAGAACACAATGACATCCCATACGGACCAGAACCTGAACCCATTCGTGCATGGGAAGACACATTTCCTGAAAACTACTCCAGGAAGATTGGAAAGAACAACCTGAGAGTCAACTTCAACAAACTGACATGCAATGAGTCTTCTTGCCTTGTTGCTGTTGATGCTCTCATCTATCACCCGTGCAAAGTTCTACTCACCAAATCTGCTGCAGTGGCATGCTTCTACTTACATCAGTTTTGGCACACAATCCACCTGGACCTCCTGGAAGAGTCCTTTACTTGTATGCTTCACATGAGACAAGTCACGGTCGACAAGGATCTTCTCCGAAGTGCTCTTGGACTTCCCGAACTTGAACCGAATGAAGAGTATGACCAAGTTCCCACTGAAGAAGAATTGATAGAATGGCTGAGAGATATTGGGTATGATGAGTCTGAAGGGGTCATTACTAGTCACTCTAGGGTCAATATCAGATTTCTTCCACAGCCTTGAAGAACTCTCTACATCATAATTGCCAAATCACTATCTGGCAGAGACACAGGCCATGAACACCCTAAGCTCCAACATCTCAGGCTGTTCTGGGCTATTGCTAATGTCAAGAAGGTTGATTATGCCAGCATTATCTGGGAAGATATTGTTTGGCACATACACCGCAAGACAACCAATATTCCATTCGTCTGTTTCACCAAACTTCTTATTGCAAGCTTCCTCCATGAATATGATGACATTCCTCAAAGATTGAATGATGAGTTTCAGCACACATACAAGAATGAGGACACACTGAAGGTCATCAAGAGAATGGATACAAGTACAAGGAAACAGGGAAAGAAACTTCCAGATAGCCTCTTAACTGACAAAGTCAAGGCTGGCAATAACTACAAGTACTACCTACAAGCCATTGAAGCAGAGAAAGTTGGGTTCTTGGACGAAGCTGCTCTACCTTCATACATGCAGAAGAAAGGTAAGAAAGGTAGCAAATCGGGCAGCTCAGAAAGTTCTACTAAGTCCAAACCTAAGAAAAAGCCATCATCTAAGGTCAGAATTCCTGCAAAGAAACCTACTGCTGAACCTGGCTGGTTTCCCTCACCTCCACCTTCTCCAAAACCTGCTGACTCTGAACAAACCGGATCCGACGAAGGTCCTATTTACAGTGAAGCTTATGCCAATATCACCAAGAAAGTCAATCTTGATGAAATTGACGATAAGGATTTGACGTTCGAAGATTGGGATAATATTATTGACGAATCTGCTGATCATGCTGAATCCCCCGCACACCTCTATCAACGTCCATTCACCAAAGCTTAAACAATTTTGGAAGAAGAAAGGATTAGAAGAAAAAAGATGAAGGAACCAGTTACAGCTGTACAAGAGCCTGAAGGCCTTTCAGTCGAAGAAGAAAATGAACGGGCTCTCAACCTCGGTCTCCTTCACAGCCGAATTGATACATTCAAAGCTGATCAACCTCCACCTCCGGTGTTCTCTCAGACCACCGAAGCTGGCGGGTCTAGCAGCATTCCTGAGCCTACCACAGGAATCTCCTCAGACTTAGTTGTTTATGATAATCCCTCAGTGTCTCCCACCGACATTGATATGACTATGGAAGAGGAAGAAGAGGAAGATCCTATGGATACCGATGCTCCAAGACTTATGTCTATGGAAGAAATGGAGCGTAGAGAAAGAGCTCAGGAAGAGGAACTGAAAAGAAAACAAGAAGCTGAAGAGGCCAGACTTGAAGAGATTGCTCAAGCTAAACTGGAAGAAACGATCAGAATGGAAGAAAGCAGGAAAGCAGAGGAGGCAGCCAAACTGGCTGAAGAAAAGTCTAAGAAGGAAGAAGAAGCCAGGCTGGCTGAAGAACTAAGGCTTAAAGCCGAAGCTGATAAGCTGGCTAAAGAAAAACTTAAGAAAGACGAAGAAGCCAGGGTTGCTGAAGAACTAAGACAGAAAGCTGAAGCTGAAAAACTGGCAGAAGAACTTAGGGTGAAAGAAGCAACAGCCAAAGATAAGAAAGTTGTACAACCCGAACTACAGAAAGGAGATGTCAAAGACACAACCACCATTATTGAATCATCACAGTCATCACCTCCTGCATCTGAATCAACACATGGCAAATCAATCAAGAAACCGAGCTCCAAAGCCTCTGCTGCATCCAAACTACTCAAGTCTGCTTTCAAAAGAGTGCATGATAAGAAGAGAAGCAAACTAGAAGATCAGGTTGCTAAACTTGCAACCCAGGTTGCTGAACTATCTAAGCTGAACACGAACGTCAAAGAGCTACAAGATAAGGTTGACATTTTCCTAGCTAAAGACGTAACAGAGAACTTGGAAGCCGCACTAGCAGCTCAAGCACAGGAATACATGGCACAACACTTAGTGGCTGAGCTGAAAGATCTACTGGCACCAATAAGAGACGAACTCACCAAGTTCGCTGAGCAAGCAGTAAAGAAAGTTATCCGATCAACAACCTTCACTCTTCGTGCCGACAAGTCTACTACTCCTCTACCAGGACTTTCTCTGGATGACTTGGAAGCTCAACTCCTAGAAAAGCTTGCAAACAAGTTCACCTTGACTCCTGAAGAAGCAAAAGTCCTGGAAGCACTGAAAGACAAAATGAACAAAGAGTCTTGTAGCACAGAGGCCGATAAGCTGAAACGTCAAAGAGATGATGAAGACAGGGATCCTAATTCTCAGGCAAAGAAACAGAAACAAGCCGAAGGACCCTCATCTCAGTACAAATCACCGGTAATCCCTCCTACCACAACAACTTCCTCACAACAACCGAAAGCATCAAGTTCTGCTCCCAAGGCACACGATCATTTCGAATACACCGGTGGTGACGACATACCTCAACCCGATGAAGTTCCAAAACCGTCTCCTAAGAAGAAGAAGAAAGATATGAAAGGAAAGCATCATCAACCCACACCAGACACCTCATCAAAAGGCACCGAACCAAAGAAACCCAAAACCGTCCTTAACTGGCTAGACCAAGACAATAGTGCCGAATACTCCTGGTTTGAGAAGATGATCAGTTCGCAACCACCACTGGAAGACAATCATGAACCTCAAGATGGTCGAACAGTGGAATATGCTCAAATGATTCAGCAAAAGTTTAAAATAAAAAAGATGAATAAGAAAGAGCTGCGAAGAATCAAAAATGATGCTTTCAATCTTCTGAAAGATCGGTCAGCTAACTCAATCGAGCTCGAATACCATCTGGAAAATATTGCTCGAGCTATGTCAAGCAATATTGACTGGATCAATCCTGAATCATATGTCGATCCGGTCACAAAGAAAACCGCACCCTACATTACTGACTGGTCCAAACCACTACCGATGATTGGGAAGCCTAAGGAACCAAAGATCCCGTACAAGTTCTTCTACAACACAGACTTGGAATTTCTGAGACTTGGCAGCAAGATCGAAAAGAAATACGTTACCTCACTCGCCTTTCTCCCTGCAGCTCGATATCTCAACAATGCCATCGAAGAAGAAGCTTCAGCACTTTTCGTCGACAAAATTGTTGAATATGACCGGAATGCACTTTATGGTATTCATCATTGGCCAGACAACCGGGCACAATACTATCGAAGCAGCAGACTTAACCAAACGATGGGTGAAGTAGAAAGTGATTTGAAGATCGTCTCGATTCAATTTATTTCGACTGTCACTCACTTTGGGTACCCCTTCCTTAGCAAAATCACACTTAAAAGACTTGATGAAAAGGAGTACGATATTTCCGAGTCTGACTTTCCACGACTACGTCTCAACGACATTGAAGACATGTACTTGCTCAAAGTTCAAGGAAAACTCTGTGGCTTGCCCAAAAAGATGCAACTTGCCTTTATCCAAGCTCTACTCATCTTTATCAGGCAGATAGTCGTTAGAGAAAGAGTCGAAGATCTTCAGTTAGGAGTGGAAAGTTACCAGAAGAAGCTCAATCTCACCAAACCAAACCTGTTTGACATCCCCGACCTTCAACATCTACCTCAATACTCCTTGATCAGACGACCATTTGGGTTCACCTACCGAAGTGTTAACGGTCGCAACTGCTTTATGGGTTATGAAGAAATTCATAAGTTCTGTGATGAAACTCTTAAGTTCGTCAGAGATGGGATCAAAGGCAGAGTCAATGACATTGAACTGGGAAAATCCAAAAGGTGGAACACTAATGAAGCCCGGGATGCTCGCAGATTCATCTTAAGGATTGAGAACAGATTGAAGCGCAGGGATCAGTTCCGAAGGTTGGAGAGTTATGTGGGAGGCAGATCCAAATTTCCGGTGCTGACATTTCAGAGGCCTGATTGGTAAATCATTGTAAGAATTTGATTTGATTTGTCAATAATTTACTTCATAATGGTTTGTGCACGCATATCAGTGTACAACCCGTACTTGTAAAGAAAGGACCCTGAGGTACGCATCAGTGCCTCAATCCTGATATAAGGAGCGAAGGCTTCTTATTTTTGAGTAGAATTAATCAAACATTTATGATTTTTCACAATTCTGCTCAAAAGGACAAGTATTTCACCTCAATAAGACCTTATCACTTGTTGAGGGGGAGCACTTGTCAAATACAAAATACTTTGCTTAAAATCAAAAGTTCTTGGTGAATCTCCCCGTAAGACTCAAAAGGCATATTTTAATCTAAAAGATTATCAAAAACATCATTTTATATGCTATTTTTGAGGGGGAGAAAATGAAAAAGTGATTAAAATATACGAAGTCAATGCTTAAAAGTTGCATCATGTGCGAGCTAGACTCAGTTTTAACCCAGGAATTGACGAGGCAATAAATGTTAGTAATATCGAAAAGACTTATCCTCGACGGGTAATAACATCAAGTTAGATATTAGAGCTAGTTGTCACCTAAAAGCTGACAATGTATCTCTTTATCTAACCACGTAAGCGTGTCTCGAAAAGGATTAGTCTTAGTAGAAATGTACCGTCTCGAGAAACTTTCTGTGGACTTGACCAGGCCGGGTAATAACTTCAAGCTAGTTTAACTAGTGATGTAAGCGTGTCTCGAATCTGTCCTGTTCACAGAAAGTGGATCAATTCAAAAGTGATTGCTCCTCCCGCATGTGCAAATTTATTAAATACTTATGAGCACATGTGCAGAGGGAGCCCTTCAAAAGTGTACGCAAAACACTCAAAGTGTTAACCAAAATATTTGATTATCACCAACACTTTGAGAGATTTTTCAATCAAAGGTTTCTTGGCTACTGTCGGAGTTATAAGGTGATTAAGATAGGAATATCCGTCCTATGATCCGCCATAGCCGGAGAGATCTACCCAAGGACATCCCCCATAGTTAGAATTAGAAGTCCTTAGGTATGATACGAAAAAAGGAGAAATGAATGAAAGGGAAAGAAGGAGTTGAAGAATTAAAAAGAAAAGTAAAGAAAAGGGTGAAAAGAAATAACCCTCCAGATGATTCAACCTTAGGGCAGACACCGGGTTCAATACGTATGCTACTGGTTGTTGCTAAGGCGACGCCGGTATTGAAGATTAAGTCGTCATGGACCCAGTGACGCAATGCACTAAACCTTCTTAACCACTCAAGTTCTCTTAAAAGAGCTTGTTTCATTCTCACGGGGAACCTGCGTAACCTATCGACCTATCTCTTAGAGACGCTTGATATTGAAGCAGGAGACTCATCCCCAGTCTCCGCATAAGAAACCTAGGTGTGCACTTATAGAGTCTAGAGCCTTGAGATACATCAAAGATCTCTTAGGAACACTTAGTATTTCTACAACTGGTGTTCTACTTCAATGGGCATCAGTTGTAAACTATCGAGTCCTTCGCAGATCTTAGCAATCTGCCGAAAACGTTTATGAGAGGATCACTTATGAATTCCTCAATGATTGAACGGAAATCCTGCCAGGGTCAACATCTAACAGCCCTGACAGCAGGTCACTTCGGTAACCCCACAAGGGTTACGCTTAGTGTTTGCGGTGGTTCCATTACGGTCTACAGTCGTGGAGTGATCCCCAGCGACTCACCCAGTCATTGAGCTACTCAGTAGGTCTCGTAAGCTCCTTCGGGAGTATCTGATATGGGAACGGCCGGGATAAGGATTAGAAGGAGTCTTCACAATATGCTGTTGATGAGCTCTAATTCCTTATCCGTAAGTACCGGTTGTTTTATTGCTAACTGTTTACTCGCAGGTACCTCACTTCCATGATGGTAGATTCCAACATGCTCATACATACATCTAGAAGTCAAAGAAAGCTCCCCCAAAGATCTTAGCAACACAAAGTTCAAAGAAAGATTCTAAGGCAATAAACAGAATCTACAAAGTATAATGACAAAGATCTCAATGCATGAAAAAGGAACTTCTTGCTCATAAAAGTCAAAGTCCAAAGATGTATGAGTATGTTGGAATGGCGTACAACCACCACAGACGCAGGAGTGACGAACGGCAGACAACTTCATAATCCAATCACTACATCATTACCAAAGAACAAAGACAAAGAGCAAAGTACATTCACTATCATTCATTCATTTTGAAGACGTCTAGAGTTTTACATGTCACAAGACAACGACAAAGATGAAGACGTCAAGCAACCGTGATGACCGACCCTTAGGGGGAGATTGTTGGGATCATACTTTAGTATTTAGTCAAGTCTCGGTCATTACATTTTGTAATAGGTTGCTTAAGTATTATTTCTTATTATTGTTTAAGTTAATGGGCAACATGTAAAAGCCCAAGAGGCCTTAAAAGCCCACGTTAAAAGGATAAGGGAGGAAGGGTGTGTTGCCCTAGCTCCTCCCTTATAAATAGTAAGCTTATGTTACATTTTATTTTGTTGGTTATTAGATTACCTTAAGGAAACTCTTGCACTTTTATCTTTCTTATTATCTTATAATCAACCAAGTCTATTTCTCATCTCATTTCTCTTTATATCATACTTGTGTTTACTAAATGGTGACCTAACAATTTGTGTGACGTTTTAAACGCGTACAATTTATTTGTCATCGGTTTATTTTTCGTATAATGCTTCTTGTTCAAATATCAATGTGTTAAATACTTAGTTTAAAATCGGAATATAGTGTTTCAGATTATTCAATGTCTTTCAAAAGTTTAAAATTTATAGGGGTATTTTGGGTATTTCAAATGTTCAAAATTTTCGGGTTTTACAAAGGTTGTATTAATGGAAGAGGGGGACAGTAGGTGAGGTTGGTGAGGAATTAGAGAGGAGGGGGAGACATGGGAGCGGGAAAAAGATGGGTTGAGGATGGGGTTGACTGCTTGTTTGACTGGGTGGATATTAAACGGGTTAAAGACTGGGCCAAGGGTTTTTTGGTGGGCTTGGGTAGTGGATTAGGTTTTTGGGTGGATTGGTAGTTTGGTTTTGGATTTATTTAAGTTTAAAACCCATAAGGACCATTCATGTAATTATTCTGAAATTGAGGGGCTGCCATGTGATTTTCCAAAAGTACTAGTAAGGACCAAACTTGCCATATTCCAATAATCCAAGAACCATAATTGATAATTTTCCCATTTTAAACATCCGGGGACCAAATGTGACAAGTTTTAAAATCCAGGGACTAAACTTGCAATTTCACCAAACCTTCATTCCAAGGACCAAAATTGACACTTGATTTTCCATGGACCAATATTGAATGATTTTCCAAAAATTTCCCACCAGGGACCAAATCTGCCAAAAGTGAGACTCCAGGGACTAAATTTGTAAATTCTCAAAACTTTTGAAATTCTTCACCAAAGGACTAAATATGAATATTTAAGATTTCAAAAGGACCTTTGGTGACTTTTCTTTTAAAATAAGTGCTTAGGGACTATTTTTGCCTATTTTTGAAAGTTGGGGGACTGAAACTGCCAATTATGCAAACTTTGTTCGTTTTTCATTTGTTTTTAATCATTTTGCATCTAAAACATATAAAACACAATCCTTGGGATATTTTTAGTATTTTGATGCGTTTTTGAGTGTTTTTAAATGTTTTGCAACTCAGATTTGACCAAAAATGATGAGTGTTTGAGCACTCATCAATCCCCCACACTTAACTATTGCTAGTCCCTAGCAATCTTTTGAGAAAACTTAATAGATTTGAATCTCTTTACTAAAAGCCATCACTTCTGGAATAGCCAAATGTTTCAGTTCAAGTAAGAACTATGGTACACCGATAACCATATGATTTTGAGCAAACCATCAGCTTTAAACGGATTTGATTTGTCTTTACTAGAAGCCGTTTGCTTCTGGACTAGCCAACTCTTGATGGACACAGTCAACATCTTGGTGAGTTGATTACCAATTATGGTTTTCCACTGCCTTTACCACAAGCCATAACCTTGCATGCTAGCCAACTCTTCACTATTAAAGATATGGTGAGTTGAATACCATACAATTTTGGGCAAATAGTCAGCCATAAATGGATTTGATATATCTTTACCAAGAGCCTTTTGCTCCTGGATTAGCCAATCCTTTTGTCGGTTAGACATGGCGGACAGATAACCACAAAAATTTAGAAATAAGTGAAAAATATTTTAAATTTTGGCCAAAAACGGTGGTACTAGAAGGTAAAATATGGTCAAATTCGCTAGAATTCCCCCCCCCCCCCCCCCCACACACTTAGAATTGAATATTGTCCTCAATATTCAAAGTCCCGGCTATTATGCCGAATCTTTGAACGTAAAAGGGCAACATTACAAGCTAAACGTGGAAACACCATTTTTTACTTTATTTCTATACATACATTTTTTTTAACTTATATATATATATATATATATATATATATATATATATATATATATATATATATATATATATATATATATATATATATATATATATATATATATATATATGTGTGTGTGTGTGTGTGTGTGTGTGTGTGTGTGTGTGTGTGTGTGTGTGTGTGTGTGTACATGGTAACAACAGCAGGGGCACTCCCCCACACTTAGGGTGAAAACCCCATATACATGCTACTGTTTTTGTTTACCGAGTCGCTAGCTTGACTCGACCCCGAATTCATTAGTCCTTGGGGAAGTATCATGTGGAAGAGACAATCTCCATAGGACTTTCATTCAAGATGTTTGGACAAACATTTGAAGTACGTGAAAGTTCCACACCAATGAGATAAGTACCTGGCTTTAAATAGTATAAACTATAAGCGGTGATGCCGGGGTCAAAGATAATGTCTTCATTCCCGAAGGAGTGAAGAACAGGAGACGTCACGGGATAGGTGAAGAAAAGGAAGAAAACCATGGTGAAAATCATGATTAACTCGTCATCACCCAAAGGAGAATCCATAATTTCTATATTATGAACCTCATCATTTAAGCTCACATGATCAAGACATATCTCGGGCGTGTCATGATCAAAGTGGAAGTTATCATACACCGGCGGAGATATGATATGAGTGAGTTCACCGGAGAACTCCTCGCAAAGAGAATCAATCACAAGATGTGAATCAGTGAACTCTTGTTCCGTTGTGGACTCATCACTATCCTCAATCTGAGTACCAAAGATTGGATTATCATAAATCAACGTGAATTCAGATTCGAATTCAAACAGAGGATTGGTGAGAGTGGTTTTGAATGCTTCAGGAACAAAGTGATTAACATTCTCTATTAGACTGTTAGGATAAGAACTGAGTGACGGATCATGATTTAAGAGACTTTCAATTTCTCCTAGATCGGCTTCAAAGTCAACGAGATAATCGTCACTTCCCGTTGGAAGTGGATTGATGTGAGTGAGTTCATCGGCGAACTCCTCAAGAAGATGATCAGCATCAGAATGTGGAAGTGATGCCTCAACATACTCGATGTCTCCATAAGATACACAATCTTCGCTACAATCAGAGAAAGTCTCAAATTGATCTTTTGGACACTCAAGAGGGGAAGGTAAATCACACATATGATCAGAAATTCCCTGTGACTCTTTTGGAATTGGGACAAGGTTCTCAACACTAGACTTTATGATTTCATCCGATTCCTTTTCAGGAACAGTGCTAAGATGCTCGTCCCCCATGTTCAGAGAGTGAGTGTGAACTTCGGGTGTGATGATAATAGATTGAGGGAGTTGAGAGGAGCTAGCATTCATGGATTGTACAAGTTCCATTTGATCTTCTGCTAGTAATTTCTCTGTCACATTATTTTCTCCCTGATTTTCAATGGAAGGAATCACAACTGATGAATCTGACGAACCCTTATAAAATTGAAGGATATCAAGGGTATCTTCATTATCACTATCATCATCACAATCGAGAAGAGCAGCTTTACGAAATTTGGCACGTGTTATAGCTGCTTGTTCTTCGACAAGTAATTCCTCCATACTCTTTTTGTTTCTAGCCTCTCGTTCTTCAGCCAGTAATTCTGCCATAGATTTCTCACGAGAGTTTTGAAACGATATACTAGCCAACTCCTCCTTAAGTTCTTTCAATATTTCAAGAGCCTCAAGCAAAGGTCTTGCTGAATTTGAGGAGTTGCTTGGATTATTTGGTACTGTGGAGGTGGATCATGATATGATGTGTCAAAATTGTTACAGGGAAGTGGATTCCCTGTTTGACAATCTGAACTGAAGTGTGGACCTCCACAGTAATCACAACAGTAAAACTGTTGTGTCTGGCATGGTATATCGTATGGATATTGGTCATAACCAAAATCCCGAGCATCGCCGGAAAACTGTTCATAGACAAACGTGTTTCCGGATTGACACTCAATTCCTTGGTGAGGACCTCCACAAAACTCACACAGATATGTCAGTATCTCATGGTGTGGTGGCTGGTGGAATGCATCAGCTGTGTCATGGTAAGGATAGGGAGCTTGGTTTTAGATAGACCCATCTCCTGATTCTACCATGCTACAGCCGGGACAATTCCCACCATTATGAGGACCACCACACCGTTGACAACCACAATGGTGTGGATACGACATAGAAAGAATCAAAGGTTTACAAAGGGTGAGGAATGGAGAATCAAAAGGGTAGGAGGGTGAAGAAGGATATTTTTGGTATTTTTGGAAAACATTTCATAAAAATAAGAAAGAAAATCTTTTTGGGTTTTTGTGTTCGTTGAAAACTGATTTTAAAATGTTTTCGTGAACCGTTTTATTTTTATATGATAATAAAATATGAACAAGGATGGTAAATATACAAAGAGTGTATACCCAGATTCACTAATCTGCAAACCGTTTAGAATAACGCGCAAAACCTCCCCGGCAGCGGCGCCAAAATTTGATTGGTGCTAAACAGTCAACATAAATTGACCAAGTAAATGGTCAACAAAAGTCAAACTACCTAGACCAATGCTCCGGGTAATATAGGGTATCACCAGGTCGTTATATCCCGACGAGGTGTGAATTGTATTCAAAACGGGCTTGTGATCGGGTGAATTTAGACAGAAAGGGGTTGTGAATGATTACACTAGGGAAATTAAAAAGGAAATAGCTTAAATAAGCTATAATAACATATACGTGAAATTAGGAAAACTAGAAACGTTTAAAACATAAAAACGCGTACGTTCAATTTAAATTTACGTGAACGTACGAAATAAAACGCGACTTTTGGTGAAATAAAATACCTACGAATATGAAAATTACATTTTTACAATCCTAATAATAAAAGAAAATTTTTGGACAATTAAAATTAATTTTTACACTATTTAATTAATTATTATTAATTAATTACTTTTTAATTATTTAAATTAACCTAAATTATAACTAATTATGAAATTACACTAAAAATATGAAAATTAAATTTGGAAAAATCTAAAATATTATAAAACTAATTTTCAAACTGAAAATATATTTTTAAGACTTTTTAAATAATTATTACTAATTAAAAATTATTTATTAATTACTAAAAACTAAACTAAATTATAAAAATTACTAAATGAAAAGAGAAAAATATGAAAAAATTACTAAAATTATTTTATGATATCAGGAACCTAGGAAAATTATAAAAATGAGATTTTCTTTTTGAAAAAGTTGAAAATAAGCTAAAAAGCTTAAATAGAAGCTCTCACTTTTGGAATTTTTGACTTTTCTGAAATTTTCTTTTACAAAACTGTCTAAATACTGAAAATAATGAACTTTAATAAAGGAACTTGCTGTGGAACTTAAAAATAACCACTTGAGGATCCTAATTGCTTAACAGATTACATTTATAGCTTATTAGGATTTTAAGATATTCGAAAAAAGCTTATAACAAGCTAACTAATGTGACCCAAAATCAAAATAAGCTACAACTAGTGAGTTGAGACTAGATTAAGCAAAAACAATAAAAGAGAGAACACTAAATAAGCTTGGAATCAAGAATAAGCAATTCCAAAATCTGAGCAAACAAACTGGCCAAAGGTCCAATGTGCAGGCCAATGTGGGGCCCACAGGGATAATTGGAAGTCCAATCTAAAGGCTTGTCTAAAAACATGAACTGTAGAGCATTCCAATAAGCTAGGACTCAGGAGGTGGGGCTCATAGATAAGCTCTCTAAGAGCTTATGAATAAGGCTCAGTTACACTAATGAATCAGTGTATTGAGCAGAATGGGACAACTTTCAAGCTTCTTTCTAGCTTATCAAATAAGCTGAGAAACCCAATCTAAGCCTGAATCCTAAAAGCCAACTAGCAAAGCTTATGAATAAGCCAAAATACAAAAGGTGGGGTCCACTAATGAACTGGGAATAGGCATTGGAAGATGGGCTGATGAAACAGATAAGCTGGTGCAGGGGAGATGCTTCCCCTGCAGGCCACTTTAAGCTCTCACATAAGCTATAAATAAAAATCTTAAAAATAAGAACTATGTGAATTTCCAAAGATTAGCTGGGATACTAGAAGATGTAAAAAGCTCAAAGCCTGAATCTCAACTCAAAAATCACTAAAATTCTTGCAAGTTTTGGTTTTCTACACAAGTGTAATTTTTTACTTTTAGAGATATGCTCCTACTTTGACTTATGTGACTTTCTAATGATCCATGATTACTTAAAATGAACTAATAATCTGATAAGAGGCTAAATTATGATATGCTAACACCAAATGCAACTAAATCATCAAAACTTGAACCCTAATCTACAACAGTTAACAAAAAATAAGGATTACAAAGAGATTTTGACTTTTTTTCTATATAAACATTGGATTGCAAGATTTGACTACGCTATTTAGACCTAAAGTGAGTTACTTCAAACACAAACAACAACAAATGCACACTGGTACATAAGGGTGCACCTTAAACCAA
This sequence comes from Artemisia argyi, assembly GCA_030686995.1. Taxonomy (NCBI): domain Eukaryota; kingdom Viridiplantae; phylum Streptophyta; class Magnoliopsida; order Asterales; family Asteraceae; genus Artemisia; species Artemisia argyi. The sequence goes on along the minus strand of CM060676.1, from coordinate 34,477,092 downwards.
ACACACCTTTAAAGATCCTGTTTTGGAATATTTGGGAGGCAAATGGTGAACTTAAGCTACCCTACTGATGCTAACTAAGGAAATAAGCCATGGGGTCAAATGCAAACTAACTAGAACAGAAAACAAGCATAAAAATAAGCATAAACACAAATAGTTAGTTGAAACTAGTCTGTGAACCATAAGAGTGGTTTATGATGGAAATTTATGATACACACCTCAAATCAGAAACAGGAAGCTCAAAAGAGCTTGTTACCAAGCTGAATGACTAAATACAACCCCTAATACCTTTCTGAATCACCTCACCACACTAATACACTCCTGTTTGACTTTCGTTGACATGTGGAGTTTTTGTAATAAAGTAGTGCTTTAAGCACAACTAAGCTCACAACAAGCTATAATTAGCTTGAATAAGCCTAGTAAGCAGGAATGAAGGCTTATGGAAGCTATTTAAACACAATTAAGTTTTTAGACTTAAATCAGAAAATGGACTGTCAATGAATTGCAACAAGGAAATGAATTACTTTTATTAAAAGATAACTTTAGTACTGAAGAAGGGATTACAAGACTAAATTATAAAGGATACATTAATTTAAATTACATTTGACCTAAATTACACTAAAAAGAAATAAAACTAATGATTGAGCCTAAACCGTCAGATTATTATTGACCAAGGTCAATAAGTCAAAGATAGCCTAGTATCAATACTCCGGTGATAGTGTAGTGTTTCCCCGGGTCGTAAAAGTCCCAGCGAGATTGAAATGGTGCTTTTGGAATCGTTTATGAGTGAGTGGGACTGAGGACAGTAGCCCAGATGATATGGAATTGATTTTGCTACTGTTATTTTGGTATTGGTACACAGATATAATATCCACAAAAATCAGATACCAGATATATGCACAAATTCACAATTAAGATCACGTATCGGACTGGAAAAGTGGGTTTTTGGTATTTATCAAACTACAGGGGGTGCTTTTGACACTTTTCAAAACTTAAAATTAAAAATGAAAAAGAAATTATAAAAGTGATTAAAATAAAATTAAACTATTATTTAATTAATTAAACTATTTAAAATCTAAATTAAAACCTAATTTAAATAAACTAAAAATGACAAATGATTTAAATTAAACTAAACATTAACCAAAATATTTTCTAAACCTAAATTAGAACTTGAAGAAAGTATAAAAAATTAAAAATAATATTTTTGTCTTTTTGTGGTTTTGTTATTAATTAAAAACTATTTAACTTAATTAAACTAATTAAACTACTTTTAATTTATATTAATACTAAATTAACTTGGAAAATTAAGATAAAATTTATAAAATTACTTAACCATCACTGGAATCCTACAAAATTATAAAAACTCTAAAAATTATGTTTTAAGATTAAACAACTAATTATTTACCTATTAATTAACTTAAGTCTATTTTAAACAAATAAAATAAGAAAAATAGAAAATGAACAGTAGAATATCAAAATTTATTTTCTAAAAACTTATTAGACTATATTAGAACTAGGAAAATTATAAAAACTAGATTTAACCTTATAAAAACTAATTAAGCTATTTAATATTTGATATTAATTAATAATAAAGAAAATTAAAATTAAATCTAATTAACACTAAATGACAAAATAAAAATCTGAAAAAATTATCAAAATTACTTTACTATATAAGGTATTTAATAAAAATATAAGAACACTAGTGACTTAATTAAAATATAAAAATGAAAATTAAAATTAACTTGAATTAAATAGAAACTATCACTTACTTTAACTTTGATTTTTTTGAATTTTTCTTTTTCAGAACTACTTAATACCTTAAAATGACAAACTTTTATGAAAACACTTTGAAAATTAGCTTATAAATAAGCTGTGACACCCCCTTAACTTATACAGTTGATTTTGGTTGACTGTTTGGTCAATCTGGGTCAAATGGCTTTGGGTGGGGTCCACAATGGTGAAATCAGATACACATAAGCTAAATACACTCAAATAAGCCAGATACAACTAGTAAGCAACACAAATAAGCTGAATAAGCTAAAATAAGCACTTTGCACAATCCAAATGAACTCAGACTGGGGACAGATTTTGAGATGAAATCTAGGTGGGGTCCACTTGTCTTGGGGTCAAAGTATTGATCAAAGGGGAGACTCTGGTAGGAGGGGGTTGTAAGAACCTAATTATGGGGTCTGGGGTCCAATGAGGTGGTCACAAAACACCACCAAAGTGGTGGTGGTGACTGGGTATCTGGGTGAGCAGGGCACACCTTGCCCTGCAAGTCACTTTGAGGGTTTGAGGGACCCACTTAAGCTTCCAAATAAATTAAGCAAAAATTAAGGGACAAAGATCAGCTGGTAGACTTTAATCACACAAAGTTTCAAACCTTAATATCCATCATACAGCTCACAATTAAACTTGGAATTTTGGTAAAAACCTGAGAATGCAACTTTTGACTTTTGACAAGGACTTGGAATTTTGACTTTGGTGAGATTCTAAGTGATCTAAACTATTGTTTATGATGTTTTAAGCTAATTTAAGATTACTAAAAGCTAAATTAACAACTAATTATCAGATTATGAGCTTATGGATTCAAAATTCCTACACAGTTGACTGTGTGGGGAATTAGAGTATGATTTTGACATTTTGCTCTATACTCACCCAATTTTATGACTTGCTTAACTAACTTAGACCTAATATGACTTGTCTAAACCATAAGTTTCTACCAATTCATCCTTGAACACAATGAACACAGATTATCCAAACACACCCTTATATTTAGGAATTGATGATTTTCAAAGCATATGGTGACTAAGGTATGTAAGCTTGATTTCTAACTTTTAATTATGACTCAGTAGCATAGATTAAGCACTTAGAAACAATATATAACATGTACAACACAAATACACTACTTATACTACTTTATGACAGTCAAATATAAGATTAAGAGTAACTAAAGATTCTAATAACTAAAGATGATTATCAAACTTTAAAACTACTCAAACAATGTTCAACTAAATCAAACAAGCACAGATTAACACTTACAAACTAGAAATCAAAAAACTACTCAGAACTTAATATTTTTAGTGGAAAATTGAAATTAGCAAAGCTTACAAGATTATCCCTAGCATGAACAAGGGATTTTCCTATGAAGCCTATCTTTAGATAGGCAAACTTCACTTCAATCCTGCTCCTCAATGATCCTCCATACCTGAAAATAACTCAAAAACATATACAGTTGACCAATGTTGACTTTTTTAGCTTTTTGATTATCTTCTACTAATACTGGATTTTAGGATCTCTAACAGCTTCAATAAGCTTAATGGAACTTATATGAGCCTAAATTCAGTCCATAATCCCACACACCATTAACTCTTGAGCAATTCGAATTCTTAGAAAATGAGTAAACTGCAAATATGAAATTTAAACTTGAACTTTGAAATTTTATAAATCAGAAAGGTTTACATTACAATGCTAACACTAATACAACACTTGAATTAGGAAAGTTTACACTAAATTGCTTGATAATTTAAATTCAACACACTTAAACTAAAAATAAACTACACTATTTTCTTCTTGCACTCTCCTCTATTTATAATCATCCATTAGGGTTCCCACAAGCACTCTGAGCAAATCCCACCATCCTCTGATCAATTTGGTCCACTCTTGTGTTGACACGTGTTTTTGGCGCCAAAGTGTGTTTCTTCAAATTGCCTCTGATAACGTGTAAGGGGGAGGGGCATTAAATGCTGAGGTGAGGGGTAGGTGTAGGGGGGTGGGATGGTGATGATGAAGCTGCAAGTTGGGGTGGTGGACTGCAAAACCATGGCTGTTTGGTGGTTTGGATGTGGGAGGGAAATGGGAAGAAGGGTGGTTTTGGTTTGTGTTTGACCGGTATTGACCAGGTCAATAGGTTGACCCGGGTCAAAGTTGGGTGGGTTTGGGCTAAGGTGTGGACTGGATGTTTATTTGGGCCCAAGATGGATTAATTTTAGTGGATTGGTTTTGGTTAGTTAGTTTAAGATCCGGATTTGGTTTAGTTTTACAAGGACCATTTTTGCAATTTTGGGAAAGTTGAGGGTTGGGTTTTGGCATCTTTTTAATTTGTTTACAAGGGTGTAATATGCCAATGATGAATAGTGTGAGGTTTTTATTTTAAATTTTTCATTTTTTAAAACCCCAAGGACTAAATCTGCCAATTCCCCAAACTTCAGGGACCTGCCTTGTAATTTCACCAAACTTTCTACCAAGGGACCAAACCTGCCATAAGAGATTAGTGCAAGGACAAAATTTGTTTTTCTCAAAGTTTTCCATATCCTAGGGACTATTTTTGACAATTTTCAAAGTTCAGGGACTAAACTTGACATTTTGTGAAACTTTTCACCAAAGGACTAATTATGTAACTTTTTGATTTATAAGGGCCTTTGGTGCCTTTTTCAATTTTTTAGAATGACCAGGGACTAGATTTGACAACTTTTGAAAGTTGGGGGACTGAAATTGCCAATTATGCAAACTTTGTGCGTTTTTCATCTGTTTTTGGTATTTTTGCATTTGAGACATGTAAAACACTTTCCTGGGATATTTTCACTATTTTGATTCATTATTGAGTGTTTTTGGATGTTTTGGCAGTTCAGAATTGGTAAAAATGATGAGTATTTACACACTCATCAATCCCCCACACTAAAACATTGCTAGTCCCTAGCAATCTTTTGAGAAAAACTTAATGGATTTGAAACTCTTTACCAAAAGCTATCACTTCTGGAGTAGCCAGGTGTAAGAACTGTGGCACACCTGATAACCGTGTGATTTTGAGCAAACCACCAGCTGTCAACGGATTTGATTTGTCTTTACCAAAAGCCGTTTGCTTCTGGACTAGCCAGCATCTTGATGGACTAAGTCAACATCTTGGTGAGCTGAATACCAATTATGGATTTTCCACTGCCTTTACCACAAGCCATAATCTTGTGGGCTAGCCAACTCATTTGCTTATGAGGATGCGGGGGAGCTGAGGAACCATGCAATTTTTGGCAAACTGCCAGCCATCAACGGGTTTGAGACGTCTTTACCAAGAGCCGTTTGCTCCTGGACTAGCCAATCCCTTTGTCATTTAGACTTTGGCGGATTGATAACCACAAAAATTTTGGAATAAAGTGAAAAATTTTGAAAAAATTTGGCCTAAAATGGGGGTACTTGGAAAGTTTTGTGATAAAATTCGTAAGAATTTCCCCCCCCCCCCCCCCCCCCCCACACTAGAACTGAATATTGTCCTCAATATTCAAAGTCCCGGCTATTATGCCGAATCTCTGAACGGGAAAAGGTAATATTCGATTCTAACTGTGGAAATTTCTATTTTTCACTTTATTTTATCTGTACATACAGTTTTTTTTTTTTTTTTTTTTTTTTTTTTTTGAATCACTACCTCCCAGGCTTGTGTCAGGTTTACCACGCTAGCTAATAACTTGTGAATTATTAACTGTAATAAATTTGCCCTGACAGCCCGGGAGTTGAATGATAAAGTATAATAAACATACACCTCCCAGGCAGCGGCGCCAAATTTTGATTGAGCCTAAACCGTCAGATTATTATTGACCAAGGTCAATAAGTCAAAGATAGCCTAGAATCAATACTCCGGTGATAGTGTAGTGTTTCCCCGGGTCGTAAAAGTCCCAGCGAGATTGAAATGGTGCTTTTGGAATCGTTTATGAGTGAGTGGGACTGAGGACAGTAGCCCAGATGATATGGAATTGATTTTGCTACTGTTATTTTGGTATTGGTACACAGATATAATATCCACAAAAATCAGATACCAGATATATGCACAAATTCACAATTAAGATCACGTATCGGACTGGAAAAGTGGGTTTTTGGTATTTATCAAACTACAGCGGGTGCTTTTGACACTTTTCAAAACTTAAAATTAAAAATGAAAAAGAAATTATAAAAGTGATTAAAATAATATTAAACTATTATTTAATTAATTAAACTATTTAAAATCTAAATTAAAACCTAATTTAAATAAAATAAAAATGACAAATGATTTAAATTAAACTAAACATTAACCAAAATATTTTCTAACCTAAATTAGAACTTGAAGAAAGTATAAAAAATTAAAAATAATATTTTTGTCTTTTTGTGGTTTTGTTATTAATTAAAAACTATTTAACTTAATTAAACTAATTAAACTACTTTTAATTTATATTAATACTAAATTAACTTGGAAAATTAAGATAAAATTTATAAAATTACTTAACCATCACTGGAATCCTACAAAATTATAAAAACTCTAAAAATTATGTTTTAAGATTAAACAACTAATTATTTACCTATTAATTAACTTAAGTCTATTTTAAACAAATAAAATAAGAAAAATAGAAAATGAACAGTAGAATATCAAAATTTATTTTCTAAAAACTTATTAGACTATATTAGAAATAGGAAAATTATAAAAACTAGATTTAACCTTATAAAAACTAATTAAGCTATTTAATATTTGATATTAATTAATAATAAAGAAAATTAAAATTAAATCTAATTAACACTAAATGACAAAATAAAAATCTGAAAAAATTATCAAAATTACTTTACTATATAAGGTATTTAATAAAAATATTAGAACACTAGTGACTTAATTAAAATATAAAAATGAAAATTAAAATTAACTTGAATTAAATAGAAACTATCACTTACTTTAACTTTGATTTTTTTGAATTTTTCTTTTTCAGAACTACTTAATACCTTAAAATGACAAACTTTATGAAAACACTTTGAAAATTAGCTTATAAATAAGCTGTGACACCCCCTTAACTTATACAGTTGACTTTGGTTGACTGTTTGGTCAATCTGGGTAAAATGGCTTTGGGTGGGGTCCACAATGGTGAAATCAGATACACATAAGCTAAATACACTCAAATAAGCCAGATACAACTAGTAAGCAACACAAATAAGCTGAATAAGCTAAAATAAGCACTTTGCACAATCCAAATGAACTCAGACTGGGGACAGATTTTGAGATGAAATCTAGGTGGGGTCCACTTGTCTTGGGGTCAAAGTATTGATCAAAGGGGAGACTCTGGTAGGAGGGGGGTTGTAAGAACCTAATTATGGGGTCTGGGGTCCACTGAGGTGGTCACAAAACACCACCAAAGTGGTGGTGGTGATTGGGTATCTGGGTGAACAGGGCATACCTTTGCCCTGCAAGTCACTTTGAGGGTCTGAGGGACCCACTTAAGCTTCCAAATAAATTAAGCAAAAATTAAGGGACAAAGATCAGCTGGTAGACTTTAATCACACAAAGTTTCAAACCTTAATATCCATCATACAGCTCACAATTAAACTTGGAATTTTGGTAAAAACCTAAGAATGCAACTTTTGACTTTTGACAAGGACTTGGAATTTTGACTTTGGTGAGATTCTAAGTGATCTAAACTATTGTTTATGATGTTTTAAGCTAATTTAAGATTACTAAAAGCTAAATTAACAACTAATTATCAGATTATGAGCTTATGGATTCAAAATTCCTACACAGTTGACTGTGTGGGGAATTAGAGTATGATTTTGACTTTTTGCTCTATACTCACCCAATTTTATGACTTGCTTAACTAACTTAGACCTAATATGACTTGTCTGAACCATAAGTTTCTACCAATTCATCCTTGAACACAATGAACACAGATTATCCAAACACACCCTTATATTTAGGAATTGATGATTTTCAAAGCATATGGTGACTAAGGTATGTAAGCTTGATTTCTAACTTTTAATTATGACTCAGTAGCATAGATTAAGCACTTAGAAACAATATATAACATGTACAACACAAATACACTACTTATACTACTTTATGACAGTCAAATATAAGATTAAGAGTAACTAAAGATTCTAATAACTAAAGATGATTATCAAACTTTAAAACTACTCAAACAATGTTCAACTAAATCAAACAAGCACAGATTAACACTTACAAACTAGAAATCAAAAAACTACTCAGAACTTAATATTTTTAGTGGAAAATTGAAATTAGCAAAGCTTACAAGATTATCCCTAGCATGAACAAGGGATTTTCCTATGAAGCCTATCTTTAGATAGGCAAACTTCACTTCAATCCTGCTCCTCAATGATCCTCCATACCTGAAAATAACTCAAAAACATATACAGTTGACCAATGTTGACTTTTTTAGCTTTTTGATTATCTTCTACTAATACTGGATTTTAGGATCTCTAACAGCTTCAATAAGCTTAATGGAACTTATATGAGCCTAAATTCAGTCCATAATCCCACACACCATTAACTCTTGAGCAATTCGAATTCTTAGAAAATGAGTAAACTGCAAATATGAAATTTTATAAATCAGAAAGGTTTACATTACAATGCTAACACTAATACAACACTTGAATTAGGAAAGTTTACACTAAATTGCTTGATAATTTAAATTCGACACACTTAAACTAAAAATAAACTACACTCTTTTCTTCTTGCACTCTCCTCTATTTATAATCATCCATTAGGGTTCCCACAAGCACTCTGAGCAAATCCCACCATCCTCTGATCAATTTGGTCCACTCTTGTGTTGACACATGTTTTTGGCGCCAAAGTGTGTTTCTTCAAATTGCCTCTGATAACGTGTAAGGGGGAGGGGCATTAAATGCTGAGGTGAGGGGTAGGTGTAGGGGGTGGGATGGTGATGATGAAGCTGCAAGTTGGGGTGGTGGACTGCAAAACCATGGCTGTTTGGTGGTTTGGAGGTGGGAGGGAAATGGGAAGAAGGGTGGTTTTGGTTTGTGTTTGACCGGTATTGACCAGGTCAATAGGTTGACCCGGGTCAAAGTTGGGTGGGTTTGGGCTAAGGTGTGGACTGGATGTTTATTTGGGCCCAAGATGGATTAATTTTAGTGGATTGGTTTTGGTTAGTTAGTTTAAGATCCGGATTTGGTTTAGTTTTACAAGGACCACTTTTGCAATTTTGGGAAAGTTGAGGGTTGGGTTTTGGCATCTTTTTAATTTGTTTACAAGGGTGTAATATGCCAATGATGAATAGTGTGAGGTTTTTATTTTAAATTTTTCACTTTTTAAAACCCCAGGGACTAAATCTGCCAATTCCCCAAACTTCAGGGACCTGCCTTGTAATTTCACCAAACTTTCTACCAAGGGACCAAACCTGCCATAAGAGATTAGTGCAAGGACAAAATTTGTTTTTCTCAAAGTTTTCCATATCCCAGGGACTATTTTTGACAATTTTCAAAGTTCAGGGACTAAACTTGACATTTTGTGAAACTTTTCACCGAAGGACTAATTATATAACTTTTTGATTTATAAGGGCCTTTGGTGACTTTTTCAATTTTTTAGAATGACCAGGGACTAGATTTGACAACTTTTGAAAGTTGGGGGACTGAAAATGCCAATTATGCAAACTTTGTGTGTTTTTCATCTGTTTTTGGTATTTTTGTATTTGAGACATGTAAAACACTTTCCTGGGATATTTTCACTATTTTGATTCATTATTGAGTGTTTTTGGATGTTTTGGCAGTTCAGAATTGGTAAAAATGATGAGTATTTACACACTCATCAACTAACTAACTAACTACTTCTGCTTCTTCCTTCTCTTCTTATAATAGATTCAAGGTCTCTAGGGTCCATTGAACATATCCCACTTTCTTTTGAGCCATTGGATGACTCCCAACATATCCTAGCCTTTGATTTATGTTTTGGCAGGAAATGGGATTTTGACAGTTGGGTGGGGGTTGGTTTGGTGTAGGTGAGGTATTAATGAGGGGGAAGGTTGTATTAATGGAAGAGGGGGACAGTAGGTGAGGTTGGTGAGGAATTGGAGAGGAGCGGGAGATAGGGGAGCAGGAAAAAGAGGGTTTGAGGATGGGGGTTGACTGCTTGTTTGACTGGGTGGATATTAAACAGGTTAAAGACTGGGCCAAAGGTTATTTGGTGGGCTTGGGTAGTGGATTAGGTTTTTTGGTGGATTGGTAGTTTGGTTTTGGAATTATTTAAGTTTAAAACCCATAAGGACCATTCATGTAATTATTATGAAATTGAGGGGCTGCCATGTGATTTTCCAAAAGTACTAGTAAGGACCAAACTTGCCATATTCCAATAATCCAAGAACCATAATTAATAATTTTCCCATTTTAAACATCCGGGGACCAAATGTGACAAGTTTCAAAATCCAGGGACTAAACTTGCAATTTCACCAAACCTTCATTCCAAGGACCAAAATTGACACTTGACTTTCTAGGGACCAATATTGAATGATTTTCCAAAAATTTCCCACCAGGGACCAAATCTGCCAAAAGTGAGACTCTAGGGACTAAATTTGTAAATTCTCAAAACTTTTGAAATTCTTCACCAAAAGACTAAATATGACAACTTATGATTTCAAAAGGACCTTTGGTGACTTTTCTTTTAAAATAAGTGCTTAGGGACTATTTTTGGCAATTTTTGAAAGTTGGGGGACTGAAACTGCCAATTATGCAAACTTTGTTCATTTTTCATTTGTTTTTAATCATTTTGCATCTAAAACATATAAAACACAATCCATGGGAGACTTTTAGTATTTTGATGCGTTTTTGAGTGTTTTTAAATGTTTTGCAGCTCAGATTTGACCAAAAATGATGAGTGTTTGAGCACTCATCACTACTGCTACGTTTGAATGTTTTTGCTGCTGTGCTTAAAGGTAAAATGTTTCTGCTGCTCGATACTACTGCTAGTTATATTTTTCTGCTGCTGCGCGTCAAAGATTCTACTGCTAGCTTTACTAAACTACTACTCGGCTTGATTGTTACTACTGCTGTGATTTTTACTTATTGATGCGTGGGAATCGCACCTTGCTTTACCTCTCGAGGGATCTCGAGAAGCTTACAACCCCCACCAGGCAGTGTACCTGATCGTTGTAGTATAGTATAGTGACAAGTACCGGGGGATTGATCGTTTAGCTTAGGAATAGTGTCGCTAGGATTAGAAAACCTAATTTACTAGTTCTAGAGGTGAGGGATGATTATTTTTGTATTTTTATATTTTTATGAAAGCAAGTAAAATCTCGGGTTTTTAAAGAAGTGGGCGGAATTAGTTGCTATTCAACTAACCCAAAGCTAAGATATATTCAAAATAAAATAATAAAAAATTGAAAACAAACTAATTATACTAAGGTTGTGAGCAGTAATTGGAGAAATTGTGTTTACTTAGACTTCACTACTCCCTAGATATCTTTTACATGTTAATTACTTGTTATACTTGTATGGATGACGGATTGTATTCCTTAATACCATTCGTGGGGTGGCATACATAACTCCCCAACTTTATGAGCTCTTATCTCCTCCTACACCATGACCCAGCACAACTATAGGGATTGTAAACAGTGGCTCATGCATTAAATACAACCAATAAAGACCTAGTACGCCTCGGTTCATGTTTCTTAAGACGTTCAAGCATGTTACCATTTGGAGATCTGCCAGTTTTCTTAAGTCTAACATATAAATCATTCATCCAAGAACAAGAATAAACAAGTAATCAACACATAATCAACATCTAGGTTTCATTAGATCTAAGCAAACACAAGAGAGATCTAGCCTATCATAATTGAATTGAGACAAGAACAAGAGATAAACAACCAACACATAGACATATTGATTGAATTAGAAGAACACTTATCTCAATTACAATGCAAGGTATCAAGGGTTTGGAACCCTTGAAAAACCTGTAAAAGAGGCACCAAATTCGTCTTTAGGGTTTCACCAAAACTTCTCTCTTTTTAATGAAAAAACTAGAAAACTATATATAGGAAAAACAGGCTGACGGCGTCAAGAGTTACTTGTGACGCCGTCACCTCGCCGCCATATACTTCCTCGGACGGCCTTGATCCACTTATGACGGCCTATGTGAAGCCGTCACCACCCACGGTATTTTATTCTTGCCACTTTGACGCCGTCATGACGCCTTCTGACGCCGTCACCACCTTCGGTATTTTAATCTTCATGTCTGACGCCGTCAAGATGGTGGTCTTGACGCCGTCACCTTGTATCTTCAGCATGGAAATTTGGTACTTAGCCGTTTTCTTCACTTTTATGCTCCAAAAACGTCCAAAATGGCTTCTTTTCCAGAATTCACTCTCCAAACACCTAAAATCACAAAAGGAACGATTGAGGGCAATATTTGATCAAATAAAGTCGGATTCGGGCTTAAATGACCCCCTAAAAACGGATCATTTTTTGCCTCATCATATACCCTTACACTTGAGATTTGCTTGTCCTCAAGCAAATGAGCTTTTATTCTACTCAAAAGACAAGTTAGGGGTCATTTAACACTAATATAAAAGTAATTACAACAAATAATCGTTCCACTAAAGACCAATAGACAAGCACGGAGGTCATACACAAGCACCTCACAAATAGTGTTTAGATTCTCACATCTCTCGGGTGTAATAAAGTAATATAACATTATGGAAATGGAAGATATCTCTCACTACCTGTCATAGCAAAATAGATTACCATAGGCTTGGGAAAGGATCAAACCTCCACCACATGGCGTAAGCACCTAGGATAAACTATCAAAGAGGTCTTTTAAAGGGTTGTAACGTTAGGTATAGGGATATGAATTACACGGTTTTGTTGGATAAAGGAAGTTTTACTGGTGGCGAGTTAACAATCTTGGTTAATTACATGTACAAGATGGCGTTGCTAAGCCAAGACTAGACTCGACTTAAGCTAATAAATGAAAAATAACAAAAACATAAAATAAACATAGAATAAAAACGGGATGGTAGTCCGTATGTTTTTTCTCTTTTTTTTCTTTTTCTATTTTTTTTTTTTTTTTTTTTTTTTTTTTTTGTGTGTGCATACACTCTTACCCTACCATCCAAAATAATACATCATAGGGGTATAAACATTCCCCTTACACTTGAATCTTTACATACTTTACATTTAACTAATCTAATGACTCGAATTAAGAAAATCAAAACACTTGGAGCACTTTTAAGATTAACGTACATATGGGGGTAATATATTATGTTCTTCCCCATTACTCCATAAAATAAGTACTTACCCATGAGTCCCAATCGTCCTAAAACAATATGTACAATGATATGACTCGACTTAGCAACCATGTAATCAATTAGAAAGTTAACTTAGGGTTTAACAAATAACAATAATGCACTAAAAATGAGCGCATACACGGAAGGCTAAGGCGATTTGGGTGTACATTTAAGTGGGGTGTAACAAATTCTTCCTTTAAGTAAGATGCTTAAAGTTAGAAACGAAAAGATAGGCTCGGAGGGGTGTACTAGGGGTTTCGTGTACTAAAAATGAGTACAACGCTAAGGGTGTGGGAAAAATTAGTTGACTTAACTAGCCAAGTAATATGACTTAAATGGTCAAGTAATTGTAATACTGGTTTAACACAAGGGTGATCCTAATGCCTCTTATCATGTAGTAAATCCTACCACACGAATGTAGTCTCACTAGCGGTCTCGGGATGCATCACTAACGCAAGTTCTAGAATCTAAATGCTACCGGTACACTCATAAGCACTAATAGTAAATGCTTTTCCTATCAAATCTAAAGGCGAACCTCACATTTTTGGGTGGAAAATTTTTCTGAATATACGGTTATGTGCTAGTCATACAATCTCCTATCCATGAGACGCTTGCTATGGCTAAAGTTTCACTCCTAAATGTTGTAAAAAATTTTAAATTTGGCGCTAAAATTGCACTAACAAGTATTTATCATAGTTTTATTACACATCTACTATCAAACAAAACAACTCAAGCGAAAGTGCATATGTAAGGTATCATCTTTTTACCCTCCCCTTACACTTAAGATGAACATTGTCCCCAATGTTCAAGTAAAGAATGTAAAAGTTAAGAAGTAAAGAGAATGAAATCAAATACTCCCCTGATTCGCTCGGTATGGATTTTAGGTTGACCAGGTTAAATCCTCTTCCAAGAAAATGAACAATCAAAGCTTCCCTTCCAGAATATAAATCATCTCCTTGTCAAACATAACCTGTAAATCCTGACAAAATAGACAAGGCATCCTCGCGTAAAATCGGCGGCATCCTATATAAGTTACTAATCCTAGAAAACAAAGTAAGATATAATGCTTGTGGAATGAAGTTTGCAGATTTCCTGGAGATTATAAAACTTAATAATTCACAAAAACCATAAGACTCCGTTAGAAAAACAAAACTGGTAAAATTTCCAGATTTTTACACGTGACGCCGTCAAGAGTAAACTCGTGACGCCGTCAAAAGTGACCTGCAGAAATTCTTATGTTAAGTTTCCAAAAAATTTCTGGAAAAACTTCGTCCTACTTCCTGGAAAATCCTGCAAAACTTCATTATGACTCAATACAAGCATTTGACTCTAACAAATACGAATATACATGTTCATTAAATATTGTGGAGAATCATGATCGGTTTGTTTCTTAAAAACATATTTGGGGTTTCCCCTTACACTTATCTTTTGCAAAAATACCTTTAGGTTGGAGTTAAGACTAGGCCAAACAACATAATAAAGTATTTCCACATTTTAATTGAGAAACATGATCAACCAACAATAAAAATAAAACATGCATACGGAAGCAAATAACAATCAAACAAATAAAATCACACAAAACATGGGTTGCCTCCCAAGAAGCGCTTGTTTTTGTTCGAGTCACGAGCCTGACTCTACCCTTATTTCACGGAAAGAAGGGAGGTTTTCCCTACACCTAGGATTAAGTGTGGGTGGAAGTAGCGATACACACCCTTAGGGTGTAAATATGCCTCGTGAGGAAAGAGTGGTGGATGAATTATATGCTCAAAGATGCGGGATCCTATCATCATAGCCTTACCTAATTCAATTGGGTTAGTGGGTGAATTAAGATTTTCTCTTAGAAAGGGATCATCTTCTATCAATTTCGAGAGACTCCTAGTTGGGAATCCATCTTGACCTAATAAACCCGGTTTAAACCCATAATGTGTTTTGTGATCAATCATGAATGGGTGATGTAAACATGTAAGGTTATGTTCCACTCCAATATTGGCTTCCTCTCCACAAGGTTTAGAGTCCACTACCTTTATCCTAAGACTACCCGGACTACATGGTTTGATGGGTGGATCGGAACCTAATTTAATTCCTAAATTTTCATCCAAGGATGGAAGATTAGGTAACGGTTTTGGTTGAGGCTCCGGTTCATCAAAACTAGGAACTTCCCTAGAACTAAGAGTAAGGTTATCACTACAAGTGTTCAAACCTATATCCTCTAGTGGTGCTTGGTCCAAGGGTTCTACCTCAATTAGGGTTCCTATAGTCTCTTCTACTTCTTTCGGGTAAGTCACGGGCGGTGTATGTGCCTCAAATGATGGTAGGACTTGTGAGGTACTTTGTGGGCTTGAATTGTCCACCTCATCCTCCATTGTACCTAGATTACCTATGTGTTTGTTTTGTACTATGGCCTTAGGTGACATCCACACAGGTATCCCTGAGTAATCATCCCCAGACAAACATCCTGTTTGCTCCTTCAAACTTGTTTTTGATTGATTTGTGATGTTATTTGTTGGGTTGTCTACTCTATAATAGTATTGGGCACAGTTTTCTAAGGTATCCCATGCTTCTTCAGCACTTAATTCCCTAGGGCCCTCATTGGCAAAATCATCAATGCACATTTGGTCACATCGGCTTACACGATAGTAAAAGGTTTCGGTTAGGGATACTAAAGAGAAACTATGATAAGGGAATTTCCGAAGTAAAATTTTAAAACGAGTCCATGCATCATATATGGGTTCATCTCGATATTGTTTGAAATTCGAGATTTCAATAGGGTAGAATGGTCTTTGTGGTTGGTGGTATGGTGGATTCGCGTACTCCATAATGGTGAACGGAAGATTCAATGGAAATTACGAACAAACACACAAAGAAAAAGATAGACTAAAGAAGACCTAAAAATAAAAATAAAAATCTTACTAGAAAGGAATCTAGCAAGTAGACCTAATAAAAAGAAATTCTAACCTAGACAATAACTATTCCCCGGGCTGCGGCGCCAAAAACTTGATGCGTGGGAATCGCACCTTGCTTTACCTCTCGAGGGATCTCGAGAAGCTTATAACCCCCACCAGGCAGTGTACCTGATCGTTGTAGTATAGTATAGTGACAAGTACCGGGGGATTGATCGTTCAGCTTAGGAATAGTGTCGCTAGGATTAGAAAACCTAATTTACTAGTTCTAGAGGTGAGGGATGATTATTTTTGTATTTTTATATTTTTATGAAAGCAAGTAAAATCTCGGGTTTTTAAAGAAGTGGGCGGAATTAGTTGCTATTCAACTAACCCAAAGCTAAGATATATTCAAAATAAAATAATAAAAAATTGAAAACAAACTAATTATACTAAGGTTGTGAGCAGTAATTGGATAAATTGTGTTTACTTAGACTTCACTACTCCCTAGATATCTTTTACATGTTAATTACTTGTTATACTTGTATGGATGACGGATTGTATTCCTTAATACCATTCGTGGGGTGGCATACATAACTCCCCAACTCTATGAGCTCTTATCTCCTCCTACACCATGACCCAGCACAACTATAGGGATTGTAAACAGTGGCTCATGCATTAAATACAACCAATAAAGACCTAGTACGCCTCGGTTCATGTTTCTTAAGACGTTCAAGCATGTTACCATTTGGAGATCTGCCAGTTTTCTTAAGCCTAACATATAAATCATTCATCCAAGAACAAGAATAAACAAGTAATCAACACATAATCAACATCTAGGTTTCATTAGATCTAAGCAAACACAAGAGAGATCTAGCCTAGCATAATTGAATTGAGACAAGAACAAGAGATAAACAACCAACACATAGACATATTGATTGAATTAGAAGAACACTTATCTCAATTACAATGCAAGGTATCAAGGGTTTGGAACCCTTGAAAAACCTGTAAAAGAGGCACCAAATTCGTCTTTAGGGTTTCACCAAAACTTCTCTCTTTTTAATGAAAAAACTAGAAAACTATATATAGGAAAAACAGGCTGACGGCGTCAAGAGTTACTTGTGACGCCGTCACCTCACCACCATATACTTCCTCGGACGGCCTTGATCCACTTATGACGGCCTATGTGACGCCGTCACCACCCACGGTATTTTATTCTTGCCACTTTGACGCCGTCATGAAGCCTTCTGACGCCGTCACCACCTTCGGTATTTTAATCTTCATGTCTGACGCCGTCAAGATGGTGGTCTTGACGCCGTCACCTTGTATCTTCAGCATGGAAATTTGGTACTTAGCCGTTTTCTTCACTTTTATGCTCCAAAAACGTCCAAAATGGCTTCTTTTCCAGAATTCACTCTCCAAACACCTAAAATCACAAAAGGAACGATTTAGGGCAATATTTGATCAAATAAAGTCGGATTCGGGCTTAAATGACCCCCTAAAAACGGATCATTTTTCGCCTCATCACTTATTCAAATAACAAGGAAGAGTAGTTTTTGTCGATATTTAAGGGTTCTTGAAAGCTTTGTTTTGTAAAGTTTAATTGTTTAAGGGGAAGAGGCTTCAAGGATACGTGATTTTAAAGTACTTCGACAAGGAATTTTATGGGTAGTTTGATTGGTATTGAGAGATGGTTTTACACACACATTTGGATTGTTGGTTCACACACACAAGGAAGAATGGTTTGGTTTTTGTTCTTAAAGATTTAAAAAGGCTCGTATTTGGATTATTGATTAATTGGTTATGAAGGAAAATTGTTTATCTCTTATTTGAGATTGAAGTGAGGTTCACGAAGGCGTTTACTTATTTCATCATTGATATTTCTTGCTATCAATTGGTGACTTGCTTAGATATATGGTTTATGATTGGGACTTGGTTTATCTAGTTTTCATAGGTCAAGGGGTGGATGGACGAAGACCTAGTTAACTATCACTTAAAGGAGATACATTGTAGTACTCAGTGTCACAAGAAGAAAGTCGTTGTGGATAATTTCAGGAGATTTAGAGATTTGTTTTAGCAACACTAAATTCTCTATATCGTTCTTCAATCAACAATAGTGCAAGCATAAGTAACGAGTTTGGGATATTTTACTTTGGTTTCAAGTTTGGTATATCAAGTTTTCTTCACATGTGATCATTACATAGAGCCTACAGATTTGAAGAATCATGAAGATGATTAACACATTGGTTTCAGGGGAAGTATCTTATTATGTGTTTAATCATTTGAAGTTCACGCACCACTCGAGGGGAAGTTTTTGATTCTTACTACTATTGATCAGTATTACTACTGCTAGTTGGAGTTTCTATTGTTTTGGATTTATTTTTAGTAAGCATTTTGGTGTTCTTCATGGAGGGCAGTTTGAAACATTGGAAGGCTTTTATTAGGAGTGTGGTATTGGTTAGTGGTGGTCAAGATCATTATTTGCATACATTCCCTATTTGTTGATAACAAAAAGGGGAAAAGATGTTGGAGTGGCATGGCACGGATTAAGGGGAAGACAGGATTGTTTCATTCATGGTGAGATTTAATTATCTCAATTTCTCTACTTCGTCTAGGGAAGTTTGTACAAGATTCGTGGTTGTTTTTTCATCATTAAATAGGGGAAGATTGTTGGGTCTATTAGATTTGATGATACAAAACAAGAACGAATGAAACATGAAGGACTAGCTTGCAAAAGAAGATTTATTTATTAGTCCTCCGAAGTAATTTTTAAACCCTAAATCTCTATTATATAAAGAGATCAAGGGTACAGGTTTCTAGGGTGTCTTCCATAATGTAGTCAGTAAAGGTGTGTGTGTGTGTGTAACCTAGACGTAGGTTATAAACGTCTAGGGTTAGAAGTTGTTCATAGCCTCAAGAATCTCTTGATTCCTGTTACAGAATAGGTGTAATCGTATTATTCTGATCAAATAATATTTGAGGCTTGGAGTGTTATTGAAGAGAAACCTTGTTCATAATAACATTGATATTTGTTTAATTCCGCTGCATAAATTGTTCATCTTTGTTACTAATTGTTCCTAGATGATATGAACCTCGAGCTACAACGATCCAACACCTTGCTATGACCAGAGGTGAGCAAGGGCTAGGAATCATTAGGCCAATCATAGGAGCTGATGTTTGGTTCGAAATCAATGATCAATTTATGAGGGAATTACGTGAAAAACTCTTCTCTGGAAGTAAAGACGAGGACGCATACAAGCATGTTGAATATGTTTTGTATATCACCAGCCTTTTTTAACATCCCAGAAGTTTCGTATGACGCGGTCATGCATAAAGTGTTTCACATGACACTCACTGGATCAGCTCGAAGGTGGATTGATCGGTTACCAGGAGGGACAGTCAACACATGGAATCTCCTCTAAAAAGTGTTCATTCAACAACATTGTCCCCTTTCTAAAACAGCAAAACAGCTAGAGGAGATTCACAATTTCAGGCAAGAAGCTGACGAGACACTGTACCAAGCTTGGGATAGGTACAATGACCTTCTTTATAAGTGCCCGACTCATGATATGAACAAACAACATGAAGTAAACCAATTCTATAAAGGAATGAATATCGAGACAAGGAAAATGTTGGATTCTCAAGGACCAATTCCTAGAAAGACTCCTGCTCAAGCTTTAGACTCTATTAAGGATATGGCAGACCACTCTCAGAAGTGGCAAAAAGGCGGAAGTAGCAGAATTATGAAAGGAAACCTTGAAGGTATGAACGCTTTGACTAAAAAGTTTGAAAATCTGGGAAGGGAAATGAAAAATCTTAAAGAGAATGTTCATGCAACACGAGCTGAATGTGACTTTGGAGATCACTTAACCAAGGACTGCCAGCTTAAGGAAGAAGTAAAAAGTATGGAGAAATTGAAATATGGGGATATTAGAAAGCCAATTCAAGGATATGGTGGCGATGGAGCCAATACCACGTTGGACCTCCAGGGTATTATACAAAGATTGATAACAGATCCCCATCTATGATAATGAAACCTAGCCTTGAGGATTTGGTCAACAAACTCATCGAAGAATCTACAAGGAAAAGCAACCTGTTCAAAGAATGGATGGACAAGGTAAAAGAAGACACTGATCGGAATATATGAAACCAGGATGCTGCAATCAAAAATTTAGAGATACAAGTTAGGCAACTAGTTAAAGATTTGAAGCTAAGAGGGCAGATGCTGGAACTTGTAAAGTAGTATTCACCCTGGAAGAACAGGATAATGAATAGCAAAACACCAACGGTACTGAAGAGCCCTGTGGAATTAGCTACCTGCAAGTTAATTCGGAAAAATCTAATGAAGAAGTTCTCCCTTGCCAACTTAAAATTCTAGCTTGCACTATTGGTAACCTTAAAATTCTACCTTGCACTATTGGTAACCTTAAAATTCTAGCTACTGCTGATTTAGGTGCTAGCGTCAATCTTATGTCTTTTTATTGTTTAAAGATCTAACTAACATAAAGGAAATGACAATGATTCTTGAAATGGCCAATACGACTAGATCTAGGCCTAGGGGGACTATAGATAACGTACTTATTAAAACAGGTAAACTCCTTTTTCTTGCTGATTTTGTGATCATCGATATGGATCAGCGCCAGCATAATAATCTAATTCTAGGGATACCATTTTTAGCAACATCTCATGCATACATTAAGGTTTTCGAAAGGAAAAAAAAATCTCTTTGGAACCTGGGGGAGCCCGAATTAATTTTGACCTAAAAGACCCTTTTAAAATATGCCTTGAACCTACTAAAGAAATTAGCATGGTCACCCCTCCTAATTTTCAATTTTGTGGAAAAATGAGTTTAAAATAAATGAGGAAAGGAGTGTGGGTATTCTTAAATAGGTACAAGCCCAACATAACCAGATTGTGGACAGAATTGCTGACGAAAGGAAGCTAATTTTAACTAACCACTACTGCAATCCAACCATCTTAATTAATGAAGGGATCGAACAAGTTTGGTCGTTATGCAACTCCTCCTATAACAAATGTAATGGGGGAGAGCATGGGGAACTTGATAAGGATCAGAGGTTTGGCCTGGAATGGACATGCTTTTATGGAATTGAATGTCAAGATATAAAGTTCTGCAATTTTTCTTTTCAAGAATGGTAGAAAGTTCATTACAGGAATGCTCTTCTAAATGAAGAAATAGTCAAGAGATTTCCGAAGGACTTTGACAAATATCAATTAACTCTTAAACTTGAAAAGGATAATTCTGACGATGGATGCTCTAGCTTAGATTCAAGAGAACCTTATATTGAAAAAGTTCAATCAGCCGAGACTAGAGAAAGCTCAAGAAATCCTTTTCGCGATGACCAGAATAATAACGATCAGCGTTTTAAAATGAAGTGCACAAATCCCGACAAAGAACTGCAAGGGTGCAATTTCTCTTTTATTTCTCTTTTGATGAATAGCTAAGGAGAAGGTTTGGCACCACTAACGTAGACAAGAATACAAAGTTCAAAGTGTTCGTGGAATGTGTTGGGAATTATACTAACAGTTACCACGGCTAAGTGAAGATGTTACAACTGCAGAAGATTGTACTTGCATTGGAAACTCATTACCACTGCAAGAACATATATTACCACTGCTTATTAAGATAACTGTTAGGAAACGTGTCTAGATAAATATAGAATAGATCTTGTGTATATCTTATTCTATTAGCATTATACTTATCTTGTAGAAGAGGACTCCTTGTGCTATAAAAGGAGATCCTAGGTTAAAGGTTAGATATACGTTTTCTAGAGCTTCAAGGTGTAACCCTAGTGATATCAAGATCACTCGTATTATTATCATATATAATATTGGAGCTAATCGTTTGTTTACATACATTGTTCTTATTCATATACAACTGTCTTACTCACAATCAAACTTCTAAGTGTTACTAAGTAGATTCTTCATACTTAGTGATATAACTCAAAGTATCAATCTAACACAAGTTCAAGGTGTTTAGATCCATCAAGTGGTATCAGAGACAGGCTTTGATACTTTGATTTAGAAGACTCTAGTTCACTCAGAAGAATCAATGGAGACAGAAACCAGTAACTCAAACATTGCTGCTAAGCTTCCAACGCTTAAGTTGAATGACTTTGAGATGTGGAGGCTAATGATCGAACAATTCTTTATGGTCCAAGACTACACACTCTGGGAGATCATTATGGTTGGAAATTCTTTCAAACCAAGTTCTACTTCAGAGATGGTTAATGGAAAGGAAGTAATTAAGGTCAACACTGGACCTGTTACTAATGATGAAAGACTTCAATTGAAGAATGATCTCAAGGCCAGAGGTTTGTTGCTGATGACACTTCCCAGAGACCAAGTTCTAGCATTCAGCAAGTACAAGACTGCAAAGACTCTTTTTGATGAGATCTGTAATGTTTTTGGTGGTAATGATTCCACCAAGAAGACTCAAAAGACTCTGCAGAAGCAGACTTATGAAAACTTTGGTTCAACAAGTAATGAATCTATTGATAGCATCTTCACAAGGCTACAAAAGATTGTTACTCAACTCACTGTTTTTGGAATTGAGGTGGAAAGGGAAGACCTTAATCTAAAGTTCTTAAGAAGCTTACCCTCTGAGTTTGGAACAAATGTTGCTGTGTGGGAAGATAAGCCAGATTTGGAGACCATGAAACTTAATGATTTGTACAATAACTTCAAGGTTATTGAACAAAGATTGAAGAAAGCTGGCAAAATAAGCTCAAGTTCAGGAAGTGTAGCACTCATATCATCATCTCTTGATGATAGTTCAGATGAAGAAAGTGATAGTGATGATGACAGTGCTAACATTGTGGTTTCCACTAGTAGTGGAAGTGTTTCCACTGGTAGCTCAAAGAGACAGATTGCAGGACTTAGTGATACTACTTTTTATGCCTTTATATCAAGTCAAATGGGTGGTTCAATTCTCAATCATGAGGATTTGGATCAAATTGATGAGGATGATATGGAGAAGATGGACATTAAATGGCAAGTGGCATTACTAAGCTTAAGGACAAAGAAGTTTTGGAAGAAGACTGGAAGAAAGATCAACATCAGTGGCAATGAAACAGTAGGTTTTGATAAAAAGAAGGTGGAGTGCTATAATTGTCATAAGAAGGGGCACTTTGCCAGGGAGTGCAGGAAGCCAAGGAAGTCTGACAACATGTCAACTTGGTATAAGCAGGACAAGAAGAAGGAACCTACTACTGATGAGCCAAAGGGGCTATTGGCTATTGATGGAGTGAGCTTTGATTGGAGTTTTATGACTAAGGATGATGAAGATGATTCAGAGTCTGCAATGGTTGCTACTGAGCTTGCACTAATGGCTTTTTCTGACTCTGAGGTACAAACTAATAATGCTTGTTCTAAATCTTGTAAGGCCTTAAAAGAATATGAGAAAATTAAAGCACAATATGATGAACAATTGCTAGAGTTAACTCATACTAATTATAACTTAGCAAATCATAAAAGAGGCCTAGGAGTTTTAGAAACTCAATTAGAGCATTATAGGGCAAATGAATCTAAGTTCAATGATGATATTGCAGTATTAAGAAGAGACTTAGATTATCAGGTTGCTGTAAATAAGGTTCTTAGAGAAGAACTAGAAAAGCTTAAAATGGCTAGTGAGAATATAATGATAACTAAGCAAACACTGGATCATCAATCCAAGTGTATTGACAAAATTTGGGAAGCCCAAGTTGTGAACAAAGCCAAATCAGGAGTTGGATACAAAACAGTTCCACCACCTCTAAGAGGTGTTCCATCACTTCCTGGCATTGACTTAGCTCACACAGGATTAGAAGAATTCCAGGAACCAACTATGACCTATGGACTAAAGTTTGTTAAACCAGTTGAAATTGAAAAGGTTCAGGTTGAGGTTAATATATTTGATAGTGCTAGTGACTCATCTCTTAAAGATGAAAATTTGAAGGTTGAGTCTAAACCTAGTGTTCCTGAGAATGTTAAAGTGGAGGTTGAAAGAAGTATTCCTGATGTAGTCAAAGAGAAGCCTAGGTCACAACCTAATTTCACTAGGCCCACTACTAGATATGCAGAGATGTACAGAAGTAGGTCACCAACTCCTAGGGGTAATATGAGGAGCTGGAATCATGTTAAATCTAGGCAATTTGGTAGTGATTTTGTGTTCAATAACAAACCCTGCCATATATGTGGTAGCTTTGATCATTTGGCTTATAGCTGTACCTACCACTTGGGTAGAAGGGAAGTGTTTGGGAATACTAGGGTGAATGGACACAATGCTAATAACTTAACTCACCCAAATCCACTTAGCAAGATGACTCCCAGGTCTGTTTTGCTTCATTCTGGCATGAAACCTATTTCCACTGCTAGACCAGCAGTTGCCAATGCCAGAAATAAAAACAGAGTTTACCCTAAGCCCTCTGTTACTACTTTTGTTAAATCTACTCAAACAGGGAAAAAGACCAATTTTGAAAAGAAAGTTAACAATAATCAAAAGTGGGTACCCAAAGTTTCAAAATTAGCAGTTTCCACTACTAAGCCAGCAGTTACCACTGCAAGGCCAAAGGTTACCACTGGTGGGTCTTTTAACAAGAAAAGGGTAAATATGGGAAATGCTGTTAAGGCCTCAGCACGTTGGGAATGGAAGCCAAAAGGAACCATCACCTCAAACAATCCCAATGGTATATCAATGACCTTTGATAGATATAATTATATTGATACACAAGGCAGATCCAAGTCATTTGTGGCTTGGGTCTCCAAAAGGAACTAATTCCTTTATTTTGTGTGCAGGAACATTCAAAGACTACAAATGATCAAGGATACTCAGACAGTGGATGTTTCAGGCACATGACTGGCAATAAGCCCTATCTTTCAGACTTTCAACCTTATGATGGACAATTTGTCAGCTTTGGAGGAGGAATTGGTGGCAAAGTTTCTGGAAAAGGAACAATCAAGGCTAATGCTATATCTTATCTAAGGATTATAAGCTTCCTGATGAAAGTGACATTTTGCTTACAATCCCTAGAAAAGGTAATTTGTATAGCATTGACATGAAGAACATAGTGGCTAATAATGATGTTACTTGCTTGCTTGCTAAAGCCACTTTGGATGAATCAATGCTTTGGCATAGAAGATTGGGTCATGTTAACTTCAAGACCATCAACAAGATTGTGAAAGATGGACTTGTCAGAGGTCTACCAGAGAAAAGATTTGAAAATGACCAAACTTTTGTTGCCTGTCTCAAAGGAAAGAAACACAGAGCTTCATGCAAGACCAAGGCATTCAATTCTATTGATCATATACTCTTTATGCTACATATGGACTTGTTTGGCCCTACCTCTGTGAGCAGCATAAATTTGAAGAAGTATTGTCTTGTTGTGACTGATGATTTCAGTAGATTCACATGGGTTTTATTTTTAAGTACCAAGGATGAAACCACTGGCATCCTTAAGACATTCATCACTCAAGTTGAAAATCAATTTGAAAAGAAAATCAAGATCATCAGGTGTGACAATGGGACAGAGTTCAAGAATAAAGTTATGGATGATTTCTGCAGAGACAAAGGTATTAAAAGAGAATTTAGTGTAGAAAGAACTCCTCAACAAAATGGAGTTGCAGAAAGAAGAAACAGAACACTAATTGAGGCTGCTAGAACCATGTTAGCTGATTCAAAGCTTTCAGTGACTTTTTGGGCTGAAGCAGTTAACACTGCTTGTTACATTCAGAACAGGGTTTTAGTGGTCAAAACTAAGAACAAGACACCTTATGAGTTGTTCAGAGGAAGACCTCCTACTTTGGAGTTTATGAGGCCATTTGGGTGTCATGTTACAATTCTCAATACCATTGATCATCTGGGCAAATTTGAAGAAAAGTCTGATGAAGGCTTCTTTGTTGGATACTCTATGGTTAGCAAGGCTTTTAGAGTCTATAACTTAAGAACAAAGAAGATAGAAGAGAACTTGCATGTTCAGTTTCTTGAAAATAAAGCAAACATGGCAGGTTCAGGACCAGATTGGCTATTTGATCTTGAAACATTATCCAATACAATGAATTATGTACCTCTCACTTCAAGCACTGGAGACAAAGATCTTGAAGATTCAGAAGAATTCATTGATGAAGATGAAGCTTCTAAAGATGATGAAGATCAAATTGTTATGCCACTTTGGGACTTTGTTGATAATTCTGAAAAGACAAGTGATGCAGCTGGTGTGAATTTTGATGAATTGAATAAAGAAATTCCTACTAGCAGTGGAAACTCAATTCCCACTGCTACACCAAAAGTTTCCACTGTCAGCCCAAATGTGGAACATACTTCTCAGGAATCACCAAGTGATGATGTAGAGATCTCAAACATGCCTACAACATATGATATTCCTAGCACATCACAGTCTTCAATTCACAAAGTGCATCCACTTGATAATGTTATTGGTGAACTTCAATCAGGTGTGAAGACTAGCAGACAGACAAAGAAAGATGATATTCATGGGTTCATAAGTGAAGTGTATGAGTCCAAGAAACATAGTAAGAAGAATGAGTGTTCGTTTTTCTGTTTTCTCTCACAGGTGGAGCCTAAGAATGTTTATATGGCTCTAGGAGAATCTAGCTGGGTTGAAGCTATGCAAGAAGAGTTGCTGCAGTTTAAGCTTCAAAAGGTTTGGGTTCTTTGTGACTTGCCTGATGGTATGAAGGTCAGTGGTACTAAATGGGTTTTCAGAAACAAGAAAGATGAAAGAGGTATTGTAATAAGGAACAAAGCTAGATTGGTTGCTCAAGGATACACTCAAGAGGAGGGTATTGATTATGAAGAAGTTTTTGCTCCTGTTGCAAGAGTTGAGGCTATTAGATTGTTTTTAGCCTATGCATCATTTATGGGCTTTACAGTCTATCAAATGGATGTTAAGAGTGCCTTTCTGTATGGTACTATTGATGAGGAGGTATATGTCTCTCAACCTCCAGGCTTTGAAGATCCTCAACACCCAAATAAAGTTTATAAAGTGATTAAGGCTCTTTATGGCTTACATCTGGCTCCAAGGAAATGGTATGAAAACTTAGCTAATTATTTGTTGAATAATGGGTTTCATAGAGGCAAGATTGATCAAACTTTGTTCATCAAGAAAGACAAGGGTGATATTCTACTTGTGCAAGTATATGTTGATGATATTATCTTTGGGTCTACTAAACCAGAGATGTGCAAAGAATTTGAGAAGCTGATGAAAGATGAATTTCAAATGAGTTCTATGGGAGAACTTACATTCTTTTTGGGGCTACAAGTACAACAAAGTAAAGAAGGCATCTTTATCAATCAAGACAAATATGCGACTGAGATTATTAAGAAGTTCAAGTTTACTGATGCAAAATCTTCAAACACCCCTGCTGACAAGACCACTCATCTATTGTTGAAGAATGCTAGTGGTGCTAATGTTGATGTTCACACTTACAGATCTATGATTGGTTCTTTGATGTATCTTACTTCATCAAGGCCAGACATTATGTTTGTTGTATGTGCTTGTGCAAGATTTCAAGTGACTCCAAAGACATCACATATGACAGCAGTGGAAAAGATTTTTAGGTACTTGAAGACTTATCCTAATCTAGGCTTATGGTATCCAAAAGACTCTCCTATGGAATTGATCACATACTCAGATAGTGACTATGCTGGTGCAAGTTTGGATAGAAGATCAACTACTGGAGGATGTCAATTTCTTGGATGTAGATTGGTGTCATGGCAGTGCAAGAAGCAAACTATCGTTGCTACTTCAACCACTGAAGCAGAATATGTTGCAGCTGCTAGTTGTTGTGCTCAGATCCTTTGGCTTCAGAATCAACTATTGGATTATGGGTACAATTTCATGAACACAATTATCTATATAGACAATAGTAGTACCATATGTATTATTAAAAATCCTGTGCAACACACTAAAACTAAACATATTGAAATTAGACATCACTTTATTAGAGATTGTTTTGAGAAAAAGCTTATTAATGTTGTCAAAATCCATACTGATGAAAATTATGCTGATTTATTAACAAAAGGGCTTGATGTGGGTAGATTTCAATACTTGGTTACAGGTATTGGAATGCTAAATCCATAAATCTTTGATGTCTAATACTTTTCAGTGTTGCAGGATAATTTTTAGGTACTAGTATTGTTTGTATTGTATGTATGGTTTTCTACTAATTTGTATGCAGAGTTATCAAGAGCACAGTGGAAATAATCATACAACAGTGGAAAGATTGGTGATAATAGCAAGAACAAAGAGTACTTTTATTGATCATAAAAGAGAATACATAACAACCATTTAGAAAACATTGTCACCAACACTGAAAACCATCACAAAAGACATAAACCTACAACCTAACACCTACTCCATAGGTTTCTTTCCTTTTCCTTCATAATCATGCTTGCTTTTGGAAGCTTTCTTTCTCTTGTCATCAAAAGAAAGTTGTTTCCTTGGACAAGCAAGTCCCAGAACTTGCTTGGGAGGCCTTGGTGCTTGAGTAAGCTTTTCAACAGCAGGCCACTTCATGTTGTTTATGGCAGTTGTCATTGCTGTGGTGAGGGCCTTTGGAAGCTCTTTGGAAAGATCAAAGGTTGGATCATTATCATCATCAGATGAAGAGCTTGAATAAAACTCAAGTGATGGAGCAGGATCAGCTGAAATCTTCTTGTTGGGGTTCATGCTTAAAGATGTAGCAGTTGCAGCACTTGGTGGAAAATATCCACTCCATCCAACTGAAAGTTCTTCAGAGTCTGAGTAGTAACTGATTTCCTCATCTGAAGGGTCATCAGAAGAGATGTAGATTAAAGGAAACCAACTCATGATGATGTTTAGGGTTTGTGTTATTGAAGATGATTGTTGATGAGAGATAAAAGTTTTGAGCCCCCTTTTATATGCAAAGTCAAGGTCAAATCCTAATTAATGAAGAATATTTACTCCTACTTGTTTTGGTAGGTTGGAGGAGTAAATTTGGTTATTATCGGGTTGACTTTTGGAAGATATTTTTGTGAATAGTAACTTGGTTAAAAAGTTACTTTGGGTTAATTTTTATGGGTTAAGTTGAGAGTTACTTTGTGTTGCAGAATACAACCCATATTATTGGAGTCATTGGAGTTATAAGGTGTGTATCATAGACACACAACAAATGGTTATTGATTCACCATGTCTAATCCACATAAGAATCAGCTAGTCCAAAGCAAACGGCTACTGGTAAAGACTTATCAAATCCGTTTATGGTTGATAGTTTACCAAAAACTATATGGTCATCAACTCACCATACTCCAAGTGATTAAGAGTTGGCTAGTCCATAGCAAACGACTCATGGTAAAGACATATCAAATCCGTTGATAGCTGGTAGTTTGCTAAAAACTATGATAAGAGCAGCAAATTTTCATGTTTTATTCACCACTGCTCTTTGATATATTGTGAAAATTTTACCATTGCTAGTTCATTAGTTACCACTGCAAGAGTACTTTTTCCACTGATGAACTAGCTGTTACAACTGTTGTGTCAGTAATCTAATTTTTACTAGCCGTTGTAAATATAACCGTCTTTCCTTATTAATAGGGTAAAATCTTTTGTGAATTATCTACTTACTTATTATAAATTATTCTTTTCCAAAGATAATTCTTTCTAAAGATAATTCACATTGCGCAACCTCCTCAAACCCTATTAGTATAAATTGATCATCATACGGCTTGCTTTTTATCTTGATTACTAACACTCTTATTCTCTTTTTCACAAATATCATGGTGATTCTAAAATTTGTAGAGGAGCACAACCAAGTGGCCTACTTACAAAAGTCAAACGAGAAGAGTGGCACTGTTTTTCATC
Organism: Artemisia argyi; assembly: GCA_030686995.1. NCBI lineage: Eukaryota > Viridiplantae > Streptophyta > Magnoliopsida > Asterales > Asteraceae > Artemisia > Artemisia argyi. The sequence continues at coordinate 34,447,350 of CM060676.1, read as the reverse complement.
AGATTGTAGATTTTCTAAATACTACTCATATAAGGTATGCCTTAACTATTAATCCCACAATCTATGTCTCTCATATCACACAGTTTTGGAACACTGTGGAGTCCATAACTCTTGAACAATTTGCATCAACCATGGCTTATCCTTTGGTTTGTTTGGCAACTGATAGGACTTTCAATTTTTCAAAGTTTATTTTCAATAATATGAAAGGCAATGTAAAGAGTCAATATCAATTTTTGATGTATCCAAGGTTTGTGCAAGCAGTGTTAAATGAGTTTCAACTGCAACCTCACAATAGAATTTATGAACCTTCCAGTCTTAAGCCAAAATTTTTTCAAAACATGTGTAAGGCTTCAGATCTTTAGAATGGGGAGGTTCATCCACTTTTGCCTCAAATACTTGCTAAAATTGCTCAAGTACAGGGTGAAGATGCAACCATCCCAGTTGTATCCCAAACCACACCCACTATTGTTGTTCCACCACACCCAGTTGTACCCCTGCTGTAACTCACACTTATGAGAGAAGGTCTAAACAGCCAACTTCTCTCATCTCAACATTGCATGTTGCTGAACCTTTTGGTTTAGGGACAAGCAGTGGTGGTTCAAGGCTTAATCCTAGTCCAACTAGGGAAGAGCCTGAATCAATGCCTCATGATTCACCTCTCCCAATAGGTTACACAGTTGGAAGTGATGAAGGCAGTGTGCAACTACCTGAATTGATGGACATCTGTACCAAATTAGTCAAGCAGGTTCAAGCTATGGAGAAAGATCTGGCACAGACCAAAGAACAACATGCTACAAAGCTGAATCAATTGAAGGCTGAGATTCAAAGATTGCAGAATGAAGTTGAGAATCTCAAGAAGAAAAGACCTAAAGTTGTTTTATCTTCATCATCTTCACCTCAAGATGAGTTTTCTGCAAGTTCTACTAAAGATTTGGGAGATTCTTCCAAACAGGGGAGGAAAACAGATGCAGAGTTTAAGGGGAGGAGTACTCATTTTGAAAAAGTGTTTGCTGAGCTCAATGATTCTGAAAATGCTCAAGCAAAAGATGATGTAGCTGAGACTAAGGGGAGGAAATTGGATTTTGAAGATATGGATGCTGAGGCTGGTTTTAACTTTGATGATTTAGTTGGAACTGCTCAACCAATTTCCACTGAAGTAGAACAAGTTCCCACTGATCAACCAATTCCCACTGCAAGTGAAAAGGTTCCCACTGCTACTCAAGAAATTACCACTGCAGAGGAAGAAGCTGCCAGAATAAGATCAGTTAAAGGAAAGGCTACTGTGATTGCTTCAGATCAAGAGCAAACAAAAAAGATTTCTAAGAAGGAACAAGCTCAGATTGATTTTAATGTAAGATTGGCAGAGCAACAGCAAGCTGCAGAGAATGAAAGAAAGAGAAAGCTAGAGGAAGATGAAGTTGCTAGTTTTATGGAAGCTAAGAGGTTGGATAAACTTGAAGCTGTAATGGCAGAACCAATTTCAAGTGTTTCACCAACTGATATACATGATAAACCTCCATTGTTCACTTATGTGCCTACAGAAGAAGAGATTGAATACTTGATTAACAATGATCAAATAATCAGGAAGAAGGCCGTTGAACTTATTGTAAATACAACCTTGAATGAAGAACAAAGGTCTGCTCAATTAAAAGACTTCATTCAAATGAAGAATCAGCAGGCTCTTGATGAAATCAATGGGGATGTTAGAAAAGGTCAAAAGAAGCCAAGAAAGCTTACAAAGGCACAGATCATTGCTGAGATGAAGACTTTTTGTTGCCATGTTGGAAATATGAAAATGGCTCAATTCAAAGGAATGTCACATGATCAGATTGAAGGTATTTACTACAGAATCAAAAGACAAGATAGTAAATTCATTCCAATGGATCAAGAATCTATAGTTATGAAGACAAAAAGGTCTGGAGTGAGTCTTGGATCAAAAGATGCAAAGAAATTGAAGACTCAGGAATCATCTCAAGCAAAAGAGGGTCCTAGCAAGTTGACAGAAGAGCAAGTTACAAACATGTTGTTCATAGAGACTGATGTACTTAATATTGAACCTCTACAAGCAAAATATCCAGTTGTTGGTTGGGAAATCTTTTCTGATAGTTTTGGTGTTGCTTGGAAGATCATCAGAACTCGAAGTGCCACAAGCATTTGTAGAGATTTTGAAGACATTGTTAGATCTTGTGATAGAGAAGACTTGGATACTTTGTGGAAGATTGTTCAAGATCAGTTTAAGAAGGATGAACTTGTTGATGTCAAGGCTAAGGAGTTATGGGTTCACTTTAGAAGATTATATGAACCTGACCCAAGTGATAGATATTGGAGATTTGAAGCTCATGATCAAAGAACCTTGTGGAAGTTCTATGATTCAAGTTCTGTGCATCATCTTTCTACTCAAGATGGAATTGATGTCTTTATGCTGGCTGAGAAAGAATATCCATTGAGAGCTAGAGTTTTGGATGTAATGAGAACTGTGAAGCTTAGATGCTGGGAAAGAACTGAAGTCATAGATGATTTGATACAAAGGATTTATGATCAAAGTGTAAGAGCTGATAAAGTGTTAAGAAGAAGAGGATAAGTGTTTGGAAGAATTCCCGTATCCTCATGTTTACTGAATACTTGAAGAAACTTATTGATTTATGTATTAATCATAAGTTAGGGGAGGATTGTTGGGAATTATACTAACAGTTACCACAGCTAAGTGAAGATGTTACAACTGCAGAAGATTGTACTTGCAGTGGAAACTCATTACCACTGCAAGAACATATATTACCACTGCTTATTAAGATAACTGTTAGGAAACATGTCTAGATAAATATAGAATAGATCTTGTGTATATCTTATTCTATTAGCATTATACTTATCTTGTAGAAGAGGACTCCTTGTGCTATAAAAGGAGATCCTAGGTTAAAGGTTAGATATACGTTTTCTAGAGCTTCAAGGTGTAACCCTAGTGATATCAAGATCACTCGTATTATTATCATATATAATATTGGAGCTAATCGTTTGTTTACATACATTGTTCTTAGTCATATACAACTGTCTTACTCACAATCAAACTTCTAAGTGTTACTAAGTAGATTCCGCATACTTAGTGATATAACTCAAAGTATCAATCTAACACAAGTTCAAGGTGTTTAGATCCATCAGAATGGATGGTAGACAGCTACTCAGATGAGGCAGAAGTACCCGTTGAAGACAATGATCCACATAGTAGGAGTTTTGAGAGATTTAAAGTTGAGTTCGAAAGGGAAGTGTTACAACTGCTAGAGGAATATGGGCTCGGAATAGGAATAAAGGGGTATGTACTGGAGGCTTTTTGGGAAAATGTAGATGAACCGCTAAGAAGAGACTAACGTTTTGGCATGAAAGGGAATTAGAAGCAAAGGAGGTGCATAGCTGCCATATTGAAGGAACCCGATACGACCCTCCTGAAGTTAAGCTTGAAACATTTGAGGTACGTAAGTACACTATTGATGGAATCGGATGTTTCATTTGCGTTGACAAAGCAATCGACAAACAACTTCCGGTGGGATGAATGAATGGAGAGAAATTCAAGAAGCTAATTAAAGATGAAATGAACACCAATCTTGGTGTTGAACCCACGTGATGAACCATGGAGTGAGTCTAACTTAAAGACTCGATAATAAACAAAAGTGCTCTTACAGGAGACAACTTGTATTATCCTTTTTATTTCTTTTCTTTGTTTTTGTTGGTTTGGTATTTTAGTTTTATGTTTTGCAGGAATTGGAGCATGGAGAATTAAGAAGGCCTCATATTAGCAAAACTGAGACTCTCGGACTGCTCATTACAGCTTAGCTGGTGAATAGTGTTACGCCGTAACATCCTCCTTTTATCTATATGGTTCCAGGTTTTTCATTAACTACGACGTAACTTTGAAATAAGGTTACGACGTAACTTTGAAATAAGGTTACGTCATAACTCATTCCTGACATGAATTTTTCAAAACATTAAAACATTTATACCATAACTTTGTGTTAGTAACTAAATGAATTTTGTGGGTATATTCACTGTAAACCCTCACGAGACTACACTCGTCCACTTGGGACACCAAGTGGTTTAAAAGGCTTGTTGCATACGCTAAATGCAACTGTGATTCCTACGAAAGTGAGTTAGGATTTTTTTTTTGCTTTTGGTAGTACCGTGATTTAAGGGTTGAAGTTTGCTCATGGAGGCAAGTTGAAGGCACGCATTCTCACGTGATCGTTCTTTTATTTTTGGAGCAAATTTCAGGGGAGTTCTCGCTCTAATTCTACTTTCTTTTCACAAATATTTAATTCTTAGTACAAAAGGGACTTTGTACAATTCAAGTGGGGGGACGGGAGTAGAACTATCACTTGAACCTTGTTTGCCCTTGTTTTTCTAGTTTATTTTGAAAAATTATGCCATTTTTAAACTTTTGACATGTTTTTCTTAACCTAACTAGACTAGACCTTAGCTGAGCACATTTAACCCTTGAATTCCCATGGTGAGATATAGCCTATCCGTTTCCACTAGTTTACCTAAAATCCACCAAATATTGAGTGTGCCGGTGGTTTGTAAACTTTAGAACCTGGCCTTTACATCATTTCGAGACCATAGACGAGTTGTGTGTTGAGTTATCCCGATACATTTAGGAGGAACAATTTAAGGAGGTAATATTTTAGGATTATCACCCAAATAGCCTTACTTATGTGTGTTTATCGATTAGTCAAGTTGACTTCTTGACCCGTGTGTTAAACCCTTTTGTTGCACTCACCTTTAGTGCAATATACCCCTAGATACACCCTTTTGAGCCTATCCTTTCGTTTCATACCCCTATATAAATGTTTCGATACACCTTTGCACCTTAGCCTACCGTGTAGTCTTAGTTTATGATTAGGAAGTCATTGTTTGCCCAAGTTCAAGGTCTGAGTGGAGAAACTCAAGAATCACGCGTACATTAAAGACAAATTCTTAAAGATCATTTGAAGACCCCCAAGCTCTCAATTATGATTCATCACAAGTGGGGGGATGTAAATATGTTTGTATCTTAGTTATGATTCTATAAAAAAAATGTAAATTTTTGTTTGTAATTAGTTGTATTAATGGTGCACCATTGTATAGCACCTTGATTATGAGCTTATCAAGATATAGTATCGAAGAGGCCACTTTGGTCACATTTGAAGATATGAGTTGGTGAAATCTCTACACCAACATGAAGACCAAGTAGAGTGTCCATCATGACATCCTCTCATGGCACTTATACTTGTTATGATCCGATTCTTTAGTTTCGAAGATTGGACTTTGGGCGAACGGTAAATGACAATGACTTAGTTGTAGGCTTAGACTATTTGCTTGATATTTTTATTTGTACACCCATTTTGTGTATTCCCATGTCTATTCCTACCCTTTATTCGTGAATCATGCTTTGGTGAAGGATTTGAGCAAGCATTGGTGTCTTGCCCGGCGTTCCGGTCATGTATCGATGTTCTTTGTCGCCTTTGCCGTAGTATGTTAGTAACGACACTACACCCTTAACCACATTTGTGTTCACCTAATATTGCCTTCTAAAGATTTTTTGACCTTAGCTCTAGTGGCGGAGATTTGTGTAACCACCAAGCCTATGATAGAATACATACTATGACTGTGCTTTGAGTGATCACCCAGAAAATTGACACCTAAAATATGAGAGAGTGTGAGTGTTAGTTCCCCTTTCGTGAGGTGTTCGGCTTTAAGAATTCTAGCATAGGATATTTTTAATTTCATATTTCCCGAGTTATGTTGGGGGATATCTTTTTAAGAATACTTCTAAAAAGGTCTACTTGAGGGCAAGTAGAGTTCAAGTGGGGGGATATTTGATAACATCAAATAATCCTGATATTTAAGTGTCAATTTCCCCCCTATTATGCTCATTTATTTTACTTATTATGTGGATATATACTTTGATTTCTTTACATTTTGTATCCAGGTTACAAATGAGCACAGAAGCTAAAGAGACGAGGAAATTGGAAAGAACGCGCAAAAGAGATATAATTATAGTATGCTGGAAGAAGCTACGGCGTAACATTCACTCTCTATAATGCCGTAGCAGGAAATTCAAGCTTGACGACCAAAGTCAATGTGAATCAAGAGTTACGGCGTAACCATATCCTGAGTTACACCGTAACAGTATCAAGTCTCTCAAGTATATCTCAAATTGGTGATTACGCCGTAGCATAATAAAGGAGTTACGGCGTATCAATGACTACGAAGGTAATCCTAAATCTAAGAATCAAGCTACGATGTAACAACACAGGGAGACTACGCCATAGACGAAACCCTAATATTGGAGTTACGGCGTAACACTAACATCAACTACGCCGTAACGCATTGCTTTTGTATAAGATCTTGCCAGGATTACACTAGCTATAGCGTAACACATTTCTTAGTTACGTTGTAGCTATGACGGGCCTATAAATACAACCCTAATTTCTGCATTTTGCATACAACTTTCTCACACACAAAGTCAGAGATCGTTGGGGACTTCTCAAAGGCCTTTCTAAAGGAGCATACGGAGCAATTCCAAGGGAGAAATCACGCCTAAATCATCATAAGTTTTAGTTTTTCATCATTTCATTTACATTTCGAATTCATGACTATTGTAAACATTTATTCGAGTGTTAAATTAATATGATCAGCTAAGCACCTCTGGTGCTAGCCTAGTTATGATTTCTATATCATCTTGATTATGGTTTCGTACTTTTCTTTATGCTTCTACGTGTGTGCATGCTTAGTTTATCTTGAGATCCTTTAGTTGCGGTAGTTTAAAACACCCGGCTATACTTGGTATGCTAGAAGAATTGACCATAGGACCCTGGCGTAGTTAAGTTGCGAGGATATGGTTGGGATAACAACTAACGACAGACCTTGTGTGCAAATTGACCATAGGACCACTTTCCGGGGTGGAGGAACTTAAGTAATGTATGTCTATGATCATGACAACGGACCATAAAAAATACGTCTAGCATGTAGTGGCACTTAATGACTCAAACCCGTCTACCGTACCTCAGCTTACTAGCATGGGATAGTGCTTGTGGTTCCTGACAGGATTCGAGGGAGATAGGCTAGGGAACTTGACCATATGAACCTAGTGATATGCCCGCCCCACCTGAAGCATGAAATTAGTTTAATAGGAAGCATAATCGTAAATTATGTAGGATGACTAATTAGGCTAGCACATTTCTCTCTTGTTACTCACAACGACATTTAAATTGCTTTATTTATTTATTTCAAGTTTTCATTTATGCTAATTAATCATCTCAATCTTCAAATCATTTTTTATTTTGTGACATTAGACTAAGATATAATTTGCATCACATAGCTTGGGACGACCTCGGTATTACCATTTACTAGCCTACACACGACCGGATTCTCTGTCCATTAATGCAAATAGGTAGACCTAGGATAATCGAGTATTTATAAATTTAAGACCTGATCAGTAAAACCTGCATCAGAAAAAGACGGGGGTATTTTTTCGTTTCACTGGCCTTTAACCAATGGTCAATCCAAAAAGGATAGAAAAGTAACAAACTAAAAAAAGTAAGGAATATGCGGCGCAATTAATTCTTGTGAATGACAGGGAGTGCAAAATTTATAATTTACCCCTTTTTAGATTGGGAAAATTATCTAAAAAAGCATTAAAGTTGACACTTTTTACCATTGTTTGTAGCGATATTTTTTTTTCTTATTGTGTGACTAAACTTTTGAATTTGGTACATTGTGTGTACTTTGCGACTATTCAGCCCTATAAAATGACCATTTTCCCTTCAAAATTTGGAAAGGGTAAGGGTAAAATGGTCATAAAGTCCACACAATGTACCAAATTAGAAAGTTTAGTCACACAATAGGAAAAAAAAAACATCACTACACACAATGGTAAAAAGTATCAACTTTAATGCTTTTTTAGGTAATTTTCCATTTTAGATTATTGGCCCAACTTTGTGAATTACCTTTTCTGAGTTTCGCCTTCTAGCTAGAAGTTCTATTGAAAATGCTAAATATAATGTTTAATAAATGCACATATAAGAAAGATATGAAGAAAAAAATCATGAGAAACATGAAAAGATTTCAAACAAATAAAACTTATTGAAAAAATATGAAATATTTCCCCGAAATAGAGGAAGTTGGTGAAACTGTGTCTTTCATTTTTATGTAGAGGAAAATTAAAGTGAAGGGAAGTATAGAAAGTGGTGAGGAAAGAAAAAGACTGATTATTAAAACTTTTTTAGTATTCTTAAGTTGTAAAATAAAAATGAGGAAAGTGATTAATAATGTTATTTTACAATTATGTTCTCAATCGTTAATTTAATTAATCAACTGGGCTAACTCAGTTGGCTACCAAGATTTCTTATGGGCTTGGGGAGGGGAGGTCTCAAGTTCGAGTCCCACCAGAGACTTTCCCCGTTCAGGTAGAATAGGAGGAAGTACAGGCGGAGTTCAGGGTCAACACACTGCCCAATTGAATGTCACTGTTAACTTAACCACTAACAACTAAAAAGCCGTTAAAAAATATTATTAATTTAATTGAGGCTCAAGTTAAATTAAATAAGGGTCAATTTAGTCATATGAAATGTATTCATTTTTAGGAGTGAGCTGAACAACCGAAAAAACAGAACCGAAATAACCAAATGAAACTAAAAACTGATGGTTCGATTTTTACTTTTTTCAAAAATCAAAAAATTCAGTTCAGTTTTGGTTTTTGTCCAAAAACCGAACCGAACCGATGATAATATATAATTAATATAATATAAATAGATAACTAAATAAATCAAATTTATATTTCATATTCATTTTGTGGGTGGATTTATAATATATTAAATCTTAACATTATATGCGTGTTTGTTTTGTACGTGTATTTACTTCAACAATATATCAATAAATGTGTGACAATGAGTATACTATATTACTATATGCATGTTCACTTGCATGTGTGTGTCTCATTCATATGTGTGTAATTGTAGAAATATGAGATAAACATTATTAGGCTTAAATTGACAAAAAAGTAAAGAATGATAACCAATTTCTACGTAAAACAAGTTTACTGATATAAATTGGTCACACCCAAATATAAACGGTTAAAAACCGAAATAACTGAAATAACCGAATGAAAACGGATAATAAACTGAAAAAAAGAACCGCCAAAAACCGAATGGTTTCGGTTTTGGGTTTTTTAAAAACCGACTATTTCAGTTAGGTTTTAGTTTTAGCAAAAAACCGACCCAAAATGAACCATGCTCACCCCTATTAATTTTAGAGGTAATTGTGTATTTGCCCCATGAGGTTCACCATGCTTCAAGCCTTGCCCTTGCTTTTTATACATTTCGCATTTGCCCCAATGCGACTTATGTAACCTAAGCGAATCGTACAAACCAATACCATGTTGCCACATGTCCTAATACCAAGTATACTTTTCCAAGTGTGTGTAAGACACAAGTACCCCTTGTGTAAGTGTCCTTTTTGTACTATGAGTAAGTGAACTATTATGCAACTTGTACTATTTAAAAAAAAAAAGTCAAACTTGTAAGAAATAAAATATACATTATTTTTTTATGCAACTTGTACAATTTTTATTCGATTTGATGTTTGTAATAGTGATTGTACTTGTAGTTGTGTAAGTGTCCTTTTTGTACTATGCGTAAGTGAACTATTATGCAACTTGTACTTTTTGGCAAAATAAGTCAAACTTGTAAGAAATATAATTATTACTAGTGCGAATTATACTTTTAACTTATGCTAATTGTACTTTTAATAATTTTTTTTTATTTATGCATTATTGCACTGAACCTAACACCGAACATAACTCCAACCCAAAGTTTTAAGATTCAACACCCGAACCTAACTCCAAACACAAAATTATGCGAATTGTACTTTTAATAAATTTTTTATTTATGCATTATTGCACCGAACCTAACTCCAAACCCAAAGTTTTAATGTCCAACACCCGAACCTAACTCCAACCCAAAATTATGCGAATTGTACTTGTAATAATTTTTTTATATATGCATTATTGCCCTTTTCCTAACCGAACCTAACTCCAATCCAAAGTTTTAAAATCCAAACACCCGAACCTACCTCCAAAATTATGCGAATTGTACTTTTAATAATTTTTTTATTTATGCTTTAATGCACCGAACCTAACACCGAACCTAACTCCAACCCAAAGTTTTAAGATCCAAACACCCGAACCTAACTCCAAACCCAAACCCAAAATTTTTTTGGTTTTAAAAATATTTAATTATTTTTTGAACTAGCGTATCTAACACACCTCTTTTTAAAAAAATAACACACTTATAAAAGCGCACACCTCTTTTGAAATACGCTTACTTCCTCTCTCTCTCTCTCACTCACAAAGTGTTTGCACTCTCTTCACTCACAGATCTGAGATCCAATCGTTAAAAAAATGATTTGGGTTAGGGTAACGAATTATCAATTGGATTTAGGGTTACTCTATTTTAGGTTTATGGTTTGTTTATTTGGTTTAATTGTTCGATGATTATTCAAATCGATTTAGGGTTACTTTAATTTAGGGTTAGGGCTTTATGTATTTCATGTTATTTAGTGGTAGGGTTTATGGCTGTTTTTGGGAGTTTTATATTTGGTTGTTACATAGTTAGAATGCTTCTACATGTGCATAGATGGCGGTCAGGGTTACGAGTATTGTTTTTGTATTTAGGGCTTTTTATGGTTAGGGATATTTGCTTTTCCGTTAGCTGCTAATGATTTTTGAAAAAACAGTTAGATGCCTAAGTTTTTGGAGAAACACATCATGTAAAACATATCATGAAAAATCAGATAGATGCCTAAGTTATTGATGCCTTACTCACAGAAACATTAAGGTTAGCGTTTAATATGGGTAAGTTTGAAATCCTAGGAAGCAAGAAACCACTTTTATGCCTAAGTTAGATACGTTTAATATGAGTAAGTTTGAAATAGGTGTATATCTGAAGTAAATCCTATTTACAAGGCTCTTTATTTATTTATCTGCTTAGCAATCGTGGGAGTCACTAACTTCTTCAACTAAGTTAAGTTTGAAGAGGTTAGAGACTACCACGATTACCAAGTTGGATAATCAGTTACGTCTTCCACTGCATACCGAGTAAAGCACTATAAGTCTCTCTATTCTGTTAAGTTTACAGTTTGTTGTGTCTAGGTCGATGGAGTTTAGGATTTGGGTAGTCTTGGAAGTTGAGATTGATTGGATTGTTTGTGGGTTATATGTTATACTTTTTTCTGGTTTACGTGATATATGCTAGTTGTCGAAATTTTTAAATGTCTTGCAGTTGATTTGGGCAGTCTCGGTAGTTTAAGATTTAGGACATATTATGTTTGATTCTATGACAGTTTATGTGCTAGTTGTGGAAAGTTTTTTGGTTTATATAATGCAACTTATGATATATTCAATAAATTAATTTTATTATAAAAATGCTTTTGAAGAAAATGAGACTTCACACAATTTTTAAAAATGATTTTTCAAGTCCTACTTGTGGAAACTTGTGTGCTTGTCTTTGCGATAGCGATCGATATAAGTGTTGTATCGGAATGGTGGTAAGCAGCTATTCTATGGGAAAAAAACAAGACATAAACGGGTCTAGGGGTGATCCCGGGCATGTCGGAACCATAGATGATCTGCTTCCTTAACCCAGCGGAGTTACACTCAGATATCGGGCCTCAGCCTATATACATCCTGCTTGTGATTAAGACACGGTGGAAATAGTCTGTACTCTCGATCAGAGGGAACCGGTTTGGGCAACTGTTTTGACAACATGAGATTGTAATTGCCAAGATTTCAGTACATTGGCGGTACGCAGAGTCTTGTAAATTGTTTTAAAAAATTGTGAAATTTTATTTTATTTTTTAAATTATTAGATGAGACTAGTTTATTTATAATCAATTGAACGACAAAAAAAGAAATCGTTTAATTTTCATGTGAGATTTTTTACCCTAAAAAAATGAAAAAACCAAAATCATCATTTCTCATGAAATCTATCACAGAACCTATGATAATCTGTCATAAGTTGCACTAACCATACTAAATTTAAGGTATTTTGTTTCATGTCTGTATTCAAGGCTGCTTTAGGTGTATACATATTAGATGCATACAGGATATCTAAGTCCTAAAAACTGCTACTCTTTTTATAAAAAGTCAAACTTAGTTTGATTGTTTAATTTTGTTCATATTCAGTTAACTTTAATCGTATGGCTTGATTTTGACCATTTTGGATAGCTTACAATAAGTGTTTCTTTGGATCTGTTTTACTTTTTTTCTTCTGGGCTTCTTAGGTGTCACTAAATTAAGTCTAATAGTGACCTTTACTCTGTTTTGACTTACATGTTTTGACACTTCAAGCTTTAATCTGTTGTTCTTTAAGTCTTCTGTGAAATAAATAAATCTGTTTTGAAAAAAGTTGCATTGGTTAAAAAGAAAAAATATAGTAAAAATAAAAAAATACTAACAAAAAAGACACCCACTTTCAGACTTTTCTCAAGTAGGATGTGGTCTTTTTTAAATTCCTTTATTACATTGTTAATTTTTTTTGAAATAGCCAAAACATGTAACCTAGATCCAGTGTGTTACATGGTAGCTAAGATGTACAACTTTATGTGTGTGATATAGTTGCTGAGTCTATATAAGAGTTTGAATGTGAAGCTCATTTTATCATTGTATGTAGTATGTGGCCACATTATTTCATGACACTGCATTTGTTTGTATGCTCTAAAAGCAGCCTTAATCGAAGTATTGTGTCCGTACACATATCGGTAAAATGACCTTAAATTGAAAGACCATCTTCTTTTATAAGAAGAAGTTCAATTATTAAGGCAGGATCATCTGTTAACTTAGATGGATTGCATTGATAATCTTGTGACCATCTAGTTTCATTTATGTGCTTCATCTTGATGACAAGTATTGGCTCTTTCAAAACAGAATGAAGATCACTCGGACAAAAACAAGTGATGAAAACTCGTCCGCTTAATGTTGATAAAATTTTTTCTTTTGCTTGATCTTCATTCTCTTTTTGAAATAGTCAAAACATGTAACCTTGATCAAGCACATAAGTGATACTAGACGGTGTCCAAATTAAGCATTGGAATCTATCTATGTTGACAGATGATTCAGCATTAATAATTGAGACATGTTGATAGGGATAATGATATAGTGATTATTGTTCATGACATGCCACACTCCTTCATTATCTAAGTCAAGACGATTCCTGTTACTTAAACTATTTTATAGATTCAAACGTGTATTACATGCGAATGGATTTACGTGAACTATCATATATGAGGGTGAAGTGATGATGATACTTTTGGGTGTAGGATTGACTTTTCATGAGTGTATCATACACCCAAAATTATCATCATCAACTTCACCCACATTTATAATGCTTGACGTAAATCCTTTTGCATGTAATACACTTTTATGTGTATGACCTTTCTATCATATTATCTTTTTAAACTCAAATTAATATGGCAGAACCTATTTTAATTTAGTAATGGACATTCAGCACCATTTGTTAATATCAACAACTTAAGAATGTTGTGAACTTTTTCCACCTCATTTTCCATTTGTTAATATTTTAAATTGATTAGCAGTTATACGTATCAACTCTAGGGTTTCTGAAAGTATAGTTCTATTTTTTAATTTATATATTTCCTGATGAAACCTCTTTTGGAAAATATTTTAGTTTATATATGTTACAGAGTTAGTTAACAAAGTTAAGGATGAATATGGTATAACTGTGGATTCTATAAATAGTGAGTTAAAGAGAAGTTTAATGTAACAATGTATGTATTTGGTGGCCGCATTACTTTGCCTTAGATGAATGGTTTAACTTTATAAATGAGACTGGAATTTAAGCGTATTGACCCATCCACAAAGTAATGCGACAATACACATCTTGATACATTAAACTTCACATTGGAAAACTCAATAATCAAGGCCCACCTATCTAACGTTGTAGATGGGTTCCATTGCTTACAGTGACCGATTTACCTAAGGACATTGAAGTGCTTGATATTGACACGGAGACATACCAATGACCTTAGGTAACTCTGTCAATTTAATCAATGGAACCCACATACATCGTCAGATAGATGGGCCTTGATAATTGAGTTGTGTTGATTGTGATAATGATATATCGTGTATTGTTCATGGCAATCCACCATCCTTCATTATCCCATTCAACACGAGTAACCCATTCCTATGGGTAAAAACATACAATTGGGCACACATTGGTACTTTGAGCTTCCCCTCGAAAACCCATTCCTATGTCAGTGTCATTGCAATCGATTTGGCGCAAATCCTTGTACAAATTTCGTCGACATGGCAACAAGATTTTGAGTGGAGGCTCAAAGTACCAAAGTGTGTCCACTTGCATGTGTAGACAGTTCTAAGTGGTAAGAACCGTGTTGTTTGCGATAAAGTTGTGGTCTGTTTTTTTACGAGAAAACACACTCCTTTTTTATCCCGTTCAAGACGTTTCCTTCCACTGTCACCTTATAGCTTTTTTAATCAACAACTTTACAGCTCATAAAGTTTTCTTAATAGCGAGAGATGGGAAAGAAAAAAGAGGATGACGTACAAGTGTATTTGGTGCAGATTCATTTTGTCACATCCTCTTTTTCTTGCTCATGCCTCGCTATATAAGACTACCTTATGAGTGCATCCTGTTATACTATAGAGTGATAAGTAGGGAAGAGAGGATGTCGTACAAGTGTATTTGGTGCAAATACATTCTTTTGCCATATCCTCTTTTTCCTTCTTATCATCCTATATTATTGGAGTCTGTGTTACCAGTCTAGGGAGGTGTACGGTACTCATAATGAAGTAGTACTCGGCTTGTGCTACCAAATACAATACATGAATCAAATATAGTGCAGGCAACAGACCTTATAGTCAACCAAGATGAAGATGTCCATGAGGGAATCAAAGAAGGTGTGAAACTTATTTATTTATAGTTGTTGTAAGACATGCGAATAGAATCTTTTTATATACATGTAAATTTGATGCCATTTTTGTATACATGCTGTGGCTGCAATAAACTACAAGAATGAGGATGGAAGAGGATTTGGTATACATGAAGAGTGGGTTCATGCTGCTTACAGACTAGAAACATGGGCGTGTATGTACTCATTCAAGATCAATGGTTGTTCTAGTCGCAAATAATGGACAAGAATTGACTCTACAACAGTAATTAAACCACCCAATCACAGACCTCATGTTGACAGGCCAACTAAAAAGTTGAAGTCAGATGATGAGCCTGCAGTTCCTAGTTCTTAATTTGTTACCCACTATCCTTGAACAATATGTTTCACTTTATTTTCTGTTGGACTCTATGTTTGTACTCTTTGTTTAAATTTATTGTCTTTAGAACAATGTTTTGAACTATGCTTGTATTCTATGTTTGTACCCATTGCATTTGGACTTTCAAAAGTCAAACTTGCAAATGTTGAATGGGAGTGACCTAGTCACTCATTCCCTTGTGCCCATTACATTTGCACCCGTTGCATTTAGACTTTGAGAAGTCAAACTGCAAATGTTGAATTCCATAAAGTCAACTGTCATGTAAGTGTTTTTTTTTGGTCCAACACATGTATACGCAGTACGTGGCAATCTTATAAGCCCTTTTATAGGCAATCACATCCCTACTAAATACGCATCTCTCAAAACACCCACTTGCAAAACACACCTCCCTATTTCCTTAACCATGAACAACTATCAAAGTGATATTGATCTAAAGGTTCTCTGTAACTCGTATGTGGTAACTGAACTAATGCTCGGCCCTTACCACACAGTGATTCTTCAAGACTTGCAGCAGGCAAACGGATTGGAGAACAAGTACAAAAATATTACTGAAAGGGTCGAACGTAGGGGGGATGTGATTGTTAGACTTCAAAACTATTCACGTGCAAGAATTGCAAGGAGCAATACAAAGAAGCTTAGGAGACTACAAACAATTGATAAGCGTAGGCCGAAGACACTGTTGATGATGGCAAGGCAAGTCAAAGACAAGATGTTTAAGAAGATTGAGGTTGTTGTGAAGAAGAAATATCCATGAGGGGGTTAGTTGTTTTGAGATTAGTGATGGTTAATGAATGTAATGGATCTCATGATCCAGATATTCTATGAATAATGTCTTCACATATGTTTACACTTCATTAGTGAATTGAATAGGTATCACAAACATAAACAAGAAACTCACATTAATGAAACATTAAAACACAGACTAAACATAGTGATTCAGTTTGTGGTTTGGACATGCCCATAACCATAGTGATTTAGTTTCTGGTGTTGTTTTTAATGAACTTTCTTGGCTTCTTTTTACTCTTCTTCTTTGCTTCAGTTGATTGAGTTGCATCTGCACCACCCCATGCACTTATGTTTATACTTGTAATACCCAGACCAATGACACCACAACTTACTTTATCTGCCGTTGCACAACCTGCATGTTCAAGTATCACAAGACTATGCCTCCAACACTTAACATCCCCACAACAGATAAAGCATCATTTGTCCAACACCTCTATCTTTGCACCACCCCCTCCTGTTTTGTTCCCACTTCTGATACCAAGACCAATTATACAACCACTTACTTCCTCTACCTGTCTATCATTACTACTCATTTTCTTTCTCTTTAATTTTTGAGTTACAGATTCTGCCATATCTATGTTCTTGAGAAAGTTGGAAGGAGACTTTACTATCCTAGTTGGTAGGATAATTTACTTCATTATGTGAGGTAGGTAAAGGAGTATTAACTTCTTACTAGTGCTAGTCAATAGGGAATCAAAGAAGGTGTGAAACTTAGTTATTTATTTATAGTTGTTGTAAGACATGTGTATAGAATCTTATTTGTATACATGTAAATTTGATGCCATTTTTGGTTTGTGTAAATATTTAAGTTCTTTTGAATGATTTAGTTGTCAATGGATGTTCCAATTTATAACCATTGACAAAGGCAACTGAACGGTTTTTAAATTTTGGAATAAACACAGGGTTTAGTGATTTATGAGTGACGGTTAGTGACTTTACAGTTATTTTTTAAACACACCGATTGGTGGTTAGTGACTTTTCATTTGGATTGGATTTTTTCTCTTAGTATAAATAACAAACTATCTCACCCATTTCTGTCAATCATTCACCCTAATGGCATCTTCATCATCAAACGCTGATTCCAGGAAAAATAAACGAACAAGAGATGATTCTGTTCCTCCTATTCCTGAGAAGTACAAGATTTTTGACGTAACCCAAGATATATGGGATAAATGCCATTCTCGCGCTTATGGAAATGAAAAAATGCTGATTGATCTTTATAACAAGCGTATAAAATTTCATGAAAAACAAATCAAGAGGGATGAGGAGATCATACAGGAATGCCAGAAGATGATTGAAGAACGCAATATAACAATAGCGGAAATATGCAAACAAATTGTTGATGTCTACAAAGGGATTGAAGATAATTTGTTTATTTCTTAATGTTTCGCTAAGTTTGTGTGTATGTGTCTATGTTATCATAATTATTAACAATGTTTCACTAATGTTTCACTAAGTTTGTGTGTATGTGTCTATGTTATCATAATTATTAACAATGCTTGTATTATGTATCTTTCATCAATCTAATCACTTGGTTAATCTTGAAATGTAAGTTTGTTTACTTGTTGAAAGATCAATTTTGTTCTTGTTTGATGTTGAACCTGGTCATGAGTTACTATGTTTTTTGCGGTATCATGTGTTCTACAAAAAATTTGTTAACTTGCTTCTAACATACTACTGCGCATCACGTACAGGTAAAATTATATGTAGACATCAGTTTGAATATTAAAGATAACTATAACTTAATATTAATCATTCATCAAAGTCATTACAACACCAGGCTTAAAGCCATTTCATTCAAAGTTACACAACATAAACATAGAAAATAACTGCCATAATATAACCGCAAAAGACAATCATCATGATCATACTCTAATCTTCATCAAAGGAGACTTTTTTTATATTTTTTTTTTGTGCACAGGAGTCTTCTTCTTGGACCTCCATAAGCTGCATTTGGCGTTCCTTCTCCTAAATCCCATCACTGATATCATTGATTAGATCAGTGAACAAAACAATCTTGTTACGCTCCCTTACCTGTGTTTCAATTAGAGAACGTATAGTAACATCTGTATTTTCGTCCAATGGGACTAGATGCTGAGTCTCATTGAGTGCAACTTGACGGTCTTCAACTTGCTTTTGTATTTGATTACGTTCTTTCACAAATCGCTTCCAACGACCCCTCTCTTGAGTCAACTCTTTCTTGAAATGCCTCTTGACTGTTGTTGCCAAATTGTAGGAAGAAGAAGAAGCCATGGATGATATGATAAGTTATATTTTATATAAATATAGTTATGAGTTTTGGTCAAACTCCTATTGGATGTAAAATGAGATGTAGTTATTGTGTGTTCATGCATGGGGAAGGGAAATTAATGATGAATAACTATTCATGCGTGTGGCTCAAGGGTGGCAATCTAATCAACTGCCCTTATAAGTCAAATAGAAACAGAAATTAACAATCATAACGATAGAAAAAATACATATTAAACACATACAAACACAATCTCAATCTAAACACACAACTACACACTCTACAGTTGGGTCATATCAAACTTCTTAATAGGACAGTCAACTTAAATGTGCATCAGGGGAGTTTGGGCTTTGAGAGGGTAAGAGCCTTGTCAAATCACAATTAAACTTATCAATATATATTTTGCAATGATGTCTCTGCAGTAGCATTCAAACTTGTGCATTGTGTTTGCCTTGTTTTTAGACTTGTTTCTTGTTATGGAATTTTACTACTTTTGTGATATGCAAGCTTAGAGGGTTTCATAAACTAACACAAAAACCCTTCATATTAATGATACACTACATTTGGGTCGTATCAAAATTGGTACTATGATAGGAAACTTAAGTGGGGATCAGGTTTGGTTTTGAGAGGGTAAGACCCATATCAAACTAGACTTGTTTCAATAAACACTAAATGATTAAACGAAATACACTTTGTTGGGATATAAATTATGAAAGTACTTCTGTATGTCAAAGTACTGCTGCATGAAGAATAAAGTCAAAGTACTGCTGAAGGTAAAAGTCAAAGTACTGCTGTTACTAAAGAATGCTTAATGTACTTCGAAGGAAACAAGGACTTATGTGCAATATTAGCTAAGGATTAATGTGTAATATTGAATGAATATTCTAGAATTAGTTAGGGATAATGACTTGTCGTTCAAGGATTATATGTTGTAAACCGACTTAAGGTTATCTATATAAAGAGCCTTAAGGGGTATTAGTCGATATAAGTTTTCATAAGTTTTAGAGTCGATCAAAGTTGATAAATAGTTAGGGATTGTTAGTGAATCTGTGTAACAAAGCAGGTTCAAAGTTTGGTTAATATAAAAGTTCTTCTTAAGCTTTGTATTAGTAGATTCCGCATACTTTACAAGGTTAAATAGTATTTTAATATTAATAGTGTTGAGTTTACTCAATATTGTTAAACCCTTACAAGCTACAAAGTAGTTTGGTCAGAGTATATCGATCCAACAAGTGGTATCAGAGCTTGTGTTGGAAACTCTGATTAAGAAGACAAACCTTTAAACCGATTTCACTACAAACCCTTCAAGATGTCGACAGAAGCTGCACATGCTCCCTCAATCACTGTTGTTAGAATCCCTATTGTTAAAATGGGAGAGTATAACTTATGGGCCATGAAGATGAGGCAGTACATTGCCATCATAGACCATGCACTGTGGGATGTGATTGTCAATGGTAACATGCAAATTAATGAACCAGTAGAGGTACATGGACAACCAACACCACCTAAACTTACTGTACATGCTGCTACCAAAAGAAATCAAGACAAAGCTCTCAACATACTGCTTTCAGCTATTCCTGATGGTCACTTATTAAAGTTTCATGATGCCAAGGATGCCAAACAACTATGGGCTGCAATAAAGAAGAAGTTTGGAGGTAATGATGCTTCCAAGAAGATGCACAGGAATTTGTTGAAGCAACAATTTAAAACTTTCACTGTTGGTGAAAGAGAAGGTCTTGATTCTGCTTATGAAAGATTCCAACATCTTCTGAGTATGCTAGAACTATATGATGCTGAGGCATCAGTTGAAGATGCTAATTTGAAGTTCTTGAGAAGTTTGCCATCAGCATGGCATGTAGTTGCTACTATGATCAGAGGACAACCAGGGCTGGATACTATGGACTTTGATGATCTCTACAACAATCTGAAGGTGTATGAGCATAAGATGAATGGTACTACAGGTTCAAGCACACATCAGAAACCCCAAAACATTGCTTTTGTTTCTTCTGAAAACAGAAGCAGTACTTCCAACAAAGGTACTGCTTATCCTGTTCAAAGTACTGTGACTGAAACACAAGTTCCATGTACAACAATGGTCACCACTAATTCATCACAATCACTTACCCCCACCTCAGATGAAGTTCTATGTTCATTCTTTGCTCAACAAGCATCTCTACCTGTTACCTATCAAGAAGATGTATTGCAAATAGATGATGATGCTTTGGAAGAAATTGATATCAGATGGAAAGTTGCCATGCTTACTGCAAGGATCAAGAAGTATGCGAATAAGACAGGAAAAGGCATCAATTTCAGAGCTAAACAGGGAATAACATTTGATAAGTCCAAGATTAAGTGCTTCAACTGTTTAAGGACTGGTCACTTTGCAAGGGAATGCAAATTTGCAAAGCTTCAAGCAAACAAGATGATTGAACCACCCAAGCCTGAAAGAAAAGAGATTCCAATTACTGAACCAAAACCAAAAGCTTTGGTTGCTCAAGAGAATCTGTCAGAAATTGATTGGTCCAATGAGTTTGATGATGAACCTGTAACCTATTCAATAGTTGCATTGGAAGACTGGAGCACTGCATTTGATGAAGAGCCTGGATATGCTGCTTTGGAGTCAAGAGATTGTCTAGGAAGCTTTGATTGGAGCATGGAGTTTGAAGAAGCACCTGTTCAGCTTGCTATGGTAGCCGCTTCACCAAGTTCATCCACTAACTCTGAGGTATGCTCTAAGTGCAATGATATGTATCAAAAGTTACTTAGTGAATATGTAGCTGAAAGAGATAAATTTCAAAAAGCTAGGGCTGAGATAACTGGTTATCAATTAACTTTAGAGTCAATGGAGGCCAAAATCATTACACATGAAAATAATGAAGTAGCATGGGCTGAATGATATAAACAAAAGGATTACCTAGTTAAGTTAAGTGAGTGGGAACTAGGATGTAAGGTGTCTGAACTAGAGAAAGTGACTGCTGAAAGGGATAATTTGTTAGAAAAACTTGTTGTGTGGAATGAGGCAGGTGTGTCACATGTTCAATTTGTTGAAAAGCAAAGAACATCAAACATTAAAACAGGCCTAGGTTATGATAATGATAGCAATAAAGGCATTCCATTTAAGGGCAAGGATCTAAATCTTACAGTAGATACCTCCACAAGTGATGAAGAGTTCATAAGTCTAGATGAAAACACTTCTAGTGATGAGGAATACCCTAGTCCAACACCTCCTGTATTTAACAAAGAAAAGGGATATAATGCAGTTCCTCACCCCCCAGGTAGCTTTCAACCACCTAGAAAAGATGTTGACTGTTATGGAGTAGATAATCTAGAGTTTAGGAAAAAGCTTAAAAGTCTATCCAACCCTTAAACTTTAGAAAAGTCTGATGAAGCACCTAAGGTTGAAGAGACCAAGTTTTCAAAACAAGTAGTAGCTCCAAACACTTTTCGAAGTACTGTTGATCACTCAGCAGTACCTCAAAGAAAATTCTTTCAAAATACTGCTAATTTTAGAAAATCTTTTGGAATGGGATTTGGGGATATTGGTCCAAAGGTCTGTTATGTATGTTATAGTCCTCATCATTTGATTAAAGACTGTGATTATCATTCAGAATACTTAAGTAAATATCCAAAGACCAGAACTGCACAACCAAGTCATAGGGAGAACAAGCCAGTTTGGAATTATACAAATAGGGTTAACCATAGTAATTTCTCAAAAGACTATAGGTACCCTCATTAGAAAAAGGGATACTCCAAACCCTCAGTACCTTCACAAAGTACTGATGCTTCTAGCAAACACACAAGTGTAAGACCTAGGAAGTTCAATCACTACAAACCTAGAAGGCCTTACAACAAAGGAAAAGATGATAGAACCAAGAACCCAACTCCTAAAGTTACAACTAAATGGGTTAAGAAAGAAAGCATTGCTGGGGTAGAACCAGTACTTTCAGAGGTTAAGGGTGAAAAAGGGAAAATTGATCATGATAAACCAACAGTTTTGGAAACAAAAACCTTCATTCTTGATCATGCTTTCAAAAACAGTGGTGATTACATACTCAAAAATTTTGAGTATGTCACTCCACAAGAGGAACACAAGTCAGTAATGGCTTGGGTTCCTAAAAGTAACTAACCTTTTTCATGTAAATGCAGGGCAACCCAGAGGAGGAGATTAAAGATCATCTTATAGTAGATAGTGGTTGCTCTGGCAGTATGACAGGAGAAAAGGAGCTCTTGTCAGATTTTAAAGCTTATTTTGGAGGAAAAGTAGCATTTAGGAATGATCCTGATGGAGGAAGAATAACTGGCAAAGGAACTATCAAGGCAGGAAACATTGATTTTGAAGATGTTAGATATGTGAAGGAACTAAAATTCAATCTTTTGTCAGTATCTCAGATTTGTGATAAGAAGTACCCTGTGTTATTCTTTGACACAGAATGTCTTATACTTTCTCCTGATTTCAAGTTAGAAGATAGAAACTTGGTGTTGCTGAGAGCACCAAGAACTAATGATGTGTACAGCATAGACTTAAAGAATGTAAACTCTGCTGAAAGAGCAACATGTTTGATTGCAAGAGCAACTATGGAGGAAGCACATCAATGGCACAGAAGATTGGGGCATGTTAATTTTAAGAACATCAATAAGCTGGTCAGAGGTAATTTAGTTAGAGGTTTACCTTCTAAAACATTCAAGAATGATCACTCATGTCTTGCTTGTAAGAAGGGTAAACAGCACAAGGCTTCTTGTAAGAAGATTGATGAGAAAACCATTAGAGAGCCTTTGGAATTGCTGCACATGGATCTGTTTGGACCTGTTTCAGTTGTTAGTCTGAACAAGAAGAAGTATTGCTTGGTTGTAACAGATGACTGTAGCAGATTTAGTTGGGTCTTCTTCGTATGCTTTAAAGATGAAACTTTTGATGCTATTCATGACCTCATAATAGCACTTGAAAATCAGTTAAGACTCAAGGTTAGAGGCATTAGATGTGATAATGGGACTGAGTTCAAGAATCAGCTAATGGATGAATTTTGTGCCAAGAAAGGAATTAAAAGAGAGTTCAGTATTGCTAGAACTCCTCAGCAAAATGGAGTTGCAGAAAGAAAGAATAGAACTCTTATAGAAGCAGCAAGGACAATGCTTGCAGACTCTCAATTACCTGTTCCATTCTGGGCTGAGGCTGTAAGTGCTGCTTGTTATGTGTTGAATAGAGTATCAGTGACTAAACCTCAAGTGAAGACACCTTATGAGTTACTCATGGGGAAGAAGCCAAGCATCAAGTTTATGAAACCTTTTGGATGTCCCCTAACCATCTTAAACACTGCTGATAATTTGGGTAAATTTGATGGGAAGTCAGATGAAGGATATTTATTGGGCTATTGTACCAATAGCAAAGGATTCAGAGTGTACAACAAGGCTACCAAAAAGGTTCAAGAATGTCTTCATGTTGATTTTCTAGAAGAACAAGAGAATTCTAAAGGTAAAGGTCCTGATTGGATGTTTGATCTTGATTTAATGTCTTCATCAATGAATTATGTACCTGTAAGGGAAGAAAATCTAGCTGCTCCCACAGAAGAAGAAGCACAGTACATTGTTCATGATGTTAATCTAAGATTTGAAGATGAGCCAAATGATAATGCCAATGATGAGAAGAAGAGTATTTCTGAGCCTCAAGGTACTGCTAAACCTAACAGTACTGTTGATCCTCAAAGTACTATTCCACCATAAATCCCAGTATCTGATGAAGATCAAGCCATTCAAGATGAACTTTCTAGGATGCTTTTTCAAGAAACAATGGCTAAGTCTTATGAAGATGAACAAAGAAGAGCTTATGAAGCAGAAAAGAAGAAGGCAAAAGGCACTGCCAGTACTTTACCCCAAAGTACTGCTAATCCATTTGAAAGTACTTTTCAACCTTTAGATACTTCAAATTGGATAAATACTTATGTTGTTAATGATTCTAATATGCCTGACTTAGAAGATACTGATGATCCAAACAAAATCACTTTAGAAGATACTGATGATGAATTGGATCAAGAAGGCATTTTCTCAAATTCTAATGAAGATCCTGATTTAACTAATTTGGAAGATAATCTTGAAGTTTCACCAGCTCCTACTCTTAGAATTCACAAAACTCATCCTGTTACCAACATAATTGGACCCTCAGCTTCAGGGGTGCTCACAAGGACTAAGGCTAAGAATATGTCTCAACAACATACTTCTTTGCTTAGTTTTATCTACAAGCAAAACAGGGTGAATCACAGGGATCAGAAATTGTGTTTATTTGCTTGTTTTCTATCTCAGGAAGAGCCCAAGAATATCAAACAAGCATTAGCCAAGGAAAGTTGGGTGGAAGCTATGCAAGAAGAACTCCTACAGTTTAAACTTCAAGAAGTTTGGCTATTATGTGATTTACCTGATGGAAAGAAACTAAGTGGAACTAAATGGGTCTTCAGGGTAAAAAGAGATGAAAGAGGGAATGTTATCAAGAATAAGGCAAGGTTAGTAGCTCAAGGATATATACAGGAAGAAGGAGTAGACTATGATGAAGTTTTTGCTCCTGTGGCAAGGCTTGAAGCCATCAGGCTATTTTTGGCTTTTGCATCCTATATGGGATTCCCTGTATATCAAATGGATGTTAAAAGTGCTTTTCTATATGGCAAAATCACAGAAGAAGTTTATGTCAAACAGCCTCCTGGTTTTGAAGACCCTGCACACCCAAACAAAGTCTACAAGGTAATCAAGGCTCTGTATGGCCTTCATCAAGCTCCAAGAGCATGGTATGAAAGACTTTCCAATTTTCTACTTCAACATGGTTATAAAAGAGGAGCTATTGACAAGACTTTGTTTATCAAGAGAGATAAGAAGGATATAATGCTTGTCCAAGTGTATGTAGATGATATTATTTTTGTGCTACTAAGCAATCTATGGTGAAGGAATTTGAAGATCTTATGCAGAAAGAGTTTCAGATGAGTTCAATGGGAGAATTAACATTCTTCTTAGGACTTCAAGTGCAACAGTCAAGCAGTGGAATATATATTTGTCAAGATAAGTATGTTGCAGATATTCTTAAGAGATTCAATTTCACAACTATTAAGCCTACATCTACACCAGTGGATACTAACAAACCTTTGGGAAAAGATGAAGAAGGAGAAGATGTTGATGTCACACTATACAGGTATCTTAGGCAACAACCTAAGCTAGGCTTATGGTATCCTAGAGATTCACCTTTCCATCTCCAAGCCTTTTCAGACAGTGATTATGCTGGAGATAACTATGACAGAAGATCCACAACTGGAGGATGCTAGTACCTTGGAAGCAGATTAGTGTCATGGCAATGTAAAAAGCAAACAATTGCAGCAACTTCTTCTACTGAAGCAGAATATGTAGCTGTTGCAAGTTGTTGTGCACAAGTACTTTGGTTACAAAATCAGCTTTTGGATTATGGATTCAATTTCAAGAATACTCCTATCAACATTGATAATGAGAGTACTATCTGTATTGTCAAAAATCCAGTGTATCATTCCAAGACCAAGCACATTCAGATTAGACATCACTTTATAAGAGATTGCTATGAACATAGGCTTATCAATGTGGTTAAAGTTCATACTGATGATAATGTAGCAGATCTACTCACAAAGGGCTTTGATGTTTCAAGATTTACCTTTTTGGTTGTGAGTATTGGCATGATTAATATGTAAGCTATTTTTTAGGGGAGGCATTAGTAGTTATTAGTTAGTCGTTATTTGAGGGGAGGCTACATGTATCATTCAAAAGAAAGGATTTTATTCATCATTCAACAAAGTTATTACAACAACCATTCAGAAAGTTTCTACATCATCATTGTTGTTACCAAGCTACCGACATAGACATAGAAAACACAAGACTACACCAACTATCATCTACCACAACCTACTACCAAGCTTCACACACCTACTCCATAGGCCTTTTTCCCTTGCCCTCATAGTTATGCTTTCCCTTTTGAGGAGTTTTTCTCTTGTCATCAAAAGAAGCCTGCTTTCTTGGGCAAGCCAGGCCAAGAACCTGTTTGGGAGGTCTCTCTTTCCTTGGAGCAGGCCACTTCATGTTCTGTATTGCTGATTCCATGGCTTGAGTCAAAGCATGTGGAAGCTCATTAGCCAGAGATGAACCATGGATAGATTTCTTCTACTTGGGCTTTTTGTTGGTAGTACTGGCTGCATCAGTTATGGTAGAGTTGGCAGCACTTACTGATGAGGAAGATTCTTGAAGTCCCATCCATTGTACATGGGGAGGGAAATAATCTAACCATCCTGGATCTTCAAACTCAGAATTAGAGTAGTAACTTATCTCTGAATCTGTGGTGCCATCTGAGTCTGAAGAGATGTTCACAATTGGAATGTGACTCATTGCTTTTACTAGTTTTTGTGTTATGCTAAAAGAGGAAAAGGTGATTGCAATTTGTTTTTGGCAAAGTTACTTTTATAAGCAAAGTAAAGGTAAATGGGCATTTAATGAAGTGTATTGATAATTCACTTACCATGGTAGCTTTGGGATTTAATTTGGGGAGATAGTCATTAATTAGGGTTGACTTTCAAAGATATTTTGGTCAAACAGTCAAACATTCAAGATTTGTTTTGGCAAAGTACTTTAGTCAACATACTGTGTGGGATTATAACGGAAGGTACTGCTCTATATTTTATGGAACGTACTATTTGGTGTTATTAAGGGTACGCTGACGTGTCAGATACTGTTCCAACGTTCAGATTTGCGGCTAACAAACTTTCGAAAGATATGGGGATAATTACTTCCAAAAATAACGGTAAAGTTATTAATTAACCGTGTATTTCGTATCTTATCCTTATATATACCTCATATCTTTTCTTTTTATTCACCCTTATTCACCTTTCTTGTTACTTAAACTCATTCCTACTTTACATCGATCATAACTTTTCTCACTCTAACCCTAATCACCATGGCAAATCGACGCACCAACACCAAACACAACATGATAGGAAACCTTGAGAAAACCTAAGATAACCTTGACTTTCATGGAATTATTGACTTTCTCACTGGAACCAACATCTGTTACTCTATCCTAGTCAACCCAGAGATAATTAGACCTTGGATACAAGCTTTTTAGGATACAGCAAGGTCACAGGTTGAAGATGGGGAGGATATCATTACTGCTACAGTTGCTGGGCGAGCTATTCGTGTCACAGAAGCTTCAATCAGAGAGGCCCTGTTATTTGATGATGAAGGAGGCTCTGTTTTGTTTGGTAAACAAGAGATTTGGAACACACTCAGAGATATTGGGTATGAAGGTCCTTTGAATAAGCTCACTTTTCAGAAGGCTTTGGTTAGTCCTCATTGGAAATTTCTTATACATGTTTTGCTTCATTGTTTTAGTCCAAAGAGTACTGCTTGGGATCAGTTTACCCATTCCATAGCTTCTGCTTTTGTTGGTCTTATTACAAATCAACCTTTCAATTTCTCATACATGATCCTTGAAGGTATGCTTACTCATATTAAGGCTGGCAAACCTTTTCTAATGTATCCTAGATTTGTTCAATTGCTTTTAGAGAATCCATTAGATGGGATACACAAACCTCAGGATTATGTACCTACCATTAGGATGCAACCTAAGGTGTTCACTTTTATGTCTCATAAGGGAGTAAATTTTTCGGGTAGGAATACACCTCTAAATGCTTATATGTTAGAGGTAGCTCAAGCTGTTAGGGATGAAGAAGACAATAGTGGTTCTGCACATTCTCATAATGATGATCAATCTGATTTTGCTGAGCATTCTGCTTCAGTACATACCCCTACACCACCTATTGTTTCCCCTCAGCATGTTGTTTCAAGTGAAAGGACTCCCTCAGTGATAGCTTCCTTGGATAAATCTGTTTCTACTCAAGGTACTTCTCCACAAAGTACTTCTTCTAAAGGTACTACTTCAGAGGATTCACAGGTACCTACTCTCAATGATTATACTTCCACAGGTGTGCTTCAAACACCTGGAGGAGATGAGGGAATTGAAGGTGCTGTGAGTACTTCTGATTTGGCTAAGGAATTGGAGAAGATGAAGACAACTGTTAATGCTCAAGCTGCAGAAATCAAGAAGCTAAGACAGAAGTTCAGAAGGTTGAAGAAATTTGTTTGGCCTCTTGTTCAGAACTTTTGGCTTTATGTCAAAGAAAAGAAACAGTCTCAGAAGCCAAAGTCTAAAAAGAAGATGTCTAAATCCAAGAGGAGGCATAGGAAATCATCATCTATCAAATTGGGGAGGAATCAGGATGATAATTTGGATAGATTTGATGATATGGTTCAATATACAGTGGAAAAGAACGATCAAGATGAAAATGTTGCTCAAAACAGTACTGAAAGAAAAAGTGGTGAGACAGAGCAAATTAATCTTGAAGTTGAGCATGAGGATGTAAAAAGTGGTGATACAGAAGAAATTGATTTAGAAGGAAATAATGCTCAAAGTACTTTTGTTGAAAATACTGTTGTGCAAGGTACTGCTGAACAAGATATTGCTGTTATTGGAACTTCTGTAGCTGGACCTTCTACAATGAATTATGAAGATGAAGCTGGTCCTTCCACTTTTGTACAAGAAGAAGAAGTAAGAATACATACTGCAAGTGATGATGAATCAATTGCTCAAGTTATGATGAATTTGAGGAAACCTACAGGAGGAATACATATTTCTGAGCCTGCACAAAAAGATGTTGAAAGTACCTCTGAATCAGAAGAGCTAGATCCAAAAGATAGAGGGAAAGGGATCAAGGTTCAGAAAGATGTTAAGAAGAAAAAGAAGAAATTTTCTATTGCTCAGATTAGAGAATTAGAGATTGCAGGAGATTTAGAGCTTGCTAGAAAGCAACAAGATGAGTATGATGCTGAGTATTTGGCAGAAGTTAGTAGGCCAATTATAAAGAAGCTAATGACTATTGCTCAGGAGAGGAACTGGATGATAAGTTTCTTGAGAAAAAGAGGATACAAGAATTTGCATAGAATGAGGCATCCAGAAGTGAAAGCTCTGTGGGATAAAGTACAAGAAGATATCAGAAAAGAAGTAGAAAACTTTGTGCCCATGGAAGTTGATAGAAAGAAGAAATTAGAAGATATCAGAAAGGAACAAGCTGAGGAAAGAAGATTGAAAAGGAAGAAAGCTGTTCAAGATGATCAACTGTCAAAAAGATTGAAGATGATTCATGAAGATACAGTTGATGAACTTAGAAATTATTTCAGAATTGTAGACTTTGAGAATAAGAAGATCGAAGATTCTGAAAAGAAGTCCAAGATAATCTCATTTTCTGTGGTTGAATCAAAAGAAGGGAATTATTTTATGATCAACAGAGAAGATGAAAGCTTCACAACATTCAATATGTTATGGGATGTGTTGCATTGTATTACAAGGGCAGATCTGTATGACTTATATGTGCAAGTGCAGACATACTATGCAGAGATTGAAGCTTCAGGAGTGGGATTAACTTTGCTTGGATATTTAATTACCATCTGGGAAACTGAAGAAACAAGTGTTGATCCTCTGTGGAATGATCAAGAGAATTGGGAAATAACAAGATGGAGATTCTTTGAATCATCAGGAGTTCATACACTAGAGATGGAAGATGGTACCATGATTCATATGCTGGCTGAGAGGAGATATCCATTGATTAGAGAAATTATGCTCAGAATGCTGGATCATGGAATGGAACTTGAAGATGAATCTGAAGTAGCTTTGGATGTTATCAAGCTATTTATCAGATGGGTCAAGTAACCATGTTTAACAGACAAGAAAGAGTTTGACTCATCATGAGGGTACGGCTCTGATGTGATAATCAAATCCGTTTATGGTTGATAGTTTACCAAAAACTATATGGTTATCAACTCACCATACTCCAAGTGATCAAGAGTTGGCTAGTCCATAGCAAACGGCTATTGGTAAAGACTAATCAAATCCGTTGATAGCTGATGATTTGCTAAAAATCATAATTTTCAATGATTCACCTCTCATAGGAGTTAACACACCTGGAAGTGATGAGAATAGTATGAAACTTTTAAGATTTGATGATCACTATACCAAAATATCGCCTAAAACCGTTATTTATATTTTACGATCTTTGCTAAGTTTTGTTAATGACAAAGTATGAACTTTAGCTAAGAGTAAATCATTACTTTAAGTGTTTAAGTCTTGTTTAAACTAAGGTTTACATTTCCTTTAAACAAAACATTGTTTTTATTTCTTAAATTAGAAAGTGTCTTGTCACATCACATTTATTTCTTAAAATAGTAATGTCACATCACATTTAGGGCAAGCTTTGTCAATATACATTTATGGTAAGAAAGTGTGTTTGACTAACCATATGTTTGCTTGCAAGTTTTGTGTTTGACTAGGTGTAATGAGATGTGACCTTGTTTGGTTTGGAAGATTTATTGCAAAACCAACTGCAGCCCTGACTGAACCCTGGGGGTACACGGGCGGAACCCATCTGAGGGTTCCGCCGTATCCTCCAGACCTGCAGAATGGTTTGCTATAAATACCAAACCACTTGTTAGTTTTGGGTCATCAGTTAGAGTCATATTTTACATATATTCTCTCATTATACTCAGTAGCTACTAACTTATGTGATTCTCTTATGTAGCAAAGGAGTTCACATATTCATCTAAGAAGTTACAAGTTTCAACTCTAAGTTGCAAGACTTGTTAGCTTTGTTGTGTATAGACTTTGGTAGTTTATACTTCATGTGTATCTTTTATAGAAGTGATCGGTTAGTATTTTAGGCCTCAAAATACGTAGTGTGTAGGGAGTGTTTGTACCCTTGGTAAAGAACTCGACATCTAGCTTAGTATCAGTAAAAGTGTAAGTGACGATGGTAGTGGTTGTACCCGTGTAAAAGAACTCGACATCTAGCTTAGTGTCGGTAAAAGTGTAAGTGACGTTGTAAAGGTTTCTCCACCAGGAAAAGAGCTTGTTGATTAGTGCTTATAACTCTCGAGTTGGAAACTCGGGGCGTGGATGTAGGACAAGGAAAAAGAGTCCTTGTAGCCGAACTACGATAAACAATCGTGTTGTGGTTTGATCGTTTCTTTCTTTATCTTTGCTCATTACATAATGTCTTTAGTTAGAATTGCTAATCACACGTAAAGCTTTTCAAAGAATTAAACAAGTAAAGTTGTGTTTATATATTTAAACAAACGTAAAGCTTTTCAAAGAACTAAACAAGCAAAGTTAGGATTGTTAATCACAAGTAAAGCTTTTCAAAGTATGAAACAAGTAAAGTTAGAATTGTTATTCACATGTAAAGCTTTTCAAAGAATTAAACATGCAAAGTTGTACTTGCATCTTTGAACAAACGTAAAGTCTTAAAAAGATAATCAAATTAAAAAGCGGTAAACTATTCAACTCCCCTTCTAGTTTTCCACATTGCAAATTTAATACAAATAAAATAACATATGCAGTTTTTAAAAAGGAATTTAGGGAGAGTAGCATAACCAAACTTAATCAATAAAGAAAAACGATAAACATAAACCATAGAGCAAAAAATGCTAAACGTAAACCATAAACATAAGATTAAAAATTTTTAAGAGTCCATAGTCCAAGAAACATGTTAAACATAAACCAAGAAACATAAACCAAATACGAAATCTAGCCAGAGACTTCCAAGAGCATCACCCAGAGACTTAGAATGGCAACCATCCCTTCAGCTTCTCAGCAAATATATCTTTCTCACGCATGCTGAACTCAGTCTCCTTCATAGAAATCATCAGAGCCATCAGCCGAAGCAGATCCTTATGCTGACACTGCCTAAGGAACTTTGCAGTCTCCACAGCCTCGACCCTACCCTTCAGGACATCGACTTCCTTCAGAAAAACTTGGGCTTCTTTGATGGACTCAGATAACTTCATGCACACTTTCGTAATATCACGCTTCAGATCCTTGTCTTTGGCAGAAGACCTCTCAAGATACAAATCTAGCTGGCGTTCCAACAAGGTGGAACCACAAGCATGAGCAAGTTCATCGAAAAGTGGTAGAGGAGCCATTGTTGTTTTACTTTAGAAAAAAGTTGTATGTGTGTGTCATTGTGGTATGAGGAGCGGCTATATGTAGAGGACCGTGGGGAATTGATACACTTTGGTACATGAACCACCAGTTGGGTATCCCATGAAAGACTGTTAAGTGCCCAATGTTTAACAATGGTCAATGCATTTAATATAAATCTAACTAATATCTTTTACATTTTATAAAATTATTAGAACTAGTAAAAATTTAACAACATAACAAATAAAGCAAGAACATATTAACGTGGTGGTGCTGTGGCTGTAACGTGGTGGTGCTGGTTTATGGTGGTGTGGCGGTGGCTGTAACGTGGTGGTGCTGGTTTATGAGATGGGAGAGAGATGTTATGTATAGATTTGAAAAAGAGATGAAATGTGGTGGGAGATTCATGTTTGTAAGGTTTTGTACTTGGTTTGGATGTTGGTTAGGTATTTGGTTTGGAGGTTGAATCTTAAAACTTAGGTTCGGGATGAGTACAAGTCGCATAACCAAGTACATAAACTTTCAACATATCAAATCAAATAACATTTTGTACAAATCGCATAACAAAGTACATATACTATTTGAAACATCTAATCTCATTAAAAAGTACAATTTGCATAAAAAATAAATTATATTTTATTTTTCAAAAGTTTGACTTTTTTAAAAAAAATTGTACATGTTGCATAATAGTGCACTTACACATAGGTACATGTTGCATAAAAAATGACACTTACACAACTGTACATGGGTCTTACACACACTTGTACTTGATTTTGGGGCAAAAATGGCCAGATGAACATAATGGCATAAAACGCATAAGTCGAATTGGGGCAAAACCTTATACTCGAAGTTGCATGGGGATAGGCTTGAAGCACGGTGAACCTCATGGGGAAAATACACAATTACCCCTTAATTTTATCCCTCTCACATTCATTCCAAAAATGGGATGAAAGTTATGGCACCAAAACTCAGCACTTTCCTTCCATTTTTCACACTATACTTTTAATTTCCTTCTAAAAAAACTTAAGAACACATTATTCTTTTTGTTTTCTTTACTTAGTCTCACTTTCCACTCAAAATCAAAACTTGAGAATACAATGCAAAAAAATTCCGAAAGAAGTTTTTTCTTAATTTTGAGTTATACGTTTTTTAATGCAAAAAAATAAAATTTTAATGCACAAATTTTTTTTGATACACAAACTTTTTAACTTGTTATATTTTGATGCATAATAAAATTTTGATACATATACTAAAAAGAAGTTGTAAGAAAAAACAAAGTATAAAATGTCGATTTACAAAATTTTGCTGCTGATGAGTGCTCAAACACTCATCATTTTTGGTTGAATCTGAGCTGCAAAACATTTAAAAATACTCGATAATGCATCAAAATACTAAAAATATTCCAAAATTGTGTTTTATATTTTTTAGATGCAAAATGAGTAAAAACAGATGAAAAACGTACAAAGTTTGCATAATTGGCAGTTTTAGTCCCCCAACTTTCAAAAATTGGCAAAAATAGTCCCTGAGCACTTATTTTAAAAGAAAAGTCACCAAAGATCCTTTTGAAATCATAAGTTGTCATATTTAGTCCTTTGGTGAAAAATTTCAAAAGTTTTGAGAATTTACAAGTTTAGTCCCCTGGAGTTTCACTTTTGGCAGATTTGGTCCCTGGTGGAATGTTTTGGAAGAAAAAGTCAAATCTGGTCCTTGGAAAGTCAAAAGTTGTCACAAATGGTCCTTGGAATGAAAGTTTGAAGGATTTACATAATTGATCCCTCGACTTTGGAAAATGGCAATTGACATTTTTAGTCCTTGTGGTTTTGGCTTACTTAATCCAAATGGACCCTTTTATCCAATTCTAAATCCAACCCTTTAACACAAAACAATCCTAGCCCATTTACCCTTCCCTTGGCCCAACACCAATCAGCCTAACCACCCACTAATAAAAAACCTTACCCCGTTTTTATTACTCCCTAAAATTTCAGCAGTTGACATTTTTAGTCCTTGTGGTTTTGGCTTACTTAATCCAAATGGACCCTTTTATCCAATTCTAAATCCAACCCTTTAACACAAAACAATCCTAGCCCATTTACCCTTCCCTTGGCCCAACACCAATCAGCCTAACCACCCACTAATAAAAAACCTTACCCCGTTTTTATTACTCCCTTGGTCAAACCCACGTTGACCTCCTCCTTCCCCCCAACTTGGTGTTTGCTAATCCTTGCTACACTCCACACCCCATCCTTCCAGCTCACTTATCCCATTCTTTGTCCCCTCCACCAACACTACAAACCAAAGTCCCATTAATGATCCTTAATCCACTCCAAGTTACCCCCGATAGACAAAATGGACTTTTGGCGCCAAATGAAACTTCAAAGGCTAGGATTAGTTTTAGTAATCAAATGGACCAGAAAGCAGGTGGGATATGTTCAGGGGGACCCAAGGAACTCCAATCTATTATAAGAAAGAAGAAAAGAAGCAGAGAGATGTATGTAGTTTATTTTAGTTTAGCTGTAATGGCGTTTTAGTGGAATGTTATTCCTTAGTTATGATTCTTATTTAAAAAAGTTTGTAATCAACATTTTAAGTGTTAACTTCAGTTTATTTAATCTTAATTTCAACTTGTCCGTGTAAAATTCAGATTTGCATTTTTCTTTATGCGAGTTCCTCATTTTATAGTAATCTTGTTAAGATTCATGTTAGACTATTGCATAAGCTCAATACAAATCCTCTATAAGCTCAGTAGCATTTAAGCTTGTTTTAGTTCAATAAATTCTCAAAAATACAAAAAGTCAAATAAAGTCAACTAAAGAATCTCATAAGCATCAATGGGTTAGAAGCTGATTCAGAAGGGTATTGGAGTTTCTTTTCTGGTTAAGTAGCTTATTGATAAGCTCAAATGAGCTCTATGTCATTTACTTGAGGTAAGTACACTCCATTCTCATTTTGATTTCAAAATGAGCTTATAAACTGTCTCTTAGTTTATCATTGCTCATTCTAGGTATTTTGTTGCTTCAGTCACCATATTATAGCTTATTGGATGAGCCCTTTTCACATTTGCAGCTTAAGCACCTTAGTTGCTTTGAAAAATCTTAACAGACCCACCTTTAAGGGGTGTTTGGGTCAGGTTCTTCTTACATGTTCTTGGCATAGTTAGGCTGTTCATTTTGCATAAGTAGGGTTCATTAGGTTTATTTACCATAGTTCTGTCATAAGAACCAGTCCCTTTTTATAGAAAAGTCAAAATTAGGTTCTATATCCATGAATGCACAACTGATGAAGTTTTAGCATGTAGGATTTTATCACACAATCACATAAGTAGATTTTGCAGCTCAAAATGGTTTCATTTTAGGTTACAACAACACATTAAGCAACCTAGGTCCATTAGAAATCCACCAAAGTCAACTGAGTTTACATTTCAACAAAGTCAAAATTCCACCCTAGGCAGAATTCCCATTTTTTTGTAGGAATTGTTTAGAATTTTGTGTGTAGATGCAAGGGTTGAAAATTTTTTCTAATTGTAGCCCCCAGCTAAACTCTTGAATCCCATATCCATTATATTTTTGTGATTTTTCTTGTGGGTCCCAACAAGCTCCAAACAGACCTGCAGGGGAAGCATCTCCCCTGCATCAGTTTATCTATTCCATCAGCCTAAGTTCCAAGGGTCCCACAGGTTTCATAAGTGGGCCCCACTCCTTGTTCTTTAGCTTATTCAATAGCTTATCAGGGTGGCTTATTGGCTCAACCCTCTCTTTGCACCTCTAACCTTATTTGTGGGCCCCACAAGGCCTGCCAGTTAGCCCTTGTGGCCTGTTTTGTGTTTTGAATTTGGTCCATGTGCTTATTAGCTTATTTAGCCTATTACCTTTTCTTATTCATTTTACTTTTGCTCATTTCTGTCCCTTGTACTTATTTGCAACTTACTTTATCTTTGGTTCCTAGTACAAAGCTTATTTGGCAGCTTATTTTAACTTGAAACATCTAGTTAAGCTTAAAAGCTTTGCTGATAAGCTCATAAGCTCTGAATCTGCTTATTTCTAGGTTTCTAAGTTTTGTTTTCAGTAAACTTGCACTTATTTAGTTTATATTGAGTTCCAGAAAAAGTAAAACCAAAAAGAACCATTTTAAAGATAAGTGATAGCTTCTATTTAGAAGCTTATTGCTTATTAGCTTATTTTCCTTAAGCACATAGTGTTTTTATATTTTTATTAGGTTCCTTTATTTATTTAATAATTATGTAAAAAGTTTCAGATTTTTCTTAGGTTGTTTAATATTTATAATAATTAATATTAGTTTTTAGTAATTAATAATAGTAAATAATTAGTAATAAATAGAATAATTGTGTAATAAATATATTTTCAGTTTTAAAATTCATTTTATAATATTTTAGATTTTTCTAAGTTTTCATTTTATTTATTTAGGCTTATTTTATATTTTCTTATTATTTAGGTTATTTTTAAATAGTTTTAATTAGTTTTTAATTTATAATAATTATTTAAATTGTGTAATAATTTATTTTCTTTTTCCAATAACTGTTATATCTTTTTAGGATTCCAAAAAAATGATTTTCACATTTGTGGGAGTTGTTTTTGACAGAATTCACTTTTAATTTCTGTACGTTTACGTTTATTTGAATTTAAACGTACGTTTCTAGGTCTGTTAACGTTTAAATAAATTTGTAATTATAAGTAAATATTTTAAGTCGATTTAATTTGCATTTAAGCCCTTTAGATGTACAAATTCCTTCTTTAGTTATAATTGTTCCATTCTTAACCCCTTTCCTGTTCAAATTCACCCGATCACAAACCCGTTTTATTACCATCACACCTCGTCGGGACATAATGACCTGGGGAAACCCCTATACTTTCACGGAGATTGACTCTAGACTGTTTGACTTTGTTAACCAAATCACTTGGTCAATATTACCTGATGGTTTAGGCTCAATCAGCTGCACATTCGTTTTTTAACAATTTTTTTCATCAAAATTATACACGTTTGGAAAAACCTTTTTAGCGACTTTTTCATCCACCAACGTGCCATATTTTTTGGAACAGTTTAAAAACTTTATTATTATTATTATTATTATTATTATTATTATTATTATTATTATTATTATTATTATTTATTTTTTTTTTATTATAATGATTTTTCATTGAAACCATGGAAATTACATGAAATTGGAGGGGAGTCTTGACACTATCTGTGCTCCCACTCCTTTTTGAATACAGAAACTAACACGATGAAAAATAAAAGCACCGCTCTTAACATTGTTAGAGTGGCTGCTGGCAATAGTCCCAACACGCGAAAGTGTATTCAAAGCTTCCACCTCAAGTTCCCCAAACGTGGAAAAGGCGAAAGGGACGAACTTGTATCCATTGTCTTCACACTTGGATGCATACTTCTTCCTTTTCTTTTCCACAGCATTACTCAGGGCAGCCCCAGGAGCCCATGACGTTGCCCCAATCCCAGCAAATGGAGAGACCCCAGTCACATCCAGACATGCGTCCTTGCCTTGGAACCAGTTGAACAAAAGCACATCTGCAGGGCGTAATTCTCTCCCTACCTCTGAAAGAAATCCCAACGGAGCCTCTTTGCGCACCATAATCCCGGCTTTGGAACATATATCAACGAGGATATCACGTACCAAATTGTGCCTGAACTTAACCCCCACTTCGCTAGCGCAGTGGACCGCGTGATCCCCCCATTGGTCCATACGGTGTACATTGCAACTCGGGCATAAGCTGCCTTCGGGGAACAAAGGAACCGCAAGCCTGTAGCATAACACAGATCGAAATTGGCGAGGATTCATCCTTTGTCCTAGACCGTCGATAGGGATGGCGAAGAGGAAGTCCTGTGCATGTGGGGCGCGGACACTACTAAGTATAGCCACCTGCCTTGGACTTAACGAATACTTGGTAACAAGGTCTTTCTCAATGACACCGAAATAACACTTTGCCAATGTTTTCATCATTTGGGGGGCAAAAGCGCCCCCGGTGGCAGCGAGAAAGTCGGTGTTGCAGGTAGCGTTGAAATTATCCAAGGCATGCTGGAATGAAGGGCCAAGTGAAACAACGCCGGTTTTGGCCAGTATCTTCTCCTGTAAGCCACTCGTTTGCATACGAGAAGCAAGAAAGCCATATTGTATGATATCTCCCGCTGAAAGGATACCGAGACCACCAAGTTTTATTGGGAGAGTGGCAAGGCGCCACTGCCAATCGCCAAACCCTGGCCCTGAGGTAGTAACAATCTTCTCCAAGGAGGCATGTAACGTCTGATCGAATTGAGCTTGGGCCTCTGATAAGTACAACGGGGAACATGTTCTCAAAGCGTAAGATAATTTTGAAACTCCTGCACAATTACGCAAGAGGAGCAGTTCGCATTGAGGGTTATTATTATTATTATTATTATTATTATTATTATTATTATTATTATTATTATTATTATTATTATTATTATTATTATTATTATTATTATTATTATTATTATTATTATTATTATTATTATTAGAAAATCATAAGATTTACAAGAAATTAGTTGGAAGCCGGTAGACTATTTGGGCCCCACTCCTACTAAAAATATGGGTAGCAACCCACGCCTCGATGTCTTAAATAACCGAGAACTTTCGGATCCGCTTCAGTAAAGTCACCGCATCCTTCTCAAGTTCCCAAAAGAAGAGAATGAGAAGGGGAGAAACCATATCCAATATCCGCACATTTAGCCTCATATTTGGCGCGCATTTATTATTATTATTGTTATTATTATTATTATTGTTATTATTACTTCAAACATCATTTTTATTAGAAACTCATATGATTTACAAGAAGTTAGTAGGAAGCCGAAATATTAACTAGGCTCCCACTCCTCTAGCTATAGAAAAGCTAATCCTACTAAAGATATGAGTAGTAGCACGTGCTCCAATGTATTGGGTCATCCAGAACTTTCGAATTCGCTTCAGTAAAGTCAGTGCATCTTTCTCAAGTTCACCAAAAGAATAGAAAGAGAAGGGAAGGAACCCATAACAATATTCGCGCACTTAGCTTCATACTTTACGCTATTATTATTATTATTATTATTATTATTATTATTATTATTATTATTATTATTATTATTATTACAAACTTTTTTTTTAACTTTACCTGCCCGTGTAAATATATATATATATATATGGTTCTAAATTTCAAATAAAAATGCTAGGTGGCGTAACATAACTATCCATCTTTAGAAATAGAGTAAACGGGTAAATGGAGATGAATTTGTATTCAGGTTACCCTAGAGAAGTTCAGGTTTTTTATTCAGTTCTAACCAATGTTACCATGACCATTTTCGAACTTTTTCATGGTTATCACAAGATGTTCACGCCTTGAGATTTGAACTGGGGTCTTTTCAGAGAGTTTAAAGACCCCTTAGCACTATGCGGCTTTTAAAGATGATTATCCTAAGGAAATAGTTTTGAGTATGTTTCTCTCTGCCTACCACGGAATTTCCTCATCTCCAGAGTCAAGTAGACTCTACTCACTATACTACGCGTAGTTTCTTTCAATCTATGTTCTCTTCTTATTGATTAAAAGGTTTGTGGGCATATATAACTTTATTTAAAAATGACACGAAACAACTACTTACAAATAGCATGTGGTACCATATTATAAGGACACAAACTCTTTATTATCATTCTCCCCACATGTCCTTACTAGGCTGGGGTATCATGACCGAATTGTTGATGCTCCTATAGATCGGTCACAGTATGGACTATGAACCTAAGTGTCCATGCCCTTTGACAATGGCTGTCCATGCTCCTTGATTTTGGCTTGATGACACCACATTGTACCGACTATGTGTGTATTCAAGAAAATGAAAACGACATGAATAGCCCTTTTATTCGAAACATATGTTGATAGGGTTTGCATGAACCTAGCTAGATGGATGTTACTAAACTGTCCAACAAACCTTATCATATTTGCTATTGATGATAGAACATCAATAACATCCTAAGTAATGATTTAATAGATTTATGTAGATTTAATCGTTTAATTTTGTATGTCAGAAAATATAAGACCTACATACGTGATGTAAACTCTAATAACATTTGCTTCTCTATCGTCACTGTTTGAATAATAATATCATGACAATCATATAAATAAACCCAACACATCAAGTAAGCATAGTGGAAGCAATTACAAGATCATACAATATGTAATTAATTCATCAAATATAAAAGTAAACATACCTTTGTGATTCTAACCCGAACATGAATCAAATGCAATCTTCAACTCAAGAACCCTAATTAAGGTTTATGTAGATTGTAAGAATAACCCCTTACCCTTTTGTTATTCAATCCAAGATACGATCAATAGTGTGATTGTATCACGTTCTTGTACACACGTACTAATTCAAGTAAAAGATTATGCAAGTAATTTAAACACAAAACTATTTTGAGCTTTACTAAAATTGAATCCCTTTATAAAAGGTTTAGATGGATCGATTATTTGGACAAGAAAAGAATGAGAGAAAAAACACCAAGAACTATGTGTACAAGTTGTAGGAAACAATGAATCCTTGGGTTTGTTTATATACTAGTGATAACTTGGAGTCCAAGGCATTGAGGAGGTGGAATCCCCCTTATGGCCGATTGGTTATGGACATCCCTAAGGGATTCCGGAACCTTCTTGACATTCCAATTATTCACAAGTATTACTTTTCTTTTCTTCGTCTAACGGTCGTTAGTCATTCTCCGTTAAATACTAAAGGTCGTTACTCGTTTTGTGATTATTAATAATTATATATAACATTTATAAATAATTATTCATTTACTCTTCATACGTAAAGTGTGCAATCCCGTGATCTCGAATTCGATCCTAACACACAACTATTAATTTATGTTCATAAACTAACAGCTCCCACTTGGACATATCTTAATAGTGTGATCACATCGGTTAGCGTCTTGCAACATGCCGATGCCTCTAGTACGATCTCGAGTAAGGCTCCTAGAAAAACCTTTTAATGATTTCTCATTATTATTATCCTTTTGTTTCTAATACTACGTTCATAAGGATATGGATCAAATTCAATCCTTAATTAACCATTCTGTTTCTCGTTGTATGTGATTGATCAAGATTACCAAATCACCTGAACATATTTAGAGAAGATCTTGGGCACGGCCATGCAAATATCTTGACAACCCTACGAGGGGCCCAGCAATATTAAACTTCAAAAATTAATTTGAAGGAACAAATTCTATCTTGACTACAAACAAAACCCACAAACTTTGTAACACTTCCGAAAACAACCCTTATGACTACCAGTTACGTATAGCGTTAAGTTGTTCCACAAAAATGTACTACATTCATGACACTTATCTTGCATCTCAAGTCTGAGGATAACTTCTTATGATTTACTTAATGACAAGATCCATAAGTAACATCATATAGTTGGGATAAGTCCTATATTCGATATCATTGAATATCATCTGAAATGGCATGACTACGCATCAATATACTTTAAGTATATTATACCAACCTTCAGATTTGTCTTGATTTAATAATATTCCCATATTATTAACTGACAACGGACAATTTAGAATAACATTTATTCATGGATTAAACATACAAATATAGGATACAACTAATTATAAATTAAACATACCATGTATTCAAATTTATTATAATAATTGTTTAACATCCCTTATCCAAATACTAAATAGAACAATGCATGATAACTCTTGTTGATGAATAATGTCTCAAGTAATAACATTCATACTTGTTGACAAGACATAAATCATCCAACTTTGATCTATCGGAATTTTAAGAAAACTTATTTCAAGAATTCAACTATTGAAGTTCTTATATGTGCATACTCAACAATTTTGATTATGCCATA
The DNA here is from genome assembly GCA_030686995.1 of Artemisia argyi. Classification (NCBI taxonomy): domain Eukaryota; kingdom Viridiplantae; phylum Streptophyta; class Magnoliopsida; order Asterales; family Asteraceae; genus Artemisia; species Artemisia argyi. Next base: position 34,405,104 of record CM060676.1, on the reverse strand, counting down.
TAATATTTCATAAAATGTGTGACATCCTTAACCACCAATTTATGATAATCAAACTTCTAATCATTTTAAAGTTTAAAGTATTCTTATTCTCTTCATTTATAATGCAACTATGCTCTTATTAAGCACAACTAGTACATATAGCTAAAGATGAAATCTTTACCATAACTAGTATTGAGTGTCATCTCAATTTCATTAGCATCATTGTATGCAAACAACAATATGCTCTTAAAAACTTCCCGTAAACATTAATATCTATTGTGTAATGTTTGATGCCCTTCAACCTTTAAAGTTTCTTGGCTAAGACAATTTTCACAACAATTGAAAAATTCTTCATCTATAGAATTTGGAAGTTGTTCCAGATTTTAGGATGTGATTCTATAATCAAACATATTCTTTTAGAATTCTACAACATATATGATTTAAGAAATTAAACATAATACTCCCACTAGATTTTAGGAATATTTAGAAATTATATTATTTTAATTATAAATCAAAACATGGATTTAATAATTAAACATAAGAGTAATCTTCTAGATGCATCCATGATGAGGCGAAAAATGATCCGTTTTTAGGGGTTCATTTAAGCCCGGAATTGAATTTATTTGATCAAATATTGCCCTAAATCGTTCTTTTTGTGATTTTAGGTATTTTGGAGTGAATTCTAGAAAAGGAAGCATTTTGGACGTTTTTGAAGCATAAAAGTGAAGAAAACATCAAAGTCTTTATTTTCCTTGTTGGGAACAGTACCTGACGGCGTCACCAAGTTCTACATGACGGCGTCAAGAGGAAAACAAGAGGTGAAGTGGATAGAGTCCATGACGATCCAGAGAGTTTTTACACTAGGGCATGACGGCGTCACCATAGGCCGTCATGGTCCCTTTACACATGACGGCCCAGAGGAAAATTGCTCTTGATGGCGTCAGATCTGGATCTAGGCAATCCGATATTATTATGGGCGGCGAGTTGACGGCGTCAGAATTCTCTTCTTGACGTCGTCACATTGGAAAATCTATATATAGTTTTGTAATTTTCATTCAGAAAAAGAGGACAATTTTAGTGATAACTTGGAGAAACCCTAGCACGATTTTATCAGTATTTTCAAGGGTTTTTACCCTTTGAAACCTTTCATGTTCAATTAAGATAAGTATCCTTTCAATTCATTCAATATGTCTATGTATTGTTTGAACATATCTTACGCTTCTCTTGATTTTAACATGCTAGGCTGGATCTCTTGTGTGTTTGCTTAGATGTAGTAAAACCTAGATGTTGATTATGGTTGATTGCTTGTTTATAGTTGTTACGGATGAATGATTTCGATGTTAGGCTTAAGAAAACTGGCAGACTTCCATAGGGTAACATGCTTGAACGTCTTAAGAAACATGAACCAATGCGTACTAGGTTTTTATGGTTGTATTTAATGCATGAGCGAATTCTAATGATCCCATGTTAGGAGCTTCTTGCAGGCTCGACATAGGAGTGAAGTAGGAGCTTATAGAGTTAGGAAAGTACGTACGCCACCCCACGATTGGTATTAAGGAATATAACCTGTCATCCACGCAACTGTAACAAACTATCAACCTGTAAAAGATATCTAGGGAGTAATGAAATCTAAGTAAACACTATTTTCCCATTTATTGTTCACACCACATTAGTAATTAGCTTTATTTACATTTTTGTTCTTTTATTTTGATTGCATCTTTAGTTATTGGGTTAGTTGACTAGCAACTAATTCCGCCCATTCTTCCAAAACCCGAGATTTTATTTACTTTTATAAAAATATAAAAATACAAAAAAGAATCATCCCTCACCTCTAGACTTAAGTTTTAGGCTTTGCAATCCTAGCGACACTATTCCTGAGTTGAACGATCAATCCCCCGGTACTTGTCACTATACTATACTACAACGATCAGGTACACTGCCTGGTGGGGGTTGTAAGCTTCTCGAGATCCCTTGAGAGGTAAAGCCTGGTGCAATTCCCACGCATCAAGTTTTTGGCGCTGCAGCCCGGGGAATAGTTATTGTCTAGGTTACGATTTCTTTTTATTAGGTCTACTTGCTAGATTCCTTTCTAGTAAGACTTTTATTTTTAGGTTTTCTTTAGTCTATCTATTTCTTCGTGTCTTTGTTCGTAACTTTTACCATCCGACATCATGGAAGGTGGTAACATCTTTGAACCCATCAACCCACCCCAACAAGACCACCACAAAACCCACCACTAGCAAACCAACCTCTTAGGCCCCGAACCCTAGGAGAGTATTGCCGACTGATGAGTGTGTAAATACTCATCATTTTTAGTCAAATCTGAACTGCAAAACGATTAAAAACACTAAAAAACGCATCAAAATACGAAGAAAATCCCAAAGATCATGTTTTATATGTTTCTGATGCAAAACGAGTGAAAACAAACGAAAAACAAACAAAAATTGCATATTTGGCTGTTTCAGTCTCCCAACTTTCAAAGTTTTACAAAACTAGTCTCCGAGCATTTATTTCAAAGAAAAGTCAACCCAAACTCTTTAAAAGTCAAATGATAACACAAATGATCTTTGGGTGAAAACTTTTGGGAAATTACACATTTGGTCCCCATACTTTGGCAAATTTGCAGTTTTGGTCCTTGGAGTTTCAAATTTGGAAAATTACATTTTTGGTCCTTTGGTTTATCTAACTTGACAGGTTTGGTCCTTTTGATGACTTGGAGATATTTACAAAACCAACCCTCAAGTTTCAGCAAGTTTGCAAGTTTGGTCCTTGGAATTTTCTAAACTACAAACCAAACGAACACCCTTTGTAAAGTAAATACCCAATACTCTCATCAGCCCATCCAACCAAACCCTTCCCTTGGCCCGAAAACAAACCAAGCCCACCAAACCTTTATACGTTTTTATATAAAACATATCCCATTGACCAGTCAAACCAACACCATCACTCTCACCTCCCATCCCTGTCTTATTTCCACCCCGTGACTGCAACCATCCAATACTCCCATCACCATCCTCCCATCACCCTCAAGCACCAACCCCAATCCCACTACAACCCCATTCTCACTCACAAATGGTACCTACCTCTGCCACGTTGGCAATCCACATCCTTCAATTGGGCGCCAAAAATCAAGTCAAGGGCTATGATTACTTGGAAGATGAATCAAAGGCTGGAATTCAATCTAAAGAAACACAAGAAGGCATCCAATGCTGCTTTATCTCTGAAAACAAGCAAAGGCAGATGTGGACAAAAGATGATGAAGGGAAACCCTAGTTCTAATAATATAAATAGATGTTGAGATGTAGCCATTGATGGCAGTCAAGTTTTTTACGTATGTTATATTCTTAATTTAGGTTTTAGCAGTCAAAAAATTAGGTTTTAATAGTCAAGTAATTAGGTTTTTATTATCAGTGGTGTATTAAAAGCTTTCAATATCTTTAAGTTTTCAAGTGTCTTGTATTTGTTTTCTCAATTCAATGAAGGAGTAAAAGTTCTTTTATCTTGTTGTCATAATTATTCTCTGCTTATCATAGCCCTTTGATTCTGTCTTGAGTTAGTTTAATCCTAGTTTGCACTTAATTATCGAATTTTAGCTTAACTTTTTGGGTTAAAATTGTTCATCACATCTTGGAGTAAAGTCAGTAGAAGTTAGGAGTTGTTGGTGCTTGTGTTCACTTATTACAGTCGATTTTACATGCCTTCTAAGTCCTTGTTTAATAGTTTCTAGTTGCAAGTAGGTTTAACCAAATTTCTATATACTTGATCTGTCATTTGTATGCTTAACTTTAGATATGTTGGAATATGTTTGGAGGTTTGGAACTAGTCTTACTAGTATATTGTAGTTTAGGCTTCTCAAAACTGAGACCCTTTTGTATTTCATGAATGAATTGGTGGGTTAATTTTGGGCTTCAAAACTGCATTTTGACCCATTTTAGGTCTGCTACTTAGACACTCAACCAACAGTCCCCATCATATCATAAATTTAGCAAGTTAGAATAGGGTTTAGTTTATAATCTTTTGACTTCAGGTAGCTTGCAATATAATCTTCAAGTATTGTAGCTTATTTTGTAGTTTATAATTCTTTTGATTAGTCTAGTTTTGCCTGCAAATTGTACCAAATTGCTCTCGCAACCCACCAGTTCCATCCCCCTCCTTCTGATCTCAGAATTAGGTACACTAGAGGAGCAATTAGGATTTAATTCTAGGATTGCTTGTAGTGCCTAGTTTAGATTTTGAGAATTTCAACTTGTCTCACCCCTGGCAGCCTATCTTGAAGCTTATTATTGGAGTGCAAAAAGCCTCATCCAGGCCTGCATTTTGTACCCGTTCATGGCTGCTGTTGACAACAACAGGGCTGTGAGGTTGTTAGCAGCCTTTGTAAGTTTTGTAAAGGCTTCTATTTGGCCAAAGATTGCTCTTGTAGGTCCTTTGATAGCGTAAGCTTATATTTCAGTTTTTTTTTACAAGTACTTATTGTTTTTTTTTTAGCTTATCTTAGGGTTCAGAATCAACCCATAGGGCTGTTTGAGTTTGTATTTAGCCTTGCAATGAACCTGAACTGTATGCTGCTTACTGAGTTTGTTTGATTTATGTTTTCTCTTTGATAATTGTTGTTGTAAGTGACTCCATCATTGTTGATAGTTGCTATTGTTTCTTAGTTGCTTAAGTTTCTATAAGCTTTTTGGTTTATTGGCTATTGGTGAAAGCTGCTACTACTTTGGCTTATAATAAATCAAAACATCCCACTGTTGGTTTTCAAACTTTGCACAGGCTCAGTTTTAGCTTTTCATCAAAAGTCGTTTTTCAAAAGTTTGATATTTTTGTTGTTAAAATTAGTCTGTAGAAGAAAATTTAAAAAAAAAAATGTTTGAGAAAAATTGCAAAAGGTGGGGATCGACCCCCTGACCTCAGGCCTCCATCAGACACAACACACACACTCAATACCAACGTGCCCTAGGGACTTTTCTCAATTGTCTTCCCTCATTAATTCTTTTATTATAGTAATTGCTTTTATGTCTTTGTAGCTTATCTAATCTGTTTTAGCTTTTATCAGCTTATTTATTGTAGCTTTTTCCAAATTAGCATTTTTATTAAGTTTGTATTAGTGTTAAGTAATTTCCATGAAAATTTCGGATTTTTCTCATTATTAGATTAATTATTAGAATTTTATTTAGTTAAATTAGAATAATTAGAATTTTTATAGAAAAGTTAATTTTCTTTTTTCTAAAAATTTCTTTTATCTTTTAGTACGTTAGAAAATTGTTTGGAAACCCGTAGGACCTTTGTAGCACAAAATTCACGTTTTATTTTGCGCACTCGCGTAATTTTTAAACAAACGTTACGTTTTCAATTTAGTTTACGTTTTAGGATTCCCGATACCTAATTATGATTTCCCGTAGTGTTTTAGGTATTTCTTAGTTAGTTAGTTGCCTTAGGTTAACTTACTTTCACTTTCATTAGTTAATTTTTCAAATTCGTTAATTTAACGTATCGTAATACCAAATACCCTTTCCAATCATACAAGATTTTAATCTCAATCTCATTCGAAGCTTTCCATTCACACCTCGTTGGGGTACGACCTGGGAAATCACTTCCCGGTCTCACAATTTGAATATCACTTTCACAAGTTTTGCGAGGTAATCATTTTCCTAAACGGTTTACTCGTGTTACTTCACGTTTATTTGTCTCACGACAAATTAAACCTCACGTTTGTTGATATTTTGATAAATTGTTGTTTGCAATGTTGCAAAAAATGGCCTACAAGGCCTTGTAATCACCGATTCCAAGCTACAAGGCCTGGAACTTGGAGACATTTACAAGGAAGTCGGCCGATTAATCGGCGGTTACAAGGTTTTGGGCCGATTAATCGGCTAAAAAACGCAACTCGGCCCCTGACCGCCTCAGGACCGATTCACGATTTTTGCAACATTGGTTTGCACACACCAAAACACAACGAATCAAATGGCGCCGCTGCCGGGGAGGCTGTGTGTCGAAAGTCTCGATAAGGTTTAGACGATTAGTCTTGTAGAACCTTCGCAAGAAGTTACGCTTTTATAAAACGTATAAAAAACCAAAAATATTTTTCTTTTGTTTCTATTATATGTATTATATCTATAAAAGATAAGAAAAACACAAAAAGATTTTCCCGTTTCTTTGTTTAATAACAACAACATTAAAATCTTACCACCGCAAACCAAGGCAGAACACCTACCAACTGGGGGTGTGACCATAATAAGTTCCCAAACAAAAGATCAAAACTTACCTTTGTATCACTTGCGTTTTGGAAAACTTTTAATCGAGAAACACACTTTAAGAGGAGTCGAAACGGTATGTGGCGATCCAACGAACTTCGCCCAGTGAGAGATCCATTCTTCTCTCCCGCTCCTTTGTGCGTTTTTCTTTAGAAGTCGACCTTGCATTTGTGATTATTGGTTTAAGTTCCCCTGTCTTTATGAGTTGGTCTTGTTTTAATTGTTGTGCTTTTCGAAAAACCCAAAAATAATCTTCGTCTCCTATACGTTTAATTCTCGCCTTCTTATACCTCCCTCATTAATGTTTAATTCTTATGTCATCACTCGACTATAAATGTTTTCATTGTGAAGGTCCGGTGGATGACAATCTTCGCTGTTACAAGTGTGGGTGTGAGCGGTGTGGAAGTAATATTAGAGACGGATTTTGTAAATGGGGCAAAGCATATCCGAATGCTTTCAATAATTCTCAAAATTCTTCCGACTACCCCTCACATCCCGATATACGTACTATTAATGGCAAACCGTCAAGAGTCGATCCACACCTCTCACGATTTACGATTCGAAGTTTATCAAGCAAACGTACTGAGCTTAAAATGGTGACTAAAATAAACGACTTGCCTGATCATCACGTTTATCAAGAACAAAAATCGGGGACCATAACGGAAGTGGTAGAAATTCCTAGCTCTCAGAGCACACCACTTGTCCCACCTCCAGATTTTTCAAAATGTTCTTCGAGACTTGATAATCATTCGAATTATTTTGTTGATTCTTTGAATAGTCCGATTCCTTCTCTAAGGCAATCGTTTATTCCTTGCGTCGGTTATGGTGAGCCAGTTTTCGGTCTACCATGTCGTTGGTGCACGTGTGAACGATGTGGTAATGATATTCAAAACGGAAGTTGTTTGTTTTGTGGTTCGAGTAATTCATTCGCTTACAATTCTATTCCAAGCTTCTGCAATGAGCCACAAAACAATTTCATTTCATATGAGCATAATCCGTATTATCAAAATTGCAATACCGAATCGTTTCAAAATGCACCAACTTCACAACAATACGGTTGTGAGTATTGTGGAGGTCCGCATTTTAGCATCGATTGTCAAACTAGGAATCTTTTTCCTTGTGACAACAATTATCAAAACCAACCTCCACAGTACCAATTGATTCAAACAACCCCTCATGAAACTCAGCAAGACCTGTGTCTAAAGGTTCTTGATGCAATTAAAGAATTTAAGGAGGGGTTAGCTACTACATCGTTTCAAGAATCTCATGAGAAATCAATGGCAGAATTACTTGCTGAAGAACGAGATGCTAGAAACAAAATGAGCATGGAAGAATTACTTGCTGAGCAAAGAGCAGCTAAAATACGTGCCAATCTTCGCTATGCTGCTCTATATGATGACGATGATGACAGTGATGATGACGAAGATAACATTGTCATTATTCAAAAAGATTCATTAGATTCATCAGTTGTAATTCCTTCCATTGAAAATCAGGAAGAAAATAATGTGACAGAGAAATTACTAGCATAAGATCAAATGGAACTTGTACAATCCATGAATACTAGCTCCTCTCAACTCCCTCAATCTATTGATATCACACCCGAAGTTCACACTCACTCTCTAAATATGGGGGATGAGCATCTTAGCACTGTTCCTGTAACGGAATTGGACGAATTCATAAATTCTAGTGTTGAGAACCTTGTCCTAATCCTAGGAGAGTCACAGGGAACTTTTGATCATATGTGTGATTCACCTTCCCCTCCTGAAAATCCAAAAGATCATTTTGAAACTTTCTTCGACTTTGATGATGAGTGTACATCTTATGGAGAAGTTGAGTATCTAGAGGCATCACTGCCTCATTCTGATATTGACCTTCTCCTTGAGGAGTTCACAGATGAACTTACTCACATCAATCCACTTCCATTGGGAAGTGATGATGATCTGTTTGATTTCGAAGCCGATCTGGGAGAAATTGAAAACCTTTTAAATTCTAATCCCAACATCGAGCTTAGTACTTCACATACTGATGAAAATTCTTTATCTTCTGGAAACATCAGTCATGCGGAAGGATTACCTTCTGAGCTAGTCAGCTTAGAAGAAGAGAATGATGAAACTGACACTGAAATCAATGATGAAGCCCTTCGTGCTACATTATTAAATGTCAGTCACCTCATCTCTAAAATTGAGGCTTTTAAAAAGAAACCCATTTCATCTCCTATCCCCATTAAGGATAGTGATATTTTCTCCGATGATCCTATTCCGGAGTTTGAAGCCTTTACGTTTGATCCTATAGGAGAGAAGATTAGTGGCAGTGCCACTTCTCATTCTCATAATTCTCTCCCTGATTATGAATCATTTACCTTTGATGAGTTCTCCTGTGAACTCACTCACATCGATCTCGAATACGATTCATTCACCTTTGATGAGTTCTCTTGTGAACTCATTCATATCATATCTCCACCGGAGTATGATCACTTCTACTTTGATCTAGACACGCCCAGGATATGTCTTGATCACATGAGCTTAAATGATGAGATTCATGATGATGAATCCATTAATCCTCCTCCTGATGATGATGAGTTAGTCAAGATGTTTATCATGACTTTCTTTCTCTTTTTAACCTATCGGGTGACTTCTCCTGTTCTTCACTCCTTCGGGAATGAAGACATTATATTTGACCCTGGCATCACCGCTTATAGTTTATACTATTTTGAGCCGGGTACTTATCTCATCAGTGTGGAACTTTCACGTGCTTCAAATGTTTGTCCAAACATCTTGAATGAAAGTCTGATGGAGATTGTTTCTTCCACATCTTGCTCCCCCAAGAACCAATGAATTCGGGGTCGAGTCAAGCTAGTGACTCAGTAAACAAAAACAGTAGCATGTACTTAGGGTTTTCACCCTAAGTGTGGGGGAGTTATCCCTACTATGGTTACCAACAAAGTGAAAAACAAAAATGGTGTTTTCACATTTAGCTTGTAATGTTGCCCTTTTACGTTCAAAGAGTCGGCAACTCGGCATAATAGCCGGGACTTTGAATATTGAGGACAATATTCAATTCTAATTGTGGGGGGGGGGGGGGGGGGGAATTCTAGCGAATTTTACCACATTTTACCATCTAGTACCCCCGTTTTTGGCCAAAAATTTTAAAAAAATTTTCACTCAAGTTTCAAAATTTTTTGTGGTTATCAGTCCGCCATGTCTAAACAACAAAAGGATTGGCTAATCCAGGAGCAAACGGCTCTTGGTAAAGATATATCAAATCCGTTTATGGCTTACAATTTGCCCAAAATTGTATGGTACCTCAACTCCCCATGTCCTCAATAGTAAATGAGTTGGCTAGCCCGCAAGATTATGGCTTGTGGTAAAGGCAGTAGAAAAACCATAATTGGTAATCAACTCACGAAGATGTTGACTGTTCCATCAAGAGTTGGCTAGTCCAGAAGCAAACGACTTCTGGTAAAGACAAATCAAAACCGTTGAAAGCTGGTGGTTTGCTAAAAATCACATGGTCATCGGATGGACCATAACTCTTACTTGAACCCAAAACATCCGGCTACTCCAGAAGTGTCACAATTCGTAATTTCAGGTCCTTGTTCAGATGTCGAAATTTCATTATTCATCTCGGAAAGTTACTATTCGTCAGTCATTCACCGATCACTATTCATCATTTTTTGTGTTAGTTTGAGATTTCGAGAAGCGTTCATGAATTTACTATTCACATGACACTATTCATTTCCAGAAAGAAAACACTATTCATGTACTTTATTCATTTCATCGTAAATTTAGTTTACGGATATTTAAATTCGCGAAACCAGTCAGGTTTAGCTGCGAATTCATGCATCATCAGTAGGGACACTTCATATGGACTAGAAATGGCTTACATATCATTACAATAGCATTTGCATACTATACCACTCGTAGGATATTCAAATTAATACTTTTGATATATTTGACTTTTTACGTATGTTTATTTTTAAATAAACGTTAACACGCGACCAATAATGTGAATAACATGTCCAACACTCCCGACTATGATCCCAATATATTTTTATATTCATTTTAATAATATATAAATTATATTATTAATTTACCCGGTATTTTGGAAATTTATTTATCTCGTATCGTAAGTCTAATATAATTACGACGGTTTTCGTAAAAACTAAACAATAATTATTCCGACACTCAATACTTGTACCAAACATATTTTCACAATTTTTTTGACTTTATTATGTCCCAGTTAACTTCTTTAAAATTTATTTCTAGCAAACTCGGTACCCGATATCCTTTAAAACTAATAATATGTAATTAAATCCTACACCAAAGTCAAGATTTTCTTACAAAATCTTACAATATTCACCCACCTCCTCCCTTTTCTCTTGATTTCAGCCGATTGGCTCCCTCCCCCAAAGTCCACACATTGAAAATCTTGCACCAAAATCTCACAAACTTATATCACCTTTATTTTCAAGACTTTATCACATAGTCATTATTTTCAAAGTGTGAAACAAAATATCCTCTCCTCCTCTCTTCCTTTTGGATCCGGCCAAGATCCAAGGAGAACCAAGAAATCAAGATTTTTCAAGATCAAGTAATTTTACAAGTCCTATTAGTATTGTAGTTATGGTTTTGAAATAAAAACCTCAAGGATAATTAAGTATTTTTCATCAAAAACTCTCTAATATTTCAAGTAAGTATACAAAACTCATTTTTATAATTTTACCAAGTTTTCATAATGATCATATGATTTATATACAAGATCTACATGCATATGTTAGTTATACCACTCCATTTTATACTTATATAACTTTTTGAGCCCTAGAAGTAGATTATAGGTAGATCCTTGTTAGATCCACTTGATTTATGATGTTTAGGAACCCATGACACCCTAAGAAGGTGTATGGTAAGATTAGACTAGATTTGTGGTGATTGAAGGTGATTTGGTTGAAGTTGAAACTAGATGGGAACCCTAGAAATGATTTTTGAAACAATATATATACCTAATGTCCATATTTTGAAAACGTGGGAAAATCAGTAGATGATGGGTAATTTTTGACCAAATATTTAGAAAATACTTTCAAAAACGAAGCCGTGGGCGAAAGAACGGATTAAAACGAGCTTATAACGAAGGAGATATGATTTTTGCAAGTTTAACGACGAAAACTATTTTCTGAAAATATAACGTGCTGTTGGACGATTTTCGACGGACAAAGAGAGGCGTTAGACGTGATCTAATGGAGCCGAACTATCAAAAATATATTAATACATGTTAAGACGAATCCGTGAATATAAAGAACGAGGAAAATGAACTTAAAGCGACAAAGTTATACACGTTTTAAAATCGTCAAAACTATATATATAATTATAGTCACTAATAGAAATAATAAAACTACATACTAAATGCTATAGTTTCTAGATTTCTTGTTCAAAAGCTATATTCTTAACTAATGAAGTACGTACGACCCAAGGATTACTTATGTGACTACTAGACGTTATTTCAAGGTTTTTAAGGCGATGAATATAACACTAACATTTTATATACGATATATTACGACAAGTTTCTATAAGTCTAGTTGGACTTATTTTTCCTAAGTATGGAATTTACCTACTTTGACAATAACAAGTATTTTCAAGTTACGAGTGGTATAGGTATCATGTGCATGAATATTCATTACATCATTTCATGATCTAAAGTAGATCATATTCATTCATTTAGGTTGCGGCTAGTGTTCGTGCCTTGTTGTCCCGATCATTTCATCTCATTGTACTATCACTTCCGGTGAGTTTTCATAGCCCAGTTTTAATTCAATATTTTGATTTCAAATCCCACGGGGGAGAATACATTGCATCACTTATTTTTGTACATGCCAAAGTATTAAATTCCTTACATTGCTTAAGTTGCCTTATTACCACGTCACGACAAGTCCCCTTTATTATCATGGACCGTTAATTAATCTACAAGCGAGAGTGAGTGAATAGATCTATTGAGGGTGACTCCTCCATCCATGTTTGGGTTGCTCCAACGGGAAAACGGATGCATTTCATGTCTAATATATTTAGAGTGTCTGGTAAACACTCATTTGGGGTCAAGTAACGTCTAGCTTCGGGGTCATGAGCTTAAGAGCCAATGTATTACTTTTGACATTTTGTCGGTTTACTTTATACTTGTGGCCAATGTACATACGATTTAACTTACAAACCTATGATTATTCACCAACATTATTGTTGACCGTTTTCGCAATGTATTTTCAGGTAATTAAGACATATTCTTCATGGCATGTATGGAGTCATATCATTGAGTAACAAGGATGACGCGTCTCATTTTGAATTTTCATGCACTTATGAACTATCGTTTGATTGTACTAAACTTATTTCCTTAAACTTTTCCAGATTTTTGGGACCTATGTTTTATAACTCTGAATATTTTAAATGAATCAAACGATGTATTTTCAAAATGACACTTTAGGTCGTTCAATATAACTGTAACTGTGGTGCTATGACAGTCACCCCCAGGTATTTCATTCCGCTGCCATTCAGGTATTTTGGGGGTGTAACAAGAAGTGATGGCTTATGGTAAAGATACTTCAAATCTATTAATTTTTCTCAAAAAGATTGCTAGGGACTAGCAATAGTTTAGTGTGAGGGATTGATGAGTGTGTAAATACTCATCATTTTTAGTCAAATCTGAACTGCAAAACGATTAAAAACACTAAAAAATGCATCAAAATATGAAGAAAATCCCAAAGATCGTGTTTTATATGTTTCTGATGCAAAATGAGTGAAAACAAATGAAAAACAAACAAAAATTGCATATTTGGCAGTTTCAGTCCCCCAACTTTTAAAGTTTTACAAAACTAGTCCCTGAGCATTTATTTCAAAGAAAAGTCAACCCAAACTCTTTAAAAGTCAAATGATAACACAAATGATCTTTGGGTGAAAACTTTTAGGAAATTACACATTTGGTCCCCATACTTTGGCAAATTTGCAGTTTTGGTCCTTGGAGTTTCAAATTAGGAAAATTACATTTTTGGTCCTTTGGTTTATCTAACTTGACAGGTTTGGTCCTTTTGATGACTTGGAGATATTTACAAAACCAGCCCTCAAGTTTCAGCAAGTTTGCAAGTTTGGTCCTTAGAATTTTCTAAACTACAAACCAAACGAACACCCTTTGTAAAGTAAATACCCAATACTCCCATCAGCCCATCCAACCAAACCCTTCCCTTGGCCCAAAAACAAACCAAGCCCACCAAACCTTTATACGTTTTTATATAAAACATATCCCATTGACCAGTCAAACCAACACCATCACTCTCACCTCCCATCCCTGTCTTATTTCCACCCCGTGACTGCAACCATCCAATACTCCCATCACCATCCTCCCATCACCCTCAAGCACCAACCCCAATCCCACTACAACCCCTCTCTCACTCACAAATGGTACCTACCTCTACCACGTTGGCAATCCACATCCTTTAATTGGGCGCCAAAAATCAAGTCAAGTGCTGTGATTACTTGGAAGATGAATCAAAGGCTGGAATTCAATCTAAAGAAACATAAGAAGGCATCCAATGCTGCTTTATCTCTAAAAACATGCAAAGGCAGATATGGACAAAAGATGATGAAGGGAAACCCTAGTTCTAATAATATAAATAGATGTTGAGATGTAGCCATTGATGGCAGTCAAGTTTTTTAAGTATGTTATAATCTTAATTTAGGTTTTAGCAGTCAAAAAATTAGGTTTTAATAGTCAAGTAATTAGGTTTTTATTATCAGTGGTGTATTAAAAGCTTTCAATATCTTTAAGTTTTCAAGTCTGCACTTAATTATCGAATTTTAGCTTAACTTTTTGGGTTAAAATTGTTCATCACATCTTGGGGTAAAGTCAGTAGAAGTTAGGAGTTGTTGGTGCTTGTGTTCACTTATTACAGTCGATTTTACATGCCTTCTAAGTCCTTGTTTAATAGTTTCTAGTTGCAAGTAGGTTTAACCAAATTTCTATATACTTGATCTGTCATTTGTACGCTTAACTTTAGATATGTTGGAATATGTTTGGAGGTTTGGAATTAGTCTTACTAGTATATTGTAGTTTAGGCTTCTCAAAACTAAGAACCTTTTGTATTTCATGAATGAATTGGTGGGTTAATTTTGGCCTTCAAAACTGCATTTTGACCCATTTTAGGTCTGCTACTTAGACACTCAACCAACAGTCCCCATCATATCATAAATTTAGCAAGTTAGAATAGGGTTTAGTTTATAATCTTTTGACTTCAGGTAGCTTGCAATAAAATCTTCAAGTATTGTAGCTTATTTTGTAGTTTATAATTCTTTTGATTAGTCTAGTTTTGCCTGCAAATTATACCAAATTGCTCTCGCAACCCACCTATTCCATCCCCCCCCCCTTCTGATCTTAGAATTAGGAACTCTAGAGGAGCATTTAGGATTTAATTCTAGGATTACTTGTAGTGCCTAGTTTAGATTTTGAGAATTTCAACTTGTCTCACCCCTGGCAGCCTATCTTGAAGCCTATTATTGGAGTGCAAAAAGCCTCATCCAGGCCTGCATTTTGTACCCGTTCATGGCTGCTGTTGACAACAGCAGGGCTGTGAGGTTGTTAGCAGCCTTTGTTAGTTTTGTAAAGGCTTCTATTTGGCCAAAGATTGCTCTTGTAGGTCCTTTGATAGCGTAAGCTTATATTTCAGTTTTTTTTTACAAGTACTTATTGTTTTTTTTAGCTTATCTTGGTGTTCAGAATCAACCCATAGGGCTGTTTGAGTTTGTATTTAGCCTTGCAATGAACCTGAACTGCATGCTGCTTACTGAGTTTGTTTGATTTATGTTTTCTCTTTGATAATTGTTGTTGTAAGTGACTCCATCATTGTTGATAGTTGCTATTGTTTCTTAGTTGCTTAAGTTTCTATAAGCTTTTTGGTTTATTGGCTATTGGTGAAAGCTGCTACTACTTTGGCTTATAATAAATCAAAACATCCCACTGTTGGTTTTCAAACTTTGCACAAGCTCAGTTTTAGCTTTTCATCAAAAGTCGTTTTTCAAAAGTTTGATATTTTTGTTGTTAAAATCAGTTTGTAGAAGAAAATTTTTTTAAAAAGAATGTTTGAGAAAAATTGCAAAAGGTGGGGATCGACCCCCTGACCTCAGGCCTCCATCAGACACAACACACACACTCAATACCAACGTGCCCTAGGGACTTTTCTCAATTGTCTTCCCTCATTAATTCTTTTATTATAGTAATTGCTTTTATGTCTTTTTAGCTTATCTAATCTGTTTTAGCTTTTATCAGCTTATTTATTGTAGCTTTTTCCAAATTAGCATTTTTATTAAGTTTGTATTAGTGTTAAGTAATTTCCATGAAAATTTCGGATTTTTCTCATTATTAGATTAATTATTAGAATTTTATTTAGTTAAATTAGAATAATTAGAATTTTTATTGAAAAGTTAATTTTCTTTTTTCTAAAAATTTCTTTTACCGTTTAGTACGTTAGAAAATTGTTTGGAAACCCGTAGGACCTTTGTAGCACAAAATTCACGTTTTATTTTGCGCACTCGCGTAATTTTTAAACAAACGTTACGTTTTCAATTTAGTTTACGTTTTAGGATTCCCGATACCTAATTATGATTTCCCGTAGTGTTTTAGGTATTTCTTAGTTAGTTAGTTGCCTTAGGTTAACTTACTTTCACTTTCATTAGTTAATTTTTCAAATTCGTTAATTTAACGTATCGTAATACCAAATACCCTTTTCAATCATACAAGATTTTAATCCCAATCTCATTCGAAGCTTTCCATTCACACCTCGTTGGGGTACGACCCGGGAAATCACTTCCCGGTCTTACAATTTGAATATCACTTTCACAAGTTTTGCGAGGTAATCGTTTTCCTAAACGGTTTCCTCGTGTTACTTCACGTTTATTTGTCTCACGACAAATTAAACCTCACGTTTGTTAATATTTTGATAAATTGTTGTTTGCACACACCAAAACACAACGAATCACCGACCTAGCCACCAAGGCTATCGAAACACTATTGAGCTCACCCAAGGAGCCAATGTGTCTCCCTTGCGATCCGACACCAGCCGGTTGGTGCAAAGCGGATGTGCATTCCATGGACTTTGTTCCGAAGATCCTAATCAACATCTCAAGGACTTCCTTAAAATCGTAGATTCTATAAACCTTGATGTTACAACTAGAGAGTCGACCCGATTACGCCTATTCCAATTCTCTCTACGTGATCAAGCTAGTCAATGGCTTGAACGTTTACCCGTGGGATCCATCACCTCATGGGATGATCTCACCACTCGTTTCCTTGCTCAATTTTTCCCACCGGGGAGAACTACCAAGCTTAGAAATGATATCTTAATGTTCCAACAATGTCAAGGTGAAACTCTATATATAGCATGGACTCATTTCAAGGACTTACTCCAAAAAGTCCCTCATCATGGCATAGATCTTTGGCTCCAAGTCCAAATCTTCTATGACCATATCAATCTCTCCACAAGGCGAACCATTGACCAACCGGCTGGTGGTAAGCTACGTGATCTAAGTGTGGAAGATTCATGGGAACTCATAGAAGATCTTGCTCTTTATGACAACGAAAGTTGGAATGATCCCCGTGATTTGAACAAAACGGTCAAGGCAATATCTTTGCTTTCGAACAATTCTAGCACTCCCGACCGTAGGATCATGGAACTTGAGGACCAAGTCAAGTTTCTCATGAAATCTTACGAAGCTCCTAAACCTTCAAGCCAAGTGAACAAAATCACTTCTTCATGCGAATTATGTAGTGGTCCCCATGACACTCGTGATTGCGTGGAACTCCCCGGAACAGCTTTTGCGGACTACGCATCCTCGCGTACCGACGAAGCGGGAGATAAGTGGTACACTTTCAAACCCGAGCCAAACCCTTACGGTGATTCCTACAACCCTTCTTGGAAAAATCACCTGAACCTTAGGTGGAAACAAAACCAAAACAATTCTTCCAATCCGCCTAATCGTTACCAACTAAACGGTCCACCCTCCAACCGTACTTTCAACAACAATCCTTCTAATAACTATGGTAGTACCAACAATCTTGAAGGATTGATGTCCAAATTTATGGCATGTTAAGAAGCTCGCATATCTAAGTTTGAAGCCGATTTCAAACAAAAGCAAAGCGAGATGACCACAAAAATTGACACATTGTTGAAAGTTCTCAATGACCGAGAAATAGGAGCACTCCCAAGCGACACGGTCAAGAACCCGAAACTAAACGTTAATTCCATATCATCAGTTTCGTCACCCACTTCTTGTCCGCAATACTACTCGGTTAAATAAATGAGCATGTGTTTCAAGCAAAACCAAATTCTTCAAAAGGACCAATCAAATAAAACACCCAATATCAAACCGGTTGATATGTGTCTTTTTGCACATATCTTTTCGTTTAATTTTCGAGTCAAAACGATTAAAAAAAACACTTCAAAATGGTCAAATAACATCACAAATACCCTTGGAGTGTGTTTTTGCGTATTTCAGATGCAAAAGGATTGAAAAAATTGAAAAACAATAATGTTTGCATAAATGGCAAGTCTAGTCCCTCAAGTTTCACAAATTGACAAAATTGGTCCTTGGTAAAATAATTTTGAAAGAAAAGTCAACCCGAGTCCTTTGAAAGTTAAAAATTTATCAAAAACGGTCCTTGGGTAAAAAGTTTGGAGAAATTACAATTTTGGTCCCCGAACTTTGGAAATTGGAAATTGTGGTCCTCGGGTATTTCATTATGGAATATAAACTTCAAAGGTCCTTGGAAAATTGAGACTTGGCAAATAAAATCCTTGGAAATAACTTTGGAAAGATGGCAGGATTGGTTGTTAATTTTCAGAAATGGCAAGCTTGGTCCTTGGGCTTAATAATCCTACAAAATCAAACGGACTCAAGTTTTATTATAACCCAAAACACTATTCCTAAAATCCACTAAAAACCCAACTACACCTAGCCCATCACCACACCCCAGGCCCAACTCCACAAATCAATCCAATCTAACCTAATTTACGTTTATAATAAAACGTATTCCCTAGTCAACCTTGGTCAAACATTACCCTGTTTTCTCCTTCATCCCATTACCCTGCGTACAACACCCCCCCCCCCACCTTTGAACCTGCTACACGCCTCCTTCTCCTCAAAAGCACCCCTGGCATCACATGATACCAACTCCAGGTCATCAATCCATGTGACCTTTTGGGCGCCAAAACCAACAAAGGGCTGAGATGATTTCTTGATTTAATCCAAGGGCTGCGATTCGTTGTAATGAAGCAAAAGGTGGTGTTACAGCTTTTTTCACAGTAAAAAGGAGCACAAGGCTGAAGCATACAAAAAACCCTAGCTTGTTACATTATAGATAGATGAGATTGTAAGCCTTGAAAGGCAATTAGTAAAGTAGGTAGTAGGAGTAGTAGTAGTTTAGTTTATAGTTTAGTTTAAATCAGTTCAAGTTTTTTTAGTCAATTGGAAAACCTCTGTATTTTGTAGAAACTCAATTTAATGCAATTTGAAGTTCTTATATTACTTGGCTAAATTTACCTTTATGCTTTTTACATTATTCTATTGCTTAGTTTTTGTTTAAGTTGCTTATTTGTGATTTATTTGGCTTGGTTTATCAGTTGTTTTCTAAATCGTAACACCATTTGGTCTCTTGTTTTATTTGCATCAGTCACCCAAAACCCCTTTTGCATCACTGATTTTAGATAAGCTCTGGTAGGATGTAGTGTTTACCTTTGGTTGCACAGGTTCTTTGTAGTTTAGACTTTGCAAATTTCAACTCATTTTTGGAATTAGGTCATTTGGTAAAGCTCATCTTTGGCCTGCCTTAGTCTTTTCCCAGTTAACTGTCCCAAGCAACCATTTTGGATTTTAATTTTAGTTGAGGAAAAGTTGTTTTTAGGCTTTAATTTTTAGTCATACAAGAAGTTAGTAGTATAGAATTCCTAGTTGTAGCTTTAGATTTGATTTTCAAGCCTATTTGTAGCTTATTTTTGGGCTGCAAAACCCCCCACCTTGACCTGTTTTTGGTTGAATCAGATTAGTATAGTGGTTCTTTTTAGTTTATTGATTGCTGTAGTTGTTCAAAATTGGTTAATTATAGCTTGTTAGGATTAGTGGTAAGTAGATACTAGCTCATTAGAATTTGTTCAAATCTATGTGAGCTTATGGAGCTTACATCAGTTAAGTGTTTTTCTTTTTTGGGTCAAGATTTTGTTTCATCTTGCATACCTGTTTAGTACTAACCTTCTTTTAATTTTATCATGGTTTGAACTTCTTGTTTGGTTGATGTTATTGCTACTGTTTAGATTGAGTTTGTGTTTGTTCCCCTTGGTTTTTACTCATTTAGCTAGCTGCTATGATTCAAAAAAGCTCACTTGGGCATAAAAATTCATCACTGTTGGTTCTTGAAGCTTGCATAAGCTTGAGTTAAGCATTTTCAGAAAAATTGTTTTATAAAAGTTGGTTAGTTTTGGTGTTTAAATGTTTTGCAAGTAGAAAATATCAAAAAGAAAAATAAAAAGCAAAAAGGGTGGAAGCAAGAATCGAACCTGTGACCCCTTGGTTGGCTGAGCAGAACAAACACAACACCATCCCATACCATCTGTGCTAGTTACTACTTTTTGTTAGTACTTTCTCTTAATTATTTATTTAATGTAGTTAATTTTATTTGCTTATTAACTTTTCAGCTTATATTTTGCTTATTATCTGCTTATTACAACTGCTTTTCACCATTTTTTTAGTTTTCCTAGCTTATTTATAGTATAGTAGAGTTTCCATAATTTTCTTAGATTTATTTGAATTTTTTTACTATTTACTAAGCATTTATTTATTTTAAATTGTTTTCAATTCATAATAAATAATTAAAAAAGCAAAAAAATATTTTTCTTTTCCCAAAAGTTTTCTTTTATCATTAGAAAAGTAGAAAAATCATTTTTATGCCCGTAGGGTTAGTGTAGCATCAAATTCACTTTTTATTTTGCGCACTCGCGTTTGATTTAAATTAACTTTCGCGTTTTTATATTTAGATTACGTTTAGAGTTCCCCTATTCCCGATTATTGTTCCCGTAGTCTTTTAAGTAGATTTTAAGTTTTATTTTCGTTTCCTTGTTTGTATTCCTCGTTTAGTTGCGTTTGTTTTATTTTTCGTACGTTATTTGCAATTTGTTGTAATTCCACAATACCAAATAATCAAAACCATTCCTTACAAGTATTTTAATCTCGAATCTCACACGATATTGCCTATTCGCACCTCGTTGGGACACGACCCAGGTAATCACTTACCCGGTATCACATATATATATTGTATTCACGAGTTTTCGCAAGTTAAACTTTTCCTAAAGGTTAATCAGCGAATTCCACTCACGACTACTTTGTACTCCCTCCGTCCCATAAAAACTGTCCAGTTTGACTTTTCAGAGTCAAATTGGTTCAACTTTGACCTTAAATATTTTTAATGTGTTATATAATACTTGATCAAAAATTATACCAATGAAAAACACACTTAAAACTCAATCCATTCATATATTTTTCATAAAGTATTATATAATACTCACAAAAATAAATAAGGTCAAAGTTGAACCAGTTTGACTCTGAAAAGTCAAACTGGACGGTTTTTATAGGACGGAGGTAGTATATTTTTTATACGCACTCAAAAACGCATTATCAAAATGGCGCCGCTGCTGGGGAGGTTGTGTTGCGACATTATCGTTACGATTTTAACGATTAGTGACTTGTAGAACCTTCGTCAAGAAGTTATCGTTTTCAAAAACTTATAAAACACAAAAATATTTTCCTTTTCTTTTGTATATATATATCTATCATATAAAAAATACAAAAACATTTTCCGTTTTTCTTGTTAAATAAAAAAGTAAGCATAAAACACACCGCCGAGAACCAAGGCAGAACACCTACCAACTGGGGGTGTGAACATTAATAAGTTCCCAAACAAAAAATTAAAATTTGCCATTGTATCCTTGTGAATTGGTGTACCTTTTTCAAAGAAGCCATTTACATTGTGATTATTGGTTTAAGTTCACCATTGTCTTTTTTAGTTGGTCTCGTTTTAATTGATGTGTTTTTCGAAAAACCCAAAAATATTTTTCCTTACCCTCTATCCGTTTGATTCTACCTTCTTATACCCCTCTCATGTATAATTCTTATGGCGTCTCTCGGCTACACGTGTTTTCACTGTAAAAGCCCGATTGAGAATGGCTATCGTTGTTGCCGGTGTATTTGTGAGAAGTGTGGAAATAATTGTAGTAACAGCTTCTGCACTACGTGCAATTTGTTCATAAATCCAAATTCTCTCAATGATTCACCAAATTCTTCCAAATACCCTTCAATGCCTGAGATACGCGCTATTAATGACAAACCATCAAGAATTGATCCTAACCTTTCAGGATTTACGGTTAAAGGTTTGTCAAGCAGACGTACAGAGCTTAGAGCAGTGACTGAAAAGAACGACTTGCCTAATCTTCGCGTTTATCAAGAACAAAAACCAGAGACCATAACGGAAGTGGTGGAAATTCCTAGCTCTCAGAGCACACCACTTGTCCCACCTCTGACTTTTATTCCTTGTGTCGGTTATGGTGAGCCGCTTTTCGGGTTGCCATGTCGTTGGTGTACATGTGAACAATGTGGTAATGATATTCAAAACGGAAGTTTGTTTTGTGGTTCGAGTAATTCATTCGCTTACGATTCTAATCCGAGCTTTTGCAATGAGCCACAAAACAATTTCATTTCATATGAGCATAATCTGTGTTATCAAAATTGCAATGCTGAATCATTTCAAAATGCACCAACTTCACAACAATACAGTTGTGAGTATTGTAGAGGTCCGCATTTTAGCACCGATTGTCAAACTAGGAATCTTTTTCCTTGTGATAACAATTATCACGACCAACCTCCACAATACCAAACTTTTGAAACACAACCTCAACCATTTCCTCAAGAAATTTTGCAAAATGTTTTAAATACTTTAAATGATCTTAAGGATTTGGTTAACAAACCTGCTCTGGAAGAAGCTCGTCCGAAGTCTTACAAAGGAATACTAACTGAAGAAGCAGAAGAAGCAGCTAGAGTAAGATTTCGAATGCGTAAAACTATCATCTACGATGACGATGACGATAGTGATGATGAAGATACCCTTGATATTCGTCAAGGCTCATCAAATTCATCAGTTGTGGTTCCTTCCATGAAAAATCAGGGAGAAAATAATGTGACGAAGTCACTAGCCGTTGATCAAATGGAACTTGAAGAATCCATAACTGCTAGTACTTCTCAACTCCCTCAGTCTGT
This sequence comes from Artemisia argyi, assembly GCA_030686995.1. Lineage (NCBI taxonomy): Eukaryota > Viridiplantae > Streptophyta > Magnoliopsida > Asterales > Asteraceae > Artemisia > Artemisia argyi. The sequence goes on along the minus strand of CM060676.1, from coordinate 34,382,549 downwards.
TGTTATCACACTCGAAGTTCACACTCACTCTCTAAACATGGGGGATGAGCATCTTAGCACTGTTCCCGATAAGGAATCGGACGAATTCATAAAGTCTAGTGTTGAGAGCCTTGTCCCAATCCCAAGAGAGTCACAGGGAACTTTTGATCATATGTGTGATTTACCTTCCCCTCTTGAGTGTTCAAACGATCATTTTGAGACTTTCTCAGATTTTAATGATGATTGTACATCTCATGGAGACATCGAGTATGTTGAGGCATCAGTTCCACATTCTGATGTTGATCATCTTCTTGAGGAGTTCGCTGATGAACTCACTCACATCAATCCACTTCCAACAGGGAGTGATGATGGTCACCTTGATTTCAAAGCCGATCTGGGAGAAATTGAAATCTCCTATATCATGATCCGTCACTCACTTCTTATCCCAGCAGTCCAATAGAGAATGATAATCACTTGTTTCCCGAATCATTCAAAACAACTCTCATTAATCCTCTGTTTGAATTCGAATATGAATTCACTATGATTTCTGATAATCCAATCTTTGATATTCAGAATGAGGATTGTGATGAGTCCACAGCGGAACAAGAGTTCATAGATTTACATCTGGTGATTGATTCTCCTTCCGAGGAGTTCTCCGATGAACTCACTCATATCATATCTCCACCGGAGTATGATAACTTCCATTTTGATCATGACTGCGAGCTTAAACGATGAGATTCATAATGAAGAAATTATGGATTCTCCTGTGGGTGAGGATGAGTTAATCATGATTTTCATCATGGTTTTCTTCCTTTTCTTCACCTATTCCGTGACGTCCTCTCTTCTTCACTCCTTCGGGAATGAAGACACTATATTTGACCCCGGCATTTCCATTTACCATTATCTTAAGCTGGGTACTTATCACATCGGTGTGGAACTTTCACGTGCCTCAAATGTTTGTCCAAACATCTTGAATGAAAGTCCGATGGAGATTGTTTCTTCCACATCATGCTTCCCCAGGAACAAATGAATTCGGGGTCGAGTCAAGCTACCGACTCGGTAAACAAAAACAGTAGCATGCTTATAGGGTTTTCAACCTAAGTGTGGGGGAGTTACCCCTGTTGTGGTTACAAATAAAGTGAAAAAAAAATGGTGTTTCCACATTTAGCTTGTAATGTTGCCCTTTTACGTTCAAAGAGTCGGCATAATAGCCGGAACTTTGAATATTGAGGACAATATTCAATTCTAAGTGTGGGGGGGGGGGGGGGGGTATTCTAGCAAATTTGATCACATTTTACCTTTTAGTACCCCCGTTTTTGGCCAAAAATTTAAAAAAAAAAAAAAAAAAAAAAAAAAAAAAAAAAAAAAAAAAAAATCACTTAAGTTTCAAAAATTTTTGTGGTTATCAGTCCGCCATGTCTAAACGAAAAAAGGATTGGCTAATCCAGGAGCAAACGGCTCTTGGAAAAGATATCCCAAATCCGTTGATGGCTGACAGTTTGCCCAAAACTGTATGGTATCTCAACTCGCCATATCCTAAAAAGTGAAAGAGTTGGCTAGCCCGCAAGGTTATGGCTTGTGGTAAAGGCAGTGGAAAACCATAATTGGTAATCAACTCACCAAGATGTTGACTGTGTCCATCAAGAGTTGTCTAGTCCAGAAGCAAACGGCTTCTGGTAAAGACAAATCAAATCCGTTAACAGCTGATGGTTTGCTCAAAATCACATGGTTATCAGGTGGACCATAGTTCTTACTTGAACCGAAACACTTGGTGATTGATGCTAAACCACCTAACTTATATTGACCAAATAATGGTCAACAAAGTCAAATAGCCTAGGTCAATGCTCCGGGTAATATAAGGTATCACCAGGTCGTTAAGTCCCGTTGAAGTGTGAATTGTAACTTTAGCGTATTCGTGATCGGGTGATTATTCACAGAAAAGGGTTATGATCAAAATTATTTGGAAATTATTAACAAATATAGCTTACGAAAGCTAAGTGATTGATTACGGGAATTTGGATTACGAAGATTTGAGCTAAAACCTAAAAACGTACGTTTTAGTTATAAAACGTATACAGACGAACAAACCAAAAAGTACAACTGAAGGACTGGAAGGGGTAAAAGTGTAAATTTGATATTTTTACAATCCTAATAATTAAAGAAAGTTTTAAGAAAAATAAAAATGATTTTTACACTATTTAATTATTTAATATTAATTAATTACTAATTATCTATTTAATACTAATTAAATTAATTAGAATTATTAAAAATACTAAAAAGGCTTAGAAAATTAAGAAAATTTTTATAAATCTAATTAACCATCATGGGAATCCTAAAAAATTATAAAAAGTTAATTCTAAGTATTTTTAAGCTAATTAAATAATTATTAAGCTAATTACTTATTAATTTCTAATTAGAATAATTATATTATAAAAAATAGAAAATGAACAGTAAAAATTCTAGAAAAATTTATAAAAATGTTTTAACTAAAATAAAAAACTATAAAAATTATAAAAACTAGGTTATACTATTTAAAAACTAATTATGCTATTTAATTGATTAATATTAATTAAAACTAAATTAAACTAAAATTAATTAGAAATACCACTAAAAGACAAAATAAAAATCTGGAAAAATTTGTAAAATTATTTTAACTTAAAATGTAATTTCTAAAAATATAAAAGTGATATATTACTTAGAAATAAATTAAAAAGAAAATTAAATTGATAAATCCTATTAAATAGAAGCTATCACTATTTTTAAAGTTGGTTTTTTTGGATTTTTTCTTTTTCTAAACTAATTATAAGCTAAAAATAAGTACTTTTAATAAAGACACTTTCACTCCACCCCTGAAAATAAGCACTTGGAGTGCTTAATAACCTCACAGTTGACTTTTGTTGACTGTGAAGGATATTTAAGCTCAAAATGAAGAAGTGGGGTCCACAATGGTTTTTATTGGTTTCTCTGAGTGAGTTACACTATAATAAGCAAGAATAAGCCAACCTTGTGGCTTCAATAAGCCAAGAAAACACAAATAACCAGATTGCAAACTTGTTTCTGAGTCAGAAATGGGACAAGCTTTTGTGGTCAAACAATGTAGGGTCCACTGGTCTTATGGTCAAATAAAGGGTCAACCCTAGTTCCTGGTTAGGAGGGGGGTTGAATGATGCAAATTAGGGGCTGTGGGACCCACTGGGTCAGTCACAAAAGGCCACCAAAGTTGGGTTGATGGAGCTGGTATGCTGATGCAGGGCAAGTTCTTGCCCTGCAGTCCAATTCAAGGGGCAAATTGGTCTATTAGAAAAAATTGCAAAAATTAAACAAGGATGGAAATCAAAAGTTCAACTGGTAGAAAACACCTCTAACAAGTTTCACATGCTCAATCTTAGTACAAAATTCATGAAAATTCACCCAATTTTGATGAAAATCTGGGTTGAGTACTTTTGACTTTTGAAGAAATTTCAAGTTTTGACTTTTGTGAACTTGTACAGCTGATTTTTATGATCAAACTTGTTCAATTAGGGTATATTGAAATTAATTTGAGTAAATCAATAACTTATCTATAGATTTGCTAAGTTATGGCTTTAGAAACTCACCACAGTTGACTGTGGTGAGTTTTTTCTTGAGTTTTGACTTTTGAATGAGTTTGTGACCAAGTAAAAAGTTCCCTGAGCCTTAATACACCACCCAAACTAGTTGAAACTCAGAAATGCACCAATGAGCTGATAGAACAATGCAAATACCCTAGAACCAAACACCCCTATAACAGATGCTTATGAAGAAATCTTGGTTCAAACCAACATGATATACAACAAAATGATTATTACTACTAGATTAAGCAATGATTTAGTAAATTACACAGCAACAAGCAACTAGACTACTGAGAGATTGAAAATTAAAGAAAAAGGCTCACATAAGCCTTCCAAGCACTGATAAGAATCCAAGGAACCAAGTTAACCAATCCTATGCCCTCCCATGAGGTACCTAACCCACAGCCATCCACAATATACTGTGCTCCTTGCTCATTCACCCATTGCCTTTCATTTTTTTATTTTATTTTTATTTTTATTGATTTATTTGATAATTTTCTAAAACTTGGCTTTTAATTGTTATAGAAGCTCACTGAGCTTCTACAAGCTTTCTGTAAGAGCTTATAAGAGATTACAAACAACCACTGATCATTAACAAACTTTGAATTATAACTTGAAAACTTAATGAAACTTGAAATTTGAGAATTAAGAGATAAACTTAGAACTGCATTTTCATTAATTAAAAACAGGTTACATTACATAAAATAAACATAAAAAAGACCAAATTAAAGTTTTACACACCATATATGGCTTCTAGCCTTAACTACTTATACTACGACATAAAAACAAGACCACCTAGCTTCCATGTGCATCCCAGCTCTCTTTTTAGAGTTCCATGTGTCTTCTTGTTGACCAAGGACCAAATCCCCACCGTTCAATTAAGTTCTGATTGATCCTAGCCTCTAATTTGTATTTTGGCGCCAAATTGCATACGGGACAAAATTGAGTGGGATAGGTGGGTGTTGGTGAGGGCATTTATGGTGGTGGAGTTGTTTGGTGAGGATATTAATTGTGGGGGGGAAAGTTGGTAAAAAAGTGAGGAGGGGGGATGGATGTGTACCCTGGTTTTGCGGTCCGGTGTTGGGGGGAAGAAGGAGGGTCAAACGAATGTTTCACCGTTTTTTTATTTAAAACGGTTGTGGGGGTTTTGGGCTAATTGGTGGGCTTTTGGGTGGACTGTGGTAACTGGATCAGGCCAATGGGTGGGGTGGTATTTGGGTTTAGTATTAAAAGGGTCCGGTTGGTTAGTTTAGGTTAACAAGGACCATTTTTGTAATTTTAGGAAAAATGAGGGACTGAAATGGTAACTTTCCAAAAGTGCTCAAAAGGGGTAATATTGCCAATATCCATAACTTCAAGAACCATTTTAGTATTTTTCCAATTTTCAAAATTCCAAAACTTCCCAGGGACCATTTATGCCATTTTTGGATTTTTCAGGAACTAAATACGTAACTTTGGAAAACTTGCAACCCAAATGTAATATTTTGTGAAATTGACTTTCAAAACCTTGGGTTGACTTTTTCTTTCAAAATAAATGCTTAGGGACTAAAATTGACAATTTTTGAAACTTGGGGGACTGAAACTGCCAATACTGCAAACTTTGTACGTTTTTTCTTTGTTTTTGCACATTTTGCTTTTAAAACACAATCCCTGGGATAATTTAAGTATTTTGATATCTTTTTGATTGTTTTTGTGCGTTTTGGCAGTTTAAATATATCAAAAATGATGAGTGTTTGAGCACTCATCAATCCCCCACACTGAACTGTTGCTAGTCCCTAGCAATCTTTTAGAAAACTTGATGGATTTTAAACTCTTTACCAAAAGCCATCACTTCTGGAGTAGCCAGGTGTAAGAACTGTGGCACACCTGATAACCGTGTGATTTTGAGCAAACCACCAGCTTCCAACGGACTAGCCAGCATCTTGATGGACCTAGTCAACATCTTGGTGAGCTGATTACCAATTATGGATTTTCCACGGCCTTTACCACAAGCCATAATCTTGCGGGCTAGCCAACTCATTTGTTTTCGGGGAGTTGATGAACCATACAATTTTGGGCAAATTGCCAGCCGTTAACGGATTTGATTTATCTTTACCAAGAGCCGTTTGCTCCTGGATTAGTGATGCGTGGGAATCGCACCTTGCTTTACCTCTCGAGGGATCTCGAGAAGCTTACAACCCCCACCAGGCAGTGTACCTGATCGTTGTAGTATAGTATAGTGACAAGTACCGGGGGATTGATCGTTCAGCTTAGGAATAGTGTCGCTAGGATTAGAAAACCTAATTAATAGTTCTAGAGGTGAAAGATGATTATTTTTGTATTTTTATATATTTATTAAAGCAAGTAAAATCTCGGGTTTTGAAGGAGTGGGCGGAATTAGTTGCTAATCAACTAACCCAAAGCTAAGATGCAATCAAAATAAAATAATAAAAATGAAATTAAACTAATTAAACTAAGGTTGTGAGCAGTAATTGGAGAAATTGTGTTTACTTAGACTTCATTACTCCCTAGATATCTTTTACATGTTAATTACTTGTTACACTTGTATGAATGACGGGTTGTATTCCTTAATACCATTCGTGGGGTGGCATACATAACTCCCCAACTCTATGAGCTCTTATCTCCTCCTACACCATGACCCAGCACAACTATAGGGATTGTAAACAGTGGCTCATGCATTAAATACAACCAATAAAGACCTAGTACGCCTCGGTTCATGTTTCTTAAGACGTTCAAGCATGTTACCATTTGGAGATCTGCCAGTTTTCTTAAGCCTAACATATAAATCATTCATTCAAAACAAGAATAGACAAGTAATCAACACATAATCAACATCTAGGTTTCATTAGATCTAAGCAAACACAAGAGAGATCTAGCCTAGCATAGTAGAATTGAGACAAGAACAAGAGATAAACAACCAACACATAGACATATTGATTGAATTGAAAGTACACTTATCTCAATTACAATGCAAGGTCTCAAGGGTTTGGAACCCTTGAAAAACCTGTGAAAGAGGCACCAAAATCGTCTTTAGGGTTTCACCAAAACTTCTCCCTTTTTAATGAAAAAACTAGAAAACTATATATAGGAAAAACAGTCTGACGGCGTCAAGAGTTAATTCTGACGCCGTCACCTCGCCGCCATAAACTTCCTCGGACGGCCTTGATCCACTTATGACGGCCTATGTGACGCCGTCACCACCCACGGTAAATTATTCTTGGCCACTTTGACGCCGTCACCTCTCCATATGACGCCGTCACCACCTACGGTAAATTATTCTCCATGTCTGACGCCGTCAAGAATCAAGTCTTGACGCCGTCACTTTGTATCCTCAGCTTGGATTTTTGGTACTTTGCCGTTTTCTTCACTTTATGCTCCAAAAACGTCCAAAATAGCCTCTTTTCCAGAATTCACTCTCCAAACACCTAAAATCACAAAAGGAACGATTTAGGGCAATATTTGATCAAATAAAGTCGGATTCAGGCTTAAATGACCCCCCAAAAACGGATCATTTTTCGCCTCATCAATTAGCCAATCCCTTTTGTCGCTTAGACAAGGCGGACTGATTACCACAAAAATTTTGAAATAAAGTGAAAAATTCTTGAAAATTTTGGCCAAAAACGGGGGTACTTGAAAGATATTTTGATAAAATTCGTTAGAATTTCCCCCCCACACTTTGAAATGAATATTGTCCTCAATATTCAAAGTCCCGGCTATTATGCCGAAGCTATGAACGTAAAAAGCCAAGATTCGGATCTAACTGCGGAAATACCAATTTTCACTTTATTTCTATATATATACAACCTTTTTTTTTTTTTTGACTTATATACATATATACATTTTTTCAAACAGCGGGGGGTTGGCCATTCCCCCACACTAAGTGGTAGAAAATAGAAAGAATCAGAGATACGGGTGAAAACCCGTATTGTTGCTAATTTTTGGTTGTCGAGTCGCTAGCTTGACTCTATCCCCGAATTCAATTGTCCTTGGGGAAAGTTTGGAGATCCGGGACGACCATGGATGGTACGTCCTCTCCAAAGTAGTGCTTTAACCGATGTCCATTCACTTTGAAGTTAGGACCGTCATTTTGAGATAATTCGACGGTACCATAAGGATAAAGTTTTGTGATAGTGAATGGACCAGTCCATCGGGTTTTAAGCTTTCCCGAGAAGATCTTGAGTCTAGAATTGAAAAGAAGGACTCGATCACCAACGTTGAAAACGCGGTTTTTGATTTTTGAGTCATGAATCTTCTTTGTCTTTTCTTTATAGATTAAAGAGTTCTCGTAAGCTTGATCACGAAGTTCGTTTAATTCATTTAGTTGAACTTTTCTATGATCACCCGCCATTTTGAGGTCGAAATTGGCATGCTTGAGAGCCCAATAGGCTTTGTGTTCAATATCGATCGGAAGATGGCACGCTTTCCCGTACACAAGTTTATAAGGCGTACACCCAATGGGTGTTTTGTAAGCCGTACGGAAAGCCCAAAGTGCATCATCTAATTTGTCCGACCACGATGCACGATTCTCACCTACAGTTCTTTCCAAGATTCTTTTAATGCCCCGATTGGACACTTCGACTTGTCCACTTGTTTGAGGGTGGTACGCAGTGGAAAGACGGTGAGTCACACCGTACTTTTGCATGACTTTGTCAAATTTGTCATTACAGAAGTGCGTACCACGATCACTAATAATAGCACGTGGAGTTCCGAATCGGGCAAAAAGAGCTTTTAAAAATTTCACAACTACTCGGGCATCATTAGTGGGTAAAGCTTTTGCTTCAACCCATTTTGACAAGTAGTCAACTGCCACGAGTATGTATTTGTTGCCGTGAGAGGATGGAAATGGCCCCATAAAGTCGATGCCCCAGATATCAAAAATTTCACAAACTTGAATTGCATTCTGAGGCATTTCATTCCTTTGTGAAATATTCCCGTGATGCTGACAAGCATCACAGGATTTGACCAATTCTTGGGCATTCTTGTAGATTGAGGGCCAATAAAAGCCGGAATCAAACACCTTTTTAGCGGTGTAGTTGGGATTGTGGTGGCCCCCCGTGGGACCAGCATGGCAAGCCTTTAAGATTTCAACGGCTTCCTGACCATACACACACCGCCGGATGACTTGATCTGCGCATATCTTGAACAAGTAGGGGTCGTCCCAAAAGTAATGTTTTACGTCTTTGAAAATTTTATTTTTTTGTTGGGACGACATCCCTTTCACAATGAAGTTACCCGCAAGATAGTTTGCAAAGTCGGCAAACCATGGGGTAATCGAGTCTCCACGAAATGAAACCACATTGAGGGTTTCGAGAGGAAATGTTTCATTTATTTCCTTTTTCTCGAAAGCATTTTGGTGAGGGTTTTCAAGACGGGAGAGATGATCAGCAGCTAGGTTCTCAGCTCCTTTTTTATCACGAATGATGATATCAAATTCCTGAAGGAGGAGAACCCATCGGAGGAGTCTCGGCTTTGCATCTTGTTTTGCAAATTGATACTTCAAAGCCGAATGATCCGTATACACTATGCTTTTAGTCAGAATCAAGTATGGCCGGAATTTTTCAAAAGCATACACCACAGCTAATAATTCTTTTTCAGTGGTGGTGTAATGACTTTGAGCCTCGGTCATAGTCTTGCTGGCATAGTGTATAGGCTGAAAATGTTTTGTTCTGCGTTGCCCCAAGACTGCCCCTATAGCATAATCACTAGCATCACACATGAGCTCGAAGGGCAAGTCCCAATCGGGGGCAACAAGAATCGGTGCCTCGGTAAGCCTTTTCTTTAATGTTTCAAAGGCTTCGATGCACTCAGGGGAGAAGATAAAAGGAGCATCCTTCTCGAGGAGATGGGTCATAGGCCGGGCGATTTTAGAAAAATCTTGAATAAACCTACGATAGAAACCGGCGTGACCCAAAAAGCTCCTAACACCCTTCACAGTCGTGGGATGAGGTAATTTTGCAATGACGTCCACTTTGGCACGGTCAACCTCAATCCCGTTTTTTGAAATTTTATGACCGAGGACAATGCCCTCTTTGACCATAAAGTGACTCTTCTCCCAATTTAGACATAACTTTGTGTCTTCACAACGTTTTAGCATGCTGTCTAAATGGGAGAGACATGTTTTAAACGAATCCCCAATGACCGAGAAATCATCCATAAAGACCTCCATACTTTTCCCGATCATGTCGGAAAAAATGGCCATCATACATCTTTGAAATGTGCCCGAAGCATTACATAACCCAAATGGCATACGTTTATATGCGAAGGTTCCATAGGGGCACGTAAAAGTGGTCTTTTCTTGGTCTTGCGGGTCAATGGGAATCTGAAAGTAACCCGAGAAACCATCGAGGAAGCAATAGTACTCATTCCCCGCTAATCTCTCGAGCATCTGATCCATAAAGGGCAGAGGAAAATGATCCTTACGGGTGGCGTCATTCAATTTACGATAATCAATACAGACGCGCCACCCCGTAACCAAACGAGTTGGAATTAACTCATTCTCCTCATTTGTGACGACAGTAATGCCACCCTTTTTTGGAACACAATGGATTGGGCTGACCCAAGGACTGTCCGAGATAGGGTAAATCAATCCGGCATCAAGAAGTTAAAAACCTCTTGTTTGATAACCTCGTGAATTTTTGGATTCACCCTTCTTTGTTGTTGGACTGCAGGTTTGAAGTCGTCCTCCATTAAAATCTTATGAGTACAAAACTCAGGGTCAATGCCCTTGATATCTGAGAGACGCCAAGCAATTGCTTGTTTATGAGACTTCAAAACCTTGATAAGAGCAGCCTTTTCCTCATCACTTAAGTCTTTGGCAATTATGACGGGTAATTTATCATCACCCTCCAGAAATGCATATTCAAGATGAGGCGGCAAGTCCTTAAGCTCAACCTCGGGGAAGTCATCAGTTTTCTCAACATTTTTGACCTCCTCTTTATAAAGTTGATGTGGTAGAACAAGAAGAGGTGAGGGATCTTCGTTTAACAATTTTTCAAGCATGAGAATATCCCTCTCGAGGTCGATCTCTTGGTTATCGACTCCATCGGGAATCGAATCACTTTTGAGAAACGCCTCCATTTCTTCTAAGATGAAGTCACTTCCCTCAAACGGAGTGAGGGAAGGAGAAGAATTGGCAATGATGGGGTAGGAAGACTGAGTGAGGTTTTCACTCGAAGAATTATCAATGAAACCTAAAATCTCTTGAGCATACTCCTCAGCAGCAACATCGATGATATCAATTTGATTCACCGACTCACAATCATAATTGGAGGAGTATCTCGAAGTTTGATTTAGGTTGAAGGTTATGGCTTCTGTTCCAACACGTAATGTGATCTCATGCTCAAATACATCGATAAGAGCTCGCCCAGTTCTAAGGAATCCCCGCCCAAGAATGAGAGGGACCCTTGAATCGGTATCAAAGTCAACAATCACAAAATCTGCCGAAAAATGGAACTTCCCCACTTTAATGAATACGTCCTCGGCAATGCCAATGGGACGAGAAATTGAACGATCGGCAAGCTCTAAAGTCATGCATGTGGGGGTAAGTTCGGGGAGAGAGAGTTTTTTCCACACAGAATATGGCATCAGGTTGATGCTAGCACCTAGATCGGCCAGGGCGAAGCAATCAACCATACCCGGGAAAGTATAAGGAATGAGGAATTTCCCGGGATCTCCAAGCTTTTCAGGAAGCTTTTTCAAAAGAACCGCAGAGCAGTTCTCATTCAGAGGAGTTCTTGCCATCTCAAATAATTTTTCTTTATTACTCAACAGATTTTTGATTGTCGATGCAAACTTGGGCATCAAGAGAATAGCATCCGCGAAGCTAATGTCAAAGTGCAAATCTTGAAAGATTTGGAAGAACTTATCCATTTGGTGATTAGCTTTTTCGCGGAGCTTTTGTTCACTGAGACGTGATGGATAGGGAATAGAAGTTTTGGATTTAGGGTTGTCCACTGGAGTTTCTGGTGGTTCAAAGACAACTCCAGGCTTACATCTGGTTTCAGGATTAACCTGAGGTTGGACGTGTGCTGTACTTCGTGGGCTAGGATTTTGCACTTTGTCCTTTGTCACCTCAGGTTCACGATTCACTACCTTAGGAAGAGAGGGAGAAGAGGTAGTAGGAATCGCGGGCTCATCATATGAAGCACCACTTCGAGTTGTGATCGCCTTAGCATCGCCCCTCGGGTTAGCGATCGTGTTGCTCGGTAAAGTTGTACCTGAGCCCGAGGGTCGATCATTTAAAGACTTCTTGATATCAGAAATATGGCTGACCAGCAACTTTTTCAACTCTTCTTGGGACTTCATGAATTGCTTCAACAATTCATCGGATGAAGGCCTAGTTGGAACAATAGCTTGATTCGGATTAGGAATATTTGGAGCTCGATTGTTCGGGTTGGGGCCTTGATTGAAATTTCCTTGGTTTTGATGATGGAAATTCCCTTGATTCTGGTGATTGTTTCCATGAAAGTTCCCGGGGTTGAAATTACCCTAACCTTGGTTCCGGTTAAAGTTTCCTTGATGTTGGAAACTTTGATTTTGAAAACCTTGGTTTTGATTTTGGAAACCGTGACCCTGATTGAAGTTACTTTGGTTTTGATAACCTTGGTTCACTCTATTTTGGTTTTGGCCACGGTTTTGGACATTTTGGTTTTGATTAAAACCGGGAGGTCCAGGATAATGGTGAGGACGATAGTTCGAGTCCATAGGAGGGCGGTATTGATTGCCCCCTTGATTTTGGGACCCGACAACAGCATTCGCTTCATATGGTGTACCATCAGTAGCTGTGCAATTGTAGTAGGCATGCGGCCCACCACAAGTCACACAGACTTCCACTTTTTTAACCTCAGCAGGGGGAGGATGTTGTGGAAATGAGACTTTCTTTGTTTGGGCGAGAACCAAAGCTTGGATCGCTTCAGTGAGCTTGTCAATCTTAGCATCCGTGCTAGATTGACCCACAGAAGATGAAGTAGAAGGTCCCGCATTGATTTGAGAAACAATCGGTTTGCTTCGTGTAGAGCGGACCTTGGACTTGTTTTCTATGATTTGCAAAGCTTCTTTTGTGGTTCTACTCAAAAAATTACCTCCCGCGGAGGCATTGAGAGAATCCTGGTCAGCTTGGCTCACGCCATTGTAAAACGTATCGAGTTGCATCAACTCAGAGAAACCATGATGTGGACACTTGCGAAGTAATTCTTTGAAACGATCCCACGCTTCACCAAAAGATTCATCGTATTTTTGAGTGAACTTGGTGATTTCATTTTTAAGACTCGTGGTCTTAGAAGGTGGGAAGAATTCATTTACAAACTTTTTGACAAGATCTTCCCAAGTCTCAATAGATCGTGGAGGTTGTTTTTCAAGCCAAATCCGGGCTTGTCCCTCCAAGGAGAATGGGAAGAGAAGAAGTTTTATTGCTTCACACGGGACATTTTTGTACTTGATGGTCGATGTAATTTTATTGAACCATCGAATATGAGCATGAGGATCGTCCCTCTCAAAACTGTAGAATTGACTTGAGGTTACAAGATTGGGTAACCCGGTTTTGAGCTCAAAACTATCAGCCACGATGGCTGGAACGACAATGGCATCTCCGTAACCCTCGATGGGTGCTTGGAGAAGTTCACACATGGGCCGGTCTTCCGCCATGGTGACAGTGGGTGTGGCAACAGTGCGGATCTCAGATCCGACTGTTGGTGCTGAACGTCTACGAGGTCTTCTAAGTTTTCGTACAAGCTCACGTAATGGGCTAGTAGACCTAGAAGAACGAGTGCGCATGCACTAGGAACAAAAATCAATCAAAACAAAGTCAAGACAAAACCACAGTGAACTTAAATCAATAATCACAAGTGAGTGGCTTCTTTAGAAAAGGTACACCACTCACAAGGATAGAAAGGCAAGTTTTAATCTTTTTGATTTGGGAACTTATTTGTTCACACCCCCAGTTGGAAGGTGTTATGTCTTGGTTTTCGACGGTTTATTTTTATGTAGAATTATTATTCATAAGAAAGAGACGAATGTTTTTGTGTTTTGTGTATGGGTTTAAAAACTTTTGGAAAATATTTTTGGTATCGTTTCGTTTACCAAAATCGTTTCTCTTTAAGAATCACCTTAAAAGAAAACTGAATCAGAAAACGTTACGATCTGTTTTGTTGTTTTTAATTTTTTTGGTGTTTTAACACTTTAGGAAAAGTGTTAATGACTTTTTTATATTTTGATTATGAAAATATACATAAGTGGTGGTATTTGTACAGTGAATGAAGTGAGATAACACTAATCTCAAATAACGCTAAAGAAACGCGCACACTTCCCCGGCAGCGGCGCCAAAAGTTGATTGATGCTAAACCACCTAACTTATATTGACCAAATAATGGTCAACAAAGTCAAATAGCCTAGATCAATGCTCCGGGTAATATAAGGTATCACCAGGTCGTTAAGTCCCGTTGAAGTGTGAATTGTAACTTTAGCGTATTCGTGATCGGGTGATTATTCACAGAAAAGGGTTATGATCAAAATTATTTGGAAATTATTAACAAATATAGCTTAGGAAAGCTAAGTGATTGATTACGGGAATTTGGATTACGAAGATTTGAGCTAAAACCTAAAAACGTACGTTTTAGTTAAAAAAACGTATACAGACGAACAAACCAAAAAGTACAACTGAAGGACTGGAAGGGGTAAAAGTGTAAATTTGATATTTTTACAATCCTAATAATTAAAGAAAGTTTTAAGAAAAATAAAAATGATTTTTAAACTATTTAATTATTTAATATTAATTAATTACTAATTATCTATTTAATACTAATTAAATTAATTAGAATTATTAAAAATACTAAAAAGGCTTAGAAAATTAAGAAAATTTTTATAAATCTAATTAACCATCATGGGAATTCTAAAAAATTATAAAAAGTTAATTCTAAGTATTTTTAAGCTAATTAAATAATTATTAAGCTAATTACTTATTAATTTCTAATTAGAATAATTATATTATAAAAAATAGAAAATGAACAGTAAAAATTCTAGAAAAATTTATAAAAATGTTTTAACTAAAATAAAAAACTATAAAAATTATAAAAACTAGGTTATACTATTTAAAAACTAATTATGCTATTTAATTGATTAATAGTAATTAAAACTAAATTAAACTAAAATTAATTAGAAATACCACTAAAAGACAAAATAAAAATCTGGAAAAATTTGTAAAATTATTTTAACTTAAAATGTAATTTCTAAAAATATAAAAGTGATATATTACTTAGAAATAAATTAAAAAGAAAATTAAATTGATAAATCCTATTAAATAGAAGCTATCACTATTTTTAAAGTTGGTTTTTTTGGATTTTTTTCTTTTTCTAAACTAATTATAAGCTAAAAATAAGTACTTTTAATAAAGAAACTTTCACTCCACCCCTGAAAATAAGCACTTGGAGTGCTTAATAACCTCACAGTTGACTTTTGTTGACTGTGAAGGATATTTAAGCTCAAAATGAAGAAGTGGGGTCCACAATGGTTTTTATTGGTTTCTCTGAGTGAGTTACACTATAATAAGCAAGAATAAGCCAACCTTGTGGCTTCAATAAGCCAAGAAAACACAAATAACCAGATTGCAAACTTGTTTCTGAGTCAGAAATGGGACAAGCTTTTGTGGTCAAACAATGTAGGGTCCACTGGTCTTATGGTCAAATAAAGGGTCAACCCTAGTTCCTGGTTAGGAGGGGGGTTGAATGACGCAAATTAGGGGCTGTGGGACCCACTGGGTCAGTCACAAAAGGCCACCAAAGTTGGGTTGATGGAGCTGGTATGCTGATGCAGGGCAAGTTCTTGCCCTGCAGTCCAATTCAAGGGGCAAATTGGTCTATTAGAAAAAATTGCAAAAATTAAACAAGGATGGAAATCAAAAGTTCAACTGGTAGAAAACACCTCTAACAAGTTTCACATGCTCAATCTTAGTACAAAATTCATGAAAATTCACCCAATTTTGATGAAAATCTGGGTTGAGTACTTTTGACTTTTGAAGAAATTTCAAGTTTTGACTTTTGTGAACTTGTACAGCTGATTTTTATGATCAAACTTGTTCAATTAGGGTATATTGAAATTAATTTGAGTAAATCAATAACTTATCTATAGATTTGCTAAGTTATGGCTTTAGAAACTCACCACAGTTGACTGTGGTGAGTTTTTTCTTGAGTTTTGACTTTTGAATGAGTTTGTGACCAAGTAAAAAGTTCCCTGAGCCTTAATACACCACCCAAACTAGTTGAAACTCAGAAATGCACCAATGAGCTGATAGAACAATGCAAATACCCTAGAACCAAACACCCCTATAACAGATGCTTATGAAGAAATCTTGGTTCAAACCAACATGATATACAACAAAATGATTATTACTACTAGCTTTCTGTAATTGTTATAGAAGCTCACTGAGCTTCTACAAGCTTTCTGTAAGAGCTTATAAGAGATTACAAACAACCACTGATCATTAACAAACTTTGAATTATAACTTGAAAACTTAATGAAACTTGAAATTTGAGAATTAAGAGATAAACTTAGAACTGCATTTTCATTAATTAAAAACAGGTTACATTACATAAAATAAACATAAAAAAGACCAAATTAAAGTTTTACACACCATATATGGCTTCTAGCCTTAACTACTTATACTACGACATAAAAACAAGACCACCTAGCTTCCATGTGCATCCCAGCTCTCTTTTTAGAGTTCCATGTGTCTTCTTGTTGACCAAGGACCAAATCCCCACCGTTCAATTAAGTTCTGATTGATCCTAGCCTCTAATTTGTATTTTGGCGCCAAATTGCATACGGGACAAAATTAAGTGGGATAGGTGGGTGTTGGTGAGGGCATTTATGGTGGTGGAGTTGTTTGGTGAGGATATTAATTGTGGGGGGGGAAAGTTGGTAAAAAAGTGAGGAGGGGGGATGGATGTGTACCCTGGTTTTGCGGTCCGGTGTTGGGGGGAAGAAGGAGGGTCAAACGAATGTTTGACCGTTTTTTTATTTAAAACGGTTGTGGGGGTTTTGGGCTAATTGATGGGCTTTTGGGTGGACTGTGGTAACTGGATCAGGCCAATGGGTGGGGTGGTATTTGGGTTTAGTATTAAAAGGGTCCGGTTGGTTAGTTTAGGTTAACAAGGACCATTTTTGTAATTTTAGGAAAAATGAGGGACTGAAATGGTAACTTTCCAAAAGTGCTCAAAAGGGGTAATATTGCCAATATCCATAACTTCAAGAACCATTTTAGTATTTTTCCAATTTTCAAAATTCCAAAACTTCCCAGGGACCATTTATGCCATTTTTGGATTTTTCAGGGACTAAATACGTAAATTTGGAAAACTTGCAACCCAAATGTAATATTTTGTGAAATTGACTTTCAAAACCTTGGGTTGACTTTTTCTTTCAAAATAAATGCTTAGGGACTAAAATTGACAATTTTTGAAACTTGGGGGACTGAAACTACCAATACTGCAAACTTTGTACGTTTTTTCTTTGTTTTTGCACATTTTGCTTTTAAAACACATAAAACACAATCCCTGGGATAATTTAAGTATTTTGATATCTTTTTGATTGTTTTTGTGCGTTTTGGCAGTTTAAATATATCAAAAATGATGAGTGTTTGAGCACTCATCACTTGGCTACTCCAGAAGTAATGGCTTTTGGTAAAGAGACTTCAAATCCATTAAATTTTCAAAAATTGCTAGGGACTAGCAATTGCTTAGTGTGGGGGATTTGATATGTGTCTTTTTGCACATATCTTTTTGTCCAATTTTCGAGTCAAAACGATAAAAAAAACACTTCAAAATGGTCAAATAACATCACAAATACCCTTGGAGTGCGTTTTTGCGTATTTCAGATGCAAAAGGATTGAACAAGATTGAAAAACAATAATGTTTGCATAAATGGCAAGTCTAGTCCCTCAAGTTTCACAAATTGACAAAATTCGTCCTTGTTAAAATAATTTTGAAAGAAAAGTCAACCCGAGTCCTTTGAAAGTTAAAAATTATCAAAAACGGTCCTTGGGTAAAAATTTTGGAGAAATTACAATTTTGGTCCCCGAACTTTGGAAATTGGAAATTGTGGCCCTCGGGTATTTCATTATGGAATATAAACTTCAAAGGTCCTTGTAAAATTGAGACTTGGAAAATAAAATCCTTGGAAATAACTTTGGAAAGATGGCAGGATTGGTTCTTAATTTTCAGAAATGGCAAGCTTGGTCCTTAGGTTTAATAATCCTACAAAATCAAACGGACTCAAGTTTTATTATAACCCAAAACACTAATCCTAAAATCAACTAAAAACCCAACTACACCTAGCCCATCACCACACCCCAGGCCCAACTCCACAAATCAACCCAATCTAACCTAATTTACGTTTATAATAAAACGTATTCCCTAGTCAACCTTGGTCAAACATTACCCTGTTTTCTCCTTCATCCCATTACCCTGCGTACAACACCCCCCCTCCACCTTTGAACCTGCTACACGCCTCCTTCTCCTCAAAAGCACCCCTGGCATCACATGATACCAACTGATTGGCTCCGGTCAACCTAAATTGACCAAGGATGGTCAACAAGGTCAAACTGCCTAGATTCAATGCTCCGTGGAAGTATAGTGTGGACCTCCACAGTAATCACAACAGTAAAACTGTTGATTCTTTATTGGTGAATCATATGGGTATTAGTCATAACCAAAGTTCTGAGCATCACCGGAAAACTGTTCATAGACACACGTGTTTCCGGCTTGACACTCAAATCCTTGGTGAGGACCTCCACAAAACTCACACAGATATGTCAGTATCTCATGATGTGGTGGCTGGTAGGATGTATCAGATGTGTCATGGTAAGGATAGGGAGCTTGGTTATAGACAGACCCATCTCCTGACTCTACCATGCTACAGCCGGGATAATTCCCGCCATTATGAGGACCACCACACCATTGACAACCACAATGGTATGGATACGACATAGAGAGAATCAAAGGTTTACAGATGGGTAGGGATGAAGAATCAAAGATGTGATAGGGTAAAGGTGAATATATTTGGGTTTTTGGATAACCATTTTGTACAAATAAAA
The DNA here is from genome assembly GCA_030686995.1 of Artemisia argyi. Classification (NCBI taxonomy): domain Eukaryota; kingdom Viridiplantae; phylum Streptophyta; class Magnoliopsida; order Asterales; family Asteraceae; genus Artemisia; species Artemisia argyi. Next base: position 34,363,901 of record CM060676.1, on the reverse strand, counting down.
GAGAAAATCTTTTTGGGTTTTTGTGTTGGTTGAAAACTGATTTTAAAATGTTTTCGGGAACAGTTTTGTTTTTATAAGAAAATAAGAAGAGAATATGAACAAGGGTGGTAAATATACAATGGATGTATATCCCAATTCACTAATACGCAAAACCGTTTAGAATAGCGCGCACACCTCCCCGGCAACGGCGCCAAAATTTTGATTGGCTCCAGACGGTCAACCTAAATTGACCAAGGATAGTCAACAAGGTTAAACTGCCTAGAGTCAATGCTCCGTGGAAGTATAGTGTTTCCCCGGGCCGTTATGTCCCGACGAGGTGTGAATTGTATTCAAACGGGTCTGTGATCGGGTGAATCTGGATGGGAAAGGGGTTTTGAGTTTGATTAAACTAAGGAATCTACAAAGAAATAGCTTAAATAAGCTATTTGAACAAGACTGGAAAGTTGCAAAAAGCAAAAACGTTTAAAACCTAAAACGCGTACGTTCAGTTTAAATTTACGTGAACGTACGAAATAAAACATGAAAACTGAAATCTGAAAACCCCCAGGGGGTGAAAATGACTTTTTTACAAACCTAAGGTTAAATTAAATTTTTAGAAAAAGAAAATGAATTTTTACACTAATTAATTATTTATTATTAATTAAATACTATTTAATACTAATTATTAATATTTAAAAAACTTAAATACAATGTAATATTAATTAAGTACAAAAAAAAGTGAAAATTAATTTTATAAAATTATAAAATAATTAAAAACAAGTTTTAAAATTAAAAAAAAATGTATTTTTGTCTTTTTGAGGTTTTTCTATTAATTATATATTAATTACCTAATTAAACTATTTTAAATTATAAAAAATAGCAAATGAACAGTAAAAATTCCTAAAATTATATTATATTATATAAAAGCTAGGAAAAATATAAAAACTAGGTGTTACCTTATAAAAAGTAATTATGCTATTTAAAACTTAAATATTAATTAATTATTAATAAAACTAATATTAATTCTAATTAATACCAAATGACAAAATAAAAATCTGAGAAAATTATTAAAATTACTTTAACATAAAAGGAAATTAATAAATATATAAAAATACCAAGTATGTAATAAAAATCTAAAAATAAAAATTAAAATTTAAATTATATTAAATAGAAACTATCACTTATTATTAAATTTGTTTTTTCTGAATTTTTCTTTTGGAATTCTATTTTATACCTAAAAAAAACTAACTTTTGTGAAAACAATTTTTTTACAACTTAAAAATAAGCACTGTGGATGCTTATTAACACCACAGTTGACTTTAGTTGACCAAAAGAGAAAATAAGCTTAATTGAGCTTAAGTGGGACCCAGTATGGGTGATTCTGGTTCAAACTACTTGAGTGGACATGTTTAAGCTAAATTCAGATCAATAAGCTGCATGAATAAGCTAGAACACCAAATTAAGCACTTCGTTAAGCCAAAGCCAACACAGAAATGGGACAAGGTTCAATGGATGATTCAGGAGGGGTCCACAAGGCTCTAGGTCAAACTAAAGGTCAAAACCTTAAGAGTGCTAGGGGGTTGTAAGGAACAAATTTTGGCCAATGGGACCCACAAAGGTGGCCAGAAACCACCACCAAAGTGGTGGTGATGGTTGTGTATCTGCTGATGCAGGGGATAACCTCCCCCTGCGACTGACTTTGGAGGAAGGTGGGGCCCAGAGGAAAATTACTAAAAATGAAAGGATGGTGGAATCTCAAAGATGAGCTGGGGGGTTACATCATATCAAAAGCTCAGAACTTGAACCTCAATACAAAAATCTACAAAATTATTGCAAGTTTTGCAAAATCTGAGAACACACAACTTTGACTTTTTATAGAAACTTAGAACTTTGACCTTTTTGAACTTTGATTGATCCCTGTGAACTTACTTTGATTAGTTATGTTAAGTTAACACTTAAATGAAGGTAAATGAACAAGATTTAAACCCAAATTGTGAGATTGGATCCTCATAGCCCCAACAGTGGACTGTGATGAGTTCAAGAGTTGTGATTTTGACTATATGGCTAAAAGGCACTGAATTTTAATGCTAAACTAACATGTATTGGTCTAATGTAGTTTGCACAAACCACAACATAAGCAAAACAACAACCAAACATCACAGAACAATGTAATGCCAAACACCCCTAATGAAACACTTAATAGAGATTTGTGAAGCAACTAGCAAATTTAAACCATGAAATTGAAATTTAGAGACATACTGAGCTAATGTAAACATAAATAGACAGATATGAACAATGATTAACCATTACAACTGCAAATCACAAGGTTATGCAATTTTAGGCTAAAACTTGAAATGGAAACTTACAATGATTTCTGTGTATCAAACCAAGGATTTAAACATTCACTTTTGTCCTAACATCTCCCTGAGATTCTAAACCATGAATGTCCTAAATCATCCAGCTACTCTTGCTCCTTCTTTCTTTACATTGATTTCTAATTTTACACTAATTTTTTAGTGATTTATGAGAATTTTAGCAAAACTGAATGAGAACAAATTTCATGACTCAAGGAGCTTATCAAAACATTCCAGTGACATGTATGAGCTCAAATATCCAACAACCAATAACTTTTAACACATAAGAGTGAAATGAGTTTTTTAACCAAAAAATGTAAAATCTAAATTTATCAAAAGGAACTTGAATTTATGATTAAGTAAAGTTGAGATTACACTGGAATTAAAGATTACAACTATTTTGAAGCAGAAATTATAACTAAAAACTGAATTACAATAAAAACGACACCTTTAGCTAAACTACAACTACTACTACTCTACATACCCTTCTTTCTTGCTTCTTTCTTGAATTTTATAGGTCCTGAGGAGTTCCTTGGACTTTCCCATCAACTTTTTAGCCATTGGATTGCTTCTTGTGATCTTGGCCGTTCATATTGGTTTTGGCGGGAAAAGGGTCAAAGGCAAGGTGAGTGGAGTTTGGTGGGGAGTTAATGAGGAGGGGGTTTGGAGTGGTGTAGGTGAGGTTTGGTGAGGAAAATGGGGGAGGGGGTGGACAAAACACCCTGGTAATTAGGGGTGTTAATGGTGGATTAGGGGGGAAGAAGGGTGAACAGTAAAACGGGGGGGGGGGGGGGGATTGGGTTTGACCTGGTCAAACGACCAGGATTTATATTAAATTGGGGTGTGGGCCGGATGGACTTGGGCTTGGGGTGTTCATGGATCAGGCTTGGTATTGGGTTTGGTTTTGGTTAGTAATAAATAAAAGGGTCCGTTTGGTTTATTAGCAAAACACCACAAGGACTAATTTTGTAAATAGCTGAAACTTGTGGCTGTTTTTGTCCATCTTCCAAAATATTCATAAGGGACCAATCTTGCCAAATAAGAATAATACAAGGACCAATATTAATATTTTTCCAAAATAACACCCGGGGACCAATTATGTAATTTTCCAAACATGAGGGACCAAAATGTAAATTTCTCCAAACTTCACACCAAGGACTAAGAAATGACTTTTGTAACTTCCCAAGGACCCAAAATGATTTTGCTTTCAAAAATATCCCACCAGGGACCAATTCTGCCAAAGTTTGAAACTCCAGGGACTAATTTTGTAATATTCCAAAACTTTTCCAATTTTTCACCAAAGGAAAAATTATGACAACTTATGATTTCAAAAGGACCTTTGGTGACTTTTCTTTTCAAATAAGTGCTCAGGGACTATTTTTGCCAATTTTTGAAAGTTGGGGGACTGAAACTGCCAGTTTTGCAAACTTTGTACTGTTTTCATTTGTTTTTACTCATTTTGCATCTAAAACATATAAAACACAATTTTGAAATATTTTTAGTATTTTGATGCATTTTTGAGTGTTTTTGTATGTTTTGCAGTTCAGATTTGACCAAAAATGATGAGTGTTTGAGCACTCATCAATCCCCCACACTAAACTATTGCTAGTCCCTAGCAATAACTATTTTGAAAACTTAATGGATTTTAAACTCTTTACCAAAAGCCATCACTTTTGGAGTAGCCAGATGTATCGATTCAAGTAAGAACTATAGTCCACCTGATAACCATGTGATTTTGAGCAAACCACCAGCTGTCAACGGATTTGATTAGTCTTTACCAAAAGCCGTTTGCTTCTGCACTAGCCAACTCTTGATGGACAAAGTCAACATCTTGGTGAGCTGATTACCAATTATGGTTTTTCCACTGCTTTTACCACAAGCCATAATCTTGCGGGCTAGCCAACTCATTCACTTTATGGGATATGGCGAGTTGATTTACCATACAATTTTGGGCAAATTGCAAGCCGTCAACGGATTTGAGTTATCTTTAACAATAGCCGTTTGCTCCTGGATTAGCCAATCCCTTTGTCGGTTAGACATGGCGGACTGATTACCACAAAAATTTTGAAGCACAAGTGAAAAAAATTTTAAAATTTTTTGAGATTTTGGCTAAAAATGGGGGTACTAGATAGTAAAATGTGATAAAATTCGCTAGAATACCCCCCCCCCCCTCACACACACACACACTTAGAATGAATATTGTCCTTAATATTCAAAGTCCCGGCTATTATGCCGACTCTTTGAACGTAAAAGGGCAATAGTACTATCTAAATGTCGAAACACCATTTTGTTTTTTTTTTTCACTTTATTTGTAACCACGGTAGGGGAACTCCCCCACACTTAGGGTGAAAACCCTATAAGTATGCTACTGTTTTTGTTTACCGAGTTGCTAGCTTGACTCGACCCCGAATTCATTGGTTCATGGGGAAGCATGATGTGGAAGAAACAATCTCCATCGGACTTTCATTCAAGATGTTTGGACAAACATTTGAAGCACGTGAAAGTTCCACACCAATGAGATAAGTACCCGGCTGTAAATAGTATAAACTATAAGTAGTGATGCCGGGGTCAAAGATAATGTCTTCATTCCCGAAGGAGTGAAGAACAGGAGAAGTCACCCGGTAGGTGAAGAAAAGGAAGAAAACCATGATGAAAATCTTTATAAGATTTTCTTCCTCGAGATCAGGCTCCATAGCCTGAATTTGGATTTCAAGGGTTAAGCTCGTAAATATCCCGGGAGGGTGGGTGGGAATTTGCAAATCCTCATGATTGAGAACATCTCCCCCCGGGTTATCATACTTCGGAGGAGTCATGATATGATGAGTGAGTTCACCGGAGAACTCCTCATGAAGAGAATCATTCACAAGATGTGAATCTATGAATTCATGTTCCGGAATAGACTCATCACAATCCTCATTCCGAATACCAAAGAGTGGATTATCATAAATCAAAGTGAATTCAGATTCGAATTCAAATAGAGGATTGTTGAGAGTAGTATTGAATGTTTCGGGAACAAAGAGATTAACATTCTCTATTGGACTGCTGGGATAAGAACTGAGTGGTGGATCATGATATAGGAGACTTTCAATTTCTCCCAGATCGGCTTCAAAGTCGAGGAGACCATCATCACTTTCCAATGAAAGTGGATTGATGTGAGTAAGTTCATCGGCGAACTCCTCAAGAAGAGGATCAGCATCAAACTGTGGGAGTGATGCCTCAATATACTCAATGTCTCCATGAGATGTACAATCATCATTAAAATATGAGAAAGTCTCAAAATGATCGTTTGAACACTCAAGAGGGGAAGGAAGATCACACATATGCTCAAGAATTCCCTGTGACTCTCCTGGGATTGGGACAAGGTTCTCAACACTAGACTTTATGAATTCGTCCGATTCCTTTTTAGGAACAGTGTCAAGATGCTCGTACCCCATGCTCAGAGAGTGAGTGGGAACCTCGGGTGTGATAGCAGTTGTTTGAGATGGAATCTCAACTGTTGGGATATCAACTGATGAACTTGATGAAGTTTTATAAAATTGAAGGATATCAAGGGTATCTTCATCATCACTGTCATCAGGGATGAAACGGAACTGAGAGCTAGATTTGGCTGCTTTTTCTTTTGTAATTGATTCCCTAATAGATTTTTCATAGGCATCTTGGGAATTTATTCTAGCAGCCTGCTCTTCAGCTAGCAATTCTTCCATGGATTTTTTATGAGTGTCTTTTTGGGCAAAGTCTTTAACTAAACCCTTAAGCTCATCAAGTAATTCCAGTATATTTTGCATTTCTGGAAGAATTGCTTGATTCATTTGGTACTATGGAGGTTGGTCATAATAGGGCGTGTCAAAATTGTCACAAGGATATGGATTCCCTGATTGACAATCTGAGCTGAAGTGTAGACCTCCACAGTAATCATAACAGTAAAACTGTTGAGTCTGGATTGGTGAATCATATGGGTATTGGTCCTAACCAAAGTTCTGATCATCACCGGAAAACTGTTCATAGACAAACGTTTTTCCGGCTTGACACTCAAATCCTTGGTGAGCACCTCCACAAAACTCATACAGATATGTCAGTATCTCATGATGTGGTGGCTGGTAGGATGTATCAGATGTGTCATGGTAAGGATAGGGAGCTTGGTTATAGACAGACCCATCTCCTGACTCTACCACGCTACAGCCGGGACAATTCCCATCATTATGAGGACCACCACACCATTGACAACCATAATGGTATGGATACGACATAGAGAGAATCAAAGGTTTGCAGAGGGGTAGGGATGAAGAATCAAAGATGTGAGAGGGTAAAGGTGAATATTTTTTGGTTTTTGGATAACCATTTTGTACAAATAAAAGAGAAAATCTTTTTGGGTTTTTGTGTTCGTTGAAAACTGATTTTAAAATATTTTCGGGAACAGTTTTGTTTTATAAGAAAATAAGAAGAGAATATGAACAAGGGTGGTAAATATACAATGGATGTATATCCCAATTCACTAATACGCAAAACCGTTTAGAATAACGCGCACACCTCCCCGGCAACGGCGCCAAAATTTTGATTGGCTCCAAACGGTCAACCTAAATTGACCAAGGATGGTCAACAAGGTCAAACTGCCAAGAGTCAATGCTCCGTGGAAGTATAGTGTTTCCCCGGGTCGTTATGTCCCGACGAGGTGTGAATTGTATTCAAACGGGTCCGTGATAGGGTGAATCTGGATGGGAAAGGGGTTTTGAGTTTGATTAAACTAAGGAATCTATAAAGAAATAGCTTAAATAAGCTATTTGAACAAGACTGGAAAATTGGAAAAACCATAAACGTTTAAAATCTAAAACGCGTACGTTCAGTTTAAATTTACGTGAACGTACGAAATAAAACGTGAAAACTGAAATCTGAAAACCCCCAAGGGGTGAAAATGACTTTTTTACAAACCTAAGGTTAAAATAAAAAATTTAGAAAAAGAAAATGAATTTTTACACTAATTAATTATTTATTATTAATTAAATACTATTTAATACTAATTATTAATATTTAAAAAACTTAAATACAATGTAATATTAATTAAGTAAAAAAAAAAGTGAAAATTAATTTTATAAAATTATAAAATAACTAAAAACAAGTTTTAAAATTAAAAATATGTATTTTTGTTTTTTTGTGGTTTTTCTATTAATTAATTATTAATTATATATTAATTACCTAATTAAACTATTTTAAATTATAAAAAATAGCAAATTAATAGTAAAAATTCTAGAATAATTCCTAAAATTATATTATATTATATAAAAGCTAGGAAAAATATAAAAACTAGGTGTTACCTTATAAAAATTAATTATGCTATTTAAAACTCAAATATTAATTAATTATTAATAATACTAATATTAATTCTAATTAATAGTAAATGACAAAATAAAAATCTGAGAAAATTATTAAAATTACTTTAACATAAAAGGAAATTAATAAAAATATAAAAATACCGAGTACTTAATAAAAATCTAAAAATGAAAATTAAAATTTAAATTATATTAAATAGAAACTATCACTTATTATTAAATTTGTTTTTTCTGAATTTTTCTTTTGAAATTCTATTTTATACCTAAAAACAACTAACTTTTGTGAAAACAATTTTTTTACAACTTAAAAATAAGCACTGTGGATGCTTATTAGCACCACAGTTGACTTTAGTGGACCAAAAGAGAAAATAAGCTCAATTTAGCTTAAGTGGGACCCACTATGGGTGATTCTGGTTCAAACTACTTGAGTGGACATGTTTAAGCTAAATTCAGATCAATAAGCTGCATGAATAAGCTAGAACACCAAATTAAGCACTTGGTTAAGCCAAAGCCAACACAGAAATGGGACAAGGTTCAATGGATGATTCAGGTGGGGTCCACATGGCTCTAGGTCAAACTAAAGGTCAAAACCTTAAGAGTGCCAGGGGGTTGAAAGGAACAAAGTTTGGCCAATGGGACCCACAAGGGTGGCCAGAAACCACCACCAAAGTGGTGGTGATGGTTGTGTATCTGCTAATGCAGGGGATAACCTCCCCCTGCAGGTGACTTTGGAGGAAGGTGGGGCCTAGAGGAAAATTACTAAAAATAAAAGGATGGTGGAATCTCAAAGATGAGCTGGGGGGTTACATCATATCAAAAGCTCAGAACTTGAACCTCAATACAAAAATCTACAAAATTATTGCAAGTTTTGCAAAATCTGAGAACACACAACTTTGACTTTTTATAGAAACTTAGAACTTTGACCTTTTTGAACTTTGATTGATCCCTGTGAACTTATTATGATTAGTTATGTTAAGTTAACACTTAAATGAAGATAAATGAACAAGATTTAAACCCAAATTGTGAAATTGGATCCTCACAGCCCCAACAGTGGACTGTGATGAGTTCAAGAGTTGTGATTTTGACTATATGGCTAAAAGGCACTGAATTTTAATGCTAAACTAACATGTATTGGTCTAATGTAGTTTGCACAAATCACAACATAAGCAAAACAACAACCAAACATCACAGAACAATGTAATGCCAAACACCCCTAATGAAACAGTTAATAGAGATTTGTGAAGCAACTAGCAAATTTAAACCATGAAATTGAAATATAGAGACATACTGAGCTAATGTAAACATAAATAGACAGATATGAACAATGAGCAACCATTACAACTGCAAATCACAAGGTCATGCAATTTTAGGCTAAAACTTGAAATGGAAACTTACAATGATTTCTGTGTATCAAACCAAGGATTTAAACATTCACTTTTGTCCTAACATCTCCCTAAGATTCTAAACCATGAATGTCCTAAATCATCCAGCTACTCTTGCTCCTTCTTTCTTCACATTGATTTCTAATTTTACACTAATTTTTTAGTGATTTATGAGAATTTTAGCAAAACTGAATGAGAACAAATTTCATGACTTAAGGAGCTTATCAAAACATTCCAGTGACATGTATGAGCTCAAATATCCAACAACCAATAACTTTTAACACATAAGAGTGAAATGAGTTTTTTAACCAAAAAATGCAAAATCTAAATTTTTCAAAAGGAACTTGAATTTATGATTAAGTAAAGTTGAGATTACACTGGAATTAAAGATTACAACTATTTTGAAGCAGAAATTATAACTAAAAACTGAATTACAATAAAAATGACACCTTTAGCTAAACTACAACTACTACTACTCTACATACCCTTCTTTCTTGCTTCTTTCTTGACTTTTATAGGTCCTGAGAAGTTCCTTGGACTTTCCCATCAACTTTTTAGCCATTGGATTGCTTCTTGTGATCTTGGCTGTTTATATTGGTTTTGGCGGGAAAAGGGTCAAAGGCAGGGTGAGTGGAATTTGGTGGGGAGTTAATGAGGAGGGGGGGGGGGGTTTGGAGTGGTGTAGGTGAGGTTTGGTGAGGAAAATGGGGGAGGGGGTGGACAAAACACCCTGGTTATTATGGGTGTTAATGGTGGATTAGGGGGGAAGAAGGGTGAACAGTAAAACGGGGGGGATTGGGTTTGACCTGGTCAAACGACCAGGATTTATATTAAATTGGGGTGCGGGCCGGATGGACTTGGGCTTGGGGTGTTCATGGATCAGGCTTGGTATTGGGTTTGGGTTTGGTTTTGGTTAGTAATAAATAAAAGGGTCCGTTTGGTTTATTAGCAAAACACCACAAGGACTAATTTTGTAAATAGCTGAAACTTGTGGCTGTTTTTGTCCATCTTCCAAAATATTCATAAGGGACCAATCTTGCCATATAAGAATAATACAAGGACCAATATTAATATTTTTCCAAAATAACACCCGGGGACCAATTATGTAATTTTCCAAACATGAGGGACCAAAATGTAAATTTCTCCAAACTTCACACCAAGGACTAAAAAATGACTTTTGTAACTTCCCAAGGACCCAAAATGATTTTTCTTTCAAAAATATCCCACCAGGGACTAATTTTGTAATTTTCCAAAACTTTTCCAATTTTTCACCAATGGACAAATTATGACAACTTATGATTTCAAAAGGACCTTTGGTGACTTTTCTTTTCAAATAAGTGCTCAAGGACTATTTTTGCCAATTTTTGAAAGTTGGGGGACTGAAACTGCCAATTTTGCAAACTTTGTACGTTTTTCATTTGTTTTTACTCATTTTGCATCTAAAACATATAAAACACAATTTTGAAATATTTTTAGTATTTTGATGCATTTCTGAGTGTTTTTTATGTTTTGCAGTTCAGATTTGACCAAAAATGATGAGTGTTTGAGCACTCATCACCAACTCCAGGTCATCAATCCATGTGACCTTTTGGGCGCCAAAACCAACAAAGGGCTGAGATGATTTCTTGATTTAATCCAAGGGCTGCGATTCGTTGTAATGAAGCACAAGGTGGTGTTACAGCTGTTTTCACACTAAAAAGGAGCACAAGGCTGAAGCATCCAAAAAACCCTAGCTTGTTACATTATAAATAGATGAGATTGTAAGCCTTGAAAGGCAATTAGGAAAGTAGGTAGTAGGAGTAGAAGTAGTTTAGTTTATAGTTTAGTTTAAATCAGTTCAAGTTTTTTTTAATCAATTGGAAAACCTCTGTATTTTGTAGAAACTCAATTTAATGCAATTTGAAGTTCTTATATTACTTGGCTAAATTTACCTTTATGCTTTTTACATTATTCTACTGCTTAATTTTTGTTTAAGTTGCTTATTTGTGATTTATTTGGCTTGGTTTATCAGTTGTTTTCTAAATCGTAACACCATTTGGTCCCTTGTTTTATTTGCATCAGTCACCCAAAACCCCTTTTGCAACACTGATTTTAGATAAGCTCTGGTAAGATGTATTGTTTGCCTTTGGTTGCACAGGTTCTATGTAGTTTAGACTTTGCAAATTTCAACTCATTTTTGGAATTAGGTCATTTGGTAAAGCTCATCTTTGGCCTGCCTTAGTCTTTTCCCAGTTAACTGTCCTAAGCAACCATTTTGGATTTTAATTTTAGTTGAGGAAAAGTAGTTTTTAGGCTTTAATTTTTAGTCATACAAGAAGTTAGTAGTATAGAATTCCTAGTTGTAGCTTTAGATTTGATTTTCAAGCCTATTTGTAGCTTATTTTTGGGCTGCAAAACCCCCCACCTTGACCTGTTTTTGGTTGAATCAGATTAGTATAGTGGTTCTTTTTAGTTTATTGATTGTTGTAGTTGTTCAAAATTGGTTAATTATAGCTTGTTAGGATTAGTGGTAAGTAGATACTAGCTCATTAGAATTTGTTCAAATCTATGTGAGCTTATGGAGCTTACATCAGTTAAGTGTTTTTCTTTTTCGGGTCAAGATTTTGTTTCATCTTGCATACCTGTTTAGTACTAACCTTCTTTTAATTTTATCATAGTTTGAACTTCTTGTTTGGTTGATGTTATTGCTACTGTTTAGATTGAGTTTGTGTTTGTTCCCCTTGGTTTTTACTCATTTGGCTAGCTGCTATGATTCAAAAAAGCTCACTTGGGCATAAAAATTCATCACTGTTGGTTCTTGAAGCTTGCATAAGCTTGAGTTAAGCATTTTCAGAAAAATTGTTTTATAAAAGTTGGTTAGTTTTGGTGTTTAAATGTTTTGCAAGTAGAAAATATCAAAAAGAAAAATAAAAAGCAAAAAGGGTGGAAGTAAGAATCGAACCTGTGACCCCTTGGTTGGCTGAGCAGAACAAACACAACACCATCCCATACCATCTGTGCTAGTTACTACTTTTTGTTAATACTTTCTCTTAATTATTTATTTAATGTAGTTAATTTTATTTGCTTATTAACTTTTCAGCTTATATTTTGCTTATTATCTGCTTATTACAACTGCTTTTCACCATTTTTTTAGTTTTCCTAGCTTATTTATAGTATAGTAGAGTTTCCATAATTTTCTTAGATTTATTTGAATTGTTTTACTATTTACTAAGCATTTATTTATTTTAAATTGTTTTCAATTCATAATAAATAATTAAAAAAGCAAAAAAATATTTTTCTTTTCCCAAAAATTTTCTTTTATCATTAGAAAAGTAGAAAAATCATTTTTATGCCCGTAGGCTTAGTGTAGCATAAAATTCAATTTTTATTTTGCGCACTCGCGTTTGATTTAAATTAACTTTCGCGTTTTTATATTTAGATTACGTTTAGAGTTCCCCTATTCCCGATTATTGTTCCCGTAGTCTTTTAAGTAGATTTTAAGTTTTATTTTCGTTACCTTGTTTGTATTCCTAGTTTAGTTGCGTTTGTTTTATTTTTCGTACGTTATTTGCAATTTGTCGTAATTCCACAATACCAAATAATCAAAACCATTCCTTACAAGCATTTTAATCTCGAATCTCACACGATATTGCCTATTCGCACCTCGTTGGGACACGACCCGGGTAATCACTTACCCGGTATCACATATATATATTGTATTCACGAGTTTTCGCAAGTTAAACATTTCCTAAAGGTTAATCAGCGAATTCCACTCACGACTACTTTGTATATTTTTTATACGCACTCAAAAACGCATTATCACCGGTCAAAAGCATAGTTGAGACACCTCCCACACAAGACCTTGACGATGAATTCAAGGAGCTCCACCTTGAACGCCCCGTCATTGATGTCTTAGCTCGTGCTCCCTACTATAGTGCCCTCCTAGAAAAATATGAGAAATTTAAACTAGGTAAAAATGGGACCGCCTTCATTCAAAACAAGTTGCCTAAAAAGCTTGATGATCCGGGTATATTTGTTTTGCCTTGTAAGATAGGAAAATACGAAGCTTTCGACACACTAGCCGATTTAGGATCAAGTCTCAACTTGATTCCCTTATTCCTTTTCACCACTCTCAAGCTAGGAAAGTTATAGGAGATGGAGGTATTAATTGGTCTAGCGGATGGGAGTATTGCCCACCCGGTTGGGATGATCAAGGATGTAGTTGTTCACGTAGGGAAGTTAACTATTTTAGCGGATTTTCACGTCCTAGATATGGTTAGTGATACTACATGCCCATTATTAGTAGGAAGAGGATTTTTAGCAACTGTTAGCGCCATGATAGATTGTAAGGAGTCTAAGATAGCGGTAGGAGAGGGCGATACTTGGTCGGTATATGATGTTAAGAAACATAGCTACGATTGTGAGGACGAACCGACGCCACATTGGGTAGAGATGAATAGGAGACCATCTAAATATGGACCTTGGATAGAAAGAAACTTTATAGGACCTCAACGCCCGTTCTATCTAGAAAAAGATTTCATCGATAAAACACATTCGGTGGAACAACTCATAGCTAGAGATGAAGAGCTAGACCCTTTTGAGGACCCCCTAGTCTTTAGGAAAATTATTGAGTTCTTAAGCGTAATGCCTATTAACATAGAGATGAACAAGTGGAAGAGAGAGGGGGATAAGTGTAAATGGAGGTGGGACAAGCCACCTAAGGAAGGTGACGGATCATGGCATATGAAGATGATTTTGTATGATCCGGATGGAGAAAAGTTTGAAAGGTCATACCGTCCTACGAAAACCGATAGGAAATTGAAGTCTAAGTTTGATCCCAAGGATGTCCTCAATGAGGAACTCACAATATCACGTAATAGCCCATGACCTTGAGTCTAGCTACAAGACTCGTAAATAAAGAAAAGCGCTTCTTGGGAGGTAACCCATGCTTTGTGTGATTTTTATTTGTTTGATTGTTATTTGTTTCCGTATGCATGCTTTATTTTTATTGTTGGTAGATCATGTTTCAAAACTAAATGGTGAAAATACTTTATTTTGTCGTTTGACTTAGTCTTAACTTCATCCAAAGGTATTTCGCAAAGGATAAGTGTAAGGGGAAACCCCAAATATGTTTTTAAGAAACAAAAGTGATCATGGTTCTCCACAATATTAAAAGAACATGTATATTCGTATTTGTTAGAGTCAAATGCTTGTATCGAGTCATAATGATGTTTTGCAGGATTTTCCAGGAAGTAGGACATAAGTTTTTCCAGAAATTTTTCGGAAACTTAACGTAAAGATTTCTGCAGGTCACTTCTGATGGCGTCAGGAATTAACTCCTGACGGCGTCATGTGTAAAATTCTGGAAAATTTGCTAGTTTTGTTTTTCTAACAGAGTCTTAAAGTTTTTGTTAATTCTTTAGTTTTATAAACTCCAGGAAATCTGCAAACATTCATTCCACAAGCATTATATCTTACATTGTTTTCTAGGATTTGTTAGTATATATAGATTGCCGCCGATTTTACGCGAGGTTGCCTTGTTTGTTTTCTCAGGTTTAACAGGTTATGTATGACAAGAAGATGATTTATTTTTCTGGAAGGGAAGCTTTGATTGTTCATTTTCTTGGAGGAAGATCCAACCTTGTTAACACACTATCCACACCGAACGAATCTGGGGAGTATTTGCTTTCATTCTTTTACCTGTTTTACTTTTATATTCTTTAATTGAACATTGGGGACAATGTTCATCCTAAGTGTAAGGGGAGGGTAAATGATGATACCTTATAGGATACACTTGCACTTGAGTTTGTTTGTTTGATGGTAGGTGTGTAATAAAACAATGAGAAATACTTGTTAGTGTAATTTTAGCGCCAAATTTAAAATTTTTTACAACATTTAGGAGTGAAACTTTAGCCTTAGCAAGCGTCTCATGGATAGGAGATTGTATGACTAGCACAAAACCGTACCATTCAGAAAAATTTTCCACCCAAATACGTGAGGTTCGCCATTATATTTGATAGGAAAAGCATTTACTATTAGTGCTTATGAGCGTACCGGTAGCATTTAGATTCTAGAACTTGCGTTACTAATACATCCTAAGACCGCTAGTGAGACTACATTCGTGTAGTAGGATTTACTACATGATAAAAGGCATTAGGATCACCCTTTTGTTAAACCCGTATCATAATTACTTGACCATTTAAGTCATATTACTTGGCTAGTTAAGTCAATTAATTTTTCCCACACCTTAGCGTTGTACTCATTTTTAGTACACGAAACCCCTAGTACACCCCTCCGAGCCTATCTTTTCGTTTCTAATTTTAAGCATTTTACTTAAAGGAAGAATTTGTTACAACCCACTTAAATGTACACCCAAATCGCCTTAGCCTTTCGTGTATGCTCTCATCTTTAGTGCATTATTGTTACATGTTTAAACCCTCAGTTAATTATCTAATTGATTACATGGTTGCTAAGTCGAGTCATATCCTTGTACATATTGTTTTGGGACGATTGGGACTCATGGGTAAAGTACTTATTTTATGGAGTAATGGGGAAGAACATCATTTATTACCCCCATATGTGCGTTAATCTTAAAGGTACTCCAAGTGTTTTAATTATCTTGATTCGAGTCATTAGATTAGTTTATTGTAAAGTATGTAAAAGTTCAAGTGTAAGAGGAATGTTCATTCCCTATGATGTATTATTTTGGATGGTAGGGTAAGAGTGTATTCAAAAAAAAAAATTAAAAAAAATAAATAAATAAATAAAAAAAAAAGTCGAAAAATAAAGAAAAAAAATATAGAAAAAGAAAAGAGAAAAACATACGGACTACCATCCCGTTTCATTCTATGTTTATTTTATGTTTTTGTTATTTTTCATTTATTAGCTTAAGTCGAGTCTAGTCTTGGCTTAGCAACGCCATATTGTACATGTAATTAACCAAGATTATTAACTTGCCACCAGTAAAGATTGCCTTTATCCAACAAAACCGTGTATTCCATATCCCTACACCTAACGTTATAACCCTTTAAAAAGACCTCTTTGATAGTTTATCCTAGGTGCTTACGCCATGTGGTGGAGGTTTGATCCTTTCCCAAGCCTATGGTAATCTATTTTGCTATGACAGGTAGTGAGAGACGTTTTCCATTTCCATATTGTAATATATACTTTATTACACCCGAGAGATGTGAGTATCTAAACACTATTTGTGAGGTGCTAGTGTATGACCTCCGTGCTTGTCTTTGGTCTTTAGTGGAACGATTATTTGTTGTAATTACTTTTATATTAGTGTTAAATGACCCCAAACTTGTATTTTGATTAGAATAAAAGCGCATTTGCTTGAGGACAAGCAAATCTCAAGTGTAAGGGTATATGATGAGGCGAAAAATGATCCGTTTTTAGGGGGTCATTTAAGCCCGAAATTGAATTTATTTGAACAAATATTTCCCTAAATCGTTCCTTTTGTGATTTTAGGTACTTTTGGAGTGAATTCTGGAAAAGGAAGCATTTTGGACGTTTTTGAAGCATAAAAGTGAAGAAAACGGCAAAGTCTTAATTTTCCTTGCTGGGAACAGTACCTGACGGCGTCACCAAGTTCTACATGACGGCGTCAAGAGGAAAACAAGAGGTGAAGTGGATAGAGTCCATGACGATCCAGAGAGTTTTTACACTAGGGCATGACGGCATCACCATAGGCCGTCATGGTACCTTTACACGTGACGGCCTAGAGGAAAATTGCTCTTGACGGCGTCAGATCTAGATCTAGGCAATCCGATATTATTATGGGCTGCGAGTTGACGGCGTCAGAATTCTCTTCTTGACGCCGTCACATTGGAAAATCTATATATAGTTTTGTAATTTTCATTCATAAAAAGAGGACAATTTTAGGGATAACTTGGAGAAACCCTAACACGATTTTATCAGTATTTTCACGGGTTTTTACCCTTTGAAACCTTTCATGTTCAATTAAGATAAGTATCCTTTCAATTCATTCAATATGTCTATGTGTTGTTTGAATATATATCTTACGCTTGTCTTGATTTTAACATGCCAGGCTAGATCTCTTATGTTTTTGCTTAGATGTAGTGAAACCTAGATGTTGATTATGGGTTGATTGCTTGTTTATAGTTGTTACGAATGAATGATTTCGATGTTAGGCTTAAGAAAACTGGCAGACTTCCATAGGGTAACATGCTTGAACGTCTTAAGAAACATGAACAAATGCGTACTAGGTTTTTATGGTTGTACTTAATGCATGAGCGAATTCTAATGATCCCATGTTAGGAGCTTCTTGCAGGCTCGACATAGGAGTGAAGTAGGAGCTTATAGAGTTGGGGAAGTACGTACGCCACCCCACGATTGGTATTAAGGAATATAACCCGTCATCCACGCAACTGTAACAAACTATCAACCTGTAAAAGATATCTAGGGAGTAATGAAATCTAAGTAAACACTATTTTCCTATTTATTGTTCACACCACATTAGTAATTAGCTTTATTTACATTTTTGTTATTTTATTTTGATTGCATCTTTAGTTATTGGGTTAGTTGACTAGCAACTAATTCCGCTCATTCTTCCAAAACCCGAGATTTTATTTGCTTTTACAAAAATATAGAAATACAAAAAAGAATCATCCCTCGCCTCTAGACTTAATTTTTAGGCTTTCTAATCCTAGCGACACTATTCCTGAGTTGAACGATCAATCCCCCGGTACTTGTCACTATACTATACTACAACGATCAGGTACACTGCCTGGTGGGGGTTGTAAGCTTCTTGAGATCCCTTGAGAGGTAAAGCCTGGTGCAATTCCCACGCATCAATGCATTTATCCATTCATGGATTATTGCACTTTGTACACTTCCAAAGATTTATTTGAATTCATAAACTCCTTTTGATTGCTTATCGTCCTCGCTCAAGCAATCACTCAAGAAAGAGTTTTGATATTCCATTGTCAATTTCATAAATATGACAATCATAATCTTTATATATTTAATGTATTTAGAAAAGAATATTCAATCACAGTTAATTGCTAATTAAGTGTGATTAATAATCTTGTCATGCATTAAATACATGCACAATATTGTCCATATGATTTCTATATAAAGATTTAAACCACCATGGTTACCTTATCTTTGAAGAAACTCATCTTCATTTTCTAGTCTTACCATTAAGATAAATCAAGTTTCTAAAATTGATTATCTTTATGGACAACATCTTAATCATTCATATCATGTATACTTTACCCAATTTCTTATTTGGTAATGTATCATAATGATTATCAGGTTTACAATAATCCTGTAAATCATAACCCTCAGCATATTAATCAAATATCTGAGATATTTTGCTATTCTATGAATGAGAATTCCATCATCTTGATATTTAACATTTAAATGTCAAATTTCATTATGATATTTACTAGTGTATTTTAGAAGATTATGTATCTTGTAATTTTATCTTTTAAAGATCAAAACTCCCACTTGCTTTTAGTAATTTAAAGACTATCTTTAAATACTTTAGCAAACAAAGCAACAATACAATTTTCTCTTTTGGGATATTACAAATACACAATGACAGTTCATGACTTTTATTTGTAGTTTTATTAAGTATGTCCAAGTCATACTCAATATTCTAACCTTGATAACTTTTTGGAAGAAAATAAGTCATAGTTATCTTTAATCAAACAATATAACTAGAGTTTGATTTTCCTAACTGAACATACCATAAAAATCTGGTATTTCATTAGTATTAATATTGTAAGACAATCTAACAATATTTTAAGATAACCATATTTCCTTTTGGCTTGTCTATTTACCAACTAAGCCATTATAATGGTATAATAGTATTTTTCAAGCCAATTACATGCTTTATAATACAAGTACTTTTTACAAAATCACTTCATGTCCATGTCTCTACAAGAAAACATAAACTGTTATAATCCCACTATACGTTATAAGTCATTTAACAATTTAATAACTTCATGTATATGTCTTAATTAAAAAACATAACAAGATAACGTCTTACATTATTATAAGTCTTGTAACAATTAAAAGACTTTATGTTTATATCTTTACAATGAAACATAAACATGTTTAACTAAAGTAATTATGAACACTATCTTTTGGTTTCAATAGTAATTTCAAGTTAATTTATTACTTCATAATAATGTAAAACAACATTATTTCTTCATTTATTTATGTCATTCCAAGAACACATAAATATTCAGATTGAAGCATCATTAGATTACTTTATTAATTTATGTCATTCCAAGAATTCATAAATATATAAATTAAAGTAGTCTTGATATCATATTCACACATGTTCTAATAGGTATCTAATTTAGAAACTGTAAATTCTCATAGTTCAATTACATCAGTTGATCTAGCAGATAATGAAAATATGAAATTCACCTTGATGTTGCAATCTAGCTAAGCTCTCACATAACGTAAATTGTAACACCAAGTGTTTCTTGAATTAGATTACTATAATTCATATTAGAATGTAATTCTATTACCTTGCAGTCAAGAGAATTCATTAAATCATATCTTTATGAGTTGTTTCTAGCACACAATAAAGATAACATTTCTCCCACTTGTACATGGAACAACCTCATATAGTTGATAAACAACACGCCATGCATTTGTTTATGTGATCAATATGATTGTGTCATAGATTTTAGCATAACAAGCAGTTATAGAACAACAATGTCTAGTAAGGAAACGTACAAGACTATCCTTAAAAGTATGAGTGTCTACACTTGGAAAGTAATTATTTTTAGCTACCAAGATGTCAAAGCTTGTAACTCCCACTGAATTAAAGATCATTACAATAATTCCTTACTCAGTAATAAGTACACAATACTCCCACTGAATTTGACAACATTGTAAATGTTTCATATCCGATGAAAGAAAATATTATGCTTTTAACTTTCCTACATCTTTGAATGTCCATACGTAACAATTACTTATGCACTAAAAAGTGTATCCTACTATGTAAATGATGGACTATCCACCAACTGCTATTAACTTGAAAAATTGGGCATGCAATTTCTTCCTTAATAGGTCTACCATTCTACAATGTATGTAGCGCCTTTAAAATGGTCAAAACAACTAGATGAATAAACTAGTTTGTCTTTTACCATTTTGCGGTAATTAGTCTAGCTTCTAATTATAATAACTCATAAAATGACATACATAATTTTCTGTTAACCAAATATCATATTTGTTATTAAGAATTTAATCACCGAATGAGGATGATGAAATCCCTATGGAAAATATGCGTAATTTTCTTAACTATTAAAAATTTGTTATGAGTTATATTAGGATTTAGACATATCTAATATTCCTATTATCCTTTTCATTCATGAAAAGAAATAGGATTGTATCTCACTCTTCTTTCATAGAAAGGAGACTTCTTTTGTCTTTTAAGAAAATATTTCTTAATCAAACATTTGTTTGAAAACAGAACTAGATCAATTTACCAAAGCCCAAAGTGCGTTTACGGTTCGAACGTTGCATTAATACATTAAAACGAATTACAAAATTCAATTTCAGTATTTTCGATAATTAGATCTTTAAGAAAATAAATTACCCATTGGTAAATATTCATATAAACCATAGTATTTTCTTAAAGCTAGGATCCTAATTGACATAGTACCATTACATCAGTTGATTTGCTAGTAATGATAGTATTCAACAAGGTAATTGTCGAACAATAATTGCCAATATCATATTACAATTCCTAGGTCATTATGGGATTTGCATTCATAAAACCTTTGTAATGTAAGCATGTTTCATCCCCGTCTTAATGCCTTGAGTCCAAGCTCTCACTTCCTACTCAATTTAAGTCGTCTAACTTAAAAACTGTAAACTCATAAATCCATTACATCAGTTGATCTGCTAGCAATGAAATTATGAAATTTACCTTTCCATTGCAATCTAGCCAAGCTCTCACATGACGTAAACTACAACTTCAAGTGTTCTTAATTAGATGGCATTCGACTTAATTTTATAAGGGTATTAATTTTGACGTGTAATCAAAATAATGTATGAAGAAGCATGCATACAACTTCATAACATTGGTTTTATAAAACACTTTTATTACCAATTCACTAAGAGTAAAATAGCAAAGTTTTGATTGAGGTATCGGGTTCACCAATTAAAGAATTACCAACAATTATTGTCCACTATATCGTACTTTTGCATAAGCGCTAAAGCTTAGTGTTTCAGATAATCATTATGGAATTGTGGTTAATTCACCCTTAAGATGACAGTGCACATGTAATGGTTGTTCGGTAAGTCTAATTTACACACAAACGAGCGTTAAGACAGAATGTTGTCTATCTAAGGCCACAACTTAATGCGAAGCCAACCTTATACCCATCTTGTAGTGTGTAAACTTCGGTCGGGCCTAGTTAACCATTACGTATAAAAACATCAATCAACCAATCCTTTGAAATTTAAACTCTTAAAACCAAAACAATTTCGCCATTTATTTAGTCCATATTATTTTCTTATTCAAAAATTACCCTTTTTCCGTTTATAAACATGTCTTACATAATAATAAACAAAAAACAAGTAATACATAATAAAAAATAAAACAACCAAATAAACTTATACATAACATAACAATTAAATATGTATAAACATATAGCCACATGAAAAATATATTCAATAATCCTATTAATAATCAAACTAGGTGTATAACGCATTTATTCAATTAGGGCTTTTTTCTTCAAAGGAAAAAGAACCAAATACATCGATAAATCGATTGCGTAAGTCAAAACTAAACAAATACCACATAGCACGTAATTGATTACTTAATATTGGAGTCTTCCCCAATTCGACATCTATTAATATATTTACATGTTTCGATATAACTTAACAATTAATTCATATTTTCAATTTAAACCATTTAAATTATCACACAATAAAATCCATGCAAACATGCACTTTTCATGGATTATGCTTAACAATTAACATATTGCACCAAGATCGTTTACTAAAACACATAACCAATTACATGACATCCTAGGGTTTCTAATCATATTAAAAAATCAAAACCAAACCCCTAAAACCCTAATAGGTCAATCGACCTAATAAAAAAAATTAGGGTTAGGAATCGAAAACCCTAAAAAAAACATGTAATTAAATGAATCACGATTCAATTTTTATGCGTTTCGATAATTAATTACACATTATAACGGCTCTAGATGCCACTGTTTGAATAATAATATCATGACAATCATATAAATAAACCAAACACATCAAGTGAGCATAGCGGAAGCAATTACAAGATCATACAATATGTAATTAATTAATCAAATATAAAAGTAAACATACCTTTGTGATTTTAGCCCGAACAAGAATCAAATGCAATCTTCAACTCAAGAACCCTAATTAAGGTGTATGTGGATTGTAAGAATAACCCCTTACCCTTTTGTTATTCAATCCAAGATACGACCAATAGTGTGATTGTATCACGTTCTTGTACACACGTACGAATTCAAGTAAAAGATTATGTAAGTAATTTAAACACAAAACTATTTTGAGCTTTACTAAAATCGAATCCCTTTATAAAAGGTTTAGATGGATCGATTATTTGGACAAGAAAAGAAGGAGAGAAAAAACACCAAGAACTATGTGTACAAGTTGTAGGAAACAATGAATTATTGGGTTTGTTTATATACTAGTGATAACTTGGAGTCCAAGGCATTGAGGAGGTGGAGTACCCCTTATGGCCGATTGGTTATGGACATCCCTAAGGGATTCCGGAACCTTCTTGACATTCCAATTAATCACAAGTATTACTTTCCTTTTTTTCGTCTAACGGTCGTTAGTCATTCTCCGTTAAATACTAACGGTCGTTACTCGTTTTGTGTTTATTAATAATTATATATAACATTTATAAATTATTATTCATTTACTCTTCATACGTAAAGTGTGCAATCTCGTGATCTCGAGTTCGATCCTAACACACAACTATTAATTTATGTTCATAAACTAACAGTCACATGTAATAAAAGTTGTCGATTTTGCATCCACCGTAAAAATGATCCAATGGTGCACTTTAGGGGTCTGTTGTGGTTTGAATGGGTTGATGACCATTTTGGTTACTTGGGGCTTTTCCCTTTGCCCTTCGGGTACCTCTTGTGTTTTTCCGGATAAACAATGATGGTTAGCCAATTTGCCATTTTGCTTTTTCGGAATTACTTAGAGGACATTATAGTGTGGCCAACGATATATAACATTTTTTATAAACATTGATTGCACATGGACATTATCTATCTTTTTTGAGCTAGTTGAAGTAACGACCCTTTACCTCAACCCAGCGATTGGCATTGAAGGTTAGAAATGAAGATTGTCCTTTAAACAAATAGCGTGCAGAGGTATTTTCAAAATGGGTGTAATAACTCACCAATGCAAAACTGGTGATGCTTTTATAACAGAAGTGGCACATAAAGTCAATAAACTTATACAGTACTAAATAACAACGATACACAACAAGGAAAACACGTTCAGCATTTTGATTTCCCTTATGTTATCAAGGGTATAAATGGATTAGTTTGAATTGATCCTGGCCAAATTAATGAAGTAAATTGTATATCACGCGGATTTTGGTTATATATACAACTATACCAGTATACAACCAATCATGATTACATTGTACATGGATATGATGATGAAATCTTTGGCACTTCATGTTGTTTTATTTAGGCTTGCTTAGATGACTAGAGAATTTTCGTAATTACAGGAATGATAAATTGAGGCATACATTATTATGCAAAGGGAGGTGATTTGCACATTCTCATAAATGATTGGGACACTCTAAATTAAAGTTTCTTGACATTTATACCCTCACAGGATGAGAATGAGTAAAAGTAATGTGAGGGTATAAATGTCAAGACACTCTAATTTAGAGTATCTCAATCATTTATGGGAGTGTGCAAATCTCATCCTGTAAAAGTGTGAAAGAAGTTGCACTAGTGCATGTAGAGCAACGATGATCAAACCAAAATAAGAAATTGTGAAATGGTTTTTGAGAAGGTATATTAAAAGCAATGGAATATTAAGGAGATATTTGGCACAATTTTTGTTTGTGAGTACGAGGTCCATTAGGTTTTAGGTTATCCCATTATAAATACTTTATTAATTAAAATGTAACATCCACAAGGTTTTTATTATTCAAAATGGTATTGGAGCAGTCTGATCCTTAAGCCTCTCTTATGTCACCCCGGTCAAACCCTAACCGCCACCATTTATTCCTTCCCAATTTATTTTTTTCTTTGCAATTTTCGGTCAAAATCCTACTCGTATACTGTTTTGGCCATAATATTTTAATCGTTTTGAATTAACTTCGCGGTTAGCGCTATTCTCTTCATTTTTCAATTATGCACAAACAAAAATTGTGCTGCATAATAAAAAGTATATGTTTTGCTTTTATTTTTGTATCTTTAATTTTATTGTTGCTGCATAATGAAGATTAATATCCGCTTGTTATCAGATGTCGTCGTCAAAATTAATTATTTGCTACCGCTTTATTTTGCTTTTGCTGTTGGCCTGTTGCAGATGAAGATTTGTCTCTGCCTACTGTCGAACATCTTCATCAACAAGACTTTTATTGCTTTAATGTTTATTTAATTTTCTCATCCAATTTGATCTTTTGCGATTTTGCCGCTTGGATTATGAGGAAGTATTAGATAAGATATAAATGGCTCAAGCCCACTTTATGGGAATAAGGTTCATTAGGGTTTTAGGTTATTGAATTATAAATACTTCATCAATAAAATGTGACACATAAGGGGTTTTCATTATTCAACATGAAACAAATATATTTAGATAATGCAAGTGTTTTAAGATCCTCATTGGTGCAAAATAGATGTAAAGGTACTGATGATATGATTTTTACATAAGAAAACGGTGTATGACAGATATATAAAAGTGTTCTTGCAATGATTAAGGGTTAAAACTTTCGAAATCGAGATGTTTACTGATAATTTTGCAACATCAAATTGAAAATAATACGTAAAGCTATAACTTAGGAAAATCGTATGAAAATGTTTTGTCACACGTGGGCTTGATCCATAAGAATTTGTTGGGCCATAGTGAGCCTTGCTCTTTTTCTTCTTTTTTGAACTTTTTTGAACAATCTTTTTTTCTCAATGTATGAAAATTCTCCTTTCTCCATAGCCATACAAGTTATATACCCTCGTGTACGTACGGGACTTCGAAATAAATTTACTTAGTATGGTTAGATATAATTCACAATACATCTAATTTTAATTATTTGCGTACAAATTGTATATTATCTGATTTTAATAATACACTTGGTTAAAAATGTAATCTTTTATTTTGTCATAATAAAACCCGGCCGGGTGCATATACTAAGTTGTTAAATAAGCTTTTTTATAACATAATGTTAAAACTTTTATATATATACTAGCTTATAGACCCGTGGAATCCACGGAATTTTAGAGGGTTTTTGACTAAAAAAAAGTAAATACGTGAATAAAGTAAGAAACAACAACGAACGTAAACACTATAAAATTTTCTTGTAATGGAATAATAAGTTATAAGTGTCTGAGAGTATACAATACAATATTTGTAAATATCTGTGTAATAAACGTTTATTGTCTCATGATCTCCAATATGTTTGTCTTCAGAAGCAAATATATGTAATGATCATTCTAACACTTTAACAAAAGGTCCATTACGTGAACACCTAATAAGTTTAAAAAATATGTAAGTAAAAGAAGTTTGGGATTTATAATAAGTGTAAATAAGAAAAATGCCGCAAAACATGTAATATGTATACTATACATACCAATTGACCATTTGATCATAAACCTTGAAGAACTTATTTATCTTTATAGTAGTTTTTGTTAGGTTACCATCCGCATCTGAAACAACCACCTTCAAACCTTTTTTTTATAGAGGTTCCATAATAGTGTTATCTTTAATGATCATATGATGAGGAAAAGTGATATTTTTTATAATATCCGTATTTTTTCATTTTCTTGGCTTAAGAGGAGAGGTAGTATAGTTAGTTGTTGGAACTCTCTGCTTAATTCGCCTTTGTAATTTCTCTTCTAGCTCCTTGCTAGAGAGTTTTGGTTTTAATTCAATCATAGCTGAATGATTTAATACCAATATGGGCAAACAGTTACTGAACGATTTAAGTACTACACAGTGTTTAGTACTTAATTGAGATTCCACAACCGTATCACTGATACTACATAAAATAAAATTGGTTACATAAAATGAAACACAAGAACAAAAGTGAGCACAAATTTAAAAAACTTATATATATACAAACATCACAAAAGTTTAAGCTGATGATTGAGAGTATGAGTAGTGTCATATTTACGATTGTGTCATTTTTTTCCTCTCATCAGATGGCATATTTAGAGCATAAGCAATTGAAGACAAAATAACATATGATATCTATAAACTTAACAGAGTATAAAAAATATAACATTTAATTCTTCTGACTTTGTTGCATAATGGTACAATATTGGCCCATATGGCAAATGTCGAATAAAAGGTAAAGTTTGCTCGGTTGTAACAAAATTGTTTGGTCCTAGCTACTCTGGTGCCCCTATCACTATACACCCACATGGATTTTTCCTACAGCCGATGCTAAACCGAACTCGCTAATCTTAACCTGTCCATGTACATTAAGAACTGAGTAATCGTTTAAAACATAGTAATGATTTGATAAGAATTATGAATGGATGTTTTCAAGACTTTCTTTGATTCACTAATTAATGATAATTAAAAAAATTAACATATTCTAACCAAACCAACATGTATTAAAGAACAAAAATAGCACGAAACTTGAAATTAGAGAGCAAATTTACCTTTCCAATATTCCATCGATGAAGATGTTGCTACATTAATTGTGATCTCTATGAATGACGCATGGCTCATGGGTGTGCAAATAATCCAAGCCTTTCGAAATATATCTTGACCACTTCTTTATGAATGACACTTGTGTTTCTTCCTGTCATCTCTTAAATTTCCTGATACACATGCCTCGGTAATAAAGTTCAAGAGGTTGTTCTCAGTGCAGCTCTAGAAACCATAAAGAGCTACCAGGCTTTGTTCTTTAAAGTTTTTAGTAGTGTTATTTTTAATACATATCAAATCCCCTATACATGTTCTTAACAGCAACAGAGCCTAAAAGTTTCATGGTATTGACCAAATCTTCCTGACGGGTTAACCTCAACAAATGACTATGTCTTGATCAGAAACGTCTAAGTCTATATTGAATGCACATAAATGAAGATACAAAAGTTGGAAAAAAAGGATCAATACAAAAAAGAAATGAAAACTACCATATTCTGCTCATATGGTATCGATCATCGTTTTATTGGGTGTTTCCCATCATATCCAAAGTCTCTATCTTGATTACCTCAAAAAGGGGAAGCTGTAATATTTTTAAACTAATAATAATGATCATAATAATAATAACCATTATGCAATTACTTTAAAGCATCAGGTAGAATAGATTAATCCATTGTATTACCAGATGTATAAACTTAAAAAGTTTTATTGGTTTTCATTGTCCTATATATGAGTTAATATGGAAATTGTTGTTTTGGCTATTGAAATTAGCCATTATACTTGGTTTGTTACTAACAAATATGATGATGTTCGGTACTCATTAAAAATACATATATTGATTATTTCCTGTTTGTAGTGCAAAAAAGATACCTAAATGGAAGGAAGTCATGATTCTCTAAACCTTTGATCCTTCGAGACATTATTCATCTATTTGTTAGTAATTATAACAATTAGATCAACATTTATAATGCTGAAAAAGTAATATTGAATTTTAAAATGAAAACATGTATGTCTCATAAAGCAAGACAATACATCCATTGCGTAACAAATACAACAATTAGATCAACATTTATAATGCTGAAAAAGTAATATTGAATTTTAAAATGAAAACATGTATGTCTCATAAAGCAAGACAATACATCCATTGCTCTTTTTCAAACATCTGACATGATTTATAACTCAATTTGCACATTCCTTGTATGTATAGTAGAATCGGAGACACACATGAGAATTAAGTTTTGCATAATAATCTTGACTAATGATAACACATGACATGCCTATTTATTTGTAGATTGTGTAATCTTGACATGATTAAGAACTCAATTTAATTGTAGTTTTGCAAAAAAAAAAAAAAAAAAAAAAAAAAAATGTTTGCCGGTCAACCTGGCGATTATCATCCGTCCCATTTACAGTCGTACTAAAATGAACAACTTGAACTCATTATCTAACGTGACCCAACCCATTTCACAAATGTTAATAATAATGTGTCATCCAGCCCAACCATCCCATCTTTCCACGTCTAATAATGGCATGTTTCAACCCGTTAACCATCCCAGCGCACCTAGAAACTGGTCTGGCCCATTTTCACCCATATTGTTAATGATCTATCTCAACCATTTTGGCATTACCCAGCTCGACCCACCCCCTTTACAATCTCCACGTTGGATATTCACCTTACTGTGATATGATGCAATTGGGTATGATTGTATGAAAACTAACCTCGTCTTCAGATCTTGGTGGTGACAATAGAGGTACACCTTGCTGATTAAAGCATTGAACGTTGTACAACTCCATAATCTTCTCACAGTTTTCGAACCACTATCATCAAGCTTGCCACAGCTGATCATGCATAGTAAAGTACCATTAGAAAATTTGTAGATTCTTAACAACAGATATATTGGCTTAAAGCATAATGTTAGGATATCTTTTAAATAAATCAGATGCAGTGTGTTAATCAACATGAAACCCCTTAGACCTTTGCACTATTAAAGTCCATATGGAGTGTGTTTTACCATGTAACACCTGAATCTACTGTAGAACACAACAACACACAAAACCTATTTGGTGTATAATCATAGTGCATAGTTACAGCACAGTCATAACATTGAAATATCTTTACGAATTTCAATTATTGGAATCCTGTCAAAAGGACAACACTGCTATGCATTAGCAAAGATAGATGCTTACATGTAGACACATCCCTAAATAAAAAGAGAACTAAAAACCGCACACCATCAAAATGAAGTACAACAGTACTGAACATATGTAGCATGTCATGTATATACATATATGTTGCATTATTAGATGAGGAGTAGAACAAACGGATTAATAATTATCATAAACCTAAAATAGTCGTAAGATGTTACATGTAACTAATGTACTATACCAATACTAATCAGACTGGTTCAGTTTCAAACTTTGTGTAGAAGTGGTAGTTAGTGACCTCATAAAATGACCCTAGATGTGCGTTTGAAACT
Organism: Artemisia argyi; assembly: GCA_030686995.1. Taxonomy (NCBI): domain Eukaryota; kingdom Viridiplantae; phylum Streptophyta; class Magnoliopsida; order Asterales; family Asteraceae; genus Artemisia; species Artemisia argyi. Next base: position 34,334,565 of record CM060676.1, on the reverse strand, counting down.
TCAGTTCTGCAGCAGTCATAAACACCCATGAAAAGACCCAAATATCCATTTGAAACATAAATTTTTAGCAGCCCCAAACACCCCTTAAAAATCAATGGGTGGCATTCATGTATCATACTACCAAAGTTTCATATCAACCAAACCTAACCCATTTTAACATGCGAAAATGTTGTTGTGTCCCAAACCATTTTGACCCCTCCGTTTTGCCAACTCTAAATTTCACTAACCTTCATCACTCACTTAATCCATCATTGTAGATATTCATCACTCACACCATAAAAGCAAACTCACTAGAATAGACAGACTTGAATAGTGTAAGAGCCATTACAACCATTGATTCACGTCCAGTGTGGTGTGATATCTGTGAAGCTTCAGCTGAGAGCTAATGTTTTCTATCACAAAGAAAAATTATCACATAATAACTACGTATAAATATAGACCAAACCATCAAATAAGTGATATAGTATGGCATATGCGTGTCCAAAAAGAGTACCTGTAACACCCTCTGTATCAGCTGCAGTTGATACGTGAGAATCGCACCAGGCTTTACCACTCAAGGGATCTTGAGAAGCTTACAACCCCCACCAGGCAGTTTACCTGATCGTTGTAGTATAGTATAGTGACAAGTACCGGGGAATTGATCGTTCAGCTAGGAATAGTGTCGCTAGGATTAGAAAACCTAATTACTAGTGCTAAAGATGAGAGATGATTATTTTTGTGTTTTTATATTTTTTGGAAAGCAAATTAAAATCTCGGGTTTTAAGGATTTGGGCGGAATTAGTTGCTAGTCAACTAACCCAATACTAAAGATGCAATCAAAATAAAATACTAGAAATGAAAATAAAACTAAATTATACTAAGGTTGTGAGCAATAAGTGGAGAAAATGTGTTTACTTAGATTTCACTACTCCCTAGACATCTTTTACACGTTAATTACTTGTTATAGTTGCGTGGATGACGGATTGTATTCCTTAATACCATTCGTGGGGTGGCGCACTTACTTCCCCAATCCTATGAGTGCCTACTTCACTCTAATGTCGAGCCGGCTAAGAAGCTCCTAACATGGGATCATTAGAATTTACTCATGCATTAAATACAACCAATAAAACCTAGTGCACATTGGTTCATGTTTCCTAAGACGTTCAAGCATGTTACCATGTGGAGATCTGCCAGTTTTCTTAAGCCTAACATCGAAATCATTCATCTAATACAACCATAAACAAGTAATCAACACATAATTAACATCTAGGTTTTATTAGATCTAAGCAAACACAAGATAGATCTAGCCTAGCATGATGGAATTAAGACAAGAACAAGATATAGACAACCAACACATAGACATATTGATTGAATTAAAAGAACACTTATCTCAATTACACATGAAAGGTATCAAGGGCTGAGAACCCTTGAAAAACCTGTAAAATTCGTACTAAGTTCGGCGTTAGGGTTTCTCCAAAACATCCTCTCCTAATGTGTAAAAATTAGAAAACTATATATAGGAAATAGGGTCTGACGGCGTCAAGACCAAATCGGTAACGCCGTCATCTCGCCGCCAAAATACTTCTCAGACTGCCTTGATCTACTTCTGACGCCGTCAAGTGTTATGTGTTTCCAGGCCGTCACGTATTTTACTCTTGACGCTCTTCCTTGTGACACCATCATTTCTGTACTGGGTCGTCATGGAAATTACTCTTGACGCCGTCAGGAAGTTACTCTTGACGCCGTCACCTACTGTTCCCAGCTTGGAAAATTGAGACTTTGCCGTTTTCTTCACTTTTATGCTCCAAAAACGTCCAAAATGCCTTCTTTTCCAGATTTCACTCTCAAAGTACCTAAAATCACAAAAGGAACGATTTAGGGCAATATTTGATCAAATAAATTCAATTCCGAGCTTAAATGAGCCCCTAAAAGTGGTTCATTTTCCGCCTCATCATATACCTTTACACTTGAGATTTGTTTGTCCTCAAGCAAATGCGCTTTTATTCTACTCAAAATACGAGTTAGGGGTCATTTAACACTAATATAAAAGTAATTACAACAGATAATCGTTCCACTAAAGACCAATAGACAAGCACGGAGGTCATACACAAGCACCTCACAAATAGTGTTTAGATACTCACATCTCTCGGGTGTAATAAAGTATAAATTACAATATGGAAATGGAAGATATCTCTCACTACCTGTCATAGCAAAATAGATTACCATAGGCTTGGGAAAGGATCAAACCTCCACCACATGGCGTAAGCACCTAGGATAAACTATCAAAGAGGTCTTTTAAAGGGTTGTAACGTTAGGTGTAGGGATATGAAATACACGGTTTTGTTGGATAAAGGCAGTCTTTACTGGTGGCGAGTTAACAATCTTGGTTAATTACATGTACAATGTGGCGTTGCTAAGCCAAGAGTAGACTAGACTTAAGCTAATAAATGAAAAATAACAAAAACATAAGATAAACATAGAATAAAAAGGGATGGTAGTCCATATGTTTTTCCTCTTTCTCTTTTTCTATTTTTTTTTCTTTTTTCTTGATTTTTCGATTTTTTTTTTTTTTTTTTTTTTTTTTTTTTTTTTTTTTTGCATACACTCTTACCCTGCCATCCAAAATAATACATCATAGGGGATGAACATTCCCCTTACACTTGAATTTTTACATACTTTACAGTAAACTAATCTAATGACTCGAATTAAGAAAATCAAAACACTTGGAGTACTTTTAAGATTAACGTACATATGGGGGTAATAAATGATGTTCTTCCCCATTACTCCATAAAATAAGTACTTTACCCATGAGTCCCAATCGTCCCAAAACAATATGTACAAGGATATGACTCGACCTAGCAACCATGTAATCAATTAGATAGTTAACTTAGGGTTTAACAAATAACAATAATGCACTAAAGATGAGCGCATACACGGAAGGCTAAGGCGATTTGGGTGTACATTTAAGTGGGGTGTAACAAATTCTTCCTTTAAGTAAAATGCTTAAAGTTAGAAACGAAAAGATAGGCTCGGAGGGGTGTACTAGGGGTTTTGTGTACTAATAATGAGTACAACGCTAAGGGTGTGGGAAAAATTAGTTGACTTAAGTAGCCAAGTAATATGACTTAAATGGTCAAGTAATTATAATACGGGTTTAACACAAGGGTGATCCTAATGCCTCTTATCATGTAGTAAATCCTACTACACGAATGTAGTCTCACTAGCGGTCTCGGGATGCATCACTAACGCAAGTTCTAGAATCTAAATGCTACCGGTACACTCATAAGCACTAATAGTAAATGCTTTTCCTATCAAATCTAAAGGCGAACCTCACATATTTGGGTGGAAAATTTTTCTGAATATACGGTTATGTGCTAGTCATACAATCTCCTATCCATGAGACGCTTGCTATGGCTAATGTTTCACTCCTAAATGTTGTAAAAAATTTTAAATTTGGCGCTAAAATTGCACTAACAAGTGTTTCTCATAGTTTTATTACACATCTACTATCAAACAAAGCAAACTCAAGCGAAAGTGTATTTGTAAGGTATCATCATTTTACCCTCCCCTTACACTTAAGATGAACATTGTCCCCAATGTTCAAGTAAAGAATGTAAAAGTGAAATATGTAAAACAAATGAAATCAAATACTCCCCTGATTCGCTCGGTATGGAAAATTAGGTGACCAGGTTAAATCTTCCTCAAAGAAAATGAACAATCAAAGCTTCCCTTCCAGAATATAAATCATCTTCTTGTCATACATAACCTGTAAATCCCGAGAAAACAAACAAGACAACCTCGCATAAAATCGGCGGCATCCTATATAAGTTTCTAAATCCTAGAAAATAAAGTAAGATATAATGCTTGTGGAATGAAGTTTGCAGACTTCCTGGAGATTATAAAACTTAATAATTCACAAAAACTTTGAGACTCCGTTAGAAAAACAAAACCGGTAAAATTTCCAGGTTTTTACACGTGACGCCGTCAAGAGTAAACTCATGACGCCGTCAGAAGTGACCTGCAGAAATTCTTATGTTAAGTTTCCGGAAAATTTCTGGAAAAACTTGGTCCTAGTTCCTGGAAAATCCTGCAAAACTTCATTATGACTCAATACAAGCATTTGAGTCTAACAAATACGAATATACATGTCCATTTAATATTGTGGAGAATCATGATCGGGTTGTTTCTTAAAAACATATTTGGGGTTTCCCCTTACACTTATCTTTTGCAAAAATACCTTTAGGTGGAGTTAAGACTAGGCCAAAACAACAAAGTAAAGTATTTCCACTTTTTAGTTTAGAAACATGATCTACCAACAATAAAAATAAAGCATGCATACGGAAGCAAATAACAAACAAACAAACAAATAAAATCACACAAAGCATGGGTTGCCTCCCAAGAAGCGCTTTTCTTTATTTACGAGTCTTGTAGCTAGACTCAAGGTCATGGGTTACGTTTTCCTTTCCCACTTTTGTGCCAACTCAAAACATCTAATCCAATTCTCATCACGCTTATATTCCGGGCCTATATTCATGCAACCCGAATAGTATGTTCTCCTCCTCTCATAATATACATCATCACTAATTCCATCTTCCTTAACCTCATAGGGTCGAATTTCATCAATTTGTAGATTTTTTATGCCCTTTAATTCTTCCTTCATGTGAGGCATCATGAAAGTGACCTTTTCTATCCCATTAGTAAACTGAGCTATCCCCTTTTCATGGTCGTGATACATCTTAGTCTTCTCAACAAAAGGTTGTCCTAAAACTACTTCTCCTAGGTGTGGATCAATAATGCCTCTAACATCTTCTAGGATTACAAAGTCGCATTGATAAGTAAAATTTCCTATAAAGATGTGTACCCCTTTAACTCTCCTGACAAAGTTACATAGCCTTTTAGAATTGTAAGGGTCTTTTCTAGGACTTAACCTTTCGTTCATTATCCAATTGTAATAGAGCCTAGACATGATATTCATGGGTGCTTTTAAGTCAATGTATGTATGCTCTCTAGACATGTACCCAGTCATGCAAGGAATTTTTATGTTCCTCAAGTTATGCCTCCTAATCCATGGTGTCTTTCTATATTTTGAGGGGCAAGGGTGTTGTAAAAGGAACCTATGGTAACTCAATTCATCCGGGGTTGGAGCGAAGTCCGTAAACTCAATTTTCATTTGGAGAGGCTTAATGAATTCCTTAAATGTGTTAACTTCTCTCTTTCATATTTTATGCGCAATAAGCCTCTTGCTAACTTCTAAACGGCGACCCTCTAATTCCATAAAGACCACACTAGTACAAACAAAAACACGAAGAATTAAGATAGACTAAAGAAACCTAAAAATAAAAATAAAATCTTACTAGAAAGGAATCTAGCAAGTAGACTTAATAAAAAGAAATTCTAACCTAGACAATAACTATTCCCCGGCAAAGGTGCCAAAAACTTGATACGTGGGAATCGCACCAGGATTTACCTCTCAAGGGATCTTGAGAAGCTTACAACCCCCACCAGGTAGTGTACCTGATCGTTGGAGTATAGTATAGTGACAAGTACTGGGGAATTGATCGTTCAGCTAGGAATAGTGTCGCTAGGATTAGAAAACCTAATTACTAGTGCTAAAGATGAGAGATGATTATTTTTGTGTTTTTATATTTTTTGGAAAGCAAATTAAAATCTCGGGTTTTAAGGATTTGGGCGGAATTAGTTGCTAGTCAACTAACCCAATACTAAAGATGCAATCAAAATAAAATACTAGAAATGAAAATAAAACTAAATTATACTAAGGTTGTGAGCAATAAGTGGAGAAAATGTGTTTACTTAGATTTCACTACTCCCTAGACATCTTTTACACGTTAATTACTTGTTATAGTTGCGTGGATGATGGATTGTATTCCTTAATACCATTCATGGGGTGGCGCACTTACTTCCCCAATCCTATGAGTGCCTACTTCACTCTAATGTCGAGCCGCTAAGAAGCTCCTAACATGGGATCATTAGAATTTACTCATGCATTAAATACAACCAATAAAACCTAGTGCACATCGATTCATGTTTCCTAAGACGTTCAAGCATGTTACCATTTGGAGATCTGCCAGTTTTCTTAAGCCTAACATCGAAATCATTCATCCAATACAACCATAAACAAGTAATCAACACATAATTAACATCTAGGTTTCATTAGATCTAAGTAAACACAAGATAGATCTAGCCTAGCATGATGGAATTAAGACAAGAACAAGATATAGACAACCAACACATAGACATATTGATTGAATTAAAAGAACACTTATCTCAATTACACATGAAAGGTTTCAAGGGCTGAGAACCCTTGAAAAACCTATAAAATTCATACTAAGTTCGGCCTTAGGGTTTCTCCAAAACTTCCTCTCCTAATGTGTAAAAATTAGAAAACTATATATAGGAAATAGGGTCTGACGGCGTCAAGACCAAATCGGTGACGCCGTTATCTCGCCGCCAAAATACTTCACGGACTGCCTTGATCTACTTCTGACGCCGTCAAGTGTTATGTGTTTCCAGGCCGTCACGTATTTTACTCTTGACGCTCTTCCTTGTGACGCCGTCATTTCTGTACTGGGTCGTCATGGAAATTACTCTTGACGCCGTCACCTACTGTTCCCAGCTTGGAAAATTGAGACTTTGCCGTTTTCTTCACTTTTATGCTCCAAAAACGTCCAAAATGCCTTCTTTTCCAGATTTCACTCCCAAAGTACCTAAAATCACAAAAGGAACGATTTAGGGCAATATTTGATCAAATAAATTCAATTTCGGGCTTAAATGACCCCCTAAAAGTGGTTCATTTTTTGCCTCATCAGCAGTTCCAACACCACAACAATAAATATTTTGATCCATGTAATGAATATTTTCACAATTTTTCCCAGCAACAATGGGACCTTTTGTTTCTCTAGTATCTGCTCCAAGAATGACCCATAAAAGCAAAAATGGGAACTTTATCCTAACCATCTGTACATCACTGTATAAGACATATCCCGTTATATATCAAACTAATCAACTTAACACAAAGAATGTATCAAACTAACGATTCATACGTATAAGACATGTCACGTTCTATCATACGTTGTAACTGGTCTAAAGTCTAAACTATGATGTACTCAAAGTCTTCAACTATCTAACACCATTATCTCCTAATCTAGATATCACATATATCTAACACCATTATCTCCTAATATAGATATCACATCAGCCATTAAATGGCTTAAGTCTTGTCTAACTTTTATAGCAAAAACGTTTTAATCTTCATGTACTATTTAAGTTGGATCTTCTTATATTTCAATACATTGTGTAAGAAAGCAAATGTATAATGAAGATGTTACACATATGTGGCAATAGCTTTTAGTCTAATTTAGCAAGCACCCCACCACACCCCATTTTGACATCAGGTGTTTTAAGACAAATAATTAAAATTTTCAAATGGTACCTCGGTTATTATAAGATTTGTATTACATTCCCAATCAGATGTTTCCAGATGTTTGTTCATACAACACTCGTTTACCTTCACACAGCACGTGTGAAGGTAGTCATTCATATGTTGATCAATGAGTGATGTTTCCAGATGTTTCTTCTTCTTCTTCTTGTTTTTGATGCTCATCTCTGGAATTTAAACAAAAGAAGCAAAAGATAATACTGTAATTAACTAACTGGATATGCATCGGATGAATAGATGAAGGAAAAAAAAGCGTGAAAGTATACATGGTTTGCTTGAAATAATTTTACCATTTTCATTTTGCAAAAGTGAATGAAGATCCTGGGAACAAAGGTCAGGTCAAGTGAGAGATTTGGAGTTATGTATGATGTTTAGTGCAATCAATGATCATTATGTCGTATTAAAAGAATTACTCAAACTTTAAAGGCCATTTGTATTTTTGGTAGATTAAGTACAAATATGATTCACTATAACTATAAAATTATTTAAAGGGCATTTCATAGTTTTATACAATATGAAATAAGCATATCATAGAACTTGCTCACCTTCTTGGTGGTCGAATGATGTGTTTGGTTCCTTTTTTTCCTTCGCTCCTATGTTTGCTTTGCATCTGTCATGAACAAAATGATAAAGATTAAGGGTTGTTTTCAGTTTATGGCACATTTAAGCAGATAACAAATACACATCAATCATAAGATAAGTATATTACATGATGAATAACTTATCAACACCTTGCCCAATTAGTCAAGACCAAGTAGACAAGTAATTTAAATATTAAAAAAAATTAGTTCCTAATGAAACTGATATCAGAAATAACAAATTACGTCTACCACTAATAAATTTTTTTTATCATAAACATAGAAAATAAATTAAACTAAAACTTGTGTTAAGAATGAAATTGAAAAAACAAATTAAATCAAAACGTGTATCATCGATTGAATTGAAACAATCAAATATCAATTTAAATTGAATTGATGGTTTTGATTTCTAGGTATTCACGAATTGAGCCATTGATTTTTATGATATGTGCCTTTAAGTGTAGGAAGAATGATGTGATCATTTAGGTTAAAGTTCTTAACCATTATATAGGCTGTTGAAAAAATTAGGGCTAAATATTTTTAGAATGTGTTAAATACTATGATTCAATCACAGTGACAAATACAAATCATAACAAAAATGTTAATAGTCAATCAAAAAGCTGAATTCCTTAATTAAGTTTGCCCAATTTTAAAACAAAAATATTGAATAATTTAAACTTTCGGCCAACAAATTGACCTAACAAACATACTTCAGGTTGTATCGATAATGAGTGTGGTTTTTAAAGAACAGGTCTTATATAAGTTTGTGGTCAAAACAGAGGAAATAAACAAATCCTAACATCCTTCATCCAAAGAATCAGAAACATTACCTTGTGAGAATATGCTTGTGAAAATTGTTTGAACCATGTAATTCAAATGGCAAAATAATAACGATGGATTGGCGAACTTCCACGGTCATCTATCTTATAAATACAACTCTTGATGCAAGATTCTTTGGTCGTAGGGGAATAATGCTCCATACATCATCCTAACAAACATACTTCAGTTTAGCTCTTAAATCTAAAATAAAAGTGAGGATACATCTTATTATATTACAAGTACCACTTAAAGAGTATTTTTCAACTGGAAAATCGAGAATAACTATGAGCTTTTGAAATTTCTTCTCCATGTTTTAACCACTGCACACCTACATCCACCATTAATTTAAAAAAATAGAAAACTAAAAAAATAAAAATAAACACTCAAGAAATTATTCCATACATGTTCGTAAAAACCTGTTAGGCTGAAATGGAAACATAGTGGCGTCCATATTCAACTGCCAAAGTTGATAAGACCTCTTGTATGGATTTTCGATTCTGGTACTAAAAACTCAAGCATGGTCTGCAGAATGTAATAAGAATTATGTTCCACAATAAACTACTATTAGAGATCATATATGCACATAAACAAATCACAAATCACAAACTAACAACCTACTTATAAAACCAAAATTCAAATCAATTTAATATTTATCAACACATCAACAAATTACAAAATAACAAACTACTTACCTTCAGTCCTACTTTGTTTCCCTTCAAAAGAGGATAACGAAGTGAGATTTATTTCCCGAAAGTTAAAAGCATGAAATTCATAGACATGACCAACTAACCTGCGTTACAAAGCTCATCGAGGTCAGCCAAAGAGTGTCCTCTGTCCACCGAAACACAATTATACTGATGATTAAAAAAAACAACACATCAAAATAATTGTAATTTGCAACACATAATTCAAAACCCTAAATATTAAAATTAAATTGATACTTACCAATTCAGGACCGTATGGAAGAACCTATTGTGTGTGTTTTATGAATCAAAGGAGATATGCTTTTGAAGGGATCAATTGATTTAAAATCGGTTTCATATTAACAATTGATTGAAACCGTTTTGAATGGCATAATTACTTCCCAAAAACAAATCATCTAAATGAATAATTGTAAACACATTCCACATTCCGCTTATAAATCTATTTTAGGCAAAAAATTATTCATCCACCAAAATGAATTATTCATTACCGTAAAAAAAAATTTTTAAAAAAAAGTACAAAAAATAAAGTACACAAAAAAATGATGGGAAAGAAACTTACAATCAAAACCAATAATAGGTTTGGAGATAATTTTAAGGATCATTGCCTAGTTTAGGATTTGAAGTTTTTGGGTGGATTGATTTGGGTGTGATATGGGTTATCAGTTTTACACGCTCCATCAGTTACAATCCAAATTAATGAATTAATTATTAGCTAAAATTAGCAGACACAATCGGAAGTTTTTTTGAAATTTTTGGGTGGATTGATTTGAGCGTGTAAAGGATCAGTTATGTTTGGGTGTTTTTTTGGTCAAACCATTTAATGACTTCTTAAAGGATGGAGCGTGTGTTTGTATTTCATTATTTTTATTTATCAAAGAGTATTTTATATAGATGGATGCATAGACTACTTGTACGCATTAAATCATCGACCAATCAGAATTGAGACACATCACCGTATTAATTACAAAGGTTGCTTTATTGAGTTGTAAATTATCCTGGTTTATTAGTATAGATAAATAGTTAGAATACTGATGCACACGCCGTTTTTTACATAAATTTTTTTATTATGTATAGATTTTTGTTTTACGAAATATTTGACTTTGCTTAACTGCCATGATGTTGAGGATGATATTACTTAAATTTAACTATTGATATTATGTTTTAAATACTATGTCTGTTTAATAGCATGTAATAATAATTAAAAATGTTTTTCTTGGTATCCTTTTTCAAACTTTGAAGAGTAATTACATGTGTCATTGCTAAATGCACAATATCATGTATATGTTTTCATCTTGCCCGTGGGGTCGTGCCTTCATTTTGATATCTATATTTCTGTTAATAAGAATTTTCGGCTTGTTTAATTTTTAAACACATGTAAGCGTGGGCTAAATTTAAAAAGAGCAATAACATGAGCTATTATTGAACGAGGATTGTTAAAAAAAATACTTTTTCTGGACTTCCTTACTTAACCTCATAAAGAGGAATAACGTGAGTTCGTATATGTTCAATCTCTTGTATTCAATTTGTTAGCATTAAAAATATGTATTGAGAAGTGATGGTCATTCTCATATTAGGAACTTTGTAATGTGTCTTAGTTTATGGAATAGGATAGTCATTGGGCTTTGGACTTGGCAAGCTAATATGTTATGTGCTATGTTATATAAGCCTTATTATCTAATCATGTAACCAAGTCCAAGCCCAAGCCCAAGCCCATAGAAAGCCTTTAGGGCATCTCATGTAACCAACTATATAAGCACCTCAAATGAGTCATTTGAGGTATGTGCTTGTGTGTATTGTGTGTGTTTTTCTTAATAAAAGTTCTCATATTTCATCTCTTTCTCTATTCACCATACGACATACATATACATCATACAAGTCACCATCTTTCCATCTCTACTTCAGATAGTGTTTAGATTGTGTGATATAGTTGATAGATTTATGCTATTACAAGTGGTATCAATCGCCTAACAATGATTTAGGAGTGTTGGGAGTTTGTTTGTTTCGATTTTATTGCTTTCTACACGTTTTTTTAGAAAAGTTCATTACTTTTCTTGTTTTTCTTGGTCTTTAACACTTTTTTGATTACAAACTAGTGTTATAAACCTTTTCTAACAAGAAAGTTTCAATCTTTTTGAAGATTTAAAGCTTAAAAAATTCAATTTTGGTTATTGTACTTGTTTTCTAGAACACAAAAAACTTTCATAAAAATCATCAATTTTGCAACTTTCTTTAAGTTTTGGTGTTTTTATAACTAGAAGTACAAGAATCTTGAAATACAAACTTCATTTGGATGAGCTTTTAGCAAAATCAAAATTCTAGCAAACTTTCTAGAACACAAAAAATTTTCATAAAAATCATCAAGTTTGCAACTTTCTTTAAATTTTGGTGTTTTTATAACTAGAAGTATAAGAATCTTGAAATACAAACTTCATTTGGGTGAGCTTTTAGCAAAATCAAAATTCTAGCAAACTTTCTAGAACACACTTGTACCATCTTTCTAAAACACAAAGTTTCGAGAACACCTTTGTACCAAGTTTCGAGATTACACCTCGTTAATCCTTAAGTGCTACCGTTGCTTACTCGGTGTTCCCCTTGCTTGTATAAGTGAGAAAACACTTCGACTCGTGGTATACTCTCTAAATTGTATAATTTAGAAAGTTTTGGTGCCAAGTTTCTAGAACACTGAAAAGTTTCTAAAACACTCAAAAGTTTCTAGAACACTGAAAAGTTTCTAAAACAGTGAAAGTTTCTAGAACACTGAAAAGTTTCTAAAACATTGAAAAGTTTCTAGAACACTGAAAAGTTTCTAGAACACTGAAAAGTTTCTAAAACACTGAAAATTTTCGAGAACACTGAAAAGTTTCTAAAACACTGAAAAGTTTCTAGAACACTGAAAAGTTTCTAGAACACTGAAAAGTTTCTAAAACACTGAAATTTTTTCTAGAACACCTTTTAGAATTTTTTTTTTCTAGAACACTTTTAGAAAGTTTTTTTCCTTGAACTCTTTTAGATAATCTTTCGGTGGACAAAGTTTCGAAAAATTTTCGTGGATTGTAAGTTCGTAGACCAAGGAACGTAACCTTTACCAAATTCAACTCCTATTTCGTTGGAACGATCCAAGAATCAACTTTATCAATCATAACTTCAAAATGTCTCTTCTCAAAAATTTCTTTCCATCAATGGACATGGAACCTATCAATGGAAACTACATCTTTATGGCAAATCATCTGGCAACAACATCAAGCAGTGATTCTGATCTTCCTCCTACTTATGATTCAGATCCACTCCATGTGGTACCAAATTATGGTAATGATGCTAATCCGTTTGCTCATGAAAAGCCACATTATGTGCCACCTGCACCTAATTATGATACATATGTGGGGGAACAAGTTAATAGCAATGTTAACTATGAAAATCCAGATATGGATCCTAATGGAATTCAAGTTGCACAAAATGGTGCTAATGATGAGGAAACACGTGCTTTATTTGAATCATTATTGAACAATTTTGGTATTGAAATTGAGAAAGTTAAAAAGGTCAATCGCGAAGTTAAGGCCGCAAATGAGAGATTGACCACTGAGCTTGAGAGATACAAGCAAAATTCAAAAAGTTTTCAAATTCACAAAGAACGCGAGTCAGAACTTGAAATTGGTTATAAGAAGTTACTTGTTAAAGATAGGGAATGGAAAAACAAATTTGATACTTTTGAAATTAGTTCAACAAAAACCATTAACTCTTTAAAACAAGAAATTTCTGAATTAACAAACCAACTTTCAAAACAAAAATCAGCTTATACCAATCTTGAAAAAGAACGGGATGAGTTGAAAAAGGACTTTGCAAAGAAAGAAGACAAACTATTGGAAGAAATTGTAGAGTCAGAACACAAGATTGCACATCTAGAAGAATTGGTGGTTAAGTCGGGTAAGTCAAGTCAAACAATGAAAATGATTTCAAATCAAACTAATCTGATTTACCATACGAAACACAAAATGGCTCTTGGTAACAACAATCCTTGTAATCTCAAGAAAGCTCAGGAAGAACAGAATGTTTTGTATAATGGTAATGTGATTTACACGAAACATGATCCTCCCGTCGTTCGGGATTCTGTGGAAACGATGGAACTTGTCGAAGAGAGCATTAATAAAATGAAACAAAAGGATTTGAAACCTATTGATTACAACAAATTGAACAAACTTTCGGGTATTACTTTTGTTCCACAAACAGAACCATCTGTGTTTTCCATAAAACGACCTTTCACAAAAATAGTTTCTAAAAATGTAGTTGCTTCCAAATCGCTTTCAAACATGGAACAGATGTCTTCAAACAACATTTTTAACACAAGTGCTGCCAGAGGATATCTTGATGATCTTAAAACCAGAATTGGGCAACTTTAAACGCTTTTAGAATCTAAAATGAGACTGAATGAGATCAATTGGAATTCCACAGTTCATTTACAGCTGAAAAAGATTCTTGAATAAGACTTTGCTCCTCCAATCAATGCCATTAATGTGAGAGTCATTCATTTTGAACAAGATTTTTTGAAAGAAACGGCTAACTTTGTCAAGGACCACAAATCCCTGGTAAAGGAAGCTAATGCAAATCTTCAAAACATCAAACTTTTGGAAAATCTAAATGATTCTCTTTTCGAAGCTGTTATGACTACTGATATAATGTCCATCATTTTACAAACATATTCGGTTGAGGACGATGAAAGACTGCGAGCTGAGACATCTGCAATTGTTTCAAAATATGAAAATGCTCTTGTAAAACTTGAAAAAGAAAACATGTCATTTTTCAAAAAACTTGATCAAAAATCAGAGGAATGCAAGTATGACAAATTGTCGTATGAGCATGCCTACAAGGACATGAAAAAGGAAAATGATCTTTTGAGAGCTCAGCTTGAAAGTATAAAAGGGAAGGGTGTGGATACTAAGTTTGCAAACCCATCAACTTCAGAGAAACCAAATGTTTCAAAAACCGTTGAAAAACCAAAAATGTCAATTTCCGGTTTGCTCCAAAAGTTGATGCGAAAAAGGATTTGACAAAGCCAGTCACTCTACAACCCTTGCCTAAGAAAAAGGAAATTGAAAAGATTGTTGATAAACAAAAAGTGGTTGTTGAAAGAAACACAAATGTGAGTGCACCTGGCTCTTCTAGGAATAGTACACCAAATGTGACTTCAAAAACTGTTAAAGAGTCTGTTGGTTCTAATGATATTGTCCACAATCACCATCTAGAAGAAGCTAGGAAAAAGGCACAACATCGAAAAGACGGAATTTTAGGCGCCAAACCTAGTGTGATGAATTCTACAAGATCCCGAAGCACTGCTAGTAGTAGTAAACCATTACCTAGGAACTATCAACAAAACACTAGGGAGTGGCTTGCATCTAAGAGTAGTTGCGAAAAAAAAATGCCATGCACGTAGAAAACAACACTAGATATGTTGAGTCTCTTTCGAACAAAAAGCAATTTCCAAAAGACTGTAGTGACAAAGTTAAAATTGCTGTGTTAAACAAGAATGTTGAATTTGTCTGTCCTACATGTCAAAAATGTGTTTTTTCAGCTAACCATGATGCATGTATTGCACAATTTATCAAGAAAAGAAAGTCAAGTGTCAAGACACAATCCACTAAGACACCAAATCGATACAAACCCGTTGATAAGAAGCAAGAGGTTAAGAAACCTAATAGGTGGATACCGAAAGGATGTAGTCTTTTCAAGACTGAGACTTCCGCTGTATCTGATAAGAAGACTACGTCTAGATCTTACCTTAGGTGGATTCCCACGGGAAAAGTTTTTAAAACAGTTGGTCTTAGATGGATTCCCACAGGAAAGATTTTTGATAGTTGCACCAAGACAAATAATAGTGATAATCATCAGGATAAGGAAGTAGCAACCATTACAACTGTTGATAGTCAACACCCACAGAGTGATTATTCATGTACTTCTAACACTGTTATTTGTGAAACCTCTTCGTCTTCGGTTGCAGGTGCTTCAACTATCTCAGAACCCAGTTCATCAGAGGGCTCAAATTCTGTAAATTCTATAAAATCATTCTTCCAATCTTCTATTTTTGATTTTCCTTTTCTTTTATAAAAACAAAAACAAAATACAAAATTTGAAAAACCAACTAAAACAAAATACAAAAATATAAAATTTCAAAAATCAAAAAACTATATAAAATAAAAAAAAAAAACCAAAAATATTCTTCTCACGACATGTCTCTCGTATAAATCAATATTCTGTACGTGTCTAGAAATGTCTTTCAATAATGATACGGACATGTACAGATGCTTGAACGGGAGTTCTTTAAATGTTTTTTTTTTTTCTAAAACATGTCGTTTCTCAAAAGTTACTTCACAATGGCTTTCGTATACTTTAGTACGAAACCCGTACTTAAACGATGACTTCTGATTATTTTTCAAATCAAGGACTCGTACGTTCAATGACGAAATCTTTTTCAAAAAGTTCGAGTGTAAACAAACGAAAAAGATTTCATGCATAAACTCGTTTTCAAAACAGAATTCTTGAGCACTTTTTCAAGATTGTTCAAAAGATTTCTCAAAATCTCTCAAAATTAGTGCTCAAGATAACTCCCTCAAAACCCTTAATTGATTTTAAATGTGCTATCATTAAGGGGGAGTACTAACGCATAATGTTCCAAATTCATGCAAAATCAGTCTTTCTCTCCAAAAGCTTTTTCTTAATCTATTGATATCAAAAATATCACGTTATGCTATTTTTGAGGGGGAGAAGACATGATTAAAATGTGATCAAAGATGTTTAAAGATTGTGGCTGAATCTCAGAAGAGCTCGACTCAGTAAGTACCAATGAATTGACGAAGCTTAAAATGTCAGTAAGCGAAAAGACTTGTCCTGGACGGGTAATAAATTCAAGCTAGTCTAACTAGTGATGTAAGCATGTCTCGAATAGGACTTGTCTGAGTAGAATGTACCGTATCGAGAGACTTTCTTTGGACTTGACCAGGATGGGTAATAACTTCAAGCTAGTCTAACTAGTGATGTAAGCGTGTCTCAAATCGGTCATGTTCACTGAAAGTGGATCAATTCAAAAAGTGCAAACTCCTCCCACATGTGCAAATTTCTTAAAAATTACATGAGCACATGTGAAGGGGGAGTCCTTCAAATGAAATGCAAAACTCTCAAAGTGGTAACAACAATGTGTTTTATTATCATAAACACTTTGAGAGATTTTCAATAAATGGTTTCATGGCAATGATAGGATAGTAATGGAGTTATAAGGTGACTAAGGTTAGGAAAAACCGTCCTATGATCCACCAGAGCCGGAGGGATCTACCCAAGGACAAATCCAATAGATTAGAATTAGAAGTCCTTAGGTATGATTGAAAAAAAAGGAGAAAATGAGAAAGGACAAAGAAGGGGTTGAAGAATTAAAAAGAAAAGTTATGATAAAGGGTGAAAAGAAATAGCCATCCAAATGTTCAACCTTAGGGCAGACACCGGGTACAATTCGTATGCTACTGGTTGTTACTAAGGTAACACCGGTATTGAAGACAAAGACGTCATGGACCCAGTGACGCACTACACTAAACCTTCTTAACCAGTCAAGTTCTCTTAAAAGAGCTTGTTTCATTCTCACGGGGAACCGGTGTAATCTATCAACTTATCTCTTAGAGATGGTTGATATTGAAGCTGGAGACCTCTCCCTAATCTCCGCATAGGAAACCTAATGTGCACTTATCGAGTCTAGAGCCCCGAGATTCATCAAAAGATCTCACAGGAACACATGATATTTCTACACTGGTTGTTCAACATTAAGGACGCCAGATGTAAACTTAAGAGTCCTACGCAGATCTTAGCAATCTACCAAAACATTTATGAGAGAATTCACACAAGTGTTTCTCAATGATTGAATGGATATTCCAGCCAGGGTCAACATCAAGCAGCCCTGACAGCAGGTCACTTCGGTAATTCTTTATGGGTTACGCTTAGTGTTCGCGGTGGTTTCAAATGGTCTACAGTCGTGGAGTGATCCCCATTGACTCACCCATTCATTGAGCTACTAAGTAGGTCTCGTAAGCTCTCTCGGGAGTATCCGAAATAGGAACGGCCTTGGTAAGGGTTAGAAGGAGTCTTCACACTATGCTGTTAACGATCTCTAATTCCTTATCTGTATGTACTTGTTGATTTATTGCTAATGGTTTACCTGCAGGTATACATCATCTCCTTGGCGACAGATTCCACATGCTTATACATACATCTTGAAGTTAAAGTAAGCTCCCTCAAAGATCTGAGCAACACAAAGTTCAAAGAAAGATTCTACACCAAAAAGAAGAATCTACAAAGTAAAGAGACTACAGATCAATGTGAAAGAAAGGGAACTACATGCATGTGAAAGTCAAAGTCCAAAGATGTATGAGCATGTTGGAATGGCAGACAACCACCACAGACACAGAAGTGACGAAAGGCAGATAACTCCACATCGCAAATGAACAAAGAACGATGAAAAGACAGTCATCAAAGATCACAAAGCATGAAGGAACAAAGACTTATGACTATTCTACAACGACACACAAAGTTCAAGACAAAGAATACAGAAGACCTAATCACATGGAGCATCATTCGAATGACCACCCCTTAGGGGGAGATTGTTAGCATTAAAAATATGTATTGAGAAGTGATGGTCATTCTCATATTAGGAACTTTGTAATGTGTCTTAGTTTATGGAATAGGATAGTCATTGGGCTTTGGACTTGGCAAGCTAATATGTTATGTGCTATGTTATATAAGCCTTATTATCTAATCATGTAACTAAGTCCAAGCACAAGCCCATAGAAAGCCTTTAGGGCATCTCATGTAACCAACTATATAAACACCTCAAATGAGTCATTTAAGGTGTGTGCTTGAGTGTGTAGTGTGTGTGTTTCTCTAATAATATCCTCTCTTCATCTTTCTACTTTCTCTCTCTAAAACTCATATTTCTCTCTATACATACACCTACATATCAAGTCACCAAGGCTATTGTGTGTGATAAAGTTGATAGATTTATGTTATTACACAATTACATATCATGGTAACTCGTGCTTTTATTTTAATATTTATAATTCCGTTCACATTTATTAATTTAATATATAATGATAATAATATTCATAAATAACAACAACATACATATTGAGTTAAAATAAATAAATAAATAAATAAAGACTAGATTGTATAAAGTATAGAGTGTATTTATTAAATTTATAAAGTTATTAAAAATTTGAAAACTAATAAGTTTACTTAAATTCATATAGTTTATTTAAAAATTTGACAACTAATGTTTTATTGATTATTCTTCCTATTTATTATTATTATTATTTTTTCTTTTTTTACAAAATCAACACATTTGTTTATACATATGTTTTTGTAAGATGAATTTTAGATAAGTTTGACCAAATTGTTACAATTTTGACATTTTATTTTCCAATTTGATGACTCAATTTATCTTACATGACATAATTGAGCGCTCTCATTGATACAGTTTTGATTGATCCGGCGTTATTTTTCCACCTTTTAAATATCTCTTATTATAAGATATTTGTAATATATTTGCTCCATTTATATCTTTACTACATATTAAAAGAAAAAACATTATATTCAAAACATATGGAGTAAGAACTATTAAATTACTATTATACGTTTATTGATGAGATCATTTACATATAAAAAGATTTATGCAGAACAAGTAACAAACTCAACCACTCATTTTTATGTTGAGAAAAAAAATAGGAGAAATTAATTAATATTTTAAATAAAAAATGCGATTATCTCCAAATTGATACGTGGTTTTGCAACCTTGCAAAAGGTTTTACCTCTAAAAGGATTTTGAGAAGCTTGCAATTCCCACTAGGCAGTGTACCTGACCATTGTACTATAGTATAGTGACAAGTACCGGAGGATTGATCGTTCAACTCAAAGAATAGTGTTCGTTAGGGTTAAAACTCAATTAAACTAGGTCTAGAGGTGAGGGATGATTCTTTTTGTATTTTTATATTTTATGGAAAGCAAGTAAAAATCTCAGGTTTTGGAAGGATGGGCAGAATTAGTTGCTAATCAACGAACCCAAATTACTACAAATGCAAACAAAATTAAAATAAAATGACACTAAAGTAAATGTGGAGAAAAACAATAATAAGAGAAAATGCGTTTACTTAGATTTCACTACTCCATAGCTATCTTTTACTGGTTGATTAGTTTGTTACAAATGCATGGATGACGGGTCAAATTCTTTAATACCATTCGTAGGGCCGTGTACGATCTTCCCTAACTCTATAAGCTTCTACCTCTTCCTATGTCGAACCAACTACTAGCTCCTAACTTGGCCTCCTTAGTAGTTACTTATGCATTAAATATAACCAATTTATCGTAGTACACATCCGATCATGTTTCTTAAGGCGTTCAAGCAAGTTACCAATTGAAAGTCTGCCAGTTTTCTTAAGCCTAACATCGAAATCATTCACCCACAACAATTATAAACAAACAACCAACCAATAATCAATAACTAAGTTTCATTACATCTAAGCAAATACAAAGAAAACCTAACCTAGTATGTTAAAGTAAAGACAAGCATAAGATGGAATCAAACAACACATAGATATATTGAATGATTGTTGAAAAACTTATCTTTAATTAAACATGGATGAAACAAGGGTTTGAAACCCTTAAAAATAAGGTGAAATTCGTCTAGGGTTTCTCCAAAATTCTCCTCTCATAGTTTCACACTAATGAATGAAAAATCAAAAACTATATATAGAGTTTTGAGTCTGATGGCGTCAAGAGTAAATTCTGACGCCGTCAACTTGCCGCCATAAAAATACTTGTATTGCCTAGATCCAATTCTGACGCCGTCATGTGTAAACTTTCTCTTGGCCATCTCTTATGTTTTGTACGTGACGGCCTTGGTGGCGCCTTCACGTGTAATTCCACCAAAAACATTCTGGCGCGTCATGTGTAACTTGATTATCCACCTCTTTGCCAATGAGTGACGGCGTCATAAGCAAATCCTGACGCCGTCAGGTACTGTTTTCAGCATGAATTGGAGACTTTGTCGTTTTCTTCACTTTTTCGCTCCAAAAACGTCCAAAATGCTTCCTTTTCCAGATTTCTTCTCAAAAGTACCTAAAATGACAAAAGGAATGATTTAGGGCAATATTTGATCAAATAATCTCGACTTTGCGCTTAAATGACCCCCTAAAAGCGGTACACTTTTCGTCTCATCACAAATTTTATAATTTAAATATCTAATGAACCGCTAATCGTTAGAAAAAACAAATTATACTATCGCAACGAGTATTTAATTATCTTTCTATACTCGGACACTTTAATATTGTTACGACAAATTAATTTTTCTTTTTGGGGTTTTCTATGTTTTTCTTTCAGTGTTGAAATTCACATGTTATTTAACACTAATATGAGTTTGAACACTAAATAACCATACTAAAATTAGCATAAGGGGGCATTTGGTTCGAGAATTTCAAATTCTAGAATTTTAAATTCTTCATAATTTTTAATTCTACAGAATATTAAATATTGGAAATTGAATCCTGTTGCATGTTTGGTTGACATAAGGAAATTTAAAATCTATCTTACTTTCAGCTTTGCTATTTTGTATTGTAAGTAAAGAAATTACCCATTGGAATACTTTCAGCCTTGCTATTTTATAGGTGGAGATGATGATGTTGATGGAGGTGTGTTTGATGTTGGTGGAGGTGGAAGTGTAGTTGATGTTGGTGATGGTGGAGGTGTGATTGTTGTTGGTGGAGGTTGAGGGAACAAGCTTTCAATATATGAAAACATATAGTGAATTTCATCTCTTAGCCCAAAGATGATGGTGCGGTTATGGATGCAACAAAGACAAGTATCACCATGAGCTTCAAGTAGGCTCCATGGGATGGGATTGAAGTTTGGTGGGTTGATTGATGATGATGAAAGGTGTGCATCAAGAGATGTTATGGGTGATAATGAAAGGGTGATGTCTAAGGATGCATTTTCAATGGGTGGTGGTGGTGATACTCTTGGTGGAGGTGACAAGTGGGTGTTGATATAGTCATTGATTGATGATGATGATGATGGTCTGGAGGAGGTAGAGGTTCCATGAGTTGATGGTGTTTTGTAAGGTGCATTGGGAGCACTAGGAGATGAACATTGAGGTGGTGTTGATGGAGTGGTGTTATCTTCATTAGTAAAATCAATGAAGAATTGTTGTGGTGGTATGATGACAAGTTTTTGTTTCTTTGCTTTGTTGGAGATGATGGTTTTTGGTGATTACATGGTGATTTGGTTAAGTTTGTTGAATGTGATGATGATGGATTGTGAATGAAAGGTGTATGGGGGTTTTATAGCATGAAAAACATGTTTAGAAATAGAATTAATTTGAAAATACATAGTTAGATTCCAAATTCAGTTTAGTTTTTAAGGAAAATGGTAGATGGGATTAGCAAAAAGGGTCACAAGGTGCAAAAGAAAATAGTGTAGAAACTGTTCCAGATGGCCGGTCCCCTTAATTCATGTCCGGCCCCTTTATAATTAAGGGGGCCGCCCATCTAGTGAATTGTCAGGCGACCAAATTTCAAAAATTTTCTGTAATTGGTTTATTTTTGTTTTGTGTTTGCAGCAAGCTCTATTGGAACATTTCTTATTAGTTTTGGTCTATTAGAAAAGCAAGTAATTCATATATATAATCATATATTAAACATGCAAACATGTATCTAATCCAACACGAAATTCATGCATACTAGCAAAACGAATAATAACACAAGAAACATTCATTAATTATTTAAATAGATTATGTTAAAAACATAATCAATAGTACATAAAATATATATATATATATATATATATATATATATATATATATATATATATATATATATATATATATATATATATATATATATATATATATATATATATATATATATATATATACTAGTTTTCAAAGCCCGCCCGATGGGCGGGCATGACTTATAATTATAACTAAAAATAAGATATAAATGTACCAAATTTTTAATTGAATGCATTAAGAACGAAAATAAATAAATGGTTATCGAATATGAGAGAAAAAAAGTTTCAAAGCTGTTCGCAAGAAGAAAGTGTCAAAGCATATCTCGTTCGATGGGCGGGCAAGCCTTATAAATATCGTTAAAAACCTTTAGTTAACAAAAAAATAAGCTATAGCTTAGGTATAACCAACACTTAAATGAGTCTTTCCAGGATGTGCATATCCAACTATCTGAACGTGAACCATTCCGTTATAAGTAACCGTAAAATAAGATATAAACATACCTATTTTTATATTGAATGCATTAAAAATGAAATTAAATGAACATTAACATTTATAGAACAATAAAAATATACAAAGTTCTTTGTAAAAACATAGTAAACGAAATAAAGCTATTACCATCATTATCACAACAACAAACTTTCAATCCCTTCACACTCTTCACTCTAGAGACATAATACCCATTTGCAAAAGACAGTTTTGCTTATCATCAAGCATTATATTGATCTAGTCTTTTGTGTCATCCACATACTCCCTCAACTGCACACAAACAGATATAATCCATAACGTTAGTTGGTTTAATAATTGACAGTGTTTGGCATTGAATTTTAAAATTGCTTATCTGATTAGTGTTTTCAAGTCTTAGATAATATCGTGAAACTGAATATTACTTTACATATCTAATTATTTTGTGATCAACTAATTATGTTTGCATAATCTGTCTATGAGTGTTGAGATCCCATATAAAGCTCGAAAAGGAGATTATTAATTGGTTAATTTGTAGTACATAACATAGTTTGTAAAAGTTAACAAAAAGCACATTTTAACACTCCCATTATATGCCTCTCCTTAAAAGTCAAAATTCAAACAATTAAATCAAAATCAACGACTCCGATTATACAAAGGGAAAAAGTTTCTGACTCATAAGTGCAGTGGGTACGGTCATGCCGTTGGGCTCGTGTCGTTCTCCAAAAGTAGTGCCACGTCAACAAAACACAGAACGGCACCAGAAATGCTTTGGCACCACATCTGTGCCGTTACAGTTGGCACCAGAAAATGTGGTGCCATTTTCCGCTTTTTTTTTCATTTAACTAAAATAAACTTCATTACATGACTTATATAAATCATTTCTTGAAACATTGTAAAAAATGGTTGAAAATTGTAAAAAAAAAAATAAATAAAAAATAAAAAAATGAAACTTGTAAAAAATATAGTGCAACTACACACAATATATAAAAGTTGAGGATAAAAGTTGTAACTTATAAATATATAAAAGATTATAAAATACCTTTGGCTGTTTCTTCCTCCTAGTTTGGCTCCCCACCCGCAATGAAAATAAATAAATATATATATATATATATATATATATATATATATATATATATATATATATATATATATATATATATATAAAACTTTCAACACAAACATAACAAACACAAACACAACATACAAACAGAATATACAAACATAAACACAGACAAACCCACCAAAAAAGGGCAAAAAAAAGAATGGCGTTGCGTGAACCGGTTGGCGCAAGAGGCTTTGGCGCGACTCTCGGTACGGTGCGCCGTTCACATTTCTCGTGTGGTTCTTTGGCACCAACCAATGGCACCACCATACCTCCTGGTCTAACGATAAATCGCCACTTTATTGGTTTAAGCATGATATGATCCCATGTATTTTTGAGGTGTAACACATGCAAAGGATAATATGATCATGAAAGTTGAAAACCGCGAACTTAAACCCTTATTCATGAGTTGCACTAACAAATAAGAAATAATAATAAACATGTTTATGTAGCAAGACTTATCAAAAGCTTTATTGGCTTCATTACAATTTCAATTTTTTTGTTTATCACATCTCATGCGGCTTTCAAGGACAACTTTACTATTAATTTTGTAGTCAAATATTTGCCCCTATATGTAATACATGAAGTGCATTTTTTGTGAGTTTGGTGTGGTTTGACGAATGTGTTTGAAACTACATTCTGACAGAATGATAAGTTATGGACTAATTTAAATTCTTAGACAAAGAACACCTCACAAAATTATACGACACTCTTTCCACGCCTAACCAGGTATAATAAGTTAATAACTTTACACACCTAAAGAAATGTACATTCTCTAGTCTCTTCTCTCAAGATTATTAAAAACGAACTATACACTCTTCAAGCTGAACTATACTCTCTTCCTTGCAACTCAACAGCAGACATATATACTTTGTCCATGTGGCCCAGTTCAGAAACAATTGCATCATTGATGGGCTGATCACAAGTTACAAAATAATGGGTAAATTAAGATAGCCACTCAACTATTGGGGTTAAATTTCACACAAGATTCAGAAGGTTACTTCAATAACCTATTAATAAGAATACCTTAGCAAAATCTAACCATAATAACATAAGCAATAAGGTTGAGGCTTATGGGGCTTAAAGTCCAAGACTGCTAATGTGATGATCTATCTCATCAAATTTCTGTGTAAGAACTTCAGCTCCTACTGGCGAAACCAAGTGCAGTACCAAACCCTCCAAAGTTCTAGGGAAATGTTGCTAACAAAAGACATACATTTAGGGGTCAGTGAATAGATATACCATTGCAGGGGATAAATTGAGAGAAAAAGGTTGAGAACATATATTCAAACTAACCACTATCGTTTTTCCATTTTCTACCTATCAACTATTAAATTATCAGAATGAATAGCAATATAAAAAAAAAAACTTCTAATTCAAAGAGATATATTGGCTTAGAACTCACCACCACGGTAAGAAACATTTTTTGCAGAGTAAGTGGTTCAAGATCCCAAAAATAGTAGCAACTGGGTCCTCCTCCAGGTAATACAATTTTGAGATCTTAAATCTATCGGCTCAGTTTTCTCCATTTCATATGTTGAAGCCACATGATTACTCAAATCAGCAGCATTGACACAATCATGGACTAAAGAAACAAACTCATGAAGAGATTTTAGAGCATAAGGCTCTAGATCATGTAACTTATTCTCACCAGAAACCTTGATGTTGTTGGCAACCACATTGCAGCCATGCTCATCTGGTATATAATTTATTATATTTATTAATGTTGTGATACAATGGATCATGAACGAAGAGATGTACAATAATAACTAACCTGATTTTTCATAGGAAGGTTTATTACTCGCACTAAGTGAAGTCTTAGACAGCATCTGATTATGTTCAAATAATAAATGAAGATACTAAATTTCTAAATTATATTTTCTGACTGGGAAAACTTAAAAAATAAATACAATAATATCAAAAAATTCAGAAACATTGAATTAATCATCATCCACATAATGAAATTATGCATATTACATAATATATAAGTGCATACCATTTCTTTGTCGGTAAGTCTTAAAGATGACCAGTATTTATAGACATGAAACATGGATGCATAATTCAGTAATAATCAATTTATGTATTTGTGTACTAATACAACAACTGGAAACACTATAGAAAAAAGGACCTTTTTAATATCCTGTGCAGATAATATGAATCCATGTGTTCTGACATGCCAGACATCATTTCTGACCGCCACCGCGAGTTAACAGCAACAGTTAAACTTTCAATGTCAACTTGGTGAAACCTGTGTAATTGAGTACAAAATAATGAAAATAAACATGAAAATAAGAACACTCAATGGATAAAAGGTAGAAAAATCCAGAGTTCTTTAGGTGGTACACGTTCAGGAATGAGAAGTCCATGAAATTGAAAATCTTAGCACCCTTCAGGAATGAAAATTTGCATCGCTTGCATGAAGAATCACTCTCTATGAATACTTTTTGGAGTGTTATGCTCTTGGATGAAGAGAAAAATCAATTTCATCTATGGTACTACATTGGTAAGACAAAGAAACCATTTGGTGATTTTGGTTTGTAATTTAGAGAAGAAGATATCAGCTTATCTGACATGTACATAAAAAAATACCTGTGATTTGAAGCCTCCCCATACAAAGGCATTGGATACAAAATGGGACTGGATGAAGGGGCCACAGTTCAACTAAATCAAAGAGTTAAACGAAAGAAATACAGATGTGAGTATATCATCCACACTCCAAAAAAAGTATAAGGTTTTACGTGTTCAGGTTACCCAGGGAGGGATATATGCGGCCTAACCAGGTGTCCATGTGACCGTTTCTGACCTTTTCCCTAGCCAACCCCGAAAATCATCAACACTTAATAGGCTTATAAATGGCTAGTGACAAAGGTGGCGTCAAATTTTAACAAACATGATTACTATTTGTAACAACAGCATGGTCAATATGTTAAATCAAGTTTCAATTTGAGTTTTTTTCAAACCAAGGTGTATTTTTGTTTCTTAGTATTTATTAAAATATGCAGTTCTGTAAGTGCATATTCAACTACTTTAGGGATATAAAGGTAATCAGACTTAGACGTCTTCAGGCTTGGAGGTGATCCAAGAGGTGTTAGCCGAGGTGTGCTTGTTTGTGATCCTAACAACAGGCATGGTGAAATAGGAGGTATTAGGACTGAATAAGAAACAAAAGTAAAAAAACAATTCACGGCCTTCTGTACTTTGCTCAGCATATTAAGAATCTCCATCATCTATAAGAATTTACGGCAATTATTCCATGATGATTTATTAACATGATTTCCTTTTTTTAGAGCGACTTCCTTTGGAACAATTGGTTGCATTTTTGTTACGGTATACTATTAGTTCATTTTGTCATGAGCTAAAGTGTCTATACTTTTAAGTAAAAAAGATAAAATGATATAAGAAACGTTCCTTGTTCAGCCGGGAAACAGTCCATGAGCAATGATGTGAAACTTGGATGAAAAGCTGAGAGCTTTCCTTGAACATCCTGACTAAGTGTGGCATGTGCAGTTCACCTACAAAGATCGGATGGGTCATTTTGAAGCATTCCAATATTCAGACCTACCAATTTGATAAAATAGGAGACCAAGGTTTCTTCTACAACTACCCAAGCGTTATATTCTACCACAAATTCCATGAAAGAAGTCATAGCCTAAAATAGAAACATATAAAACAACAGATGAGTGACCAGATGTCTGCTTGATGAGGATTCTATTGAAATATGTAACGGGTAGTTGTAGAAGAAACCTTGGTCTCCTGATACACGACAATATGTTCTAATGGTCCCTGATACACAATGTGGCCCTCAGATAACAGAACGATGTCATCAAAGAGATCAAGTGTCTCAGGAGTAGTAGGTTGTAGTAAGGACATGAAGTAAAGAGATTAAAACCTGAAAGAATGCTACTTACTATGAAAGTTTAGTTATTAATCAAAATGCTCATGGATGATTCCGACTTCCTTTCTTACCACCAATATGCAAAATACCCAAAACAACAAAAAATAAACTGGAGAGATTAGAAAAAGATATTGGCTCACCTATATCCACCCAATGGGTAGCAAGTTCCTTTATTTAGGCATGCTTCTGAGTCATGAGTTCCTACTTTAGTTGTCTACAGAACATTTGGAATCAAGTTCACAGTTAAGTTTAAACATTAAAATCCATGCTCGATACCTAAAAAGAAAAGTGACATACATAATAATTCACAAGAGACAGATGCGTAGATTTTACCTGCATCACGATATCAAAATTAGTCACTTTTGTAGCATACGTTGATTTCAGAAGCTATTATCAAATATTAATATCAGTATATGATACAAATCTTGCATTCGCGGTGTAAGAAGGTCATACCAAGATCAGTAATGTTGCAAGAATTTCAGGGGAAATATAAGGAGAAGAAAATGTCGTCTCCACACTGTGAACAAAGGCTTTTTGAGTAGTCTATTGGATGTGTGACCACCAGCTAACAAATCCTTATGCAAATAGCTCACGTCCAACAAATGGCTGTAAACATGTGTAATGTGTTGTTAAATTGAATGTCAAAGACATTTAATTACACAAAAAATACATTTAGCAACCTGTAACTGTGCAAGCCTAGCACAAGTTCGTAGAGCTGGAGAAAGGGATTACTTAAGTAATTCAATGCTGAACTGCCTCATCAATTCTGCGTAATTTTCTTTTGTTCTATGCTGAAAAGCTTCTACAGCAGCATGTACTGGGTCTTCATTGGGTCTTCATTAACCTGTGGGAACCTATATATTAGCAAGGGAAATGTCTACATGTGGACAAATACGCACAGAGGGTTGATAATTATGACCACAAACAGACAAACCTCCTTAGTAATGTAAACTAATAATAGTGGTTAATAGCCGTAAAGGGACATGACCCACTTTTGTCATCACTCACTATATTTGCATAGCTCTGGGGTAGTTTTTAGGATACTCGAATTCTGGCTTATATTTTCGCCGTCGTCAAATTTACCCTCATCGTACTATCCTATTACACAAAAATACACACAACCAATATTAGTGATCTAAGAATTTTATTTCACTGGTTTCAAAAGGTGACAAAAAAGGGAGATTTTTACCTCATTTTCACCAAATGTCAAAAGCTTTAGCCATAGCGTCATCTTCAGAAAATGGTGTTTTTACCTATCGGGGTGATTCAGCTACAACAATAAAAGTGTTAATAAGTTGTCCAAACGACAAAAGACATGTAGTTGTCTATAAAGTCCTATGTATTAACATTGCAACCTACCTATGGACAGCTGGGGAATGCATCTTTTGAGGGAAACATGTTCCTCGACGGAATTTCCTAACAACCCAAAAGCATGGACAACATTTAAGTATGTGATTAAGTGAATGGAATTGGTGGTTGGTCATTCTCTCCTATATTAAATATGAGAAGATGACCATGAATGACATAATAAAAGCACCTTCCATTGGTCGTTTGCCTTTATCACCAATCGGCTGATGCGCGGGGTAGCAATCATCTGGAACGTGCGGAGAATTCCGGACACCGACTCCAAAATGATGGGTTCCAGAAGGGTCGTCAATCATTTCTCTACCGATGGTCCATGTTACAAAAATTAACACCACAGGTCCATGATGCACGGCGGCACATGATGTTTCAAAAATGATTAGTAAGCAGTTTGGCGACCATCTTGATAGTACAGCATAATTAAATGGACGACAATACTAACGCTGAGGTAAATAAGCAGTTTGGTTCCAGAAGGGTAGTCAATCATTTCCCTACCGATGGTCCTGCTACAAAAATTAACACCACAGGTCCATGACGCACAGCTGCACATGATGTTACATAAATGATTAGTAAGCAGTTTGGCGACCACCTTGATAGTACTGCATAATTAAATGGACCACAATACTAACGCTGAGGTAAATAAACAAAGTGAACGTTAATTATGGACTTACATCAGGATTTTCCTTTTTTGCTGCAGATCAGTTGATGAGGTTAGAAACCAATAAAGCAAACTATAATGTTAAAAAAGCTTTTGTGTGATTTACCTTTTTTTTTTTTACGAATGCAGAACGAACAGGCATTGCATGGACATGTTAAACACAAACATCATTGAAATCAGAATAGATCATTATCGAAAACAATCACAACATTAAAAGCAAGAACCAATTAAAGATCAATCGCCATCCATAAAAATAAAATAGAAAATAAAAGAAATATAGGTTGCATGTCGAGCACATAAGACAATTATTTACCTCAGCTTCTAACCTTCTTGTCATCATCATATAAGTTATGTACACACCCTGAGATGACACATAAGTGAAACTAAAATTATATGATTGACAGGTGTGTAGTTTGTTAAGTTGCTTACCTGTTATTATGCCATTGATGATGGAAACCCGTTTGCGCCAGTCAAGAACATGTTTTTTTCTTCCATATGATATAATTAAAAACAAAATTACACATAAATCAACCTTTATGCATTATAACAATTAACAACAACATACATAAACTAAAAAAAGAAAAGGATGAGTTCAACTACAATGGATTACCAAAAACTGAAAAAGCCAATAACATATAAGCAAGACCTCAGAGATCAATGTTATTCAATTATAAGTTATCATATACAATTTGATTTGCGATGAGCAGGGTTTGTGTAGATTTAAAAATTAGGGTTTTAGGAATTTGGGAGGGATAGAATGGTGCACGACTAAAAAAGAAGCACAATAGGGTTTTCTGCTGATAATTGAAGCGTTAGGGTTTTTTTAGATAATATTGAATCAAAAAGGGCGCAGCTAATGTGGATTTGTGTAACTATATCAATCTGGGTATGCAATGATAAATCACAAAAAGTGGCATGCTCTACTGGTTGAGCTGCATATGTTTGGACGCTAAGACCTGTGTTCGAATCATGCAATGGAACATTTTTTAAAACACTGAAACTGCCGAATTATTTATTAAAAAAAAATTAAAACAGAATTTATTTAATTAATTAAATACGAATTTTAAATAATCAAAATTATGCTTAGGTGGCATGTTGCTTAGGTGGCGTGATGACATGGCGGATAATGAATTACATGGCAATGAGGTGGCGTTATGTTGATTTATCTACGTGTAACGCCTCCTGTTATATATATATATATATATATATATATATATATATATATATATATATATATATATATATATATATATATATATATATATATATATATATATATATATATATATGCTTTTCTAGCAAACTACACTAGATAATAACGAAGTTGCCAGCTTGAGGTCTCTTGGACTTGCTTGGGATACAAAAGGTTTGTGATGATTTTATTTGGAAATGGGAAACATAAACATAAACTTTAGTTGTTTGATGGAGAAGGGTATGGAGCGGAAGAGGTCGATCTCACGATATTGTATCATGTTAAAGGAGGTATGGGATGAGAATGAGTGAGAAGATATTCTATCCAAGAAATGTCTTCACTCAAGTAGAGAATTTGTTTTTGGAGGAAAATGCAACAAGGGCAATAATGGGTGTGGTTGGTAACTTGATCCAAGATGAGTGAGTGGGGTAAGCAATTTGCATAGGGTGATGATGCAGGTTACCCTTTGTTACGTTGTGCAATATGCATAGCAAGGAGATCACTTAGATCATGGATTTGGCTTATTTCTTCACGGAATTTTTGCTTTTCCATGGCAATGTGGAGTGAGTTATTTGGTTGATATGGATGATATGGGGTTGTGTAGCTGGAAGTGATGTTATTGGAGTAGTAGTTCGATGATTGACCAAAATGATATAGATCATTGTAGTTGGATAGACGTTGAGATGTGTAGCTTGGGATGAAGGAGGATGTTTGGCCAATGGAGTATGGTTTGTAAGGTGGTTCAAAGAAATGTTCTTGTGGATTTGGAGTGTAGTTGGGAAAGTGAGTGGTTGGAGGAGTTGGTTGATTTCCAACTTCATTTGTTGTGAGGGATTTGTCTCGAGGGCTTGTTTTTCTTCTCCAAACGGGTTTTTCAGTCATCCTTGCTAGCCTTGAGGCTTTTGATTTTGGTTTTTTGGGAGAAGTCATGATGGAATGGTTGAGCAAGGATATATGATGAGGAGAGGTATTTATAGTGTGATGATTATGTGTTTATAGAAGGATAATAAGTGGAGGATTTGCTAGACAAAATGTGTTTGTGAATTTAAGGAAGTGGAGAATCAAAATAGGATTAAATGGGCTAAAAAGCATAAAGAAAACAGGGAACCTCGCCCTTCAGGTGGCCGGCCCCCTTAATTAATGGTCGGCTCCTTTAATTTTAAGGGGGCCGCACTTTATAATTATGGGGGCCGCCCTAGGCCTGGTTCCCAGTTGCTAGAAATGGGTTTTTAGCAGAAATTCTTCTAGATGGATGTTTGTTTAGAGGTTTGGTTTTGGGCAAGTCCATCTCTTTAGGCAACTATACATGTATTATCTTAATGAAGTATGCATGGAAAGTATGTATGTAGGCAAATAAGCATATAGAATGATTTCAACTAAGTATGTATGCAAAAACAATAATGTAAAAGAGCATGTAAATAAGTCATTCTTCCTAAGACAACTAACTTAGTGTATGGGTAAAGCCAATTAGAGAGTAAGAAACTAATGGTGGAAAAATGTGAAAATGTAATTCTTGACATTGTTCTAGTATGTGCCTATATGCAACAAAAGTGGAGATGCGATTGCTTCGACTCCTAATGCAAAGATGAAGATATCCTAAGAAACAATCCAAATTCTCCTTGATTCAATTTGCTTAACCCATGAATGTCAAGGATATATATTAGATTATATATTTTGACAATTTCATGTGAAATTTCATGCATGATTTAAAGAACGTTTTTAGCATTATTCAACAATGCAAGAAAGAAAAGAAATGATTTTCGTGTGCTTCCTAAAAGTGAGAATTGTTTAAATAGAATATATTGGGTTTTATAAAAATGTTTATGCAATTTAGAATTCCCAATCTTCAATTTTTGTGTGAAGTAGATTCCTAGACTCATAGACAAAGAAAAGAAAAGAAAGCAATTTTATGCAATAAGTAATTAGTGAAAATGCAATACAATTTGCTCAATTTGCTCAATCATTCCTAATCCTAAACGCAAGTGGTTAAACAGTTCATGCTTAAGGGGTTTAGTGAATATATCCACAGTGTTAGAATCCGATGTGACTTATTTCACTTATTATCGTGAGCGAAGTTGTGACTACTACTTATATGTATTAACATAAGTGTTTTAAAAAAAATCAGAGAGAGCATTTATAAAGCCTATGTTAATGCATGTGACCTATTATAACTTTAATAGTTAATTCTCTTAACTAATTATACTATATTTCCATGAGTTATGCAGAAAGAAATCATAGAAGATTTACATTTAAATTTCTAAGGTGGAGACTGACTAAGATGGGTTCATATAAGCAAAGGTAATACGCATCGTTAGTAATACAATTAACAATATCACAGCAAGGTCTTATAATTAACAATTATGGAAGTTTATAATTTCAAAAAGGAAACGTACCTTGCGTCTTTAAACGATTTAACTCAATAAGACTTACGAGCTCATGAAATGGAGGAACAATGATTTCCCAAGACGACCGTAGATAGAAAGCAAAGCAATAGGATCCTCATAACAAACTACACCATAATATCGCTAGAAAATTCTTGAAGCATAATTACGTGAAGGTTTTATGCATGTCTTAATAGTTCGCCAAACTTAACGTATATGCAGGGTGCCAACACATGTTTGAGTTTCTTAACTTTGTGATTTTGACACCTAACATGTAAGACAACTTGGTACCCACGATCTCATGGGTTCTAGATGGTTAGTTACAACATCCATTGCATTAAAATGCATATGGTATAGATGTTGATAGCAAGTGCAAGAATTCTTTATCAATATGTTTTCTCACAATGATAATGGCTTTCTTGTCTCAAGAGGTAAATAATTATAACAAGAGTAAGCTTCTAAATTTCTCTACTAGGTTTTACAAATTTTATTTGCTTTGATTTACTTGTCGAATGATCATTTGCATTAAATCGTAAGCCGGTTTTGTCATCAAAAGCATTTTGAATATTAAGTAAGTATTTTAGAGATTTGGAACTATTTTCAAGTTTAGCCAATATTTTTGCTTTTTCATTTTCCTTTCTAATTTCTTGTTTGTAGTCTTGACAATTTTTACATTCAAGATCAATTTCAATATTACTTTCAAGTATAGACATTTTATCTTCTAAAATTATTTCTTTTTCAAAATTTCCTTCGGCAGATGTTGAAGATTCATTTTTAAAAGTGATTTTTGAGTCTATGTTGCAAAAATGTTTGAAGTTGTTTTCTTATTTTGAAAACTCTAATATGAATTGATCATAGCAAAAATGTTTGTTTTCGGATTGTACCTCATTTGTGGCTTTATGTGCTTCACAACCATCACATACCATATGATGGTCCTCTTCATCGTCCATGTCGGTCCATGTTTCATTTATGAACTTGCTAAGGTCTTGACGCATGTAGTCCTTGCCATCAATACTTAAGATTTCATCTATTTGGATATCTTCACAACCCATATTTTGATCATCTTCTTCGTTATTCATACCTTCAATGACCATATTTGAACTAGTAATACTTGTATTTATTTCAACTAAATGTTTATCTATTAAATTTTCTAGAACAATTAATTCTTGTGCAACAGCAAGTTTATCATCTTTGGCTCGACATTTCCCTTGGTGAAAGTTTAAAAGACATTTCCAAATATCATTTGTCGTTTTACAAAAGAATACTCTTTCGTATTTAGCTCTTGGTAGGGTTTTATAAATCATTAGTTTAGCTTTAGTATTTTTATCAATCTTTGTTTGGGGGTGATTGTATTGATTTTCAAAATCCGTTTTTGTTTGAAGATCACCAATTGAAATGATATGCCAAAGATCTTGATCTATTGATTTCACATAATTTTCAAATTTACTTTTCCATTTACAAAAATTATCATTTTCAAATAGTGGTGGTTTTTGTGTAGATTGCCCTTCTAACAAGTTTCCAGATTCCATAGAGCGATTCAAGTTTTAAAATACAACTTATTTTAAAAATCTTGTTTAACGTAGCTCTGATACCAATTGTGGAAAACTAGAAGGGGGGTTGAATAGTTTTACGTCAATTTTTTATTTATAAAACATTTGTTAACAGAAAACATCAATTCAAGTTTTGTTATGAAAACTATACTTGATCGAAATGATCAATTATACATGTATATGTGTATATATGTATTTTATATTTTTAGGTTGTTTGTAAACGCTTTATTTTGTGAATGAACCTTTTGTTTGATCTTTGTGTGATATCAATATTAGCACAATATGATAAGCTATAGCAATGTGTAAATGTCTATGTCTACGTGAGCAATAATGATGTAAATAAGATAATAAGCAAGAGATGAAAGGATCAAACCGAGACACAAAGGATTTATAGTGGTTCGGCTACAAGGACACCTTCCTTGCCCTACTCCACTCCTCGAGTCACCTACTCGACAGTTTTCTTCACTAAATCAACGAGCTCCCTTTTGGCGGAGAAACCTTACACGACTTTTGCTCACACCAATTAACGACACTAAGCTAAATGTCGAGTTCTAATCGTAGCTAGAACCAATCTCACACCACTAGTCACTACACACCTTTTTCACAACTTCTTCATACCACACCTTCTCCTTCACAACACTACTTCTTCTTCTTCAAAACACAACTTCTTCTTCTTCACAACACAACTTCTTCTTCACTACTTTTCTACACTACTAACACACCTAAATCTACCTATTACAAAACTTCTACGCCTTTACAAATAATTTTCACAACTACTAACAATATTCACAAATCAACAATACTTCTTAACTAGATGTTGAAGGAGTTTTCTTCTCTTGCACTTTGAATGGTGAGGGATTGAATCACTTGAAACAGGAACTTATAATCTTATAATCAAAGGATTTAGAAAGATGATTTGAAAGGATTGGGACAGAAAATTTTTGTGCAAAAGGTGTGAAAAAATTACAGGAATGAACCAGTATTTATAGGCAAATAAATCTGACAACAGGAGCGTGCCGGCCCCCTTAAATGGTGGCCAGCCCCCTTAAAATTAAGGGGGCCGCCCACCTGTAACGGATAGATTTCTTTGTCTTTTCTGGTGAAAGTTTATTTGGTGAAAAACTAACTGATTTTGGTTAAAATTTTGAATTCATATATTTGTTATGAATTAAACATTTTCTTTTAATTACCAAAATTATTTTTCAAAAATATATAACATGTTTATATCATTCAATAAACTTTGTAATGTTTAAATAAAAATCCCTTTGATCATAAAATGTATTAGACATCTGTTTGTTCATACCTTAAGTGATTTAGTTGGATATAATGACATTTTGTAACTAAATACTTGTTTACGTAATGATTTTACGTTTAATGTTTTTACATTTTGTGATCATCAAAACGTAGGGATATCGAGAAATATTAATGACGTTTTTATGCATTATTTATATCAACAGTATACATAAAACAACTAATCAAATGTTAATCGATATGAAAAAGGAACATTCCATTTGCATACAAAAGCAAGTGAACTAAAGAAAAAACATAACAGTTGCATACCCACAGTTGCAAAAACAAGAAAAACAAAAGCAATGAAACTTAAAAGGGACATTCCATTCAATTTACATACCCACTATTTTGGTCCTTTTATATTAAAACTAGAAACCCAATTTCAATTTCAAGATTGGTACAATACATGATGGCTAGAAACCCTAATTACTATCAACAATTTTCGAGATAGAAATTAAGAATAAGAATGAAATTGAAGAAAATAATCATACAATTTTTAATGAAAAAATTGGTTACCAGGTAGAAAGTTGTTGTAGAAGAAGAGTCAAAAGATGAGAGAAGAAAAGGACATGGTATTTAAAATAAAAAAATAAAAAAAAAAAAAAAAACCTCGCTTGTGAAAGTTATGTGTTTTTGGAGGGAATGATAATTCATCGCCCACCCATGGATATTGAAGTTGCTTGAACCAAGCTATTCTAATTTCTTATTACCCCTCCTATTTTCCAACCAAACGTGGAAATTCAAGGAATTTTAACAGCCCCTAAGTATTTATGAGTAAATCAAAGATTTGCCTCGTTTTTATCAATAAAAACATACATTCAATGCTTTCCAACCATATACCACACAATGTATCTGAATTATTGATTATTGCAGTTCATTTATGAAACTACTATAATCACATGTGATGTGGTAAAAATCACATATGATTAAGATCACGCCTGGTAAAAATCACATGTGATTTTATGTGTTTTATACAACTTTGACGAATTAACTATACTAATCTACAATTTAAAATTTAATTAGTATATATGGTTGAAAAGCTATGAATATCTAGTTTTCAAAATAAAAAAAGGTAAAACTTTTAGAATTTTATAGAAAAGGTTTTGTTCATTTTACTACATGTTTAAATATTTGAATATTGAAATTAGTGTTGAATCACTATTTTTTTCTCTTCTTTAGCGCATGAAAATAACTGTGAAGTAATAGAGTGCATATCTTAACTATATTATAATACATTTAGGTCATTCTTAAAAAGGAAGTCGTAAAAAAAATAAGCCTACACACTTACTATAAAAAGGAAGGCTTAAAATTCAATACATCCCATTATTAAAATTCAAATGCAGATGTTTCCACTAAATTAGATTCAGTTTTCAAATCATTTGCAGCTCATTATTAAAATTATGTAACCGCTAAAAATCATTATTATCAATAATGATTATTAAAAACATATAACCGCATCCCCTATATAAATACACACAAACCATTTCATATCTCTCTCACACATGTCTTAAACATCACCAATAAGGTTGAGTGTAGTAATTGAGTCTTGTTGGGTCTGAAACTGCTGCTGAGTGAAACTGCTGCTAGTAGTAACGATTCTGCTGCTGATGTCAAAGTGCTGCTGAAGTTAAATACTGCTGACAGAATCTACTGCTGATGGGATAAGGATGTATACGGTTTAGATAAATATAGAATAGATTGTGTAAATATTATATTTATCTAGAATATTCTTATCGTGTAGAGAAAGGTATTGTAAACCTAGTAGGATTCCTTAGTCTATAAAAGGAGGATT
The DNA here is from genome assembly GCA_030686995.1 of Artemisia argyi. Taxonomy (NCBI): domain Eukaryota; kingdom Viridiplantae; phylum Streptophyta; class Magnoliopsida; order Asterales; family Asteraceae; genus Artemisia; species Artemisia argyi. Next base: position 34,296,537 of record CM060676.1, on the reverse strand, counting down.
CTAGGGTTAGTTTATGTACGCATTATTATTCACTTCAAGGTTGTAAAACCCTAGCATTGTTGAGTGCTCGTATTAATAATATTGAAGTGTTGAAAGAGAATCATTATTCTTCTTAAGTTAAGCTTTTACATTCCGCATATTAGCTTAAGTGTTTAATCAAGTTAACTTCTATACAAGATCGTTTAAGCTCAACTGGGATCAACAAGTGGTATCAGAGCTTGTGATCTAGAAGTTATTATCAATAAGATTTTGTTTCTTAAGAGTTTGCTGTTCCAAATCAACTGCTAAGATGGGTGATGAAACTCATATGGTGACTGCTTCAAGGGTACCCATGCAGAATCCTTCTGAGTATGAGCTTTGGAAGAGAAGGATCAGACAGTACATTCGCATGATTGATTTCAACATGTGGAATGTGATTGTTAATGGTGATTCTGTACCTGAGAAGAGTGCTGATGGGAAGGAGATACCAATTAAGTCTGCTGAAGCCAACACAGTAAGGAAGATGGAAATCAAAGCCCATAGTATTCTCTTAATGGGAATACCTAATGAATTCCAAATGGACTTTGATGACTGTGAATCTGGAAAAGAATTGATGGATGCTGTTGAATTCAGGTTTGGAGGGAATGATGCTACTAAGAAATCAAGGAAAAACATGCTGAAGCATCAGTTTGAGAATTTTACTTCTGAAAGTGGAGAGAAAATAATTGGCACATACAACAGGATAAACCAACTGGTTAGCCATCTAAAGCTTGTTGGCTATGTGGTTCCACAAGAAGATGTAAACCTAAAGTTTCTTAGAAGTCTTGCACCTGAATGGAGTATGCACACAGTTGTGTTGAGGAATAAGCCTGATTTTGAAACTATGAAGTTGGAGAGTCTCTACAACAATTTAAGAGTGTATGAATCTGAACTATCTACCTCTTCTACTTCATCTTCTGGTACTCAAAATCTTGCCTTTGTATCCTCTAAAGGAAAAGGATCTCAAGAATCTCACTCTGCTGCTCATTCTACTGCTTATGGAGTATCTGCTGCTGATGGATCTGCTGCTAGTTCAAATGATAAGATCTCTACCAGTGATATTGCTTTGTGTGCATTCTTGGCTGAGCTCACAACTACTATAAGGTCACATGTCATTAATCAAGATCTGGATTATATTGATCCTGATGATCTTGAAGAAATTGATCTTAAATGGCAAATGGCTATGTTGACCTTGAGGGCAAGAAAGTTTTTGAAGAAGACTGGAAAAGAAGTCAAGTATAAAGCTAAGGACAGCCCAGGCTTTGACAAATCAAAGATAGAGTGCTATAATTGCAACAGGAAGGGACATTTTGCCAGAGAGTGTAGAGCTCCAAAGAAGAATGTTGATGCTACAAAGAAGGTTACTGAAGAATCAAAGACTGCACTGGTATCTTGTGATGGACTGGGAGATTATGATTGGAGTGATATGGCTGAAGAAGAACCAAATTTCTCTTTGGTAGCTGTTGCTCAACCCAAGGTGCAGAACTTTGCACTTATGGCCTATGGTTCGTCATCAGGATCTGACTCCGAGGTATCAAATGATTCAGACTTATCTATGTGTTCTTTTAAATCTTGTGCTGACACTATAGAAGAACTTGAGTCTAGGAATGAGAGTTTAAATAGAGAAGTTGAACACCTAAAACTTGATAACTTAGGTTACAAAGTAGGTATTCAAAATGTTGAAAGGAGGTTAGAATATCTCAAAGAGTGTGAGAAGGAATATGTAGATCAACTTAATCTCAGACATATAGAAATTTTTAAGAAAAACAGTGAAGTAGAAGTTCTTAAAAATAAGTTAGAAGAAGCAGAAAAAGAAAAAGAGGAAGCTCTTGCTGAAAAGGATAAACATGTAGTAAGAGTACAAAAACAACAATATGCTTCTGATTTGGTTCATAAATCTATAGAGAATAACTTGATGAGAAAAGGTAGTGGAATTGGGTATAATGAAGTGGCTCCTCCAGCCAAAAGTGCTTTTGCTCCACCAGGAAAAGAACTATCATTCATTAGTGAGCTAAATATTGAAAAACCTATAGGTGAATGTAGCACAAGTGTTAATGAAACACCTAAGGTTGAGGCTAGAAAATTTTCTGAAGCTCCTATAATAGAAGATTGGTATTCTGATAGTGATAGTGATGAGGAACAGGTTAAACAAGAACAAAGTGTGAAAAAGGAAGAAATTCCTACAAAGTTTAAACCTAAAATTGAACAGTTTAAGTTTGTCAAACCTGTGTTAGGAAATAACTTCTCTAGGAAAATGGTAGAGTACAATGAGGTACCTAGAGAACAGATGGAAAGGTTCAATAATAAGCCTAGGGTTAACCAGAGAAACTTCAACAACCTAGTTTCATACAGATTAGGTAATCAGTTTCAATTACAAAAGAAGGCTTGTTATAAGTGTGGTAGCTTTGACCACTTGATTGTTAGATGTCCTGAACACCAAAAGCCTGTTTGGAATCAATACACTAGGGTGAATCACAAATATGTAACTAAACAAACTCACCCACATCCTAATAAAAATATGGTTCCAAGAGCTGTTTTCTTGAGATCTGGGGCAACTAGATCTATTTATGCTGCTAAAACAAATGGTGTTTTCAAAACCACAACTGGTTCTTCTACTGGCTCTACTGCTAGTAAGCATTCTGCTGCTAGTATGCACTCTGCTGCTAGTAAGCAACCTGCTGCTAGTACAAAACTTTCTACTTCTGGGCCAAAAGCTTTAACAAATACAGTTGTTGGTAATCACTTTTATGCTGTTAAGGCCTCAGCTTGCTGGACTTGGAAACCAAAAACTATTTGTTCAAATTCTGTTTCCAAGAATAGTAGTGCATCAAGTGATTTAAAGAAATTTGATTATGCTGATGCACAGGGCAGATCCAAGTCAGTAATGGCTTGGGTCGTCAAGAGGAACTAATGTCTCTACTTTTCATGTGCAGGTCAATCTACTGGATGAGCTTAAGGATATGGTTATTGTTGATAGTGGATGTTCTGGACACATGACAGGAGATGAGTCTCAACTTGAAGACTTTGAGGCTTTTGATGGTGGTTATGTTGCTTTTGGGAATGATCCAAAAGGTGGAAAGATTGTTGGAAGAGGAACTCTAAAAACTAGAAATTTGGACTTTGAGAAGGTGTTTCTTGTGAAAGGACTTAAGTTTAACCTCTTTAGTGTCTCACAAATATGTGACAAAAAGAACTTTGTTCTTTTTACAGACACTGAGTTTGTGATCCTTTCTCCTGACTATCAGTTGCCAGATGACAAATCTGTGCTTTTGAAGGTCCCTAGAAATGAGAATATATACAGTGACCATATTAAGAACATTGTTCCTAAGAGGGCTTTGACTTGTCTAATTGCAAAGGCCACTGTTGATGAGTCCAAATTATGGCATAGGAGGTTGGGACATCTGAACTACAAGACCATGAACAAATTGGTAAAAGGAAATCTGGTCAGAGGAATGCCTACAAAGACTTTTGAAAATTGTGAAACTTGTGTTGCCTGTCAAAAGGGTAAACAACACAGAGTTTCATTCAAGTCCAAGACTGTGAACACAAATACTGAGCCATTACACCTACTGCACATGGACTTATTTGGGCCTGTATTTGTCAAAAGCTTGAACAAGAAGTCATATTGTCTTGTTGTCACTGATGACTTTAGCAGGTTCACTTGGGTATTCTTTCTAGCCACTAAAGATGAAACTCCAGAAATACTCAAGGCATTTATTACAAGAGTTGAAAACCTGTACAATCACAAGGTGAAGATAATCAGATATGACAATGGTACTGAGTTCAAGAACAGTGTGATGAATTAATTCTGTGTGGGGAAAGGAATTCTTAGACAGTATAGTGTAGCAAGAACTCCACAACAGAATGGTGTTGCAGAAAGAAGAAACAGGACACTTATTGAGGCTGCAAGAACAATGTTATCTGATTCTAAACTACCTATTCCTTTTTGGGCTGAAGCTGTGAACACTGCATGCTTTGTGCAGAACAGAACTAAGGTAGTCAAGCCTCATAATAAGACTCCATATGAGTTATTTCATGGAAAGAAGCCACTGATTGATTTTCTCAAACCATTTGGATGTCCTGTTACAATTTTGAACACTAAGGATCAGCTAGGCAAATTTGATGAAAAAGCTGATGAAGGAAATTTGGTTGGTTACTCTGTGATTAGTAAAGCTTTCAGAGTATATAACAAAAGAACCAAACATGTAGAGGAGAATTTGCATATTAAGTTTTCTGAGAACTCATCCAATCCTGAAGGAAAAGGTCCAGAATGGCTGTTTAATGTGGATATGTTTACCAAAACAAGGAATTATGTACCAGTTATTGCCAGTGTTGATAAACCACAAGAAGAATTTGTTTTGGTTGAGAAACTAAAAGTTGGTCCTACTCTACTACCCTTTCAGACTGATCCAGGTCATAAAGAAGATGTTGTTACTCAAGAAAAACCTAAGGAAACTGAAGCAGGTATTGAAATACCTATTGAAGCAGAAAAAGAAACTAATGGGGTTCCCAAAGTAGTTGTTAATGTCTCTCCTACAAAACCAGAAGACTCTGCTGCTGACTCATCAGACTCTACTGCTAGGTCAAAAGATACAACTACTGCTCCACCACATTCTGCTTCCAAGCCTATTAACTCTACTGCTACTTCAATGTTTCCTAATTTGGACTCTCAGAATAGACCTATTGCTGATTCTATATATCCTGATGATCCAAATATGCCTCCTCTTGAGAATATTTATTATGACACAGATGATGATGCACTTGATGGTCAATTATTTGGAGCTGTTGCAGATTTTACTAATTTGGAACTCAATATTCCTGTTAGTCCTACAACTACCACAAGAGTACACAAGGATCATCCCAAAGATCAAATTTTAAGTGATCCACAATCATCTATTCAAACTAGGCAGATGACTAAAGCACTGAAAGATCTTCAACATCAAAGTTTCTTTGCCAGATCACTGCATCAAAGAAATAGTCATAAAGATCTTCAAAATTGCCTGTTTGCATGTTTTCTTTCTCAAATTGAACCCAAAAACACTTACAAAGCCTTACAAGAAGCAAGTTGGGTGGAAGCAATGCAAGATGAGCTTCTACAATTTAAGCTGCAAGAAGTTTGGACTTTGGTTGAACTGCCAAATGGAAAAAGAGTGATTGGCACAAAATGGGTTTTCAGATGCAAAAGAGATGAGAGAGGAATTGTCATAAGGAATAAGGCAAGGTTAGTAGCACAGGGATACACACAACAAGAAGGCCTTGATTATGATGAGGTATTTGCTCCAGTGGCAAGAATAGAAGCAATTCGAATATTCTTGGCTTATGCTTCATACAAAGATTTTGTAGTGTATCAAATGGATGTGAAGAGTGCTTTTTCTGTATGGGTCCATTACAGAAGAGGTTTATATGTCTCAACCACCAGGCTTTGAAGACCCTGATCATCCTGACAAAGTTTACAAGGTAAATAGAGCAATGTATGGCCTACATCTAGCTCCTAGAGCTTGGTATGACACTTTGTCAACATACTTGCTAGAATCTGGGTTTAGTAGAGGAAAGATTGATAAAACTCTGTTTCTCAAAAGACAAAAGGATGACATTCTACTGGTTCAAATCTATGTTGATGATATCATCTTTGGGTCTACAAACAAAGCTATGTGTGTTAGTTTTGAGAAGCTTATGAAGGACAAGTTTGCTATGAGTTCAATGGGAGAACTCACCTTCTTCTTAGGTCTGCAAGTTACACAGAAAGAAAATGGTATATTTATCAGTCAGGATAAGTATGTCAATGATATTTTGAAGAAATTTGGTTTTGAAGATGCTAAACCTGCCAAGACTACCATGGAAACCAATAAACCATTGCTGAAGGATGAATATGGAAAGGAAGTGGATATACACTTGTACAGGTCTATGATTGGCTCATTGATGTATCTTACAGCATCAAGGCCTGATATTATGTTTGCTGTGTGTGCCTGTGCAAGATTTCAAGTGTGTCCCAAGGAATCTCATCTCAATGCAGTGAAGAGAATTTTTAGATATCTGAGGCATCAACCTAAATTGGGCCTTTGGTATCCTAAGGATTCACCATTTGATTTGGTCTCCTATTCAGATAGTGACTATGCTGGAGCTTCTTTGGATAGAAAGTCTACAACAGGGGTTGTCAATTTCTAGGAAGCAGATTGGTGTCATGGCAATGCAAGAAGCAAACAGTGGTGGCAAATTCTACAACTGAAGCTGAGTATGTGGCTGCTTCAAGTTGTTGTGGACAAGTTCTATGGATGCAGAATCAATTATTGGATTATGGGTACAATTTCATGAATACCAAAATTCATATTGATAACAACAGCACACTTTGCATAATTAAAAACCCTGTTTTTAATTCTAAAACAAAACATATTGAGATAAGACATCACTTTATCAGGGATTGCTATGAAAAGAAGTTGATTCAAATTGTTAAAGTTCATACTGATAACAATGTTGCTGATCTTCTCACTAAACACTTTGATGTGGGGAGGTTTCAATTTTTAATTGCAAACATTGGTATGATAAACCTTTGAAAAACTTATCTCTTTGTTTTGTACAAGTTTGTAAAGGAATTGTGTTGATTGTTACTCTGCTGCTTATGTTTGAGATGGAATGTACTATGCTGCTATTTCTAACTCTATTGCTAGTGCATATGTTTGTTTGTTTTGTGGTGTTTGGTCTAATATTGTGCAGGAATAAGTCTAAATGATGATTTGCAATTACAATATTATGACAACAAAAGAAGAACATATGTCATTCATCATTCATCAAGTTCAGAAGTTCATACATCAACAGAGAAATTACAAAAACTACTTCTGAAACCACAAAAGAGTGCAACAATCTAAGATGAAATTAAAGCCTACAAGTACTACTTCCTAGGGCATGGAAGGCCAAGAACAATTTTTCTTTCCTTAGGAAGAGGAGAGTTTGTCTTCCTTGTCTTCTTTGCCTTGGTGGACTTCTTGGGTCATGGCCCTGATGACTGAGGCCTCTCAGGAGTGGAAGGTGGTTCATTTGGAGGCTCATCCTCATCTGATGAAGTGCAGATGAAAGGGGAAACAAGCTCCCTTGGAGATGGTTGCCTGACAGGGATCCAAGCTGTGTCTTCGGATGATTCTGAAGACGATGGAGATTTTGGGGACATCACAGCTTTACCCCTAGAAGTGCTTGGGGTTTGATTCAAACTGAGGAGATCTTTAAAGACAGGGAGATCATGCTTTCTCTTCTTCGCTTGCTCCTTGGTTCTACAACCATCATGAGGAGGACGAAAGGGAGGCACATAAGTTTCAAAGTGGGTTTCATCTTCAGATGATGAATCGGAAGAGATATTGATGATTTCGGGTGTTGATTTCATGATTGGTTAATTTGATTTGGGTTAATTGAAGTTTCGATTTGGTTGATTGGCGTTTTGATTGCGATTAAGGTTTGATTGTGATAAATTAGGGAAAAGATTTAGTCCGTTTTTATAGGGATTACGGAATATCATCGCATTAATTGTTGAGGATTCTTGACTTTTTGACCAAGCTTATTTTGTCAACTCTGCTGCTGGATATTTCACTCTGTTGCTAGTTATATAACTCTGCTGCTCGTGTTATTGTGCTGCTACGGTTGAAAGTGTGAGAGTGGTATGTGTAACTTCTTCAATCAGTTTAAAACCTAATTGATCTTTCTAATTGGTTTTCTCATATTTCAAATCGAAGTTATCACAAACCCTAACACTCCATTTCTCTCAAAATCAATTATCCCCATTTTCCCTAAACCCTAACTCATGGATTGCTTTCGTACCTGGGCAAAGCAACACAACAGTGTGGTCTTTTTGGATGCTGAATCAGTTAATGAAGAATTCACAGACATGGTAAAATTTTTGAATGCTACTTCTCTTAGGTATGCACTCACTGTGAATCCTACTATATTTGCTTCCCACATCAAACAGTTTTGGCTTACCGCTAAAATCAAAACTATGAATGGGGAAAAACATGTTAGCGCCTTAATAGATGGGCAAAAGGTTCGTGTATCTAAATCATTAATAAGAGAAACCCTTTTCTTAGATGATGAAACAGAGACCACTTGCCTGGCCAATTCTGCTATTTTTGCTGGGTTAAAAGATTTGGGATATGAGGGGAATCATACAAATTTAAAATTTCAAAAATCTCTCCTCTGTCCTCAATACAAGTTTTTGATACATCTTCTTCTTCATTGTTTGAGTCCTAAAACTTCTGGATGGCATGAGTTTAGTACTACTATTGCTTCTGCAATGGTATGCCTAAGCCAAGGTAAACCATTCAATTTTTCAAAAATGATTTTGGAAGGGATGTTTCAAAGTATCAAAGAGTCTGGTTCATATTTGCTTTATCCAAGGTTTATACAACTCTTTGTTCAAAAACAACTTACAAAGTTTAGAGGCCATGTTGCTACTTATGATGCTCCAAAATTGGTTTCTAAAACTTTTACTTTCTTGGTTAAACATGGAAAAGGTTTTTCAGGCACACATACAAATCTTACACCTTTCATGGTGCAACTTGTGCAAAATAATCAGGGTGAAGGATCAGGAAATCCCACTGACTCCCATCACGCACCCAATTTTAGTGCATCTGCTACATAACCTAAAATACTCTATACCCATAGGAACACTAAAAAGAACACTGATCTTCCTCAGGATAGTGTTAGTATGGCTGTACCAGATGAGGCTGTCCTAGGTGATGAAGAGGACATGTTGGCAAGGGCTGTCACTACTGCTTCTAGCTTAGCAGCAGAGCAGGATAGTGATAACATCATTAAGACCCAAACCAAGGCAACATCTAGAGATGATGATTCTTCTGAATCAAATTCTCAGGATGGTAACCCTAGCCAAATGGAAAATACAGGGGGCTCAGCTGATCAAACTAGGTTTGATACTATGTTTATGTCCCAAGATTCACCTCTCGGACCAGGTTACACACGTCGAAGTGATGAGGACAGGCCAGTGACCAATGAATTGACGGAAAATCTTGTACATGATGACAATGTCCATGATTCACCTCTCTGACCAGGTAATACAGGTCGAAGTGATGAGACTATTATGCAACTCATTCAGGAATTGACGGTTACTTATGCCAACTTGGGGGTGAAATGTACTACACTGGAGGACAAAGTTCTTAATCTTTCATCTGTTGTTGCTGATCAGGACAAGACTATTATCAAATTGCAAAAACAGATTAAGAACTTTCAGAAATCAAGATCTTCAACCTCTTTGAAAAGATTGAAGAAAGTGGGCACTTCTCAGGTTGTTAGTTCTCCTAATGCTTCTACTCACTTGGAAGAGGATGCTTCCAAACAGGGGAGGAATGAAGAGGCAATGGGTTCAGGGGAGGCAAATTTGGAAAAGGCTGATAGTGCTCTGGGTTTGAATGATGGAATGGTTTCAGGGGAGGTTCCAGTGATTGGTGATATGGATGTTGAAAGTCCTCAGGATGCTGGAAATTTTGTGGTTGCTGATAAATCAGGGAATGAGGTTGTTATGGAAGAGGTGATTGCTACACAAGAGAAGGTGGTAGAACAACTTACAACTTTGGAGCCTGAGCAATTAGTGAAGGCAACAGGGTTGATGGGTGAAACATTGATGAAGTTGGGAGACAAAAGTCTTGACTCTGCTGTTCAAGATTCTGCTGCTCAAGAATCTACTGCTAAGGATCTTACTAACTCTGCTGCTAGTAGATCTGCTGATGTACAAGACTCTGCTGCTGGGTCTGGAGACAATGCTGCTGCTGAAGCCATGGTATTGTTGAGCAAGAAGACTACACCAGTATCAACTCCTTCACTACCACAACAAACAATAACAACAATCAAATCATCAGCACCTAGAAAACCTGAAAAGGGGATTGTTATTAAAGAACCTGCTGCTCAACAAAAGAAGGTTATTTCTTCATCGTCAACTGATAAAGGCAAGGGCAAGCAAGTTGAAAAACCAAGGATTATGTATAAAGGAATTGATTTCACTGATGTACCTTTTGATTCTTGGCCTAAGGCATTACAAGTTGAACATGATACAGTTGCTGCACTGAGAGCACAAGAGTTGATTGATATAGAAGATCAACAGTTAGCTGAGAAAGAGGCTGAAGGATTAAAGAGGTATGATGAATGGATAAGTGAGAAGATCAGAATGGCTGCTGATATTGAACTCAATAAGCTGATCAAGATTGAAGAAAATGAAGTTCCAACTTTTAATGTGCAATCTTGGTACAGTGAGTTTACTACAAAGAAGAGAAAAGAAAATGCTACTGCTAGAAGAAAGATAAAGATATTTAAAGGTCCAACTGTTAAACAACAAAGAAAATAATATGAAAGGTATCTAAAGAATATGGCTGGATGGACATTGGTACAGTTGAAAGCTTATTCTGACAAAGAAGTTTTTGACTTATATCAACAAGCTAAGAGGAGAACAGATACATTTTATGCTATGGGATGTGCTGAGGATTTGGAACAAATTGCTCAGATGAACAAGAAGTTGGTACCTGAAAAAGTAGCTGAAGCAGAGCATATTCAAGAAGCTGATGTTGTTAAACAGCTTGATATTGATACAGCAAATACTATTTCTTCTGTGCAAGGTGGTAAAAGAAAAGGTGTTATTCATAAGTCATTTGCAAAGAAGAAGAGAAAGATTGGGGAAGGAAGCAGTTCTATGCCTGAAGGAGATGATGTTAAACATGGTCTTGATCACATTCCTTCTGAGCATCTAAAAGAAATATTGAAGGGTTACACTATGGTTGGTAAGATGGAAGATCCTGAAGTAGTTGATGCCAAACCATTAGGAGTCAAATATCCTATTATCAAAGTAACTACAGGATATGATACTAACATTGGAGCATTTCATGATGTCCAGAGATCTGATGGTAAGACTCACAGGTTTCTTAGATTTCAACAGATGCTACACTACTTTGATAGAGAGGATGTTGAAGACTTATGGAAGTTATACAAGGCAAAGTTTGGAGCTGAGAAGTTTGATGGTAAAAAGTATGAAATAGATAAAATTGATCATATCATAACTTCTTCTGATAATGTTATGTGGAGAGCTCTTAAACTTATGTTTGAACCTTTAAAGGATGATTTTGAATGGACAGAGATAGTAGAATACAAAGTAAGAAAATGGAGACTCTTTCAAGATTCTGGAGTTCATGTGTTAGATATTGGACCAATTACTTTGTATATGCTAGCTGAAATGGATTACCCAGTGGTAAGATACTGGAATATTGTCAATCAGATGGTTAATGGTGATAAATCACTTAAGTTGCAGAAAGACTATGATTCTGATGATCAAGCATTCAATTTGCTGTCAAAGTATAAGAAGATATTTGATCAACTGAATGCATAAGAGTTGAAGTGTTTGGAAGCATCCTCCTAGTGATTAATTGTGCTTTGAAGAAACTTAATTATTTAGAAATAAATAATAAGTTTAGGGGAGGATTATTGGGTCTGAAACTGCTGCTGAGTGAAACTGCTGCTGAGTGAAACTGCTGCTAGTAGTAACGATTCTGCTGCTGATGTCAAAGTGCTGCTGAAGTTAAATGCTGCTGACAGAATCTACTGCTGATGGGATAAGGATGTATACGGTTTAGATAAATATAGAATAGATTGTGTAAATATTATATTTATCTAGAATATTCTTATCGTGTAGAGAAAGGTATTGTAAACCTAGTAGGATTCCTTAGTCTATAAAAGGAGGATTCTAGGGTTAGTTTATGTACGCATTATTATTCACTTCAAGGTTGTAAAACCCTAGCATTGTTGAGTGCTCGTATTAATAATATTGAAGTGTTGAAAGAGAATCATTATTCTTCTTAAGTTAAGCTTTTACATTCCGCATATTAGCTTAAGTGTTTAATCAAGTTAACTTCTATACAAGATCGTTTAAGCTCAACTGGGATCAACAAGTCCCAGTCAGTCGGGGTTACCCGACGCGTAAGGTTTATTACACCAACCCAAAAGTCATAACGACACTGCCATTATATCATGCTCAAAGTAACAACATATCTCAGTGTGTAAATCTCAAATGTCCTATTACCCATCTCAAATTAACAACATTGTAGAACCGTAGAGGGGGTGAATATGGTCTTTTAGGCTTCTTCGAAGTTTAAAGACTTCAAGTCTCAAAGATCAATAAGTGATTGTACAATAAATACAACAACCACAATCACAACCAAAGTATGTAAAGCAAGTAAGAGACACCACGATATATACTGGTTCGGGATGGGGGTTTATACCATCCGTATGTCCAGTTGCAAATCCACGACATTCTAATATTTACTAAGAATAATCCTTTTGGTGGACTATAAACCGTTACAACTTCACTCCACCGATATTCCCAAATATCAGTGCTCACTAAGAAGGAGCTACTCCAAACGGTATTCTGCCCTTGGAAACCACCCAAAAGAATCTCGTGATTCGACTTCCCACTAGTGTCACTAAGATTACTGATGTGTTTCGAAAGCTTTAAATTTATAAGACTAGTTAAACCGATTCCTTAATACACAAAACACATGGGTAAAAGTATAACCCCCGTTTATATTAAAGGTTTTTAGGCAATACCAGGTCGTCCCAAGAGAGGTAATGGTTTCTTGTGTTAGCTAAGAGTAACAAAATTAGATTCCAATGATTGTCACTTATCACTAAAACCATTTTTGTTTGATTTAAGATTTTTGAAATGTTTTTCCAAATTAATTTAAAGGTATGTTTGTCTAAGGCTGAGCACATGAGATAAACAAGTATAGGTATCATAAAAGATACATGGACAAGGCATAGAAGTAAAGCATGACAGATAATCATGTAAACTTGTATATCTACTTTATGTAAAAGAATCTCCTTTCGGCCTTTGATTCTAGATACACAAAGTGCATGAAGTGTGGTCCAAGTCTGAAGTACTAAATATGCATTTCCTCTAGTCAAGTCGTTAGACATGAGACTAGTCCTTAAACGTGTCATAGTCAAGGTTAACATTTGTTTTATTATCCAATTTTCACAAGCATAGCAATGATTCGTTATAGACAGATGATTCATAATGTAATCAACACAATTATATCTTTCGACCTTTAAACAATCGTATTGATTAATCAAGACAAATGATAAGAGACTAAACAATGACATATCAAATGCATATATAATAGATTCAAGATTCATGATACACTTCTTAGATTTAACTCATGGCAGAAGTGCCTTAAACAAACATAAAAGTACTAATCTATGTTCATAACAAAGTAAACAAGTATTATCATCATTAGAATGAATTTATATCGAAGTTACTGGTATGCCACGTTCCAGTATTGCTCTCCCAAAGTCACTTCTTACTTCAACTCCTTAGCTAGTGGATTTTGGTGAAAACCCACTACTAAACTGCTTCTTTATGATCAAGAGATGTTTCTTGACTGAGGTGTGTATAAAACTCTGAATTGAGCTCTTATTTATAGTGCAAAAGTAACCCAATTCGTCCCTAGAGAGTTATGACATGCAAATGACCGGGCTCATCATTGATGTGGCTCATTAATGTAGAAGTATAACTTCCATGAGAAATACGCCGCACAACCAGTGTAAAACCAGTGGGCTTCTCTTCTTACTTGGCGCCAAAGGATCACTATTTGAATTGAAGACCGGCGCACTTATAACATATAACCGGCGTACTTCATTGATTGACTCGTAGTTATATGGTTGACCAAAGGTGCCCGTAAGCGGCGCACTTTCTCCATAAGTCCGGCATGCTTTTGTCCAAACTATGTATAATTATCTTAGGTTCCTCAAAGTCATTCGTTTGTTGTACTTCTCGTGTCTTTCCTTCAACCCTTAGTCCTGCATATTTATTCATATATTAAGTACCAAAAGTCCTACAAATAAAGTTATTTTACTATATAATTTACATAATATTGGGGTATAAATATGTATAATACGAGACTCATCAACTACTACAAAGGACACTAAGACCAACACGACTTCCCACCGGAAGTATCAAACCACAACTAGATCCCTAATGATCTAGGCTTGGTCACCAAGACACAAGACTTCCCTTACAAACAAATTGAAAGAATGAGTGTTTGCTTGTTTAATTAAGCCCCAACCTAACCTAGTGACTCGACTCTAGTAGAGAGGGTAAAGATAAGAAGACCCTCGACACAATCAAAAGAGTGGATTAGGTTCTTGTGATTCTTCCCTTGCAAGGAGATATGTTCTTTCAAATGATGTAAGTGTGAAAGATTAAGAACACAAGATAAAAGTAGAGGATTAGAGAGAAAGAATATGAAGAGAAAGAATAATGGCAAGGGGTGAGGAATACAAAAGGCAAGGGTGGATATTTATAGGCCAAGTTCCCATTTGGGGAAAATTTTACCGAGGCCGGAGCATCGCTAGCGCGCCGAAGCGCCAGCAGCGCGCCAGACAATCTGGTGAAATTTTCCCTTTTGGGAACTTGGTCTTGTAAATATCTAACCTTGCTAAACCCCCCATTATACTTCACACATTTAGACCTTATCATTAATCATTCTACAGATCTACCAACTCAAATAGCCATTTTGTAAAAATATTTTGTGAATTGCTTAAGAGAAACCAATTATCAAAAAGAAAATGGTAGAAAGGATAATTGGATAGGGGTAGAATGGGTATTCCTTAAATGGCATAGAAAAGAGAAAGAATATGCCATAGGATATTCCTTTGCTTGGAAGGAAGTGTGGATATTAGAAAGGGAAGAATTGGAATTTAAATTCAAATGATGTGTGAAGGAGATGTAAGAGAGTAATGTAGGTTTAGGTTGAACCATGATTAAGTTAGAAGAGTAACCATGGTTGGGTGAGAAGGGAGTACGTTGAGAGCAAACCATAGTTGGGTTAGAAGAGAAACCATGGTTGAGTTAAGAAGGATATCCAATGGAATATTCCATCCTAGGAGAAAAGGGTGAGATGAAGGTTTGAGATGAGTTTGAGTGAAATGGTTGGTTGAGATGAAGTTGGGTGAGTTGGATTGGATGTGATGGATTGGAGCCTTGGTTTGAAATTCAAATCTGAATTTGAAGAGGATTTCCTATGTGTTGAAATAGAAGTGAAGGGATAACGTGGTGAGTTGGATTATGTAATGAATATAAGATTTGATGGGATAGGGAGCCTTGGAGGAGGATTCAAATTTGAATGTGTGAGAGGAGTGAGTTGGCTAGTGTATGAGGGATGAAAGGGTTGTGAGGGGAGTGCGTGTAATTTGAAAATATTGTTGTTGGAGGTGTAAGAGAGTGAGTTGGATTGTGAAGTGATGGGGAGCCTATGGCTTGATTTCAAATTTGAAATATCCATGTGATGAAACGAAAAGGTTATGGGAAGTAATGTATTTTGTGGTGAAGGTTTATTTGAGTTTGAAATGAAGGGTTGGATGAGGAAGATGAAGAGGTGGATGAATCTTAGTGGTTGGATGGGAACGTTGTAAAGAGAATGTTTTGGAGATATGGTGTAGGGATGTAGGAGACAAGAAGTACACAAAGTACAAGGAATATAATAGAATGTTGGGGATACGATTTGGAAGAATTTTGAAATGGTTGGAGGATTTGTTTTATGTGGAGGATAATCAAAGGATTGATTAAGGCTTAATCATAATGTCATTAAGGAAGAAAAGAATTGACAATTATGATTATGGGTTGAGAGTAGGATAAGAAAATTAAAGGTTACTTATATTTCCAAGTAACTCAACGTCGAGTATTCATAATCTAATAACTCATGAATTTCCACGACTCGACGTATTCAATAATCACCTTGATGCAAACAAGCTAAGTGCTTTGCATCATTGTAAAGCATATCCCATACGGGAAAGGATGCGTTACGCAAAGGGACCTTTGACTTAGTTTGACCAATAAGGGAGTAAAACCGTTACGTGATTTAGATAAGACCTAAACACGGGTTATGAAAATATGAATACTTTCACTTGATGTTACGTGAAGTATATGAGTTCCCTAAGTTTAGAAAAGCCTTGGCTAGAGGCATTTGTCAAAATACTTGAGTTGGCATTTTGCCGAAAACGAGTATTTGAAAACTTGGATCTCTCTAATTCTAAAACTCGGTTTGAGTGTTCCCAATTAAGCACATAACATATTCATACTTGTATTGAAAAATCCACATTTTTCAGGTAAGGGGAAAACCGACTTTTAAAATTCGTCCTGAATCAATCAGTAGCCTGGCGCGCTGCTGGCGTGTCGGCGCGCCGGCAGCACGTCAGAAGCAGATATGAAGTAGGGAGAATTTTGGCTAACGTTTGTGATTTTATGTGTTTCGAAGGTTTATTTGTCATCATTAAAACATAAGGAGATCTAGTCAATGTTGTCCCAACAAAGATATCAACGACTACATCCTCACAACCTCAAACACATCTACAAGACTATAACACAACCTTCAAGACCCGAAGACTACAAGAAAAAGAACCAAGATCTCAGTGTGTAAATCTCAAATGTCAAACGATCTTTTAGGATCTACCACACACTCATCATAGATCTTTACAAACAACAAAACTTAAAAGAAAATCAAAGATCTCAGATTTGTACTCGTTACAAGAAAAGATTGTTACAATCTTAAACAAAAAAACCCATCAGAGATCTTAAAAACTGAATAACAAAACCATACGACACCTTACCTTAAACCTCCTTATTTCATATCTTGAAGCCTTTTGGCAAAATAAAATCAAACAAAATTTGTTTGGTGCTCGGTTTTCGAAGGGGTAAGAAATCAAAAAGGGTAAGAACAAAGACAAGAGTGATTCATTCCTTCTTTCTTTCGGTCAAACAAAGTAAAAAACACAAGAACAAAGAAAACAACCTAACCCGAGATCTTGGTTGTTACAAGATCTTGTATTTCCTGTTTGCTAATGAGATTCGGATTTGAGATAAGGGATGAAAAAAAGTAATATTTATGTTGTGTGTGGTGTCCAAATATATAAAAGCAGAAAGAAAAAACTAGTTTGTGTGATTGAAAGTGAGTAGTAAGATTTGTATGTGTGTTTGACTGCAAAAGATAAGATGGTGGCGTGTACTTTCAAGAGAGATTTTAGGGTTGTAAGTGTGGCTTAGGGTTAACTTTATATAACTATTGATTTTATGGTTGTTGTGTTAATTGGGCTTATATCCGAATGTGCTTATGGAGTGATTTGGAGTAAGTAGTTCATTTGACAATTGGGCTTAATTGTGATTAGCCATTTTTTTTTTCTTTTTTTGATATAATATTAATAATGGGCTGATTTTGTGGTATATTATTTGGACTAAGGTTGGATTTGGACTTACTAATTTTTACGGGGTTGATTATTTCACATGGTTAAATTTTGTACGTTAATAAAAAAGTGACTACGGGGTGATTGTAGAATGAAAACCATTGTTCATGGTTAAAGAGTTAAAGTTGTTCCGACATGAAGTTCCATACATTTATTTTAAAAAAAAAATTAATAATTTAAAATACGTAGCTCACCGGAAATTAAAATTAAAGTTATTGTTAGAAAAAATATATAAATGAAAACATTTGTTCGTCATAAAATTTAGTCATAAGATACCCGCCACCGTATTGCGCGGGTACCTTGCTAGCTACTTTTAAAACAAGTAAATGTTTATCATAAAAATGCATAAGAAAGAAAAAAAAATACAATAGATATACTGTGTTCTGGATTAATAAAACCTCATATCTACTTATACATTCGTGATTGATTGGAATTTGAAAACACATACTCCCTCCGTCTCAAAAAAAGTGTCCACAAACAAAAAAATTGAGAAACTATGATATGTGTAATTAATACTAGTTTTGATTGATAAAAAGTTATTTCTACTCTCATAATTAATATAGAAATAAAAAATAAGTAATTAATGCAAGTTTTAATTAGAATGGTAGAGTAAGAAAATCAGTAATAATTACTGTTCATATATAAAAATTGGACACTTATTTTGGGAAAAACATAAATATTATAATGGACACTTTTTTTAAGACGGAGGAACTAACACTTTTTTTGTATAAACCAAACTAGAAAATGAACATTTAATTTAGAACAAATGAACTATATTTTAAAACTGGAAAATGATACGCCCTCTCTTAAAAAAAATCATTGTTTTGTTTTGACTTTTTGAATTTTTTTTTTTAGTAATTTAACATTAACTATTTTCTTTTGTGTTATATAATAGTTGAAAGCGTGCAATGAAAATCAAGATGTTTTTATTTATTTTGCATTTGATACTTTTTGTTTCCTTGCACCTGAAGCAGTGGATCTCCTCAACATAGTCCAACGGATTATGTATAGTAATGTATGACACATAGATTTATAAATGTTGTTTTCAAAAGAATTAGTTTCAAAATTCAAAAAAAACTAGCGGCGTAGCTTGTTGCTCGTTTGCTTTCTATGTAATAATATGAGTAAATTACATTCATTGTTCATGTGGATTGGCCAGATTGCAGGTTTTGTCCCTATCCCTTTAGAAGTGCAGCGGTAGTCCTCATTTTGAAGTTTGGATTGCAAATACAGTCCCTCAATTGATGTAAAATGACCAAATTACCCATGTCTTCTTCTTTACAGATAAAAGGTATTTTAGTCATTTAACTTTGGCCAGGGACTAAACGTGCAATCCAAACTTTAAAATGGGGACTATCGCTGCACTTTTGTAAGGATATGAACCAAAGCTGCAATTTGGCCAAACCACAAAGACCAAGAATGCAATTTACTCTAATTATATTTTCGTAAGTTTCGATTCATTAATTTAAAGATAAATTAATATCGATTAATTAATGAGAAAAAGTTTAATGTAGAACTCAAATTCTCTACAGATAAATTAATATTGATTCATTTTTTACCAAGACAAAAAAAACCCGCTTTCATCATTTAAAAAAATCTTACAAACGATTAATCGTTACGCGAAAAAATCATATCATCACGAAGTGAATTAAATCATCATTCTATATGGGCACTTCTATATACTTTCGATGAATTTTTAATTCGACTTTTTTTGTGAATCTTGAAATTTACACCTAGAAAAATCACATGTGATTTGTTATTTAATATCACGTGCGATTACATGAAATAACACGTGCTTTCCAACATAAAAATCACATGTGATTTTTTCTGACGCAAATTTTTAACACAAAAACAAAACTAAAAAAGAAGTTCGTCGAAAGTATATCGAAGTGCTCGTCTACTTAAAGATAAAAATTCTCATCGCAATGGTGTATTTTTTGGTCGTTTAATGATTTACCATTTGTAAAATATTTTATTTAAGCAAAGATAGACAGTAGCTTTTATTAATTTTGATGAAAATATAAATGACCATGATTTGTTCATTAAGACTATACAAAATATGAGTTTTATATGAAACTTAACTCATTAGCTAATAGATCTTTTAGTTAATAAATTTAGATGGTCACATAAGTAGCAATTTATAAAGTTATTGTATTTCCAAACAAGAAAGAAAAAGGATGAGGATCCTCTCAAGTTGTTGGGACAAGTTGAGTAAAGTTTGATGATCCTCAACCATTAGATTAAAATCGCCCCTTCTTATCATTCTTATCTATAGTAATTGGGCTACCAACTTAATATCATGACACATGTCCACTTTTATAAGTACATAAAGTAAACATGTCCTTAGAGGTCTTGTCGGGGTGACTTGTACCTTGGGCGACCAAAATTGTCATTTAGTGAAAAAAAATTGGTCGCCCAAAGAACAAGTTGCCCCGACAGAACACCTAAGAGATAAGTCTTACGCATAGCTTACACACTTGTACTTTGTGTACTTATAAAAATGGACATGTGTCATGATATTAAGGTGGTAGCTCAATTCCACTGTCGCTCTGATCTATTTGGGGTGGGGGGGGGGGGGGGATTTCTAATCTAGAAAAAGGAGTAACGTTGGGCCACCGGTCAACTCTAAAAATTTTCTCTAAGAGCTTGGGGTATCGTCGTGTGAAAGTGTAGCGCAAAGCTACCAGCGCAAAACATAGAATGGCGCACGATTACCCAACTCGCGCCGTTTATACTCGCGCCATACTCTCAACGCCACGCCGTTCTATTTTTTTTTCTTTTTTTTTTCAAAACCAACGGCTTGTTTTCTTGTTTTTTGTTTGAATGTAAAGGCTGTATAGCCAAAGTGCATAAATTTTCAATATTTTTACCCCAAAAAACTCTATAAATTCCTCCTTTATTCTAACAATTATCACAAACTCTTCCAATTAAATCTCTACTACTACTATGGATCCAAACGATCCCAACAACTTCTCCACCTACAACCATTATGATGTTTATTTTAAAAACGACATGGATCGCTATATCCATGGTTATACGGCGTATGAACAATTTCTAAGTTTGTGTGATCAAGAAGCCGGTGGATCGGGATCGGGTATTAAGATGTCGAGGCAATACATACCACGTGCACGAGAAGAGGCGGAACAACGTTTTATCGACGACTATTTTGCTGAAGGTGACACTCCACCTAAGTATCCGGAAGAGACGTGTTGGGTTGTTAGGATCTATATCTTGATAGATCTCGAGCCAATAGATTGTTAGCTTACTAATGTAATCACCAGTAAGACTAAATAGATAATCTCTGTGAGCTTGTAGTTATTGCGGAATATAAAAACAAACTTGCATACTAAACTTGATCTTCTATAGATCAATATATTTTTACTAACAATGTTATGAAACTCGTACATAATACAATGACCTAGGGTTCCTTATATACTAGTGGAAACCCTAACCTTTCTTACAAGAAACAAATAATAATAAACTTATAAAAGATATTCTACATATCTTGTCCTAAATTACATAAGTTCTATCCACGAATTAACTCTATCCGTAGGATCTCTATACGTCCGCAGGAATCAGTCATCAGCAGAAACGACTCTAAGCTTCCACAGGAACCTGTCAGCAGTATTAATTCTGACTTAAAATAATTCCTTACAATCCTCCCCTAATCTTGAATTTGACATAGTTAAGTTCAAGATTTCTTGATAGATCGCCAATAAGTATGAACAAGAGGATTAAGGATGAACTTTCAGCAGCAAAGAATCTTTATAAGTAGAATCTCTATGATCAGCAAGTAGTTGAAAAACATCATTCTTTGCAGCAACACATGACCAAGTGTACATCAAAACAGATTAGTTTCATACTATGCTCATCACATCCATGTGTGTTAACTCCTGTGAGAGGTGAATCATTGAAAATAATGGATTTGATGTCTCTTTACCAATAGCCATCACTACTGGAGTAGCCAAGTGTTCTCAGTTAATAAACTATGGTACACTGATGACCCAAAGAATATGATTTTTAGCAAATCATCAGCTATAAACGGATTTGAGAAGTCTTTACCTGTAGCCGTTTGCTCAGGACTAGTCAATTGTTGATGAAAAATCATCTTGGTCAATTGAGTACCAAATATGGTTTCCACTGCCTTTACCACAAGCCATACTCTTGTAGGCTAGCCAATTATTTGGAATCCAGAAAGGAAAAATCCATGGTCAATGGACAACCATTTCAACTCTCAGCAATAAAGCATGGGTGAGTTGAGGACCCTATGGTTTTGAGCAAACCATTATAGCTATCAACAGATTTAATGAGTCTTTACCAAAGCTGTACCCTTTGGACTAGCCAACTTTTTATGGAATAGTCAACATCAGGTAAGTTGATAACCAGAGAAAGTGTGATAAGAATCAACACTAAACCTGCAAACAACAAACACAAAACTATACAAATCTGTTAGTTAGTTTTTTTTTTTTTTTTTTTTTTTTTTTTTTTTTTTTTTTTTTTTTTAACTAAAAGACAAGAAATAAAATATACAACAAAATATCATACCAATACCAGCTTATTGCATATATGATTCCATTTGAATACCATGCTTAGTTTTCAATTCCTTCTTAATCAAGATACTTCTCCTGATGAACCTTATCAGTTGTTCAGCAAGATGCATATCATTCTCAGTCATATCCAGAGGAACAAAGAGTTTTGCCTCCAGCATGAGATTCATCACTTCCATGATAATTGGGTAAAGAACATCAGCCCAGCAGTATAAGGTCTTACCAGTGGTTGTGACAATCATATGAACATTAGGAAGAGGAAAGAACTTCCAATAATCAACCACCCATCTCTTCTGACCTTTCCATACTTGAAACTTCACACCAGAATCACCACGATGAGAATCACAAAGAATTTGTAAATCACCCATCAAATACATTCCAATTCCTTTAGGAGAATGAGTTTGATAATAAGTGATAACCCAGTCATAAAGGGAGAGAAGATCTTGCTTGTCCACCATGTGCAATATCTGGCTCAGAAAAGTAAATGTTTTGGTAGAGCCATCTTGTCTATGAAGGACATTCACTTGTCCTTGACCAAGCAGAGAATCAACAAGTTCCCATTTAACAATTTTCTCCCAAACAACTGGATCCTGCACATCATCAGAATCATAGTCAATGAAAGTACTATCCTCTAATGATGCATCCTTAGAAGCCTTCCTCTTTATAGCTTTAGTCTTTCTCCTAGTGCCAGTAGTAGAAGGAAGTGAAGGACCATCAGCAGGTTCTTCTTTAGGTACTTGTTCGGAAGCATCAGGAGTAACTTGTGCTGAAGAATCAATAGGAACATCTTCGGAATCATCATCAGGTACCTCTATTGGAGCATCTGCTGAAGCATCTTGTGAAACATCAGGATGAGCTTCAGTAGTATCAGAATGAGAAGCTTCAGTAGGAATAGGATGAGAAGCTTCAGTAGGATCAGGGTCTGGAACAACATTTGAAGGATCAGCATCAGTAGAATCATCCATCTGAGTTAACACTTAAGGAGAATGCACTTTCTCCTGACCACCAATAAATGACCCAGTGGACTCAGCAGGCTGATCAGCAGAATCATTAAGCCTAGTTCTCTTAGCAACAGGCCCATCCAAAAGTCTACCCCTCTTCTCTAAGACATCTTGGACATGTATACCAGAGGAATGAAGATTGGAAATGATTTTGTCATAGTAGAAGGTGAGCTATTTATCTGAAAATCCCCAAACCTTCTTTTGAGTCCATCCTGACCCAAACATAGAGCATCCTTGATTCTTGACAAAATTCCTCATATATTTCTTGATTTCTGCCTTTGTCCAAGGTCTTTCCCTGAGATGTTTAGCTTTTCTCTCTTCCTCCTGTTGTCTCTACAACTTACCTCTTTCAACCATCATCTGGACAAAGTCAGGGGTCTGATAATTAACTCCAAGTACAGATTCAACCAAATTAGGCTTAGTAGCAGCCTGTTCAGCCAAATTTTCCCATTGCTCTATAGAAAGAGTCTTTGCAATTTCATCTAGTTCCTTTTGTCTTTCAGCAAGCAGAGTACTAGTAAATGGAGTTCCCATCTTATCCAAATCAGCTTGTATTTTCCTAGCAAGTGCTTCTGAGGCTTTCATATCCAACTGAACCTTTGTAGTTGCAGCATCCTCTTTAGCTTGCCAGTGTGCAGCAACAAGCTCACTAAGTTTTTCATT
Organism: Artemisia argyi; assembly: GCA_030686995.1. Lineage (NCBI taxonomy): Eukaryota > Viridiplantae > Streptophyta > Magnoliopsida > Asterales > Asteraceae > Artemisia > Artemisia argyi. Next base: position 34,273,040 of record CM060676.1, on the reverse strand, counting down.
AGCAAGTTCTTCTTTTGACTTCACTCTTGAAGGAATGTCCTGATCAACCAAGATGGACTTTCCTTTGTCTTCCTTAATTGAAGTAGTCTCAGGAGGAACAGAAGGCTTGTCAGTAGAAACATCAGGACATTCAGCTTGTATACTTGCTGATGTATCATGAGTAACTACTTCTGGCATAGGATCAGGAAAAACTTCCTTCCTTGAAGCATCAGCAGAGTGCTTTCTCCTGACATAAATCACTCATGAACCCTTTGGAACACTTGTATCAGCAGAATGAGTAGCATCAGTAGATGGTGCAGGCCTAGCATCAGTAGCATTCTTCTAAACACTATCTAGTGTGGTAGCAGTAAGATGTTCAAGTCCTTCCAAATCAAATGAGTCAGATGCTTTTGTAGATTCCTCATCTGATTCATACACAACACCTTTTCTCTTCCTGTTCTTGAGCTTAGCCTCCAACTTCTTGACTCTTCCAATGAAAGTCAGAACTGCTTCACTAAGATTCTTTTTAGTGAAATTCAAATCCTTCTCCAACTTGTCCACCTTAGTCACAGACCTGTTCAACAAAGCAGATACAGAAGTAAGAGTAACAGGAGCTTTAGCTCCACCAACAGGGATATATGTGGCATTGGAAGCCTCATTGGTCATATGAGTAGAGTAATCTAAGTCTACATTTACATCTACATGATCTTCAAAGTTAGGTCTCAAGGGATTAGGTGTTGGAAGTCTTGTAAATTGTGGTGAGTGTACAGGTTGGTCAGGGCCTAAATTCTCATTGAGCACATGCTCAGGAGAAGTAGTATCCATTGGTGAAGGTACATGTGTGGGTGACCTAGGAGAGGGTGGTGGCTGAACATCAGGAGCAACTGATGCACTTGCATCAGGGGCAACTTCAGTCCAGTCAGGAGAATCCTGAACACCAGCAGCTGCATCAGCAGCTACATCAGCAGCCACTCCATCAGGGGGATTGCCCACAGGGGCATCAGCAGCTGCATCAGCAGCTACTCCATCAGGAGCATTGCCAACAGGTAACATAGCAGGAAGTAAGGGTATGTGCTCTCCTATGTATTTGATTTTCATTTGAGCAAAAAGCTTTTTAGATAAACCCTTAATAGGCAAATGGGTAGGGTCATTGGTCTGAATGCCTAAAATAATTTGAAGAAACCTAGGATACATTAACTTTTTAAGTTTGGTATCCTTAACATTACCAAGCATTTCATTGAATATATACTTAGAAAAGTTAAAGGTTCTTCCCTGAGAGAGACACACAATGGCAAGAGCAATGTCTGTAGAAAATTGATCCCATCCACCAGACTTAGAACTCATACACTGAAGCAAGGTGTGTGTCAAAAACCTCCATTTAGGGCAAAACAAATTCTTGTACCACACTTTCCCATCACCACTATAACCAGTAGCCCGAAGACCTGCAAGTATTTCTTCCTTAGTCAAATCACTCTCCCCACCTTCATCATCCAATTGTAGTTGAGTTCTGACCAAAGACTCAGTAACAACACATTCTTCCCCATCTACCACAGCAACAATCTCTGTTGGTCCATCTTCAACAGTTCTGGTCCTTTCCGTTTCCCAAAATTGTATAACCAGAGATTCATAAATAATATTTGGATAATGGATCAATGCATAATGAATCTTGGATCTTTGGAGAAATTCTATCATTCCCACATAATCTTCATCACCCTTACCACTACCAAGAAAGGCATGTTTGTTATGATCACCTTTGAAAAGTAGTTCATCCATTGATTGAGAATAAGAAATTAGGGTTGGGAGTGCTGTAGAATGTTGGAATGGTTTTAAAATTTTATAGCGAGACGAAATCAGTTAATTGTGAGTGGGATATGCACGTCGTGGTTAATTATGGAAGTTACCAAACGTGGAATAAAACTGGTATGAATTATTGGAAAGTAATCTTTGACCAATAATCGACTTAATAAGATCCCAATTAAACTGACTCGCCAGGAGAAACCAAGTCAAATGGCAGAATACAAATGGTCAATCCGCAGAAATAAGTCAATCATTGACTATGGTCAACCATTCATTCAACAGAACCTTCCGCAGAATCAATCAGCAGAATCACACCTTCAGTGGTAACCAAATATCTTTAAAAAATCTCTTCATTCAAATTTCGAATCACCCTTAATTATCTCCAAACCACCTCGCATTTATGGTAATAAAGACACGCGGTTTGGGTGATCTTATAAATAAAGGGTAATTATCCCCAAATATCTCCACACAAAACAAATCCCTAATTACAATTCCACCAATCAATTAAGAACCATGGCATCCAATCCAAGTATCATCGACCTTGCTTCTGACTCATCTGATTCATCAGAATCACTAACATCTCCACCACCACTCAGAATGCCAACTCTTCCCCGGGGTCTCACAAAAGAACAAGCCAAAAAGAAGAAACATGAAGTACCTGCTCCAAGTTCATCATCATCAGAAGATCTTCCACCATACCCTTCTGAAATTGATGATCCTGAATATCAGAGAGAGATGGAGAGACAGTGAAATGCATTGGAGAGGGAAAACAGAGTTCCCAATCCTAATGAGTCTCCCTTCATCTTCACTTCTTCTGATGAAGAGGATGATGAGAGTGATGCACTCTACAACCCTACAACCCCTGAGAAGCCCCAGTCCTCTCGTCCCAGACGACCATCAAAAGGAAGAAAATTAAATCCCCCATTGCCAAAGACAAGAAAGATAGTGATGGGGTTGCCCTGTCCTCAGTGGCAAGGAATCTTCAACATCAACAACCAAGGCAAGGAGAAGATAGTTGAAGGCAAGGGCAAGGACAAAGTAGAATAGGAATTCTAGAATTGATAGGCTTGTATTGCTTGTTTTAAACTTTCAATCTTTTTCCTGCTTTGTACTTCTGAAGAATCAATAAAAATCTTGCCTTGTTTGTCTTTACTTGATTTTAATTCTTCTGAAAAAGAAGCATTCCCCTGAATAAAGTAATCTTTAATAAACCATCAGCAGGAAAAACTTAAGAATAAAGTAGATGTTATCAGAAGCAAGTGATCAAACCCATTGACTTTCATCCGAAGAATCCACTTAAGTGGACAACTTGCACAATTAGTAATTGCTACTGACTCAACTACCTCCCATTAACTTGCATTTACTCACATTAATCCCAAATCAAGTCTTTATAAAGAAGTCTTCAAGGCATAATCTACTCACAACTCATTAATACACTAATAACATCACACCAAAGTCTTTCTCAACACCCAAATCATGAAACTACCCCCTAAAATCATTGATATTTCCTCTGATTCATCATTAGACTCCACATTTGACATTCCTTATATACAAAAAGTATACTACTACCTTGGTGTTGGGTTTTGACCAAGTGACACTGCTGCTATGTAACTCTGCTGCTGAGTAATACTGCTGTTACAATGAAACTGCTGCTGGTATTAATGACTCTGCTGCTGAAGACAATCTGCTGCTTGGTGAAACTACTGCTGAAGGGATTAACATTGTATACGATGGGATAATTATGGAATAGATTCTTTGTATAGTTTATCTATTTAGATTATTCTTATCTTGTAGAGAAAGGTATTGTAAACCTAGTAGGACTCCTTGGCCTATAAAAGGAGGATCCTAGGGTTAGATTATGTACGTATTATTATTCACTTCAAGGTTGTAAAACCCTAGCATTGTTGAGTGCTCGTATTAATAATATTGAAGTGTTGAAAGAGAATTCTTAATCTTCTTAAGTTAAGCTTTTATATTCCGCATTTAAGCTTAAGTATTTGTTTAAGTTAACTTCTATATAAGATCGTATTAGCTCAACTGGGATCAACAAGTGGTATCAGAGCTTGTGATCTAGAAGTTATAATCAAGAAGATTTTGTTTCTTTAAAGTTTGCTGTTCCAAATCGTTTGCTTAAGATGGGTGATGAAACTCACATGGTGACTGCTTCAAGGGTACCTATGCTCAATCCTTCTGAGTATGAGCTATGGAAGAGGAGGATCAGACAATACATTTGCATGATCGACTTCAACATGTGGAATGTGATTGTTAATGGTGATTCTGAACCAGAAAAGAGTGCTGATGGTAAGGAGATACCAATCAAGTCTGCTGAAGCTAATGCAACTAGGAAGCTGGAAATCAAGGCTCATAGTATTCTCTTAATGGGAATACCTAATGAATTTCAAATGGACTTTGATGATTGTGAAACAGGAAAAGCATTGATGGATGCTGTGGAATTCAGGTTTGGAGGGAATGATGCTACTAAGAAGTCCAGAAAGAATATGTTGAAGCATCAGTTTGAAAACTTTACTTCTGAACCTGGAGAAAAGATAATTGGCACATACAACAGGCTAAATCAACTTGTTAGTCATCTAAAGCTTGTTGGGTATGTTGTTCCACAGGAAGATGTGAATCTCAAGTTTCTAAGAAGTCTTGCACCTGAATGGAGCATGCATACAGTGGTGTGGAGAAATAAGCCTGACTTTGAGACAAGGAAGTTGGAGAGCCTCTACAACAATTTAAGGGTGTATGAATCTGAATTGGCTACTTCTTCTACTTCATCTTCTAGTACACAAAATCTTGCTTTTGTGTCTTCAAAATCCAAAGAGACACAAGATACTCACTCTACTGCTTATGGAGTATCTACTGCTGATGGATCTGGATCTGCTGCTAGTTCAAATGACAAGATTTCTACCAGTGATGTTGCTTTATGTGCATTCTTGGCTGAGCTTACTACTACCATAAGTTCACATGTCATAAATCAAGATTTGGATCATATTGATCCAGATGATCTTGAAGAAATTGATCTCAAATGGCAAATGGCAATGTTGACTTTAAGGGCAAGAAAGTTCTAGAAAAAGACTGGAAGGGAAGTTAAATACAAGGCTAAGGAAAGTCCAGGGTTTGACAAGTCTAAGATTGAATGCTACAATTGCAACAGAAAGGGACACTTTGCTAGAGAGTGTAGATCTCCAAAGAAGAATGCTGAAGTTCCAAAGAAGACTGAAGAATCAAAGTCTGCAATGGTAGCATGTGATGGGCTGGGAGAATATGACTGGAGTGATATGGCTGAAGAAGAACCAAATTTCTCTTTGGTTGCTGCTGTTCAACCCAAAGTGCATAACTTTGCACTTATGGCATATGGTTCATCATCAGGATCTGACTCTGAGGTATCTAATGACTCTGAATCATCTGGTTGTTCTTTTAAATCTTGTTCTGACACTATTGAAGTTCTTAAGGCTAGGAATGAGAGTTTAAATAGAGAAGTTGAACACCTAAAACTTGATAACTTAGGTTACAAAGTAGGTATTCAAAATGTTGAGAGGAGGTTAGAATATCTCAAAGAGTGTGAAAAAGAATATGTAGATCAACTTAATCTAAGAGATATAGAAATTTTTAAGAAAAACAGTGAAGTAGAAGTTCTTAAAAATAAGTTGGTAGAAGCAGAAAAAGAAAAAGAGGAAGCTCTTGCTGAAAAAGAAAAACATGTAGTAAGAGTACAAAAACAACAATTTGCTTCTGATATGGTTAATATGTCTATAGAGAGCACCTTGATGAGAAAAGGCAGTGGAATTGGATATAATGAAGTGGCTCCTCCAGCCAAAAGTGCTTTTGCTCCACCAGGAAAAGAACTATCCTTCATTAGTGAGCTAAATATTGAAAAACCTGTAGGTGAATGTAGCACAAGTAAAATTGAAACACCTAAGGTTGAGGATAGAAAATTTCCTGAAGCTCCAATTATTGAGGAATGGTATAGTGATAGTGATAGTGAAGAGGAACAGGTTAAACCAAAACAAAGTTTTAAAAAGGAAGAAATTCCTACTCAGGTTAAGCCTAAGGTTGAACAGGTAAAGTTTGTTAAACCTGTGTTAGGAAATAACTTCTCTAGAAAACTGGTAGAGTACAATGAGTTACCTAGAGAACAGATGAAAAGGTTCGATAATAAGCCTAGGGGTAACCAAAGAAACTTTAATAACCTAGTTTCAAAAAGATTAGGTGATCAGTTTCAATTACAAAAGAAGGCTTGTTATAAGTGTGGTAGCTTTGACCACTTGATTGTTAGATGTCCTGAACACCAAAAGCCTGTTTGGAATCAATACACTAGGGTGAATCACAAATATGTAACTAAACAAACTCACCCACATCCTAATAGAAACATGGTTCCAAGAGCTGTTTTGTTGAGATCTGGTGTTACTAGATCTATTTATGCTGCTAAATCAAATGGTGTTTTCAAATCAACAACTAGTTCTTCAAATGGCTCTACTGCTAGTAAGCAATCTGCTGCTAGTTCAAAATTTTCTACTTCTAAGCCAAAACATCTTCCAAATACAGTTGTTGGTAATCACTATTATGCTGTTAAGGCCTCAGCTTGCTGGACTTGGAAACCAAAAACAAATGTTTCAAACTCTGTTTCCAAGAATAGTAGTGCATCAAGTGATTTGAAGAAATTTGATTATACTGATGCACAGGGCAGATCCAAGTCAGTAATGGCTTGGGTCATCAAGAGAAACTGATTTCTCTATTTTTCATGTGCAGGTCAATCTACTGGATGAGCTTAAAGATATGGTTATTGCTGACAGTGGATGCTCTGGACACATGACTGGGGATGAATCTCAACTTGAAGATCTTGAGGTTTTTGATGGTGGTTATGTAGCTTTTGGGAATGATCCAAAAGGTGGAAAGATTGTTGGTATTGGAACTCTAAGGACTGGTAATTTGGACTTTGAGAGGGTGTTTCTTGTGAAAGGACTTAAGTTTAACCTTTTTAGTGTCTCACAAATGTGTGACAAAAAGAATTTTGTTCTTTTTACAGACACTGAGTGTATGATTCTTTCTCCTGATTTTCAATTACCAGATGACAAATCTGTGTTACTGAAGGTCCCTAGAAAGGAAAATATATACAGTGACCATATTAAGAATATTATTCCTAAGAGGGCTTTGACTTGTCTAATTGCAAAGGCAACTATTGATGAGTCCAAATTATGGCATAGAAGACTGGGACATCTGAACTACAAGACTATGAACAAATTGGTGAAAGGCAATCTTGTGAGAGGCATGCCTACAAAGACTTTTGAGAACAGTGAAACTTGTGTTGCATGTCAAAAGGGTAAACAACACAGAGTTTCTTTCAAGTCCAAGACAGTAAACACAAATACTGAGCCATTACACTTGCTACACATGGATCTATTTGGGCCTGTATTTGTAAAAAGTTTGAATAAGAAGTCATATTGTCTTGTTGTCACTGATGACTTTAGCAGGTTTACTTGGGTGTTCTTTCTAGCCACCAAAGATGAAACTCCAGGAATACTCAAAGCTTTCATAACAAGAGTTGAAAACCTGCACAATCACAAGGTGAAGATCATCAGATGTGACAATGGTACTGAGTTCAAGAATAGTGAGATGAATCAATTCTGTGTGGGAAAAGGAATACTTAGACAGTACAGTGTAGCAAGAACTCCACAACAGAATGGTGTAGCTGAAAGAAGAAACAGGACACTTATTGAGGCTGCAAGAACTATGTTATCTGATTCAAAACTACCTATACCTTTTTGGGCTGAAGCTGTGAACACTGAATGCTTTGTGCAGAACAGAAGTAAGGTAGTCAAGCCTCATAACAAGACTCCATATGAGCTATTTCATGGAAAGAAGCCAATGATTGATTTTCTCAAACCATTTGGATGTCCTGTTACCATTTTAAATACAAAGGATCAGCTAGGCAAGTTTGATGAAAAAGCTGATGAAGGTAATTTGGTTGGTTACTCTGTAAATAGTAAAGCCTTCAGGGTTTATAATAAGAGAACCAAACATGTAGAGGAGAATCTGCATATCAAGTTTAGTGAGAACACATTTAATTCTGCAGGGAAAGGACCAGAATGGCTATTTGATGTTGATATTCTTGCCAAAACAATGAATTATGTTCCTGTAATTGCCAATGTTGATAAACCACAGGAAGAGTTTGTTGTGATTGAGAAATTGAAGATTGGTCCAACTCTTTTACCCTTTCAGAAAGAACAAAGCCCTTCAGATGATGTTGTTTCTCAAGAAAAACCTATGGAAACTGAAGAAGGTATTGAAATACCTGTTGCAGCAGAAAAAGAAGTAAATGAAGCTCTCAAAGTAGTTGGTGATATTTCTCAAATAAGATCAGAAGACTCTACTGCTGACTCAGAAGACTCTACTGCTAAGCCAAAAGATGCAACTACTGCTCCAACACACACTGCTGCAAAGCCTACTAACTCTACTGCTACTTTCTTGTCTCCTAATTTGGACACTCAGGGTAGATCTATTGATGATACTATCTATCCTGATGATCCAAATATGCCTGATCTGGAAAATATCTATTATGACACAGACAATGATGCTCTTGATGGTCAGTTATTTGGAGCTGCTGCTGATTATACTAACTTGGAACTCCATATTCCTGTTAGTCCTACAACCACCACAAGAATACACAAGGATCATCCCAAAGATCAAATCTTAAGTGATCCACAATCATCCATTCAAACTAGGCAGATGACTAAAGCCTTGAAAGATCTTCAACATCAAAGTTTCTTTGCCAGATCTCTGCATCAAAGAAATAGTCATAAAGATCTTCAAAATTGCCTGTTTGCATGTTTTCTCTCTCAAATTGAACCCAAAAACACTTACAAAGCCTTACAAGAAGCAAGTTGGGTAGAAGCAATGCAAGATGAGCTTTTACAATTCAAGCTGCAAGAAGTGTGGACTTTGGTTGAACTGCCAAATGGTAAAAGAGTGATTGGCACAAAATGGGTTTTCAGATGCAAAAGAGATGAGAGAGGAATTGTCATAAGAAATAAGGCAAGGTTAGTAGCACAGGGATACACACAACAAGAAGGGCTTGATTATGATGAAGTATTTGCACCAGTGGCAAGAATAGAGGCTATTAGAATATTCTTGGCTTATGCTTCATACAAAGACTTTGTAGTGTATCAAATGGATGTGAAAAGTGCTTTTCTGTATGGGACCATTACTGAGGAAGTTTATGTGTCTCAACCACCAGGATTTGAAGACCCTGATCATCCTGACAAAGTCTACAAGGTTAATAAAGCAATGTATGGTCTACATCAAGCTCCTAGAGCTTGGTATGACACCTTGTCAACCTACTTGCTAGAGTCTGGGTTCAGCAGGGGTAAGATTGATAAAACCTTGTTTCTTAAAAGACAAAAAGCTGATATTTTGCTGGTTTAAATTTATGTTGATGACATCATCTTTGGGTCTACAAACAAAGCTATGTGTGTTAGTTTTGAGAAGCTTATGAAGGACAAGTTTGCTATGAGTTCAATGGGAGAACTCACCTTCTTCTTAGGTCTGCAAGTTACACAGAAAGAGAATGGCATCTTTATCAGTCAGGATAAGTATGTCAATGATATTTTGAAGAAGTTTGGCTTTGAAGATGCTAAGCCTGCCAAGACTACCATGGAAAAAGATAAGCCATTGCTGAAGGATGAACATGGAAAGGAAGTGGATATACACTTGTACAGGTCTATGATTGGATCATTGATGTATCTTACAGCATCAAGGCCTGATATTATGTTTGCAGTGTGTTCTTGTGCAAGATTTCAAGTGTGTCCCAAGGAATCACATCTCAATGCAATGAAAAGAATTTTTAGATATCTGAGGTATCAACCAAAATTGGGCCTTTGGTATCCTAAGGATTCACCATTTGATTTGGTATCCTACTCAGATAGTGATTATGCTGGAGCTTCTTTGGATAGAAAGTCTACAACAGGGGGTTGTCAGTTCCTTGGAAGCAGGTTGGTGTCATGGCAATGCAAGAAGCAAACAGTGGTGGCTAATTCAACTACAGAAGCTGAGTATGTGGCTGCTTCAAGTTGCTGTGGACAGGTCTTATGGATGCAGAATCAATTATTGGATTATGGGTACAATTTCATGAATACTAAAATCCATATTGATAACAACAGCACACTTTGCATAATTAAAAATCCAGTGTTTCATTCTAAAACAAAACATATTGAGATAAGGCATCACTTTATAAGGGATTGCTATGAAAAGAAGTTAATTCAAATTGTTAAAATTCATACTGATAACAATGTTGCTGATCTTCTCACTAAACAGTTTGATGTGGGGAGGTTTCAATTTTTAATTGCAAACATTGGTATGATTAATCTTTGAAAAACTTATCTCTTTATTTTTGTTAAAGTTTGTAATGCATGTGCTGCTTGTTATTCTGCTGCTTGTTAATGTGTATATGCTTGAGATATAATGTACTATGCTGCTCATTGACTTTCTAACTCTACTGCTAGTACATATGTTGGTTGTTTGCTTTGTGGTGTTTGGTCTAACATTTTGCAGGCATATGAATGGTGATTTGCAAGAATTAAAACAAGAAAGTTCATTCATTCATTCCAGAAAAGTACAAAGATTCAACATCAAAAGACAAAATACAAAAGCTGATATCATAACCTAACACCTAAACCTACATCTTCCTAGGGCATGGAAGCCCAAGCACAACCTCTCTATCCTTTGGGAGAGGAGGGTTTTGTCTTGATGGTCCAAGAGAAAGACCAGGTGATGGTTGTGGCCTCGACCTTGATGATTGTGGCCTTGGCCTTGAAGATTGTGGCCTCTCAGGAGTGGCAGGTGGATTGGTTGGTGGTTCTTCCTCATCTTCATCTGATGATGTGTAGATGAAAGGGGATACAAGCTCTTTTGGGGATGATTGCCTAACAGGGATCCAAGCTGTATCTTCTGAAGACTCTGAAGATGATGGAGATTGTGGGGTCATCACAGCTTTACCCCTGGATGTGCTAGGGGTTTGATTCAAATTGAGGAGATCTTTGAACACCGGAAGATCATGTTTTCTCTTCTTTGCTTGCTCTTTGGTTCTACAACCACCATGAGGAGGACGGAATGGCGGTACATAGGTTTCAAATGGGCTCTCATCTTCGGATGATGAATCGGATGAGATATTGATAATTTCGGGTGTTGATTTCATTGTTTGGTGAATTGATTGTAAAGATGGATAGTATTGATTGTGATTGTGGCGTTTTTGAAAGAGATTAGGGTTTGATTGCATAATTTGGGGAAAAGATCTCGCCGGTTTTATAGGGATTACGGAGTGATATGTGCATTAATTGTTATGTATAGTTGACCAAGGTCTATAGTCAACTCTGCTGCTGGCTCCAGTTCACTCTGCTGCTAGTTCTATCACTCTGCTGCTAGTTGTAAATGATACGGTTCTGCTGCTATGGTTGTAAGTAAGAGGGTGTTATGTGTAACTTTCATCCATCCGTTTAAAACCTAATTGATTTTCATAATTGGTTTTTATATGTTCTCAATTGAAGTTATCACAAACCCTTACACCTAATCATTCCAATAATCACAAATCCCCAAATTCTCTAAAACCTAATTCATGGAGCTTACACGTACCTGGGTTGAGCAACACAACAGTGTGGTTGTTTTGAATGAAGAATTAGTTCCTGAAGGTTTCACAGACATGGTAAAATTTTTGAATGCTACTTCTCTTAGGTATGCACTCACTGTGAACCCTACTATATATGTTTCCTACATTAAACAGTTTTGGTTTACTGCCAAAATCAAAACTATGAATGGGGAAAAACATGTCAGTGCTTTTGTAGATGGGCAAAAGGTTCGTGTAACTGAATCATCAATAAGGGAATTTCTTCTCTTAGATGATGAGACAGAGATCACGTGTCTTGCAAATGATGCTATTTTTGTTGGTTTAAAAGAATTGGGATATGAGGGGAAACATAACAATTTAAAATTTCAAAAAGCTCTTCTCTGTCCTCAATACAAGTTTTTGGTACATCTATTCCTTCATTGTTTGAGTCCTAAAACATCTGGGTGGCATGAGTTCAGTACTACCATTGCTTCTGCAATGATATGTCTGTGCAAAGGTCAACCATTTAATTTTTCAAAAATGATATTGGCTGGGTTGTTTAAAGGTGTTGAAGATGGTTCTTATTTGTTATATCCAAGATTTCTTCAAATCTTTATTGAAAAACAAATTTCCAAAACAAGAACCCATGTTTCTGAATATGATGCTCCAAAATTGGCTTCAAGGACTTTTACCTTTTTGATTAAGCATGGCAAAGGTTTTTCTGGTGCACATACAAATCTTACATCTTTCATGGATCAAATTGTGCACAACAACCAGGGTGAAGGATCAGGAAATCCAGCTGATTCCCATCACACACCCAATGTTACTACATCTGATACACAACCTACAAAACAATATACACGTAGGAAAACCAAAAAGAACACTAATCTACCTCAGGATAGTGTTAGTATGGCTGTACCAGATGAGGCTGTCCTAGGTGATGGAGAGGACATGTTGGCAAGGGCTGTCACTACTGCTTCTAGCTTAGCAGCAGAGCAGGATAGTGATAACATCATTAAGACCCAAACCAAGGCAACATCTAGAGAAAAGGATTCTTATGAGTCTGCTTCTCAGGATGGTAACCCTAGTCCAATGGAAAATATAGGGGGCTCAGATGATCAAACTAGGTTTGATACTGAGTTTTTGTCCCCAGATTCACCTCTCGGACCAGGTAACACAGGTCGAAGTGATGAGGACAGGCCAGTGACTCATGAATTGACGGATCCACTTGTACATGATGACACTGTCAGTGATTCACCTCTCGGACCAGGTAATACAGGTCGAAGTGATGAGACTACAATGCAACTTATACAAGAATTGACGGCTACTTGTACCGCTTTGGGGTTGAAATGTGAGTCTTTGGAAGATAAGGTTCTTAATCTATCTGATGTTGTTGCTGGTCAAGCCAAGGTCATCATCAAAATGCGAAATCAGATTAAGAGCTTCAAGAAATCAAGATCTTCAACCTCCTTGAAAAGATTGAAGAAAGTGGGGACAAATCAGGTTGTAAGTTCTTCTGAACCATCTACTCATTTGGAAGAGGATGCTTCCAAACAGGGGAGGAAAGAGATTGTCATGGATTCAGGGGAGGTAAATCTTGAAAAAGTTGATAATGTTCAAGATATGGATGCTGGAATAGTTTCAGGGGAGGTTCCAGTGATTGATGAAGACTTTGTAGTTGCTGATAAGTCTGGGAATGAAGTTGTTATGGAAAAGGTGGTTGCTGTACAAGAAAAGGTGGTAGATACTCTTAAAACTTTGGAGTCTGAGCAACTAGTGAAGGCAACAGGGTTGATGGGTAATGTGTTAAAGACTTTGGAAGATTCAGTGGAAAATGTTGCTGCTGACTCTACTGCTATTCATAATTCTGCTGCTAAGACTTTTGATGGTTCTGCTGCTAGTGGAATAGTGAATACTGCTGAAGTACAAGACTCTGCTGCTGGATCTATGGATAATGCTGCTGCAGAGGCAATGGTTTTGCTAAGTAAGAAGACTACTGCTGACTCACATACACCTCAGTTACCAACTCAATCATCATCACAACCTATCACAACAACTAACATAACTTCAGCAACAAGAAAACCTCAAAAAGGAATAACAATAAGAGAACCTGCTGCTACTCAAAAGAAGACAATCACATCATCTTCTACAGATAAGGGTAAAGGCAAGCAAGTTGATGTTCAGAGGTGGATGTATAAAGGGATTGATTTTACTGATGTACCTTTTGATTCTTGGCCTAAGCCATTGCAAGTTGAGCATGATGAAGCTGCTGCTATTAAAGCACAAGAGGTGTTTAATTTGGAATATCAGCAGCTGGCTGAGAAAGAGGCTGAAGGTTTAAGGATGTATGATGAATGGGATGATGAAAAGATCAGAATTGCTGCTGATATTGAATTAAACAAGCTGATCAAGATTGAAGAAAATGAAGTTCCAAATTTTAATGTGCAATCTTGGTATAGTAACTTTGCTTCTAATAAGAGAAAAGAGAATGCTGCTGCTAGAAGAAAAGTTAAAGTATTCAAAGGTCCAACAGTTAAACAGCAAAGGAAAGAATATGAAAGGTATCTAAAGAATATGGGTGGATGGACATTGGTGCAGTTGAAAGCTTATTCTGACAAAGAAGTTTTTGATATGTATCAACAAACAAAGAAGAGAACAGATACTTTTTATACTATGGGATGTGCTGAGGACTTGGAACAAATTGCTCAGATGAACAAGAAGTTGGTGCCTGAAAAGATAGTTGAAGCAGAGCAAATACAAGAAGCTAATGTTGTTGAAAAGCTTGAAAGTGATGTAGCAAAGATTACTTCTTCTGTGCAGGGTGATAAAAGAAAAGGTGTTATTCATAAGTCAGTTGCAAAGAAGAAGAGAAAGATTGGAGAAGGAAGTAGTTCTATGCCTGAAGGAGATGAGTTTAAATATGGTCTTGATCATATTCCTTCTGAGCATCAAAAAGAACAATTGAAGGGTTACACTGTGGTTGGCAAGATGGAAGATCCTGAAGTGGTTGATGCCAAACCATTAGGAGTTAAATATCCTATCATCAAAGTAACTACAGGTTATGATGCTAACATTGGAGTATTTCATGATGTTCAGAGATCTGATGGTAAGTCTCACAGATTTCTCAGATTTCAACAAATGTTACATTACTTTGATAGAGAGGATGTTGAAGATTTGTGGAAGTTATACAAGGCAAAGTTTGGGGCTAAGAAATTTGATGGTAAAAAGTATGAGGTAGATCAAATTGATCATATCTTAACTGCTTCTGATAATGTTATGTGGAGAGCTCTTAAACTTATGTTTGAACCTTCAATGGATGATTCTAAATGGACAGAGATAGTAGAATACAAAGTAAGAAAATGGAGACTCTTTCAAGATTCTGGAGTTCATGTACTAGAACTTGGACCAACTACTTTGTATATGCTAGCTGAAGTAGATTATCCAGTGGTAAGATACTGGAATATTGTCAATCAGATGGTTAATGGTGATAAAACACTTAAGCTGCAGAAAGATTATGATTCTGATGATCAAGCATTCAATTTGCTGTCAAAGTATAAGAAGATATTTGATCAACTGAATTCAAAAGAGTTGAAGTGTTTGGAAGCATCCTCCAAGTGATGAATTGAGCTTTAAAGAAACTTAAATATTTAGAAATAAATATTAAGTTTAGGGGAGGATTGTTGGGTTTTGACCAAGTGACACTGCTGCTATGTAACTCTGCTGCTGAGTAATACTGCTGTTACAATGAAACTGCTGCTGGTATTAATGACTCTGCTGCTGAAGACAATCTGCTGCTTGGTGAAACTACTGCTGAAGGGATTAACATTGTATACGATGGGATAATTATGGAATAGATTCTTTGTATAGTTTATCTATTTAGATTATTCTTATCTTGTAGAGAAAGGTATTGTAAACCTAGTAGGACTCCTTGGCCTATAAAAGGAGGATCCTAGGGTTAGATTATGTACGTATTATTATTCACTTCAAGGTTGTAAAACCCTAGCATTGTTGAGTGCTCGTATTAATAATATTGAAGTGTTGAAAGAGAATTCTTAATCTTCTTAAGTTAAGCTTTTATATTCCGCATTTAAGCTTAAGTATTTGTTTAAGTTAACTTCTATATAAGATCGTATTAGCTCAACTGGGATCAACACTTGGTGAAGGTTCTTCTGAGTTTTGTCCATCTCCTACCTCATCAGAAGACAGAGAGGAAGCTCCAACTCCTCTTGCTATGGTTGTCCCTGATTTTACTCCTATCACAGCATTCCTAACAAGTGAAATGGAGAGGGTTTGTGCAGATATGTGGAAGATCTCTGTCCCTGAAGAGCCACAGTCCTCAAAGAGGAACAAGGTTCCATTGAAGGTTGTCCTTGGTCTTGCTGCTCCCAAGCTCTGGAACAAGGACATGCAATCCAGAAGGGTCCACAAGAGAATGCCTGACCCTAAGGACTTGGGCAAAGGGAAGAGAAAGATGGAGTAGAAGGTTGGGCTGTGGGAGGTGGTGGTGTGTTGGTTGTCTGAGTGTTGTTAGATGGTGTCTCTTGTACTTTTGATGTTTGATGTTGTTGATGATGTATCTTCTGTTTCTTAAATAATGAAAGATCCGTGTTATGTCTTTTATATCTGATTCCACTGATATAAGTAGTGTAGATCTTTGTACATCAGCAGGAACATATCCTGCAACCAACCATTCAAACAGAACACAAACGAACAACCATAATAATATACAAAGTTAGTAAGAAACCTGCAAAACAAAGTTAGTGTACATAATAATCTACATTATATACAACATGTACAATCCTCCCTTAAGGCATATGCCTCCCCTGAGGCTTATGCCTCCCCTCAAACATAGCATTCAAGGGTTAACCATCCTAATGGTGACAACTAGGTGATTAAACCTAGGTCCATCAAAAGCTTTTCTTAATAAATCAGCCACATTATCATCAGTATGAATTTTAAGCACTTGAATTAGATGCTTCTCATTTGCATCTCTTATAAAATGGTGCCTAATTTCTATATGTTTAGTTCTCTAATGAAAAACAGGATTTTTAACAATAGAAATAGTACTTTGATTATCAATGTAGATTTTAGTGTTCATGAAGTTAAACCTATAATCCAACATCTGATTCTGAATCCAAAGTACCTGACCACAACAATTGGCAGCAGCAACATATTCTGCTTCAGTAGTAGAAGTAGCCACTATGGTTTGTTTCTTGCACTGCCAAGAGATGAGTCTTCTACCAAGAAATTGACAACCTCCTGTTGTGGATTTCCTATCCAAATTAGCTCCTGCATAGTCACTGTCACTGTATGCCTCCAACACAAATGGTGATTCCCTTAGGTACCAGAGGCCTAGCTTGGGTTGGCCTTTGATGTACTTGAAAATCTTCTTCACTGCATTTAGGTGGGAAGTCAGTGGAGTGACTTGATGTCTTGAGCAAGCACTGACAGCAAAGGTAATGTCAGGCCTAGAAGCTGTGAGATATATGAGTGATCCAATCATGGATCTATAGAGGTGAACATTCACAGCCTCATCTTTGTTCATTTGGATTTTTAAGCTTAGGTGGTTCATATGGTGTAGTAGCAGTCCTCAAGAGATCAAATTCAAACTTTTTTAAAATGTCTTTAACATACTTCTCCTGATGGATAAAAATCCCTTCAGGTTGTTGGTTGACTTGTAGCCCTAAGAAAAAGGTTAATTCCCCCATTGCACTCATCTGAAATTCACCTTTCATCAAATCTTCAAATTCCCTGCACCATGCTTCCTTTGTGGATCCAAAAATAATGCCATCCACATAGACCTGTTCTAGAATGATGTCCCTGGAGTTTTTTTTAATAAATAGGGTCTTGTCAATTGCTCCTCTTCTGTATCCTTGCTCCAAAAGAAATGTAGACAATCTAGCATGCCATGCTCTTGGTGCTTGGTGAAGTCCATAAAGTGCCTTGACAACTTTGTACACTTTCTTAGGATGATGGGGATCTTCAAAGCCTTGTGGTTGAGTAACATATACCTCCTCTTCAATTTTGCCATAGAGGAAGGCACTCTTGACATCCATCTGATAGACCTTAAACCCCATATATGAGGCAAAGGCTAAAAATAATCTAATTGCCTCAACCCTAGCAACTGGTGCAAAGACCTCAGTATAATCAATCTTGCATTATTTCTCACCACAACACCTCTTGCATCCCTCTTGCATTTTAATATCCACTTGGTCCTAATTGCAAATTTCCCTGCAGGAAGATCAACAAGGACCCAAACATCTTGATTCTTGAATTGTTGCATCTCTTCCTGCATAGCTTCAACCCAACTAGGTTCACTCAATGCCTATTTAATGCTTGTTGGTTCAACTTGGGACAAGAAACAAGCAAACAGACAATGCTTCTGATCTGTGTGATTGTCTCTCTTCTGAGTAGATACATAAGTTAGAAATGCACATTGCCCAAACTTGGTATTCTTAATGGCACTCCTGGAGAGAACCATAGCATTTGGATCACCAATGATATTATCTTGTGGATGAATGGTGTTGATCCTTTTAGTTGCAACAGGATTAACATCAATGGAGGTATCAAGATTGGTTATTGTAGGAGCAAAGTCTTCATCATAAGAAGCTGATTGAAAAGTGCCATCACTTTGCTCAACATTAGCAAGATCGGAGGGAATTGGAAACCTGCCATAAGTTTCATCCAAACTTGTGGATGTTTCAGTGGAAACAGGAACTGCAGTAGAAATGCCTTCAGTAGAATTGCCTTCAGCAGAATCAGCAGCTACATCAGCAGATCTATCAGCAGAACTAGATTTTATGCTCTCTTCAACAGCATCTTGTTTTAAGAGTGCTTCAGTGTCTTGAGCAAATTCAAGACCAAGTCTTTTAGCTTCCTCAGCAGCTGCATGTTCTTGCTTTTGGAGTCTAGCAAGATCTTCTGCATAGGTTGAGTTGTCCACATCATCAGCAGATTTGTCATCAGAGTCTTCTTTGTTAGGAGGACCTGCTATTTGAATTGGTAGAGTAGATACAACAATAGTCGGTTCATCACATTCTGAATCACTGTCTGAATCATCCTATAGGGTACCTGCATTGTTAGAAGATGACACTTGTATACCTGTAGAGGAGTTAGTTTTGTGTCTAGCATACCCCAAATAATCTGTTAAGTAATCAAGGTCAAAATACCATTCATGACCTTTTCCCTGAACATTTTCATTCTCCTCCAGAAATTTCAGGTTAAGAGTCTCTTCTATCTTCTTTGCAGCCAAGTTATATACCCTGTAAGCCTTGCTATGAGCTGAGTAACCAACAATATTGTAACACCCCCAAAATTCTGGTATAGCGGAAGCATTCGGGTCATGGGGTGCTACGTAAATCGGTAATCACAACACAAGATAATAAAGAACGGATTTTCAAAACCCGTTTAAAAACATACATTAATTTAAAGGTTGTAAGTTGACATCATAGTCAAATCTGGAGTACAAGGCCCATAAAGTTTTTAGTTGTCCCAAATACAAAAGTAGTTAAGTGTGGGAATTTATTCCACTCCAAATGTGCCTATGACCTTGCCAAGCCAAGCCTTCAAAAGATCACTTATAGATAAGTCAAGCACCTGAGAAAAACATGCTAAAAGTCAGCAAAAAGCTGGTGAGTCTATAGGTTTAAAGCAGTAAAATCATAAGTTTGGACCATGAGTTTAGCATATGAGCATTACAACACATATAATGTCATATAAAAACAGTCTATTACGCTAGCACTAAGTTCATGCAACCGAAGCTATAACAGTGTGCATGCTCAAAGAGCATGTAATCAAATATAGGTGCCCGGCAAGTGTTTATCCCAGACACTTGTGTTTCGACATGGTATACGTTCGTTTGCCTATCCGGTCAAACCGAACGGGGGCGTTACTCCCAATAGATCTATTTATAACATTCGCGCTTCCCAGCAGGAATTAACGGTTCATGAGTTGGGCATAATGGGACATAACAGGGCTTAGGCTAATCCACGTAATAGCATAAACAATAGTTTTGGTCCATAAAAGAGTTTTGCATGTTTCTCACCCCAGTTTGTAAAACAAGTATAGAAAGAGCGGGGCTATAAACTCACCTTAGAAATCAACGTACGCTAGTATAATGGAAACGAGTTTCTACGCGCGAACTCTCAACCACGACCTAAAAATATATAAGTCGTCTTAGGATTTGAAATAGGTATCATGTGCATTTTATGAAATCTATTTATCACCCATATATGTTCGTAAAGTAATTTAGTAATAAAATATATACTTTTGTCAATGAAATAATCATAACGTTCAAATATTTGCTAAGGTTCATGTCCGTTGTGTTTTCTTGACGTTAAACAATATATATACAAAAGCTGTGAATAGTGATTAAAAATATATATATCTTCCCGGTCTCGTGCTTTATCGATAGTTTCATGTTAGGAACGTTTTATCATTCTCCCAACGCTCCCAAGTAATATACACAAGTTACTAGTGGTTCCGAGTATGCCGTTTCGGCTAAAAATGTGTAAAAATACTAAAAAGTCTCCTTTTTACTTTTCCATCAGCTTTTTACAAAGCTGTTAAAAATATAGTTTTCGTCTAATTATTCGGAAAATCATAACTTGCTCATTTTAGGTCCGTTTTCTAAGTTTTATATATCCCCGCGAAGGTATTCAAGTATACTCTAGGATTTTTAAGTTCTCGGCTAGTCTAAACATCATTTAACCTCAGTTTTCATAGCTAGAAAATCGGGACAGTTTCTATATTTTCAGAAACTATAGTTTTCGTCGTTAAATCTTGAAAATAGTATATCTTTTTCGTTATAAGTCCGTTTTAACCCGTTCAAGCGGCTATGTTTTCATTATTAAGTCTATATCCTATATTTTGAACCAAATCTTATGTTTTGAAAACCCATTTTTCTGTAGCAACAGTTTCGGGACAGCATAATATATAAGTTACCAAATCTCATTTTTTTATTACTTGAAGTCTTTAGATCTAGGTAATCAACTCCCAAAAATCATCCTAGCACTTACCCAAAACTCTTCCAACAATATCAATAGTTTCAAGGCTATGTTAATAACTTGATATATATGTCAAGTCTCAAAAATAATTAAACTTAGAGTAGGAAAACATATAGATCACATAAATCATAACTTGTACAATAAAATTTATCATGTGTTTGGACATGAACCTAGCCATTTTTAGTAAGTAATATTTATGTTAAATATGTTTAAAATCACTAGGATCATAACAACATATATGTAATAAGGGTGATAAATGTTATGTATGAGTTTAAAAATCAACATAATCATGATCTAAGTAAAAATCATCCTCAAGATGAGTAAGTAAAATCATAAAGAAAGATTTTTAGACTTACTAGTAGTGTATGTATGTATGTAGGTAGAAAGATGTGATCACAAAGGGTAACCCGAAGCTCCAAAATATATTTATACTACCCGAATATATCTTGAAAATCACTAGATCTTGTCAAGATTTTTCCTTCCCCTTTTGTTCTTGCCCTAGATCGAATGGTATGTAGGGATGAGTGGTGGTGATATTTTTTTTTTTTTTTTTAAGTATCAAGTTTCCTAGTGCAAGTATGTATATATAGTCCCTTTGGTCAAATGGTCAAAAATGTATTATCATATGGTCCTTGTGGTTGGCGAAATTTAAGGGAAAGGAGGGGGGGCAAGGAGTTGTCCTAGCCACCCTCATTAATTCCATGTTTCATGTAATGTTTTAGAAAATTTGTACAAGTAGTCAAAAAAAATAAATGTGGTAATTAATTGTGGAACAAAGGGGTGGCTCATTGTCTCCCCTAGGAGATACTTATATATCTTTGTATAAAATGTGTATTTTGGATGTATTGGGTAGTAAAAATATGTATTGGGTATTAGTTTAATAGTTAACGAAAGTTATGCGTTTTTAAACGTTTAAATAAAGAATTTGCAATAAACGTAAGGAAATATTTTCGGCACTTGAGAAATCATTTAGGAAGAAATAAAATGTAAGAAAAATATTTATTAGGAGCATTGGGTACCTCGTGTGATCATTTGTATAGGTAAAATGTTTGTTAAATAAATATACTTAACTAATTAAAGATTTTAATTGTTAGTAATGTCATAAGATATATAAGTTGTCCTTATGACCAAAATAACTAGTCTGATATGTTTCAATGTGCGGGATGACTTCCCAAAACTTTGTCGAGTGAGCTAAAGCATGCTCAATAACTAAGTGTGTAATAATAAATAAGGATTTATTATTAAAATAAGGTGTGGAAAATTACCGATTGTCACAGTCTCCCAGCCTCATTTGAATGTCGTCCCGACATTCAATTCGAGTTATTAGATGAAGATGCGAAAAGATGAGGGTATTTAGTTTTGATTTCATCTTCACGTTCCCACGTGAATTCGGGTCCTCTTCTTGAGTTCCATCGAACCTTGACAATCGGAATACGACTATGCTTCAACCGTTTGACTTCCCGATCCATGATTTCGATGGGCTCTTCAATAAAGTGTAGTCGTTCATCAAGGTGGATTTCCTCCAAAGGTATGATGACTTCTTCATCGGAAAGGCATTTCTTCAAGTTGCACACATGAAAGACGTTGTGTACAGCGCTGAGTTCTGCAGGTAACTCGAGTCGGTAAGCTACCGGCCCAATCCTGGCAAGGATTTTGAATGGTCCAATGTATCGGGGATTTAGTTTTCCACGCTTACCGAAACGTATAACGCCCTTCCATGGTGATACCTTTAGCATGACTCGATCTCCTACTTGGAATTCAAGAGGTTTTCGTCTTTTGTCCGCATAGCTCTTTTGACGATCGCGAGCCGCTTGCATTCGGCTTTTGATCTTCACAATTTTCTCTGTCGTCTCATGTATCAGTTCAGGACCAGTAAGTTGGCTATCTCCGACTTCAGCCCAACATACCGGTGATCGGCACTTTCGGCCATAGAGTGCCTCATAGGGTGCAGCTTTGATGCTGGTGTGATAGCTGTTATTGTAAGAGAATTCGGCTAGGGGTAAGTGTCTGTCCCAGCCGTTGCCAAAATCAATCACACATGCACGGAGCATGTCCCCTAGAGTCTGAATAGTCCTCTCACTTTGACCATCTGTTTGTGGGTGATATGCGGTACTCATATCGAGATCTGTTCCCAATGCATCCTGGAGTGACCTCCAAAAGTTAGAGGTAAATCGACTGTCACGATCAGAAATGATGGAAATTGGGACACCATGACGTGCAACAATTTCTTTAATATACAATCTTGCAAGTTTGTCCATGCTGTCGTTCTCTTTAATTGGAAGGAAGTGCGCGGACTTAGTGAGACGATCAACGATTACCCAAATCGTGTCGTAACCGCTTGATGTCCTTGGCAGTTTGGTGATAAAGTCCATTGTTATGCGTTCCCACTTCCACTCGGGAATCTCTGGTTGCACAAGCAAACCTGATGGCCGCTGATGTTCAGCTTTGACTTTGGAACAAGTCAAACAGTGATTGACATAATTAGCAATGTCGGCCTTCATGTTTGGCCACCAGTATAGTTTCTTTAGATCAAGGTACATTTTATCAGCTCCCGGGTGAATAGAGTATTTAGACTTGTGAGATTCATGCATGATGAGGTCACGTACCCCTCCGTAGAGTGGAACCCAACTTCTGTCCTTGAAACACAGCACTCCATCAGATCTCTTCACAAAACCATTTTCATTTTCAGGCATACCATAGATTTTCTCGTTGGGTCTGTTCTCTTCCTTGAGTGCCTCGGTCTGAGCCTCAAGGATTTTTGATGGAAGGGGTGAAATGATTGTCATACCCAACGATCGTACTCTCAGAGGTTTTGGTCGTTCTTTGCGACTAAGTGCATCTGCTACTACGTTTGCTTTACCCGGATGGTATCGAATCTCACAATCATAATCGCTGAGCAATTCTAACCAACGGCGTTGTCTCATGTTAAGATCCTTTTGGTCAAGGATATGTTGCAAACTCTTGTGGTCGGTGTAAACTACACATTTGGTGCCATAGAGGTAGTGTCTCCAAATTCTAAGTGCAAACACTACTGACCCCAATTCTAAGTCATGTGTAGTATAATTCTTCTCGTGCTTTTTCAGTTGTCGAGAGGCATATGCTATCACCTTCTCTCGTTGCATTAAGACGGCTCCTAAACCTTTGTGTGAAGCATCACAGTAAACTACAAAATCTTCACTGCCCTCTGGTAAGGCCAAAATGGGTGCACTACACAACTTATCTTTAAGGAGTTGGAAAGCTTCCTCTGCCTTATCTCCCCATTCAAACTTTATATCCTTCTGAGTTAGTTTGGTTAAAGGCTTAGCTATTTTTGAGAACCCTTCAATAAACCTTCTGTAATAGCCAGCAAGTCCTAAGAATTGGCGTATTTCGGTAGGTGTTGTAGGTGTCGCCCAATCCTTTATTGACTCGATCTTTGCAGGGTCCACGTGAACGCCTTGGCTATCGATCACATGACCCAAAAATTGTACAGTCGGTATCCAGAATTCACACTTAGAAAACTTAGCATACAATTTCTCCTCCTTTAACAGTTCCAGAATTTTTCTGAGGTGTTCCTCATGCTCCTTCTCGTTCTTAGAGTAAATCAGAATGTCATCGATAAAGACGATCACAAATTTGTCTAAGTATGGCTTGCACACCCGGTTCATAAGGTCCATGAATACAGCTGGTGCATTGGTTAAACCAAAAGGCATAACTTGGAACTCGTAGTGCCCGTAACGGGTTCTAAATGCCGTTTTTGGAATATCTTGTTCTCGAACTCTCAGTTGGTGATATCCGGATCTCAGATCAATTTTTGAGTAAACGCTTGAACCTTGCAGTTGATCAAAGAGATCGTCGATTCTCGGGAGTGGGTAGCGGT
The DNA here is from genome assembly GCA_030686995.1 of Artemisia argyi. Classification (NCBI taxonomy): domain Eukaryota; kingdom Viridiplantae; phylum Streptophyta; class Magnoliopsida; order Asterales; family Asteraceae; genus Artemisia; species Artemisia argyi. The sequence goes on along the minus strand of CM060676.1, from coordinate 34,248,802 downwards.
TCTTGATGGTTAGTTTGTTTAGCTCCCGATAATCAATGCACATCCTAAATGTTCCATCCTTCTTCTTAACGAACAAGACAGGGGCTCCCCAAGGTGAAGAACTCGGTCTTATGAATCCCTTCTCTGAAAGTTCCGACAATTGGTTTGATAGCTCTTGGAGCTCTGTCGGAGCTAATCGATAAGGTGCTCGTGCCATAGGCGCGGCACCAGGCACTAAATCGATTTGAAATTCAACTTGTCGGGTCGGCGGGAGTCCAGGTAATTCTTCGGGAAAGACCTCCGGGAAGTCTCTCACGATTGGTACATCTTCCAAACGTTTTCCTTCTGACCCCGTTTCTTCCTTCATGTTTACTTGTGCTAGGAAAAGATGGCATCCCTTCTCGATGTACTTCTGAACCTTCGTACAAGAGATTATGTTTAACCGGGATGCACTTCTCCTATCTCTTCGGTCGCCCTCAACAATCAGGACTTCGTCTCCGTAAGGCAGTCGAACGATTTTCTCGTCACAAATAATGGCGGCACGGTATTTCGACAACCAGTCCATGCCAATAATGACATCGAAACTACCCAATTCTACTGGCATAAGGTCGATGTTGAAAGGATGGTTTAGTAGGTTTAAGGTGCAACCCCTTATGATGGTATCTACCCTTTCTATGTTCCCATTAGCTAGTTCCACATCGTATACATTGCCTAAGGTAGTCGGGGCTATATTTAGTAGTGGGCTAAATGCAGTTGAAACAAAACTTCTATCTGCCCCAGTATCAAACAATATGGATGCATAGCGGTTATTTAGAAGAAACGTACCCGTCACGACGTTTGGGTCCTCCTGGGCTTCCACCCTGCCCACAGCATAGACCCTCCCTCGGGCGCCTTCTTCTTTCACTGGGTAGACCTGATTCCCACCAACCTTCTGATTTCCCTTGTACCCATTGTTGGCTTGATTACCCCCAGTACCCTGGTTCTTCTGTTCACGGCACTCACTCTTGTAGTGCCCTTTCTTTCCACATCCAAAACAAGTCACATTAGCTTTCGGGTTCTGTCCGGGTGCTGTCTGTGCAGTAGCAAGGTTCCTCGACCTACAGTCTCTGGTCATATGCCCCACCTTCTGACAGTTTTTGCACTTCACTGTGCACGGTCCGCTGTGATGAAGCTTGCAACGGTTGCACAGTGGATGTTTTCCAGCATAAGTTTTCTTCTCGGTGGTTCCTGCTGCATATACCTTGGCGCCTTTCTGTTTCTTGTTAGAGAAAGTGGTGTTTGAGTTATTGTTGTTGACAGAAAGGTCATCCCATTTCCTCTTGGCATCAGTCACCTCCATTGGGATATCCTCAACAATTTGATCCATCAACTGGTTGGCCAGTTCCATTGCCTCATGGAGATTAGCAGCCTTGGAAGTAGTGACACTACCCTTGATGGATTGGGGTAATCCTCTAATGTACCTTTCCAGTAAACGGGTCTCAGTCGGGACCATTTCAGGACACAACAAAGCTAGTTCCTGGAAACGCTGATTGTAAGCAGCCATGTTGGTACCTTGAACTTTGAGATTCCAAAATTCAACCTCTAGCTTCATGACCTCATTGCGGGGGCAGTACTTTTTAAGCACCATTTCCTTAAAGTTTTCCCATGGCATTGAGTAAGCAGTGTCATACCCGGCGGACTTCAGATAGTTATTCCACCAGGTTAGAGCAGCATCTGTGAAGGTGAATGATGCATACTTCACCCTATCCTCATCTGCACAACTACTTATCCTGAACACAGTTTCCAACTTCTCAATCCATCTAACCAATACCACTGCTCCTTCAGATCCTCCGAAACTCCCTGTCATAATCTTGCGAAAATCTTGGTAGTTGCAGCCTCGACCATTACCACGATTTGGTCTGGAAGTGCCAACATCGGTAGTGGAGGTGTTTACGTTGGCTGCGGCTAAAGCTGCCGCTACCCTCTCATCCACCAGTTGGTCTAACATTGCTTGGTTAACAGTAGGTGGAACAGTGGCTGTAGCCCTAGCTGGGCCTGGGTTGGCTCGTGTGGTTCTGTTTGACTTCTTTCTAGGAGCCATTTTGCTACAAACACAAACAAAAGATAGAGACAAATGAGATTCCATATGGAAGGTTTATTATCACACGAGTACATAGTCACCACAGGTAGAGTACATAAATAAGATCATTCTCAGAACGAATGGCACAATAGAGTAAACAACCAAGCTTGTCATAGATTAAGATCAATATGTGTTCCAAAATTACAAGCTCATGGTGCATCGAAGGAAAGTACGAGCTTCGAATACATAATGGAAATACAAGGTTCGAATGAAAGGAAAGTACAACAACACTAAGCTAGCATCATCTAGTACAACAACACTAGTCTCGAGTACGCTCACGGCGTAATCGCTCCACCTCTCCTGTCAATCGCTCCACAGCAAACTCCAATCGTCCTACAGTGGACTCCAATTGTGCAATGCGTCTCCTGGACACTAAGACCTCCCAACGGTCCTCTTGTTCCGCCCTTGTCACCCCAGCAATCACTGACTCCATCTCATGCATCCTATGCCAAGTGGTCCACTCCGCATCCCAAGCTCTATCCTGATCTCTCCCGATATCCATTATCTGGCGACGCACATCTGTAAGCTCTCTGTCATGTCTATCTGTCCGCACATCCAGTCTCCCCAGCCTCTCCAGCTGATCTGTGTGGACATCAAGTAAACTGGCATGATTAGCCAACTGTATAAAAACCTGCTCAAAACGTGCTGGTTGTAACCCTTCCAGCTGATCAGTATGGTCGTCCAGTACGCTGGCTTGCTGATAAAGACGGGTCCATATCGAATCAAGAGTACTCAAATCATAGTCAGGGGGATTAGGTGTGGATACATCATCTGGAATGTCTGTCATTGGTGAGTCTAGAGTGTTAGGCAGTGGCGAGTCTGGAATGTCAGGCAGTGGTGAGTGTGGCTCAGCTGGTGATGGTGGTATGAATGATGGAGAGGAAGGTACATAGTCCGAGCTGACTGCTCTGGGTGGAATGCTCTGAACACACTCAATATCTTTCCATATCTCCTCATCAGTATCATGTTGCTCTTCCCTAGCTTGTATCATAGCAGCCCTCAACCCTAGCCCCATAGGCACATCTGTATCACCACCCTGAATCTGGGCTGCTCTCGAGCTCTGTCCCGTCTCGAAAATACCCTGAACCTCCACAATACTTTGTTTGCCTTCTCTCTGTAAGCATGCACCTCCCTGGGCATGCTCAACTGGTGTAGTCTCAACAAGTGCATGCTCTGTTGGTAGGGGCTCCTCTTCGGGATTTTCATCTGGGTCTAAGTCCTCTTTTGGATCCGACTCCTCTTCCGGATCCTCATCTGGGTCTGACTCCCCTTTTGGATCCGACTCCTCTTCCGGATCTTCCTCTGATTCTTCTGAATATGACTCGGTGGCCCTTCTGAGCCTCTGACGGAGTGGTGAGTGAGTAGGCGATGATGCTGGTGATAATGATAATGGAGTGGTGGATGTACCCATGTAAACAGCCCGGGTCCTCTTTGGGGGTGAGGATGGTAAGTCTGAGTATCGTATTCGGCGTCCTGGGACACGTATGCGGGCTGTACGGCGAGTAGGAATAGTCTGAGTAGTAGTGGTGTCAGCTATGGGAGTGGATGTAGGTTGTATGGGTAATGATGAGGTAGATACGGGCTCAGTAGTGTCAGGATTTGAGGCGTTGAAAGCCTGGAGTACCCTCATGTAGGGGTCATCTGAGTTTGGTGTGATCTGGCGAGGTGGTGAGGTGCTAGTGTGTAAGATCACTTTGATGACGTCAAAATGAGGCATGGTCTGTGACAAAAACGGTATTAGTGTGTAAGTATATAGAAATACTTATAGTATATATATATTTACGTATGTATATATATAACGGTAAAGCATAATACATAGCTAAGATAAGTAATCAACATGTAAAGTGACGAACAAGGCTGGCTGGCAAGTGGCTGTCATAGGGACTTGTTTTTGTAAAAAGCGGTTATAGTTTAGGATTTATATGTACCTAGTTCTCTATAACCTTGGCTCTGGTACCAATCTGTAACACCCCCAAAATTCTGGTATAGCGGAAGCATTCGGGTCATGGGGTGCTACGTAAATCGGTAATCACAACACAAGATAATAAAGAACGGATTTTCAAAACCCGTTTAAAAACATACATTAATTTAAAGGTTGTAAGTTGACATCATAGTCAAATCTGGAGTACAAGGCCCATAAAGTTTTTAGTTGTCCCAAATACAAAAGTAGTTAAGTGTGGGAATTTATTCCACTCCAAATGTGCCTATGACCTTGCCAAGCCAAGCCTTCAAAAGATCACTTATAGATAAGTCAAGCACCTGAGAAAAACATGCTAAAAGTCAGCAAAAAGCTGGTGAGTCTATAGGTTTAAAGCAGTAAAATCATAAGTTTGGACCATGAGTTTAGCATATGAGCATTACAACACATATAATGTCATATAAAAACAGTCTATTACGCTAGCACTAAGTTCATGCAACCGAAGCTATAACAGTGTGCATGCTCAAAGAGCATGTAATCAAATATAGGTGCCCGGCAAGTGTTTATCCCAGACACTTGTGTTTCGACATGGTATACGTTCGTTTGCCTATCCGGTCAAACCGAACGGGGGCGTTACTCCCAATAGATCTATTTATAACATTCGCGCTTCCCAGCAGGAATTAACGGTTCATGAGTTGGGCATAATGGGACATAACAGGGCTTAGGCTAATCCACGTAATAGCATAAACAATAGTTTTGGTCCATAAAAGAGTTTTGCATGTTTCTCACCCCAGTTTGTAAAACAAGTATAGAAAGAGCGGGGCTATAAACTCACCTTAGAAATCAACGTACGCTAGTATAATGGAAACGAGTTTCTACGCGCGAACTCTCAACCACGACCTAAAAATATATAAGTCGTCTTAGGATTTGAAATAGGTATCATGTGCATTTTATGAAATCTATTTATCACCCATATATGTTCGTAAAGTAATTTAGTAATAAAATATATACTTTTGTCAATGAAATAATCATAACGTTCAAATATTTGCTAAGGTTCATGTCCGTTGTGTTTTCTTGACGTTAAACAATATATATACAAAAGCTGTGAATAGTGATTAAAAATATATATATCTTCCCGGTCTCGTGCTTTATCGATAGTTTCATGTTAGGAACGTTTTATCATTCTCCCAACGCTCCCAAGTAATATACACAAGTTACTAGTGGTTCCGAGTATGCCGTTTCGGCTAAAAATGTGTAAAAATACTAAAAAGTCTCCTTTTTACTTTTCCATCAGCTTTTTACAAAGCTGTTAAAAATATAGTTTTCGTCTAATTATTCGGAAAATCATAACTTGCTCATTTTAGGTCCGTTTTCTAAGTTTTATATATCCCCGCGAAGGTATTCAAGTATACTCTAGGATTTTTAAGTTCTCGGCTAGTCTAAACATCATTTAACCTCAGTTTTCATAGCTAGAAAATCGGGACAGTTTCTATATTTTCAGAAACTATAGTTTTCGTCGTTAAATCTTGAAAATAGTATATCTTTTTCGTTATAAGTCCGTTTTAACCCGTTCAAGCGGCTATGTTTTCATTATTAAGTCTATATCCTATATTTTGAACCAAATCTTATGTTTTGAAAACCCATTTTTCTGTAGCAACAGTTTCGGGACAGCATAATATATAAGTTACCAAATCTCATTTTTTTATTACTTGAAGTCTTTAGATCTAGGTAATCAACTCCCAAAAATCATCCTAGCACTTACCCAAAACTCTTCCAACAATATCAATAGTTTCAAGGCTATGTTAATAACTTGATATATATGTCAAGTCTCAAAAATAATTAAACTTAGAGTAGGAAAACATATAGATCACATAAATCATAACTTGTACAATAAAATTTATCATGTGTTTGGACATGAACCTAGCCATTTTTAGTAAGTAATATTTATGTTAAATATGTTTAAAATCACTAGGATCATAACAACATATATGTAATAAGGGTGATAAATGTTATGTATGAGTTTAAAAATCAACATAATCATGATCTAAGTAAAAATCATCCTCAAGATGAGTAAGTAAAATCATAAAGAAAGATTTTTAGACTTACTAGTAGTGTATGTATGTATGTAGGTAGAAAGATGTGATCACAAAGGGTAACCCGAAGCTCCAAAATATATTTATACTACCCGAATATATCTTGAAAATCACTAGATCTTGTCAAGATTTTTCCTTCCCCTTTTGTTCTTGCCCTAGATCGAATGGTATGTAGGGATGAGTGGTGGTGATATTTTTTTTTTTTTTTTAAGTATCAAGTTTCCTAGTGCAAGTATGTATATATAGTCCCTTTGGTCAAATGGTCAAAAATGTATTATCATATGGTCCTTGTGGTTGGCGAAATTTAAGGGAAAGGAGGGGGGGCAAGGAGTTGTCCTAGCCACCCTCATTAATTCCATGTTTCATGTAATGTTTTAGAAAATTTGTACAAGTAGTCAAAAAAAATAAATGTGGTAATTAATTGTGGAACAAAGGGGTGGCTCATTGTCTCCCCTAGGAGATACTTATATATCTTTGTATAAAATGTGTATTTTGGATGTATTGGGTAGTAAAAATATGTATTGGGTATTAGTTTAATAGTTAACGAAAGTTATGCGTTTTTAAACGTTTAAATAAAGAATTTGCAATAAACGTAAGGAAATATTTTCGGCACTTGAGAAATCATTTAGGAAGAAATAAAATGTAAGAAAAATATTTATTAGGAGCATTGGGTACCTCGTGTGATCATTTGTATAGGTAAAATGTTTGTTAAATAAATATACTTAACTAATTAAAGATTTTAATTGTTAGTAATGTCATAAGATATATAAGTTGTCCTTATGACCAAAATAACTAGTCTGATATGTTTCAATGTGCGGGATGACTTCCCAAAACTTTGTCGAGTGAGCTAAAGCATGCTCAATAACTAAGTGTGTAATAATAAATAAGGATTTATTATTAAAATAAGGTGTGGAAAATTACCGATTGTCACAAATATACCCTTCAGCAGCTTTTGCTTCAAATTTGCCTAAGTGATCACTTGTGTTCAGAATAGTCACTTGACATCCAAAAGGTTTCAAGTGTTCAATGGTAGGTTTCTTCCCTGTCAAAAGCTCATAGGGTGTTTTATTATGAGGTTTGGTAATCAACACCCTATTCAACACATAACAAGTAGTGCCTACTGCTTCAGTCCAAAACATGGTGGGAAGTTTAGAGTCAGCAAGCATAGATCTTACAGCCTCTATAAGGGTTCTATTTTTCCTTTCTGCAACATCATTCTGTTGTGGAGTCCTAGGAGTGCTATAGTCTCTTTTAATACCCTTTAGGAGAGATTCCCATGAGGCCAAAGTCATCATCACAACTAGCCATGCAGGAGATTTGAGGAGTACCGCTTATTGCATCTTCATACTCATTCCAGTCAACACCAGCATCTATAGCAGTTACCAAGGCTTTTGATTCTCTAGCCTCCACCTCTTTCTTCTTGTAAGTTGAATATCTGGTATTAGCTTCACCCTTCTTGGTTGTACACTCTCTTGCAAAATGGCCAATTTCTCCACAAGCATAGCACTTCACTTTTCTCCTGTCAAACCGAGCTGCATCTCTACCATCAACATTGAGCTTTTTCCCAACCTTTTGCTCAAATCTTCTGACCTTGAGTGAGAGCATAGCCATTTGCCACTTTAAGTCCAACTCTTCTAAAGCAAGTTCATCAATCTGCTCAAAATCTTCATAAGCTATTTGTTGTTGTTTATCAACTTCAGCAACAAATGAATGAAGTACATCTTCCATCACATTACTAATCTTTGGATGAGTTATTGGATTAGCATTTGAAAAAGACAATGTGTTAATGGGAATACTTTGACTTGGAGTGGATGGACTTGAGTAGACTTGTGGTAATGGGGATGGACTTGAGTAGGTATGTGGCATGTAGTTTGAGTTAGAGCTGATAAATGCAGATTGTGAAGGAGTTGTTGCATATGGAGAGTGTCCCTTGATGTCGCCTTCCAAAGCTCTGAGTTTGTTGTACAAGTCATCAAAACTGAGGTAGTCCAGGCCACCTTTGGTTTTCAATGATATGCTAACCTGAGACCATGAGGGAGGTAAGGCTCTTAGAAACCTGGAATTCACCTCCTCATTGTCAGGTCTGGCTAGAAGCTGATTCAACTAACTCACTATCTTCTGAAACCTGTCATAGCCTTTGTGGAGACCCTCTTCTTCAGTTATTCTGAATTCTTGGAATTCTTGTTTCAACATACTCTTTCTCATCCTTTTTGATTCTTCATTCCCCCCAAATCTAGCTTTTATAGCCCACCAGATTTCTCTTGGATCAGTCATGGAATGAAAATCTCCCATGTGGTCATCAGGGATTGCTTGCAGCAATATAGTTCTTGCTTTGTTCTCCCTTTGTATAGCAAGAATTTCTTCAGCAGAAACAGGTTCCACAATCTTAATTTTGCCATCAGCATCTACAGTTTGCTTTTTAGGGTGGCAGCCATTCAGGATAACATTCCAGAGGTTATAGTCAACACTTGCAATCCAGTTTTACATCTTCATAGCCCAGATCTCATACTCATCCTTCCTGAGAAAGGGAAGCTTGGCATTGCTGTTTGAGAAAGCCACCTGTTGTAGTCGTTGAGTGAGAGAGCCAGCTTCTGTGAGAGTGACATCATTGCCTGGTTTGTCTCCCATTGGTGAAAAGTGAAAAGTTATGTGATTGTGTTAAGGTTACAGAGAGTATCTCGTGGCTCTGATACAACTTGTTAGGATCTATATCTTCATAGATCTCGAGTCAATAGATCGTTAGCTTACTAATGTAATCACCAGTAAGACTAAATAGATAATCTCTGTGAGCTTGTAGTTATTGCGGAATATAAAAATAAACTTGTATACTAAACTTGATCTTCTATAGATCAATATACTTTTACTAACAATGTTATGAAACTCGTACATAATACAATGACCTAGGGTTCCTTATATACTAGTGGAAACCCTAACCTTTCTTACAAGAAACAAATAATAATAAACTAATAAAAGATATTCTACATATCTTGTCCTAAATTACATAAGTTCTATCCACGGATTAACTCTATCCGTAGGATCTCTATACGTCCGCAGGAACCAATCATCAGCAGAAACGACTCTAAGCTTCCACAGGAACCTGTCAGCAGTATTAATTCTAACTTAAATAATTCCTTACATGGGTCACTGAATTCCCCAATCTTCTTCTAACAAGGATTTGAACGTAAAATCACCTAAGTATAAACAAGTCACTGAGTGAACAGTAACTCAGTGAGTCATCTTTAGGATGCTGAGACCGAGCCTAAGAAGAAAGGTTCTCCATTCCGTGAGGCGGAACTCAGTGAGTGGCATCTAAGCCAAGAAGAAGGTGATGGGTTCAGTGAGGATGACAATAACTCACTAAACCCCAAGACTCCTCAACAACATTTAAGTTACTGAAGACTGATGACTTGAAGACTGAAGATTTGGCGGGATTAGGCGGGAAATTTTGAACTGGTTCACTAAAGTGCTTTATCACTTTAAGGTCAAACTTTTCCCAAATGGTTAAATTCAATCTGTCATCAGAAAGCACCTTTTGGACTTAACCCAAAGAAGGTTCCTTTGCCAGAGAATAAAATCTATCAAGATTTTATTAAGGAAGGCTTATGTCCATTGTATATTAGAGTTGTTCATACTTGTGTATAAATAGGCAACATAAGTGAGGAGTAAAAGTTGACAAGTTTGTGCAATTAATGCAAAGCATTCACAAACCACTTTTACTCCTCCAAAGAACAACATAGTCCCTGAGATACCTCAGTGAGACCTCAGTTGTCACTCAAACGTTGTTTTGAGTTTAGAGAGGAGTCAACACCATACTTGTCGTTTCAATCCCAAGTGTTATTCCGCAAACACTTGGGTACGATTCTTTTTGATTAACTTCTAATAAAGAATTAAACGTTGAAAAATATTGTCTCTTATCTTTACGTTGCTTTATTGTTAATCAATTGTACATCTGTGTTAAAAGTCATATATCTTGGTTACATTAGCTTTTTAGTTAGTGTTAACCAAGTAAAAGGGACCAACAAGTGGTATCAGAGCCTCTGGTTTGTAAAACTTTTCAAAATCTATTTTCAAAACTAAAAGAGTGCTCAAAAGTTTTTAAAATCAAGATCCCACCATGGCTGACTCAGATGTTCCCCAACTTGTCGACAAAAAGGGTGGAAGTTATTCAGCAACTGCCCCTCGACTTGAAGTTGGAAAATTTAACAAGTGGAAGAAGCGCATGCTCTGCTACTTGACTAGGATGGAACCATATTACATTAAGTTAATTAATGATGGTCCATTTGTCCCAACAACTGCTCAAGGTTTAATCAAACCTGAAGCTCAGTAAACCCCAAATGAAAGGAGGTTGGTCAATCAGGACCAGCGCCTGAAAAGCATCATTATATCATGTCTTCCTGACGATATAATGGAATCAGTGATTAATTGTCCTACTACCAAACAGACCTGGACTGACCTGGTTCATAGCTATGAAGGGCCTTCTGATACCAAAGAGAATAGAATCATGGACATGAAGCTTGAATACAATACCTTCATGGCCGAAGATTCTGAAAGTCTCTCAGAGACTTATACTCGGTATAAGACCCTCCTGAATGAGCTGACCAATGATGGTGTTATTCTGTCAAAGCATGAAATCAATGTTGGCTTTGTCAACAGTCTCCCTAAGAAGTGGTTAAACTTCCCTCAGGGTTTGAGAAATGCTAACCACATTCATAACCTTGAGCTCTCTGCTATTTATGGGAAGTTTGTCTATGAAAACAATCTTATCACCAGGAGATACCCTGGTAAAGCTCAGGAGACCAAAAAGGCCTTGACAATATCACCCATATCAACTGCTTTATATTCCAATGGTGTTGTACAGGATTTCCAAGATGAGTCTGATGATGAGGTTGACCAAAGAACCAGTGAGGAGTACCTAAATGATCTTCAAATTGAATTTCATGAAAGGGCACTCCTTGCAAACTAAAAAAGGTTTTTTAAGAAAAACAAATTTCCTTCTAAAGTAAATGAAAACACTGAGTGTTTTAAATGTGGCAAAAAGGGCCATTTTGCAAAAGATTGTTTTTCAAAAACAACCTCAGAACCATCTTTCAAATTTTCAAGAAATAACTCTTTTTCAGTACCCAGCAAGTTTCAACCCAAGTTGCTTCAATCTAGTCAAAGAATTGAAAAAGCCCCTCAAATTGATGTTGAAGCCAAATACAGGAAGGCTAAAGCCAAACTTGCCCTTCTTGAATCATCCTCAACAGTTACTCAGCTACCTCAGGCTCCAAAGCCTTCTCAGGCTAAGAATAAAGGGCTTGTTGCTGAAATCTTTGACTGGGATGAAGTTGAAGTGTCCTCTGATGATAATGAAGAAGTTCATATCAGTGCCCTGATGGCCCTATCAGATGACAACAAGCTTGCTGTGGGAAAGAGTCATGCAAGAGATGGAGAATGGGTTAACATCACAATGAGAAAGGTAAACATTCTACTTTCTATGGATGATGATGCTGATTGGAAATCTTACTTAGATTATATTAATGTTGATCTTAAGTATGTTGAAGAGCAAAGACTTAATTTGTTTCCTAAATTTAACAAACTGAGTTTTGAATTAATTCAATGTAGAGATGAACTACTTGCTTTAAAACAAGCTAAGCTTGAAAGTGTAACACTTCAAATTCAAAATTCTGAACTTGTAAAACAAAATCAAGCTCTTCAGGAAAAACTTAAGAAAGAAAAGGCTGTTATTTGGAAATGGACTCAGAAAAACCCCAAACTTTATGAAACACTGAGTCTCACACCCAGCACCAAAAAGGTTGCTATGGGTGAAGATCAACTCACTGAAGAGTCTGGGGAGAGTAGCCATTCAATAACTTTTCTGTCAGCCAACATACTCTCTAGCAAAGAACTTGCTCCTAAACCTAGTGATTGGATTGAAAGAATCAATCCTGACAGTAAACTGCCAAACTTTAACACTGGAAGAATCCTAGAGCCTGAAAGTCAGGCTATCAAGGAGTTTCTAGGAGTCACTGATGAACTTAGTCCTACTGAGTCCATCACTGAGTCCAAGTCTGATTCTCAATCACCACTCCCTCCACTGAAACAACTTTAGGGAGCTGAACCCAATTCTGACCTTGCACCATCAGTCTATCAACCCCATTCTCTTAAAGAGAAATCATGGCTAGGAAAGACTATTCTGAAGAGACCTACTCCTGCACCTACTGAACACCACACACCTTCAGTGCCTATTGAAGTGAAACCTGAAAGCACTGATTCTAAATTTGATCAGCTTGCTGAACTTGTCAGGATGCTGAGTGAGAAAATTGAGTCCACTGAAAAACCTTCTGACTCAAAATTTAAAAACCCATCAGCATCCTTAAGTTCTTCCAAACCAAAGACCACACCTAGACCTTCAGTGAGATGTGAGCTGTGCAATTATCCTAATCACAACACTGATAAATGCTACAGAGTCCTGTTCTGCATGATATGCAAACAAGAGGACCACAGAACTTGTGATCACATCTCTCACACTGCTTCTTTAAAAGCACAAGGTCTATACAATACACAAGGCTATGAGTATGCCTCACCTTCCAAACAGAGACTGAAGGCAAAACCTTTCTTGCCATGTCTTCACTGTGGTTTCAATGATCATCTTCCTGATGATTGTATGATGAAAAATTGCTGTGACATCTGTGGGGATCCCTCCCATGAAACCAAGGGACATGACAAGATCATTCAGTCCAAAAGGAAAACCCCCACCAACACTTCTCAGTCAACTGAGGCATCAACCTCCACAAAATGTAATACATGTGGAAGCTCAGTACACACAACTTCAGACCATGATTCATTAGCTAAATTCAAAAAGTCCCTGAGGACTAAGCCCACTAGAAGGTGGGTCAATAAGAAAAACTAACCCAGTTTACTGTTTGTGCATAAACACATCAGGGATCCTACTTGGCACCTCGACAGTGGATGCTCTAGGAGTATGACTGGTGTGGAAAGTTATCTGCACAAATTTATGGAAGAACTAGGACCCAAAGTAGTATTTGGTGATAACACATCAGCTCCCACTGAAGGTTATAGTTCAGTAAACTGCAATGGTATAGTTTTTACAAGAATAGCTTATGTTAATGGTCTCAAGTACAATCTGATATGTGTTTCCCAACTATGTGATGCAAAATACATAGTTCAGTTTGATGACAAGAGAGGGACCATCTTTAATGCCAACAAGGAAGTAGTGTTGATTGCCCCAAGGAGGGATGATGTCTATGTACTAGACATGTCATCCCTGACTTAAAATGGGACTTGTCTATTGTCAAAGGCAAGTGAGACAATCAACTAGCTCTAGCATAAGAGACTCTCTCATCTCAATTTCAAGAGCATCAACAACCTGGCCAAACAGAACAAAGTTCTGGACCTTCCATCCCTAGTGTATACCAAAGACAAGCCTTGTTCTGGTTATGAAAAAGGAAAACACCACAGGGCATCATTCAAAACCAAACAAACCTTTTCTATCAAAAGCTGCCTTCATCTTCTCCATATGGACCTTTTTGGACCTATCAGTCCAATGTCCATACACCATGAGAAGTATACTCTGGTCATAGTGGATGAATACTCAAGATATACTTGGGTTTACTTCCTGACCAAAAAGAGTCAGGCAGCTGAAACCATCATGTTATTTGTCAGGAACATTGAAAATCAAAATGATGTCAAAGTTAAACAAATTAGAACTGACAATGGCACTGAATTCAAAAACCAAGACCTTGAGTGTTTTTGTGATGAGAAAGGAATTTCTCAAAATTTCACTTTTCCCTATACACATGAACAAAATGGAGTAGCTGAAAGGAAGAATAGAACACTCATTGAGGTAGCTAGGACAATGTTAAATGGCTCAGTCCTCTCAAAACACTTTTGGGCTGAGGCAGTCAAAACAGCCTGCTACACTCAAAACAAGTCCATTATTGTGAAAAGGTACAATAAGACACCCTATGAGATATTCAAAGGAAGGATCCCTAACATCAGCTACTTTCATGTATTTGGGTGTCCTGTGTTTATTCATAATCACAAGGATCACTTAGGTAAGTTTGATGCCAAAGCTGATGATGGATACTTCCTGGGATATTCTCTGGTTTCCAAAGCCTTCAGGGTGTTCAACACAAGGAGACAACAAACTGAGGAAACTTATCACATAACTGTTGATGAGAGCACTGAATCCATCAGGTTCTCAAATTCCTCAGTAGAAGAAATTGGTATTGATGACTCATCAAGGTATCCCCCTGATGAGTATCATCCTGAGAACAACCCCTCAACCCAATACCAAGCTGATGCTGATGTCTCCTACTACATCATCCCTCACAACCTACCCCAACCAACCATCAGTGAGTTCATTGAAACTCAGCAGGTCTCCAATGAGACTGCAACCACTGAACAAAATGTTCAAGAACCCTCAAAGTAAATTGTTCCCACAAATGTCACTGAAGTACATTTTGATGACTCACCTTATGTTCCTGAGTCTGAACCCAATCAGGCTCCTACAAGCTCAAATTCCTATCCTAGACCTCAGGATAGCTGGACTAGATCCAAAGTTATTGAGCTTGTGAACATCATTGGTGAACCCACTAAAGGCATGCTCACAAGAAGCATGGTTGCAAAACTCAAGGCAGCCTCAGCCAATATATGTCGTTATGCTGACTATCTCTCTGAAATAGAGCCTAAAAATATCAAAGAAGCCCTGACTTATGAAAGTTGGGTTCAGGCCATGAGAGATGAATTGGAACAATTTGACAGAAATGATGTCATGACCCTTGTTGAATACCCCCAGGGTGTTTTAATCATTGGTATGAAATGGGTCTTTTAAAACAAGACCGATGAGAATGGCACAGTCATCAAAAACAAAGCAAGACTGGTTGCCAAAGGATATAATCAACTGGAAGGTATAGACTATGAGGAAACCTTTGCACCTATTGCTAGAATGGAAGCCATCAGGATCTTCCTAGCCTATGCAACCTACATGAACTTTAAAGTTTTCCAAATGGATGTCAAAAGTTCATTCCTAAATGGTAACATCAAAGAAGATGTCTACGTGCAACAACCTACTGGTTTTGAAAGTAGCGAATACCCCAACCATGTCTACAAACATAACAAGGCCCTTTATGGACTGAAACAAGCTCCCAGGGCATGGTATGAAACTCTTTCAGCCTTCCTGATCCAAAAAAAATTTGTCTGAGGAAAGATTGACAACACTCTGTTCATCTAAAGAACAAAAAGCGATGTCATCCTAGTTCAAGTGTATGTTGATGACATCATCTTTGGCTCAACAAGTTACAAACTTTGCAAACAGTTTGAAAAACTGGTGACCACAAAGTTTGAAATGAGCATGATGGGGGAACTCACTTACTTTCTTGGACTACAAATCAAACAAACTGACAGAGGAATATCTATTTGTCAAGAAAAATACTTGGGGAACCTACTGAAGAAGTATGAGCTAACTGACTGCTCTTCAGTAAAGACTCCTATGGTTCCTCCAAACAACCTTGGCCCTGACCTCACTGGCAAATCAGTGAACCAAACCCAATATGGGGGAATGATAGGCTCCCTGATGTACTTACTTGCATCTAGGCCTGATATATCCAATTCTCAGTCTGTCTGTGTGCAAGATATCAGGCTGATCCAAAAGAGTCTCATCTCACTGCTGTCAAGAGAATCTTCAGGTACCTGAAGGGTACATCAAACCTTGGTTTGTATTACCTAAAATGCTCAGGATTTGACCTCAAAGGGTACACTGACTCTGACTATGCAGGATGCAATATGGACAGAAAAAGTACCTCAGGATCCTGTCAATTTCTTGGTGGTAAACTTGTGTGTTGGAGTACAAAGAAACAACATTCAGTGGCCATGTCCTCAGCTGAAGCTGAATATATGGCTGCCGCAGGATGTTGTGCAAATGTACTCTGGATGAAGATCCAACTGAGTAACTATGGCATTCAGTACAAGATGGTACCCATCTTTTGTGATAACACTAGTGCCATAGCCATCTCAAATAACCCAGTGCTTCATCAAAGAACCAAACACATTGACATCATATATCATTTCATCAGGGACCACATCATGAATGGAGAAATTGAATTACATTTCATCCCCACTAAGTATCAGTTAGCTGATATCTTCACCAAGCCCTTGGATGAACCCACTTTTACAATATTGAAAGCTGAATTGGGCATGCTGGACATAGAATCAGGCAACTGATCAAAAGTGCTCCAACCTGATGTAAATTCTCTGGTCCCTGATCACACCCTTCCTGAACCTCCCAATTCTGAATGAAAAATTCATTCAAGGGGCTCAAGATGTCAAATGGCATTGAATACCCTAACTAAATGCTCTAAGTACTTAGTTAGTAAATGTCCCAGGTAGGTAACTGATTCTTATTAAATATAGGAATATATGTCGCTTACACAACTGGCATCCACATCTTGGGCCCCCACATTTTTCTCACCAAATACCACTGAGCATTAAATGCTCACTCACACACAAATAGTTGTAATGATATCACTCTGCAAAAGTGTCTTTTTGCAGAGCCACACAACTGTTCACCTCATCATGTTGAGAGAAAATAGGGAAATGGGAATCGTGATAATTAATACGGGTATCAAACACACATTATTATACCATTTTGGTTTAATAACAAAACCCTTTGATATCCGCAACATCACTTCCCTAATTCACACCCTATAAATACTCCCACAAAGAAGAACACACACACGCTTTAAAAATTTTAACAAAACTCTTGCAATTTTTATTCAAGAACAAATTGCTTTCAAAACTCTGTGTGTTTCTTCTTTAATCCAAAACTTTTTTAAAACCAGACCATTATTTCTCAAATGGCTTCTTCTAGAGTCATTAAATACGCACCCAA
Source organism: Artemisia argyi (assembly GCA_030686995.1). NCBI lineage: Eukaryota > Viridiplantae > Streptophyta > Magnoliopsida > Asterales > Asteraceae > Artemisia > Artemisia argyi. The sequence goes on along the minus strand of CM060676.1, from coordinate 34,231,802 downwards.
TGTGGATTTCCAAATGGAAAGCGTAGACCTCACCAAAAATAATGTGGTGGGGAACTTTGCCTACCCTGAAGGGTTCCCTGAATACAAGGATGTGGTGAAGTTCCTTCAAAACTGTTTTCTCACCACCACATTCACAAAGACCCCCTCAGTCATCTATCATGACTGCTTGAGGGAATTCTGGTGCACAGCGGTGGTTGAAAACCCTGATGCACCAAAGGAGGCCAAAATAAAGTTCTTAGTACAGAATGGAACATAGTTCCTCACTCTTGACTATAAGACCTTTGTCAAAGCCACATGCCTTGACTATGCAGAGACCTTTGCAGCCTAACCCACTGAAGAGGATGTTAGGAAACTCCTCTTGGAACTTGGGCCCTATGATAAACATCATCCTGATGTGACTCCAGGGGCCCTTCTGTCCAAAGCCCCCATTATTAAAACATAGTTCCCTGTACCCTGGAGGATCCTGATGACATTTGTAATTCAGGTCCTTGGGGGGAATAAATCCTCTACTGAGCAACAAAACACTACTCAATCAATGATAGTGTACTGTCTCATTGAGGGTATAAAAATTGACCTTGGAGAAATTATCTTCAGGGACCTCATAGCCAAACTGGGTGGGAAGTCTAGGCAAAAACTTATGTCTTACCCTAGATTCATTTCCTGTGCCCTGAATGACTTATTAGGGTCTGAGTATATCAAGCCTGACATTGTTGGCTTTGAACCTGATGTCTTACATAAGGCAAATTACTCTCGTGACCCTGCTGAGGTAACACCTGTCGCCCTGACCACGTATATGCTAACTGTTATCCAGGGTGACAACATAATATCACCAATTCCCTCTCCCACCAAGAAGGTGAAGAGGAAGAAGGGACAGGGGTCCAGGAAGGTGACTCAACCCAAGTCACTCGCCACTGAGACCTCTGCCCCTAACCCTAATAAAAGGGGGCAACAACAACAGACCCTGACTACTGACACCCTCAGGATCATAAGATAATCTTTGGCCCCAATACAAAGGCCAACGGAGGGCACTGAGACATCACACTCAGTGTCCTCGGGCGAACCCGTTCCGAAAGGCTCTACTGACATAAACAAGTCAGTGGAGTTGGAACCAACCCAACCTCCACATCCTGCTAAAGGCTCTGGGAAATCACAACTAGGGTCTCAGGGAGCAAGGGGTCCTATATCTTCGGTGGGGCAGCACTACTCCACTGAGAAGGGGGCCCACAAACAATCACATCCTGTTAAAGACTCTGACAAATCACAATCAGGGTCTTAGGGAGAAAAGGGTCCTAGATCCTCAGTATGGCAGCACTACTCTACTAAGAAGGGGGCCCATAAACACTCACATCCTGCCAAAGGCTCGGGTAAATCACAACCCAAGCAACAAGGAGTTTTCTCCCCTAAACCTTCGACAGGCCAGAACAAGCCTGTTGGAAAGGGGGGCATCACCACTCATGTGCCTGATGAGGACATTCGCAAATCAAAGCTTTTGTCTGAGGGCACACAAACTCTTCCCCAAGACTCAGAGAGAAACAAACAACTCGCTGATAGGGAAACAACACTTACTTTTGGAGGTGCCCACAACTTGGGAACTGGCTCTAAGGACCAGGTAGATAAAACCCAGTCTAGATTAGAGGGGTCAGGACTTGGCCAAAACGAAGGCAAGTCTTCTGATGAAGAGGATCCGGATAACCTTTTGTTGCAGATTCACTCCCTGGCTGATGCTCAGGCATCCCTGTTCTCTGATGATGACTTTCACAGTGATGAGGAGATTTTTGAAGCTGGAGATGATATGGTGGTTGAGGAGACTGTCCCTGAATCAATCCCTCAGTCTCCTCAACCCTCTGACACTGACGCTGCTGAAACTAACTCCGCATCAGATTCCTCAGATGATGATCAAGCTCCTCTCAGTGAGAAAGTTTTTACCAAGTTCATCAAGAAGGCAACCAATGCTTTGTTCCGAGGGGTCACTGATGAAGTTTTTGATATGCATACTGAACAAGCGGTCCACTACGGTGATCTTAAGGAACGTGTTGCTGAATTCATGAGGATGTCAGGGAACAAAACTCCTCCTCTGACTTCTCCATGACAATGATGGTCAGCTACCTGAACCAGTTTTTGGAATCCCTCAACAAGCTGAATGCAGGGGTTCAGTCTGTTCAAGAATCAGTCAAAGATGATCCTGAGCTAACCAGGAAGCTTCTTCAGGCATCTGAGACTTATCAGGTAAACTCAGTGACCCTCATTGAGTTACTTGGCTTGCTAAAGGGATCAAATGTTCAGGGTCTCAGCTCAACGGTGGAGTCTCTAAAATCTTCCATTACAACATTGGAAGAATCAGTGGCAGCTCAGTCCCAAAAGTCCACTTCTCTGGCATAGACTATGGGTTCTAGGATGACAGCCCTTGAAAGTGCTCAGGCTACTCTTGATTCCAAAGTATCTACCATTCAGCAGGATACTGCGGAAATCAAGTCTATGATAACGAAAATCTTTCAAGCCTTCAAGGGTGCCTCTACTTCTGCGTCAGCACCACCAACTCTTGCCATCACTGCAGCTCAGGCAACAGTTTAGGGGGAGAATGTTACTGAAGCCCCTAATAATGACGAACAAGAAGCTGGACAGCCCTCTCACAATGAGGGGGAGCATGTCACTAATGTCGTTCCAATCACAGAAGTTCCACCACAAGAGGAACCAGTCTCCTCAACTCTCATGCAGGACAGAGGAAAAAGTATTGCTACCACCTCTGAACCTGAATCAGTGCTCAAGCCTGCCTCCACCATAGTTAGATATGACCCTGATGAACCCATCAGAGTCCCGTTTGAAATCAATGGAATTGTAAATCATCTCACCAATGCTGAAATTCAAGCCTACATGGAAAGAGTTGAGATACTACAAAAGGTGGCTGAAGAAGAGAGGATGAGCAAGCCTGCTCTTATTAAGATTGTTCATGAGGAGGCTGAAAAGATTGGATTGGATACTGAGGCACTAGCTACTGAGCAAACTGGTGCAGCCTTTAAAAAGGCTCAGGAAGAAGAAATGAGTGCTCTCAAAAGGGAAAGGGAAACAAAGCTCAGGAAGGACGCTCAAGTAAGAAAGACCAGGATTGAAAGGTATACTTGGGTGATGAAAGAAAGGCTGAAACCTGAAACCATCACTGACATTCAAATCCATCGCAACACCAATCCTGCAGTGGTCACTGTCTTCAGGGGACCAGATAAAAGAGTGATTGACGTCCACAAACCATTCAGGTTTACTGACTTTGGCATCACTTAACTTGTTAAGCTTCGTCCCATCATTGCCAAGAAGAACAATGTTGTGGTACCCAACCTTCTCATGTCACTGAAGGAAACATATGACATACTGAAAGCAATTCCTGAAGCTCTGAACATTCCCTCCCTTCTTCCTGCTTCAACAACAGAGACTACTCCACCAAAGGTCTCTAAAAGGAAAAGCAAGCAAGTTGAGTTAGAGCCTGAGATCAAGGTCCCTGGATTGGATTATGACAGGTCCCTTCCTGAAGGCATCACCTTCATGAACAATGTGGTGTTTGAAGTCCCTGAAAGAGGTCTATGCTTCACTGATGAGTATGGAAACCCTGCTTTCGAAAGATGGTCAGACATGGACAGGGAAGGGATTAAGGCGATGCTGATGTACCTGATGCTTGCTTCTCCTGTTAGGTGTGCTGAAAACGTAAGGTTCTGCCAGGACCTTAAAGCTATGATTGAGGAGCACCCTGAGAGACACCTCCTGAGATCAAAGAAGGCTAAGCTTGATGCACTTGGCTATCAACTGAATATCTAATCTGCAACAACTATCACTTTTAATTTTTTTTATTTTTTTTTTATTTTTTTTTTTATTTTTTTGTAATTCGTAGCACCTGTAATAGCTATTAATAAACTTTGATGTTTTTTTTAAAGTTATGTGTCCTACTTGTAATTACATCAACATTCAGTAAGAGATGAAGACCCCTGCCAACTCACACAGAATCAAGAAACACTTAGGCTATTTGTATGTTCAAATAGGGGCAGATTATTGGGTCACTGAATTCCCCAATCTTCTTCTAACAAGGATTTGAACGTAAAATCACCTAAGTATAAACAAGTCACTAAGTGAGCAGTAACTCAGTGAGTCATCTTCAAGATGCTTTGACCGAGCCTAAGAAGTAAGGTTCTCCATTCAGTGAGGCGGAACTCAATGAGTGGCATCTAAGCCAAGAAGAAGGTGATGGGTTCAGTGAGGATGACAATAACTCACTGAACCCCAAGACTCCTCAACAACGTTTAAGGTACTGAAGACTGATGACTTGAAGACTGAAGATTTGGCGGGATTGGGCGGGAAAGTTTGAACTGGTTCACTAAAGTTCTTTATCACTTTAAGGTCAAACTTTCTCTAAATTGTTAAATCCAGTCTGTCATCAGAAAGCACCTTTTGGACTTAACCCAAAGAAGGTTCATTTGCCAGAGAATAAAATCTATCAAGATTTTATTAAGGAAGGCTTATGTCCATTGTATATTAGAGTTGTTCATACTTGTGTATAAATAGGCAACATAAGTGAGGAGTAAAAGTTGACAAGTTTGTGCAATTAATGCAAAGCATTCACAAACCACTTTTACTCCTCCAAATAACAACATAGTCCCTGAGATACCTCAGTGAGACCTCAGTTGTCATGCAAACATTGTTTTGAGTTTAGAGAGGAGTCAACACCATACTTGTCGTTTCAATCCCAAGTGTTATTCAGCAAACACTTGGGTACGATTCATTTTGATTAACTTCTAATAGAGAATTAAACGTTGAAAAATATTGTCTCTTATCTTTACGTTGCTTTATTGTTAATCAATTATACATCTGTGTTAAAAGTCATATATCTTGGTTACATTAGCTTTTTAGTTACTGATAACCAAGTAAAAGGGACCAACAAGACGTTTAGGCGAATGTATCGTATGAGTTCTACACTTTTTAATAAAATAGTCAACGATATCTTAAGCTATAATGTTTGACATGTTCCCGAGTACTTTAATGTTTTTAGACCACGTTACAATGCTACCGGTCGTTTAAGTATCAGTTCTCTTTCGAAGTGCACATCCGTCATCTGCCAATTGACGTACGGTACTGTGCCTGATGCGTTTGATGAATACTTGCAAATTGGTGAACGTTGTTCACGACAATGTTTAGAGAACTTTACTGAATGCATACATATTTTATACGTTGAAAGGTATTTAAGAAAGTCCACTTCAGCGGATGTTGAAAAATTATATGCATTTGCACGAAAAAGAACATGGACTCTCGGGAATGCTCGGGAGTAGTGAATGTATGCATTGGGATTGGAAAAATTGTCCAAAGGCCTCACATGCTCAATTCAAAAGACATGATCATAAATACCCAACTCTTATGTTAGAAGCGGTTACATATCAAAAATTATGGATTTGGCATGCATTTTTTGGCATGCCGGGGGCAAATAATGATGTTAATGTGTTATATGGTTCCCCGTTAGTTGACGAAGAACTTTCCGGTAGATCTCGGGAATGTCCATTTTTAGTAAAAGGACATACATAGAAGAAAGGGTACTATTTAGCCGATGTCATTTATCCAACATGGTTCGTATTTGTCAAAACGTTTAGTGTTGCAAGGTCTGAAAAAAATTTAAAATTTAAAAGAGTTCAAGAAAGTTCTAGAAAAGATATTGAACGAGCTTTTGGAATCCTACAAGGTCGTTGGGGAATTATACAACAAACCGGACGTGCTTACGAAATCAACGCCTTGAAACGAATTATGTATTATTGTATAATGTTACACAACATGATATTAGAAGACGAAGAGTTTAAAGTGAATTTTAGAGATTTGTTCGTTGATCGAACTCCAAACATACCAACAAGTTGGGTCGAAAGATGTGGTTTACATATCAGAAAAAACAAAGAAATTCGAGATAGAAAATTGCACGCCGATCTTCGAGAAGACCTTGTGGAGTATTTATGGAACCTTAATTACTAGTTTGTAATTTTAATGGTTTGTTTACGTACTATTTATTATTTTTATTTACTTTTTTTTAATTAATGTAATGTGTGTTTTTCTTTTTAATTAAGTTTATTTTAGTTAATATTGTGTATGTTTGATTTTATGTAAAAGAAAAAAAATTGGAGAACGACACAAGATTTTCTGGGGCCAACAGTAACGATACAGAATATGATGTCAAAAGTTTTCTGGTGCCGTTCAATATTTTGCTGATGTTTCTTTTGAAGAACGGTACCAGAAATTTGGCACCAATATACTCACTACTCTTAAAAGAAAATCACATGTCATACTTTTAAGCGGGTAAAAAGATAAATTATAAATGAACAAACCACTACTCTTAATAACTTTATCTTATACAAGATTGAGCGGACAGCCATTTGGTACTCTACCACATACTTAAATCATACACATGCATACTAAAGAGCTTGTGTCTGAATAATATCTCATGTTGTGTAAGAAATTTCTTAATTAAATAATTGTAAGTTCAAATCCTGCTTAACACATGTAAGATAATTTATGGTGTAACATTGTGAGATACATATAATTGTTGTTTTAAAAAAATAATGATAATTAAAAAAATAAAAAATAAAAATAAATAAAAGGCATGCATGATTCATGTGTGCATAAAGCCATAAATTGTAGATAACAAAAGAATAATTTTTGATGGAGTTAGGTGGCTATTTAAGGTCTTCGTATGTGCAACGTAACCTTTTGCCTCTCCCACCACCAAACAGTATATTTAAAAATCATAACGGTATTTCGTTCACGAAGCATAAGAGCACATGCGAAATCTTATAAGATTTCTGTCTGGCGCTTAAACGGACTTTTTTTTTTATTTTTTTCCTTGTTATTAAATCTTATACCCACTAAAAAAAGTACTCAAATCTGAATCTACCTACTTTTCCTCAATACTTTATAAAATTTTATTAGCTGAGCAACATTTAATAATGTTTTAAAATTGGTTATATTTATATAAGTTTGATCTCATGTTTGTTATATATCTAAAAATCTAATATTATCCATTCATTTTTCAACTAAATTAATGAAACATCATTTTTCACATTTATTTTTAAAACAACATGTTTTGCAAACGGTAAATCTTTAAGCTATAAAAAATACATCCTCGCGACGAAAATTAAATTATCTATCTATAAATATACACTTCTTTATAATTTCGACAAACTTTTTTTTTCTTCACAAAATTTTCGTCCAGAAAAAGCACATGCAATTTGTAAAAGTCACATGTGATATGTAAAAGTCACAAGTGATTTGTAAATATCAAATCACATGTTACTTTTACAAATCAAATATGATTCTTATAAATCACGTGTGATTTTTAAAGCGGAAATTTTGAAAAAAAATTCGTTGAAAGTATAAAAAAGTACTTATCTATAAAAAGATAATTTAATTCTCGTCACGATTGTATAATTTTTTTCGCGTACCGATTAACAATTTGCGAGATATTTAATTTTTAAAAAATGGTGAAAGTTTATTATTTTTGCTTTGATCAAAAAAATGAATAGCCAAGATTAGTTCATTGAATTTTTGACAAATATAAGATTTATATTGAACTTTTGCCTACATTTATAAGTGCGAAATTTTTTAATAAAATAATAGATTTTTCACACTTATAATTGTATTAAAAAAAGTTCACACTTTTAAGTGTCGATAAATCAATGAAATGTCCACACTCCTAAGTCCTAAGTGTGGAAAATTATAAGACCACTGGAGTTGGCGGAAAATTGCTGCCAATTCACCAAAACACTTTATGGCACCAGAAATCTTTCGGCACCACATTTTGTGCCGTTACCCTTTGCACCAGAAAATGTGGTGCCGTTGGACAATTTTTATTTTTATTTTATTTTCTCAATTACATAATTTATTTATAGATAAAAAAAATAAAATTAAAACACATTAGATTAATTAAAAAAATATATATATTACACACACACACACACATATATATGTTAACTCCATACAATTTTATGTTATAATTTATGGGTCCCTGAATTTTCTGGTGGGTCCCTGAATCATTTTTGTGGGTCCTTAATCATTTTTTGTGTAATTTTGATGAGATGGCTACAATAATTGTAATATATATATATATATATATATATATATATATATATATATATATATATATATATATATATATATATATATATATATATATATATACGGGGCGTTATTGTGGTGTACAAGCTTAAAATAGATAAAATAAGTACACATGTGGACCGTTGGATCAAACTTGATTGATAAGATTAGATATTAAATAGATGAGTGGCACAAATGTAATTAAGTGAAAGCCAAATAGCATTTGTGTACCAACTTTTATACGAGTATATATCTTGTATTGATGGTGGTCTTAGTTACAAAAAATAATAATAATAATAATAATAATAATAATAAAATAAATAAAATAAAAATGAAAAAAAAAGGTTAGGCAGCCATAATAATGTACCCCAACAATTCGACCGGATATTTGCAAATCAATCTCCATTCTACATTTTTCTTTAAATCGAGCAATCAATCAAAAATCCCCAAATCAATCTTCGTTCTACATTTTTTTCTTTAAATACAGTTAGCAAAGGTGTATTTGCAATCATAAGAAACAAGTATGGCGAATTTTGAACCCCAAGTGATCGACGATAGAAATGTAGAAGAAATAATGCTTGGTAATTGATACATTGTTCCTTATTTATTTATTTATTTTGTCAATAAAGATTGTTTGTTAATTTAGTTGTTGATTTTTGGTTTCAATCCGATGAATTGGAAGGTTACCAAATCTTAGACGACCTAAACAGAGATAATGAGGAATGTGAAACTATGGATCTAACTCTTGATGGAGATAGTGAAGACGAAAAAGATATTGTGTATTTCTTCTTAAAAATATACGGTTTTAATTATTGGGTAGTGAGTGAGTTGGTTTATGTGTATTAGCTACTTTTTGTGTATGACTTGAATGAGTTGTATAAGCTTCTTACCTAATATTTGAGCAGAAATATAGAAATTAGACTCAATTACGAAAACATGGTCACTTGAATGGGTTAAAATGGATATATAACGAAGAAACTACGCTATTTACAAGTTAGGTGTCTAAAATTTATTTTCTGAAAAGTGTATGCTGTTAAGGACTTTACGAAAGGTAAAAACGGACATTAGAAGCTAACTAGATACTCCGAGACACTAAAGATCAGTTAGTACATTTAAATACGAAACCGGGGATATATGGAACTTAAGAAACGGAATTGAAACGACCAAGATACGTTGAGTTAAAATTACGACGAAACCGATAAAAACTCAATAGCTCGACTGTTAATTTTTCTAAGGGTGAAACTGTTTTTCTCGGGTGACCATGTTTGAGCCCATTTTACTCATAGAAAGAGTCCTTTATGGAAAAATAATATCACTAACAAAAATGAAGTATACATGTCCTATTTTCTAAAAATTCCAACTGTGCGTCATACCAATTTATAACGAAGGATTTATGACCATATACTTTTTCCCGAAAGCTGTCCAGAAATGCTCAATACGGCCTGATCACCCAACGTGAAGGCCATATAAATGTGGGATCAGGATCCGAATGGGCTAAGGTTCAGTGTTAATTTTTGTAGGCATTGCTACATACTTCGTAAATCCACTGAGTTGGTTCGATAATACTTAATAACCACTGTTTTACGACTGGTTTTACTAGGCCACTTGGTCATTTTCAGGAATTTAACAAAGTGTGCATTTTGACGTAAAACTTTATGTGTATTAGTTGGTTTTGTGTATTTCTTATTTAAAGCAGACTTCTTTTTTTTTAATTATTGGGTAGTGAGGGAGTTGATTTATGTGTATTAGCAGCTACTTGTTCTATATGACTTGAATTGGTTGTATAGGCTTCTTACCTAACTGATGTGTATGAATTGAATGAGTTGTGGAAGGTACTTAGCTAACTATAAGTTTCATATAGGTTTTGAAAATAAGCCATTAGATGAGCATATGTATTAGTTGTATATGGCTGTTTTTTAAATAAGCTATTTGTTGATTATGTGTATTAGTTGAAGTAAGGTATTGTGTATTGGTTATTAAGTGTTTTGAAATAAACAACTTATTGATGTGGTGTGTTGTAGCGACTTAGATATAATGGTGTATTAGCTAAATGTATTTGTTTTTTGTGTATTAGCTACGTATTGCTGTTTTTAAATATAAGCTATTAGGTGAGTATGTGTGCTAGTTAATTATGTGTATTCGATGGAATAAACTTACGTGTGTGTAATGATTCATGTGTATTAGTGGCATCAATGTGTATTAGTTGCTAAGGATTCATGTGCATCAGTTTCATACATGTTTTGTAGTAGTTTGGAATGTATGTTAGTTGATATCAACTTGTGTGTATTAGTTGAATTGGTTGGCAATCGCTTCTTACGCAAGGTATACTATCTGTTTAGAGGGTCTTATAATATATTTTTTGGTAATACTTTTTAATCTTATTGGATGATGATTGTTAGGATTTATATTAGAGTTGATAAGACAATAGATTGAAAGATGAGGGACTTATGGAGACAAAGAGGAAAACTACAAAATATGGAGAAGGACTTGCTTGCAAAAGAAGATTTATATTTTAGTCCTTTGTAGTGTTCTTGTAACCCTAATTCTGTATTATATAAACAGAATACAGGGAATTGGTTTAATAGTACGTACAAGATGTAAAACCTAGTAAAGGTGTGTGTGTGTGTGTAAACTGATTGGTTCTGAACCGTCAGATTATTATTGACCAAGGTCAATAAGTCAAAGATAGCCTAGAATCAATACTCCGGTGATAGTGTAGTGTTTCCCCGGGTCGTAAAAGTCCCAGCGAGATTGAAATGGTGCTTTTGGAATCGTTTATGAGAAAGTGGCACTGAGGACAGTAGCCAGATGATGTGGGATTGGTATTGCTACTGTTCTTTTGGTATTGGCAAACAGATATAATATTCACAATAATCAGATATCAGATATATGCACAAATTCACAATTAAGATTACGTATCGGACTGGAAAAGTGGGTTTTTGGAATTTATCAAACTACAGGGGGTGCTTTTGACACTTTTCAAAACTTAAAATTTAAAAATGAAAAAGAAATTATAAAAGTGATTAAATTAATATTAAACTATTATTTAATTAATTAAACTATTTAAAATCTAAATTAAAATCTAATTTAAATAGGCTATTTCCAACTCAATCCAGCTCCTTAATTGTGCTCAAAACCTGAAACAAACATCAAACATACAAACAGTTGACTAATGTTGACTTTTTTTTACTTTTTGTTTTTCTTCTATTAGTACTGGATTTTAGGAGTCTCTAAAGCTTGAACAAGCTTATTGGAACTTATATGAGCCTAAGAATCCACTACATTACACAATAACAACCATTTAGCTTAATCATTATTTTGCAATTAAGAATAAACTGCATAAGTTGAAACAGCAAATGAAACTTGAAATTAATTAATTAAAAAGAGTTACAATACATGAAAATGACTTAGTACACTGCTTAGACAATTTAATTTAGACTAGAATTTAAAATTGCATTAATTCGACATACAAAAAACTAAAATTAAACTACACACTTTTCTTCTTGCACTCTTCTCCTTTTATAGCTGAAAATTAGGGTTCCTCCCATCATTCTGAGCAAAACCCACCATGTTCTGATCAATTTGGTCCACTAATGAGCCTACACGTGTTTTGGCGCCAAAACGCAATTTCTTCAAATTGTCTCTGACAACGTGTATTTGAGGAGGAGCATTAATTGTGGAGGTGAGGGGTAGGTGTAGGGGGTGGGATGGTGATGATTGAGGTGCAAGTGGGGGTGGTGGACTGTAAAACCATGGTGGTTTTGGTCTGAGGGAGGTGGTGAGGGAGAAGAGGGAAAAGGGGGTGGATTGGTGGTATTTGACCAAAGTCAACGTGGACTCGGGTCAAAGATAGGGAGTGGACTGGGCTGAGATGGGTTTGGTTTTGTTTTGGGCCCAAACTTCTTATGGATTGGATTAAGGTTTAATGGATTGGTTTTGGTTTTGGTTAATTGTGATCCGGATTTGGTTTTTTGGGAATTAATCACAAGGACCTAAAATGTAATTATGGGAAAGTTAAGGGTTGGGTTTTGGCATTTTCTAAATTTGTTTCTAAGGGTGTATAATGCCATATGATGAATAGTATAAGGTCCTTTGGTGATTTTTCAATTTATTTTTCAACAGGGACTGAAACCGTTAAACTTTCAAACTTCAGGGACCATTTGTGTAAATATCACCAAACTTTCCACCAAGGACCAATCCTGTCATAAAAGGTTAGTGCAAGGACAAAATTTGTTTTTCTCAAAGTTTTCCATATCCCAGGGACTATTTTTGACAATTTACAAAGTTCAGGGACTAAACTTGACATTCTGTGAAACTTTTCACCAAAGGACTAATTATGTAACTTTTTGATTTATAAGGGCCTTTGGTGACTTTTTCAAGTTTTTAGAATGACCAGGGACTAGATTTGACAACTTTTGAAAGTTGGGGGACTGAAACTGCCAATTATGCAAACTTTATGTGTTTTTCATCTGTTTTTGGTATTTTTGCATTTGAAACATGTAAAACACTTTCCTGGGATATTTTCACTATTTTGATTCATTATTGAGTGTTTTTGGATGTTTTGGCAGTTCAGAATTGGTAAAAATGATGAGTATTTACACACTCATCATAAACCTAGGGCGTGAGTATGCTTATGTAAACGCCTAGGTTAGTTGATTAGTGTTAAGCCTCAACGATCTTAGATCGCTGTTAGTGTGTAACCGTGCTACACTTGATCAAGTAGCATTGGGGCTTTGGTGTATGTTAGAATAGAGATGATGACGAAGAAACCTTGTTAATAATAACAATTGTGTTTTGATTATTCCGCTGCTTATTGTTATTGTTATTATTATGTCTTACACAACCTAGATCAGTTCACAACAATCATGGTTTGACAGATGGTTCGTGTTCTTGTGGCAACATCAATAAGGGAAGCAGTTATTGGTGCTGAAGACGATGCATTCTTAAAGCTGATGGATGCCACATGCAAACGTGCTACCGCTCCACCAGCACCCCCTGATGGCCTCTGTCTTGTTGACGTTGGGTATAACGAGTTTGATTCACAAACTTGTCTAATCAAATAGGGTAAGCTGCTTCTACGAATACTAACTAATTAGTAAGAACAGGTATACGACAAAGGTATCGGAAGCAGGTCAAACGGAGGGTGTATTGGGTCAAGTCAACTGAAATCCAGTGCCCTAAAAATTATGTTAGGAATACAAATATTCCTGTAAAAGTCTCGGTCACCTAATTATTGTAATAGAATTAAGTTAGCTCGTAGTTAGTTTATATATTAGTTAGTTAGTATTAGTTTAAGTAACACCGTGGAAGAAGGACGGGTCTTTACCTACTGTATGCCTGATCCACAGCCCGGGTGTGGGCGTTTGTAGCTTAGTATAAATACCCCTCTCCACATGTGGAGAGGGTTGGACCTTTCACAACCTTAATCTAATATTCTCTATTTTCTCTCAAGGTTCCCTTCTACTTTCTCTCTCTAACTTCTCTCTACTAATTCTTCCATCTTTGATCCATATTATACAAAACCAATACGTGTTATAAGATTATGAGTATACTACAATTGGTATCAGAGCCATGGTTCTATCCTAGGATTCGTGGTATGCTCAAATTTATAGCTTGGTTTTGTGTTTTAGAATGGTTCGACTTTACTTGGTGGTTTTCACATTAGTTTGATCTCGTTAGGTGTTATTCTTGGCATTTTGATTGTACTTTTGGATCTAGAAGTGTTGTAGGCATCTTGTGTAGCTTTTGGTTAAGTTATTTCATCATTTTCGTGGACATTGGAGGACTTTTGTGTTGTTTTTCTTGCTAGAGAGTTGCCATTTCATTGTAGAGGGTTGACAGGTTTTTCTAGAGAGTTGGGTGTAGAGATTTGGCAGTTTACTATAAAGGGAAAAGAAAACAAAACGCTAGAAAGTGACATTTTTGTCCTGTTCTTGGTAGAGAGTTGGTTCTAGCGAGTTGGTTCCAGATTCTAGCGAGTTGGTTCCAGAGAGTTGGTTCTAGCGAGTTGGTTCCAGAAAGTTGGTTCCAGCGAGTTGATCTAGCGAGTTGACCTATTCAGCGAGTTAGTCTAGCGAGTTGATCTAGCGAGTTGACCTATTCAGCGAGTTGGTCTAGCGAGTTGGCATTCTAGAGAGTTTTCATTCTAGAGAGTTGCCATTCTAGAGAGTTGTCATTCTAGAGAGTTGCCATTCTAGAGAGTTGGTTCTCAGCGAGTTGCCATTCTAGAGAGTTGTCATTCTAGAGAGTTGCCATTCTAGAGAGTTGCTATTCTAGAGAGTTGTCATTCTAGAGAGTTGCCATTCTAGAGAGTTGCTATTCTAGAGAGTTAGTTTTCAGCGAGTTGCCATTCTAGAGAGTTGCCATTCTAGAGAGTTGCTCATTCAACGAGTTGGTGTTCAGCGACTTGGCATTCAGCGAGTTGGTCATTCAGCGAGTTGACCAAAGTTGACTTTTTACGTCAAAACTTCAAACGACCATAACTTTTAAACCGTAACTCCGTTTTTAGCGAATTAGCTGTCAAAACATCCAGAACAGGCTGAATATTGTGAGGCTTCACCACGAAGTTGTGAAACGAATTTTTTTTAAGGCCCAAATCACCTCCGGAGTGAAGTTATTGAGGTTTTAAGTTTTTAGACCAAACTCTTCAACATTACAATTTGCATCAACCAAACCAAATCATATTGCTTGTTGATAACTCACTGTTGGTTGACTCTTAGTGCGAATTGATAACTCACTGCTAGTTGATCAAGTTGTTGTGAGGTGACTATACGCTGCGAGTTGAATAGTTCTGTGATTTGAGAATTGTTGCAATTTGAGTTGTTGCAACTTGTCCAATTACAATCTGACGTTGCGAGTTAATTCTTGCAATTTGACTAATTGTGATTTGACTTGGTGTGATTTGACTCGTTGTGACTTGACTTAGATAACTAATTGTACCTTGCAAGGTTTATCATCTCACACTCAATCACTAAAGTCCTCTTGCATCATTTCACGGTTTCTTCTTGATTTTGTAAAATCCCGCGAAAGAATCTATTTCTCGGTTTAAATCATAGAATTGTAAAATCCCGTGCACGTTTACATCATATCTACCACTTCAGACTCTGTCATTTCTGAGAGAGAACTTCTTCAGCCGCTAAAATTGCCCGATAATGCAAAGGAAAAGTGCATTGAATGCTTTTGACTTCTTCACTCACATCTCAAGGTTCTACTTGAACGACCTGGATACTTAACAGGATATGAACGCGCATTCACTTACGAACGTGCATTCACATCACTCTTTGGTCAAGATGTTCAGACTTTCACAGTCAAAATGTCTATGTATTTAGACCAACTTGAACAACAACTTGACAAAGAAAAATTTTCTGAAGGAAGATCCATGGTTGCCTTTTGTGTGATCAACAACCAACTCCAGGTGTTCATTGATTCACAAATCTCTGAGAATCAAATGACTAATAAGTATTTTTCTAATTACACGGGAGTTGAGGTTGACGTGTTCAGAGATACACTACTCCAACTCATGGGTAATGTTAAGGAGTACATTGAGGAAAGAGCAAAGCATGAACCTAAGTATGAAGACAAGGTGAAGGCATGTGAGGTGCAATCAAGTGATGGTATTGTTGATTCGGGAAAAGCATTGGATGTTGGGTCAGCTGTCACTAAATGCAAAGGATCAGAGACTGCTAAGCTTGACACTACCAGCAGTTCAGTGACTCTTGTTACACATGATATGAATGCAGATTTTGGACGGGCAAAAGAACAGGAGTCATGTGCTGAGGTACCCTTAAATGATCAACATAATGTGCTTTCTAATGAACGGCAGCATACTGATCATATTAAGCCCAGTTATGACACAAATTTGTTGGAGAAGACTGATAGCAATACCATTTCCAATTCAACAAATATGAGTCATAAAGGGGGAGAAAGCGATCAGGATGCTGAACATGATGATGAGTCAAGTTCTTTGTTTATGGTTGAGTCTTTTAAATCAAATGATGTGGTTGATAAAGAAGTTCTTAATGAATTTTCAAACAAATTTGCACAACTTGAAAAACATTGTGTTAATCCTTTGTTTATGGCTGAGTCTTTTAAATCAAATGATGTGGTTGATATAGAAGTTTTTAATGAACTTTCAAACAAATTTTTACTACTTGAAAAACATTGTATTTCACTTGAAATCGCAATGCAACAAAAGGAAGAAAGTTTTCAAATTAATCAACCATGTAAAGATCCGGAATTTCCTGAGTTCCGTGAATTTTTTGAAATTAACACTTTGAAAGCTCAGCTTCAAGACAAAAACTCGACAATCAGCAATTTGAAAAAGCACATTTCTATCCTGAATGAGAAAAGTAATATAGTCAAAGCTAAACATGACATCGATGTTATTAAATCAAGAAACATCGAATTGGAACTTTATGTGGCTAGATTACTTAAGGAGAATGAGACTTTGAAAAGGCATCAAATAGATCTAAGAGACTCTATCAAAGATACTGGTACTAAAACTTCAGAACAAACAACATCTTTGAGGGTCAAAAATGATAAATTCAAATCTCAAATTCAGGAAAAGGGCTTTGCAACTGCTGCTCTTAAAAATGAGGTAGGAAAACTAACAAGAAACAGTGTGAACACTAAGTTTGCAAAACCATCAATCTAGGGGAAACCGGTTTTACAATCAAGTAGGAATCATTCAGTTGTTAGACAACCGAATGCGATTAGATCTGAACATCCAAAATTTTCAAAAACTCAGTTTGCCTCCCAAGTTGATGTGAAACAAGTTTTGTCAAAACCAGTCACTTCACATAATTTGCCTAAGAAAAATTCCTCTAGGTTTGTTCATGCTCAACAAGCAGCTACACCTTCTCCTGACTCTTCTAGGATATGTTCAAAAAGAGTGTCAATACCAAACGTTAAAACTCAAAACTCTTATGATATAAATGACTTGCACATGAACAATGATCTTGAAAAGGCTAGGAAAAGGGCTCTACTTCAAAAGGATAGTATCTTAAGTTCACGACCTCATAGGATGCCTTCTAGCTTACTCCAGAACTCAGCCAGTAGCAGCAAACCAAAACCTGTGAGCACTCAACAAACAAATAGGAAGTGTTCAGTTTCCATGAGTAGTTACACATCGATTAAAGCGATCCCTGTAGCTAATCACTCTAAGAATCCTAGAGTTTGTTCTGAATCCAAACACCTTGTTTGCTCAACTTGTCTGAATTGTGTTCTTAAGGCAAACCATCTTAATTGTCCTACACAATTCTTGAAGAAAGTGAATATATGTGTGTAAGGTTCAACCATCTAAAACTAGAAACTACAACAAGCCCGTAGAACCAAAAAGTTATAATCAGAAACCTGGTAGGCAGATTAATTTAGGAAAAAGGTCTTCTCTCAACAATAATTCCATTTTACATGAGAAACCAAACATTCCTAGAACTTGCCTTAGGTGGATACAGACGGGTAGAATTTTTAAGATTATAGGTCTTAGATGGATACCTATAAAAAGGATGTTCACTGATTGCAAAACCAAGGTTGAAAGTGGAACCCCAAATGAAATAGATGTTGATTTCACTAACCCATATAAATGCAAACAAACTCTCAATGTCAGTGCAGGAAGTCTTTACTTAAGTGCAGGTACATCGTTCAATCCTGTTAAGGAAATACTCAGAGTTTGGCTGCCGAAAAGAGTGAAATCTCATCAATCAAGGGTTACTGAAGCTCAACTTTGATGCTAATGACTATGACGTTTGAACAAATCAGTTCAAGCCTCGCTCTTCAATGACTATGATGTTTGAACACCTCAGTTCAAGCCTCGGTCCTCAATGTCTTCATTATGGCGTTTGCAGAAAACACTTCAGGCCCCGTTTATCAAAGAAAAAGAAAAGTGTACGCTTGAGTACGCTTTATCTTTTGAAAAAGAGAAATGTTCTTGCTTCTGACCATTCTCATCAACAAACCTCATATTTGTTCCATGCTTGTTCAGTCATCAAGTGGATTACCTTCATCAGATGTTATTTGTTAGTATTCACTCGATCAAAAATGGCATCTTCAAATGTAATTTTTGAGGGGGAGAAGTGTGGACAGTGGATCAACCTCATATGCAATTTTTGAGGGGGGGAAGTGTGAATAAACTACATGTATTTCTATTCACTTGTTCAATCAAAAATCACATCCTCATATGCAATATTTGAGGGGGAGAAGTGTGAATAAAATACATGTTGATTGATGCGTGAAATGACTCTCTTCTCCTCCAACACCTAATGTTCCACTAACTAAGGAAGAAAAATTGTGACTACGGAGTTGATTGGGTATCACATATTTGAGATTGATGTTGACTTTCACAAAGGCGTGATCTTAGTTTATCTTGAAGTCGAGGTGGTTGGATGTATGACTTTCAACGATAACTTGCTCGTGCTTGAGATTTAAGTTGAAGACTTGGTTTATCTAGTTACCAGCAGTCGAGGTGGATGGTTGAAGACCTGGTTAACTATCACTTTAAGGAGTTACGTTGTAGTACTCAGTGTCACACGCCGATGTCATTGTGGATAATCACAAGAGGTGGTAATGTCTCATGCTTTGGTTGGGTAGTGAGTACTCAGAGATGTGCTTGGAGTATAAATTCTCTACACCGTTCTTCCAACATTAGTGCAAGCTTAAGACACAAGAGCGGGGAACTCTACTTCACTTTCAAGTTTGGTATATCGGGTTTTCTCCATACGTGGTCATTTACTATTAGCCAGTGGAAGTGAAAAGAGGTTTAATTAGGGGTTGATCTACAGTGAATTGTTGAAGAGAATTGTTATCGACATCTACTCATGGGGTAGTGATTTGTATGTTGCTTCCAGTTGATATGTTTATGTACACACATTTATGATGATTCCGAGTGATCATTATCATCATGGAGGGAGAAATGTGTACATCGGGGCTTTTATCAAAGAACTGGAAACATTCTAAGTGAGTTGAAAATGTCGAATTTTCGTTCCCCAAACAAACCCGTGAAGAAGCTACAGAGTATCAGTCTATCATCCACTTTACGTTGTGGATGACATGATAAGAGACTGAAGACATTTTGGGCAGAATTGAGAGATACTTCTTCAACATGCATCAATGTTATTTCAATCGGGTCGTCAGTTTGGGAGGGAGCAAGTACACTTATGGGCTTACTAATTGGGAAGGAGGATTAACCCAATTAGTGAGAGTTTCTATAGCAGTTGATTCTTACTAGATACATTTTAGCTTATTTGGTTCTTCTCAATATTTCAAGTAGATGTGCGTAAAAGTTTTTGCTGATTCTGATGTATCAAAACCAGCAAGGGGGAAGGAGACATACATCTGAATGCATAACGAGTACACGTGATGAACATAATACTTCTTCTTAATTGAAGTTATCCCGGGAAGACATATGTCATAACCGTAGAGAAACTTAGTATCTTAACTCGCAGCGTTTGGTGTATTATTCCAACTACGTGGGGGAAGTGGTCTTTTGATACTTGTGGTGTGAATTACTTCAGATTTCAATGGGAAGAAATATGAGAAGGATATGTGGAACGTGAGATGATATTGCTTATTGACATCTTCATATGAGCTTATAAGAGTTACGGTAAAGTGCTTCTGGCTAATGTTTCATGAACACATTGTTATGCTGATTCCGATAAGATCGCAACCATCATGGGGAGAGATATGTGTACATCAAGGACGCGCAACAGGTTCACGTGATCGGGCTTAATCATATATTCCGATGGAGATATCCGCAGAGATGATCAGTGCTTCAACCTGTTACTTTGGTGTCATCGTTTCTTCTTGTGTTGGATACATGCGTACAATATAGATTGAGTTGGTATCTTATTCCCCCGAATAGACAACTGCTCCAAACCTCAAAGTATTCTGTACATTGGGGACGCACAACAGGGTCATGTGATCGGGCTTCATCATACATTCCGGGATTGATAACCGCAGAGATGATCCGTGGTTCACCCAGTTACTTCGATGTTATCATTTTCTTCGGGTTTCTGAGCTTCATCCAATGAGACCTTTTGCGTCACTTCAACGTCTTGGGGAAGTGGTCTCATGTAGGTGATTGTCGGTTTAGGGGGAAGCTACCAAAGCTTCACATTGAGGAGACTATAACTCTGCAATTTGGTGGTGTCTAGCGATTAACTCAGTTGTGAGATTCCAGTGATTTGTTAACTACTTGTGTTTGGTTAATTGTTGTGACTTAAGTCATTTCGATTAGTCTGATTGTAATTTGACATTGTGAGTTAATCTTTACGACTTGACTAATTACGATCGGATCTATTGTAACTTGACTTGTTGCGACTTGACACTTAATGCTAATTGTCACTAAGTTTAACTCGCATATTACATCTTTTAGTTTCTTTTGTTGACTTTAGTAAAATCCCGGAAGAGAATCGATCTCTCGGTTTAAGTCACAAGAGTTGTAAAATCCCATTTAAGATTTTATCATGGCATCTACCGCTTCAGACGATTATTCAGGAGCCTCGATAGCTTTGGTGGTGAAAGTTTAAGAGATGTTGACTACATACTTCTACAACGAGTTGAACGATAATCTCATTTTGATGCTCATGTCAACATCTCCTTAAACAGTTTGGTATCCTTTGTACATATCTTATACCAATATGTAAATAGAAAAATATAAAGCCTATAAAAAACCATAAAAATCATAAAAAATACAAAAATATTCTTCTCACGACATGTCTCTTGTGTAATCAATATTATGTACGTTTCTAGAAATGTCATTCAATAATGACACGGAATCATACATATGCTTGAGCAAGAGTTTTTCGGTTTCAAATAAAGTTTTTTTCTAAAACATGTCGTTCCTCAAAATATTCTTAAAATCATGGCTTACAGTTATTTCAGACTATAACCCGGATTTAAAATTATGGCTTGCAGTCATTTCAGGCTGTAACCCAGACTTCAAAATTATGGCTTGCTATTACTTCAGATAGCAACCTGTTTTTCAAAATGGGGAAAACACGTCGCCAAAAAGACGGTTGTTCCTTTTACCGGGTGAAGTTCACCTGGGCATGGATTACTTTATATCCATGTTTCCTCGATCTAATGTACGCTTCAGTGCATTATTTCTTGATAAAGAAGAGAAATCTTCTTTTTTTTATCGCCAAATACTTTCCCTTCTATGATTTTTCCGGAAAGTATTTGTGCAAAACTTGGTGGTACCATGAGATTTTGATTAAAAAATCAAATTGAACTCAAAATTTTGATAAAATTTTTCTCTCAATCAATGACTTTAATATTTTATGAAAATATTTCAGTTTTAACATCCGTCATTGATTGAGGGGGATAGTGATTTCTCAAAATTTTATTTATCATCAAAACTCTCCACTTTGTACAAAACCTTGCAATAAAACGATTTGTGAAGGTTATGTGTCAGAATGAGAACATTTTAAAAGAGTTTTCGTTAAAACTTCAAATCTTTTGTAAACTCATCAAATCTGACACATAACAACCTCCCTCACTGATTGAGGGGGTGCAAGAAAAAGTTCCTTTTATCAGAAAATATTAAAATTGACCGCATTTCTCTCCCAAAAACGTTTCCTAACTTATTTAAATCAATTGAGATCAAAAATCTCGAAAGATTTGAATTTTTTGATCGGGAGTGAGAGAATGTGATTTAAATATGAAATTTGATAATCAAAAGTGATTTTTTGAACTCAATAAATAGGCTCCCACATATGTGCTAAACACTTTCGAATATCGATGCACATATTGAGGGGGAGCAAAAGCCGTTTGTGGAAGTAATACCAAAGACCGACCATTTATCTTTATGCATGGAGTTATAAGGATGGTTAAGGTTAGGTATGAGTTCCCATGATCCACCAGAACTGGAAGGATCTTCCTAGGGACAATCCTCTAGATAGATTAGAAGTCCTTAGGAATGATTGAAAAAAGGAGTAAAGTGAGAAAGGGAAGAGTGCGGACTGAGATAGAGCTAGGACTGGAATAAACCCAACAAGGTTCTAGTGGTTGTAACAATTCACATTTTCAGATTAATTACTATTCCCAGAAAATTTCACTATTCATTTTTACTATTCACTTTACTATTCATTTTCACTATTCACTCCCGAAATTTTTATTTCATATTCTCGTAAGTTAAACTATTTTAATGATAATCCGAGAATTTGACACTCGTCGGATCATTTCTGCAAAAATCACAAAATCGTGTCCGAGATTTACTTTTAGGTTTAAACGTCATTCCAGCATCCCGATATGTCTATAAAACACTATAAACAATAGAAACATGATTTTCTCTCATTTTAGGACAATTCCAAAAGTTTTGGAATTTTACGTTTTCCAGTTCAGCGTTTTACGCGTTTTAGACCCGCGTTTCCAGTTTTAGCAGCGTTTAAGCAACCCGATAGAACTTTTCACTCATTAAATATGCTAAGATAGGTTATATTAATAAGTTTTAACATATTTATAAGTTTCATATTTTTAGGATACCCGATTTTAAGTTTCAGGACTTAACGACTTACCGTTAGCAATTACCGGGACCAAAACTCACTCCGTAACTTAGATAAGACCATGACTACTCATCTAGTCACCCTAGATCAGCCTTGGCCGACTTATAGGGGGGGGGATTCACCTAATATGTGTCTTGATCTCATGCCTTAAGCTCTAGGATGAAAACAAGTGTCTTTAGGAAGCAAAATTGATAACATCTAGCCTACCAAAGTAACCTCCTCAATGAACCTTCCTAGACACCTTCCTAACCTCCTCATCTTCCTATAAAAAGCAAGCTCATACCTTCATCTTTTCATCACCAAAACGCCACACCATTAATTCCTAGCACCATGATCCTTTGATCTTCAAACTACAAGTTACACTACAAAGTTCAAGGTCTTAGTATTCTCTACCTAGTTCTTAAGTTTGTTTGGTGATTCCATGGTTGATTTAGGAGCTACACAAGGTTACTAGGGCTGAAGTTAATTGGTTTTCACAAGGGTTATATCAAGGCTAGCAAGGGTTTCAAGAGTTATGGTGAAGGGTTTACAAGCATAGGTTTAGTGTCCTAGTTCATACTTGACTTCCTTTCTTAAGAGAAAGCCAAAAGTTGTAAGAAAACCCTAACATACTCCTTGCTTAATTATTATATTCATGCTCTTTGTGTTCCTTTCATGCTATATATGTTCTTGTTATTGTGTTCATGATGTTTAAAAATGGATAAAACGAGTATTGGTATACATATGTTAACTTATGACAAGTAAACAAGCAAACTAGTGATTTTTATGGAGAACCACGACCAAAATAATATAACTATGATATTTGAAACTTACTTACTGTTATAAAGGACTTCAAAAGGTAAACATAGCAATTTGAATCACCTAAAACGAGTACACGAGTCAAAAGTTATGACCATTTGAAGTTAGCGACACCAAAACGCCGAAACTGCCTATAACCTACTGTTTTGCATTCTGCCAATTTGAAAGTCACCCTTCTGGTCCGATTCATCAAAAAGTTAAAACACGAAAGTTGTCCGGAACGACGTTTTCGTTCAGGAACAAAGAAGCTCGAGCCCTGAAAACGCTTTTCGAGTGATAATTTTCTTCAAATTCTTAACAGCCCATTTTTAGACCAAAGTTACTATATAATCATTATAATTAGATGAGACCAAGAGGTCTAATGACCTAAAGCCAAGACCACAACCATGGCTAAAGTCAAGGTTGAGTCTCAAGACCATGGTAACAATGACAAAGGTCATGGCAAAGCCACGGCTAAAGACCATATAACTTTTAAAGATCAAAACTTATATATATGTTATCAAATACTACAATAGTAGGGAGCCTCATGTGAGGAGTTCATTAAGTAAGCCGTCGAGATGAGTTGTGGATTTACGAATTAAAGTGTCCTGGCTCCTCGAACGTTTACTCCATGACTTCTGAATTATGTCGGCCCGAACGGTAGTAAGAGATATACAACCTATACATGTTTCATAAACCATTTATATTCAAAGACTTACACTATATACTAAGTACTACATCATGAACATTATGCAAGACATATATAGGCAATTCTTCGTATTCTTAGACATTACTCCAAACCTAAGTCGCGACGTTCTATTATAGGTTACTCTTAGAGACTGTTGCGATTCGACTATCATACTCACTACATAACTTAAGGTGAGTCATAGCCCCTACTCTTTTCATACTTGTTTTAACTCTTGGGGGGGATACATGCTCAACTACTTGCTTACTTGTACAAATACTCAAAACATTTATACTTGATTGCTTTATACTTGATTGAGTTATACTTGATTGCATTATACTTGATTGCATTATACTTGATTTCATACATACATGACTGTTTTATACTTTGGGAAGTGGCTCCCAGTAATCTTTTATCTTTGGGAAGTGGCTCCCAGCAAACTTTTATCTTTGGGAAGTGGCTCCCAGTTTTCTTTGGGAAGTGGCTCCCAGTTGTCTTTGGGAATTGGCTCCCAAGTGAGGTCTTCGGAGATGAAGTAGAGACTCACTACTAATTGCTTAATTGTTTTGATGAACTTATACATGTCTTATTATACTATATGTTAGCAGTGGGTTGTGAACACACAGGTTACAAGTCTCTTATGGCGGGACTTGCAACTGAGTGGATTCACAATGCCTTTGCTATGTGAACATTCTTTATAGACTTTTCAACTGTTTTAAGACAAACTCTATGAACTCACCAACCATTGTGTTGACACTTTAGCATGTTTATCTCAGGTTAGTAAGGCGATAGCTAGTGCATGGAACTTTGAGTCAAGCTGCATATTCTGAAGACTTACGCTTTTATCATTTACCATTCAAAACTTTGTATACTCTTATGTATCATACTTTGGAATCTCATGTTTGTAACTTTGAATTCATTAATCGAATGGTAACTTTTCAAAACGTCTCATTTAGAGTTCGTTTTCTATAACTTGTACTTTGTATTATGAAGTAGCACCCCTATGACACAGTCTTCCGCTGCGGTATTTTGGGGGTGTTACAGTGGTGAAGTCTCGGTAAGCACTGAAGGGGTTGAAGAATGAAAAATAAATGAAATGAGAAAGGGTGAAAAGAAATAGCCCTCCATATATTCAACCTTAGGGCAGAAACCGGGTTCAACTCATAATCTACTGGCGGTTACTAAGATAACACCGGTATTGAAGACAAGACGTCATGGACCCAGTGACGCATTGCACTAAACTTCCCAACCACTCAAGTTCTCTTAAAAAAGCTTGTTTCATTCTCACGGGGAACCCTGTGCAATGTATCGACCGCTCATTGCGAGCTATGTTGATACCTAAAATAGGAGACGCCTCCCCAGTCTCCAGGAGCGGATCAAAATGCACTATTGAGTCTAGAGCCATGAGATCATCCATAAATCTCGATAGGACACATTCCAAATATGCTTATTGTTTCACACAATGTGGAAAATAAGATAAAATATTTAGAGTCCTACGCATTATCCTTGTGGTATTTCCAGAACATCCGAGTGATATGAAAATATTCACAATGACGATGGAAATCCTTCTAGAGCGAACATCTTTCAAGCTCTTGGTAGGTGACGTGTGAGATCCATCTTGGATCAATGATCAAGTGACAACTGGAAAGCAACAATGGTGCGATTCAAAATTTAATCAAACTTGTTCCAGGATATGGATTGATGGATACTTTTGCTAAAACCTTTCAATGTGCTCACAAACTAATTTTTTGAGCACATTGATTGTGTATAATCTTTCAAACAAAAGTATTTTTGATGAAAATGTGATTCTGAGTATAAAACACTCTTCGTGTCTCAAAAAATTGTTTATTATATGACACGCGAGTGATGTCTATAAATCAATTTCTCATCAATCCGTGAATTCCAATTCACCAATTCACTCTATCGTGCTGTCTGCTTTGAGACGTTCCGGTATGAGAACATGCTAAGTATGAAGATTCCAAAGTGGATTCTTTGGAATATTCATCACTACAAGCTGGAAATTCCTGTCAAGGAGAGTCTTCTTTAATAGAGACTGTTAGGAATACGATTATTCAGTTTAAGACTCGGTCACCCCAAGTATTGCTAAGCATTACGTAGCTCGTAGAATTATCCTTATTATAGTTAGTACGTAGCTTATTAGTAGTTAATATATGTAAATAGTATTCGTAGAGTGGGTCGGGTCTTTACCCTCTGTCAGCTCACTCTACAGCTCGTTTCATGGAGCACCAAGTATTGTAGTATAAATACCCTCTCCCACCCAAGGGAGAGGGTTGGACCTTTCACATAGTTCAATCTAATATATGTGTGTTTCTCTCTCTCTAAGGCTCCCAACCTCTATTTCTCTCACTAAACTATTATATTTCTCCTTCTTCTATCATCTTAATTCGAACCACAATCACAAGAACCATACGTGTTTAAGATTATGAGTATCCTACAATTGGTATCAAGAGCCATGGTTACATCCTAGGGATTGGTTTGTGCTCGAATTTGGTGCTTGGTTTTGTGACTTTATTTGGTTCGAATGGTTCTTGGCTTGGTTTGATCTTTCTTGTGTTATTTGACATGTTAGTGATGTACTTTTATGATCATAGGTGTTAGTTGAACATTGTGTTTCAGTTGGCTATACCATATCTTTAATCTATTTGAAGTTTGGACTTGATTTTGGGCGTATTTCATAGTTGCGTTTAAGTCTACTGTTACATTGCTTATCTGCGTTTAGTTTCTGATTTCTCCGGTTAGTTTGCTGCGATTACTATTTTGGGAATACAAACAAATCGCAAGGAAAGTGACAGATTTGGATTTTTGTGTACTGCGATTAGTTTTTGCGGTTAAGTGGTTTGCGGTTAGTTTTCTGCGGTTAGTTTTCTGCGGTTAAGTTTTCTGCGGTTAAGTGGTTTGCGGTTAAGTGGTTTGCGGTTAGTTTTCTGCGGTTAAGTTTTCTGCGGTTAAGTTTTCTGCGGTTAAGTGGTTTGCGGTTAGTTTTCTGCGGTTAAGTTTTCTGCGATTAAGTGGTTTGCGGTTAGATCTTTGTGGTTATCTCTCCTGCGGTTAACTTCCTGCGGTTATCTCATCTTGTGGTTAACTCACCTTGTGGTTACCTTTCCTGCGGTTACCTTGCCTGGTCCTGCGGTTAACTCTGTTTGACCATAGTTGACTTTTTATGTCGAAACTTCAAACGGTCATAACTTTTGAACCGTAACTCCGTTTTCAGCGAATTAGCTGTCAAAACGTCCGGAACAGGCTGAATATTGTGAGGTTTCACAACAAAGTTGTGAAACGAATTTTTCGAGGCCCAAATCACCTCCGGAGTGAAGTTATTGAGGTTTTAAGTTTTCAGACCAAAAATTTCACCGTAAAAACTTGCATCAACCGAACCAAGATCACAACTAAACAACATATAACCTTGTCAAAACTAACAATCACCACTCTTAACATACAATCACTGCTATGGAATCTTCGTGCTCGAATTCTAATGATAATGTGCTTCATCAGCCAATTAAATTGCCCGATAATGCAAAGAATAGTCGCATTGAATGTTTTCGATCACTCCATACACATCTCAAGGTTCTCTTTGCAAAACCTGGATACTTGGGAGGTTTCAATCGTGCATTCGCAACACTTTTTGGTCAAAATGTTGAGACCTTCACAGTCAAAATGATTCTACACTTAGATCAACTTCAACAACAACTTGATACAGGTGAATTTTCTGAAGGTAGTTCTATGGCTGCATTCTGTGTGATCAACAACCAACTCCAAGCGTTCATTGATTCACGATTCACTGAGGAGTATGATCATGAGTGTCAAATGACGAAAAAGAGCTTTGCGACTCATACGGGAATTGAAGTTGACGTGTTCAGAGTCACACTACTCCAACTCATGGGTAATGTGAAAGAGTACATTATGGAAAGAGCAAAGCACAAGCACAAGTATGAAGACAAAGTGATGGCATGTCGGGGGCAACCATGTGATGGTAGTGTGGATTCGGGCAAAGCATCGAATGCTGGGTCAGTTATCATCGAAGGCAGAGGATCAGAGACTGAAAAGCTTGACACAACGAACAGTTCAATGACTCTTACACGTGATGTGGATGCAGATATCAGACCGGTAAAAGAACATGTGTCATGTGCTAAGGTACTCGAACTGTGTAACATTGTTGATGAACAAAAGAATCCTAACAAAGTACAACCGACAAACAATGTCGATTCAGATGTCGTTGACATGGGAAATAGCAATGTTGACCCATGTGAACAACATATGAAACACAATGAAGTGTCTGTTGTACAATGTAGTGCATCTTCTGTTTTAAAAGATGATTGTGTCGTGCATGAGTACACTGCCTATAACCCTGATGACTCCTTGACCACTAGATTTAATATCCTTAAGGATCAAGTGGCTATGTACGAACAACGTGCTAGATTTGAACTCACTGGACGTGAGCAGAACATGGAATGGCAAATGCGTGCATATATATCTGAAAATAATCTTAAGCGAGAAACATTGAAAAAGGAGTTACAATCTTTGCAAAAACAATTGGATCAAACTGTTAAACAAAAACAAGAGATTCAAAAAGGTTTAAACACACTCAAACATGATTTCAAAGAGAAGGAAACAAAACTCCTAAATGATTTCTCTAGTCTTAAAATGCTAAAAAACAAACTTGAGGATAAGTTATACACGCAAGGCCAAACCATTCAAACTGCTCAAATGATGCATAAACATAGGAAGTTGAGTGATGATCATAGTGAGAAGGATTCTACTAAGCCAAAAGCCAATTTCCTTAGAAGCGGTATAGGTGCTCAACCGGCATTATATGATGCAAACATTATGCTTGAGCCTAATCATGCCCCACCTGATGCTACATCTGATGATGAGGGCAATGAGATAGAAGATAGAACCAGAGAAAAACTTGCTGAGAAATTAAGGGATCCCCAGTGCATAGCTAATAAAATCTTGTACAATTATGATTACTCTGAAGATAATCAATTAGCTATCTTTGTCCCACAAAAGAAATTTACTCCAGAGCAAGTCTTCTGGAACATAGACATAGAAAAATTGAAAGCTGAAAGAGTTGTAGGTAACACACGCACTATGTTTAGAATTGCTCACCCAACTGCTTACCCCCTGAACACACCTAGGCACCTTGTACCTTTCACTCTCCCCACACAAAATAATACACTAATTGCCTTATATGTCCTTGGTCAATTATTCGTTGATTTTGACAAAACATGTAAAAAGAGAATAACACCAACGGGTATTACTGAAGGGGAAAGAGGTTTTGAGCAAACAAAACAATGTTACCTAACTGAAGTCATGCCATTTTTCAAACTTCTCAAAGAACATTTTGAGGGCCTTAAAAATACCATTAATGATGATGTGACTCAAATGAAAAAGGTTTTTAATGATGTGGAAAATGAGGGTAAACAATTGGCAATTGATCTTAAATGCAGTGAAGTTGCGAGGAAAAATATTCTCATCATGAATGAGAATTTGATTACTAAATGTGTTGCTCAGGACGTATTTTATACTGCTACTGATTCTATGTTATCTGCCTGCCAATTTCATGAGATGTCTATTGCATTGACCGCTCTCCAGAATCGTGTTGTTGAGCTTGAGGGGGAGAATTTAAAATTGTGTGAGAAAATTCAAAACGATGACCATGATAACATGGTCAGACATTTGTCAAAACTAGAGGTTGCTAATCTTAATTTGCAATTAAAGTATCAACATTTAGAAGAAAGTACTAAAATCTCAAATGCCAAGACATCTTCGGATGCTCCTGAATTTGATGCATATTTTGAATTAGCCAAACGTGATGAAAAGATTCAAGCTCACACTAACACGATTCGGAACCTGAGGGTCCAAATTGCCCAATTGAAGTCAAACAAGTGTGATGTGATTGGCACCCAAAAACCACAGTCTATAGATTCTCAGAATTTTCAATTTCAAGATACCATCAATAAATTGCAACATGAAAATGATTGGTTTCGTGCTGAAAATTCAAAAGTCAAACAACATTACAAAGAGTTATTCGATTCAATTAAGATCACACGTGATATAAACAATGAAAAGATAACTTCTTTGATTAAAGAGATTGAGAATCTAAAGACTCTGGCAAAAGGGAAAATGCCAATCATCAATTGTGATAATATTGTTCAAAAGGTTTCTGCTTGTAAGAAGTATACTTGTGATGCTGTGTATATTCCTCTTCCCCTTAGGAATAATAAGTTGGTTCATAGTGACTATCTTAAACATCTTAAGGAGTGCCTTGATTTGCTTCGTGAAACCATTGAAGAGGATAGGATAGCAAAACCACTTGATGATGCTATTGTAGGTGCCTGCTTTCTCACTAATAGATCTCAGGAACTCTTAGAATATGCTATTGGTACATGTCCTAAAATTGATAGCAAGCAAGATAGGTCTACTGCATCATCATCTATGACTAAGAACAAGCATGTTACCTTTGAGGTACCCTTGGAAACTTCAGATCCCAACACATCAAAACATGTTCAGCAACCGGAAGTGAAAAAGACTAAAATTCCCATTAGTCCGTCTACAGGAGTAAATAGTAACACTAAAGCTAGAGAGTCTGAACCAAAGAGAAATAGAAGGAATTATAGGACTTCACCTGCTAAAAGTGTTCCTAAAAAGAAAGTAGACGACCACATGAGGAACATTAAGTCCAACTTGAGCAAAATGAGTCATAATTCAAAACCTAATTCACGTTGCAAAACATGTAATGAATGCATAATTTCGAGTAATCATGATAAATGTGTTGAGAAATTTCTGAAGTCGTTTAACAAAACCCCAGTTAAGAAAGTTTGGAGAGCTAAACAAAGTAAGCAAATTTGGAAAGCAACAGGTAAACTGTTTGCCAATGTTGGTTATTAATGGAAGCCCACTGGAAGGAAATTCACTTTAGGAGAACAGTGCCCTTTAACTAGGATAACTAATTCTAAAGTAGTGCCTATTAAGGAATGGAAGCCAACTGGTAGAACCTTCCCTTTGGAGACCCAATGTCCTTTAACTATGCCCATTGCATCTACTAGTGAAATTTCCACCATTGAAACGAATGCACCTAAGGTCTCAGTGGCTCCAGAACTTGTTTATACTAACCAATTGGAACCCAACTCAAATTGGGGATCCGACACTCCAAATTTTCTGCTCTCGTCTGTTTCCAAATGCAGGTCGTATTTTTCGTCCTTTGATATTTGGACTCAGGCTGCTCTAAACATATGATTGGGGATCGCTCGGGGCTCGAGAATTTCGTGAATAAGTTTATCGGGACAGTTAGATTCGGGAACTACCATTTTGGGTTAATTAAGGGTTATGGAGATTATGTTTCTGGTGACAACTAATTTCGTGAGTATACTACATGGAAGGACTTGGGCATGATCTGTTCTCTTTTGGTCAGTATTTTGATTCCAATCTTGAAGTTATCTTCAGAAATTACACATGCTTCGTCTGAGAATTGGATGGTATTGATCTTCTTAAAGACTGTCATGGCACAAATCTATACACCTTTTCTATCGAAGACGTGATGCGGTCCTCTCCTATTTGCCTTCTCTCAAAGACCTTAAAGAAAAAATCGTGGCTATGGCAACAAAGTTTTAATCACTTGAACTTTGGTACCATCTATGATCTTGCTCATAATCATCTTGTATGAGGTCTACCCAGATTAAAGTTCGAAAAAGAACTTCTTCATTCGGCTTGTCAACTGGGTAAACGAAAGAAGCATACTCACAAACCCAAAATTGTCAACACCAACATGGATGTTCTTTACACCCTTCACATGGACCCAGGCAGACCAATAAGTGTGAAGAGTATAAATGGGAAGTAATGTGTACTCATTGTTGTCGATGAATACTCTCGGTTTACATGGGTAAAGTTTTTGAGAACCAAGGACGTGACTACTGAAGTTATCAGAAAACTCATCACACAACTGCTAGTAAGACTTACATAACCGTCAGAATCATTCGGACTTACAATGGAACGGAGGTTATCAACAAACAACTCGTTCTACTTCTCCAAGGCACCGATGATCCTATGGGCGGAAGTAATTGCTACAGCTTGTTACACCAAAAACCGATACTTGATACATACTCTTCACAACAATACTCCATATGAGCTGATATATGGCAAGAAACCGGATCTCTCCTCTCTATTTGTGTTTGGTGCTTTATGCTACCCTACAGAATGACAGTCAAGATCTGGGAATGTTATAAGCCATTACTGGTATTGGATTCTGTGTTGGTTATGCTCCAGATAGTAAGGGATACCGAGTCTACAACAAATAAACCCGATAAATCCTGGAAACCGTTCACGTCACATTCGTTGAGCTGACTGAGCAAATGGCTCCTGTACACATCAGTGCAGGACCCGCGTCTAAACTTTTGTCTCCTGAACCATTCAGTTCAGGTCTTGTACAGAATCCCACTCCTGCATGTACCTTATGTACCACCCACAAGTGAGCATTTGAAGATATAGTTTGACCAAACGTTTGATGAATACTTCGAGACACCTACTGATGATTCACTTACACCACCAGCTGCCGCTGCTCCAGTTCTGTACAACTCAAATGGTCCATCAGTGTCTCTTTGAATTGATCAAGATGCTCAATCTGCAAGTTACTCACCATCATCGTCAAACCTTCAATCTCCTTCGGTACATCAAGGCACTGCAGTCGACAATTCTTTTGAAGTAAATTCATTAGCTCCTCTTAAAGATGCCCCGCACTAAAACCTGTTTGCTCATGAATCTTCTTCTGAGACATCCTCTTCAGGGAATACAAACACGGCTTCTTCATGTTCCTACCTACATCCACATGAACATCTCAGAAGATGAATATAGGATCATCCGATTGACAACATAATTGGATATCCTTCTCAAACGGTGTTCACACTAAGGATACTTACCACCCATGCCTTGTGGTGCTGTTATAATTCCATACTATCCAAATTCAAACCCAAAGATTCCAAGACTGCTATCTCTAAAGATTGTTGGGTTAATGCGATGCAAGATGAAGCTCACACTTTCGATCGACTTGAAGTATGGGAATTGTTACTACCTCCAGACTGTGCAATGATTATAGCTCTAAGTGGATCTTCAAAGTGAAACTTGATGAGCATTATGTCGTTCTGAAAACAAGGCAAGGCTTGCTGCTAAGGGATATCGTTTACAGGAAGGCATTAATTTAGAGGAATATTTCGCTCTGGTTGTTCGTATTGAAGCTATCAGAATGTTTCTCGCCAATGCTGCAAGTCAGAACATGACGGTTTATCAAATGGATATGAAAATTGCATTTCTAAATGGCGAGCTGAATAAAGTTCTTTATTTCAGTCAACCGGAAAGATTTGTATATTTTGATCATCCTAACCATGTCTATCATCTGAAAAGGGCTCTCTTTGTCCTAAAACAGACGCCTAGGGCATGGTTTGATACATTGTCAAAGTTTCTCCTAGGAAACGGATTCTCCTAAGGTGTGGTAAAATAAGATGAGAATGGGGTTGTGGAACTTTACTTCGTGAGGACAGAATTTCGGCTGGCAGATTTCTTCACTAAGGCTCTCTCAAGAGAACGATTTCCATTTGTTCTCCAGCGCTTTGGAATTAAGAGTCCTTCGCCAGTATCTCTCTAACGTCTTCAGGAAGAAAATGAGGAGAAATGGTTTTGCTTCACATATCCTTGTATATATCTTATACCATATAGAAAACAGAAAAATATAAAACCTATAAAACCCATAAATATCAGAAAAATCATAAAAATCCAAAAATATTCTTCTCACGACATGTCTCTTGTGTAATCAATATTATGTACGTTTCTAGAAATGTCATTCAATAATGACACGGAAACATACATATGCTTGAGCAAGAGTTTTTTTCGGTTTCTAATAAAGTTTTTTTAAAAAAACATGTCGTTTCTCAAAATATTCTTCAAAAAATGGCTTGCAGTCATTTCAGGCTGTAACCCGGACTTCAAAACTATGGTTTGCTATTACTTCAGATAGCAACCCGGTCTTTATATTGGGGAAAGTTCGTCGCCAAAAAGACGACTGTTCCTAACAAAGGCATGAATTACTTTATATTCGTGCCTTTCCGATCTAATGTACGTGTCAGTGCATTATTTCTTGTTTAAGAAGAGAAGTCTTCTTTTTATCAAAACAAATAATTTTCTTTTATGATTCTTCGGAAATTTATTTGTGTGATACATGGTGGTAACGTGTTGCTTGTAAATCAATCAGTCTTAGATACTTCATAAAATTTGTCACTCAATTAATGACAATGGGTCATCAATTGAGGGGGAGAGTGATTTCCAATTTTATTTATATCATCAAACGGATTTCTTGGTTGTCTCATAATTGTTAGAAAAGGTTTTGTTATTAATGGGGTATTAGGTGAAGAGGAACTTACTAAGCTTTATCTTAAATGGTCAAATGTGTTAGTTGTTAGAAAGTTTAGGGCATTATGTGCTATTTGCGTATAGTTTCCTAGCTTTATGAAACTAGAATCTTTATGTAACTAGAAGGTCCATTTGTCTCACGTTGGTATCCTCGCTTAATCCCCTAAATACGTTGAAATCTATAATCTTAATGATGTTAGAAAACCATTGTGTTTGATGCTCTTGTTCTCTCCTCTGGCATTCGTATAATCTGATTGATTGTGTTTCGTTTGTTGTTTGCTGATAATTGTTTGATTGTTGCTGATTATGTGTTCGTGTTCTCAGGATTTGCTTAGGTATGTAGTTACCGGGTTAGAATCTTTTTCCTAAGCTCCTGATTTAAATGTTGAAAATATGCGTGAATTGCTATGTTAGTGATTGTTGCTTATATCTGATACAAACTTGCAATGAAGGTTCATGATTGCTAGTTTCTCTTCATGCTAGATAGCATTTTGATGAGTTGCTTGAATGTTCTTTGATCATGTTATGAATTTGGTATTATGAGTAGGCTTGCAGCTACGTGGTTGCAGTTAATTAAGAGTGAATCTGTATGTATGCATATCTTTGTTGATACTCTTACGCAGATTCCATGGCTGATGTGAATGTGCCTGCTCCTGCTCTAACCATTTGATCAGATGTTCAAACTTCATTGGCTGGCTTTGATTTCACCACAAAAACAACATCGATTGCAACAACGACAACAACTCTTTCACCATCACCACCAGTTATCTTGTGCGTCATAAGTAGTGTGGTATCAAATGTTATGTGTTAGTACATGATTTTTTATTTCATGAGTTTCTCGTTGAACTCTAAATCATTTATAAACTCATCATCTCTAACACATAACATGCTCCCTCAAGGATTGAGGGGGAGCAAATGTATCGTCTCAAAATCAGTCATTCTTAAATCTGACACATCTTTCTCCCAAAATCTTTAAACTTATTTAAATCACTTGGGATCACAAATCTCAAATGGTTTGAAATTTTTGATCGGGGGAGAAAATGTGATTTAAATATGAAAATCTGATTAAAATGTGATGTGTTGAACCTTAATGAATGCTATGAATGCTTTCCTATATGTGCTAAACTCTTTTGTATATCAATGCACATATTGAGGGGGAGCAAATGATTTGTGAAAAAGGATCCTTGCATCTTATGAGATCGAGTCTCAGACTTAACCAATGAATTGACGAAACAAAAACCGTCATCAATCGAAAGGACTAGTCCTGGCCGGGTAATAACTTCAAGCTGGGTTAACCAGTGATGTAAGCGTGTCTCGAAGAGGACTTGTCTGAGTAGAGTGTACCGTTTCGAGAAACCTTTGTGGACTTGACCAGGCCGGGTAATAATTTCAAGCTAGTTTAACTAGTGATGTAAGCGTGTCTCGAATGCCTGTTCATGTTTACTAAAGGTGGATCAATTCTAAAGTGCAACTCTTCCCGACATGTGTAAATTTTCAAATCAAAACTTATGAGCACATGTTAAGGGGGAGCATTTGAAAATGGCAAAACTCTCAATGTGTTAACAAAATGTGTTTCTTAATCATAAACATGTTGAGAGAATTTTCAATGATTTGGTATATGGCAACATAGGATAGTCAAGAAGTTATAAGGTGGCTAAGGTTAGGAAAACCGTCCTATGATCCGCCAGAGCCGGAGGGATCTACCCATGGACAATACCCAATAGATAGTATTAGAAAGTCCGTAGGTATGATTATGAAAAAAGGAGAAATGTGAGAATGGAGAAAGAAGGGGTTGAAGAATTAAAAAGAAATGAAATGAGAAAGGGTGAAAAGAAATAGCCCTCCAATTATTCAACCTTAGGGCAGAAACCGGGTTCAATACATATGCTACTGGTGGTTACCAAGGTAACACCGGTATTGAAGACAAGACGTCATGGACCCAGTGACGCACTGCACTAAACCTTCTAGCTACTCAAGTTCTCTCAAAAGGACTTGTTTCATTCTCACGGGGAACCGGTGTAAACTATCAACGTATCTCTTAGAGATGGTTGATATTGAAGCAGGAGACCTCTCCCTAATCTCCGCATAGGAAAACCAAATGCACTTATTGAGTCTAGAGCCTCGAGATGCATACCAAGATCTCATAGGAACACGTGATATTTCTACCTTGGTTGTTCAACATTAAGGACACCAGTGGTAAACTTATGAGTCCTACGCAGATCTTAGCAATCTGCCAGAACATTTATGAGGGATGTTGCTTTAGTATCTCCCAGTGATTGAATGGAAATTCCTGCCAGGGTCAACATCAAGCAGCCCTGAAAGCAGGTCACTTAGGTAATTCCTTGTGGATTACGCTTAGTGGTCGCGGCGGTTACCAATGGTCTACAGTCGTGGAGAGTACTCCAGCGACTCACCCAGTCGTTGATTTACTTAGGTAGATCGTGTAAATCCTCACGGGGGTTTGCCGATTGGGAACGGTCTTGGTTAGGATTAGAAGGAGTCATCACACTATGCTGTTGACAATCTCTATTTCCAAACCTATAAGTACCGGATGATTTGTTGCTAACTGTCTACTTGCAGGAATTTCTGACTGTTGCGGTTGATTGCTGAAAAGATGCTGATCCATCAACACATGCTCACACTTTAACTTCACAATCTAAGAAATCATGATCATTGGTTGGGCTTCATTTATGCTTCCACAACTCTGATGCAGAAGATCATGATCCAGAAAAGTGTGAGCATGCCAACACAATGATGTTCAAATCACATGGAGACATTACTACTCAAAGATGACTTGCAGATACTCACTTGGATGATGAACTCGAAGTAATGCCAAAGATCATCCAACTCACTGAACAAGTCATCTAGAGTCTGTTGCTGAATCTATGAAGACATGTTTGAAGAATCAAATTCTATGAGCTACAAGATTTCAAGGATGCAAGAATTCTGTGCTTATCTTCTGGGGTGACCTCCCTTAGGGGGAGATTGTTAGGAATACGATTATTCAGTTTAAGACTCGGTCACCCCAAGTATTGCTAAGCATTACGTAGCTCGTAGAATTATCCTTATTAAAGTTAGTACGTAGCTTATTAGTAGTTAATATATGTAAATAGTATTCGTAGAGTGGGTCGGGTCTTTACCCTCTGTTAGCTCACTCTACAGCTCGTTTCATGGAGCACCAAGTATTGTAGTATAAATACCCTCTCCCACCCAAGGGAGAGGGTTGGACCTTTCACATAGTTCAATCTAATATATGTGTGTTTCTCTCTCTAAGGCTCCCAACCTCTATTTCTCTCACTAAACTATTATATTTCTCCTTCTTCTATCATCTTAATTCGAACCACAATCACAAGAACCATACGTGTTTAAGATTATGAGTATCCTACAGAGACTCTACCTGATCACAGGTCGGTTTTCACAAAACCGAAGGGCAGTCTGTCCTCGCAGAACGAATGACAAAGCTATATTCGTTCTCTATCTTTATTGCTAACTGTTTTATTTCAGGGACACATATAAAGATGGCATTGATGGCTCCTATTTCCAGCTGAATCGGGTCAATCCATACCTCATGCTCACACATCCTCCACACTATCAATGACGATGAGAGACTTGCTACAACAAATGTTGAGAGACTACCAACAACGTTTCCACAACTCTGATGAAAAAGTCTCCTGATCCACAACTCTAAAGTAAAGTCTCCTGATCCAGAAGGGTGTGAGCATGATGGTCCTTAAGTCACTACGTCACATGAAGGTAATACTACTATGGATGAGCTTGGAGATTTACTATGGCTGATGATCTCAAAGAAGCTCAAAGATCACATATCACAAAGGAATCCAAATCACAAGCTCGCTTGCTTGAAGTACAAAGTGTGCAGAAAAGTGAAGAATCAGAACCTACGAGCTACAAAGACTAAAGAATGCTTAAAGATCAAAGAGCTTAATTTCCAAGGTGACCTCGTTTAGGGGGAAATTGTTAGGAATACAAATATTCCAGTAAAAGTCTCGGTCACCTAATTATTGTAATAGCATTAAGTTAGCTCGTAGTTAGTTTATATATTAGTTAATTAGTATTAGTTTAAGTAACACCGTGGGAGAAGGACGGGTCTTTACCCACTGTATGCCTGATCCACAGCCCGGGTGTGAGCGTTTGTAGCTTAGTATAAATACCCCTCTCCACATGTGGAGAGGGTTGGACCTTTCACAACCTTAATCTAATATTCTCTATTTTCTCTTAAGGTTCCCTTCTACTTTCTCTCTCTAACTTCTCTCTACTAATTCTTCCATCTTTGATCCATATTATACAAAACCAATACGTGTTATAAGATTATGAGTATACTATAAATTATTTTTACATTGTGTGTCGAATATAATCACAATTAATGTATCTTTATAATGATCATTCACTTCTTTGAATATCCTAATTTACGAGGTCTGTGTTTTAAAAATTGAGCGACTTTGACCTAGTTAATCTGTTTCCTTTGTTAGCAAGTTATTTCCATTATATCTGTTAGAAATGTTAGAGATGAGAGATAACCTAAATTGACTCAATCATATTGTGGAAAACTAGAAGGGGGGTTGAATAGTTTACCGCTTTTTAACTTGATTATCTTTAAAAAACTTTACGTTTGTTTAAAGATATAAACACAACTTTACATGTTCCATTCTTTGAAAAGCTTTACGTGTGAATAACAATCCTAACTTTACTTGTTTAGTTCTTTGAAACGCTTTACGTTTGTTTAAAGATACAAACACAACTTTACTTGTTTAGTTCTTTGAAAAGCTTTACATGTGATTAGCAATTCTAACTAAAGACAATATGTAATAAGCAAAGATAAAGAAAGAAACGATCAAACCATGACACGATTGTTTATCGTGGTTCGGCTAAAAGGACTCTTTTTCCTTGCCCTACATCCACGCCCCGAGTTTCCAACTCGAGAGTTATAAGCACTAATCAACAAGCTCCTTTCCCGGTAGAGAAACCTTTACAATGTCGCTTACACTTTTACCGACACTAAGCTAGATGTCGAGTTCTTTTACACGGGTACAACCACTCCCATCGTCACTTACACTTTTACCGACACTAAGCTAGATGTCGAGTTCTTTACCAAGGGTACAACTACTCCCGTTAGTTCTTTTACAAGGGTACAACAACTCCCGACACACTATGTATTTTGAGGCCAAAAATACTAACTGATCACTTCTACATACATGATACAAATGAAGTATAAACTACCAAAGCTTATACATGACAAAGCTAACAAGACTTGCAACTTAGAGTTAAAACTTGTAACTTCTTAGATGAATATGTGAACTCCTTTGCTACATATGAGAATCACACAAGTTAGTAGCTACTGAGTATAATGAGAGAATATGTGTAAAAAATGACTCTTAGTGATGACCCAAAACTAACAAATGGTTTGGTATTTATAGCAAAACATTCTGCAGGTCTGGCGGATACGGCGAAACCCTCAGATGGGTTCCGCCCGTGTACCCCCAGGGTTCCGTCAGGGCTGCAGTTGATTTTGCAATAAATCTTCCAAACCAAACAAGGTCACATCACATAAATACTAGTCAAACACAAACTTGCACAAGAAAACTTATGGTTAGTCAAACACACTTTCTTTCCATAAATGTATAATGCCAAATTTACCATAAATGTGATGTGATATTTCTATTTAAAGAAATAAATGTGATGTGACAAGACTCTTTCTAATTTAAGAAATAAAAACAATGTTTTGTTTAAAAGGAAATGTAAACCTTAGTTTAAACAAGACTTAAACACTTAAAGTGATGATTTACTCTTAGCTAAAGTTCATACTTTGTCATTAACAAAACTTAGCAAAGATCGTAAAATATAAATAACGTTTTTAGGCGATATTTGTATTAACAATCTCCCCCTTTTTGTTGATGATAAAACATAAACTTTATTTATAAGTAAGTCACTAGTTTTAGTGTTAAGTCTTACAAAGTTAGTATAAAAACTTGTTTTTGCTAGGATGATGTGATATACAAAAAAAAATTTTGAAACAAGTTTATATATAAATTCTCTCCCTTTTTGTCAAAACAAAAAG
Source organism: Artemisia argyi (assembly GCA_030686995.1). Taxonomy (NCBI): domain Eukaryota; kingdom Viridiplantae; phylum Streptophyta; class Magnoliopsida; order Asterales; family Asteraceae; genus Artemisia; species Artemisia argyi. The sequence continues at coordinate 34,191,250 of CM060676.1, read as the reverse complement.
AAGAGTAGCGAAGCGGAAGTATGCACTTGCTCCCCCTTGGACGATACTCCCCCTAAATGGAGTGCCAAGAGATGAGACATGGATTTTGAACCTACAAGAAAAAATTTAGTTGCCGCACAAGACAAGTCATGAAAGCATTTCATGTCTAAAACACAACTAAGAGTTGTGAAGCGGAATAATGCAATACTCATGCTCCCCCTTGAATATTACTCCCCTAAATGGAGTATCAAGGAAAGAAAACATGGAAAATGATCCTACAAAAAGAAAGGTTAGTTTCTAAAATACAAGATATATGTATGCTACCATAGCGAGGTATAGTTTACTCATCATACCTAAATGGTCAACAAACAATGCACACCTTGTAGTAGAAAGAAATTCATTTCATGTAAAATTTTGACTCTTAGAAAGTCAAGGACAAGAAATTAGGAAGAAAGCATCCTACTTCTAAAAATAAAAAGAAAAATAAAAAGAAACTAAGAACATAAAATCCTACATCGATAAAAGGAAACCATCATTTTCCTTAATGAGAAACATTTTCCAAAAACAAGGCAAAGGTTGTTTAAGGAGGAAAATGTGTGTTGGATGATGTAGCGGGTTTTGTTTTAAATGTTGTGGAGGTGAAACGGTTTTGGTTTGTTGGTTTTGATGTTGGTTCTCTAAACTTGGTTTGTTGGTTTTAATGAGAAACATTTTCCAAAAGAAACGGTTTTGTTTCATTTTGGAGACTCTAAACTTGAGACGATCCAAAATGTGGTTTAGGATAAACCTCATTTCATTGGTTAGAGAACCATGGACGTCTTTGTAGATAGGGTGAAACAACAATAGTTTTGGGTGGTGATACTCTTGTTGTGGTGATTGGTTGTGGTCAAAAGACTCATTTTGGTCAAACAATGACCTTGGTTTTTCATTTGTGAAAGGTGGTGGTTTTGTTGGTCTTGGTGGAGGATCATTGAGATGCTTCTATTTTCTTATACGAAGAAAATAGAGATTCAAAGTGTTGGGAAGGTTCTTGTGGTGGTGGTAGTTATTGTTGTTGTGGTGGTTGTTGTTTGAACAAAATGGTGTAAGCTTGGTTCTTTGTAAATGGGGTGAAACACAAATGATTGTAGGTGTGTAAAACCTTGATCATTTGGAAAAATAGAGAATCTAGCATAACGGTAAGCCAACCGTTCTACCAATGATGGTTAATGGGGTTGATCATCTAATTGCTCACTTGGTTGTTGTTGGGTTTCCATTTGAGCAATGGTGTCAAAGAGTGACAAAGATGGAAGGCTTGAGAATTTAGGTGATAGGTCTTCTAAAGTTTCCAAATAGGGTAGTGGTGATGTTGGTGGTGTATAGAAAAGTTCCATTGGTGTAAATGTTGGTGATCGATGGTTGAAAAAGTTTTTGATGGTTGAAAACTGTATATGTTTGTATTGCCATGTTTGGGAGAGGATGTTGGAGTAGCAAGATTGAGGAAATCTTAAATAGTGGTCATGTTGATGTTGCAAGGTATTGAATATGGTGTTGAGGTAGTAAGGTTAAGGAAGTCTTGGATAGGTGAAAAAATGTCAAGTGATGAGCTTGATTTGATGGTTTTGTTGAAGCAACAAGGTTTAACACTAATCCTAATGGTTTTAGCTTGATGATTCGGATGAGGTGTTTGATTTAGTCATCTCAAATCTTTGGTTTGCAAGAGTTTTGAGATTGAGAGAAGTAATGGTGTTGGTGTGAGTTTTGGGGTATTCTAAAGTGATCAAACTTAAAAAGAATTGTGGGAAGGAGTGTTTGGATTTGATGTGTTCCATACAAAGATTGAGGTTTCAAATGATTTGATGGCAATCCAATGAAATTAGGTGGAGTGAAAGACCAACATATGAACTCAATGCTTTGTGATCATGGGAAGTGATTTGGTTTGAAAATGTTCCAATGGTTTGAAGGATCCTTTAAAAGGGTTCCTTGGGTTAGTTATGTTTGAATTTGAATTTTTGGCGGAAAATGACTTCCTAATTGTTTTAGTGAGTGAGAGTTGTCATAGTATGGTTATTGGAGGTAAGGGAAGATGTTTCTCACTAAAGAAAATGATTTGACACTTTACAAGTTTTGAACTTAAGAAAAATGACAAAACTTTTATGCAGGTGACTGGCGGAACCCTGAGACAACACAGGCGGAACCCTCCTGAGGGTTCCGGCTGGTCCGTTGGGCCATTTCTGGATTGCCCAGAAAATACACTGGCGGAACCCATTTTTGGGTGCCGCCAGATCCGCCAGACCTGAAAAACTTGGCAGTCCACATTTTTGACCCGCGAGACGATTTTCAAATTTTTCGAAAACTTCTAAAAACAAAAATATAATTCATATCTGGTTAGGAAATGCAAAAATTGGACTTGTAAAGACGCATACCATTGGACTTTGACCGGGGGCTAGCGAATTTCACTATACTTAGTGAAATTATCATAAACTTGAAAATTTGACAACATGCCAAATGTTGTCTTCCTGCATCGTTGTTAGTTCCTACAAGTTCCAAATATCTTACCAACACCCAAATACATAACACGTAATGTTTAAACGACCAAATTGTTCAAATAGCACCTAGTGCCAAACACTCCTACACACCCGCTCTCATAGACGGTCAATCTTCTTCTTGAGCTTTCCAAGAAATCTCTCGATGTTTTTGAACATCTCCTTTGTTTGCTTGAACTCCGCCAGCTCATTTGGAATATCCGAAAGTTGGAAAATGTATTCTAGAGGTGGGAGCCTAGAGTTGGGCAAAGCCTAGAGTTGGAAAATGTTTACCTTAGGCTTTGTAGATTCTCCTATCACTTAGTGGGACAAAAGCGTGTGGAATGAGAGAGTAGTCTAGGTGAAGACCTCTAGGAGTTGATGGAATGGGAGAGATAAACTTAAAGAGACGGGTCAAGAGCATTCCATACGGCATAGACGTTGTGCCTTGCACGGGAATGTCGGCCATTCTCTTGGTCAGGTAGTAGGCAAGGTTGAAGGGTTGCCTAACGGACAAGGAGTAAAGCATGTAGCAAAGGCAAACATTAATGTGATCCCGGTTTCCTATGGTGCTAATTACATTGGCTCTAAGGAGTTCTTCCCATTTCTTGTATTGGGGCTTGAGTTCATTGAATTCCATTCCATATGGGTCTTTGATAACCTCATTTCTGGTTCTAGTTCTCCTAGTGTTGGTGGTCCTAATGAAGAGGTGGTCACGAAGTTCATCTTTGGACACAAGAGGGGTATCATAGGGATGGATGCGGTCAAAGAGTGTGTCAAGAGTTGAGAGGGAGTGCAAGTCGGAGTAGATGCAACTACCATGGTTTGGGACACCTAGGATTTGAGCAAGCTCCTCGAGAGTGAAGGAGTATTGATGACTACTAGCCCTAAAGTTAATAGACATGCGACCATACTCATCCTTGGAGAGGGTGACGGATGCATAGAATTCTAAAATGAACCTAGAACAAATAGGCTCGTCGATTTCTAAGAGACACTCAAAGTTGATTGTCGCAAGTGATGCGTAGGGATTTGCACCAGGCTTTACCTCTCGAGGGATCTCGAGGAGCTTACAACCCTCACCAGGCAGTGTACCTGATCGATGTAGTATAGTATAATGACAAGTACCGGGGGATTGATCGTTCAGCTAGGAATAGTGTCGCTAGGATTAGAAAACCTAAAGACTAGGTCTAGAGATGAGGGATGATTCTTTTTGTATTTTTATATTTTTATGAAAGCAAGTAAAAATATCGGTTTTGAAGGAGTTGGGCGGAATTAGTTGCTAGTCAACTAACCTAATTACTAAGATGCAATCAAAATAAAATACTAAAAATGAAAATAAAACTAATTTAACTAAAGTTGTGAGCAATATATGAGAGAATTGTGTTTACTTAGATTTCACTACTCCCTAGATATCTTTTACAGGTTAATTACTTGTTACAGTTGCGTGGATGACGGATTGTATTCCTTAATACCACTCATGGGGTGGCGTACTTACTTCCCCAATCCTATAAGCGCCTACTTCACTCCTATGTCGAGCCGGCTAAGAAGCTCCTAACATGGGATCATTAGAATTTGCTCATGCATTAAATACAACCAGTAAAACCTAGTACACATCGGTTCATGTTTCTTAAGACGTTCAAGCATGTTACACAAAGGAGATCTGCCAGTTTTCTTAAGCCTAACATTGAAATCGTTCATCCAATACAACTATAAACAAGCAATCAACCTATAATTAACATCTAGGTTTCATTACATCTAAGCAAACACAAGATAGATCTAGCCTAGCATGTTGAAATCAAGACAAGCATAAGATATATTCAAACAACACATAGCCATATTGAATGAATTAAGAGAAGACTTATCTCAATTGAACATGAAAGGATTCAAGGGGTGAAAACCCTTGAAAATACTGTAAAATACGACCTAGGGTTTACAAAGTTCGGCCCTAGTATTCTCCACACAAGTTCCTCTTTAATGAATGAAGAATAGAAAACTATATATAGATTCTGATAGGTGACGGCGTCAAGAACAAATTTCTGACGCCGTCATCTCGCCGCCAAATAATATCTCGGACTGCCTAGATCTGGGTCTGACGTCGTCATGTGTATTCCAATTGCAGGCCGTCACCATATTAACTCTTGACGCCCTTCTTGTGACGCCTTTAGGTTTTCACTGGGTCGTCACGGATTTTACTCTTGACGCCGTCACGTTTTTCTTCTTGACGCCATCAGGTACTATTCTCAACATGGAAAATTAAGTCTTTGCCGTTTTCTTCACTTTTATGCTCCAAAAACGTCCAAAATGCTTCCTTTTCCAGAATTCACTCCCAAAGTACCTAAAATCACAAAAGGAACGATTTAGGGCAATATTTGATCAAATAAATTCAATTCCGGGCTTAAATGACCCCCTAAAAGTGGTTCATTTTTCGCCTCATCATATACCCTTACACTTGAGATTTGCTTGTCCTCAAGCAAATGCGCTTTTATTCTAGTCAAAATACAAGTTAGGGGTCATTTAACACTAATATAAAAGTAATTACAACAAATAATCGTTCCACTAAAGACCAAAGACAACCACGGAGGTCATACACTAGCACCTCATAAATAGTGTTTAGATACTCACATCTCTCGGGTGTAATAAAGTAATATCACAATATGGAAATGGAAAACATCTCTCACAACCTGTCATAGCAAAATAGATTACCATAGGCTTGGGAAAGGATCAAACCTCCACCACATGGCGTAAGCACCTAGGATAAACTATCAAAGAGGTATTTTAAAGGGTTGTAACGTTAGGTGTAGGGATATAGAATACACGGTTTTGTTGGATATAGGCAGTCTTTACTGGTGGCGAGCTAACAATTTTGGTTAATTAAATGTACAATATGGCGTTGCTAAGCCAAGACTAGACTCGACTTAAGCTAATAAATGAAAAATAACAAAAACATAAAATGAACATAGAATGAAACGGGATGGTAGTCCGTATGTTTTTCTCTTTTCTTTTTCTTTTCCTTTTTTTTTTTTTTTTTTTTTTTTTTTTTTTTTTTTTTTTTGTGAATACACTCTTACCCTACCATCCAAAATAATACATCATAGGGAATGAACATTCCCCTTACACTTGAATTTTTACATACTTTACAATAAACTAATCTAATGACTCGAATTAATAAAATCAAAACACTTGGAGCACTTTTAGGATTTACGCACATATGGGGGTAATATATGATGTTCTTCCCCATTACTCCATAAAATAAGTACTTTACCCATGAGTCCCAATCGTCCCAAAACAATATGTACAAGCATATGACTCGACTTAGCAACCATGTAATCAATTAGATAATTAACTTAGGGTTTAACACATAACAATAATGCACTAAAGATGAGTGCATACACGGAAGGCTAAGGCGATTTGGGTGTACATTTAAGTGGGGTGTAACAAATTCTTCCTTTAAGTAAGATGCTTAAAGTTAGAAACGAAAAGATAGGCTCGGAGGGTTGTACTAGGGGTTTCGTGTACTAAAAATGAGTACAACGCTAAGGGTGTGGGAAAAATTAATTGACTTAACTAGCCAAGTAATATGACTTAAATGGTCAAGTAATTATGATACGGGTTTAACACAAGGGTGATCCTAATGCCTCTTATCATGTAGTAAACCCTACTACACGAATGTAGTCTCACTAGCGGTCTCGGGATGCATCACTAACGCAAGTTCTAGAATCTAAATGCTACCGGTACACTCATAAGCACTAATAGTAAATGTTTTTCCTATCAAATCTAAAGGCGAACCTCACATATTTGGGTGAAAATTTTTTCTGAATGATACGGTTTTGTGCTAGTCATACAATCTCCTATCCATGAGACGCTTGCTATGGCTAAAGTTTCACTCCTAAATGTTGTAAAAAATTTTAAATTTGCCGCTAAAATTGCACTAACAAGTATTTCTCATAGTTTTATTACACATCTACCATCAAATAAACAAACTCAAGCGAAAGTGTATTTGTAAGGTATCATCATTTTACCCTCCCCTTACACTTTGGATGAACATTGTCCCCAATGTTCAAGTAAAGAATGTAAAAGTGAAATAAGTAAAAAGAATGAAATCAAATACTCCCCTGATTCGCTCGGTATGGATAATAAGGTGGCCAGGTTAGATCTTCCTCCAAGAAAATGAACAATCAAAGCTTCCCTTCCAGAATATAAATCATCTTCTTGTCATACATAACCTGTAAAACCTGAGAAAACAGACAAGGCAACCTCGCATAAAATCGGCAGCAATCTACATATGCTAATAAAACCTAGAAAACAAAATAAGATATAATGCTTGTGGAATGATGTTTGCAGATTTCCTAGAGATTATAAAACTAATAATTCAACAAAAACTTTAAGACTCCGTTAGAAAAACAAAACTGGTAAAATTTCCAAAATTTTACACGTGACGCCGTCAGGAATTAATTCCTGACGCCGTCAGAAGTGACCTGCAGAAATTCTTATGTTAAGTTTTCGGAAAATTTCTGGAAAAACTTCGTCCTACTTCCTGGAAAATCCTGCAAAACATCATTATGACTCGATACAAGCATTTGACTCTAACAAATACAAATATACATGTTCACTTAATATTGTGGAGAATCATGATCGATATTGCTTCTTAAAAACATATTTGGGGTTTCCCCTTACACTTATCTTTTGCAAAAATACCTTTGGATGAAGTTAATACTAGGCCAAACAACAAAATAAAGTATTTTCACTATTTTAGTTTTGAAACATGACCTACCAACAATAAAAATAAAGCATGCATACGGAAGCAAATAACAAACAAAAATAAATAAAAATCACACAAAACATGGGTTGCCTCCAAAGAAGCGCTTTTCTTTATTTACGAGTCTTGTAGCTAGACTCAAGGTCATGGGTTACTACGTGATAAGGGTGAGTTCCTCATCGAGGACATTTTGGGATCAAACTTAGGTTTTAACTTCCTATCGGTTTTCTTAGTACGGTATGACCTTTCAAACTTCTCTCCATCCGGATCATACAAAATCATCTTCATATGCCATGATCCGTCACCTTCCTTATGTGGCTTGTCCCACCTCCATTTACACTTATCTCCCTCTCTTTTCCACTTGTTCATCTCTATATTAATAGGCATTACGCTTAAGAACTCAATCATCTTTCTAAAGACTAAGGGGTCCTCAAAAGGGTCTAGCACTTCATCTCTAGCTATGAGTTGTTCCACCGAATGTGTCTTTTCGATGAAATATTTTTCTAGATAGAATGGGCATTGAGGTCCGATAAAGTTCCTTTCTATCCAAAGTCCATATCTAGATGGTCTCCTATTCATCTCTACCCAATGTGGTGTCGGTTCATCCTCACAATCGTAGCTATGTTTCTTAACATGGTATACCGACCAAGTGTCGCCCTCACCTACCGCTATCTTAGACTCCTTACAATCTATCATGGCGCTAGCGGTTGCTAAAAATCCTCTTCCTACCAACAATGGGCATGTAGTGTCACTAACCATGTCTAGGACGTGAAACTCCACTAAAATAGTTAACTTCCCTACGTGAACAACTACATCCTTAATCATTCCAACCGGGTGGGCAATACTCCCATCCGCTAGACCAATCAATACCTCCGTCTCCTCTAACTTTCCTAGCTTGAGAGTGGTGAAAAGGGATAAGGGAATCAAGTTGAGGCTTGACCCTAAATCGGCTAGTGTGTCAAAAGCTTCCGATCTTCCTATCTTACAAGGCAAAACAAATATACCCGGATCATCAAGCTTTTTAGGCAACTTGTTTTGAACGAAGGCGGTCCCATTTTTACCTAGTTTAAACTTCTCTTATTTTTCTAGGAGGGCACTATAGTAGGGAGCACGGGCTAAGACATCAATAACGGGGCATTCAAGGTGAAGCTCCTTGAATTCATCATCAAGGTGTTGCGTAGGAGGTGTTTCAACTATGTTTTTGACCGGTTTTATATCGGGTGTTTTAGTTGATTGGTCCTTTTGAAGAATTTGGTTTTGCTTGAAACATGTGCTCGTTGATTTAACCGAGTAGTATTGCGGACAAGAAGTGGGTGACGAAACTAATGATATGGAATTAACGTTTAGTTTCGGGTTCTTGACCGTGTCGCTTGGGAGTGCTCCCATTTCTCGGTCATTGAGAACTTTCAACAATGTGTCAATTTTGGTGGTCATCTCACTTTGCTTTTGTTTGAAATCGGCTTCAGACTTAGATATGCGAGCTTCTTGAGATGCCATAAACTTAGACATCAATCCTTCAAGATTGTTGGTACTACCATAGTTGTTAGAAGGATTGTTGTTGAAAGTACGGTTTAAGGGTGGACCGTTTGGTTGGTAACGATTAGGCGGATTGGAAGAATTGGTTTGATTTTGTTTCCACCTAAGGTTTGGGTGATTTTTCCAAGAGGGGTTGTAGGAATCACCATAAGGGTTTGGCTCGGGTTTGAAAGTGTACCACTTATCTCCCGCTTCGTCGGTACGCGAAGATGCGTAGTCCGCAAAAGCTGTTCTGGGGAGTTACACACAATCACGAGTGTCATGGGGACCACTACATAATTCGCATGAAGAAGTGATTTTGTTCACTTGGCTTGAAGGCTTAGGAGCTTCGTAAGATTTCATGAGAAACTTGACTTGGTCCTCAAGTTCCATGATCCTACGGTCGGGAGTGCTAGAATTGTTCGAAGGCAAAGATATTGCCTTGACCGTTTTGTTCAAATCACGGCGATCATTCCAAATTTCATTGTCATAGAGAGCAAGATCTTCTATGAGTTCCCATGATTGTTCCGCACTTAGATCACGTAGCTTACCACCGGCCGATTGGTCAATGGCTCACCTTGTGGAGAGATCGATATGGTCATAGAATATTTGGACTTGGAGCCAAAGATCTATGCCATGATGAGGGACTTTTTGGAGTAAGTCCTTGAATCGAGTCCATGCTTCATATAGAGTTTCACCTTGACATTGTTGGAACATCAATATATCATTTCTAAGCTTGGTAGTTCTCCCCGGTGGGAAAAATTGAGCAAGGAAACGAGTGGTGAGATCATCCCATGAGGTGATGGATCCCGCGGGTAAACACTCAAGCCATTGGCTAGCTTGATCGCGTAGAGAGAATTGGAATAGGCGTAATCGGGTTGACTCTCTAGTTGTAACATCAAGGTCTATGGAATCTACAATTTTAAGGAAGTCCTTGAGATGTTGGTTTGGATCTTCGGAATGAAGTCCATGGAATGCACATCCGCTTTGCACCAACCGGATGGTGTCGGATCGCAAAGGGGTCACATTGGCTCCTTGGGTGAGCTCAATGGTGTTTCGATAGCCTTGGTGGCTAGGTCGGGAGTACTCTCCTAGGGTTCGGGGCCTAAGAGGTTGGTTATCTAGTGGTGGTTTTGTTGTGGTGGGATGATGGGTTCAAAGATGTTACCATCGTCCATGATGTCGGATGGCGAAGAGTTACGAACAAAAACACGAAGAAATAAGATAGACTAAAGAGAACCTAAAAATAAAAATAAAATCTTACTAGAAAGGAATCTAGCAAGTAGACCTAATAAAAAGAAATTCTAACCTAGACAATAACTATTCCCCGGGCTGCGGTGCCAAAAACTTGATGCGTAGGGATTTGCACCAGGCTTTACCTCTCGAGGGATCTCGAGAAGCTTACAACCCCCACCAGGCAGTGTACCTGATCGATGTAGTATAGTATAATGACAAGTACCGGGGGATTGATCGTTCAGCTAGGAATAGTGTCGGTAGGATTAGAAAACCTAAAGACTAGGTCTAGAGATGAGGGATGATTCTTTTTGTATTTTTATATTTTTATGAAAGCAAGCAAAAATATCGGTTTTGAAGGAGTTGGGCGGAATTAGTTGCTAGTCAACTAACCCAATTACTAAGATGCAATCAAAATAAAATACTAAAAATGAAAATAAAACTAATTTAACTAAAGTTGTGAGCAATATATGAGAGAATTGTGTTTACTTAGATTTCACTACTCCCTAGATATCTTTTACAGGTTAATTACTTGTTACAGTTGCATGGATGATGGATTGTATTCCTTAATACCATTCATGGGGTGGTGTACTTACTTCCCCAATCCTATAAGCGCCTACTTCACTCCTATGTCGAGCCGGCTAAGAAGCTCCTAACATGGGATCACTAGAATTTGCTCATGCATTAAATACAACCAATAAAACCTAGTACACATCGGTTCATGTTTCTTAAGACGTTCAAGCATGTTACACAAAGGAGATCTGCCATTTTTCTTAAGCCTAACATTGAAATCATTCATCCAATACAACTATAGACAAGCAATCAACCTATAATTAACATCTAGGTTTCATTACATCTAAGCAAATACAAGATAGATCTAGCCTAGCATGTTGAAATCAAGACAAGCATAAGATATATTCAAACAACACATAGACATATAGAATGAATTAAGAGAAGACTTATCTCAATTGAACATGAAAGGATTCAAGGGGTGAAAACCCTTGAAAATACTGTAAAATACAACCTAGGGTTTACAAAGTTCTGCCCTAGTATTCTCCACACAAGTTCCTCTTTAATGAATGAAAAATAGAAAACTATATATAGATTCTGATAGGTGACGGCGTCAAGAACAAATTTCTGACGCCATCATCTCGCCGCCAAATAATATCTCGGACTGCCTAGATCTGGGTCTGACGCCGTCATGTGTATTCCAATTGCAGGCCGTCACCATATAAACTCTTGACGCCCTTCTAGTGATGCCTTCAGGTTTTCACTGGGTCATCACGGATTTTACTCTTGACGCCGTTACGTTTTTCTTCTTGACGCCGTCAGGTACTGTTCTCAGCATGAAAAATTAAGTCTTTGCCGTTTTCTTCACTTTTATGCTCCAAAAACGTCCAAAATGCTTCCTTTTCCAGAATTCACTCCCAAAGTACCTAAAATCACAAAAGGAACGATTTAGGGCAATATTTGATCAAATAAATTCAATTCCGGGCTTAAATGACCCCCTAAAAGTGGTTCATTTTTCGCCTCATCAACAAGTTTCGTGTAGAGGTTTGTACCTTCTAAGAAGGATGGATCAATGGTTCTACCCTTATGGACATATCGTTTTTCTAAGGCTTTGAAAACAACGATTTGAGTTTGAGTAAGACCTTTAGTTTTGTGGTGTTTGGGTAGGTACTTGATGGTGTCCTTGTGGTCGTAGTGAGTTAGAGGAGGCATGATGATTCCTAGAAATTCAAAATTTCACATTTTAGTCTAAGTAAACGACTATTGTAATGTGTATGTTCTAGTGTGTACCTATATGAAAACAATGTGGAGGTGCGGTTAACTTGACTCATCTTGATGCTTAAAAACGTTTTATAATGCAAGTGATGTTTCAATGACGTTTTTCATTTGTTTTAACAATGTGGTGAACGGTGGTAAAGTATGGTTGACGACCGAGAGTGGATATGTGAAATGAGGTGGTGATTTCTTGACAACACTTGAAGCTTGGATATCTTCTTTGTGTTCTTCACTTGCTAGAAACTGGAAGAGACGCATTTCATAATGAAATTCGCTTGATTTTTGACGACATAGACAAATATGTTAATGAGAGTATGGATATGACAATTGCCCTTTGTTTCAAAGAGCGACACAAGGGTGAACATAGGTTTATGTATCATGAAAGGTGGTTTAATCTTAATAGGTTAGGTTATAGTGGGGATGACACACTTGTTTGGTTACATTGTGGAATCTTCTTGTGAAGATGACTAGGTGGAGTTATTGGTGAAGATGATATTGACTCTTGGTTTCTTTGAGGGCATGGAAATGGTGGATGACTCGATATTAATAGGACAAAGGATAACTCGGTTTCTCATTTTTCATTGGTTGTTTGAGGTATGAGTGATGAAAGGTTATGAGGAAGATGCTTGAAGTTTTGCTCATTTTGTGAATCTTATGGGCTGAGATATATCACAAGGTGAATGTGATGAGATGATGGTGAAAGAACAAGTGAACTTAAGTGCTAAATGTTTAAGAATGAAACCCTATTGACATTTGTTCTTGGTGATGTTGAATCACTTGAAGGTCTAGTTGGTGGAGGAATGGTGGCTATGTTGGTGTTGCAATGTGTTGGAGTGTTTGAAAAGTGAATGATTAAGTTAATAGGGTGTTTGGTTTAGAAATTTAAAATAAAACATCCTGCAGATTTGGCGGACCAGGCGGAACCAAAGGGAGGGTTCTGCCCGTATGGTCTGAGGGTTCCGTGGGTACTGCAGGAAAAATTCAAAAGGAATTGTCTTGATTTTTGTGGTTTTATCCTAATGTTCAAAACTAAGGTTTTAGGTCCTATGAGTCTTTGACTAAGCCTAGGGATGATGAATGCTTCTCATTCAAGAGGTTTTGTGAAAACGTTGATAGAATGGTTAACGTATAAGACTTTCTTAGTTAAGACGTTCCTCAATGAACATTTTTACCAAGGTGATGATGATGGATCACAATATGTCAATAAAGAACATAATGGATTGAATTGTTGCTGAAGTCGGTGCTTCCTTTGTTGAAGGGATAACGATGTTGATAAAAGAATTCCGTTGTTGACACGAATTTGCATGTTCAAGCGGAGCTTGTTGATGTGCTTCTCCATCCGAAACTAATTTGAGAACCTTACGTATTTTTGAGAATCATTAGGTAAGTAAGTATAAAAGTGCAAGTACCACTTGGGCTTTTCTTATCCACTTATTACCGACATAATTCCATTTGGCATACACTATGGTTTCTATTCCAGTTCTTTTGGGATACCATAATCCTAGTTGTGTAGTACCTTATGATGAATCCAAACAAGCTCTTTCGAGAGAGTTGTTTTAGGATCTTCTCTAAAAAGAACGAGCACATAGACAAGCACTAAACATAATGTTGGATTTATTCGTTGTGAGAATAAGTACACTTCCAAGCATTCCTCTATGTTTAGTTTTACCTACGGATTTACTAATCTCATTCTTGATAAGTCATAAAGGACTTAATCATTGTGAACATGTGAATAACTAGGAATGTCTTTGAGTGATTATCCTTTGCTTTTGGAGCTTGCATAAAAATAAAAAATCTTTCATAGATTACATCAATTTCTATTTTAAAAGACTCATTTTATTTTAATGGTTGCTTTACTCTAATGTCCAAAAATACTTTTTATCAAATTTATTCAAATCACAACTATGACTTATGAATCAAGTTTTTATGACCTTGTCAATATTGCTTGACTCATTGTTTGACACAAGACGAAAGAATATTGTTTTTCAATCTTAATAATTCATCTTCCTTGTTATTGATTTTTACTTGTATTGTCAATTTTGGACTTTCGAGTAAGTCATCATCTACCAAGGATGATATCTTAGAAAGAGGTAGTCTTTCATCGAATGTTAAATTCAATGACTCCTCGACTCTTTGGGTTTATTTACTTAAAACACTATCAGTGTAAATGTCCAAGAGATGCAACATCATAAGACTATGGGTCAAATTTGATGTGCAAATCCTAGATGTTTATAAATCATTTTCTCCCAATCATCCTAATGAATTCAAATGATTTATTTTTCATTGTGTGTCTTATATGAAATTTTAACAAGAGAATGGTTGAATTAAGGACACAATTGAAAATGTAAGGTATAATGTCAAAAGACGTTGTACTACAAATATCTATGAAATGTTGTGGTTTTGTTAGATTAGCAAGCATCACAAAAGTGTTGGTTGTCTCATCACTTAGGAAATTCTTAGTTAGTTCACTTGTAGACAAGTATTAAGTAAGACTCACTCAAGAGTTACTCGTGTCTTTTCCCGAAGGTTAAAAGAAGTAAAACACCTTATATCTCCTACTAAAAGTAGTGTCTAAGTCCTTTAATCACAAAGGATCTAATCCTTATTGTTACTTACACAATATAACCATCTTAGAGTAAAAACTACAAGTATCACTCATGATAGAACTTAATACTGATCAATATAAAACACTGAAAGGTAAGTTGAAGAGACGTGTACCTTTTAAGCTCCATAGATTAGCCATCAAGAAGATAATCATAAAGCAAATAATCTTGACTCGTAGAAAAGCTAAACTCAAATACTTATGAATCCAAGAAGGTTAGATAAACACATAAAAATATTTGAACATGATATCTTAATCCTTTTATCATGAGTTTCTATCAGAGATTGAATTATCACTAACTCTCTCTTCTAGGTTTAACAAATTTTACTTGCTTAGTTTAACTAGTAGATGATGCTTTTGAGTTAAATCCTAATCCGGTTTTATCATTAAACAACCTTTGACTCCTCAACAATCTTTCAAGAGATTTTGAGCTTTCATCAAATTTAGCTAACATTTTTCCTTTCTCATTTTGCTTTTTAATCTCATGTTTGTAATCAAGGCATAATTTTCATTCTAGATCAATTTCAACATTACTCTCAAGTTTAGACATTTTATCTTCTAACAAGATTTCCTTTTCAAAGTTATTCTCAAAAGATTTTGAAGACTCATTGTAAAAGAAAGTTTTTAGGTTCATGTTACCTAAAAGTTTAGACTCATTTTCTAATTTAGAAAATTCTAAGATAAATGTGTCAAAGCAAAAATGTTTGGTTTCAACATGTACCTTGCTTGTTGTTTCAATAAATTTACAATCACCCACCGGATCATTGTCTTCGTTTACATTCGTTTCATTCCATGATTCGCAAGTAAGTTCATCACGACACACGTACTCATCTTCACTTGTACCTTCATTTAAAACATTTAAACTAGTAGCACATGTATTTATCTCAACTAAATGTCTATCTTCTAATTTATATGTAAGATCAAATTGATCATCTTTGACTTGACATAGTTCTTGATGAAAGTTGATTATATTTTTCCAAATATCATTAGCCGTTTTACAAAAATACATTCTTTCATATTTGGTACTTGATAAAGCTTTATAAATCATTATCTTAGCTTTAGTATTTTTATCAAGTTTAGAATAGTCAACTTGGTTTTCAAAACTTGGTTTCTTTGGTTTGAAATCACCAAAAGAAATAATATGCCAAAGATCTTGATCAATTGATTTCACATAGTTTTCAAAATTACTTTTCCATTCAAGGAAGTTTTCTTTTTCAAATAGCGGTGGGTTTTGAATAGGTTGCCCTTCTTTGAGATTTTCAAAATCCATGGATCGATCCAAGTTTAAAAATACACAATATTTTAAAGATCTTGAGTAACGTAGCTCCTGATGCCAATTGTGGAAAACTAGAAGGGGGGTTGAATAGTTTCCCACTTTTTAACTTGATTATCTTTAAAAAAAAACTTTACGTTTGTTTAAAGATATAAACACAACTTTACATGTTCCATTCTTTGAAAAGCTTTACGTGTGAATAACAATCCTAACTTTACTTGTTTAGTTCTTTGAAACGCTTTACGTTTGTTTAAAGATACAAACACAACTTTACTTGTTTAGTTCTTTGAAAAGCTTTACGTGTGATTAGCAATTCTAACTAAAGACAATATGTAATAAGCAAAGATAAAGAAAGAAACGATCAAACCATGACACGATTGTTTATCGTAGTTCGGCTACAAGGACTCTTTTTCCTTGCCCTACATCCACGCCCCGAGTTTCCAACTCGAGAGTTATAAGCACTAATCAAAAAGCTCCTTTCCCGGTGGAGAAACCTTTACAATGTCGCTTACACTTTTACCGACACTAAGCTAGATGTCGAGTTCTTTTACACGGGTACAACCACTCCCATCGTCGCTTACACTTTTACCGACACTAAGCTAGATGTCGAGTTCTTTACCAAGGGTACAACTACTCCCGTTAGTTCTTTTACAAGGGTACAACAACTCCCGACACACTATGTATTTTGAGGCCTAAAATACTAACCGATCACTTCTACATACATGATACAAATGAAGTATAAACTACCAAAGCTTATACATGACAAAGCTAACAAGACTTGCAACTTAGAGTTGAAACTTGTAACTTCTTAGATGAATATGTGAACTCCTTTGCTACATATGAGAATCACACAAGTTAGTAGCTACTGAGTATAATGAGAGAATATGTGTATAAAATGACTCTTAGTGATGACCCAAAACTAACAAATGGTTTGGTATTTATAGCAAAACATTCTGCAAGTCTGGCGGATACGGCGGAACCCTCAGATGGGTTCCGCCCGTGTACCCCCAGGGTTCCGTCAGGGCTGTAGTTGATTTTGCAATAAATCTTTCAAAACAAACAAGGTCACATCACATAAATACTAGTCAAA
The DNA here is from genome assembly GCA_030686995.1 of Artemisia argyi. NCBI lineage: Eukaryota > Viridiplantae > Streptophyta > Magnoliopsida > Asterales > Asteraceae > Artemisia > Artemisia argyi. Next base: position 34,174,513 of record CM060676.1, on the reverse strand, counting down.
CACAAACTTGCACAAGAAAACTTATGGTTAGTCAAACACACTTTCTTTCCATAAATGTATAATGCCAAACTTACCATAAATGTGATGTGATATTTCTATTTAAAGAAATAAATGTGATGTGACAAGAATCTTTCTAATTTAAGAAATAAAAACAATGTTTTGTTTAACAGGAAATGTAAACCTTAGTTTAAACAAGACTTAAACACTTAAAGTGATGATTTACTCTTAGCTAAAGTTCATACTTTGTCATTAACAAAACTTAGCAAAGATCGTAAAATATAAATAACGTTTTTAGGCGATATTTGTATTAACACATATGTTAACAGATCAAGTTGCTTCCTGGGCCGATTGGGTTGTACTTTGGTTAGAGCGGGTTAAACAGTATAGAACTTGAAAGGCACCCAAAAATCGAAGATGCATTCAAAATGCATAATGTCTTCAAAATTCTATCTTAAATTATCACTAAAATAATGTAGTTGATCTTTTATCAAGTTTTTGAAAAATTTATAATAGAAAAGACAAAATATATGTTTTGCGGGTCTATCCACCCAATCTAATACATTCGTGTATAACACATCTGACCTGAACCTGACCCGTTAGCCAACAACGTCCGACCCACCTTTCGCCATCTCGAAAAAACCTTAAGAGAAACAGCTTTAGATGTTGGTGTTTCAAAGTTAGTTAATTTACTTGCACATGAATTGCATCTACTCGTTTACCATATCATAATAACGAAATTGTGACAAAAGCATATTGTGTCAAAAGCATATTGTGTTCAAAGTTAAATGATTAATTTGTTTGGTGTTTCAACGGCCTGTGGTTTTACATGTTGCTGCTACTCTGTGCTAGACTTGAATCGTTGCTTTCATGGACATGAGGACATCATTCTCATACATACCCCCACAGCCATATATTCATACGAGTACGACTGTGACTCGTTCAATTGGTTGGCATACTTTTTTTGTTTGGAATGTGTGTTAGTTGATATCAACTTCTGTGTATTAGTTGATACCACACTACTCATAAAAGAATTTTAAATAAACTAATGTGTATTAGTGGATAACTTATGTGTATCAACTTTGTAGTATGCATGAACATGAAAGATGGTGAAGTCCAACTTTTGGATAACCTCCTTCTGTCAAATACAACTTTTGGTAGTCTGTGTAGAAAAGACCTGTTATAACCCATTCTGGAGAAAAGACCTGTTATAACCCATGCAAAAAATGACCAGTTTCAACCCTTTCCAGAAAAATGCCAGAAAAGATGAATGATTATAGTATTGGGCATCGAATTTAAAAGGTTCTAATACTATAAAAAAAACGGAGTTAAGGCTACGAGTTGTGTCTATTTCGTTATACCAATTAAATTGGTAATGTGTATACTATTAAAGTTACTTTTATTTTGTAAGTATCAAACATGTAATGGTAATAATGGACAATGAAACAAAAATGTGTCACCTTCAACTCCTATTCCTCTTGCTAGATCTGTCGCAACTGTAACTTTGTAAAGTTCACCACGAAAATGAATAACTCCATTGTCCAATGTATATTGGTACCGGATTTTTTTCCAACCCATATTCAAAGTCCCGTTCCCGGAATCGAGTGTTATATTGGTACCGGGTACGGGAAAATGGTACTAAAGCGGGTAAAGAACCGTTTAACTTAAAATTTATATTTAAATTGGTTTCTGGTTTTTATCAGCGATTTCTGGTCCTTGAACAATTGTTTGTACCTTACTAGAAATGTTGAGAGAATCTAGTATGGAAGCAGTATCTTTAAGCAAGTCCAAGAATGATGTCTGCTTATTGCAATATGAAATAATGCAAAATCACTATTATCTTTTACTATTTTAGACCATAGACCTGAGGGTTTGAGAACAAGATGCTGACACTAGAATGACATTAACTTTCTTTCCATTTTGACAATAAATAACATGACAACGAAGAGCTTGAACCCTCATTAACTTCCGAAGCTCCTTAAGAAAGCCAATAGAAGTGCTTGGACGTGTAGATTACTTAAAGAAATTGTCCCGTTGAACTCTGGTACCAAAACCGGTATTACCCGTTTTAGTACCGTACCGAATTACGATGGTACCGAATTTTTTTGGCGCTTGTTTTGTAGTACCGCTACCGTACCGAGTATACACAACTGGTACCGGTTCGGGTCGGTGACGGTACGGTTCCGGTACCGTACCCTTTTTCCGGTGCCCATATATTCTCATCCCTAATAGGCACATTATATTATACAAAACCTGTTTTGCATTCAAATACTACTAACAAGTGATAAAAGTGATGCACGTTGACAACATTTGACAATGAAAATGAATATAATAAAATTTATAAAGGAATAAGAATAATAAGCACATTGTATTAACAAAACGTGAGTTGCATTCCACTAATTAAGTTCAAAATGAAGCAAAGTTCTTGATCTATAACGTATCAATAACTAGGGGCATTTAACATGGGATTATATTGGAAGAAAAATCAAAAAATGGGAAAACAAAGTTACTATAATACCCTTATATTAAATATCTAATTAATTATTATTATTTATTTTGATCTCATCTATCACGTTAAATATCTAATTAATTATTATTACTATAATACCCTTATACTACCTCCGTCTCAAAATTATAGTCCCCTTTTGACTTTTTCGGTCTTTCTTTCCCAACTTTGACTTTAAATATTTTTGTTTGTGTTATACAATAGTTGATGAAAATTATACCAATGAAAAATACATTTAAAACTCAATCCATTCATATATTTCGCATCAAGTATTATGTAATATAAACAAAAATATTTAAAGTCAAAGTTGAAAAATAAAGACCGAAAAAGTCAAAAAGGGACTATAATTTTGAGACAGAAGGAGTATTAAATATCACGCAAATCTATATATATATATATATATATATATATATATATATATATATATATATATATATATATATATATATATATATATATATATAAACACACACACAAGGTTGTCCTATTATTTCTCCCTCAAAATATCTAATCAATTGACACCTGAAAACCCTTATTTTTCCTGACCGTAAATTGCTTACAACCAATTTTGGGCGGAAGAACTAATTAACTCTCCATTCCATTATTCCCCATTCCATTATTCCCATCTAAGAAAAAAAACACACACTTAAATCCTCTCAAACCATCTCCCACAAACCCTAACCGATTAGATTAGATCCATTTAACTTCAATCAATCATTTGTCTCATCATCAAAGATCATACAAAAACCATCCGCTCGAATGGATTTCCCCAAATAATCTCCTTTATTTCATTTTATTTTTATTTTTTAAAAGTATTCTTTTATTTATGAAAAACTAGGGTTATTAGTAATTTCTTTCACGATTTGCTGCTCATTAAATTTCTGATTCGATTTTGTTTTTTAGGACTTGACACAATCGAATTTTGAAGCCCTATTGCCACAATCCGCTCGCAAACGTAATAGGTATGTTTAATTGTTTATTTTTTTGCTAAAATCTTAATAGTATTTCTATTCACAAATCCTTATTATTAGAATCTGTTCGTGTTTTACGGAACCTATTTGATTGAGATGCTTTTATTTTCGAAATGTGATGAACTTCTAAATTTTGTATGTAGCAAAGTAATGATTGGATTTTATGTACACCACGTGTTTGATGAAATGAGTTTAAAGCTAAATACGTTAGCAATTGTAGTTTTTGTTTTTGTATTTTAGTTTCTTGTATTCACTGATTGTTTCAAATGGGTTAATATTTGATGAAGTTGTTGTGTACTTGATGAAGGTGAATAATGTCAAAAAGAATTAAGCAAAAGCTGCAAGAACCTCAATGCTCAAGTCGGTTTTGAGAGGTTAGGTATGCATCTTTAACTTTCGCTATTATGTATCGTATTATGAGTTTGAACATGTTTTTTCAATACGAATTCTTGGTACGAGTTTGTATCGGGTCATGTTTTATTGTATTTGTAGTGCGCAAAATATATATGTTACAAAATACTTAGATTATTTATTAAAAAAAATGTACTATCAGAAATCTAATTTGAGATACTGATGGTTATAAAAAGGAATTGAACCAAAGTGATTCGTGTCAACCCAGCCCATAATAAAAAGGAATTGGAAAATGTCGACAACTTAGAGATGTAAACCGATTGTTTATTACTTTAATGAATTGCCCGAAAGAGAGGAGATAAGTTATACAAGCCCGATATTCAAGGTATGTTCTTTACTTATTGAATAGTAAAAAGGTATGTTCTTTAATGTTTGACCCTTTAGGATGATCGAAGGTGCAAGACTATGCTCGAAATGGTTGAATCTACTCATGTTGGCCATGTTATGGGATATTTATGTGCATGACTAATGGTGGAGACCTTTTGTTGTTAACATAAAGGGAGTTGATTGGTACACTCTTATTTTTTATCGGTACACTCCAATGTACAAACTGGCAAAGCAGCATCAAACAAATGTACAACTATTTATAGCACAGGATGGAGTGTGCAAATAAAAAAAAAAAAAGAGTGTACAAATCATTAGCCTAACATAAAACCATTTACCATATCGTTCACTGTATTAAATATCCATACATCAAATTTACTTATTTATGACGGATAAATTTGCTTGATTATTTTTATCACTAATTTGTATATTATGTTCTGGACAAGGATGCAGAAAAAGCTTCCACGTGTCATGCAGATTTCACATAAATGTCTCACCAATTTACTTCATGTAGATTTTTTTTTTTTTAAAGGCGAATTTCAACTTAGAAACGACCACCTTCGCGGACAGCGAAGGCCCCATCGCCACCCCCGCCAGACTATGTTGTCTAAACCGGGTCCACGCTGATCTCAGGTAGTAACGGGTTTCCCCCGGAAACCGTACTGCCTCCACACAAGTTTACCTTGCTGGAGAAACAGCCGGATGAAAACCGGGTCATGCTCAAGATTTGAACCCCGCAACGAGTGGCAGAGGTGTTTTGATTTTTGGATGGAGAGGCAGAGGTGTTACTCTATTAGAATGGATTAAGTGATGATGGAATATCAAAGGACTTGTGGTCTAGTGGGTGGGGCTTACATGGTTAAGCACCCACAATTGGGAGTAGTACCGGGTGGGTGACCACCCGGGAAGTCCTCAATTGTGGTCCCCACTTGCAGACCATTTGTTCCGGAGATATATTGCAATGATGGATTCGACGCCCTTAGACCAAGCCGCTGGGGTTAGAATCCTGAGCATGGCCCGGTTTTCATCCGGCTGTTTCTCCAGCAAGGTAACTTGTGTGGAGGCAGTACGGTTTCCGGGGGAAACCCGTTACCACCTGAGATCAGCGTGGACCCGGTTTAGACAACATAGTCTGGCGGGGGTGGCGATGGGGCCTTCGCTGTCCGCGAAGGTGGTCGATTATAAGTTGAAATTCACCTTTCAAAAAAAAAAAGTGATGATGGAACAATAGCTTTGAGTACGTATAGCTATCACATATTACATTACATTAACTAATAAAAGACCTCCACAAGAAGATTTATTGAGGTAAGCCTTTAAGTCAACGAGTCATACAAACAGACATTAAGTTATTTAATTATGTGTATATTACATTACATTAACTAATAAAAGACCTCCACAAGAAGATTTATTGAGGTAAGCCTTTAAGTCAACGAGTCATACAAACAGACATTAAGTTATTTAATTATGTGTATGGTTCATACATATTGTAACACCCATAAAAACAAACATTAAGTTGTTTAATCATGGCCATTATTTTGGTAAAGCTGGAATATAAGTGATTAAAATCACACTAGAGCTACTTACATATATTGAATACTCACCGATCGTCTCACTTGATATATGTTTATTGGTTGAATGTATATAAATCCATCTTGTCGTAATAATTGTCTTGATTTTGTATCTTTAATCTTTCAACATGTATTTATCTGTAATATGATTCTTTTTTGAATGTAGAAGATGCTAATGGTATTTTTTTCTGATGTGCTTTAAATTTGGTCATATGATAACCAGAAGCGGAGGTTTAGGACTCCTCTATAGCAGAAGGGATGGAGAGAAATTGAAATTAAATCAAGTTAGTTTCGATTTTTCATTCTTGAACAATATTATTGTTCATTGTTGTCTGTACTATATACGTTATTCTCTTGCGTTTTATAGTTGCTATTATCCTCTTCCTACCTAAAAAGTTATAAATGTAGATTTTCCTTTCAAAATAGCGCATTTAAGTTTTATGTCATATGTTTGCGATCTATTTTGCTTTGTAAGGGATCTCCATATTAGAATTGCTGAAATTTAGTGGTATATCATTTGTTTTGGGGTACCTCATCAGTTTTGATATGTGAGTACTCTATTGATGAAACTTAAGAGTTGCATTATGGTTGAGTTTAAATATAAATGCCGATCGCATTAAGAACACAACACCAATATTGTACACCGAGACCAAAATTTAAAATATCGAAATGAACTTAAAGAGAAATAGGAAAACATGTAGTATCTACACAATTTACACATGTATATACATAAAGCACAACTAATGTTATGTAAATGTATAGCGGTATAGCCATAGCCAATTAGTATGTATTTCTAAACGTCCTTAAGTTGGAGCCTCCATATCAAGTCATATAGACGAACGGAGACACTTAGAAATTCCACTGTATCCAGATTATATGCATGTTAATATAGATCAACGACAATGAAAGTGTTCTTTACTTTTCCCCTTTATGGTGTTGGTATTATAATTAGTATTTGTGTAGATTCTATGATTATTTTTATGGCTAATAGTTCATTTTTTCGTTACTGCTTTTTCACACAATTTGGATGTAAAAAGCAGTAGTTGCGAATAGTGTTCCATATCCAACAATATTTTCTTATCCCTGTAATAAGCTAACCCCTTACAGCTACTCCTTTCTAAAAAAGAACATCATATATATATATATATATATATATATATATATATATATATATATAGGCAAGATGTTGAGCAAGTAAGGTACTAACTAAAACGGGTCATGTCAAATAGGTATATCCTAATCAATTGACATGCCGAGCAATTTCTTTTCTTTAATGCTTGGATTAAATTTGCATATTTATTATCTAATGAGGCTGCAACGGGATACAAAGAAGATTGTGGATGCACGTGTTCATGCATCTAGCATGAGATATAGCAGTTAATTAAAAGTAAAATTTAAACATGCCTATTTTGCCACTAACATAAACCTGTTAAATACTCCATTATTATCGCGTGACTAATGAAGGTTGGTGTTAACATTTGTTCCAGGCATTGCCAGTTGAAGTCGATGTTTTTAGCCAACCTATCCAGAGATATGTTGTATGGTTTAGAGGCTCTGTTCTTGCATCCACACCAGAATTTTTTTACGGTAAATAGCTATATAATATGACTTGTGGTGTTCAAAATTGAATAAGTAAATTTTATATGACTTACGGTAAATAGCTATATAATATGACTTACGATAAATAGCCCTCAAGAGTTCCCGTTTTGTATGATATTGGTCCATATGATATGACTTGTGGTGTTCAAAATTGAATAAGTAAATTTCATTATTCCATATAACAATCAATAGTAGTCATATAAGTGGTGTTAGAAGACAGTTTTAGGATTCCTTAATGGATAGTAGTTGATTTTGAAAGTGAGGCTCCTTTGTAAATCTGATTAACAATTAATAGTTAAGTATGCCCTACTATATGACTTAGGGGTTGTATGGATGTGGTGTACATATTTCAATAATTTACTTATTCAATGAAGCAAGTTGACCTTTTGATCAGTTCATGGATCTCTAAAATGTAACTAAAGTACTACATTAAAATGAGTTTGACAGAGGTATATTTATGCGCTATCACCTATAAATGCTTTCAACTATAAACTAACTAGGCCTATATGGTAGAAGCTGATATGTGTAGGTTGGGTAATGGGAAGAAATGGGTTCGGTTCGATATGGGTCTTTTAGTTCGGATATCAGAATGAGAAACCCACAGAAACCTGACCAAGAAAGCATTACTAAAAAGGATAAAGACTTTCCAAGTATTTAAATGTTACGATTTTATATAGTACTGTTTGAAAGTGTGTTTTAAAAGTTGAGGATCTTTAGACCCATTCCGAAAAAACAAACATTAAATGAGTGATAATGATTCAAATAACTACCGTATTCTTAACTTGTGTTTCAGCTTTTGTAACTTCTTTACACATAGCTTCAAGTGCATGCATCATCTGTACTATTAGCAAAATAATTGTCATGTCTTTATCCTTTTTGGTAATTGCTATTGTGAATTCGATACATACACAAATGCTAATAGTTGCTTGGTTATATTTTTGTAGGTTTGTCATTTAGATATATGTAGAAATTCACTATTCATTACTGAACCTATTCATTAAGTTTAATATATAATTAAAATTACAGAGTTAGCCCACACATAGTCATGTTTTGCTTAGGTGTTTTTTTGTTTTGTCTAATTGAAGATATTGTTGAATGTCGACAAGCTCCACCACACGAGTATAACATAACCAACATTTAACAGTCTCATTTGGTGAGTAATGTGGACATCTTATCTATATACTCTACGCACAATATCCAATAGGACATCTCTTGAAATTGTAAGTTCTATATTTTTTACTATTGGATCATATTTTTTTTGGTTTTTCCTATTCAGGTCAGTTGAATTACTTTTTATTCCTTATTTATAGCTTTTTTACTTTGCAATATTACATTCAATTTCCCCTTTCTTATCATGTGGGCATGTGGCTGACATATGCACAAGGCCAATTTAGTCTCCTGGATGGAGCTATCTTGAGCTTTGGATTGACGCATTATGCTTATCTGAATTTGAAGTATTGGCATAAGAACTACTGTTGAGTAATTCCATTATTAAGGAAGCACTCCTTACTTCATTATCATCCTTACATGTGTTTGCTTTACATCTCTAATATAAATGATAATACTTCGCATATCTTTTTTTTACGTCCTGCCTTGCTTTTAATGAACATTATTTTCTCCCATAACGGATCTTGGACATAAAAGGTGTACCATTTTAAGAGGAATATATATATGGTCATTTGGATGATAGTCTTTTTATGAATAAGTTATGGTTTTCGTTAGGAAATTGTTGGAGTAAACTGCAATCCCGCTTTAAAGTTATTTACTAATAGACTAGCAAAGTAAATAGTTGTAGTCATTAAGTCTTCCTAACAAAGTAAAACACTTATCCAATGGGTGGATGAAGTTGCTATTATATGTATTCCTATTAAGCCTTTGGCTCGTCAAAAGAGTAATTTGATGGTTATGGTTCCTCAACTATGATGATTGCATTTTTAAAGGGAAGCTTACGCCAACATATAGGTTAAAGATCTATAATTGTACATAAAGCTTTTTGGGCTAAACTTCCCAACCCAAACTGTGTTTCTTGCTACACTATCATACCACTGAACAAACACCACTTGAAATTTAGTTATGTGATATCGTAGTTTAAGTGCTTATTCAAAATAAAAGTCATATTTTTTTCTATAATTAATTTTAGGCAAGTACATGCTTATTCTGTGTATAAGGTGTAAGATTGTGAATAATGTTTATTTATTTTGTTGGCTTAATTTAAAATGGCATAGGCTGGAAGCAAACACAAGTGGATGATATCATAACAATATCAAAGATTTCAACAGCCCCTTCCCCTTATATTGGTCCAGCCTGTTTGCTTTCTGTGGGTTGTTTGTAAGTCCGTAACTCTTCTAAGATCAAAATTTGTGAGCGTTTGAGTTTGGGCCTCTTTAAGACAAGTTTCCTGCTTTTCCACTGCTCGAGGTGCAAGTTGAGTTATGGTGGCTTATCTTCTTTTCGAATGCGTATTCCATTTATATTGTAATTAGCTTGATTTAGGTTTTGATTCTTATGTGTATATCTATGTGTAGGCTACCTAATATAGTCAAGCTTCATTCAATTGAATACATGTTTATATATATTAGAATCAGTTTGTTTATCATAAGTAAACTATGGCTGTTTAATTTCCCCATCATGAATAAAGTATACTACTATACTATAGATAGGCCATATTCTTCTTTTTTTATCATCTCTGTTTGGATCCCCTTTTGTATGTTCATATATGCATATGTATGTGATTTGCAATACCATTATCATATGCATTATTATCTTCAGCCTCTGCCAACATTTCATGCTATACAGCCTTTCAAAAAAAATCATGCTATATATGTCTACAATTAGTAACGGCCAGGTCTAATATTGATAATCAATTATTGTTATCGAACAACCAAAAAAGCTCAAAACCCATGTTAGCATATGACACTTGCAACTCTATTTTTTCATATTGACTTCTGGAAACAAGATTTAGGCATAATATAGCTCCTTATATATTTAGTTTCACACCTTTGTGTAAAACTAAAATGTGTTGTGTAAACATGATATTAACAAATTAATAGTTGAAAATGTTAGTGATTGTTCTCATTTAATGGTTTGCTATAACATGAAAATGTTTTTTTGATGGACACTCTTGACTTCTGCCACCTTTATTATAAGCAGTTTATTAATCTTCATTATAAGCAGTCTTATCTTAGGCCTATGGCAATTGAACACAAACATCTACTAATTTGATTCAGTAATAGCCTAATCTACTAATTTATTTTAACACTGATGGATCTATATGACATTTAAGTCGCTTAGCATGTTTATTTTTACTCTTTTCCTACCCAACAAACTGATTTAATATCATTTACATATCAAAATTTATTTGGATACAAAAGACCAATCCTAAAGAGAAGGCCAAACATTGTCTAAGGTTGGGTTATATTTGGAAGGGTCTGTTTTTTCACACGAACAACTTTATGTAATAGTCTCAAGAGTGAAAAGCAAAAAAGGCCTAAAAGTGTTATGTTGTGACAAAGACGGCAACTGCACCAATTCTACAACCAACGTTGTATATAGAGAAGTTCTTCCTAGATTATAAACTATATGTTATTTTGTTATTTTCAACCTTAGTTTTTTATTTAATGTTATTATTTTATTAAGAATAGCATGTTTATCTTATTTCATTGATGTTGCTACACGTTCATACTTATTTACTATTAATTTTATCGTATAATCAAATTCTTAAAGTTAGCCGCCCCAACGAAGCGGGCCTAAAGTCTAGTGTGTGTGTATATATATATATATATATATATATATATATATATATATATAGAGAGAGAGAGAGAGAGAGAGAGTAAGGATCATGTGCGAATTTTTTTAATTCGTGCGGATGTGCGGACAGATCTGGATCATCCATTCCAGATCTGATCTAGACTTTTTGTAAAAAAATCAAAATCCAACGCAACTTTCAATCAATCAATTGACCATGCAAATGATTTTATTAATTTTTTCCTTTTGAGCGCTCCTTAATATTGTTGTCTTCTTTCATTTTTTTTTTTTTTTTTAAGATTTTTCTGAGCACTTTTTTGTTTTGTGATTATGAGTGCTACCATGATATTAATAATATTATGAGTCCTACCGTGATATTAACGATATTTACTTAAAAAGTTACTTTGATATTTGTGAAAAAACTTAATATCACTGTTTTTTAATTACGATATAATGAAAAGTTTCGGTGATATTAAAAAAATTAACTTTGATATTAAGAAAGCATGATAATTAAAGTGATATTAACGATATTATGATACGGTGATATTTATAAAACGTTTATATTATAAAACCAACCGTGATACTAAGCTTTTTTTAATGTAAAAATGAATCGTATATTAAAAAACACATGATAGTTACGGTGATATTAACAATTTTCATTAAAAAATGTTTTTATGATATTAAAAAAGTTATTGTGATACTAAATTTTTTATTAAAAAAAAAGTTTATGTGATATCAAAATCTGATTTTGACTTTTTTACAAAAGTCAAGATCTGATCTTGACTTGTCAAGATCAGATATTCACTTTTGTAAAAAAGTCAAAATCAGACGCTAATATCATATTACCTTTAACGATGAAAACGATTTTTTTTTTTGAAATTTTTTTCAGCAATTCTTAATTATTTGTTGTTCTCTTTATTTTTTTTATTTTTTTCAGATTTTTTTGAATTTTTTTAAGAAAAAATGCTAATATGATAGTAACGATTTTAAAAAAAGTCAGGATATTTACGATATTGCCACTCCGTCTTTTTCAGATGGTTGACTAGATGGAGGGTTAAGATTCGTTCGTACCATCCGCACTAAAAGACAAAAACATACCGGATCTTCACCCGATATATATATATATATATATATATATATATATATATATATATATATATATATATATATATATATATATATATATATATAGGGTGGGGTTATTATAAAATGTCTCTTATAATAAAAAGTGTAGGAAGGATTGTGGGAGTGAAATGTGTCACCCTATGCCACATCATATGACACTTGTCACCCCCACCCCACCCCCCCCCCAACCCCACCCCACCCCCGGCCGGAAAAAAAATTCCTGCTAAAAAAAAATTTGGCAAAAAAATTTTTTTTCCGCCAAAAAATTTTACTGCATCACTATTATAAATTTACTGCATCACGGTTATAAAGTTACTGCATCATATTTACTGCATCAAAATTATGATTTTACAGAATCATAGGTACTGCATTCATGGTTATAAAGTTACTGCATCATAGTTATAAAAAACTGCATCATCCTAAGTTTTCTGCATCATATGTATGTAACTGCATCACGGTTATGCATTAATGGTTATAAGTTACTGCATCATACTTATAAGAAACTGCATCATCATAAGTTTTCTGCATCATATATGTATGTAACTGCATCACAATTAAAATACGATTCTTTTTTAAGTTTTGGTGTATCTTTATTATAAGTTACTGCATTATAGTTAATAGTTCAGTGCATCAACTATGCTGCAGTAATTTATAACCTTAATGCACTAAAATTTATAACCGTGATTCAGTAACTTTATAACTGTGATGCAATAAAAAATATGGCGGGAAAAAAAAATTGGCCAAAAAAAAAATTTTTTTTTGCGGGAAAAAAAAATTTTTTTTTTTTTTTTTGGGGGGGGGGGGGATGGGGGTGACACGTGTCATATGATGTAGCATGGGGGTGACACATGTCGCCCTCACAATCCTTCCTACACTTTTTATTATAAGGGACTTTTTATTTTAACCTATATATATATATATATACGAGCAAAATAGCCCGCGCGTTGCTGCGGTGCGGTTTTTTTTTTTTTTTTTTTTTTTTTTTTTTTTTTTTTTGTTAAATTTCATGTGGTCGACGTTGTTGTTGATGTCGGGTTGGGTGTGCGCAATCATGTGGATAGGAAGCATAGTTGTGAAATGGTTGTTTTGAGACGAAAAGCTAGATCATTATGCAAAGATGATTAAGAAACATAACATGTAATAAGTATTCTATAACCAAACTCAGTATAAGAGACGCAAACAAATGAGGGCAACTGCAATTTTTTTTTCTAACTTTTTATCACTATATATTAAAAAAGCTGGTAGGTGCCTTCAGCCTCATTCCTTATTCTTTACAACATTTTGGGTTTTGATTTTGTCTACTAATGAGCTTCCTGTTGCCACAACAGAAGTAAACTATGCAAGGGGGTTGTGAGTTTTCTTCTTGCTTGATGACACCATCTTAAAAGAGCTTCATTAGAGCTGATCCAATCTGTAAAGGCATACAGCCACAATTGAGTTATGGTTGAATCTGATATCAACAATGAAGAATTTGGAATAGTTTAAGCAAAAAATGCAGAAACCTACATGTAATGCTTTCGGGCAAGAAATCAAACCTTTGTCGTGACACAAACCATGGCTGAAAAACTGATGTCGTGATGCCTTTCCAAGATATGTCTCTTTCACCGGGCATAGCAACCGTTAGCAAATGCAATCCAGCATCAGCATAACATCAACAAAGGGTATCCGCCACACCATGGCTGCAAACATAATACGATGTTGTTGTGGCAAGATACGGGTCGATTTCACCAACCACGATGCAAGAATAAGTATGTTATACATTTGTTGTAACAGTCAGTTGTTTTGACAGTGCTTCTATGGGACAGTGATGTCCATAAATTACTTGTTACAAATGGAAACAAAAAATAATGTATTATTACCTGGAAGTTTGCTTCATATGCAAATTGGTAAGAACTGGGCCGATACATAAAAATGGGTTGGAACTTGAAGCATACCATTTCGCATCCCAACTTTGGTGTGCTAATTGTAGCTGGTGCGGCACTGCCTTGTGGTATCAAAAATTTGGACGGGGATATAGCAACTTCAACCAAATAGTGCAAGCGTTCATTTGTAACTTCTGCTTCCATTGTGACCTTCAAATAAGAAAACATATTATTAGATAACTTCCCTCTTTATATTATTTGGTAATTCACTTTATCACAATGTCCTAAATCCAAGTAACTTTTTATAAAGAAATAGGCCAAACACCCCTTATGTTACAACTTGTACAACCGTTATCCGAATGATTTATCATTTTTGTTTTTAAGAGAGATAGTGTCTTCATCTCGAGCTGTATGTTTGTAACATAGATCTATCTATTTCGTTAAGTTCAATAGTTAAGGGGTTCGATGCAATACATCAGGAATTAAGGGGTTCGAGCTATATTATGTAACACAGATCTATCATTGTCTTCGTCTGTCACATGTATCTCCACAAAATCTGACTCAAAGTCCTTTATCATTGAGGCCATCAATAAATTCCATCTGAAATTCATCTAGAAGTTGATTGTTGTCTATGGTCGCACACTTTTGTATCACTTTCTTTCTAAATATTGACTCTAATACATATGGCAACGGCTCTTCATCCTTATCCTTAAAGCACTTCTCTATCTAAATTTCAGCCGTGCAACAAAACTTTAAGGATGTAATAAAGAGAATCGTAAATTCTTACTCGCAAATATTGATTAACTGGTCCTTAGAAACTTAAAAAATTTATGAATTAATCCCTTTAACAGCATACAATTTTAAATTGCAGTTAAGTTTCGTATCACCTACACATTGCTTTGATTTCGAATCCATTTCACGGAATACTAATCATGCTAAACAAATGTACCAAATTCCCACTATAAAAAAAAGGTTAACAGAACTGCAAACGCGTACCTCAGTTCATTCTGGTACGCTGCAAGTTTGGCCACATGCCTCAACCGTGTAGCGCAAGATATGCAGAACCATCCTTTACTCTCACCATTAAACAATTGTTGCACATGTAAATCGGGCTTGTAGGCTTGTATAACTCATCTTTTAGCAAAAAATAAATAAATAAATAAATAAATAATAAAAAATACCAATCATAATAATCACACTTTATAAGTTTATAACAGATTAAATAAATCTTTCTCGACGTAATTAAGTACGTCATATACAGCAATTACATGATACAATTAGAAGCAACTGATGGGGCAATACTGATTTTAATCAGGAGGTCGACACATACAATATTAAAGACATGAAGTACGTCATATACAGCAGTTACATGATACAATTAAGTGGGTATAACTATAATATTTAAACCATCTGATCTTACTGATAGGATTCACCATCTGATAACAAAATTGGAGGTTCATGCTTTGAAAGTGAAACTGATCTAACCTATTTACAGAACCACAAAGCAATTCTAATCTTATATTGACAACCAAAACACTTAACAATTGTGCCACTTAACAAATTGTCAGAAACTGTTCGGACAATAACTCATAACATCTAACATTTAAACCTAACATAATTCCTTAAAACAGAAATAGCAATTACCATATTCATCACACCACCAGAAAAGTTAGAATGGATAGAGGCGGTTCACTTACCTTTTTATCTGATTGCAAAACTCATAAAAGATGCCACGTGCTTCAGCTAATATTTTCTGAAAATAAACAATAATTCAAGTGAGATTACATCACCTACACAACAGGATTCAAAAAAATACAGAAAGAACATGAATATGAGCCTGATTGACCAAATGCAAAGTGTGGATAAGATCATGCAGATAATATCATAAGCTTATAGACTGTCCAAAGTTCCATGCTAGTGCATTTCACGCTACTAATGACTATCTTACGCAAATCAATTTTTTTAGGCCTAAGCTATGCATAGATCTACAATGAAAGTCCTGTACAGGGTAACATTTGACAAAACAACCGAAGAATAAACTTGTGTTCGCCTACCAAAATAATCTAAATTTTTTTTAGTAGCTTTCTTTAATCAATAAGCCATAATAATTCACCAATTATAGAGCTTCTGTTTACATGCTCACGACTTGTAAACGGTCGTGTACCTCTGTGTAGATGTCCTTTGGGTAAGTGTGCATCCTTGATTGAGACAACTCTGATTAGTTCTTATTTCAGCCCCTATAACCTCATTGGTGCCTTGGCTCGTCACCACTTTGTCTTTCAGCAGCATTGTACTTGCATCCTGCATAAATTTCGACGGTACTCGAGTTAAAATCTTGAAGCCTTAATTCAATAGTAAAAATATGGAGAATAAATCATAACGCAAACATGTCGCCTAACTTTGTTTTATCTTTCTCTTGCATGATTCGGGCATTTTGTGAGACAGGCACTTGAGCTTTAGCTGCAACGCCAGCAATTATAATCTGCGTATATGTAGCATCAACTTCTGCTACTTGTATTGCTGTAGCACCTAAGTATTCCTGCAAGTAAAGATAATAAAAGATGTGTAAATGAGCGAGTCATGATAATCGATTTATAATGTTGGATTCTCTGTTTTGTTACCTTGCATTGAATCAGGATGTTTTTTTCTTCCAAATTAAAATAACATAAAATGGCAGACTCGATTTTCCCACTCCATTCAAACATTCCAGCTGCTGATCTACTCTTGAACAACGGCATTCTACTAAGCAAAGACCATGTGATACATATGTTAGTGCCACTATTTACACATATGACATGGCACGATATTTAGCGGCATGGCATACCAACAGTAAGGGGTAGTTTGGATCAGATTATTTGGCCGACTTATGGGATTATTATTTAACATTTATGAAGTCGATAACTTGACTATCAAGAGCTAAGGAGCTCATCAGGTTAACTTTAACGATGAATTGAGCTCTCTGAAGGAATGAGTTTATCTTCATAAACAATAAGTACATAAGAAGGCTAATCAAGCTAATCCAAACACCATAGTTGAATAAAATTGGTTATACACATAAAATTGGTTACCTTCACTTTTATCCACAACACACCTTAAAACTTCCGATTTGTCGCATACAAAGATGTTGTAACATGGTTTTCAGGAACTCATTAATAGTAGTGGTTGTAAGGTAACTGTTCTAAACAACCCTTAAAGCAGGTAACACGGGTTAATCCAAACACCCCCTTAATCAGTTAATCCAATTAAATAAAGAAAACAGGTTGTAACTTTAAGCATCTAACAGTTCTTAAAGAACCCCTTTTGATTATCATCTGAAAATCGTCATAATTTTTTTTAATCATCATATCTTTAGTGTAAATTAATGGCAATACAGGTATTAAAAAGACATAAAATTTACCTCTTATATAATCACTTGCTCTTCTTCATCCCCTTCCTTTTGTTTCACCATAGTCATTATCGCCATCCTTCTCAAGAAGCACAACCTCTTTATTCGTCATCTGATCCACAACCCATTTTGATGCTACTTTTACATATTAAACTAACTCCTCCATTCTTTTTTATATCAGTTTTTGTTTCCTCGAATCATATCTTCATCTTCAAATAAAAGATCTGAAAAAGGTTGTGTTTTTGACAAAAGGGTTTATCTATTTTCTCAGTGGTTTGGTTGGAAGAAGGTTCAAAAAGAAGATGGAGAGGGTGGAGATGATTGAGGCGGTGCAAGTTACTATTACAATATGTGTATGTATATTAGTATACTGGATAATAGAAATTCCTGAAACTTCTCAACAGGTAGTACAATGCATTAAGTCAATGACCCACGTGGGCTTGGAAAAAATGGGACATTTGGTGCATTAGCAAAAGTATTAGCATCGCTAATACATGCACAGTATAACTCAAGAAGTTTGCTAGCCAATGGGCTGTTGCCAAGGCCAAGCCCCTCCAATGTTGGGCCACTAAACTTTCCTAATCAACAAAGTAATGACAATTGAGAACCAATAGAAAGAAAGTTTAAATGGTCAAATTATATTTATGAAAAACAATTTGTGTCACATCAACTTTACTTGTTATATGTATGTATAATATATATATATATATATATATATATATATATATATATATATATATATATATATATATATATATATATATATATATATATATATATATACTATTTATAAAGAGTGTATACATATTATTGTAACTTAAAATTACTTAAAAGTGAGTAAAATATTTTATCTAAAATACCACTTAATACTTCTTATTAAACTTACTCTTTATTAAAAATGACAAGTTGTACTCATTACAATTAATTCGGTTTAAACGGAGAGTTCTCTTAATTAAAAATAGTAACAACATCTACTACTAAATTAATAGTTTAAACCTTGTTTAATTCTCAAACTTATATCATTTTTCGTTTATAACCCATAGTGTTTTTTTTTTTTTTTTTCTCATACAAATTGAACTTGTAGGTGTTGCATCAATGGTCATAGATTTTTTTCCCTCGCAATGAGTACAACTTGAACTCTTAAGTGTTGCATCCAAGGGTCACACCAAAACACAATTATAATTATTTGCCGATATAAACCGTCACTTTGCACGGGTATTCATCTAGTATGTTGCAAATTTGTATATAACAAGGAATTTGGATGCCACACGTTGCGGTGGAGCCAATTTTAAGTTTAAATTATTTTCGGTATTTGGCACGTTTTGGCGGAGCTAATTTGCAACAATAATTGATCATATGTTAATATAATTTTTGCTGCGTTAAATATTGCACAATTTACATATCGTAAAACAGAAGATCCTATAAATATTTAAAAACGACATAGACTACGTGGCCACTTGGACCACGAAACTCTATTCTTTCTATCTGCTCCTTTTCCTCAGCACTCATATTGTCCATTGCTGCTCCGCTTAAAAATTGCAGTCAATAATAGAAGGTCATCATCATCATTGTAAATAAGAAATAACGTATAACTTGATATGCAGAATCTATTTCCTTCTAGCGAAAATTACTGCAGACCCCCTTTTCAGGGGTCAGTGTATCAAAATGCTCCAACTTTTAGTCGTTTTCAATTCTACCCCAACATTCCGGTGAAATATATATGCGACATACTTGAAGGACAGATGTCATCATTTCGAGCTAGAAAAAAAATAAAACTTAACATGTCGCGCACACACGCGTACCAACATACACGCGACATATTAAAGTGTTTGCTTTTTATCATTTTTAACAACGTACCAACATGTATTTTACGGGAATCGGTAGAAGAAGGGAACACTCGTCTCCTAAAGAAGTTAGGTCCATCTTTATACGACTCCCTAAAATCAGTCCCAAACCTTAAACCCGTAACTAGACAAAATTCCTCCCTCCCAAACTAAATCTCAACCTCACCTAAACGATCAAGAGCACGTACACGATATCTTAATGGAACTATGTTTGTGTCTCCCTCTTCACAAGCAACTTGGTGGCATATAAAATAATGTACTAACACCCCACTCTCTTGCATTTCCGGCATCTCTAACATCCAACCAAAACATGTATCTCTAAACAATTTTTCCTTATGGGTGTTCAATATCAATTTTCTAATGTCACCAATTAAAGACAACCTACTCCTACATGTAACTTGCGCAGGATAATCCTAAAATAACGAAAACGCATAATAAATATATATTACAAAACATATATGTAAGAAATAAACAATAATTATAATGACAAAAAAAATTATATTTCGAAATTACCCGATTTTCTGCCATAATGAAAGCCTAGTCACCACCCCAGCCACTACCACAAGACCATCACTCCACCACCAACAGACCACCACACCACTACCAGACCACCACACCACTACCATGCCACCACCAGACCACCACTAGACCATCACTCCACCACCAACAGACCACCACACCACTACCAGACCACCACACCACTACCACGCCACCACCAGACCACCACTCCACCACCAACAGACCACCACACCACTACCAGACCTCCACACCACCACCGCACAACCACCAGATCACCACACCACCAACACAACACCACCAGTAACAACCAAACGCCACCACCACTACCACAACGCCAACAGCACTACCAAAACACCAAAGGGGAAATTGGTAAAAGAAGAATTTAGAGAGATGGAAAGATTTTTTCTTAGGTTATGTGAAAATTTATTAGCGACTTCAATGTATACAAGCGAACCCATGCACATATACATACAAAGTGTTCATTCCCCATGCACATACAAAGTGTTCCATCAACTCAAAATTAATTCATGTAAGCTTTTCAGTAAAACGTTCCTTCCCCATGCAGCTATACATACATGTCGCGTATATATATACGCGACATGTTAAGTTTTATTTTTTATTTTTTTTCGAGCTCGAAATGCTGACACGTGTCCTTCAAGTATTTCGCGTATATATTTCACCGGAATGTTGGGGTAGAATTGAAAACGGCTAAAAGTTGGGGTATTTTGAGACACAGACCCGAAAAGGGGGTCTGCATTAATTTTCGCTTCCTTCTAAGTGATACAAATCATACTACTTCAGATTAAATATTTAACTGATACACGCTCTTTTGTCAACCATACCGTAGTTAATAAAAAAATAGACAATAGAACAAACCTTTGTGTTCAGAGGTGTAGTAGCCTCTCCGACCCATCTATAATCACTAAGCAATAACGCAGTATGATGTTTAGTTGCAAACTGAAAAGAGTAATGCACTATAATTTAGCATGTGAGTCAGTGACATGAAATAAGCACATAAAGAGGCCTAAAAAATGCATATCTAGTAAAGACATTGTCCGCATTAACTAATACTATTTGCTCATTGCGCTACTAAAAACCTTTTTGCTTGAACAATTCATAGTCAAATTGTGTAATTTACACTTATGCATGAAAGAAGTCAAAATCTTAAGCAAACAAACGTGACATATATACTCTTAAAGTGAGTGTATCGTTGAACTGCTATTGTTTCAGCTTCTAGCTTGAAAAAAAAAATGGCCAATAACTTAGTTAAAGACATTCGGTACTATACTACTATACTATGATTCACTTCTAGTTAGTATTGAAGGATGCATTAATGGACAAAAAATCATATATATAGTCAAATTCGATATCCGTATGATTTTCTAAAAAAAAATTAATAAAAAAATAAAATAAAATAACTTCCCTGAGCTGAATTTATAAATTAACTTAATGAATTTTTCTAATTCAAAAGTATTATTAAGTTAAAAAATTTCAGGTCTTCAAGCCGTCGCCTATTTTCACTATTTGATGATTTATTATTCTTTTGCCTACTGCAAGAGTGCAAGGCTGTGTCTATTTCACTACTGGATGATTTAAGTTGCATATTAAATTACTTATGCCTACTATAAGTTGCATACTACTACGTATATTATATTAGTACGAGTAATTCAGACCCGTGCGTTGCACACGGGCTCTATCTAATTGGTCATAGTGTAATGTGCAGTAATTTTTTTCGTTATTAGACTTTTGTAAGTATAGCCTTAGTTGATTGATAAATTTTATATTTAAACTTTTTATGACATATTAGTAATTATTTATAAAGTTTATATTTTGTATCTATTTTCAAGATTGTAACATTATATTTAAACTTTTTATGACATATTAATAGGTATTTATAAAGTTTAGATTTCGTATTTATTCTCAAAATTGTAACATCCTTATATTTTGATATAAAACTAAAGCTAACTTATAACTTTTTTTTTATGATCTAATTGGTCATAGTGTAATGTGCAGTAATTTTTTTCGTTATTAGACTTTTGTAAGTATGGCCTTAGTTGATCAGTAAATTTTATATTTAAACTTTTTATGACATATTAGTAGTTATTTACAAAGTTTATATTTTGTATTTATTCTCAAGATTGTAACATTATACTTAAACTTTTTATGACATATTAGTAGTTATTTATAAAGTTTAGATTTTGTATTTATTCTCAAAATTGTAACATCTCTATATTTTGATATAAAACTAATATGTAATCTTCGGCACTTATTTTCGTTATCTAAGTTGTGATTGTATCACACCTTTTCTAAGCATGGCACACAGTTAAAATAGTTTATTAACATGTAAGCTTCGGAGCTTATTTTCATCATTATATACTTAAATTGTGATGGTATCACACCTTTTTCTAAGCATGACACATATTTAAAATAGTGTATTGACAATAAGTTCTTAAGTTGTGATGTTACCACAACTTTTGTTGGTCAATAAGTTCCTACGTTGTGATGTTACCACAACTTTTATTAGCATGGCATGAAAAATGTTGGTGCCTTTATTTCTGTCAGTTTTAATTGGGGTCGAGTCAAAAACTATGTTTGCCACTAATTTTTGTCTTAAACAACTTGCCGAAAATGATTGTGTAAATTGTCAGGTTGTTAGTATGATGGTCAGACCCAAATATACAACAATAATTTATTGACATTAAAAGAGTTTATGTGAAGATACTTTTTTCAAGATGTTACATTGAAAATAGTCTATTCACATGTAATTTTTTAATATGTATAAGTTACATAAATTATTTTAAATATGAAGCGATGATATTAATGTTGGAGACCTTTTATATTCATCCCCGTGCGATGCACACAGGTTTGGACTGCCTTAGGACCCATGCAATGCACACATGTTGGATCTAATTGTTTTTTTTTCGTAATGTTTGGGACTAATTTTCGGTTCATGTTTGAAACTCTCATTTTTCTTGAAAGACGGACTTCGTTGTTCAAATAAATGACATTATTAAAAGTGAACTATAAAACAAATTTCCTTTTTAACAAAACTATAAAAATATAAAACATTAAAGTAATTAGTGTACTAAAGAGTATAAATTATAACTTGTATAATAAAAAATCAGATCCAATGGCCCAAGTCCGAATCATAAACGCGCTCCAATCAATCAATAGACCCAACATTTAACTAAATACAATTTTCTTCTCCTTTATATACTTCTTCGATTTAGAATATTCTCATTGTTAAAATGATAGTGTGAAGATGTTTTTATTATATACATTCATTTTCAATATGTAACATCGACATAATTTACACAGTCATATCAAATATCAAAGGCACGCAATATTCCAAGATGTTTAATTAAGAAAGTGACATTAAAATACCGCAAGACAAAAACCTACATTAAGAGCAAAAATATTAAAATGCACCAACAAAGTATAGTAATAATTATTGATTAAAAATTGAATGCTCGTCACATTATTTTCAATAAACTTACATGCTAACAAATCAATAGTATTAGCCCGTTTATCGGTATTACATGAAGTAAAATATTGCATGTTTAATTTGTAACGTACTATTAATATGAATGCTAAGTATTCATTCTACTGGTAGCCGTGGCGTTGTTCTTGTTGTTGTTGTTGTTCTTGTCTTTGTCGTTGTTGTTCATTGGTCTTTTGCGTGTTTTGTTCTTGATACAAATTTTGTGACTTCTCGATCTCTTTCTTTAATGTTTCTTGACGCGCTGCAAAAAACAATTAGATATAGTTGATCGTTAGTAACTTAAATACAGTTCAAATTAAAAATGTTCGTGCTTGTTCCACTTAATTGATAAGACAACGATGTGTAGGATATCTTAAACCATTAGAGAAGATGATGTTACTACCAAACCTCCTAAGCACCATATTTATGTCCTACATTGTTACATACACAAAACACACGTGAAATTTACATAAAACAATATAAATCAATATGCTAAATAAGTAAGACGATATGATGCTTACTTTACCACCATAATAAGTTGTAGCCCAATGTGCACGCGGTGTGGAGGAAGTTGTGATTTGTTATGTATGGTTTTTGACACATTATATAGTTGATAAATTATTTGTAACTCATGGACGGGAATGTAAAAAGACTAACCACTATTAATTGAGATGTTTGAGTTGCTTGGAATCAATGTTGAAGGCTTTATATGATAGAATCAATTCTTGGGACATTTATTATGACCCCTTTACATTTATAAGGCTACTTAAGCTTTATATAATACGAGTAATTCAGACCCGTGCGTTGCACACGGGCTCTATCTAATTGGTCATAGTGTAATGTGCAGTAATTTTTTCGTTATAAGACTTTTGTAAGTATGACCTTAGTTGATCGGTAAATTTTATATTTAAACTTTTTATGACATATTAGTAGTTATTTATAAAGTTTATATTTTGTATCTATTCTCAAGATTGTAACATTATATTTAAACTTTTTATGACATATTAATAGTTATTTATAAAGTTTAGATTTTATATTTATTCTCAAAATTTTAACATCCCTATATATTGATATAAAACTAAAACTAACTTATAACTTTTTTTATGATCTAATTGGTCATAGTGTAATGTGCAGTAATTTTTTTCGTTATTAGACTTTTGTAAGTATGGCCTTAGTTGATCAGTAAATTTTATATTTAAATTTTTTATAACAAATTAGTAGTTATTTATAAAGTTTATATTTTGTATTTATTCACAAGATTGTAATATTATATTTAAACTTTTTATGACATATTAGTAGTTATTCCCCTGGACTTTGCTTATCAGACGCAATTCCCCTGGACTTTGCTTCTTAGTCAGAGGCATCCCATTAGAAGTCTCAGCAATTTCACGCTCGTCCTCCTTTACTTTGAAGTTTGAACAATCTGATCATTTTGCCTATAACCAAAAGTCACAAAGAAAAAAATACATTAAGATTAAGATAATATTAGTTTACATGGGTCAATGCTTCAAGCAACAATGCAAAAGAAACATACTAGATGTGTACATAATAAATAGATTAAGCTGCATTGATCATAACAAAACGTGTTTGGTTACAACTTAAGAACGAACAAGGCAAAACTCATGAAAATTTTGAATTTTGTTGCATATTTTATATCCTATTAAATCAACCGTACAACTTTTAAAGGAGCCAGTCTCATTCCCTTCATCTTATACCTATAAAACAAACCCCTCCCGCAAGATGCGCCATTTATTCCACCTGCTAAAGCAATATTATATCCGCCCAACACAAATGTTCCCAAAACTGGAGAATTAGCTTTGCGAAAAGCCATTCCTACAAGCACGAACAAAAAGTATTGGGCGGCGAGATGACGGCGTCTGACATTTGTTCTTGACGCCGTCACCTTCCAAAATCTATATATAGTTTTCTATTTTTCATTCAAAGAAGGAACTTGTGTGGAGAAACCCTAGGGCCGAACCTTGTACGTATTTTACAGCTTTTTCAAGGGTTTTCACCCCTTGAACCCTTTCATGTGCTATTAAGATAAGTCTTCTCTTAATTCAATCAATATGTCTATGTGTTGGTTGTCTATATCTCGTGCTTGTCTTAATTTCAACATGCTAGGCTAGATCTATCTTGTGTTTGCTTAGATCTAATGAAACCTAGATGTTAATTATGTGTTGATTAATTGTTTATGGTTGTATTGGATGAATGATTTCAACGTTAGGCTTAAGAAAACTGGCAGATCTCCATTGTGTAACATGCTTGAACGTCTTAGGAAACATGAACCGATGTGTACTAGGTTTTATTAGTTGTATTTAATGCATGAGTAAATTCTAATGATCCCATGTTAGGAGCTTCTTAGCCGGCTCGACATAGGAGTGAAGTAGGCACTCATAGAATTGGGGAAGTAAGTACGCCACCCCATGAATGGTATTAAGGAATACAATCTGTCATCCACACAACTATAACAAGTAATTAACGTGTAAAAGATATCTAGGGAGTAGTGAAATCTAAGTAAACACATTTCTCCCACATATTGCTCACAATTTTAGTTTAATATAGTTTTATTTTCATTTTAGTATTTTATTTTGATTGCATCTTAATATTGGGTTAGTTGACTAGCAACTAATTCCGCCCAAATCCTTCAAACCCGAGATTTTAATTTGCTTTCTAAAAAATATAAAAATACAAAAAGAATCACCCTTCATCTCTAGACCTAGTCTTTAGGTTTTCTAATCCTAGCGACACTATTCCTAGCTGAATGATCAATCCCCCGGTACTTGTCATTATACTATACTACATCGATCAGGTACACTGCCTGGTGGGGGTTGTAAGCTTCTCGAGATCCCTCGAGAGGTAAAGCTTGGTGCAACCATACGCACATCAAGTTTTTGGCGCCGCAGCCCGGGGAATAGTTATTGTCTAGGCTAGAATTTCTTTTTATTAGGTCTACTTACTAGATTCCTTTCTAGTAAGATTTTATTTTTATTTTTAGGTTCTCTTTAATCTATCTTATTTCTTCGTGTATTTGTTCGTAACTCTTCACCACCCGACATCATGGACGATGGGAACATCTTTGAACCCGTCATCCCACCACAACAAAACCCACCACTAGAACCTCTTAGGCCCCGAACCTTAGGAGAGTATTCCCGACCTAGCCACCAAGGCTACCGAAACACCATTGAGCTCACCAGAGCCAATGTGACCCCCTTGCGATCCGACACCATCCGGTTGGTGCAAAGCGGATGTGGATTCCATGGACTTCGTTCCGAAGATCCAAATCAACATCGCAAGGACTTCCTTAAAATCGTATATTCCATAGACCTAGATGTTGCAACTAGAGAGACAACCCGATTACGCCTATTCCAATTCTCTCTACGTGATCAAGCTAGTCAATGGCTTGAATGTTTACCCGCGGGATCCATCACCACATGGGATGATCTCACCACTCGTTTCCTTGCTCAATTTTTCCCACCGGGGAGAACTACTAAGCTTAGAAATGACATCTTGATGTTCCAACAACGTCAAAATGAAACTCTTTATGAAGCATGGACTCGTTTCAAGGACTTACTCCAAAAAGTCCCTCATCATGGCATAGATCTTTGGCTCCAAGTCCAAATCTTCTATGACCATATCGATCTCTCCACAAGGCGAGCCATTGTAAGCTACGTGATCTAAGTGCGGAACAATCATGGGAACTCATAGAAGATCTTGCTCTCTATGACAACGAAAGTTGGAATGATCCCCGTGATTTGAACAAAACGGTCAAGGCAATATCTTTGCCTTCGAATAACTCTAGCACTCCCGACCGTAAGATCATGGAACTTGAGTACCAAGTCAAGTTTCTCATGAAATCTTACGAAGCTCCTAAGCCTTCAAGCCAAGTGAACAAAATCACTTCTTCATGCGAATTATGTAGTGGTCCTCATGACACTCGTGATTGTGTGGAACTCCCCGGAACAGCTTTTGTAGACTACGCATCCTCGCGTACCGACGAAGCGGGAGATAAGTGGTACACTTTCAAACCCGAGCCAAACCCTTACGGTGATTCATACAACCCCTTTTGGAAAAATCACCCAAACCTTAGGTGGAAACAAAATCAAGCTAATTCTTCCAATCCCCCTAATCGTTACCAACCAAACGGTCCACCCTCCAACCGTACTTTCAACAACAATCCTTCTAACAACTATGGTATTACCAACAATCTTGAAGGATTAATGTCTAAGTTCATGGCATCTCAAGAAGCTCGCATAGCTAGGTTCGAAACCGAATTCAACCAACAACAAACGGAGATGACCAACAAGATAGACAACTTGTTGAAAGCCCTCAACAACCAAGCGTTAACCACACCTAGGAAGGACACTAGGGACACCAATAACGGAATCCAAATTAAGGACCCCTCATCATCCAAACATGTCCACTTTGTCAATGTTGTCACCATTAAACCAATAGATAAGGAGATAGAAGAAAGTGACAAGGATGAAGTTGGAGTAGAAACCGAGACTAGGGATGAAAGTAGGGAAGTTGAGGTTAATAGGGGAAAGGAATTAGAGAAGGTAGAGACTATGGAAAAGCACTTCGATAAGTTACCCACCAAGGAAGAACGAGAATACCATAAGGATTTATTCGATAGTACCGAGAGACCATATATCCTTGGTACACTCCTTATCAAAATGGGAGACCCCTCTAACATCAACATACCATGCAACCTCGGGCATATGCATATATGGAAAGCTTACATCGATCCTAGATCTCCTGTAAACATCATGACTAGGACTTATTACAATTGGGTGATGAAGAAACAACTTGATTATAGGATGATGCCCAATAAGAGTTTGATAAGTAATTTTGTAGGAAGAGTGAAGGGATTGCATGTGATTATAGGTAATTTTACCTATGAGATCGATTTTATGATAGTAGAAGACACTCGTCCGGTGATAGATGATTTCCTAAGCCAAATAATATTCGGAAAACCATTTGTTGAGGCCACTAGGATGAGTTATGATCTGACTTTAGGGATAGTTAGATTCAAGGAAGAGAATGATGAGATTGCCTACCAAATGCCCTACAAAATTGAGCAATACCGCCTCCTTTCTAATATAGAAAAAGAACACAAACAAGCAGCTTACTATAGGAATGATGAGGATAGACGTAGAGGAGTAGAGTATGTGAAGAATAGGATGCTTGGTTTCTACAAAGAATGCTTACAACTAGGTCCGGAGTACAAAACTGGTTTAGAAGACGACTTAGAGAGTGAAACCAACGATGAGGTCACGTAGTAACCCATGACCTTGAGTCTAGCTACAAGACTCGTAAATAAAGAAAAGCGCTTCTTGGGAGGCAACCCATGCTTTGTGTGATTTTATTTTGTTTGTTTGTTATTTGCTTCCGTATGCATGCTTTATTTTTATTGTTGGTAGATCATGTTTCAAAACTAAATAGTGGAAATACGTTATTTTGTTGTTTGGCCTAGTCTTAACTTCACCCAAAAGGTATTTTTGCAAAAGATAAGTGTAAGGGGAAACCCCATATATGTTTTTAAGAAACAAACCGATCATGATTCTCCACAATATTAAATAAACATGTATATTCATATTTGTTAGAGTCAAATGCTTGTATCGAGTCATAATGAAGTTTTGCAGGATTTTCCAGGAAGTAGAACCAAGTTTTTCCATAAATTTTCCGGAAACTTAACATAAGAATTTCTGCAGGTCACTCCTGACGGCGTCATGAGTTTACTCTTGACGGCGTCACGTGTAAAAATCTGGAAATTTTACCGGTTTTGTTTTTCTAACGGAGTCTTAAAGTTTTTGTTGAATTATTAAGTTTTATAATCTCCAGGAAATCTGCAAACTTCATTCCACAAGCATTATATCTTACTTTGTTTTTTTGGATTTATTAGTATATGTAGATTGCCGCCGATTTTATGCGAGGTTGCTTTGTCTGTTTTCTCAGGATTTACAGGTTATGTATGACAAGAAGATGGTTTATTTTTCTGGAATGGAAGCTTTGATCATTTTCTTGGAGGAAGATTTAACCTGGCCACCTTATTATCCATACCGAGCGAATCAGGGGAGTATTTGATTTCATTCTTTTTACTTATCTCACTTTTACATTCTTTACTTGAACATTGGGGACAATGTTCATCTTAAGTGTAAGGGGAAGGTAAAATGATGATACCTTATAGTATACACTTTCGCTTGAGTTTGTTTGTTTGATGGTAGATGTGTAATAAAACTATGAGAAATACTTGTTAGTGCAATTTTAGCGCCAAATTTAAATTTTTTTACAACATTTAGGAGTGAAACTTTAGCCATAGCAAGCGTCTCATGGATAGGAGATTGTATGACTAGCACATAACCGTATCATTCAGAAAAATTTTCCACCCAAATATGTGAGGTTCGCCTTTAGATTTGATAGGAAAAGCATTTACTATTAGTGCTTATGGGTGTACCGGTAGCATTTAGATTCTAGAACTTGCGTTAGTGATGCATCCCGAGACCGCTAGTGAGACTACATTCGTGTGATAGGATTTACTACATGATAAGAGGCATTATGTAACAACCCGCATTTTTTGGGACATTTCTCCTATTCACTATTCATCAGTTACTATTCATCAATTACTATTCACCGGTCACTATTCATCATTTTACTATTCATCATTTTTGGAGTCAGTTTGTGATTCCGAGAAACGTTCAAAAATTTTACTATTCATGTGATACTATTCATTCCCGAAGGGAAATCACTATTCATGATCATCGTTCGTCTTTTCGTAAACAGAGTTTACGAGTCTTTAAATTCGCGTAACCAGTTAGGTTTAGCTGCGAATTCATGCATCATTCATTAATGACATTTCATATAGACTGGAATAGTCTACACATCATCATCATATTAGTTACTACACGGATATGCATTATTTCCATTTACGTATGCTTAATTTGTAATTAACGATACCACTCAGTTTTACTACTAACGTATACCCAATACTCCCGACTATGATCCTAACATATTTACATACTCATAATAATAATATAAAAAATATATATTATTATTTTAACCGGTGTTTTCTAATCAATTACTATATTTTATGGTCGGAGCTTATAACTCCGCCGGTTTGCGATATTTCAACACGATAATTATTCTAACACCCGATTATCATCAGGAATATTATTTTACAACTTTTACAACTTCGTCGTATTTTATTTCACCTTGGTAACATTTATTTTTAGTTAACTCGGTACCCAATAACACCTAATACACTAAGTCATCCAACATTTGGACACAAATATTAATTAGCCACCAAGCCCACATTTTTTCCCTAATTTACTCCCTTGTGCCGCCCCTATGTTCCCCCCCCCCCCCCCTGGACCAAGACCAAGACCACATTAATTATATTTGACCAAGACTTACACTAATCAAATAGATACTTCATTCCATCCTTCATTTTCATTCATTTACATCAAAACACCTAGCCAAAAATTTCCGTCATCCTTTCTCTTCTCTCTAAAATTTCGGCCAAGAACAACAACAATGAAGAAACCATAAAATTTTGAATATCAAGTCATGATCAAGTCTCATTTATACTCCTTGCTTGGATTTTGAAATAAAAATCCCAAGGTTTCTTACATAATCATCTCCAAAACTCATTAAATATTCAAGTAAGCTTCAAAGAACACTTTTGATCTTTTCATGCTTTCATTTACTTTATATTTTTATGTATTTTCAAGATATATTGTTAAAACATGCAAGTATGTAAGATCCATAGCACTTGTTACTCATTTTGTTTTTATAAACACTAGATCTATAATTTTCACTAGTAATCTCATGAGATCCACCAAGATTGGTGATGTTTAGGAACCCATGACACCCTAAGAAGGTGTATGGAAGGATTGGGTATTTGTGGAGTTGATTTGGAGTAGTTTGGTAAAGATTTGAACAAGCCTTGAACTAGAAAATTGATTTTTACAAACTATATAAAGCTACTGTTTATTTTTGTAAAACGTGGGAAACTCAGGGTCTAGGGTGTAACTTTGGACCAAAGATTTAGAAAATACATTCCGAGACGAAACTATGGCCGAAAACGGGGATAAAATCCGAGTTACGACGAAAAAGATATGCTATTTTCAAGATTAATGACGAAAACTATATTTTCTGAAAATATTGAATCTGTCCCGATCTTTCAAGCTAGGAAAACTGAGATTTAATGATATCTAGACTAGCCGAGACCTTGAGAAACCTAAAGTATACTTGATTACCTTCGCGGGGATATAAAGAACATAGAAAACGAGCTTATAACGAAAAAGATACAAGTGTTTGAAATCCGACGATATATATATATATTTCCATCAGCTTTTCTATTATTATTTTTGCCGCAAAACTGTCTTTGCGAGACACTACTTTCTCGGCTGTTTTTCTTTATGATCGAATCAGTTTGAGCCCGAGCCGTAGTTTTATGAAATCAAGATCTTCCAGCAAGCTTTTCAAATCAATTGACCGTTTGTCGAATGGACTTATAACGAATAAACTACGACCTCATCTATATACCCGATAAAACTACATATTTTGACAGCTTTTACTATAATGAAATTTCCTAAGTATTGAACATAATACTTTCAAGTCACAACAATGAGAGTCGATTTTCTCACCGATCAAGACCTGTATAACCAAAAGTTAAATAACACGACTTCAAGATATTGTTACAAGGTTTTCAAAAAAAAAAACGCCGAGCTTGACCATTAACACTTAACGTACAATATTTCGCGACTAGTTTTGCAAGGCCATTTTGGTCATATTTTCAAGTAATGAAAATGTTATTTTTGCGACGAAAACCTTATATTTGCCGATTGAACACCAAACAAGGATCGTGGAGTACCGTTTCAACATATTTACATGAAAAGTGGGTATTAACTTAACGAGACGTCAAAAATGTATTTTTTTCGACGATAAACATTATTTTCAAATTTCACGAGTGGTATCGATAACATACGTACTTGCATGTGTAGCATCATTTCATTTCTTACATTAGAAACTATCATTCATATTAGGTTGCGATTAGAGATCATGCCTCATTTCAGTGTATCCACTTTTGTCATCATAGCTATCGCACCAGGTGAGTTCATACCCCCTACTTTTACCTGTTTTTATAACTGTTTTGGGGGAGAATACATGCTCGTTTTTGACTAAACTCAATGCTTGAATGCGCAATTGTTTACTTAAACACTACTGTTTCTTTGAAGGCTTGATTGATTATTCAAATGCACCTATGTGTATATTGGTTGCATACTTGATTATTTTCTCACATACACAAATGCTTTATAAACATGCAACACACTTTATGAACTATTGCTTTTATGCAACACACTTTATGAACTATTGCTTTTATGCAACACACTTTATGAAATATTGCTTTTATGCAAACACTTTTATGGACCACACTGAAACTTATGCTTTATTTACACTATTACGCGGATTAGCCTAAGCCCTTGAATCCCACTATGCCCAAACTCATGAACCGTCAATTCCTGCTGGGAAGCGCGAATATTATAAATAGATCTATTGGTGGTGACTCCCCCGTTCGGTTTGACCGGATAGGCAAACGCGAGCGTATAACATGTCGAATTACAAGTGTATCGGGATAAACACTTGCCGGGCCTTTATATTTACATGCTTCTAGAGCATGCACACTGTCGTAGCTTCGGTTGCATGAACTTAGCGCTAGCGTAATAGACTATTTTTTTTATGTGGCATTGTATTCGTTGTAATGATCACATACTCTACTCATGGTCCACTCTTCAAATTTTACTTTAAGGTAAACTTTATTTTTATGACATTGTGAGTTACACAATGGTCACAAAACTCTCTATTGAACTCACAACACTATTGTTTTAATACAAACTTATGAACTCACCAACCTCGTGTTGACACTTTAGCATGTATTTTCAGGTATTAAGCAATGGCACGCTACAAGAGGTTTTGGCAGGGCATGGCATGGTCATAGAAGACTCTGATATTTATTTGGGGACCGTTTAAAAGTATTTAAAAGGCCTACTTCCGCACTACTATTAAAAATGTAATTTCAACATTTTTGATTAAGCTATTTTATTCTAAATGATTCAAGTGAAAACCATTTTTGAACTTGTGTTGTAATACCAATTGAGTTACACCCCAGCTACACGTATGCTTCCGCTGGACCCGATTACGGGGGTGTGACAGATTGGTATCAGAGCTTTGGCTATAGCGAACTAAGTGTTTTTAAAACCTAGACTATAGCTACTTTCAAGAAAACTTAACCCTATGACCGTCACGTGCCTGCCTGCCAAGCTGAAGCCTCATTTGTGGTTAGTTGCTGACTTAGGTGATGAGATTTGTGTCTCATTATCTGATATACTATATTCATTTATTATAGTTGATTACTATAATTGTCTTTTATATAAGCATGCTCATGTATCATATATGTCACCACGTTATGCTTTTCCTTGCATAGCTTCATAATCTGACCTCGAGTTTGGTCACTTGCTTTTGTCTTTCAGAACGTCTTGGTATTTGGGAAGGACATAGTCTTAGTATAACTGAGCTGAGTATTTCAAAATTCATGGAACCTCGGTGGAATATAGACTGGTCATCTATATTCAACCCGGGATAGTGAGATATAGGCTGACCACCTATGTCTGACTCAGAAATGAATTTTGCAATACTGAGAATGGTTATAATAAAATTCTGTCTGGATTGAATTCTGATGAGGCGAAAAATGATCCGTTTTTAGGGGGGTCATTTAAGCCCGAATCCGACTTTATTTGATCAAATATTGCCCTAAATCGTTCCTTTTGTGATTTTAGGTGTTTGGAGAGTGAATTCTGGAAAAGAAGCCATTTTGGACGTTTTTTGAGCATAAAAGTGAAGAAAACGGCAAAGTACCCAATTTCCATGCTGAAGATACAAGGTGACGGCGTCAAGAGTAATATCTTGACGGCGTCAGACATGAAGATTAAAATACCGAAGGTGGTGACGGCGTCAAACGCCTTCATGACGGCGTCAAAGTGGCAAGAATAAAATACCGTGGTCGGTGACGGCGTCACATAGGCCTTCATAAGTAGATCAAGGCCGTCCGAGGAAGTATATGGCGGCGAGGTGACGGCGTCACAAGTAACTCTTGACGCCGTCACTCGTCAGCCTACTTTTCCTATATATAGTTTTCTAGTTTTTTCATTAAAAAAAGGAGAGAAGTTTTGGTGAAACCCTAAAGACGAATTTGGTGCCTCTTTTACAGGTTTTTCAAGGGTTCCAAACCCTTGATACCTTGCATTGTAATTGAGATAAGTGTTCTTCTAATTCAATCAATATGTCTATGTGTTGGTTGTTTATATCTTGTTCTTGTCTCAATTCAATTATGCTAGGCTAGATCTCTCTTGTGTTTGCTTAGATCTAATGAAACCTAGATGTTGATTATGTGTTGATTACTTGTTTATTCTTGTTCTTGGATGAATGATTTATATGTTAGGCTTAAGAAAACTGGCAGATCTCCAAATGGTAACATGCTTGAACGTCTTAAGAAACATGAACCGAGGCGTACTAGGTCTTTATTGGTTGTATTTAATGCATGAGCCACTGTTTACAATCCCTATAGTTGTGCTGGGTCATGGTGAAGGAGGAGATAAGAGCTCATAGAGTTGGGGAGTTATGTATGCCACCCCACGAATGGTATTAAGGAATACAATCCGTCATCCATACAAGTATAACAAGTAATTAACATGTAAAAGATATCTAGGGAGTAGTGAAGTCTAAGTAAACACAATTTCTCCAATTACTGCTCACAACCTTAGTATAATTTAGTTTAATTTCATTTTCAGTATTTTATTTTGAATATATATTAGCTTTGGGTTAGTTGAATAGCAACTAATTCCGCCCATCCTTCAAAAACCGAGATTTTACTTGCTTTCTAAAAAATATAAAAATACAAAAAAAAATAATCATCCCTCACCTCTAGAACTAGTAAATTAGGTTTTCTAATCCTAGCGACACTATTCCTAAGCTGAACGATCAATCCCCCGGTACTTGTCACTATACTATACTACAACGATCAGGTACACTGCCTGGTGGGGGTTGTAAGCTTCTCGAGATCCCTCGAGAGGTAAAGCAAGGTGCGATTCCCACGCATCAAGTTTTTGGTGCCGCTGCCGGGGAATAGTTATTGTCTAGGTTAGAATTTCTTTTTATTAGGTCTACTTGCTAGATTCCTTTCTAGTAAGATTTTTATTTTTATTTTTAGGTCTTCTTTAGTCTATCTTATTTCTTCGTGCCTTTGTTCGTAACTCTTTACCATCCGACATTATGGAAGGTGGTAACATCCTTGAGCCCATCAACCCACCGCAACAAAACCACCCACAAAACCTACCACAACCAATCCACCCACCTATAAGGTCCATTCGTTTGCAATCCGGCGCCATTCGATTGGTGCAAGTAGGGTGTGCATTCTATGGATACTATTTCGAGAACCCGACCCGACACCTTGAGAACTACCTAAAAATTACCAATTCTATAGGATTAGGTGTTGATAATCAAGAAGGGGAACTCTTAGCCCTCTTTCAATTCTCTTTACATGGTCGGGCTCTTCAATGGTTATTCCAACTCCCTGAAAGGTCCGTCTCCTCTTGGGACGATCTTGCTTCCTACTTCTTAACTAGATTCACCTTGCCTAAGGAAGTTATTTTGCAACATAACCAACTTAAAACAGAAAATGATGAAATAATGAAGGTCAATGAGATGAATGAATGTGAAATCAAGCTAGGGAGTAACGCTTGTAGGGAAGAGCCATGGGATGATGATAGAATATTTAGGAGCTCCACGCCAACCCTTGAGGAATTGAGGTACCATAAGTTCCTTCTAAAATGCCCTTGCCCCGCAAAGTACCGAAAACACCCATGGATTAGGAAACATAATTTTATGAATCTTAAGGTTCCATGCATGATTGGTCATATGTTTAGAGAACACACCTATATCGATTTAAAGGCACCAATGAACATCATGTCTAGGCTTTATTATAATTGGATCATGAACAAAAAGTTGAAACCTAGGCGGGACCCTTACAACCCTAATCGCATGTGTAATTTTGTTGAGCGGGTTAGAGGGTTACATGTTTTCATTGGGGATTTTGTTTATAGGTGCGACTTCATGATCTTAGAAGATGTTAGGGGAATTATTGATCAATCTTTGTGTCAGATTGTTCTAGGAGAACCTTTTGTCAAAACCTCTAAAATGACTTACAACCATGATGAGGGCATTATCACATTCGCTACTAAAGAAAAGAACATTAGATATAGGATGCCCCATAAAGAAGAGAGGTTTAGAGAGGTTGAGGATCTCGATGTTGACAACATCCCCGTGATTAAGGTTGAAAGTGAGGAGGAGAGAGACATTGGAGGTTACAAAAAGAAAGAAATCTATTACTCGAAATATTTAGCTTTAGGCCCCGAGTATAGGAAGGATAAGAGACTGGTTAAGATGTTTGAGACCGCATTCATTTTGCGGGATAGGAAAACGTAACCCATGACTTTGAGTCTAGCTACAAGACTCGTAAATAAAGAAAAGCGCTTCTTGGGAGGCAACCCATGTTTTGTGTGATTTTATTTGTTTCCGTATGCATGTTTTATTTTTATTGTTGGTTGATCATGTTTCTCAATTAAAATGTGGAAATACTTTATTATGTTGTTTGGACTAGTCTTAACTCCAACCTAAAGGTATTTTTGCAAAAGATAAGTGTAAGGGGAAACCCCAAATATGTTTTTAAGAAACAAACCGATCATGATTCTCTACAATATTTAATGAACATGTATATTTGTATTTGTTAGAGTCAAATGCTTGTATTGAGTCATAATGAAGTTTTGCAGGATTTTCCAGGAAGTAGGACAAAGTTTTTTCAGAAATTTTCCGGAAACTTAACATAAGAATTTCTGCAGGTCCATTATGACGGCGTCAGAGTATTACTCTTGACGGCGTCAGGAGTTAAAAATCTGGAAATTTTACCGGTTTTGTTTTTCTAACGGAGTCTTATGGTTTTTGTGAATTATTAAGTTTTATAATCTCCAGGAAATCTGCAAACTTCATTCCACAAGCATTATATCTTACTTTGTCTTCTAGGATTTAGGAACTTATATAGGATGTCGCCGATTTTACGCGAGGTTGCCTTGTCTATTGTTGTCAGGATTTACAGGTTATTTATGACAAGAAGATGATTTATACTCTGGAAGGGAAGCTTTGATTGTTCGTTTTCTTGGAGGAAGATTTAACCTGGCCAACCTAAAATCCATACCGAGCGAACCAGGGGAGTATTTGATTTCATTCTCTTTACTTTTTCACTTTTACATTCTTTACTTGAACATTGGGGACAATGTTCATCTTAAGTGTAAGGGGAGGGTAAAAAGATGATACCTTACATATGCACTTTCGCTTGAGTTTGTTTTGTCTGATAGTAGATGTGTAATAAAACTACGAGAAATAC
Source organism: Artemisia argyi (assembly GCA_030686995.1). Taxonomy (NCBI): domain Eukaryota; kingdom Viridiplantae; phylum Streptophyta; class Magnoliopsida; order Asterales; family Asteraceae; genus Artemisia; species Artemisia argyi. Next base: position 34,136,680 of record CM060676.1, on the reverse strand, counting down.
TTGTTAGTGCAATTTTAGCGCCAAATTTAAAATTTTTTACAACATTTAGGAGTGAAACTTTAGCCATAGCAAGCGTCTCATGGATAGGAGATTGTATGACTAGCACATAACCGTATATTCAGAAAAATTTTCCACCCAAAAATGTGAGGTTCGCCTTTAGATTTGATAGGAAAAGCATTTACTATTAGTGCTTATGAGTGTACCGGTAGCATTTAGATTCTAGAACTTGCGTTAGTGATGCATCCCGAGACCGCGAGTGAGACTACATTCGTGTGGTAGGATTTACTACATGATAAGAGGCATTAGGATCACCCTTGTGTTAAACCCGTATTATAATTACTTGACCATTTAAGTCATATTACTTGGCTAGTTAAGTCAACTAATTTTGCTCACACCCTTAGCGTTGTACTCATTTTTAGTACACGATACCCCTAGTACACCCCTCCGAGCCTATCTTTTCGTTTCTAACTTTAAGCATTTTACTTAAAGGAAGAATTTGTTACACCCCACTTAAATGTACAACCAAATCGCCTTAGCCTTCCGTGTATGCGCTCATTTTTAGTGCATTATTGTTATTTGTTAAACCCTAAGTTAACTTTCTAATTGATTACATGGTTGCTAAGTCGAGTCATATCATTGTACATATTGTTTTGGGACTATTGGGACTCATGGGTAAGTAATTATTTTATGGAGTAATGGGGAAGAACATAATATATTACCCCCATATGTACGGTAATCTTAAAAGTGCTCCAAGTGTTTTGATTTTCTTAATTCGAGTCATTGGATTAGTTAATTGTAAAGTATGTAAAGATTCAAGTGTAAGGGGAACGTTTATACCCCTATGATGTATTATTTTGGATGGTAGGGTAAGAGTGTATGAAAAAAAAAAAAGAAAAAAAAACATACGGACTACCATCCCGTTTTTATTCTATGTTTATTTTATGTTTTTGTTATTTTTCATTTATTAGCTTAAGTTGAGTCTAGTCTTGGCTTAGCAACGCCATCTTGTACATGTAATTAACCAAGATTGTTAACTCGCCACCAGTAAAACTTCCTTTATCCAACAAAACCGTGTAATTCATATCCCTATACCTAACGTTACAACCCTTTAAAAGACCTCTTTGATAGTTTATCCTAGGTGCTTACGCCATGTGGTGGAGGTTTGATCCTTTCCCAAGCCTATGGTAATCTATTTTGCAATGACAGGTAGTGAGAGATATCTTCCATTTCCATAATGTTATATTACTTTATTACACCCGAGAGATGTGAGTATCTAAACACTATTTGTGAGGTGCTTGTGCATGACCTTCGTTTTTAGTGGAACGATTATTTGTTGTAATTACTTTTATATTAGTGTTAAATGACCCCTAACTTGTCTTTTGAGTAGAATAAAAGCGCATTTGCTTGAGGACAAGCAAATCTCAAGTGTAAGGGTATATGATGAGGCGAAAAATGATCCATTTTTAGGGGGTCATTTAAGCCCGAATCCGACTTTATTTGATCAAATATTGCCCTAAATCGTTCCTTTTATGATTTTAGGTGTTTGGAGAGTGAATTCTGGAAAAGAAGCCATTTTGAACGTTTTTGGAGCATAAAAGTGAAGAAAACGGCAAAGTACCAAATTTCCATGCTGAAGATACAAGGTGACGGCGTCAAGAGTAATATCTTGACGGCGTCAGACATGAAGATTAAAATACCGAAGGTGGTGACGGCGTCAAACGCCTTCATGACGGCGTCAAAGTGGCAAGAATAAAATACCGTGGTCGGTGACGGCGTCACATAGGCCGTCATAAGTAGATCAAGGCCGTCCGAGGAAGTATATGGCGGCGAGGTGACGGCGTCACAAGTAACTCTTGACGCCGTCAGCCTACTTTTCCTATATATAGTTTTCTAGTTTTTTCATTAAAAAAAGGAGAGAAGTTTTGGTGAAACCCTAAAGACGAATTTGGTGCCTCTTTTACAGGTTTTTCAAGGGTTCCAAACCCTTGATACCTTGCATTGTAATTGAGATAAGTGTTCTTCTAATTCAATCAACATGTCTATGTGTTGGTTGTTTATATCTTGTTCTTGTCTCAATTCAATTATGCTAGGCTAGATCTCTCTTGTGTTTGCTTAGATCTAATGAAACCTAGATGTTGATTATGTGTTGATTACTTGTTTATTCTTGTTCTTGGATGAATGATTTATATGTTAGGCTTAAGAAAACTGGCAGATCTCCAAATGGTAACATGCTTGAACGTCTTAAGAAACATGAACCGAGGCGTACTAGGTCTTTATTGGTTGTATTTAATGCATGAGCCACTGTTTACAATCCCTATAGTTGTGCTGGGTCATGGTGTAGGAGGAGATAAGAGCTCATAGAGTTGGGGAGTTATGTATGCCACCCCACGAATGGTATTAAGGAATACAATCCGTCATCCATACAAGTATAACAAGTAATTAACATGTAAAAGATATCTAGGGAGTAGTGAAGTCTAAGTAAACACAATTTCTCCAATTACTGCTCACAACCTTAGTATAATTTAGTTTAATTTCATTTTCAATATTTTATTTTGAATATATATTAGCTTTGGGTTAGTTGAATAGCAACTAATTCCGCCCATCCTTCAAAAACCGAGATTTTACTTGCTTTCTAAAAAATATAAAAATACAAAAAAAATAATCATCCCTCACCTCTAGAACTAGTAAATTAGGTTTTCTAATCCTAGCGACACTATTCCTAAGCTGAACGATCAATCCCCCGGTACTTGTCACTATACTATACTACAACGATCAGGTACACTGCCTGGTGGGGGTTGTAAGCTTCTCGAGATCCCTCGAGAGGTAAAGCAAGGTGCGATTCCCACGCATCAAATTCTCTACTCAATTTCCAAATATTTCATTTACGTGTGTGTAAACACTCGTTGGCAGAACATTCATACTTTTCACCATCTCGTTAACCACCGATTGGAAGCACGCCAACTGGACATTTCATCTCATGGACATTTACGTCTATGCACGAGACACTTATATCACAGTATTTTCTTTTATCACAACCTCATTTTATCGCAGTTGTCACAATCTTTTCCCTTCTCACCCTCACTATCATTTCCTTTCCCCATCCCCATATATAAGGAATTATCTAGCACTCTATAGACTCCGATGTCACTCATCCCTCACTACTCCCTATATTGATATGTGGATATTATCAATGACCTCCCTAGGAAAGACTTTCCATACCATCTAAAAGGAGGATCCCTCGGTACATTGAAATCATTCAAAACTCAACAGAAATCTCAGGTACCACAAAACCATTCGAACCACTATCACTGGCCTGATTGCCACAATTCCACCATATGAAAAGTATTGGCTTGACTGAATTACAAGATTAGTTTCGATGCGAATGCTCACTAAGCAACACTATAGAGATACATCCAACCTCCTAACCAAGACTACAGAACCTTCAATTGAACATGTCCTCGCCAATAGATATTATTCAAACATGTTAGACATCTATGCATTGTGCAGACATACCTACCCGACTATTTTATCCTCTTAATACTTTTACTTTTAAATGGATTTTTCTCCAAACTACCATTATACAAAACATATATCTTGTAAGAAATACTTTTCTGAGGCACTTATTTTGACAAGCAAATTCCTTTTGGTTACTCTTTTACAAAACTATTGAATGTTAAGAAATTTTAAACATCAATCTTTGGTAAACCATATTATCCACCTTATGTTGAAAATTGTCCTATCTTGCATAACTATTAAATTTTGAAACATCAAGAAAAACGTTACTTAAAAAGCCGTTTGCTTAAAGTTGTAAATTTATTTATTCAGGGAAGGTTATGAACAAAACACCCAATCTCAAAACAAACTTTGAAAATCAATCACTGTATTACCTCACTTATACATTTAGGATTTTGTGAATTGACGACATAGAGCTTGGGGAAAAACCTTAGTAATGGAGACTAAGCATCGTAGGTGGAGAAAGACTCAATTCATGACATCCTGAGGAGGATCACAACCTTATCATAATCTATTATTTTCAACAACACCCTTTGACGGACTTAACCTTGTTTCATTAAGATTCCTTTGGAACTACACCCCCTATCATCTGCAGACCAATGGTCAGAAATTAGAGAACGATTCAAACTTAGGAAGATATGCTCAGAGCATGAGTGATTGACTCTAAAAATGGTTGGACTAACCATTTGCCATAAATTGGGTTCTTTTACAACCATAGTTACCGCGCGAGTGTAGAGACTACACTAATTGAGGCACTCTATGGTCGAAGTGCCAACACCCATTGACAGATCGAAATTTGGAAAAGCCCAACTCACTAGTCCCGTAAGCATTCATGAAATAACCAGAAATTTCCTACAAATCAAGAATCAGTTACAAATTCGATTAGTTGCAAACCATTAGAATTTCAAGTTCGTGGCAGGATTATGTTGAAAGTTCTACCTAGGAAAGGCATGATACCATCCAGAAAACTTCGGAAAGTTAAACCCGATACACACTGAACCATTTACTATTTCTGATAGAGTAGGCCTAGTGGCCGTCAGACTTGAACCTTGTTAGAGCTCAATAGCTTACACGATAAAATCATCATCTTTTCACCAATACCACTCTAGAGACCAACACAAACTGAACTTTGGGACGAAGTTCCTTTTAAGGGGGTGAGACTGTAACAACCCGCATTTTTTGGGACATTTCTCCTATTCACTATTCATCAGTTACTATTCATCAATTACTATTCACCGGTCACTATTCATCATTTTCGGAGTCAGTTTGTGATTCCGAGAAACTTTCAAAAATTTTACTATTCATGTGATACTATTCATTCCCGAAGGGAAATCACTATTCATGATCATCGTTCGTCTTTTCGTAAACTGAGTTTACGAGTCTTTAAATTCGCGTAACCAGTTAGGTTTGGCTGCGAATTCATGCATCATTCATTAATGACATTTCATATAGACTGGAATAGTCTACACATCATCATCACATTAGTTACTACACGGATATGCATTATTTCCATTTACGTATGCTCAATTTGTAATTAACGATACCACTCAGTTTTACTACTAACGTATACCCAATACTCCCGACTATGATCCTAACATATTTACATACTCATAATAATAATATAAAAAAAATATATTATTATTTTACCCGGTGTTTTCTAATCAATTACTATATTTTACGGTCGGAGCTTATAACTCCGCCGGTTTGCGATATTTCAACACGATAATTATTCTAACACCCGATTATCATCAGGAATATTATTTTACAACTTTTACAACTTCGTCGTATTTTATTTCACCTTGGTAACATTTATTTTTAGTTAACTCGGTACCCGATAACACCTAATACACTAAGTCATCCAACATTTGGACACAAATATTAATTAGCCACCAAGCCCACATTTTTTCCCTAATTTACTCCCTTGTGCGGCCCCTATGTTCCCCCCCCCCCCCCTTGGACCAAGACCAAGATCACATTAATTATATTTGACCAAGACTTACACTAATCAAATAGATACTTCATTCCATCCTTCATTTTCATTCATTTACATCAAAACACCTAGCCAAAAATTTCCGTCATCCTTTCTCTTCTCTCTAAAATTTCGGCCAAGAACAACAACAATGAAGAAACCATAAAATTTTGAAGATCAAGTCATGATCAAGTCTCATTTATACTCCTTGCTTGGATTTTGAAATAAAAATCCCAAGGTTTCTTACATAATCATCTCCAAAACTCATTAAATATTCAAGTAAGCTTCAAAGAACACTTTTGATCTTTTCATGCTTTCATTTACTTTATATTTTTATGTATTTTCAAGATATATTGTTAAAACATGCAAGTATGTAAGATCCATAGCACTTGTTACTCATTTTGTTTTTATAAACACTAGATCTATAATTTTCACTAGTAATCTCATGAGATCCACCAAGATTGGTGATGTTTAGGAACCCATGACACCCTAAGAAGGTGTATGGAAGGATTGGGTATTTGTGGAGTTGATTTGGAGTAGTTTGGTAAAGATTTGAACAAGCCTTGAACTAGAAAATTGATTTTTACAAACTATATAAAGCTACTGTTTATTTTTGTAAAACGTGGGAAACTCAGGGTCTAGGGTGTAACTTTGGACCAAAGATTTAGAAAATACATTCCGAGACGAAACTATGGCCGAAAACGGGGATAAAATCCGAGTTACGACGAAAAAGATATGCTATTTTCAAGATTAATGACGAAAACTATATTTTCTGAAAATATTGAATCTGTCCCGATCTTTCAAGCTAGGAAAACTGAGATTTAATGATATCTAGACTAGCCGAGACCTTGAGAAACCTAAAGTATACTTGATTACCTTCGCGGGGATATAAAGAACATAGAAAACGAGCTTATAACGAAAAAGATACAAGTGTTTGAAATCCGACGATATATATATATATTTCCATCAGCTTTTCTATTATTATTTTTGCCGCAAAACTGTCTTTGCGAGACACTACTTTCTCGGCTGTTTTTCTTTATGATCGAATCAGTTTGAGCCCGAGCCGTAGTTTTATGAAATCAAGATCTTCCAGCAAGCTTTTCAAATCAATTGACCGTTTGTCGAATGGACTTATAACGAATAAACTACGACCTCATCTATATACCCGATAAAACTACATATTTTGACAGCTTTTACTATAATGAAATTTCCTAAGTATTGAACATAATACTTTCAAGTCACAACAATGAGAGTCGATTTTCTCACCGATCAAGACCTGTATAACCAAAAGTTAAATAACACGACTTCAAGATATTGTTACAAGGTTTTCAAAAAAAAAAACGCCGAGCTTGACCATTAACACTTAACGTACAATATTTCGCGACTAGTTTTGCAAGGCCATTTTGGTCATATTTTCAAGTAATGAAAATGTTATTTTTGCGACGAAAACCTTATATTTGCCGATTGAACACCAAACAAGGATCGTGGAGTACCGTTTCAACATATTTACATGAAAAGTGGGTATTAACTTAACGAGACGTCAAAAATGTATTTTTTTCGACGATAAACATTATTTTCAAATTTCACGAGTGGTATCGATAACATACGTACTTGCATGTGTAGCATCATTTCATTTCTTACATTAGAAACTATCATTCATATTAGGTTGCGATTAGAGATCATGCCTCATTTCAGTGTATCCACTTTTGTCATCATAGCTATCGCACCAGGTGAGTTCATACCCCCTACTTTTACCTGTTTTTATAACTGTTTTGGGGGAGAATACATGCTCGTTTTTGACTAAACTCAATGCTTGAATGCGCAATTGTTTACTTAAACACTACTGTTTCTTTGAAGGCTTGATTGATTATTCAAATGCACCTATGTGTATATTGGTTGCATACTTGATTATTTTCTCACATACACAAATGCTTTATAAACATGCAACACACTTTATGAACTATTGCTTTTATGCAACACACTTTATGAACTATTGCTTTTATGCAACACACTTTATGAAATATTGCTTTTATGCAAACACTTTTATGGACCACACTGAAACTTATGCTTTATTTACACTATTACGCGGATTAGCCTAAGCCCTTGAATCCCACTATGCCCAAACTCATGAACCGTCAATTCCTGCTGGGAAGCGCGAATGTTATAAATAGATCTATTGGTGGTGACTCCCCCGTTCGGTTTGACCGGATAGGCAAACGCGAGCGTATAACATGTCGAATTACAAGTGTATCGGGATAAACACTTGCCGGGCCTTTATATTTACATGCTTCTAGAGCATGCACACTGTCGTAGCTTCGGTTGCATGAACTTAGCGCTAGCGTAATAGACTATTTTTTTTATGTGGCATTGTATTCGTTGTAATGATCACATACTCTACTCATGGTCCACTCTTCAAATTTTACTTTAAGGTAAACTTTATTTTTATAACATTGTGAGTTACACAATGGTCACAAAACTCTCTATTGAACTCACAACACTATTGTTTTAAAACAAACTTATGAACTCACCAACCTCGTGTTGACACTTTAGCATGTATTTTCAGGTATTAAGCAATGGCACGCTACAAGAGGTTTTGGCAGGGCATGGCATGGTCATAGAAGACTCTGATATTTATTTGGGGACCGTTTAAAAGTATTTAAAAGGCCTACTTCCACACTACTATTAAAAATGTAATTTCAACATTTTTGATTAAGCTATTTTATTCTAAATAATTCAAGTGAAAACCATTTTTGAACTTGTGTTGTAATACCAATTGAGTTACACCCCAGCTACACGTATGCTTCCGCTGGACCCGATTATGGGGGTGTGACACATTAGGATCACCTTTGTGTTAAACCTGTATCATAATTACTTGACCATTTAATTCATATTACTTGGCTAGTTAAGTCAACTAATTTTTTCCCACACCTTAGCGTTGTACTCATTTTTAGTACACGAAACCCCTAGTACACCCCTCCGAGCCTATCTTTTTGTTTCTAACTTTAAGCACTTTACTTAAAGGAAGAATTTGTTACACCCCGCTTAAATGTACACCCAAATCGCCTTAGCCTTCCGTGTATGCACTCATTTTTAGTGCATTATTGTTATTTGTTTAAACCCTAAGTTAACTATCTAATTGATTACATGGTTGCTAAGTCGAGTCATATCCTTGTACATATTGTTTTGGGACGATTGGGACTCATGGGCAAAGTACTTATTTATGGAGTAATGGAGAAGAACAACATTTATTACCCTCATATGTGCGTTAATCTTAAAAGTACTCCAAGTGTTTTGATTTTCTTAATTCGAGTCATTAGATTAGTTTATTGTAAAGTATGTAAAAATTCAAGTGTAAGGGGAATATTTATTCCATATGATGTATTATTTTGGATGGTAGGGTAAGAGTGTATGCAAAAAAAAAAAAAAAAAAAAAAAAAAAAAAATAGAAAAAGAGAAAAGAGAAAAAAACATACGGACTACCATCCCTTTTCATTCTATGTTCATTTTATGTTTTTGTTATTTTTCATTTATTAGCTTAAGTCGAGTCTAGTCTTGGCTTAGCAACGCCATATTGTACATGTAATTAACCAAGATTGTTAACTCGCCACCAGTAAAGACTGCCTATATCCAACAAAACCGTGTATTTCATGTCTCTACACCTAACATTACAACCCTTTAAAAGACCTCTTCGATAGTTTATCCTAGGTGCTTACGTCATGTGGTGGAGGTTTGATCCTTTCCCAAGCCTATGGTAATCTATTTTGTTATGACACGTAGTGAGAGATATTTTCTGTTTCCATATTGTAATTTATACTTTATTACACCCGAGAGATGTGAGTATTTAAACACTATTTGTGAGGTGCTAGTGTATGACCTCCGTGCTTATCTTTGGTCTTTAGTGGAATGATAATTTGTTGTAATTACTTTTATATTAGTGTTAAATGACCCCTAACTTGTATTTTGATTAGAATAAAAGCGCATTTGCTTGAGGACAAGCAAATCTCAAGTGTAAGGGTATATGATGAGGCAAAAAATGAACCACTTTTAGGGGGTCATTTAAGCCCGAAATTGAATTTATTTGATCAAATATTGCCCTAAATCGTTCCTTTTGTGATTTTAGGTACTTTGGGAGAGAAATCTGGAAAAGGAAGCAATTCGGACGTTTTTGGAGCATAAAAGTGAAGAAAAGGCCAAAGACTTAATTTTTCATGCTGAGAACAGTGTATGATGGCGTCAAGAAGGAAATCCTAACGGCGTCAAGAGTAAAGTCCATGACGACCCAGAAGAAACCTAAAGGCGTCACAACAAGAGCGTCAAGAGTTAAAATCATGACGGCCTGCATAAGGAGTACACATGACGGCGTCAGATCAAGATCTAGGCAGTCTGAGGAATTATTGGGCGGCGAGATGATGGCGTCAGACATTTGTTCTTGACGCCGTCACCTTCCAAAATCTATATATAGTTTTCTATTTTTCATTCAAAGAAGGAACTTGTGTGGAGAAACCCTAAGGCCGAACCTTGTACGTATTTTACAGCTTTTTCAAGGGTTTTCACCCCTTGAACCCTTTCATGTGCTATTAAGATAAATCTTCTCTTAATTCAATCAATATGTCTATGTGTTGGTTGTCTATATCTCGTGCTTGTCTTAATTTCAACATGCTAGGCTAGATCTATCTTGTGTTTGCTTAGATCTAATGAAACCTAGATGTTAATTATGTATTGATTACTTGTTTATAGTTGTATTGGATGAATGATTTCAATGTTAGGCTTAAGAAAACTGGCAGATCTCCATTGTGTAACATGCTTGAACGTCTTTGGAAACATGAACCGATGTGTACTAGGTTTTATTGGTTGTATTTAATGCATGAGTAAATTCTAATGATCCCATGTTAGGAGCTTCTTAGCCGGCTCGACATAGGAGTGAAGTAGGCACTTATAGGATTGGGGAAGTAAGTACGCCACCCCATGAATGGTATTAAGGAATACAATCCGTCATCCACGCAACTATAACAAGTAATTAACGTGTAAAAGATATCTATGGAGTAGTAAAATCAAAGTAAACACATTTCTCCCACATATTGCTCACAACTTTAGTTTAATATAGTTTTATTTTCATTTTAATATTTTATTTTGATTGCATCTTAGTATTGGGTTAGTTGACTAGCAACTAATTTCGCCCAAATTCTTCAAACCCGAGATTTTAATTTGCTTTCTAAAAAATATAAAAATACAAAAAGAATCATCCTTCATCTCTAGACCTAGTCTTTAGGTTTTCTAATCCTAGCGACACTATTCCTAGCTGAACGATCAATCCCCCGGTACTTGTCATTATACTATACTACATCGATTAGGTACACTGCCTGGTGGGAGTTGTAAGCTTCTCGAGATCCCTCGAGAGGTAAAGCTTGGTGCAACCCTACGCACATCAAGCTACACCATCAAACAAGTTGTAGGTGCCTTTCGTTGTTGAAATAACGAGTGTTACCCTCTTTTTTTAGTGTAAAAATGGATTGACGAGTTTTTTTTGTTGTGTTATAGAAATGCTATTGAAAAATGTGTTTTTTTTTATTGTGTTATAATAATATTATTTTATAAACACTGGTGTTTCAACGCCTATAGTAGTTATAAGCAGTGTTTTGAAACCCGGGTCGACCCGGCCGGGTTAACCGTTAACCGGTTCGAATAACCGGTTCCGGCTAAAAAAAGGGTCAAAGAAACCCGGGTTTCTAAAACCGGATTAACCAGTTAGACCAGCCAGGTTTTGAGTGACCCAGGTCAACCCGGTTCTCAAAACCCGGGTTGACCTGATGGTGGAACGGGTTGACCCGGCGGTCGAACCGGTTGACCCGGTCAAAAAAATAAAAAGAAATAAAAAATTGAAAACCGAGTTGACCGGCGGTCGAACCGGTTGACCCGATGCCCGATGACTCGATCAGGTCGATTTCAAACCTGGTTTTCAAAACATTGGTTATAAGTACCGGCTGCGGCCTAGCAATCTAAAAGGGTTTCCAAATATTTTTTGTAAACTTTCTTTAAATATCTTCATTTAACTTTTTCAAAATGGCAATTCAATACACACATTTATTACGTCCCCTCCCGTCTCACTCCTCGATCAACACTGGGCCATACCCTCTTTCCCTACTCGTCCACTTGCCAAAACTTTACAACAAACCCATGTGTTTTTAAAGACTTTTATCCTCATTTTTGAAATCCACTTGTTCGTATATTTCATCGGTCCTCACCTCAATAATACAAAAATATCCTGTATACACACCCTTATTTATTTTAAAATAATAATCTTACACTCACTTCTTTATGAAAACATACACATACTAAAAATTTTGCAGCCTTTTCGATTTCGAACCTGGTTTTCAAAACATTGGTTATAAGTACCGGCCGCGGCCTAGCAATCTAAAAGAGTTTCCAAATATTTTTTGTAAACTTTCTTTAAATATCTTCATTTAACTTTTTCAAAATGGCAATTCAATACACACATTTATTACGTCCCCTCCCGTCTCACTCCTCGATCAACACTGGGCCATACCCTCTTTCCCTACTCGTCCACTTGCCAAAACTTTACAACAAACCCATGTGTTTTTAAAGACTTTTATCCTCATTTTTGAAATCCACTTGTTCGTATATTTCATCGGTCCTCACCTCAATAATACAAAAATATCCTGTATACACACCCTTATTTATTTTAAAATAATAATCTTACACTCACTTCTTTATGAAAACATACACATACTAAAAATTTTGCAGCCTTTTAACCACGTGATGCGTACACTCCTTGAATCCTCTTTGTGCGTAATATATATATTTTGACCCGCTTTTTTTTTGACCCGCTTAAGATTCTGTTTTTTAGACACGATATATGAGTCGTTAAAAAAACAATATTTGAATCGCTAAAAAGAATAATATTTGATTCGTTTAAAAAAAAATTGTATTTAAGTCTTTAAAAATAAAGAAACAATATTTGAGTGGTTTAGAAAAAAGAAACAAAATTAAAAGAAACAAAATTAAATCAATGATACATGACAATGTGAGTATTTTTTTTTTTTTTTTAACGGTTCTTTCGGAGAAATCCTTGACCAATTCGAAACCCGATGGGGGGAAAACCTTCAATTTAAGCCGCGCGAAGGCACGACACTTAATTTGAAGTAAACCCTGCCTTTTTCAGATTCGAACCCTAGTGGGTTGAAACCTTCATTGAAGGACTTTGATGTGCTTTCAATCATTATTTGATGTGCTTTCAATCATTATTATTATTATTATTAATTTTTTTTTTTTTTTTTTGCCATGAATGATATTGCCATTTAATTAAACTATGCGAATACTCATGTATAACAACGAGATTTTATAGAGGATTGTAGCGATAAAAAAGTTTAGGGTTATAAACGAAAAATAATAAAAGTTTGAGGATTTGGGTATTAAACATAATGTCTTGAAACCCGGTTCGACCCGACCCCCACTGGTTGAACCGATTCAGATAAAAAAAAGTGTCAAATAAAACCGGTTTTTATATTTTTGAAACCCGGTTAGACACGAAAGTTGGTTTCGTATATTTTTCCGAAAATTATGGTGTAAGCTCAGACTGATTAGTATATAGTATATACCTTTAGTACATTTTAATTTAAAACTAGCGGGGTAGCTCGCGCTTTGCCGCGGATTTGTTATTTTTTTTTATGGTGTTGTATTTTTCTTTGTATTTTTGTTTTGTATTGTTTTTGTTATTTGTTTTTTTAAAAAACAAAAATGAATGACCGTATGATAAAATGTTTTTGTGCAAGTTTTGTATATTTTTATTTAAGGAAAATTATTCACAGTCTCGAAAAAAAAAAAAAACAAAAAAAAAAAACTACAGTACCTGCTACAGTACCGTACAACATGGGACAGCACAGTGTGTACTGTTCATCCAACTGTTTAGTACAACAAATTTATGCGTGATACTGTTCATGAACAGTAAAAACTGCTCTTTTAATATATTTATAATATAATTGTATAAGTGTAATTTGTTATAAAGCTTGAAGTGTAATTTTTATATGAATTTATTTGTTTATTTGTTGTGTAAATTTGTTTATAATTTTTTTTTTAAGGAAATTTATTCACAGTTTCAGGAAAAAAAAAAAAAAAAAAATGCTACAGTAAAGTACAACATGGGACAACACATGGTGCACTATTCATTCAACTGTTCCGTACAACTTTTGATGCGTACTGTTACAGTGCTCGGCCCTCTGTTGCTACAGTAACCATCCCACAGTTTCAGAAAAAAAAAAAAAAAAAAAAAAAAAATGCTACAGTAAAGTACAACATGGGACAGTACATGTGCACTATTTATTCAACTGTTCCGTACAACTTTTGATGCGTACTGCTACAGTGCTCGGCCCCTCTGTTGCTACAGTAACCATCCCGCCTTTTTAATATATTGTATAATTATTTAGTATGTTTTCTCTTTGATAGATGATTGAATATTTTAAGTTTGACTATGACTAAATTTTTTATTTTTCAAGTTTTATAATTTTTGTTTTATAGATAGCATAGATAATACATCTAATAAGTAAGAGATATGTCTCTAAACTTTTCAAAAATTGTGAAAGATGTCCTCGAAAAAAACTGCAAATTTCGTCCTTAAACTTTTAATTATTTGCAAGTTATGTCCTTGCCGCGTTACTCTAACTGCAAAAAATGTATTTGGACTAACGCTCATTAACTTTTTCATGTTAGTGATGTGTGAAATGACTATTTTACCCTCATCTTCATCCCACAATTACTTATTTTGTATTTGCAATTAATGCCTCTAAACCACCTCCATCACTACCACCCTCTACCACCACACGATTGCACCACCACCCTCCACCACCACCACCACCCTCTACCACCATATGACCACCACCACCACCTTCTACCACCATATTTAGTTCTTTAACCACAGCAGTCATGGCAATTAGATAGCTATACACTTCTGGTTTCAAACCAGATTCTTTAATTTCAATCACTAGCTTAATTGCATCCCTGTAAATCCCGTCCTCCTGTGTAAATAGATAGCCAAAGTCAAGAAAATCCGGCATTCAAAACAATAAAATAAGCAAAAGGTTTTGGTATCTCTCCACTCTGTAAAAATGAGAAGGCTCTTATAGGTAAGATATTACACCATACAGCAGCTCTTCATACAGCCGCCAGGGGAAATTAGTGCACCCGTGGATGCAGATTATCATTAGATCAAACCACGTATTTTTTTCATTTTCTTATTTATTCATGAGTTATATTTTTCTTTAGCCATGCGTTTGCAATCCCGTACCAATACAGATCTATGTGAATTGCAATGCCACCATTGGTACTTATTATACCCTTTAAATGTCTCTGTATGCCCCTTTTTGCAGACCTTTTGGTTATCTTGCATAGATAAATTGAACTTCTCAATTGAATGACAATAAATTGATCTTTGAGCTATAACTGCGTAATAATGTCAACTGAATTCATATTTGTCTACTTCTGTCAATTACAGAAACAAAAAGTCAAAGGTAGTTCTAATTATTTTTTAATTTATCATTATGGAATTAACTAACATAATAATGAACACAAAGTTCCTCATTATGTATACGAATTAATGAGAGTAGAGGGTGGTGGTGTTGGTTGTGTGGTGGTGATGGAGGTGGTGGAGGGGCATTAATTGCAAATACAAAAAATAATTGTGGGATGAAGATGAGGATAAAATAGCCATTTCATCCTGCATCCTTGAGCAACGGCCGCTAGATTCTTCTCATCCTGCAAATGCTCCTCAAGATTTTCAAAATTTGAATTCCACTACAGCTACAAATCTTAACGGTAACTTTTGTAGGGACTTACCAATGGAAAAGTTGAATACTCATAACTTTTTAGTTCATGAGTCTGGTATGTCAGCATCACAGCCAACATTATACTCACAAGTTTTCGAGAATATAAAAGTTGCCCTCTCTCACGAACCTCAATGCGTTAAGATAATACCCACTTTGGATAATACCACTAAGAATCCTTTGGATAATACTTTTCCTCCTTTACAACCTACCACTTTTCCACAAAATACGCATGTGTTGCAAAAAGATTCAACTATTCCATCTGGTTTAACAAGCAATTATCCTATTATCCATGACCCTCTCATTCACATAGCAACGGTTTCGAATGAAACTTTACCGAAAAAAGTCACTTCTAACCAATGTGTAGAGGTGTGTGGGCATGAAATATGCAACCAGGCAAGGAAAAACATTCAAGAAGCAGCGGCAACAAAGAAGAAAGATAAAGAAAAGTACATAAACAAGTTACAGGTCGGCTTCAAAGTAGATAATATTAGGTCCAATCTTGTTGCATTTTCAAAAAGGAAAGCAAAGTGCAAAAAGAAAAAGCAAGGACGTGGTGTCGTGGGTGAAGGTATGTCTCTCAATGATTTGGTGAACGATGAGTTCTTAGAAGAGGAAGAGATTGATGATGAAGGTGAGAATGTGAAGAATATTAGAAAATCGTTGGGCATCTACAGTGGCGAGAATCATAAAGATTTTCGTAACAACATAACATTTGACGAGTTTTTGCAAGATTTAGCTCATCACGGTAAAGAAGCATAAAGGTTTGTCGCTGCAGTTTTTCTCACAGTTTCTTGAGCCTGCTCTTTTCAGGATTGTCAAGGTAGCATCATTCATCGGTCTCCATGGGTTCAGGTATAGAAGCAAGCATAGATGGTTCATGTTTTCAAAGTTTAGAAGCTTTGTTCTTCAATGTAGCCTTCGCATCTCAAGTTTCTTTCAAAGTTTTAGTAGGTTCAAATGGTTTGTAATTTTAGTTTCATCAATGTGTCATCTCTATGAGATCTTTTGATCTACTCATCAATATAATCTCACTTTTGCCAAAAAAAAAAAAAAAAATAGCCATTTCATACGCCACAAACGTGTAAAATTTAACGAGTGTTAGTCCAAAATCATTTTTTGCATCTAAGTATATTCATAGAAGTTCGAAAGATATTATTATTATTATTATTATTATTATTATTATTATTATTATTATTATTATTATTATTATTATTATTATTATTATTAGAATAAACTGCAAAAAATGTCTTTAAATTTTTTGAAAATTGCAAGATATGTTCTCGAAAAAAAACTGCAAATACTGTTTTTAAGATATGTAATTTTTAAAATAAAAGGTGAAAGTGGGTTTTAATTATAAGAAAGAAAGGTGATCCAAATTTACACTTTAATCACTTCATATTTTTCCCCCCTTTAATCACGTTTGTTAGATTTGTAGTCCGGATTTATCAGATTTTGAGTTTCCAAAATAACTCAACTCATATATGAGTGATACTCTTTTGACAATGTTTTTTTACTTGTGGTATTCAATGCTCAATTCCATTTTCACGAAATATATGCTATATATTAGTTATAAGTTTTCTATACAAGATCTCCTCCACCTTATCTTCCTTAGTTTTTCACTACTCCATAACCACCGTAACCACATCCGGGAATAACGGCTACCACTACACCACACCCCAAAGCTGGAAAGGACAAGTAACATACACCTGGATTCTGCATCTTTCATATTTTATGTCTAACCATTTCAACAACCGCAAGACCACTTATTAAAGCCCTGAAAATAAGTGTATATATCATATAATCATCACTTGGGAAAACAAGTTTTAGCATAAACAGTTAAGTTATGATCAATATCTTGCAAACCTAAACGATTTTGAAATTGACAGAACATATATTCAGTAGTAACTATATGTTAGATTCTAATCTACACTTACATGCATGGAGATGGAGTACTACCACTACAAAATAAATGCCATTTAGTGTCTGAAACTTTTTGTGACTAAAGAATAAAAAAGTAAATAAAACATCATTTTAGTCTTACCCAACTTATTAAAAAAGTCAAACAAAAAGGGCAATAGATAAAGAGGATAATATCTAAACATTACTTTCATCACCATGATTTAATCAAAACACACACTGTCCGCCATCCGCCGCCCGCCGACGGCCGCCAGCAGTCCGCCATCCGCCATCGCCGCCCGTTGTCCGCCGTCGACCACATTCATCTTCTGCTTAAACTCCGATTACTTCCATCAAGTTTTAATTCTTCTTTTCTGTTGAGATTATTTTGCCCCAATTTTGAATATATAATTTTGCCCTAATTTTTGCTTCAATGTTTTGTTGATTGCGAGTATTATTTTGCCCTAATTTTGAATGTATACGTGAGTGTTTGGCTGATTGCTAGTTAATTATTAGGGTTTTGATTGAAGTTTATTTTGATTTTGATTCTTTTGTTTATTGTTATGATTACGTGATGTGATAATGAAGATGTTTGTGATTATATGATTGTTGTTGTGTTATGTATTGATAAGTTCGGGCTAGAGTTTGTGAATTGTTACGGTTTTTAATGCGAAATTGATATGAAGATGAATATAATTATTAAAGTTTTTGAACAAAAAGTTGTAGGCGGATATATTGTTAAGGCGAGTGTGTATAAAAACCGCAGTTAGTTAATTTATTTGACGCGTAATGTTTTGATGATTGTTGAGACGTGCTTGTATGGATATATAATGTAGTTAGTTTTAGTAAGTTGATGTCGGATATTGTTAGTCTAGTGATATGTGAAATAGTGAATTCAAGGTGCTAGCTAGTAGTTTAATAATTAAATGACATCGTTTAATTATAAACTGTAATGTAAATGTAATAAGCATTTTTATATGAAAAGTTGAAAGCGAGAATAGCAGATGAAATTTGGCGCTTAATGTTTGATGTTTGTTGAGACGCGATTGGATATATAATGCAGTTAGTTAGTTTTTAGTTGGTTAGTTTGTGTAAGTAGACAAATGGCATTGTGGCAGAAGTTAGTATAACCAATTGATGAAAGTCTGACAATTGATGAGATCATTGCTTCCCAAAATTATGCAAGGGTTGATAAAGAACAGTTTAAGGAGCTAGTACTTATTGGTTTGATGAGAAACTCAGGTACCTGATACTTCCTTGAATTGTGAAAAGATCGTAATGTGTCTAGTTATAAGATTTCAAGCTATTGTTAATATCTACATTGATAGGTAGAAAGTGAGACAAAGAAGACCATTCGTTCAAAGTCGAATGAGCCACATGTGACTGGAACAAAGTCTTTTGCTAGAATTACGATAACCAGATACAACAGAACCCATTCATGTGTCATGAGATATGCAATTAGTAGGGTAGGAAAAAGACATTGGTTACCATTGAGACATTGATAACCAATGAGAATAGATAAGCCCGATTATGTATTTACTAAGGTTCTATATTATTGAAATGTAGGAGAACAGATATGCAATAGTTGATGTCACCAACCCAGAAAAGGTATTTTCCATATCTGTTTCCTCTTTATGTCTTGAGTGATGTAAGATTAAGATATGTGTTTACAGTGTTTGTGTATGATATTTATTGTTTTTCTTTCCGGCTGCAAGTTTTATCCGTAGAGCAGAGCAATGTCATTTTCAGATGGATATATCAACCTATACAATTTAAGTTCTGCATCCACAGCCCTTTCAGCATTCTAAAGTTACAAGAGCATTTCTTAGGGACTCCACTCTTCTACCTTTTTTTTAATAGAAACATAGAATTCTTTACTACCCCGTCCCACAACCAGATAAACTGAATTCTTGTTTGATGTTGTTCATCTTTGACAGATAAACTAACATGTCATATATGATTTCAGGAACAATTAGTAATTAACGATTCACTTTTCATGTTGCAGCTTCTATAGTATGTCTGCTTCTGTATCAACTTGCTAGACCAAAGTTTCGTGTATCCTTGGAAGGAGCTGAATTTCGTATTCTCAAAGCCCATCAAAAAGCTGTTGTCATTGAAAACAAAGGTATACACACTAGGAACTTGTTAGCCGACCGAAGGTGTACATTGGTTGTGAAGGTTAGTATGCTTTAGACTAAGCACATAATTATTAATCATCTTTGAGTAGCTCATCTCTGTATATATACCTAATTAATGACGCTTGGCCTTCATAGATATCAGGATGGAATGGCCTATCAAATGCAAGGGTTACCATTTTTGGTGATGTTTTCCCTCTTCCTGAAGATCAACAGGTGCTTAATATTTAATATTTATATTGTTATGATGGGGCCATCTTTGCTGATGCTTGCTTGCAAGGACTTAATGGGGTTCCTGATGTTGTCGAATGTTCATTTCTCCAATCAAACATTACAGAACTACCATTCTTCGCCTCAAAGATACAATTGTTTTTCCTTTGGTTCGTGACCTTGAATCTATAAAAATTGTACATGTAATCTACTATTTTTATGTGCCACTAAAACTTTAATTTTGTCGATCATTGTTGTTTTTTGGAATAGGTACCCGTACGTTACAGGTACATCTGTGATTGGGATCAAGTATAAGGATGGTATTCTCATGGCTGCTGACATAGGAGGTGAGTACTCAATGTAAATCTATAATGAACCTAGGATTTCTTAGGCACCGCATATTTAGCAACTTTTGGGCCTATGGTAACGTTTTAATGAATTAACTGTTAACTGTAGCTCATCTGATCTTTACCTCACAGGATCATATGGATCCACTATAAGCTACAAGGGTGTGGAGAGATTGAAGAAAGTAGGCAAACATTCTCTCATTGGTGCAAGTGGAGAAATCAGTGATTTCCAAGTGATTACTCGTTACCTTTGATGAGCTTATGTAAGTATTTGGTTTTTTGTATTAGTTATACTGAAACTGATCCTTATTATTTTAACTTTTCTAGTAACAAGATTTGACCACTTACTGTTTTACACAGCTTGGATGACAACATGTTAGATGATGGGAACCCACTTGGTCCTAAAGAGGTTCACAATTATCTAACCCGCACGATGTACAATCGCCAGAACAAGTTCTACCCGTTATGGATTTCGCTTGTACTTGGTGGTGTTAGAAATGGGCAGAAGTATCTTGGATCTGTACGTTCTTTCGTATAATTTTGTTAAATAATTTTCAGAAGATTTGGCAAAATTGAACTACTCACTTATGAGTAGTTCGATTTTAGTTGTATATTATCTCAAATGGATCAAATAAGCCTTGTAGCTAAAATGCAGTGGGTCAAATGGGTTAAAACTTGCACAAAATCTATATCTAATTGTACAACCTCCTATATTGCAGTAATTTAGAATGTTATAATAATGGTATCGTCTATATGATCATAGTTGACGTATTAGTAAATTAATTGCAGAAAAAAAAAAAAAAAAAGGTGTTTGCCCAGTTTCACCTGAACTAAAAAGTGACCCATTTCAACCAGAGCCTTTCATAATAATGTGATAATTTAACACGACTTGATCATCTCAGAATGGGTCATTACTTGATTTTGATGTTTTGGTATATACGTGTAGGTTAGCATGATTGGTGTCCACTTTGAGGACGATCATGTTGTCTCTGCGTTTGGTAACCACCAGGCCCGCCCAATTCTACGTAAAGAATGGAGGGATGATTTGACTTTTGAAGAGCGTGTCCAATTATTAGAAAAATTTATAAGCAACATTTTGTATCGTGGTAGGTCAGCTGTCAACAAGGTTCAGGTATGAATCTGTCTCATAATTTAATTTGCATTTGCAGATAGCAAACATCGCAGAGGAAGGGTTGACCATTTCTCAGCCATACTCTTTGAAGACTTTCTGGAATTATGCTGCTTTTCAGAACCCGGCAGCTAGTGTTGTAGGTTCTTGGTAGGAATTTGGATTTTTGAGTGCCTGAAACATGTTTACCATGATGTATTTTGGTCAAATTTTGGATTATGCTATACAAAGTTTTTTTTTTCTTTGTGATTTGGTGTGTTAAACTTAAAAGAGCAGATGTCACCTCGAAGGTTTTGTAAGTTGGTTACCAGACTAACGTTTAGTACACCGATGCAGTAGAAATGTGACAAATGCAGTGGAAATGGAAAAACGAGTGATCAAGACTTTTAGTGACTGAATAATTTAGTCACTACTAAATTGTTTTAAGTTTTTCTTTTGGAACCTATAGTGACACATAACAATCAGACACAAAATGTTACAGACCTTTTGTGACTGATATTAAGCATCAAAAAAGACTTATAGTGATGGCTCCTATAGTGTCTTTTTCTCTTTCAGTGGGAGAAAACCAAAATGCATTTAGTGACTGATTTTATGCTTTTTCTGACACTTCTTATCAGTCACTAATTGTCATTTATCTTGTAGTGTACGTAACGTGTTATATGAGATGGAGATGGGGCATTTTAGTAAGTTGATAGTTGCAAAAAACTGTTTTTTACTTATGAGTTAATTAAATTAATGACGTGTAATAACAAATTAATGCGTGAAAAATTGACCCGTCATATTTGCAATTATAGGTTACAACAAGTTTCGTATGTGTAGTTTAAAAGTTGATTTCTAACTCGATTTTTTTATTATTATTATTATTTTTTTTTGAAATATCATTTCTATTTTATAAATATGGACTTAACTTATTTTATTATGGAAAAGATACTTCACAAAACAAAGTGTAGTAGTATTATAAAACTAGCCATATTTGGGAGCAGATAAGATATCTGTGCGTGTGTGGACCTCCTTTTCGTCAAGTGTCTCTGTAATTTCTTTTTCATTTTGAACAACTAGATTTATGGGAGAGACATAAATATGAGATACTAGTGGCTGTTTAGCTGATTTTCACCATACCTCATAATTATTATGGAAAAGATACTTCATAAAACAAAGTGTAGTAATATAAAACTAGCCATATTTGGGAGCGGATAAGATATCTGTGCGTGTGTGGACCTCCTTTTCGTCAAGTGTCTCTGTAATTTCTTTTTCATTTTGAACTAGATTTACGGGAGAGACATAAATATGAGATACTAGTGGCTGTTTAGCTGATTTTCACCATCTATTATATAATGCATGGATGACAATTCCTAACTCCAAGTCTTAACTCATAACCAAAAATTAGAATATGAAAAACCTACTTCAAGTATAACTCCTAACTAAAAATTAAGATAAGGAGCTTCAATTATTATGTGACATATGTCTTCTGAAATAAAAATTCCCTTTTAATTTCAAATTGAAATATTAGTATATCTATTTATTTTTTTATGATCTAATTTCATCATATTTTTTAAAATTTTATGCTTTTTAATTCAACATCCATTTTGATATATTTTTAAGAGTTTTTAGTTTTTAGAATTTTTGTGGGTTTTTTATTCAAGTTTTTACAACTTTAACATTTATTTCAATCAAGACAATCTTGATTCGACAAAATCATATTTTTTTGGGTGGATTTTTTGATGGGTAAGAGATTGCGGGGGTATTTCTATATACGATATCACGGGAAAGCTACTAGAAACTCAAGCAAACACATACAACTAACACATATACATTCGAAGTGTTGAAAGGGAAGGAATTTTGGGGAGAGTTGGATTAGCAATTCATTTACTATTCTTATAATATAACTATATTTATCGCCGCAGCTGTGCGCGTGTATCCAAATAGTACCTCATAATGGCTGGGTTACTAATATTAGATCATTGGGAATCATAACATGTTATAACGCCAACACTTTCGTCACGTCAGCGGCATATCATTTTAACACCAAATAACCTAATATTAAAAACACCAGGAACTCATAACACCTAATAACACCACTTTTTAAAAATTTACAAATTCTACCCTAAACAAATTCATTTATTAAAAATTCAAACATTACATTAATAAAACTAAATATTACAATACAAAATAAAAACATTACAATTAAAAAAAAACAAACGACATAAAAGAAATTACGAAAGAAACTACGAAATGAAACATACGAAATAAAATCTGATAAGTAGATAATTTAAACTATTCGGTTGGCAGATGTTGCAAATTATATTTATTTTTGATTATTTGTTTTTCCATTTTGATCCAATACGCCTCCTCCGGATCTATGTCATTCATTTTCATACCAAGAAATTTAAATTCTTCCAAACGCGTAGTCGTCTCGTCTTTCACTCTATCCGCTTCGTACGCCGCTTGGGCTGCTTCCCGTCTAAGTCGAAGCTCGTTTGTCATAGAATCCAAATTGCTTGACGCACTTCCCCCTGTGCTAGTCGATGTATCAGACTTTTGTTTTTTCCCAGTGCGTGCTTTCCCGGCCGGACGTTGATAACATCAAATAAGTACATTTTATTAGCATCATTTATCCTATTTAATTGACTTATTTTATATTATTTTGTATGAGAATTGGTGCCTTTATGTTTACTTTAGTGATTCTCAGGTAAAACCAAGCAATAGGTGAAAGTTAATGATATTGGACGAATTATGGAGCTAAATGATCAAGATTTGAAAAGTCTACTGAAATTCAAGAGATGCGCCGTATCTCTCTCAACAGATACGTCGCAACACCATACTTAGATGAATTCGAAGACCATTGCCTGACTTTGAAGAATGCGCCGCATCCAATTACAACATGCGCCGCATATGAAACTTTGATCAACGAAGAATAATCAACTTGATCTACTCCAAAATACGTCGCATCTCATTTACAACATGAGGTGTATCAGCTAAAGACTTCACCAGATACTATCCAAGACGTTAAAAGAACATGCGCCGCATAGAGAAACAAGTTACGCCGCACCTTAAGGCGGTGTACGAATATTCCATAATTTAATAAACCTGGACCCCACGCGAAGTTAAGTAGATGCGTCGCATCTGTCATCAACATGCGCCGCATCGACCCCTCAGACAGAACCTATAAATACCCCAAGACAGATACGAGTTTTGTGTACAGAAAACCCTAAGGAGACGAATTCAGTCGAAGAAGCATCACAAGACACGCCCCAAACGAAGATCTTAGAGCCGTAAGAAGGTCACGCATGTGTATAATTCATTTAGTAGTTTTGTTTATTGTATTAGTAAGCTTTAATCCATCAGGATTGATGGGATTGTGGCCACAATGCTGCTCCCCTTAAAATTGCTTTCTCATCGGTTAAAGTTTATATGATTGATGTTTTTGGTGAACTATATTTGTGCTTTGATAACCTCTGTGTTTAGTTGAGTCTTCTAGGCTACCATACCTGTTCCTCGCCTACTTATCTAGTGTCTAGAAGGTAGGATAAACATAAGTAATCATTAAGGGTTTACTCGCCGATATATAGGATCCAACGAGACTGATTAGATTACGATACTCATCATATAAAACTAGCAATATAACAAGTGACAAGTTACTTAATTATAAGGATAGGTCTTCTTACGTGTTTCTATTACCTATCTGTGTACGTGATTGCTATTCGCTGATTCGTTCTCATTAATTTTACTTTTTATTATTTACTAAATCCGTGCCAGCCTCTCAGGCTGAAACCCCTTTTTATTAGATTAGGATTTTAGAACTAAATTAGATATTAAAATACTTATCAAATCAACTAGATATTACGTTCCATTCTTAGTGTTCGACACTCTACTTACCACTATATGCATATTGATCGGGTGCATTGCTCGTTAAGTGTGTGTATTAGTAATAAGTCGGCTAAATATAAATGTAATACTTGAAAAGGCTTAAACACCCTATGCTACACTGACATATCACACGCATAAAGTTTTTGGCGCCGTTACCGGGGAATGAATTGTTAATATCTGTTTATTTGATTAGTATTTTAATTAGATTTTAACCACTAACTTTGTTGTATATTAGTATAGGTTGCATTCATTGTATATTTTGCATATTTCTTGTTTGTTTGTTTGTTTTTTTATTTTTATTTTCTGTAATTTTTATTTTTATTTTTTATGTATTACTACTCTCTACTGTATTTTGCTGATCTAAATGATGCGACACATCAGATTTATTAGATACGGCGCATTGCGTTTTTTATTTTTTTTATATACAGCATAAACTTAAAATTCGAAGTACGGCGTATCTATCCCCTAAATACGACGTATTCTGTTTTTAATCAGAAAATTTTTAAAACCCTAACGAGATACGACGCATCTGTTTCGACAGTTGCGGCGCATCTATTTATTTATTAAAAATAAAATTTTGAATTTATAAACTGAGATACGACGCATCTGTTTTCACAGATACGACGTATCGTTTTTCTGAATAAAAGACTGATTTAATCTTTAACGTAATAAGATACGACGCATCCTAATTCTGGGATGCGGCACATCGACAGTAGATATCAGTAACTTTTTACTTCAACAATCGTTTCCTTACTAATTATCTTCTATCAGGGCAAATCCTACTGATCTATTTACTTATTATAACAGGGAATACTATGGAAGATATCACTATGAACGAGTACTTGACTATGGAGAAAAAGGAGACGATGAGATGCATAAGTTCTCTGATTACGAAACTTTGGAAATTGGAGGACGATGATGACCGCGAAGTTTATGAAATTAACTTGAAAGAGTTTCCGGCATCACGTATGGGCAATAATAATTCAGAAAATCCAGAAGATGGGTATTCAATTTTGAATGAAACCTATGATGCTATTAATTGCAATTCACCACTCTTTGAAGAATTTCTGAATCAGTATCTCACACTTCTATGCCAATTTACTCTATCAAGACCATTGAAAGTAATGAAGAAGGTTTTTTTGCGATTGATGCTGACCTATTTACTTGGGAAACCCCTCTTGAAACCCTATTTGCTGAGTTTAAATGTTTGGGAAGCATTGATGATGACTTGTACATTTATGATTTGTTTATGAGCTATACTGATGACGAATTACTCCAGCTATGGCCTATGATAGAATCCAAAGGATTGGTCTAGACTACTATTGAAGAAAAAGAAGGGAAATTTCGAATTAAATACATGAGAAATAATGATGTGATGCATAACAAGAAAAATTTCGAGACTTCAAAATCTTCTTATATGCCTTATGAAGAACAATTCTATGGATTAGACATCGATGATCTTGAGGAAGAAAGGATATATGCTTAGGCTGAAATCTTTGGGGGATTGGTGAGATTGATTGATATTTCTTATATGCCTTATGGTTGTCACGAAGCTTTAAAAAACAATTTGATGAGTTTATGGGAATTAGGAAAAGGAGGGTAGTTGATATGAGCTTCGATGTCAATTACGACCCTAATGATAATAATTTTCGGATTGGTTAGCTAGTAAAGTCAACAACCATAAAACCATGGATCGTGCCACTAAAAATGTACTTTGGGTATATTGGATGAGAGGAGAAGATGAAGAAACGGAAACGGATAATTAATCATTATGTGATGATTCTACTTTAACTGATGATATGGAAGAATTGTTTAGCATTGACATTGATGTGTTTAACTATGAAACAACATTATGTTAACAATTCAAGGAATTCAATTATCTTCTTCAAATCAATACCAATATATTCATGGATGATGAGTAGTTAAGGAATATATGGTATTATGAATGGAACGATCAAGTACCATGGGTGGAAAATGATCCTTGGCGTGATTATGAAACTTGGGACCAACTACCCAACAATATGATCCATACATGTCAACCATTTCGATTCAAAGATGGATGGGCTGAGTGGTTGACTTGCAATTGGAAAACTGAGAATCAATGTAACGGAGGAAATCTTCCTGGACTATATAGCATCAGATACTGGACTTACTGTGAAAGCTTAAATTGGTATGAAAAGCTTGAAGATGGGGACTTGAAAACTCATGCTCTTATGGCAAGAGCTTCTCTTATCAACCAATTTGAAGAACATGAAAATGAAGAAATCAAGTTTCGCCAATGGCTTATGCAATGTTTCGGAAATTTTAATGAGCTTAAACATGAACTTATGATGCACTTAGAAGATTACTGGTGGAATCAACGCAACAAGGAAGCATCATTTGAAGATACATGGAAGTACCACAAACTTCAACACTCTAAGCATGATGAATGTGAAGAAGATGTTGATGACTTTAATGACAATAAATAGAAGCTGAAGGTGAGTCTAACTTGAAGACTCTGGAATAAAGAAAAGTGCTGACCGGGAGACAACCCGGATTTATTTTTACTGTTTTTGCTATCGAGTTTGTCAGACCTGTAGCAGATGCGGCGCATCTCCATCAATAGATGCAGCATATCCACTGCACAGGTCATATCTGTCTTTATTTTTTTGCATTTTATTTTTTGAACTACGAACTTTCTGACAGTTTATTTAATACGGCGCATCCCTGGTTAAGAATGCGACGTATCTAATCTTTCTGACCCGTACTGATTCCAGGCTCGATACGGCACATCTTCCTCAATAAGATGCGGCGCATCAACTGACCTGATGCTTTACAGTTTTAGTTTTATTTTTATTTTCTAACCACTAATGAATTTCGTACAAGTATCGATCTTCTTAAACTCAGGTGTATAATTGGTGGTATTTATAGTTATTGCTCGCAAATGTATAACGGAGGATCAAACCGAGCAAATCTCAGGGGAGTTTTTTATTCTAATTATTTTTAATTTCCTGTTTTTAATTTTAATAAACAACGAGGACATTGTTTAACTTAAGTGGGGGGATGGAGAATTAGAACTTTTACTTAAATATTACTTGTCCTTATTTTTCAAGAATATGCTTTAATTTGCACTTAATATATCAAAATTTAAAAATTTTTAGCATGTTTTTGTTTAATCTAAGTTGCATAGCTGATGAGGCGAAAAATGATCCATTTTTATGGGGTCATTTAAGCCCGAAATTGAATTTATTTGATCAAATATTGCCCTAAATCGTTCCTTTTGTGATTTTAGGTACTTTTGGAGTGAATTCTGGAAAAGGAAGCATTTTGGACGTTTTTGGAGCATAAAAGTGAAAAAAACGGCAAAGTCTTAATTTTCCCTACTGGGAACAGTACCTGACGGCGTCACAAGGTTCTACATGACGGCGTCAAGAGTAAAACAAGAGGTGAAGTGGATAAAGTCCGTGACGGTCCAGAGAGTTTTACACTAAGGGCATGACGACGTCACCATAGGCCGTCATGGTCCCATTGCATGTGACGGCCTAGAGTAACTTTGCACATGACGGCGTCAGATCTGGATCTAGGCAATCCGATATTACTATGGGCGTCGAGTTGACGGCGTTAGACATTTCTTCTATTCATTCAATATGTCTATGTGTTGTTTGAATATATCTTACGCTTGTCTTGAATTTAACATGCTAGGCTAGATCTCTTGTGTGTTTGCTTAGATGAAGTGAAACCTAGATGTTGATTATGGGTTGATTGCTTATTTATAGTTGTTACAGATGAATAATTTCGATGTTAGGCTTAAGAAAACTGGCAGACTTCCATAGGGTAATATGCTTGAACGTCTTAAGAAACATGAACCAATGCGTACTAGGTTTTTATGGTTGTATTTAATGCATGAGCGAATTCTAATGATCCCATGTTAGGAGCTTCTTGCAGGCTCGACATAGGAGTGAAGTAGAGTTGGGGAAGTACGTACGCCACCCCACGAATTGTATTAAGGAATATAACCCGTCATCCACGCAATTGTAACAAATTATCAACCTGTAAAAGATATCTAGGGAGTAATGAAATCTAAGTAAACACAATTCTCCCCATTATTGTTCACACCACTAGTTTAATTAGTTTTATTTTCATTTTTGTTATTTTATTTTGATTGCATCTTAGTTATTGGGTTAGTTGATTAGCAACTAATTCCGCCCACTCTTCCAAAAACCGAGAATTTAGTTGCTTTTATAAAAATATAAAAATACAAAAAGAATCATCCCTCACCTCTAGACTTAGTTTTTAGGCTTTCTAATCCTAGCGACACTATTCCTGAGTTGAACAATCAATCCCCCGGTACTTGTCACTATACTATACTACAACGATCAGGTACACTGCCTGGTGGGGGTTGTAAGCTTCTCGAGATCCCTCGAGAGGTAAAGCCTGGTGCAATTCCCACGCATCATGTTTTTGGTGCCGCAGCCCGGGGAATAGTTATTGTCTAGGTTAGGATTTCTTTTTATTAGGTCTACTTGCTAGATTCCTTTCTAGTAAGATTTTATTTTTATTTTTAGGTTTTCTTTAGTCTATTTTTTTCTTTGTGCCCTTTGTTTGTAAAACCATTTTCATTTGTCTTCATGGCTGATGAAATTCTATTTAGATCATTAACTATAGATGAAAAATTAGTTTACTCGGATAGATTTGCTTCCTGTTGTTCCAATGAATTTTTAAGTGATCTTAGATATATGCAAGAAGAGATGAGTGTAAAGTTTGATAGGTTTGATGAGTTATGCGCATGTGTGGCCTATATTAAATAATCATTGTTAGGATCAATTCCTTTTAGTAAGACCCTTTGGAAAATTTTTGAGGAAAGCCTCCTAATCGTGAACCATGAGTTCAATGAATTGATGGGTTTGTATACATCACAACTTTAGAAAACAATTATGGAGGATTTTGCCGAGCATGATCATATTGGGCAAAAAGGCCTAGGTTTTATGATCAATTTGAATCTCAAGGAACACATGATGAGGATATAGATGATATTGAGACAAGGAAGCATGAGGTAAATAACACAAACCTACAAATTACCCCACAACTCCCATCATCACTTGAGGAATACACACCACCCGTGACTTACCCGAAAGAAGTAGAAGAGACTATAGGAGCCCCAATAGAGGTAGAGCCCTTGGACCAAACACAACTAGATGAAATAGGTTTGAATACTTGTAATCACAACCTTTCGCTTTGTTCTAGGGAAGTTCCTAGTTTTGATGAACCGGAGCCTCAACCAAAACCGTTACCTAATCTTCCATCCTTGAATGAAAATTTAGGAATTGAAATAAGTTCCGATCCACCCATCAAATAATATTGTCCGGGTAGTCTTAGGACAAAGGTAGTGGACTCTAAGCCTTGTAGAGAGGAAGTCAATATAGGAGTGAAAAATGACCTTACATGCTTACATCACCCATTTATGATTGATCACAAGAAACATTATGGGTTTAAACCGGGTTTATTAGGTCAAGATGGATCTCCAACTAGGAGTCTTTTGAAGTTGATAGAAAATGATCCCTTTCTAGGAGAAAATCTTAATCCACCCATTAACCCGATTGAATTAAGTAAGGTTATAATGATAGGAGCACAGCCCTTTGAGCATATAATTCATCCACCACTCTTTCCTCACGTGGTATACTTCCACCGAGAGGGTGTGTATCGCTACTTCCACCCGCACTTAATCCTAAGTGTAGGAAAAACCTCCCCTATTTCCGTTAAATAAGGGTAGAGTCAGGCTCGTGACTCGAACAAAAACAAGCGCTTATTGGGAGGCAACACAAGCTTTATTTATTTGTTTGTTTGTTTGATTTTATTTGTTTTCGTATGCATATTTTATTTTTATTGTTTGTAGATCATGTTTCAAAACTAAATTGTGAAAATGCTTTATTTTGTTGTTTAACTTCGTCTTAACTTCATATAAAGGTATTTTGCAAAAGATAAGTGTAAGGGGAAACCCCAAATTTGTTTTTAAGAATGAAATTGATCATGATTCTCCACAATATTAAATGGACATGTGTATTAGTATTTGTTAGAGTCAAATGCTTCTATCGAGTCATAATGATGTTTTGCAGGATTTTCCAGGAAGTAGGACATAAGTTTTTCCAGAAATTTTCCGGAAACTTAACGTAAAGATTTCTGCAGGTCACTTCTGACGGCGTCAGGAATTAACTCCTGACGGCGTCATGTGTAAAATTCTAGAAATTTTGCTAGTTTTGTTTTTCTAACGGAGTCTTAAAGTTTTTGTTAATTCGTTAGTTTTATAAACTCCAGGAAATCTGCAAACATTCATTCCACAAGCATTATATCTTACATTGCTTTCTAGGATTTATTAGTATATATAGATTGCCGCTAATTTTACGCGAGGTTGCCTTGTTTGTTTTTTCAGATTTAACAGGTTATATATGACAAGAAGATGATTTATATTCTGGAACGGAAGCTTTGATTGTTCATTTTCTTGGAGGAAGATCTAACCTTGTTACCACACTATCCACACCGAACGAATCAGGGGAGTATTTGATTTCATTCTTTTACCTGTTTTACTTTTACATTCTTTAATTGAACATTGGGGACAATGCTCATCCTAAGTATAAGGGGAGGGTAAATGATGATACCTTATAGGATACTATTGCACTTGAGTTTGTTTGTTTGATGGTAAGTGTGTAACAAAACTATGAGAAATACTTGTTAGTGTAATTTTAGCGCCAAATTTAAATTTTTTTACAAAATTTAGGAGTGAAACTTTAGCCTTAGCAAGCGTCTCATAGATAGGAGATTGTATGACTAGCACAAAACCGGACTATTCAGAAAAATTTTCCACCCAAATATGTGAGATTCGCCTTTAGATTTGATAGGAAAAACATTTACTATTAGTGCTTATGAGTATACCGGTAGCATTTAGATTCTAGAACTTGCGTTAGTGATGCATCCCGAGACCGCTAGTGAGACTACATTCGTGTAGTAGGATTTACTTCATGATAAGAGGCATTAGGATCACCCTTGTGTTAAACCCGTATCATAATTACTTGACCATTTAAGTCATATTACTTGGCTAGTAAAGTCAATTAATTTTTCCCACACCTTAGCGTTGTACTCATTTTTAGTACACGAAACCCTTAGTACACCCCTCCGAGCCTATCTTTTCGTTTCTAACTTTAAGCATCTTACTTAAAGGAAGAATTTGTTACAACCCACTTAAATGTACACCCAAATCGCCTTAGCCTTCCGTGTATGCGCTCATCTTTAGTGCATTATTGTTACATGTTAAACCCTTAGTTAGTTATCTAATTGATTACATGGTTGCTAAGTCGAGTCATATCCTTGTACATATTGTTCTGGGACGATTGGGACTCATGGGTAAAGTACTTATGTTATGGAGTAATGGTGAAGAACATCATATTATTACCCCCATATGTGCGTTAATCTTAAAAGTACTCAAAGTGTTTTGATTATCTTAATTCGAGTCATTATATTAGTTTATTGTAAAGTATGTAAAAATTCAAGTGTAAGGGGAATGTTCATTCCCTATGATGTATTATTTTGGATGGTAGGGCAAGAGCGTATGCCAAAAAAAAAAAAAAAATCAAAAAAATTAAGAAAAAGAAAAAAAAAAACATACGGACTACCATCCCGTTTCATTCTATATTTATTTTATGTTTTTGTTATTTTTGATTTATTAGCTTAAGTCGAGTCTAGTCTTCGCTTAGCAACGCCATATTGTACATGTAATTAACCAAGATTAGTAACTCGCCACTAGTAAAGATTGCATATATCCAACAAAACCGTGTTTTCCATATCCCTACACCTAACGTTATAACCCTTTAAAAGACCTCTTTGATAGTTTATCCTAGGTGCTTACACCATGTGGTGGAGGTTTGATCCTTTCCCAAGCCTATGGTAATCTATTTTGCTATGACAGGTAGTGAGAGATGTTTTCCATTTCCATATTGTGATATATACTTTATTACACCCGAGAGATGTGAGTATCTAAACACTATTTGTGAGGTGCTAGTGTATGACCTCCGTGCTTGTCTTTGGTCTTTAGTGGAACGATTATTTGTTGTAATTACTTTTATATTAGTGTTAAATGACCCCTAACTTGTATTTTTACTAGAATAAAAGTGCATTTGCTTGAGGACAAGCAAATCTCAAGTGTAAGGGTATATGATGAGGCGAAAAATGATCTGTTTTTAGGGGGTCATTTAAGCCCGGAATTGAATTTATTTGATTAAATATTGCCATAAATCGTTCCTTTTGTGATTTTAGGTACTTTTGGAGTGAATTCTGGAAAAGGAAGCATTTTGGACGTTTTTGGAGCATAAAAGTGAAGAAAACGGCAAAGTCTTAATTTTCCTTGCTGGGAACAGTACCTGACGGCGTCACAAGGTTCTACATGACGGCGTCAAGAGTAAAACAAGAGGTGAAGTGGATAAAGTCCGTGACGGTCCAGAGAGTTTTACACTAAGGGCATGACAGCGTCACCATAGGCCGTCATGGTCCCATTGCATGTGACGGCCCAGAGTAACTTTGCACATGACGGCGTCAGATCTGGATCTAGGCAATCCAATATTACTATAGGCGGCGAGTTGACGGCGTCAGACATTTCTTCTTGGCGCCGTCACGATGGAAAATCTATATATAGTTTTGCAATTTTCATTCATAAAAAGAGAACATTAGAGGGATAACTTGGAGAAACCCTAGCACGATTTTTACTGTTCTTTCAATGGTTTTTACCGTTTGAAACCTTTCATGTTCAATTAAGATAAGTATCCTTTCAATTCATTCAATATGTCTATGTGTTGTTTGAATATATCTTACGCTTGTCTTGAATTTAACCTGCTAGGCTAGATCTCTTGTGTGTTTGCTTAGATGTAGTGAAACCTAGATGTTTATTATGGGTTGATTGCTTGTTTATAGTTGTTATGGATGAATGATTTCGATGTTAGGCTTAAGAAAACTGGCAGACTTCCATAGGGTAACATGCTTGAACGTCTTAAGAAACATGAACCAATGCGTACTAGGTTTTTATGGTTGTATTTAATGCATGAGCGAATTCTAATGATCCCATGTTAGGAGCTTCTTGCAGGCTCGGCATAGGAGTGAAGTAGGCGCTTATAGAGTTGGGGAAGTACGTACGCCACCCCACGAATGGTATTAAGGAATATAACCCATCATCCACGCAATTGTAACAAATTATCAACCTGTAAAAGATATCTAGGGAGTAATGAAATCTAAGTAAACACAATTCTCCCCATTATTGTTCACACCACTAGTTTAATTAGTTTTATTTTCATTTTTGTTATTTTATTTTGATTGTATCTTAGTTATTGGGTTAATTGATTAGCAACTAATTCCGCCCACTCTTCCAAAAATCGAGAATTTAATTGCTTTTATAAAAATATAAAAATACAAAAAGAATCATCCCTCACCTCTAGACTTAGTTTTTAGGCTTTCTAATCCCAGCGACACTATTCCTGAGTTGAACGATCAATCCCTCGGTACTTGTCACTATACTATACTACAACGATCAGGTACACTGCCTGGTGGGGGTTGTAAGCTTCTCGAGATCCCTAGAGAGGTAAAGCCTGGTGCAATTCCCACGCATCAATAGCTGCTGATGCGTGGGAATCGCAACAGGTTTTACCTCTCGAGGGATCTCGAGAAGCTTACAACCCCCACCAGGCAGTGTACCTAATCGTTGTAGTATAGTATAGTGACAAGTACCGGGGGATTGATCGTTCAGCTTAGGAATAGTGTCGCTAGGATTAGAAAACCTAATTACTAGTGCTAAAGGTGAGGGATGATTATTTTTGTATTTTTATATTTTTTATGAAAGCAATTAAAATCTCGGGGTTTGAAGGATTTGGGCGGAATTAGTTGCTAATCAACTAACCCAATACTAAGATGCAATCAAAATAAAATACTAAAAATGAAAATAAACTAATTATACTAAGGTTGTGAGCAGTAATTGGAGAAAATGTGTTTACTTAGATTTCACTACTCCCTAGACATCTTTTACACGTTAATTACTTGTTATAATTGCATGGATGACGGATCGTATTCCTTAATACCATTCATGGGGTGGCACACTTAACTCCCCAATTCTATGAGCTCTTATCTCCTCCTACACCATGCCCAGCACAACTAAAGGGATTGTAAACAGTGGTTCATGCATTAAATACAACCATTAAAGACCTAGTGCGTGTTGGTTCATGTTTCTTAAGACATTCAAGCATGTTACCAATTGGAGATCTGCCAGTTTTCTTAAGCCTAACATATAAATCATTCATCCAAGACAAGAATAAATAAGTAATCAACACATAATCAACATCTAGGTTTCATTAGATCTAAGCAAACACAAGATAGATCTAGCCTAGCATGATTGAATTAAGACAAGAACAAGATATAGACAACCAACACATAGACATATTGATTGAATTAGAAGAACACTTATCTTGATTAAACATGCAAGGTATCAAGGGGTTGGAACCCTTGAAAAACCTGTAAAGTTACACCAAAATTGTACTTAGGGTTTCTCTCAAAACTTCTCTCTTTTAATGTAAAAATTAGAAAACTATATATAGGAAAAGGGGTCTGACGGCGTCAAGACCAAACTTGTGACGCCGTCACCTCGCCACCAAAACTCTTCTCGGACTGCCTAGATCTACTTCTGACGCCGTCATGTGTAATGCATTTCCAGGCAGTCATGACTTTTACCCTTGACGCCCTTCTTCGTGACGCCGTCAAATCTGCTCTGGATCGTCATGGAAATTCATGAAATTTGCTCTTGACGCCGTCAAGGTATTGCTCTTGACGCCGTCACCTACTGTTCCCAGCATGGAAAATTAAGACTTTGGCGTTTTCTTCACTTTTATGCTCCAAAAACGTCCGAATTGCTTCCTTTTCCAGATTTCACTCCCAAAGTACCTAAAATCACAAAAGGAACGATTTAGAGCAATATTTGATCAAATAAATTCGAATTCGGGCTTAAATGACCCCCTAAAAACGGATAATTTTTCGCCTCATCAGCTGCACACAAGACATTATTTTTAAAATTGTGATTTCAAAATTCACAAATCTATTCGTGTGCCTGTGACTTCTAAACTTTAAAACTTGACTTGTATACTATTCGAGACCACCATAATAAGTATAATTGGAGTGACTTGTCTAAATTGATAAAATTCTAGGATTACACCAAAAACCCTTTAAATGTTTTGTGATATTAACTAACTACACTGGTTAGTTAACCCCCCGTATAAACTCTTGTTTACTCTCACTTTTAGAGTAAGATACCTCTAGAAAAACACATAGAGCCATTCCTTTAGGATTTTTACACCTTTTTATTATGTTTATTTACACCTTACACCTTAGCCTACTCTGTAGATTTAAGTCCGTGGTTAGTTGCTTCGGCAAAGTGTGTTTCCTTGCGTTACCTGTGTTCGTGTGCGTAAATTCATTATCTTTGATTTGGTTGGAAAATTGCTCAATGCATTGGAGTGAAATTACATATTGTATATTTTTAGTCAGTTTTTCGTGTGTTTACTACTTTCACTATTACATTATGTCTGAAAGTTTGAAAAGTAAG
The DNA here is from genome assembly GCA_030686995.1 of Artemisia argyi. Taxonomy (NCBI): domain Eukaryota; kingdom Viridiplantae; phylum Streptophyta; class Magnoliopsida; order Asterales; family Asteraceae; genus Artemisia; species Artemisia argyi. The sequence goes on along the minus strand of CM060676.1, from coordinate 34,100,176 downwards.
GAAAAATTATCCAGATTTATTGTGATGGTATTGTGGTGAAATTTTACACCTTTAGTTAAAAAAAATCCAAAAAAAAAAAAAAAAAAAAAAAAAAAAAAAAAAGTTGGTAGTTTATTTAAACCAGCAATGTAAAGTTTTGTATTAAGTGGTTGATATCGCCACTATTGTTGTACTATATTTATGGATTGAAAGGGAGTTGGACGTTATGAGAACGTCAACTAAGGATTGTTTATTCTTTGTCTAAGATCTTATTGAGTATAATTCGTGTCTACCTAAAGCGTGAGTTACAAAAGAGTCAAATCGTGAGTTATTCAATGATATGAGTCTTATTCATGGGATGGTAGGGAAGTATTCTAACCACACTTAGGACTTTAATCTATTTGTTTCTTATTTTGTATTTTTTATTTTACACCAATTTATATCTTAAATGTTATCCATACCCTACCATATTATTATATTCGTTGTTAGCTTTTGAGCATCCGGATATGATGATGATCAAGTAAGAATATTAAATGTATTAATAAGGTAGTGACCATCCGAGTATTAGATTAATTAGCTAACGCGCTAGCGATCTGGTATGTGAATTGGTGACCATCCGAGTTTAAGATTGATTAAATGATGCGCCAGCGATCTGGTGTGCAACTTGGTGACCATCCATTATGAAAGTAGCCAGCGATCCAAGGAACACATTAGTGACCATCCATCATTTAAAATATCAAGGACTCGCGCCAGCTATCCATGAAGCATACTAGTGACCATCCGTTAGTTAAAGCATCGAGGACTCGCGCCAGCGATCTACTAAGTTTATGCAGGAGATGTTCAAGCAAAACTAGGTTTAACCCATGAACCATAAACCCTTTTTACCGCTTTAGACTTTTTACTCCTTAGCTTTAGTGGGGGGAGATGTGTATCCTTGTCAAGCTTATAATAGAATATTCGTCACGTCCGGACAGTTAAACGATTAGATTTGCTTTTATTAATAATATATTTTTTGTCTAATTGGTTAAGTGTTTGGCCGTGCAATTATGATAAAACGAGTAAGTGCTTAAATGTAAAAATATCCTATCAAGGATACATTTTCATTATGTTTATTCTAAAGGTTTACTCGAGGACAAGTAAAGTTCAAGTGGGGGATATTTGATGACATCAAATAAGTACATTTTATTAGCATCATTTATCCTATTTAATTGACTTGTTTTATATTATTTTGTATTAGAATTGGTGCCTTTATGTTTACTTTAGTGATTCTCAGGTAAAACCAAGCAATATGTGAAAGTTAATGATATTGGACGAATTATGGAGCTAAATGATCAAGATTTGAAAAGTCTACTGAAATTCAAGAGATGCGCCGTATCTCTCTCAACAGATACGTCGCAACACCATACTTAGATGAATTCGAAGACCATTGCCTGACTTTGAAGAATGCGCCGCATCCAATTACAACATGCGCCGCATATGAAACTTTGGTCAACGAAGAATAATCAACTTGATCTACTCCAAAATACGCCGCATCTCATTTACAACATGCGACGTATCAGTTAAAGACTTCACCAGATACTATCCAAGACGTTAAAAAAACATGCGCCGCATAGAGAAACAAGTTACGCCGCATCTTAAGGCGGTGTACGAATATTCCAGAATTTAATAAACTTGGACCCCACGCGAAGTTAAGTTGATGCGCCGCATCTGTCATCAACATGCGCCGCATCGACCCCTCAGACAGAACCTATAAATACCCCAAGACAGATACGAGTTTTGTGTACAGAAAACCCTAAGGAGACGAATTCAGTCGAAGAAGCATCACATTACACGCCCCAAACGAAGATCTTAGAGCCGTAAGAAGGTCCTGCATGTGTATAATTCATAAAGTAGTTTTGTTTATTGTATTAGTAAGCTTTAATCCATCAGGATTGATGGGCTTGTGGCCGACATGCTGCTCCCCTTAAAATTGCTTATCCATCGGTTAAAGTTTATATGATTGATGTTTTTGGTGAATTATATTTGTGCTTTGATAACCTCTGTGTTTAGTTGAGTCTTCTGAGCTACCATACATGTTCCTCGCCTACTTATCTAGTGTCTAGAAGGTAGGATAAACATAAGTAATCATTAAGGGTTTACTTGCCGATATATAGGATCCAACGAGACAGATTAGATTACGATACTCATCATATAAAACTAGCCATATAACAAGTGACAAGCTACTTAGTTACTCCCTCCGTCCCAATTTATTTGCCACTTTTGACTTATGAAGTCTTTCTTTTACATCTTTGACCTTAAATATTTTCTTTTGTGTTATATAATACTTGGTGCAATATATATGAATAGATTGGATTTTAAATATGTTTTCATTTGGTATAATTTTCATCAATTATAATATAACACAAACAAAAAAATTTATGGTCAAAGTTGAAAAGAAAAGACTACAAAAGTCAAAAGCGGACAAATAAATTGGGACGGAGGGAGTATAAGGACATGTTTTCTTACGTGTTTCTATTATCTATCTGTGTACGTGTTTGCTATTTGCTGATTCTTTCTCATTACTTTTACTTTTTTTTATTTACTAAATCCGTGCCAGCCTCTTAGGCTGAAACCCCTTTTTATTAGATTAGGATTGTAAAACTAACTTAGATATTAAAATACTTATCAAATCAACTAGATATTACGTTCTATTCTTAGTGTTCGACACTCTACTTACCACTATATGCATATTGATCTGGTACATTGCTCGTTAAGTGTGTGTGTTAGTAATAAGTCGGCTAAATATAAATGTAAAACTTGAAAAGGCTTAAACACCTTATGCTACACTGACATATCACGCGCATCAGACGTGGTCGTGCATCATGACCGAATAGCTCTTTGTTGGTTTAACCGGGGACATCTCCGGTTAAGTCAATCGGTTCCAGCGCGTCCCATTTTGGACATTCCCTCAAAATCAACCACGTATCCTCTTGACCAAACGAAACACCTTTGTGCTCGTCACGATAGAATTGTATAGCATGACTCATATCATCCATTTCACCTTCACCACTTTTTGTCAAACGTTTAGCACGTTTGTAAGCCGCTTCGAACTTTTGGCAATTTGCATTCATTGTATGCCACTTGCTTGATAGCATATCTTTGTTACGATTTTGGAAATTTTCGCGGTTGAACTCATTCATAACCCGATACCAAAACGTGTTGGCCTTTTGAGAAACTCCAACATTACTATCCTCAGAAACGGCCAACCAACACACGGCAAGTAAAGATTCTTCTTCCGATGTCCAACGCAACGTAGTATTGCTCACGTCGGGATTTCTTTCATCATACACTTGTGAGGATTGGTTTTCTTTCGCTTTTTTTGCAATCCGTTTACCTCTACGTTTATGTTTTCGTGGAGATGTAGCTTCGGGATCCACAGACGCCGCTTGTGAGGATTGGGTTTGTGGTGTTGGCGGTGTATGTTGCTCAGTTTGGGTTAGTGAGAAATTTTGTTGCCACATTAACATAAATTGTTGTTGTTGTTCAGGTGTCAAATTGAGTGGGTTAGGAGATGACGAAGATCTGGCATTGTTCGAGTTAGGATTTCCAAAACCCATCATCAAGTTCATAAAACTTTGATCGTCACGTCCCGAAATTGTTTTTTTATTTATTTATTTTTTTTCGTTTGTGATATAGGATCGATTTTTTTTTTTTTTTTTTTTTTTTTTTTTTTTTTTTTTGTGTGGTGAGTATATGTTGTATGTATATGTTAGTATTTATAAGAATGTAGAAAACTTTTTTTTGGGTTTTAATAAATGTAGCCGTTGAAAACACACGTTTTTTTTTTCTTTTTTTTTTTTTTTTTTTTTTTTGCAAAAACTAACCGTTGGCCACCATACATTCAAACAGTAAACTAGGGGGAGTGTTTTGAACCAAATGCAAAATTCAACAACGCGCGTTAATGAAATAACGCAAATGGAAACGCAGTTGGAAAAAATACCTTGAAACTCATGTTAACGCTGAAACGACATGAAAATTGGTCCACGTATGCAAAAACGCCGTTTGGGCGTTATTATTCCCAGCCCTCTTAGATAAGAGACTTTGGCTAAAAGTATTTTACAATTTTTGTTAAAACTAGGAATGGAGAAAGTAATATGTCTACTTAATTTATCATGTGTTTGCATGTTTATATACAATGAACATATGAGTTAATGGTATAAGTGGAAAAATCAACTCTGCAGTCAACTCTACTTCACACAAACAGAGCAACATGTGCAGAGGAGCAAAGCATCGATTGTGAAAGAGTCTATATCTTAGCACATTGTATAAAGCATCAATATAGTTTAACTAGCTGTGATGTAATGTAGTGAATAGCTAATGTAACAGTGGTGTAGTTTAGCATTTGTTAGTTTAAGCATTTGACAGATGTATAAATACTTTTTAAACCTTCATTTGTAATTAGTTGAATGAAATATCATTTCTACAATTCTCTCAACTTGCAATATGGTATCAGAGCTGACCTAAAAGGTCCTCTGTAACGACTACCACAACAATTACAACAAACCACCATAACTGTCACGTTTGACCATCGTAACAAACTTTGACCACCACTATAACTAATTTTCCCTCCAAATTTTCCACAATAATCAAAAACCTTCAAATCACCATAAATATTCATCAAATTCATCACTAAATTCACTCAAATACATTAATAACATAGATCCAGTATCAAATTTCATCAAGAAACCACAAAATGGCATCATCAAGCACTGATCCAAACACCACTTCTGAAGATACCAACTCAGTCAATCACCCACTCTTTCTTCATCAAAATGATCATCCAGGCCTCATTCTGATCTCCAAAAAGCTAACTGGCTTTGACAACTATAGTTCATGGAGAAGATCCCTCATGATTGCACTTAATGCCAAGAACAAATTGAAAATCATTACCAATGAGTACCCAGAACCATACATCAATTCATCATTAAGAGCTTTATGGGAAAGAAACAATGATATGATCATCTCTTGGATCCTGAATACAGTTACTGATCAAATAAGCAATAACTTGAGTTTTGTGCACTCTGCATCAGCCTTGTGGAATGAACTTCAGGAACATTACTCACAATTGGATGGGCACAAAATCTATCAATTGACAAATGAGATTACATAATTGAAGCAAAATAACAGTTCTATTAAGTTGTATTATCAGAAGCTAAAAGGTCTATGGGTTGAGATTGATGCTTTAGAAGCACCATACATGTGTACTTGTAATTGTGTGTGTGCAAATGGTAGATTGAATGGAGCATGGGAAAGCAGAGAGAGGTTGTTACAGTTTCTCAAAGGGTTGGATGAGTGTTTTGTAAATGTAAGGGGTTAAATTCTATTGATACAGCCTTTGCCCAATGCAACCAAAGCATACACCATGTTGAGACAAGAGGAAAAGCAAAAAGAAACAAACATTCCCAAATTTGCAACACCAACTGTTATGTCAACATTCAACAATTCAAGGCACTCACAAACTCAGAATCAAGCTTCAAATACTAGGCCATCAAGATCAGGCACTTTCCCAAACACTAGGAAAAGTAGTTTCAAGCTTGGTGTTATTTGTGGTAACTGTAAAAAAGAGGGACATTACAAGAGTGAATGTTACTAGTTGGTGGGATATCCAATAGGTCATCCTTTGCATGGAAAAGTTAAGCCAAATGGAAATGGGTCAAATGGTGGTTCAAGTGGTCAAAACATGTATAATATCAGGCCAAGAAATGTGAATATGGTGACTGATCAAGCAGTGAATCAAGATGGGGCATCAACAAGTGAGTCAACCATAAGTGGATAAGCTGATGAAGCAGTTTTTTGCAAAAATGGACTCACTTCAGAATCAATTGAACCAAGTTATGATGATGTTGCAAAATTCTCAAGGTATCTACAACCCAAAACTCTTAGCTTCTAGTAGATACTTATTCATAGCTTCTTGTGTTTCACTTTTTAATGATGCTTGGGTAGTAGATAGTGGAGCTACAGACCATATTTGCATCACTCTCACACTTATGTTTAACATTATTCACTGCACAATTCCAATCATTGTTTCACTACCTAATGGTCACACAGTTAATGTTACCACCATTGGTTCTGTAAGAGTTAAGTCCAACCTTACCCTGCACAATGTTCTCTACATACCCTCATTTGCCAACAATATTCTTTTAGTCAGTCAAATCACCAAAACCACAAAATTCTCAGCTATATTTAACCATGCCACTTGCATCTTTCAGGACAACAACAAGAAGATTGCCCATGGAATCCAATCTGATGCACTGTATATCATCAAGCCAGAACATGCTTCACCCTCACCCACAAGCTCTTTGCTATCTCCTTCTACAACTGATCTGTCTCACACCAGCAATTTACACCTTTGGCATGCTAGATTAGGACATCCATCTACTCATGTAATCAAACAAATAAAACAATTACCTTGCTTTACCACTGATGTAACTCAACTCCATTGTACTATATGTCCAGTTGCAAAACAAACTGCTTTACAATTTCCTACAAGTGTTTCTCTTGCTTGTGCTATATTTGATCTTATACATGCTGATACATAGGGGCCTTACAAACATACCACTCTTAACCAATGCAAATACGTTCTTATCTTAGTAGATGATTGCTCTAGGAAAACTTGGACATTTTTGTTACCAACCAAACAACAAGCTACAACAACAATCAAAAACTTCTTTTATTATGTTCAAACACAGTTTAACAAAAAACATCAAGATATTCAGGAGTGATAATGGAACTGAATTCACCAATCAAACCTTAACTGAATTCTTTCAAACCAAAGGAGTAATTCACCAAACATCATGTCAAAACACTCCCCAACAAAATGGCAGAGCAGAAAGAAAGCACAAACACTTATTAAAAGTAGCTAGATCAATACACTTTCAAGCTAAGTTTCCTATTCACCTTTGGGGTTATTGTCTTATGGCTGCCACACACCTAATCAACAGACTTCCATCTAAGGTTTTACACAAAAAATCACCCTATGAAGTACTTTACAACACACCACCAGACCTTTAATATCTAAAAGTGATTGGTTGTCAAGCCTATGCTTCAGTACATACCCTTGACAAGTATGGCAAAAGAGTTATACCATGCATCTTACTTGGCTATCCACAACATCAAAAGGGATACTTACTCTTAGCACAAGACACCAAAAAGGTCTTTGTAAGTAGACATGTCAATTTTCATGAATACTATCTTTCCTTTTCACACCACCACTCTATATCATACACCACAAACATATATTACCACTCCAACTCCCATTTTCTATCCACCTTCAACCAGTGTACTTGCAGGCAATTCAACACAATCTCCCAATCCACCTCCATCAACTGACACCAATACCACTCAGTCTTCAACCACTACATCACCAAATCCATCAACATCAGAACCCTCAAACTCAACCAACACACAACCTAGCAATACCACTTTTTCAACCTCATCTTCACCATCAACAACCCCATCATCTACATCTACACCACCTACAACACCTCCTCAACCTAAGAAATCTTGCAGAACCAAAACAATTCCAACAAAATTTAAGGATTTTCATTATTACAAACCTTCATCAGTCAACTCCACTACCACATCACATTTCATTAATTATAATAACATTCACAGTTTTATCACAAAGCATTTCATTAATTCACTTAACAAAGAATCTGAACCAATAACTTATGCCCAAGCATGTAAGCATCCCAAATGGAACAAGCTATGAATAAGGAACTATTAGCACTAGAGTCTAACCACACATGGGAACTCACATTACTACCACCTTCTAAGCTAGCTATAGGATGCAAATGGGTGTTTAGAATTAAATATAATGCTGATGGGTCTGTGGAAAAGTATAAAGCTAGGTTGGTTGCACAAGGATTTACTCAACAGGAAGGTATAGATTACAATGAAACTTTTGCACCTGTTGCAAAAATGGTGACTGTGAGAACTTTTCTAGTTGTTGCCTCTATCAACAATTGGTATGTGCAACAGCTTGATGTCAACAATGCTTTCCTACATGGTGATCTAGAATAATAAGTGTACATGACAGTTCCAAAAGGTTACCACCAATAACTGCCTCCTAACACAGTTTGCAATCTCAAGAAGTCATTATATGGTTTGAAGCAGGCAAATAGACAATGGTTTACTAAGTTTACCACTTTCATCTTATCTATTGGATTTGTTCAAAGTCATGCAGACTCATCTCTATTCACCTATCATAAAGGCTTAGACACCTTGGTTCTTTTGCTCTATGTGGATGATATTCTATTAGCTGGCAATAACTCTGGTCTTATCTCAGAAGTCAAAGATCAACTTTACAACACTTTTAGCATCAAAGATCTTGGCCCACTACATTACTATCTAGGCATTGAGTTCCTCAAAAACTCAAAAGGAATAGTCATGACTCAAAGAAAGTATGCCTTGGATCTCATATAATTTGCCAATCTTCAGAATGAGAAGCCTGCTGTTGGGAATTTTGCTGAATAGAGAATTCTGCTGATGGTTCCTGCTGAAGAGTTGGTTCCTGCTGAAGCAGTGCACCTGCTGAAGACTAGTTTCAGCATATTTTGTTTCTGCGGATATAGTTATTTCGTGTATTATGTAATTTAGTTAGGATATGCATGAGTTTATTTAGAAAGTGATAATGCATATCTTTTGAAGTTTATAGAATATACGTTTCTTGTGAAACGGTTTAGGGTTCCTTGGCTATAAAAGGAACACACAATTATGTATTGAGGACGCATTTTAGAAAACACTTTCAGTATTATTAAAAGATCCATAGAGGATCAAGTATTCTTAGTTATCATTGTTTATACTTGTGTTTATTTTCCGCTTCAGAATACAAGTTATAGACATTTTCTTTTATTGTGTTTGTGATTACATAGACATAACTAACGATCCACGAGTGCTCAAAGATTTATCAAGGTCTAAGGTTCAACACCTGCTAAGATACCCCTTGATCCAAGAATTAAACTAACCTTGCAGATGGTGAGCCTTTATCAAATCCTTCTCATTATAGAACTCTTGTTGGCAAGCTTATCTACTTGACAATCAGCAGACCAGACCTGGCATTTGCAGCTCACCTTCTCAGTCAGTTTTCTCATCAACCTCGTACCTCTCATCTTCATGCACTTCACAGAGTTATTAAGTACATCAAGATGAGCCCAGGACAAGGACTATTCCTACCAAGACATAACTCTCCTACTCTACATGTTTATTGTGACAATACTTGGGCCACTTGTCCCAATTCAAGAAGATCTATCTCTGGCTTTGGCATTTTTCTGGGGAGTAGTCTTATATCTTGGCATTCTAAGAAACAACCTGTGGTTTCTAGGTCCTCTACAAAAGCAGAATATAGGGCCTTAGCTGATTGCTCGTGTGAAATCACTTGGTTAATATCACTTCTTAAAGATCTACATGTCAGTGTTCCAACACCTGTGAGAATCTTATGTGACAACATCTCCACAATCAGTCTTGCTACCAATCTAGTTGAACACGCCAGGACAAAGCATATTGAGCTGGATTGTTACTTTGTTAGAGATAAGATCAAGGCAGGACAAATTCAAGTCACTTATATACCTACTAGAGCTCAAGCTGCAGACATTCTTACAAAGTCCCTTACTACTTATCCATTCAGGCAATGTCTTTCCAAACTTGGCATGTGTGATCCTTACACCTTGACAGTTTGTGTAGGGGGGGGGGGATAATGGTATAAGTGGAAAAGTCAACTCTGTAGTCAACTACTCACACAAACAGAGCAACATGTGAAGAGGAGCAAAGCATGGATTGTGAAAGAGTATATCTCAGCACATTGTATAAAGCATCAATATAGTTTAACTAGCTGTGACGTAATGTAGTGAATAACTAATGTAACAGTAGTGTAGTTTAGCATTTGTTAATTTAAGCATTTGACAGATGTATAAATATTTTGTAAACCTTCATTTGTAATTAGTTGAATGAAATATCATTTCTATAATTCTCTCAACTTGCAATATGAGTTTTGGTCTATATTACCTACGTACTGGTGTAAAATCAAAACTGGTTGAAACAAGATTATCATGAGTGACACCTCATATGCACCACAGAAAACATGTAAGATATATGACCTACATTTTTTCAAGTGAGCACTATTTCACTTTTATTTAGTGATTATATTAAACAAATTAGGTTTTACATACTTTCTTTTAAGGCAAAATGTTTTCACGAAAAGGCCTAGAACGATACCCGCCAATTTTAAAATTAATGCCGTTATCGACTTCTATTGTAACAAGTTTTCTGTCACTTTTAGTAAAAAATGAAACCTCTAGCTAGTCATCACAACTTTTTGTGTGTTGTTAAGATAAGCACTGATGTATAGCTGTATATTGCTATGTATCTTTGTATATAATTAGAATATCTTTGTGATTCTTATGTACTTATTTAGGTGCTCTTTATTAGGAACTTTGGTACAACCTTCTTTGTATATATATTCACCTATTGGAATGAGAAACACAGAAAACATTCTCACAATATTCTTTATGGCATCAGAGCAGGGATCTTTCTTTGCTTATTGATAACTTTATTATTATTATTATTATTATTATTATTATTATTATTATTATTATTATTTTAACACTATACAATCATCATGGTTGATGATGATAAGCACACTGATGACAAAACCAAAAATACGAAGGCTAGTGATACTTCTTCACCATATTATCTCCATCCTTCTGATCATCCTGGAATGAACATCTGCCAGGTGGTTTTGAACGGCGAAAATTTTCAGGAATGGGAAAGATGTATGCGTAATGCCTTCCGAGCAAAGCGAAAGCTAGGTTTCTTGGACGGGGTTATTAAAAGGCCTGATGATGAATCACTTGAAATTGAAGACTGGTGGAGTGTTAACTCCATGCTTTTGGCGTGGCTCTTTAATTCCATTGAGCCTAACCTACGTTCCTCAATTTCTTACTTTGATACGGTGAAAGAATTGTAGGACGATTTACGCCAACGTTTCTCAATTGGGAATGGGCCACGTATCCAACAGTTGACATCCGATCTTGCGCGATGTGAGCAGAATGGTCAAAGCATTTCCTCTTACTATGGTAAACTTAAGAAACTGTGGGATGAGCTCTCTATGTATGTATCAACCAAGGGTTGTACATGTGGTAAGTGTGAGTGCAACTGGGCTGCTGAATTAAGTAAGGAACGTGACGAGCGCCAGGTTCATCAATTTTTGATGGGATTAGATGATGATTTGTATGGGAATATTCGTACAAACATTATCGCACAAGATCCGCTTCCGCCATTGAACCGTGCATATGCGCTTGTCATTCAAGAAGAAAGACACAAAAACATGGCGAAAGGGAAGGAAGGAAGGAGCGAGGCCGTTAGTTTTGCTGTTCAAAGATCCTCGCACCCATCTTCAAAACAATGCAATGACAAAGTTGTTTGTACAAACTGCAATAACCCCGGTCATGACGTATCTTCTTGCTTTCAACTTAAAGGTTACCCGGACTGGTGGACTGGACCACGTGGAAAAAACTCGAGTGGACATGGTCGTGGTGCCACATCCTCTAGTGGTCGAGGTAAAGGGGTGAATTTTGGGGTTGCAAATGCGGCTCAAAATGCATCTTCGAATCAAAGTAACACAACTGTTCATCTTTCTTCTCAAGATAGGAGTTCTCTTAGTCCAGCTCTTAATGACGAACAATGGAACACAGTGATTAATATGCTTAAATCACTAGCTCCAAATAACGACAATCAAGCTGAAAAGCTTTCTGGTATGTCTCTTTTGGTTTGGATATTAGATACTGGTGCATCACTACATATGACTGGTGATAAAAGTGTGCTACATGATATCCATGATATATTTCCTATTCCTGTATACTTGCCTGATGGTGTACTAGCTAACGCTGTTCAGGAAGGAACAGTTGTTTTTAATGATGGGCTTCGAGTTGAAAATGTTTTATATGTTCCACGGTTGCGTTGTAACCTGATTTCATTTATTAAATTGATGAAAGATCATGACTACATAGTTACATCAACTCCAAAAATTTGTGTTATACAGGACCGCATTTCGAGGACGGTGATTGGTGTGGGTGAAGAACGGAATGGGGTCTATTGGCTTCGGTCGGTGGCGTCACAAGTTGGGCATTGTTGTTCTACTACATCAGACACTTATCAAACGTGGCATCGTCGACTTGGGCACCCCTCATATCAACTAGTATCTAGTTTCCCTGGTGTTCTTAGTAGTGATTGTTCAAAAAATAAAAATAAACCTTGTGATGTTTGCTTTAAAGCAAAACAAACTCGCGTTTCGTTTCCATTAAGTTCTAGTAATGCAAGTTCTGCTTTTGAGTTAATACATTGTGATGTTTGGGGTCCTTATAGTACTCCGTCTTCATGTGGTGCCTCTTATTTTCTAACAATTGTAGATGATTATTCTCGAGGGATTTGGGTATATTTGATGGGTGCAAAATCTGAAGTTGGGAAAATTATCAGAAATTTTTTTGCCATGGCCTCAACTCAGTTCCATAAGAAGGTTAAATGTATCCGTAGTGATAATGGAACAGAATTTACTTGTTTGGAGAAGTTCTTTCAAGAACAAGGAACTTTGTTCGAGAGTTCTTGTGTTGGTACTCCACAACAAAATGCTAGGGTGGAACGAAAACACCGCCATATACTTAATGTGGCCCGGGCACTTCGATTTCAAGCAAGTTTGCCATTTGATTTTTGGGGTGAATGCATTCTTACTGCCGGGTACCTGATCAATCGGACACCTACCCCACTTAACAAAGGGAAAACTCCGTACGAACTTCTGTTTGGACATTCTCCATCATATAATCATATTCGTATTTTTGGAAGTCTTTGTTTTGCTTCTAAAATTCGTCGTGATCGAAATAAATTCAGTTCTCGTAGTCGAAAATGCATTTTTGTTGGGTACCCATACGGGAAAAAAGGGTGGCGATTGTATGATCTTGAAAACAAAGAGTTTTTTGTTTCTCGTGATGTGATGTTTTATGAAAACATTTTTCCATTCGCAGAATCTGAAGCACCTACACATGATGTCGCTTTACCTGAATCAAGAATTTTATATTCTGATTCGTTGCCAAACACTTATGCAGGGGAAGATGCAAGTCAGGGGGCTACTAATAATTCACACTTAGAAACTCCAACTTCATCAGGTATTTCTCCATCCACAGATAATGTAGCTTCAACTGATGATTGTGACGAACGGGGGAGTGATATTGTTAATGATACTAATGATACCGGGTATGCCACAAATGATAGTCAAGAAAATACAGGTGGATCTCGTCGTAGTTCTCGTGAACGACAACCTTCAGTTCTTTTGCGGGACTATGTATGCCATACGGTCCAATCTTTAGACCCCATCCAATCTTCTGCACCACCCATCGCCTCATCATCCTCAGGTACACGGTATCCTCTTGCTAATTTTGTAACTTACAGTAATTTTTCTACTGCACATGCTCAATTCTTGGCAGCAGTCACCATGGGTAATGAGCCTACTCGTTTTCACAAGCTATAACTGATCCAAATTGGTGTGACGCTATGCGTAAAGAGATAGATGCTCTTGAGAAAAATGGAACTTGGGTTCTTGAGGATTTGCCGCATGGCAAAAAGGCCATTGGATGTAAATGGGTCTACAAGATCAAGTATAACTCCGATGGTACCATTGAGCGATACAAAGCTCGACTTGTCATTCTTGGAAATAATCAGGTTGCAGGCATTGACTATAATGAAACATTCGCTCCCGTGGCGAAGATGGTTTCCATTCGTGTTTTTCTAGCTGTAGCTGTTATTCGTAACTGGGAATTACATCAAATGGATGTTCATAATGCTTTTCTCCATGGCGATCTTGATGAAGAAGTGTACATGAAACTTCCTCCTGGCTTCTATGGCTCGCGTGGAAAAGTTTGTCGTCTTAAAAAGTCTTTGTATGGTCTTCGTCAAGCACCACGTAATTGGTTTTCTAAACTTGCTACCGCTCTTAAAACTTTTGGATTCACTCAGTCGTATGCGGATTATTCCTTATTTTCTTTCAAACGTAGTGGCATTGAGCTTCATGTTCTTGTTTATGTTGATGACTTAATTGTTGCTGGAAACAATTCAGATGCTATTACTAAGTTTAAAGCATATATGAGCACATGCTTTCACATGAAGGATCTGGGAACCTTAAAGTATTTTCTTGGTATTGAGATTGCTCGTCATCCTGATGGTCTCTTTCTTTCTCAACGCAAATACGCATTGGATATTCTTTCAGAAAGCGGTTTACTCGGTGCCAAACCATGTGACTTTCCTATTGAACCGAATCATCAACTTGCACTCGCAAGCGGGCCTGATTTCAGCCAACCTGATCGTTACCGACGCCTAGTTGGTCGTCTCATTTACTTGACATTTACACGTCCAGAACTTTGTTATTCGGTTCATACTCTTGCACAATTTATGCAGAGTCCTAAGGATGCTCACTGGAATGCTGCACTACGTGTATTACATTACCTAAAAGGCCATCCTGGTCAAGGTCTTTTGCTCCGACGAGATAGCAACTTACAACTTAACGCATACTGTGATTCTGATTACGCTTCCTGTCCACTGACACGGCGCTCTCTTACAGGCTACTTTATCATGTTAGGCATGTCTCCGATCTCCTGGAAAACTAAGAAGCAACCTACAGTCTCTCGATCATCTGCTGAAGCTGAGTATCGGTCAATGGCTACAACTAGCTGCGAACTTACATGGTTAAAATCTCTCCTTACTTCTCTTGGTGTTCATGGTTCACAGCCCATGCGTTTATTTTGTGACAACACAGCAGCAATTCACATTGCTTCTAATCCCGTATTTCATGATCGTACTAAACATATCGAGGTGGATTGCCATTATGTGCGTGAACAGATACAAGCCGGTAATATAATCACTTCTCATGTTTCAACTGATGAACAATCGGCTGACATCCTTACTAAGGCACTTGGGAAACGACCATTTCAGTACCTTCTTCGCAAGTTGGGCGTTAGTGACCTACACGCTCCGACTTGAGGGGGAGTGTTAAGATAAGCACTGATGTATAGCTGTATATTGCTATGTATCTTTGTATATAATTAGAATATCTTTGTGATTCTTATGTACTTATTTAGGTGCTCTATATTAGGAACTTTGGTACAACCTTCTTTGTATATATATTCACCTATTGGAATGAGAAACACAGAAAACATTCTCACAATATTCTTTATGTGTCGCTATGTCATTTTAATTTCTTGTAGTAATTGTTAGCTTATAAAACATCTACAAAGTTTTAGACAATTAAATAACTTTAGAAGAGCAATCAGAATTTTTTTTTAACAAGATGTAAACACGTATACATGGGTAAGATAGAATATCCTTTTTAATTCAATAGAAAAATGTTCTCTTTTTATAAAATTGCGATATATAAACTTAAATAAACGTGACAATAATAAAGTCATACTCGTATTTCACACCTGCATTACACGATTCCATTATAAATAGGAGCTCAAATTACACATTGAGACACACCTCTCTTTTCTTCAACTATGTCTTCTACACTAGTCCCTTTAACGTCCACATTCACTTCATTTCCATCTAAACAATTAGCCACATCCACCAACTCACAATTCATCTCCAAGGCTCGAACCAACCAAACCCATGGTTTCAAAGTCTCATGCAATGCTTCACCAGAAGACAATGAGAACCAACTCATACTACCCGAAACACAAAAACTTATACTACCCAATAATGTAGACCGAAGAAACCTTCTCGTTGGGCTTGGCGGCCTGTATACGGCTGCCAGCCTTACTTCACTCCCGTCAGCCTTTGCTAGTCCCATTACGGCTCCTGATATCACGAACGTATGCAAGGACTCAGCATCAGGCTTTAACACTGCTACTGCTATAAGGACAGGGAAATGCTGCCCTCCTAGCCTTGGGAAGAAGGTTAAACCGTTTACGTTTCCTAAAGAAAGAATAACTCGAGTCCGATGGCCCGCACATTTGGGCACAAAACAGCAAGTTGATAAATACTTGAAAGCCATAGCAGCCATGAGGGCTCTCCCAGATGACCACCCGCACAGCTTCGCAAGCCAAGCTAAGATTCATTGTGCTTATTGTAACGGTGGTTATACTCAAGTCGATAGCGGTTTCCCTGATATCGATATCCAGATTCATAACTCGTGGCTCTTCTTTCCGTTTCATCGTTGGTACCTATATTTCTACGAGAGAATTCTCGGGAATTTGATCAATGACCCCACGTTCGCTTTGCCTTACTGGAACTGGGACGATCCTGTTGGCGGAATGACGATTCCCGACTTTTTCTTACCAGAAAACAGCCCTGCTTATGATGTTTACCGTGATGCTCGGCACAAGCCACCACTACTAGTTGATCTCGCCTTTGACGGCCGTGAGCGTGACGTTTCAAATGAAGTGCAAAAACAATGTAATCTTAGCACTGTGTACCGAGATTTGGTGAGAAATGGAACTGATTCAAAGAGTTTCTTTGGAGGCGAATACGTAGCTGGGGATAAGCCTGTTGCAAATGGTGCCAAGTCGATTGGATCGGTCGAAGCTGGGACTCACACGGCTGTGCATAGATGGGTTGGTGACTCGACAAAGCCTAATAATGAAGACATGGGTAACTTCTACTCCGCAGGGTATGACCCTGTGTTTTACGTGCATCATTCGAATGTCGACCGCATGTGGAAACTCTGGAAGGATTTGGGCATTAAAGGACACAATGAACCAAAAGATAAGGATTGGCTAGATGCATCATATGTGTTTTATGATGAGAATCAGGACCTTGTTCGTGTCTACAACAAAGATTGTGTCAAGTTAGATAAGCTGAACTACGATTACTTTGTGACAAAGGGTGAGATCGCATGGCGCAAGAGTCGACCCGGAAAACGTAACAAAAATGTGAAACGTCCAACAGTATCAATTGCAAAGGTGAAAACCGTTGAGCAATTGAGGTTCCCAGTTGGTGTAGACCCAGAGTTGAAGGTTCGTGTGAAGAGGCCAGCTGTGAACAGAACTGAAGCCGAGAAAGCACAAGCGAATGAGATTTTGATGATAAATGGAATAAGATTCAACAGTGACAAGTTTGTCAAGTTCGATGTGTTTGTGAATGACAATGTCGAGGATGGAACACTTACCACGCCTTGTGATCCAGAGTACGCGGGTGGTTTTTCACAAGTTCCACACAACGATAAGATGCAAATGTTGATGACAAGTGCAGCGAGGTTCGGGTTAGATGAGATATTAGAGGACACAAATACTGAAGGTGAAGAATATGCATTGGTGACATTGGTCGCTAGGGCTGGGTGCGACGATGTCACGGTTGCGGAAATCAAGATCGAGTTGGTTCCTATTGAGGATTAATCGTAGCAAGATCCTAAGTATGATTGTAATAAAATGTGCATTGTTTAAACGTGCACTTTTGTTTCTGTACCATGTTTAGCATGTAATGATCGTTGCCAGGCATGATCTCCAGATTCTCCACTTCGATCTTGTAATAATATTGGTTTTACCAAGTCGCGTATTATCATTCATGTTACAAATGTATTTTTAGTTAACATAGCTGTATTTCTTTAAGAACTTATAATGAACAATACTCATTGCTAAAAATGCTGCAGAATAAAAGTAGTTTGGTATTTTTGAGAAAAAACAACCAAAATACAAGCTCAAAGCAATTCCACATAAGATCCAACTGGGTGACATGGATAGCGATTATGTGGATGACAGATATGTCCTCGTGATGTGTATCTTTGTACAACTGGACTTGAACGTAAAGTGAAATGTAAATGAAATAGGAGTAATATTGTAAAGATATTTGAATAAAAAGTTAGAATCACTTTTGTTTATTTATTTATTTATTTTTTCATCTTCTCGTAAGAATTAAAAAAAAAAAAAAAAAAAAAAAAAAAAGTATTACACGTACATGCGTGAAGTGTGTTGCACCAATCAAACTGTAATATAGTTTTTCTTTATTTATTTTCGCTATCTACATTTACTTGACGTATGTCTGCGTGTAACTTTTTTTTAACATTACGTGGATGTAAAATTTATCTACTTTAATTTGTTCGTCTCGATCATTTCTTACTGTTAAAATAAATATATTAGAATGAGCAAACGTACATAACAAAAATATGGTCATATGCCAATGTTTACTTGTTAAATATCTTAATTAACATTCATTTTCTTTTGCTCAATAACAACTACTAACAGAAAGCTTTCAAAGATATTAGCTATTTTGAACTTTTAAAATGAGGCATAAGCCATTATGCCCTAATTAAATATATACTCCGTATAATCGTTGATTTTGATTTCCACATGTCTAGATGTCAAAAAACTTTAGGACCTGTTTTAGTTAAAGGTAAATTGCAAATTTCGTCCATAATGTTTCTCAAAATTGCAAATAATACATCGGAAAAAAATTGCAAATTTGCCACCAAAAGCTAAAGTGGCGTGCAAAATAAGTCATGGTCAAACGCATGTAAAATGACTAATATACCCTCGTCTTCTCCCCTACTCTCATTTTCTTTTAAATTTGAAGCTTTCCTTTTGTCATACCACACAGGGCCGTCCCGTGGATTTTGGGGGACATGTGTGAAAACTTTTAAATAGGTCTTTGATCATGAAAAATATAACTATTCACTAACAATATATCTCGTGCTCAGACATGTTTGAATGCTTTGAATGTTGTTGTACTAGCAGACTATCTCGTGATTTTACAAGCTCTATGCCATACGATGCTACTATGAATACAACTGGCCTACTCATGTTTACAATACAACACAGTTTTTTTTTATCAGTTTTTGTTTTGTATTTTCTGTCAGTTTAATACTTTTGACTTATTAAAGTTTATATTTTCTGTTCCGTACTTTTAGTTTATAGTTTTAATATAAACAAAATTTTAAACTAAAAAAACGAAAAAAACATAATGAGGGTATTGTTGATATTTTAAGAATACTAATAACCCATCCCTATCATTCTATAATGTATATGTTTTTAACTTGAAAATTATCAACAATTTTAATATTGCAGAAAATAAGTAAAATCAAGAGTAAATTGCAAAAATCGTCCCTAAAGTTTGACCAATTTGCATGTTTCGTCCCAAATATTTC
This sequence comes from Artemisia argyi, assembly GCA_030686995.1. Classification (NCBI taxonomy): domain Eukaryota; kingdom Viridiplantae; phylum Streptophyta; class Magnoliopsida; order Asterales; family Asteraceae; genus Artemisia; species Artemisia argyi. Next base: position 34,081,044 of record CM060676.1, on the reverse strand, counting down.
GAAACTGCAAGGATCGTCCTTAAAGTTAACCTTTGGGGCATATATAGTCCTTTTTGGGGACGATACATGCACACGGGGCCAAAACTTTAGGGACGATACATGCACACGGGCCAAAATTTAGGGACGATCCTTGCAGTTTCGAAATATTTGGGACGAAACATGCAAATTGGTCAAACTTTAGGGACGATTTTTGCAATTTACTCTAAAATCAAAGTCTTCAACATTTGGCCATTAAACTTATAATATGGATTTTATTGGGTGTATGCCTTTAAATGGCCATTTGTAATAATGTTCCTCGAAAACCATAAATTTTATAAACAACTTTTACCTATTAGGAAACAAAACAAAAAAGTTGGACCAAACATGTAAAAACTTAAAACTCTTGGGGCAAGATGTAGATGACACCAAAGTCATCATCTTCCTCAACTTTCAATTCCGTGCATACAGCATGAATTTTTAAAACAACTTGATTCTCACTTACATTCAATCACTACACCATTCTGGACCTATTGTGATGAAACTTTTTCGTGACAGCACATGTTGTCGCGACAAGTCCGCTAAACGACAAAAAAGTAGCATTCTAGCATCCATTTTTGACCAAAACTTTTCGCGACAACATTTTTTTCTTTTTGTGACAACATGTTGTCACAAAAGAATCACTACATGACAAAATAGAGGCATTCCGGTTTATAAATTTTGACTATATTTTATTGCGACAACATTTTGATTTGTAGTGACAACAATGTTGTCACTAAAAACTTTGATATTGTTGACTTTTGACTTTTATCTTTCGCGACAACCATGTTGTCACGATAAGTTCTGGGACAATAAAAAATTGTGGGGAAACTTACCACCTAAACTTGTAGTGGCAACTTATGTTGTCACGATAAATGTTGTCACTAAAGAATTTCATGATTTGGGAGAAATTTGCCGCTTAAACCATTAGTGACAACATGTTGTCACGAGAACTGTTGTCACTTGAGACATAATTTTACCTAATTATAAATCTTTTTAAAAAATGTTATAAATTAATTAAATATGATTTTAATTGTCTAAAAATGATTCAAATTTATTATAAATTCTTTTAAAATATTATAAATTAATTTAAAAATAATTTAAATTAATTATAAATAACTTTAAAATGTTATAAATGAATTAAAAATAATTTAAATTAAGTTTATAAACTTTCCTTTTATATATAATTAAAATTAAATACTTTCATTTAATATATAATTAAAATTAAATAACTTTAGTTAATATATGATTAAAATTAAATACTTTTATATTTAATACTAATTATAAATGATTTTAAAGCCTACGAATTACATATCACTAAAAGTTCAAATTTGACTACTAGAATAAATAGAACTGGCTACGCCAAATATCCCGGCGACACAATGTCGTCAGCATTTTATACTAAATGACAAAAAAAAAAAAAAAAAAACACGCTTGACCGAGCCAAGCCCGCATTGAATTTTCTGAAAGCACGTTGGACACCAAACTTGATGATCTGGGAAATAGGGTAACAAATCTCGAAGATACGTTTGAACATACCAAGCAAAGGAAAGCAAGGAAGGGAAAAGATGGTGCAAGTTCTAGCAAAGCGGGAAGTAGCAGCAAGAAAAAATGAATGGGCGATGTTTGTTATGGTCTATGTCGTGTGTTTCGTTTGCTTGTCAAGTTGTTTCGTTTAAGTTGTTTTGTTTGCTTGTAGAGTTGTGTTGTTTGAGTTGTTTCGTTTGCTTGTCGCGAGTTGTTTCGTTTGAGTTGTTTAGTTTGCTTGTCGAGTTGTTTCGTTTTGAGTCTGTATGAAATGTATGTGGTTGAGAACTCTTGCGTGTTTTAAATAAACGGTTTGCCTTCGTGTTTGTTAATTGTGATATTGTTCCTTCAGTTCCATTCTTGAAAGTGAATCATTAACAACAACAACAAACGAAGTTTTCACAACAACACCAACATTTTATTAAACAACAACAATAACACAACAAACAACAACATCAACAATAAAAGCAACAACAATAACAACAACAACGTTACATACGAAGATTTTCCATGTCACCTAACAGGTCACGGAGTATTGCATCCTACTGACATGCGTTGTCGTGATTGTCGGGATTCGTTGCCACTTCAAGTCTTGCCTCCAGCATCCTACTTTTGTCTCTAACACTTGTTTTTGTGCCTCCAAATGTAAAAATATGATTTTATAAGAAGATATTAATATCTTCTTGTAAATTCATATTTTTACACTTTTAGCACAACGTTACCTGTTTTATGTAGGAAATCGAATTAAAACTCCTCTTTGCGTCTATAATCATGGGGCCCCTTAAAAGATGGAGGCCCTGTGCGATCGAGCACCCGGCACTCCCTCAAATCAGGCCTTGATACCACATCACAAACGCATCCAACATCACCATCTCTCTAACACCACACAACCAACACACAACCACCACCATCAAATCCCTGTTTTCGGTTGGACTTTAATATACGAACATAGTACAAGGAAATTTTATCAAATATCATATTTGAATATCTTTAGGTCCTGCGAAATGCAAAGGAGCTGTAGCAGTAACAGTCTAGTATTTAGAGTTCCAGTGTGCGTGACTGGTTAATTACAACCTCACTGTTACATGAATTGAGAACACAATATACACATGATCAACCTTTTTTAGAAGGAATATATACATATACGGGGTAATCAAGCTGTTTGGGTTTTGAACCTTTTTGAATTATTAAATAATGCCACTAGTACCTAGAAGCATACAATACTATTTCTAATCATTTTCTTGATCTACAACTAATCTCACATGTTCCTTATATGACTTAAAACATGCAATATATCGATACTGGGATTTAGAGGCACTTTTGAATTTTGATACTCACGCCATATTCATTTGGATAGGTTTCATACGCTTATATCAAACCTTCAAACCATACTCCTTATGTTACAAAAATATGATAGAAACATTATATTATAGACACTACAAGAAAAAAAAATCAAATAGTGACACACAAAAAGTGTCAGAAAATGTCCAAAAAATTGTCACTAAATATATTTTTTTTTCACCTTCACTCAATGTTGCAAAACTCGTGAATCGGTCCTGAGGCGGTCGGGGGCCGAGTTGCGTTTTTTAGCCGATTAATCGGCCCAAAACCTTGTAATCGCCGATTAATCGGCCGACTTCCTTGTAAATGTCTCCAAGTTCCAGGGCCTTGTAGCTTGGAATCGACGATTACAAGGCCTTGTAGGCCATTTTTTGCAACATTGCCTTCACTTATAAAAAGTGTCAATAAAAGTCCAAGCGGTAAAAGTATATAGTGACACACTTTATTAACACTTAAATAGTGTCAGGATTGGTTGTGTCTATTTTTGACACATACTTGTGTCACTATAGGTTACCACCAGTAAAGTAGAAGGTATGTACTCTTCATACATACATCTTAGGCTGCCATATGCATTCCAAATTAACTAGTACATACAAAAAACTGAGTAAAACCTATAGCTCAACCATATATCGATATGTAAAATTGCAAACCGAACAAATTGTTACAGTACCATAAAACTAGAAAACATAATTTAATAACAAATCTGCAATTATGTCAAGGTTTCACAATTGATTGGGTGACTAAAGACCAATCTGCAGTTCTTCTACTTGATTCTGTAATAGAGATAACGTTGTAGCCTTCATGTCGCTTAATTCCTCATGTTGCTTAATTGTTTCCTGTAAACATTGCACGTGGGTAAGATTTTCATCATCATGGATTGAAAACAATAACTGGGTCAAAAACAACACAATAACAGGTCATTTGGGTCAAAAACAATAACAAGTCAGTTTGTCAAAATATTTAACATTCAAATCGACCCAACCCGCCACTGGTAGTTTAAGACTTATTAAATCACATATAAAACTGTTAAACTAAAGAACTACCTGATATAAGAAGACAACTTGCGTCTGATACTCTGTTTTGTTGACAGCATCGGTTAAAGGACTTCTAAGCATTTTACGATAACTGCTTTTTTTCCTATAGAAACTGTGCATACAAAAACTGTTAAAACCTACTTTTAATAGTCTACAAAAAGGTCAAAATAGTGTGGGTTAGCCATGCCAAACCTGACCCATTTCAAGCAGCACTAAAAAACACCCTATTTTACCCGAGCCAAACCATCCGACCATCCATTTTGACACCTGCACCGTGCAGCCTTCTTGCCTAACAGCTGCAACATTACATCAAAATATAGCATGCGGATTGATTAAGAAAAAAACCAGCAAGTTGACAAGCGGAAAGCAGTGTTTACTTTCGGACCAAAATATAAAAGCAATACAAGAATCTCTCATGTCCTGGGATATATTAATAAGATCATTACATATATCTACCAACAACGTTATAGAAACCCACAGTAGTATTTTATATAGGGTAACAATATGTGCAAGTCACAAGATGAACTTCAAATAAATTTGGCATTCTTAATTAGAACCCAGTGTTTCCTTTAAATAATCATGAGAATATCAACCAAGTTTTTCCTACTTAATAGTTGCAGACCAGTTAAATTCATATCGAATCATTGTCAAACTAAGTTCAAATTTATAGAAATGGCAATTGTGCTTATCAAAACTAATAAACTAAAAAACTACCTGAAGTATTAAAACGACTTTTGTGCTTGATTTGTTGAGAGTGTCACAGACAGCTGATTTTTTTTGCTGTAAGAGTTGCACACATAAAACATTTAAAAGGGCTGCACGTATTAAAATTGTTACATACAATTACATGAAGCAGATGTTGCACCAGAAGCAGATGCTGCACCAGAAACAGATGTTGTACCAGAAGCAGATGTTGTACCAGAAGCACGTATGTTAGGCGAACTTTATCCTATACATTTTGGCTAAAGTTAGTATGCTAGATGTGCAAGTCATTAGTCCCATGTGATTGCATAACCTCTAGGCTTAGTTTATTTCTAGTATTAAAAAATTTAGCTGACCTTTTCCAAATTCAAATAAACATATAAGCTTGATATATAAGCTAATCCAGACACCCCCTAGAAGAATTGTTTTAATCAATTTTACAACCTAAATATTAGACAGAACACAATGTGAAGAAAATGTAGTAGAGTTTCTGTAACCAGCATACTCAAAAATGCAAACTTGATTATAACAGAAGTGTTAAATCTTCTACTACAGACTCTACTCTCTCTATATCTCATCATCACACCTTCACTGTCAGATACCGATCACATATATTCCACCCCAAGAATGGATAAAGTGATAAACATCAAAGAAAATCTAAAAAATTACCTGAATTATTAAAACGGATTGTGCCTGATTTGTTGAGAGTGTCACGGACAGCTGATTTGTTTCCTGTAATAGTGGCACACACAAAACATTTAAAAGGGATGCACGTATTAAAATTGTTACAGACTAAAATTACTTAAAGTATGATGACGACTTCCACCTGATTTTTTGAGAGCACTATTTTGAATAGTTGATTCTTTTACTGGAAGACTTGTATTTGATTTGTTGAGATGATTATCATGAACACTGCATACATAAATAACACGTCAAGGTGGTTTAAATGAGGGCACACTGATCTAGAACTTAGTATTTCGTTACTTTGCAGCTCCAATGAACTATATATGTAACTTAGTATTTCTACAAGTGTAAACTAAACAGACCGTGCCACCTTTACCTGAAACAAGCCTAACCTAGATTGAAAATGTATAATTCTTTAACATACACAAATACCTGAATTGTGAGTTCTGATGGTGAGTCATACCAGAAGCTGTACCAGAAGTTGTACCAGAAGCTATACCAGAAGCTATACCAGAAGCTGCTGAAGCGGTTGTACCAGAAGCTGAAGCTGTACCAGAAGCAGAAGCTGAACTTGGGTTTATGCCAATCGTATTATCAGGAATATTAGATAAATCATCAACCTGAAGCAATGTAAAAAAAGTATAACATGTAATAAAATATTTATACACGTAAAGTAGTCAAGAAACTAAAATCGAATGTGAAATTACCTCCATGCTCATATAATTCATGACAGATGAAAAATTTAAATTTGGTACTTGTTCTTGAACAGCAGAAACAAACATCATAAATCCTTGTCGAAGAAATTTTACTTGAGCCTTCAGTAAAGGAACTTGAGGATTGGGCAATCTTTTGTTCTTTCTGACTAAGAACTATCCTGTGCAACGGAATGAGCCTCTTCTTTCTGGTCCTTTCACTTTTGACAAGTCATCATTTTCCCAATCAGAGGAGTTTGTTGTCTCTTTATTAGTACTCCTAGCTTTTATGTACCCCTACGTGTAGAATCAAATGAAAATTGTTATCTTCATGACGAAAGATGCTTTATACTTGAGTAACTATTCATTAGCAACACTTATAAATAATGTGGAAAACTAAAAGGGGGGAGGGGGTTGAATGGTTTTACGTCTTTTTTATTTTTTTATTTTATTTTATTTTATTTTTTTTATGAAAACTTAGTTTAGTTTTCAAACCTTGTTTACTTTTAAAACTTTGATTCGATCTTATGTGAACTAAAATCTTGAACAATATGAACAACTATATCTAAGTATGAACAATAATAATAATGTAAGCTAAGTATGTGAAATCAACACATACATAATATAAACAATTATAGCTATATACGAGAGATAAGTAAGTAAATGTTTATTTTGTAATCCTTAATTATATTTTGTGTGAAAACTATACTTGATCCAAATGATCAATTATATGTATGTTACCTTTTTAGTTTGATTGTAAAAACTTTGTTTTGTGAATGAAACTTTTGTTTGATCTTTAAGTGAAATCAACACTAGCACTATATGAGTAACAATATATATACGTCTACGTGACTACGTCTACAAAAGTAATAAAGATATAAGCAAGATAATAAGTAAGAGATGGAAAGATCTAACCGCGAGACAAGAGATTTATAGTGGTTCAGCTACAAGGACACCTTCCTTGCCCTACTCCACTCCCCGAGCACCTAACTTGAGAGTTTTCTTCACTATGTCAACAAGCTCCTTTATGGCGGAGAAAACCTTACACACCAATTATCACACCACAACTTCGTCACACCTTTTTCACAACTTCTACACAACTACTTCACACCTAAGCACTACCTAATCACACTACTTCTTCTTCACACCTATACTACTTGCACACCATAATCAATTCACAACTTCTCTACCTACACACCTTACTAGCCTAACTCCTTATGTTTACTTCTATCTAACCAATATTTACAATTAATACACAAATGAATGAATACTATACAAGTGATGATGCACAAACAACTTGGATGAGGAGGTCACAACAAGTTGTAATACTTCTTGTCTTGAAGGATTGAAATATTTTTCTCTTGCACTTGAAAGGTTGAAGCTTGGATCACTTGGAAACAAAAGCTTATATGATCAAAGGGTTTAAGAGAATGGTATAGAAGATTTAGATCAGAAAGTTTATAGTGCAAAATGTGAGAAAAAATGCCAGATTTGAGCCAATATTTATAGGCGAAAAAATACTGTTTGGGAGCATGGCTGGTCCCCTTAATTAGGGGCCGGTCCTCTTAATAATTAAGGGGGCCGCCTAACAAAAAAAATTTTTTCAGAATTTTTTGCCCTTTTGTGGGGAAGGTTTTAGCTGAAGAATCTAGCCGTTTTTTGGGTAGAAATTTGAATTCAAAATATTTATTTTGAGTAAAATATTTTTTTTTACAAATACAAAAACATTTTGTATAGGTTTGAAAATGTTTGTACCATTTTATAAAAAATGTAAGGTTTGTAAAAATAAAAATTCCTTTGATCATAGAATGCAATAAACACTTTGTTTATTCATACCTTAAGTGATTTGGATGTTAAGTGAATATTTACCACTAAATACTTGTTTACGACATAATTTTTAGCTCAATGGGTTTACGTTTTGTGATTATCAAAACATAGAGATATCGATAAATGTTAATAATGTTTTTAGGCATTATTTATATCAACAATTTCCCCCTTTTTGATGATTATAAAACCTAAACTCATCAAGTCTAGAAATTTATTTTTAGACATGTATTTAGTGAGTTTATATTCACTTCTCCCCCTTTTTATAGAATCAAAAAGGTTATGCCGACTAGCTTCATAAATGAAGTTAGACGGGATGAAAGCTCCCCCTTGATGTGTGCTCCCCCTCGTTCGAGGGCACCAAGGAATCGACCAATGGTAATCTTGGCTGCAAAAATATTAGAAGCACAAACATACATAGAAAAATATGCAATATACAAATAACAAGCATAGCAAACAAATATTAAGGATACATAACAATTAATTCAAAGTGATTATGTTAAAGATCCTAATTTGCCAAAGAGAGCCATCAGACTTGCTTGTAACAAAAGGTTGGTTGATACTTATTTGAAAGTGAAAATCATAAGCATATATTATGCTTAGATGGTTAATGATTGATTGTTTGGATGGAAATGGTTAAGTTAGGGTAATATTGTTGGATTAATGGAGGTGTATGTTTGGGTGCATGAGTGTTGGAGAGTTTGGTGGTGGAGAGTTTAGAGGTGTAGAGTTAGGAGTGGAAGAGGTTGATAGAGAGTTTGGATGTTGTTCAAGTGAGGGTTTTGGATGAGATCTAGTGAGAAGATAATCAATCCAAGTGAAGTGTTCATTCAATGAAATGGTTTATTTTTGGAGAAAGATGCAACAAGGAAAATTGTTGACATGTTTTGCAACCTTTTTCAGGTTGTGGGGTGATGAAGGAGAGCTAGAGGAAAGTTGTTCCAAGTTGCATTAAGCAAGGTGTAAGGCAAGAAGAGCACAAAGCTCATGGGCTTCCATAAGTTCTTCAATGAACTTCAAGTGTTCGGAGGAAGGTGATGATGGTGGAGTGTAATTGTTATTATGGATTGTTGTTTTGAGATTGAGCATGCTCTATATGACTAATGTGGGTGAGATGTAGGTGTATTTTTGGGAACTAGGATGGATCTTTGGTTATTATGATGAGGTTTGTGAAAGGGTTCATTTGAGTGAACATGAGGTTTGCGTATCATGAAATATGGTTTGACCTTCATGGGTTAAGTTGTAGTGGTGATGACACACTTTGTAGAGTGTAGGGAATGGTTATATGGTTGAATCTTTTTGTTAGGATGACTAGGTGGAGTTATTGGTGAAGATGGAAAGTGAGTATCAAGTGATGTGATTGGTGAGAGTGAAAGAACGATGTTCATGGAAGGGATTTCTTGGTAGGAGGGTGTTATAGATGGTGCATTAGGTGCACTAGGAGATGAAATTTGAGGTTGAGGTGAGTAAATGTTATGAGGTTTGAGTGTGTAAAGGTTTTGAGGTTTGAGTGTAAGGTAGAAGGATATGAGGTTTGAGTGTGTAAAGATTATGAGTTTTGAGTGTAATATAGAAGGATATGGGTGAGTAAAGGTTTTTGATATGTAATGTTGGTAAGAAGGAGAGTGAGGTGTTAGGTATGTAATGTTGAAGACATAGGAGGAATTTGGTGTTGGATGTTTGACAACATCATTTGGTTTGACGGGCTTTTAATGGAAGTTAGGCTTTCTTCTCCAAATGGGTTTCTTGGTGGTTTTGGTTTAATGGGAGAGGACATGATGAGATGAGTAGAGATTGAGAGGAATGAGAGTGTTTATAATGTAGGATTGGTGGGATTAAAGATGTATAAACTTTGATAGAAGGTTTAGGATAAAATATGTTTGTGAATTTTGGGAAGCGTAGGATGAAATGTGCTAAAAAATAGAAAAAGGAAACAACACCTTTGACCATCAGATGGCCGGTCCCCTTAATAATTAAGGGGGCCGCCTTATGATTTAAGGGGCCACCCATCTGGTGATTCCCAAATTGCCAGAAAAGGGTTTTTGGTAGTGAATTGCAGAAAGGTTGTGTTTTTGGTTTCAAACAAGTCCAACTCTTTGAGGCAATTAAGCATATACTAATTATGTAGGCAATTATGTAGCCAAAGCATGTTTACCAAAGAGATTAAGTAAACAAGTAATTTCATCTAGCATGCAAACATACTCATCAAGCAAGTAAAATATAAGTGCTAGGAAACAATATGCAACATCAAGTAGTTCATAACAACATAACTAGGAGGATTAATCCTAATGTGTATCAATGTGCAATAAGTGGGTAGTTATGATAGCATGGATTTCTAGACTTGTTACAAAAAAAAGTATTAATAGACAAACCATGGTCCTCTTGATTTGATTTAGTTCACTTATAAATGTCATTTATATAAATATAGATGACAAATATGAGATCACCATGCATGATTTAAAGAGACTTTTTTTAGCATTATTCAAAAATGTTTGAAAGTAGCTTTTCACGTAGATGTAAGAGTTATTTGAATAAAATAGATTGGGTTTTACTTCAAGATATGCTAATGAAAGGTAAAGAAAATTTTCCCAATCTTTGGTTTTGATCAAAACAAAATTGTGGATATTGATAGTGAAAACATGTTATTGAAAAGTGGGATAGTCATTTGAAAAACTATTTTCCAAAATGCGAGGTTTTTGCATATTTTTAGAGATATTAGATTTTTGACAACAAATATCATTAATCATAGATTTTGAAAGATGTTTATTAAAGATCTCATGCTCAAGAGGATTGGTTAAGCCTATTGTCATATGCTATCCTTTTCTACATAACCTATGATCTTAAGTGAGTGAAGACGTAATTCTACATGTTTGATGCGAGGGTGTTGAATGGGGTATATCCTAACATCTATAGCTTCTTTGTTATTACACACTTATCTAACTTAATGCCATAGTCTACGAGAGCTTGTTTCATCCATAGTTTTCTTATACAAGGGATCTAATCCTACTTCTATATTAACGATTAATCCACTTAACTCATTTCACTTCATCACCATGAGTTTGCTATTAGTGAATATAAAAGACTTCCATTTTCTATTTTGTTCGACAATGAACAATTTCATTTTATTCCTAAGAAAGTCAACTAATGAAGTTTCTAGGTTATAAGTATATAAGCTATTATGTACGTATATATGTATAAGAGTTACAAACAATATATATGTATAGCCAAGCATTAATCTAACCAATCATTTATCTAAGCATACAAATTATAGCGATGAACTTAAAAGAAACGCGTACCTTTTAGTCTTTAATGGATATTCTTCAAGCACTTCAAGTGACTATGTTGACTTATAGAAGTCATTTGTAGATGAGATTCCAACTTCTTCGAAGAATGACAACATAGCCACTTGGTCCCCATTGTCTCATTGGTCCAAAGTTGTTTGGTCCAAACATATTCAACATTTGGCTAGGATGCATGTATGGTGGTAATATTCCCCAAGGATTGTAATTTGGTTGATAATTCCACATTTGATTTCTAGTGTTATTGTAATTTTGTCTATTTTGATTTCTTATAGGTTGAGGTGTTTTAGATCTTGGATGATGATTGTTAGGTTTTCTTGGTGGCGGAGTTTTAGATCTTAACTTGGGTTTAGATGATCCTACTTCGGTTTTTAAGGATGGTTTATAAAAGGTTTTTACTTCTTCATCGTTGGCAAGAGGTATCTTTCTATCATTAATAAGTATATATTTAGGATTTGATTCTAAAGGTTTTAGTTCATTAAGTTCACTTTCAAATTTAACATTTTTAGTTTCACTTGCTGAAGCTTCGGTTGAGTTAAATCCTAAACCGGTTTTATCTCCGGATGCTCTTTGAATACTTATTATTTTCCTAAGTGAGTGACTACTATTTTCAAATTTATCAAGTTTATAAATTTCTTCCTTAAGTTTTTCATTTTCATTTTTGAGATCATGACATGATTTACATTCCTCAAAAATTTTCTTACCCTTTTCTAAGTGGTGTATTTTAGCTATCAATTCAAGTATTTCATTTTCTAGTTGAGTATTTATGTATTTTAGTGTTTTTTTTAAACATTACTTTTTGACCTAATTTGCATAATCTATTATATTCATTATCTAGGTCTTTTTCATCTAATGATAAATTTTCATCACTAAAGAATTCGGTTTCGGAATGTACCTCTTTTAACGTCTTAGCCATAAAACACTTTTCCTCCTTTGTGGTTTCTTTCTTGTCCTCATCGCTATCACTCCAAGCACCTCCAATGAACGCCTTTTGATTTTGATCTCTTGACATCATTGGACACTTTCCGATGAGATGATTTGGATCACCACATTTAAAACACTTCCTTTCATTCTTCCCATTCTTGTCATCTTTACTTCTTTGAGATACTTTCATTTCATCATGTGGTTGTCTAACAAATCCTCCTCGTCTTTTGAAAAATTTCTTGAAATCTCTTACGGCCATAACGTATTCTTCATCATCACTTTCGGAGGTTGAGCTTTCGTCATCACTAGATTCCCTCCTAGCTTTCATAGCAATGGATTTGCTTTGTTCTCTTTTTCGTTTGACTATTTCGGAGTTCTTCGTTATTATGACCTCGTGTACTTTCAAGTTTTCAATTAATTCGTCAAGTTGTAGAGTTGACAAATTCTTTGATTCTTCAATAGCTGTGACTTTAGCTCGCCATTTTTGATGAAGATCCCTAAGAAATTTCCTGACAAAATTCTTATTAGAAAAATTCTCATCAAGTGCTTTTAGACTTGTGATGATAGTGTTAAACCTAGCAAAAGCATTACCAATTGATTCTTCTTCAGGAATTATAAATTGCTCATATTGTTGCACAAGTAGATCTATTTTGTTATCCTTGACTTGACTATTACCTTGGTGAGTTACTAGTAAAGAATTCCAAATTTCTTTTGCGGTTTCACACATAAAGATCCTTTCGTATTCTTTACCTAGTAACGCATTGTAAATAGCCATTTTTGCTTCATTATTTTTAGAAAGTTTTCTTTTTAAATTATCATTTTGTTTTTCAAAACGCACTATTTCATTTTTATTTGTTTCGGGATTATTTTGAGTAGGTAAAAAATCACTATTAGTAATAACAGGCCAAAGATCTAGATCCTTTGATTTCACATAAGTTTTGAATCGATTTTTTCAATATAAAAATCCATCACTTTCAAATAGTGGTGGTCTTTGCATAGATTGCCCTTCTAAATATTTTTCAGATTCGATAGATCGTTACAAGTTTTAAAATACAATATACTTTAAAGATCTTGCTAGACGTGGCTCTGGTACCAATTGTGGAAAACTAGAAGGGGGGATGAATAGTTTTATGTCATTTTTTTTTATTTTATTATGAAAACTTACTTTAGTTTTAAAACCTTGTTTACTTTTAAAACTTTGATTCGATCTTATGTGAACTCAAATCTTGAACAATATGAATAACTATATCTAAGTATGAACAATAATAATAATGTAAGCTAAGTATGTGAAATCAACACATGCATAATATAAACAATTATAGCTATATACAAGAGATAAGTAAGTAAATGTTTATTTTGTAATCCTTAATTATATTTTGTGTGAAAACTATACTTGATCGAAATGATCAATTATATGTATGTTACCTTTTTAGTTTGATTGTAAAAACTTTGTTTTGTGAATGAAACTTTTGTTTGATCTTTAAGTGAAATCAACACTAGCACTATATGAGTAACAATATATATATATACGTCTACGTCTACAAAAGTAATAACGATATAAGCAAGATAATAAGTAAGAGATGGAAAAATCTAACCGCGAGACAAGATATTTATAGTGGTTCGGCTACAAGGACACCTTCCTTGCCCTACTCCACTCCCCGAGCACCTAACTCGAGAGTTTTCTTCACTATGTCAACAAGCTCCCTTATGGCAGAGAAAACCTTACACACCAACTATCACACCACAACTTTGTCACAACTTCTACACAACTACTTCACAACTTCTTCACAACTCCTTCACAACTACTTCACAACTTATTCACACCACTACCTAATCACACTACTTCTTCTTCACACCTATACTACTTGCACACCACAATCAATTCACAACTTCTCTACCTACACACCTTACTAGCCTAACTCCTTATGTTTACTTCTATCTAACCAATAATCACAACTAATACACAAATGGATGAATACTATACAAGTGATGATGCACAAACAACTTGGATGTGGAGTTCACAACAAGTTGTAATACTTCTTGTCTTGAAGGATTGAAGTATTCTTCTCTTGCACTTGAAAGGTTGAAGCTTGGATCACTTGGAAACAAAAGCTTATGATTATATGATCAAAGGGTTTAAGAGAATGGTATAGAAGATTTAGATCAGAAAGTTTTTAGTGCAAAAGGTGAGGAAAAATGCCAGTTTTGATCCAGTATTTATAGGGAAAAAATACAGTTTGGGAGTGTGGCCGGTCCCTGTAATAATTAAGGGGGCCGCCCAGTATAATTAAAGGGGCCGCCTAACAAAAAAAAAAAAAAAAATTCTTCATAATTTTTTGTCCTTTTGTAGGGAAGATTTTAGCTGAACAATCTAGCCGTTTTTTGAGTAGAAATTTGAATTCAAAATATTTATTTTGAATAAAACATTTTTTTATAAATACAAAAACATTTTTTATTGGTTTGAAAATGTTTGTACCATTTTATAAAAAATGTAAGGTTTGTAAAAAAAAAAAAAAAAAAAAAAAAATCCTTTTATCATAGAATGCAATAAACACTTTGTTTATTCATACCTTAAGTGATTTGGATGTTAAGTGAATATTTACCACTAAATACTTGTTTACGACATAATTTTTAGCTCAATGGGTTTAAGTTTTGTGATTATCAAAACATAGAGATAACGATAAATGTTAATAATGTTTTTAGGCATTATTTATATCAACAAATAGCATACCACAACTTGAGCAGCTACAACATTTACGATGCTTCCATTTTTTCGGGTTCGGGTTATACAGTACATGTCTCCTCGTGACGGACTTACACCCTTGTTCTTTTTTATCTACATTGAAAAGTACCTTTACATGAACTTTTTAACTATAGTTAAATAATACGATGAACCATTACAGTAAAGGCCATGATTTATATATATATATATATATATATATATATATATATATATATATATATATATATATATATATATATATATATATATATATATATATATATATATATATTAATATGTAATCTTAAACATTATAGATGTAGGAAAAAGTTGATCCGACCTCTTCATCTTTCACGCATGCGAATGATTTGGTCCCTGTCACGTGAGGCTCAATTGACTTCAAGCGATTTACTTTCTTCCTTTCACTTTCCACCTATCAATTTACAGCTTAACTATATAATTCCATATATTTCATGAGCAAGCCTACTAATGAGAAGTTACATGTTTTTCTTCAGTGAACCAACTAGCCATAAGCTTTCTGAATTGACTAGCTTCCACTCTATAGTCATGTTAATACAAATATCACCTAAAAACGTTATTTATATTTTACGATCTTTGCTAAGTTTTGTTAACGACAAAGTATAAACTTTAGTTTTCAAGTAAAACATGATTAAGGTTTAAGTCTTGCATAATTAGACCTTTTGATACATTTACATTTCATATAAAACACAACACTTTTTATATTTCTTAAAATAGAAAAACATTACATTTACATATTTCTTAATATAGTAAATCTTAACATCACATCATGCATTTATGGTAAGTTTGTGTGTTTGACTTTTCATAAGCTCTTACACATTTTTGGAAGCATTCTATTTTGATTCAATGTG
The DNA here is from genome assembly GCA_030686995.1 of Artemisia argyi. Classification (NCBI taxonomy): domain Eukaryota; kingdom Viridiplantae; phylum Streptophyta; class Magnoliopsida; order Asterales; family Asteraceae; genus Artemisia; species Artemisia argyi. Next base: position 34,065,390 of record CM060676.1, on the reverse strand, counting down.
TGTTTGACGAACTTGATGTGACCTTGGTTAGTTTGGATACTTTATTGCAAGACTCTTCTGTCAGTCCTAGCGGAACCATAGGGTTACACGGGCGGAACCCATTCTAGGGTTCCGCCAAATCCGCTAGGCTGCTGTTTGGTTTTGCTATAAATATCAAACCACTTGCTAGTTTTTCTCTTAATCACTTCTCATTACATTTACACATACACATACACATTCATATCATTCATCTAACCCTTTAACATTTCATTTTGTGTGAAGATTCTTTTGTAGCAAAGAAGTTCACAAGTACATATAAAGTTACAAGTATTCAACACAACGTTGCAAGGCTTGTTATCTTAGCATCGTGTAGACTTTGTGTAGTTTACACTTCATTTGATTGTGTGTTTTCAGTTGTGATCGGTTAGTATTTTAGGCCTTAAAATACATAGTGTGACGGGAGTTGTTGTACCCTTGTAAAAGAACTAACGGGAGTGGTTGTACCCTTGTAAAAGAACTCGACATCTAGCTTAGTGTCAGTAATCGTGTAAGCGACGTGTAAGGTTTTCTCCGCCGGTGAAAGGAGCTTGTTGACTAGTGAAAGAAACTCTCGAGTTGGATACTCGGGGCGTGGACGTAGGGCAAGGAAAAAGAGTCCTTGTGGCCGAACCACGATAAATACTCGTGTTGTGGTTTGATCGTTTCTTTCTCTATACTTGCATATTATATATATTGTCTTTGAGTTAATATCTTTGATTAAACGGAAAGTTTCAAAAGATAATTAAAACGAAAAACCAGTAAAACTATTCAACCCCCTTCTAGTTTTCCACAATTGGACAAAAATCACAAAAATCTAAACAAATAAATAATTTTTTTTCTCAGCAGTGTCGGCGGACCCTCAGACAAAACGGGCAGAACCCTCTTTGTGGTTCCGCCGTATCCGCCGACCTGCAGAACTTTTTCTTAGTATTATATTAAACCAAGCACCCATTATCTCATACCACCACTTCCAAACTACTACTATTCACTTCACCATTCATCCACAACTACGAATTTTTGGTCCTTCATCATTGTAAGTATTTTAAATATGATTACACTTCTGATCTGAGTCTAGGAATTCTATTTTTGCACAAAAAAAAAAACTTGGGGTTATGCTTTAACATAAAGAAACTCATGCATGAAATTAGGTGCTTAACAAAACTAATCATGTTTCTCATAGTTAGGAATTGCATTATTATAAGCTATTAACATGTTTACTAAAACACCCCATGTCAAATTCTTGCAAAAATTTCTCACAAATAGGACAAATATTTTTTTCGTCTCACATTGTGAATACAAAATCAAAACGTTATGTTCCAAAAACATCACTTGCATAATGTCTCTTGAATGCTAAAGGGAATACATAACCAATATGTATTTTCGGGTACATTCAAACGAAGCTACATTGAACTAGGAGCGCTTGGGTTATCTTTTGTTGTATAACAAAACTTGCATTATAAAATGTTTTGAGCATCAAAATGAGTCAAGATAACCACACCTCCACATTGTTTTCATATAGGCGCACACTAGAACATCCACATTAAAATAGTCGTTTACTTAGACTAAAATGTGAAATCTTGTTTTTCTAGGAATCATCATGCCTCCTCTAACCCACTACGACCACAAGGACACCATTAAGTACCTACCAAAACACCACAAAACCAAAGGTCTTACGGAAGCTCAAATCAACATTTTCAAAGCCTTAGAAAAACGCTATGACCATGAGGGTAGAACCATTGACCCATCCTTCCTAGAAGGTACAAACCTCCACACGGAACTTGCCACCATAAACTTTGAGTGTCTCTTAGAGATAGATGAGCCTATTTGTCCTAGGTTTATTTTAGAATTCTATGCATCCGTCACTCTCTCCACGGATGAGTATGGTCGCATGTCTATTAACTTCATGGCTAGTGGTCATCAATACTCCTTTACTCTCGATGAATTTGCTCAAATCCTAGGTGTCCCAAACCGTGGTACTTGCATCTACTCCGACAAGCATTCTCTCTCAACTCTTGACACACTCATTGACCGCATCCATCCCTATGATACCCCTCTTGTGTCCAAGGATGAACTTCGTGACCACCTCTTCATTAGGACCACCAACACTAGTAGAACCCGCACCGGAAATGAGGTCAACAAGGACCCATATGGTATGGAACTCAATGAACTCAAGCCCCAATTCAAGAAATGGGATGAACTCCTTAGAGCCAATGTCATTAGCACCATAGGAAACCGGGATCATATCAATGTTTGCCTTTGCTACATGCTCTACTCCTTGTCCGTTAGGCAACCCTTCAACCTTGCCTACTACATGGCCAAGAGAATGGCCGACATTCCCGTGCAAGGCACAACGGCTATGCCGTATGGAATGCTCTTGACCCGTGTCTTTAGGTTCATTTCCCCCATTCCGGCACCCCTAGAGGTCTTCGCCTAGACTACTCTCTCATTCCATACACTTTTGTCCCACTAAGTAATAAGAGAGTCTACAAAGCCCAAGAAAAACGTCCTCATCCTCCTACCTCCTCATCATCTTCCTCAATGAGTGAAGATGAGACTTTGCCCAACTCTAGGCTCCCACCTCTAGAATACCTTTCCCAACTTCCGGATATTCCAAATGAGTCGGCGGAGTTCAAGCAAACAAAGGGGATGTTCAAAAATCTCGGGAGATTCCTTGGAAAGCTCAAGAAGAAGATAGACCGTCAATGAGAGTGGGTGTGTAGGAGTGTTTGGCAGTAGGTGCTATTTGAACAATTTGGTCATTTAAACAATATGGTTTATGTATTTGTGTGTTGGTAGGATATTTGGTACTATTTGGAACTTGTATGAACTAACAATGATGCAGGACGACAACATTTGGCATGTTGTCAAATTTTCAAGAATTTGAAAAATTTCACTAAGTATAGTGAAATTCACTAGCCCCCGGTCAAAGTCTAAAAGTATGCGTGTTTACATGTCCAATTTTTGCATTTCCTAACCAGATATGAAGTATATTTTTGTTTTTAGGAGTTTTCGAAATATTTGAAAATCGTCTCGCGGGTCAAAACATGGGACAGCCTTGTTTTTCAGGCCTGGCGGAACTAGCGGTACCCTCAAACGGGTTCCGCCAGTGTAAATTTCTGGAATTCCAGAAATTGCCCTGCGGATCAGCCGGAACGCTCAGGAGGGTTCCACCTGTGTTATCTCAGGGTACCGCCAGACAACCTGCCAATTAGATTGATTCCACAATACTTCAAAACAATCTTTTAGGTGAGAAACTCATCACTTGTTAGTTTATAACATCATTAAATTGATTCTCAGCCTCTAGAACTCATAAAAAACCATTTCCCGCCAAATTTCAAACTTAGCCATAACCACCTCAAGGAACCTTCACTCACAAGGGAAGGAACCCTTCCAAAGGTTCCTTGCAATCCGTGAAACATATACCTTCAACAAATTTGCCAAAACCACTAAGCATTTAGTGCAAATCTTTGTCTTCTTCCTCCACTATTTTCATTGGATTGACTTCCAATGATTTGACAACCCTCATTAATCTTCCAAATCATTAGCATCCTCCATTTTTGTATGGTTAAACATCAAATCCAAATACTCCTTCCCATAATTCTTCACCTCTATAAATTTAACCATCTTAGAACACCCTCAAATCACACCATCACCATCACAATCTCTGATCCTAAACCTCTAATCAACCATTTTAACAATGACGAAGTCAATAATCACTTCTCAACCATCTCGCCCATTCAGAGAACCGCCCGCATAAGTGTGAAACCAATTTGGTCACACCACACAATCAAGCTAAGTTCTTCATCTTCGGATGAATTTTCCTCACCCATTCGGAGAACCGCCCACATAAGTGTGAAACCAATTTGGATACTTTATTGCAAGACTCTTCTATCAGTCCTGGCAGAACCTTAGGGTTACACGGGCGAAACCCAGTCTAGGGTTCCGCCGGATCCGCCAGTCTGCTGTTTGGTTTTGCTATAAATATCAAACCACTTGCTAGTTTTTCTCTTGATCACTTCTCATTACATTTATACATACACATTCATATCATTCATCTAACCCTTTAACATTTCATTTTGTGTAAAGATTCTTTTGTAGCAAAGAAGTTCACAAGTACATATAAAGTTACAAGTATTCAACACAACGTTGCAAGACTTGTTAGCTTAGCATCGTGTAGACTTTGTGTAGTTTACATTTCATTTGATTGTGTGTTTTCAGTTGTGATCGGTTAGTATTTTAGGCCTTAAAATACATAGTGTGACGGGAGTTGTTGTACCCTTGTAAAAGAATTAACGGGAGTGGTTGTACCCTTGTAAAAGAACTCGACATCTAGCTTAGTGTAGGTAATCGTGTAGGCGACGTGTAAGGTTTTCTCCGCCGATGAAAGGAGCTTGTTGACTAGTGAAAGAAACTCTCGAGTTGGATACTCGGGGCGTGGACGTAGGGCAAGGAAAAAGTGTCCTTATGGCCGAACCACGATAAATACTCGTGTTGTGGTTTGATCGTTTCTTTCTATAAACTTGCATATTATATATATTGTCTTTGAGTTTATATCTTTGATTAAACGGAAAGTTTCAAAAGATAATTAAAACGAAAAACCGGTAAAACTATTCAACCACCCTTCTAGTTTTCCACACGTCAGTTTGAGATTCCACAATTTCATCAATTGTCATAGTCGGATCGTATGAACTTTTTTTAAGCTCATACTTCCAAGATTTCCACTTACTAGACATGTCCATCAGGATCCACGCTTATCATCTTCTGATTGATCTGATTCAAATGAAAACTTTTCCAAGAACAATATTATAGGGATTAGTAGCAGATTACTTACATATATATATATATATATATATATATATATATATATATATATATATATATATATATATATATATATATATATACTTTATAACACATTAAAGCAATTTACCTTAACGATGCTCCACAAATCCTACTTTTTCTCTTTAGGAACCTTCCTCCATTCTGGTAATGAATTCCAATATGTTGAGGCATCCTTACTAGTGTCCCAAGAAAATTTGTCAACTCGTTTCCTTCATCTCCAATAGGTTGACATAGTTCGTTGAATGTGACTAAGATTTGCTCATCACTTGCCAAGTTCCATATCTCTTTCTTTTTAGTTGGACCTCTCGCCCTCTTTTTTGAACCTAGCACATAAATAAAACACATTTATAGACAAGCTCAAAGATATTGCCAAGTTCCCGGATCAAGTATTGTGTCCCGGTTCTAATTGATCCTAGTCTGGTTCTAACCAGATGGTCAAATACATCATAGAGCTTTCATGGTATGATCATCCAAAAATATCATGAGAAAGTATGAGAAAGAAAATGCACCCTGCTTGAATAATTCAAGTATGAAAAATATACCAGATATTCAATATTGTAATTAAAAAATTAACATTGGCATGTAACTTAATTATCCAAATGTGTTAGAAAATTAACTTAATTCATCTGTAGTCAGGTTAACCTTTTAAGTTACTTCTCTAAGCTACACTTAAATGATATTAGACACTTTCATATCCGAACTTTTTGGGTCAGTAGTACCTACTTTGTATTTCAAATTTACAGCTTCCAAATTTACTAAACTAAGTACTGATATATTTACAGTCACATACTGCAGAAATTTAATTGTAACTGACACTTACTTTTGTAGTTCTGTGCAGGCCCGTTCACTATTGTTGATCCCAGTTGAGCAAACGATCTTATATAGAAGTTGACTTAAAGTAAACACTTAAGCTTGAATGCGGAATGTAAAAGCTTAACTTAAGAAGAATAATTCTCTATCAACACTTCAATATTATTAATACGAGCACTCAACAATGCTAGGGTTTTACAACCCTGAAGTGTAAACAAAAACTAAACAATACGTTCATACTCTAACCCTAGGATCCTCCTTTTATAGGCCAAGGAGTCCTACTAGGTTTACAATAACTTTCTAATCAAGATAAGAATATTCTAGACTTATAAGATATACATTCAATCTATTCTATAATTATCTACTACGAATACATTCTTATCTCTTCAGCAGCAGTTTCCTTTAGCAGCTTTTTCCTTAGCAGCACTTTGTCATCAGCAGCAGAATCATTTACTCTAGCAGCAGTTTCACTCAGCAGCAGAACTCAAAACCCAACAATCCTCCCCTAAACTTATTATTTATTTCTAAATAAGTAAGTTTCTTCTAAGCTCAGTTAATCACTAGGAGGATGCTTCCAAACACTTCAAACCTTGAGAATTCAGTTGATCAAATATCTTCTTATACTTTGACAGCAAATTGAATGCTTGATCATCAGAATCATAGTCTTTCTGCAACTTAAGTGATCTATCACCATTAACCATCTGATTGACAATATTCCAGTATCTTACCACTGGGTAATCTTTTTCAGCTAGCATATACAAAGTAATTGGTCCAATTTCTAGCATATGAACTCCAGAATCTTGAAAGAGTCTCTATTTTCTCACTTTGTATTCTACTATCTCTGTCCACTCAGAATCATCTATTGAAGGTTCATACATAAGTTTTAGAGCTCTCCACAGAACATTATCTGTCATAGTTATGATATGATCAAGTTGATCTTTCTCATACTTTTTACCATCAAACTTCTCAGCTCCAAACTTTGCTTTATACAATGTCCACATATCATCAACATCTTCTCTATCAAAGTAGTGTAGCATCTGTTGAAATCTAAGAAACCTGTGAGTCTTACCATCAGATCTCTGGACATCATGAAATGCTCCAATGTTAGTATCATATCCTGTAGTTACTTTGATAATAGGATATTTGACTCCTAATGGTTTGGTATCAACTACTTCAGGATCTTCCATCTTGCCAACCATAGTGTAAACCTTCAATTGTTCTTTTAAATGCTCAGGATGAATATGATCCCAATCATTCTTGAATTCATCTCCTTCTGGTTTAGAACTGCTTTCTTCCCCTGTTTTCCTTTTCTTCTTTGCAACTAATTTTTGAACTACACCTTTTCTTTTAACACTTTGCATAGAAGAAGTAATCTTAACTGCATCATCAAGCTGCTTAACAACATCTGCTTCTTGAACATGCTCTACTTCAGCTACTTTTTCAGGTACCAACTTCTTATTCATCTGAGCAATATGTTCCAGGTCTTCAGTACAACCCATAGGATAAAAAGTATCTGTTTGTCTTTTAGCCACTTGATACAAGTCATAAACCTCTTGATCAGATTTAGGTTTTAACTGCACCAATGTCCATCCTTTCATATTCTTCAGATATCTTTCATACTCTTTTCTCTTTTGTAGTGGAGTTGGACCTCTAAGTACCTTTTTCTTCTTTCTAGTAGCAGCATCTTCTTTCTTTTTCTTAGCTGTGAACTTACTTACCCAAGATCTCACATCAAAAGATTGATCTTCAATATCCTCAATCTTGATAATCTTGTTGAGTTCAATATCAGCCTCTATTCTTATCTTCTCATCCAACCATTCATTATACCTCCTTAAATCTTCTGTCTCCTTTTCAATCTTATCCTTTTCTTTCTGAGCTAGCTGTAGTTCTTCTTGATCAATCATCTCTTGTTCTATTAAAGCAGCAGCAGAGTCATGTTCAAGTTGTAGTTCCTTAGGCCATATATGAAAAGGTAGTACAGAGTAGTCAAACCCCTTATACACCCATTGAGATTCTGCAACTTGCTTGCCCTTTCCTTTGTTTGTAGATGAAGATACCATTTTCTTTGATTGAGCAGCAGGTTCTCTAATCACAACTCCTTTTAGAGGTAAACTTGGTATGGATGATGTGGTTGTTATAGTAGGTTGTTGTGGTAGTGATGGTGTTGGTAGTGTTGTAAGTTTTGAAGATGATTCATATGGAACTTCTGAAGTCTTCTTACTTAACAAAACCATTGCTTCAGCAGCAGCATTATCACTAGACCCAGTAGCAGAGTCTTGTGCATCAGCAGAAGTCACTTTTCCACTAGCAGCAGGATCAGCAGGATCCTTAGCAGCAGAATCATGAGCAGCATTTTCAAGCTCTTTCACCATTGAATCCCCCAAAGTCTTTAAAGCTTCACCCATTACCCCTGTTGCCTTCACTAATTGCTCAGGCTCCAAAGTCTTGAGATTTTCCACCACCTTTTCTTGAGTAGCAATCACTTTTTCCATTACCACCTCATTCCCTGATTGATCAGCAACCACAAAATTCTCAGCATCTTCAGGACTTTCCACATCCATGTCTCCAATCACTGGAACCTCCCCTGAAGCAATTTCTTCATTCATAACTTGAGCACTTTCAACCTTCTTCAAATTTGCCTCCCCTGAACCCATTGCATCATCATTCCTCCCCTGTTTGGAAGCATCATCCTCTTCCAAATGTGAAGTGAGTTCAGGTGAACTAATAACTTGAGAAGTGCCCACCTTCTTTAACCTTTTCAATGAGGTTGAAGTTTTTGATTTCTTCAATTTCTTAATCTGTTTCTTCAATGTTATAATTATCTTTCCTTGACTTGCAACCACTGTAGACAGATTAAGAACCTTATCTTCCAAAGTAGTACACTTCAACCCCAAATTGGTACAAGTAACCGTCAATTCTTGAATGAGTTGCATAGTAGCCTCATCACTTCGACCTGTGTTACCTTGTCCGAGAGGTGAATCATGGACATTGTCATCATGTACAAGATTTTCCGTCAATTCATTGGTCACTAGCCTGTCCTCATCACTTCGACCTGTGTTACCCGGTCCGAGAGGTGAATCTTGGGACATAAACTCAGTATCAAACCTAGTTTGATCATCTGAGCCCCCTATATTTTCCATTTGGTTAGGGTTACCATCCTGAGAAGTAGATTCATTAGAATCCTTTTCTCTAGATGTTGCCTTGGATTGGGTCTTATTTATGTTATCACTATCCTGCTCTGCTGCTAAGCTAGAAGCAGTAGTGACAAACCTCACCAACATGTCCCCTCCATCAACTAGGACAGCCTCATCTGGTATAGCCATACTAACACTATCCTGAGGTAGATCATTGTTCTTTTTGGTTTTCCTACAGGTATAGTGTATTTTAGGTTGTGTGGCAGATGCTAAAAAATTGGGTGTGTGATGGGAATCAGTGGGATTTCCTGATCCTTCACCCTGATTATTTTGCACAAGTTGCACCATATAAGGTGTAAGATTTGTATGTGTGCCTGAAAAACTTTTTCCATGCTTAACCAAGAAAGTGAAAGTTTTTGAAATCAATCTTGGAGCTTCATAATAACCAACATGGGATCTAAAATCAGTAAGTTGGTCAACAATAAAGAGCTGTAGAAATCTTGGATATAGAAAATAAGAACCAGACTCTTTAACACTTTTAGCAATCCCCTCCAAAATCATATTGGAAAAATTAAATGGTTGACCTGTGCTTAAGCATACCATTGCAGAAGCAATAGTAGTACTAAACTCATGCCACCCAGAAGTTTTAGGACTCAAACAATGAAGGAGAAGGTGTACCAAAAACTTGTATTGAGGACAGAGCAGAGCTTTTTGAAATTTTAAATTGTTATGCTTGCCCTCATACCCCAAAGTTTTTAAACCAGCAAAAATAGCAGAATTAGCAAGGCAAGTAGTCTCTGTTTCATCATTTAAGAGAAGAGATTCCCTTATAGATGATTCAGTGATACGAACCTTTTGCCTATCTACCAAAGCACTGACATATTTTTCCCCATTCATAGATTTGACTTTAGCAGTAAGCCAAAACTGTTTGATGTAGGAAACATATATAGTAGGATTCACAGTGAGTGCATACCTAAGAGAAGTAGCATTCAAATATTTAACCATATCTGTGAGCCCTTCAGGAACCAACTTTTCATCCAAAACAGCCACACTATTATGTTGCTCAGCCCAGGTACGTGTAATCTCCATGAATTAGGGTTTAGGGTAATTGAGGATAATCGATTTTGACAATGATGGAGTGTTAGGGTTTGTGATAACTTCAATTTGGAGCGTGTAGAAACCAATTATGAAGATTAATTAGGTTTTTAAACGGATTTGTATAAGTTACACATACCCCCCCTCTAACTTACAACAGTAGCAGCATAACCAAGTCATCCACAACTAGCAGCAGAATAAAACAACTAGCAGCAAAGTGAAAATAAGCCAGCAGCAGAGTTGACTATTCAAACTTGGTCAAAAAGTCAATAACCCATAACAATTAATGCGCTTGATACTCCAAAATCCCTATAAAACCGGACGTAATCTTTTCCCTAAATCATCACAATCAACCCTAATTACAATTTGAAACGCCAGTCACATAATTAAATCTGCAAATCACCCAAATCAATTCCTCCAATCACAATGAAATCATCACCCAAAATAATTAACATCTCATCCGATTCTTCTTCGAAAGATGAATCCCCTTTTGAAACATATGTCCCGTCATTCCGTCCTCCTCACAATGGTTGTAGAACCAAGGAGCAAGCAAGAAAGAGGAAGCATGACCTTCCAGTCTTCAAAGATCTCCTACACTTGAATCAAACCCCAAGTACTTCTAGAGGTAAAGAGGTGATGTCTCCCAAGTCTCCGTCGTCTTCAGAATCATCAAAAGACCCTGCTTGGATCCCAATCAGACCACCATCTCCCAAGGAGCTTGTTTCCCCCTTCATCTACACATCATCAGATGAGGATGAACCAGACTACAATCCACCATCCACTCAAGAAAGACCATCATCATCAAGGCCAAGATCCAAGACATCTATCAAGGCAAGAAAATCAAACCCTCCACTTCCTAAGGAGAGGAAGATTGTACTTGGACTTCCATGCCCTAGAAAATGATGTAGTAGTTCTTTTTATGTTAGGTTGTGATGTAGTAGTCTTTTGTTATTTCAGAATATGATGTGGATGTTCTGCTTTTGTTGAATGTACTCTTTTGGAATTGATGAATGAAATCTTGTGAAGTTCTGTTTAAACAATCTTGCAAATCATCAATTTTCGACTTATCCTGCAAAATGTTAGTCCAAACACCACAAAGTATACAAAAAATATACTAGCAGTAGAGTAAAATAGCAGCAGAGTACATTACAACTTAATCACGTGCTTCTTAAGAAGCAGCAGAAACAGATGAACAATCAGCACAAGACCTTTACACTTTGTACAAAAGCACTAAGAGATAAGTTTTTCAAAGATTAATCATACCAATGTTTGCAATTAAGAATTGAAATCTTCCTACATCAAAATGTTTAGTGAGAAGATCAGCAACATTGTTATCAGTATGAATTTTGACAATTTGAATTAACTTCTTTTCATAGCAATCCCTTATGAAATGATGTCTTATCTCTATATGTTTTGTTTTTGAATGAAAAACAACATTTTTAATTATGCAAAGTGTGCTGTTATTATCAATATGAATTTTGGTGTTCATGAAATTGTACCCATAATCCAGTAGCTGATTTTGCATCCATAGCACTTGACCACAGCAACTTGAAGCAGCCACATACTCAGCTTCAGTTGTAGAATTTGCAACCACTGTTTGTTTCTTGCATTGCCATGACACCAATCTGTTTCCAAGAAATTGACAACCTCCTGTTGTAGACTTTCTATCCAAGCAAGCACCAGCATAGTCACTGTCTGAATATGCCACCAAATCAAAAGGTGAATCCTTAGGATACCATAGGCCCAGTTTAGGTTAATGCCTTAGATACCTAAAAATTCTTTTCACTACATTGAGATGTGATTCTTTGGGACAAACTTGGAATCTTGCACAGGCACATACAGCAAACATGATATCAGGCCTTGATGCTGTAAGATACATCAATGAGACAATCAGAGATCTGTACAAGTGAACATCTACTTCTTTTCCATTCTCATCCTTCAACAAAGGTTTGTTGGTATCCATGGTTGTCTTAGCAGGCTTAGCATCTTCAAATCCAAACTTCTTCAAGATGTCATTAACATACTTATCCTGACTGATAAATATGCCATCTTTCTTTTGAACCACCTGTAATCCCAAGAAGAAGTTGAGTTCTCCCATTGAACTCATTGCAAACTTATCCTTCATAAGCTTCTCAAAATCAACACACATTACTCTGTTTGTAGAACCAAAGATGATGTCATCAACATAAATTTGTACCAGCAAAATATCATCTTTTTGTCTTTTGAGAAACAAAGTCTTGTCAATCTTTCCTCTACTGAATCTAGAGTCCAACAAATATGTTGACAAGGTATCATACCAAGCTCTGGGAGCTTGATGTAGTCCATACATTGCTCTATTCACCTTGTAAACTTTGTCAGGATAGTCAGGGTCCTCAAAACCTGGTGGTTGAGACACATAAACTTCTTCTGTAATGGTCCCATAAAGGAAAGCACTTTTGACATCCATTTGATACACCTCAAAATCTTTGAATGAAGCATAAGCCAAGAATAGTCTAATGGCTTCTATCCTTGCCATTGGTGCAAATACCTCATCATAGTCAAGTCCCTCTTGTTGTGTGTATCCTTGAGCTACTAATCTAGCTTTATTTCTGATGACTATCCCTCTTTCATCTCTTTTACATCTGAAAACCCATTTAGTACCAATAACTCTTTTTCCATTTGGCAAATCAACCAAAGTCCATACTTCTTGTAGCTTGAATTGAAGAAGCTCATCTTGCGTTGCTTCCACCCAACTAGCTTCTTGTAGGGCTTTGTAAGTGTTCTTGGGTTCAATTTGAGATAGAAAGCAGGCAAACAAGCAATTTTGTAGATCTTTATGACTATTTCTTTGATGCAGAGATCTAGCAAAGAAACTTTGATGTTGAAGATCTTTGAGCTCTTTAGTCATTTTCCTTGTTTGTACAGATGATTGAGGATCACTTAGAATTTGTTCTTTAGGATGATCCTTGTGAATTCTTGTAGTAGTAGTGGGACTAACAGGAATATTGAGTTCCAAATTAGTATAATCTACTTCAGCTCCAAATAATTTACCATCAAGAGCTTCATCATCTGTGTCATCATAGATATTCTCCAGAGGAGGCATATTAGGATCTTCAGGATAATCTGTATCATCAAAAGGTTTATCCTGAGTATTCAAAGAAGGAAACTGTGATGTAGAAGCAGATTGAGTAGGCTTGGCAACAAAATAGATAGAAGTAGTAGTTGCTTGTTTTGGTCTAGCAGTAGAGTCTTCTGGTCTAATTGGAGAGTCAGCAACAACTTCTTTTGGAGCTGCATTGGGTATCTTTTCTGCATCAATAGGAGTTACAACATCTGCTTGAGCTTCCTTAAGTTTCTCTGGAGGAACATCATCTTCTTGTGTATCTTGATTTTGCTGTAAAGGTATGAAAGTAGGACCAACCTTCAGTTTCTCAATCAAAACAATGTCTTCTTGTGGTTTGTTAGTGTCAATACTGGCAATAACAGGTACATAATTCATTGTCTTGATTAGGATGTCAACATCAAACATCCATTCAGGTCCTTTTCCTGCAGCATTAGATGTGTTCTCACTAAACTTGATATGCAAATTCTCCTCTACATGTTTGGTTCTCTTGTTATATACTCTGAAAGCTTTACTATGTACAGAGTAACCAACCAAATTCCCTTCATCAGCTTTCTCTTCAAACTTGCCTAACTGATCTTTTGTGTTCAAAATAGTAACAGGACATCCAAATGGCTTAAGAAAATCAATCATTGGTTTCTTTCCATGAAAGAGCTCATATGGAGTTTTGTTGTGAGGCGTCACTACCTTACTTCTGTTCTGCACAAAACATGCAGTGTTGACAGCTTCAGCCCAAAAAGGTATAGGTAGTTTAGAATCAGCTAACATTGTTCTTGCAGCCTCAATAAGTGTCCTATTTCTTCTCTCTGCAACACCATTCTGCTGTGGAGTTCTTGCAACACTATATTGTCTTAAAATGCCTTTTCCCACACAGAATTGGTTCATAACACTATTCTTGAACTCAGTACCATTGTCACATCTTATAATCTTCACTTTGTGGTTGTGTAGATTTTCAACTCTTGTAATGAATTCTTTAAGTACAACTGGAGTTTCATCTTTAGTGGTTAAGAAAAACACCAAGGTGAATCTGCTGTAATCATCTGTGACAACTAGGCAATATGACTTCTTATTCAAACTTTTCACAAAAACAAGCCCAAATAAATCCATGTGTAGCAAATGCAAGGGCTCTGTATTTGTATTCACAGTCTTTGACTTGAATGAGACTCTGTGTTGTTTTCCCTTCTGACAAGCAATACAAGTCTCACAGTTTTCAAATAACTTTGTGGGCATTCCTCTCATCAGATTTCCTTTCACCAACTTATTCATTGTCTTGTAGTTCAAATGCCCAAGTCTTCTATGCCATTATTTGGACTCATCAACAGTAGCTTTTGCAATTAGACAAGTTAAAGCTCTTTTGGGAACAATGTTCTTAATATGGTCACTGTATATATTTTCATTTCTAGGGACCTTCAATAGCACAAATTTATCATTTGGCAACTGAAAATCAGGAGAAAGAATCATACATTCAGTGTCTGTAAAAAGAACAAAATTCCTTTTGTCACACATTTGTGAAACACTAAAGAGGTTAAACTTATGCCCTTTCACAAGAAACACCTTCTCAAAGTCCAAATTACCAGTCTTTAAAGTGCCTCTACCAATAATCTTTCCACATTTTGGATCATTCCCAAAAGCAACATAGCCACCATCAAAAGCCTCAAAATCATCAAGCTGAGACTCATCTCCTGTCATATGTCCAGAGCATCCACTATCAACTATAACCATGTCTTTAAGCTCATCCAGTAGATTACCCTGCACATGAAAATAGAGAAATTAGTTTCTCTTGGGGACCCAAGCCATTACTGACTTGGATCTGCCTTGTTCATTAACATAGTTAAATTTCTTTAAATCACTTGATGCACTGCTGATTTTGGAAATATTGTTTGAAACATTTGATTTTGGTTTCCAAACCCAACAAGCTGAGGCCTTAACAGCATAAAAGTGTGTGAAAAACTAGAAGGGGGGTTGAATAGTTTTACGTCTTTTTACTTCGTTAAAAAATTAGTTTTAGAGTTTTGCTTAGCTTTTAAAAACTTAGATTCGATAATATGTGATCTCAAGTCTTGTACAATATAAACAATTAATACTACACAATATACTACAATGATAAGTAATGAAATAAGTAAGAGTTGGAAAGATCGAACCGCGAGACAAGAGATTTATAGTGGTTCGGCTACAAGGACACCTTCCTTGCCCTACTCCACTCCCCGAGCACCTAACTCGAGAGTTTTCTTCACTATATCAACAAGCTCCCTTATGGCGGAGAAAACCGTACACTCCAATTTACACACCAATTTACACACCACTTTTCACACCACAACTTCGTCACACCTAAGTCACAACTTCTTCAAATCAATCTACTTCACACCTAATTACTCCACACCTATCTTCTTCACACCAATCTAATACCTAGCTTTTCTTCTTCACACCAAGCTACTAACTAATCACACAATCTATATCTAACACAACTATCTACAATCAAATATTCACAACAATCTTCACAAAGAATAATGTAAATGATCTTTGATGATGCACCAACAACTTGGATGTGGAGATCACAACAAGTTGTAATACTTCTTGTCTTGAGGGATAGAAGTATTCTTCTCTTGCACTTGAGAGGATGAAGGTTGGATCACTTTGAAACAAAGAATTTATACACTTACGATCAAAGGATAAAAGAATGGAGATTTGGATCTAGATCAGAAAGTTTAGAAGTGCAAAAGGTGAGCAAAAAATCCAGGTTTAAGGTGGTATTTATAGGCAACAGATTCTGACAGAGGAGCGTGGCCGGTCCCCTTAAATCAAGGCCAGTCCCCTTAATTTTAAGGGGACCGCCCCTTATAATTAAGGGGGCCGCCCAGCTGAAACGGACAGAATCTTTGTCTTTTAGTGAGGAAAGTTTATTTGGTGAAAAACTAACTGATTTTGGTTAAAAATTTGAATTCATATATTTAGTATGAATAAAACATTTTTCTTTATTACCAAAAGTGTTTTTCAAAAATATATAATATGTTTATATAATTAAATAAACTTTGCATTAGATAATTAAATACCCCTTTGATCATAAAATGCACTAAACACTTTGTTTATTCATACCTTAAGTGATTTGGATGTAAAGAGAAATATTAATCACTAAATACTTGTTTATGTCACAAGTTTTAGTTCTATGAGTTTATATTTTGTGATAATTAAAACATAGAGATATTGATAACATGTTAATAATGTTTTTAGGCATTATTTATGTCAACAATCTCCCCCTTTTTGATTATTACAAAACCTTAAACTCAATATATCTAAAACTTATTTTTAGACAAGTATTATAGAGTTTACATTTCTCTTCTCCCCCTTTTTGAATAATTAAAAAGGTTAAGCCGAGTAAGCTTCGCGAGGGAAGTTTAAACGGGTAGAATGCTCCCCCTTGATGTATGCTCCCCCTCATTTGAGAGCACCAAGGGAACGAGCAATGGAGATCTTAGCTACAAAAATATTTGAAGAGAGCAAAATACACATATATGCAAGGCAACAATTATGCAACTAAACATAGATTCATTCAAGCATTATAAAAATGATAAGCATTACAACATTCAATATGCTTGAAGCATATTGATAAAAATAACACAAAAGAAAAGACATACTCCTACATTGCCTAAGAGAGCACTTGGACTTGCTTGCAACCCATGGTTGATTGTTTTATTTGCTTGAAGAATAACATAAGCATAAAGCTTAGATGTTTGATTGACAGGGATATGGAGTGGAGTGTGGAGCGGAAGAAGTGGATCTCACGATGTTGTATCGTGTTAAGGGTGGAATTGGATGATTACGAGTGAGAAGATATTCAATCCAAGAGATATCTTCACTCAAGTAGAGGATTTGTTTTTGAAGGAATATGCAACAAGGGCAAAAGTGAGTGTGGTTTGTAACTTGATCCAAGTTGAAAGAGTGGGGAAGGCAATTTGCATAGGGTGATGATGGAGGTTGCCCTTTGTTGCGTTGTGCAAGATGCATAGCAAGGAGATCACTAAGATCATGGATTTGGTTTATTTCATCACGGAACTTTTGTTTTTCCGTGGCAATGTGGAGGGGATCATAGGTTTGATATGGATGAGTTGGGTTTGTGTAGTTGGAATTGTAGTTTGATGGTTGATCAAACTTGTATTGATCATTATAAGTGGCTGGAGGTTGAGATGTGTAGTTTGGCTTGAAGGAAGAAGTTTGGCCAATGTTGTATGGTTTGTGTAACACCCCCAATTCATGGATGCAGCGGAATTCAAACTGGGTGTTACTCGACGGCACAATAGTCACAATAATAGAAAACGAACTCCAATTGAGTCGTTTTAAGAGATTTATCATTCAAATTGTATAAATATCAGAGGTTACAAAATTGAGGTCCCAATTGGTTCCATGTTTACAATGTATAATAAATGAGTTTTGAATGATAATAAAATTTATAGCCCTCTTGAGTATCCGTGCCCTTCCGTACCATCCTTGATCGTCATGAACCTGAAATACATGCTTGAGAGGTCAACACAAAGGTTGAGTGATATTCATAGAGTTTGTTTAATGTTTGAACACAATATGTTGGTAGTGTGAGCTATAGACTCACACCAATGTTTAGAAAACAAATATGGGCCACATTGTTATACGCCCGGAACAGTTATTATCAAATACTAAGCTTATGACACCAAAACGTTAACGTGTGCCAATATCGATCGGCGGAGTTATCCCGGTAGGTACTTTGCCATCATACCTAATGTCTCAAATATTAATGCATTTGTTTGAACTTAGTCAATACAAATGGGATTCGTCAATCCCAATAGGCCTATTCACAATATTCGCGCTCACTTGCAAGTAACCCTCGCAAGTGATTAAATGGTTCATAATAAGGGATCTTGGTTTGGCAAGTATGTTACTTAGTGATAATAAAACATAGTCGAATAGCATACAATAGAAAGCATTGTGTTCGAGTAGAAAAATAATAGCATGTATTCCCCCCAAGGGTTTGTAAAACATTGAAGTAATGTAAAGTGGGGCTATGAACTCACCTTAAGTAAGATAGCAAGTAATGAATGTAACGGTTGAATCATGAAGGTTTCTACGAGCAACCTATAATCGAATGTTGCGACTTAGGATCGGAGTAAAGAATATGAAGTAGTGCCTATATATATATCTTGCATTTAGTCCATGATGTGGTATGATGTATAGTGTAAGTCTTTGAAAGTAATGATTCATGAAACATGTATGTCTTGTATATCGTTTACTACCGTTCGGGCCGACATAATTCAGAAGTCATGTTAGTAAGCGTTCGAGGAGCCAGGACACTTTAACTCGTAAATCCACAACTCAACTCGACGGCTTACATAATGAACTCCTCACATGAGGCTCCCTACTATTGTAGTAGTTGATGAAATATATAGATATAAGTTTTGATCCGAAAAGTTACATGTCCGATATTTGAATAAACTTAGGAAAGTTTATTAGTACATGAAGATTGTTATTAGGGGTAGTTTCATAAGTTTTGTATGACCATTTTCTCTTGGTAATATCTCATGGTTCCCTTTTAAGTGAAGTAGATCCAAATTGCTTGTTCAAGTTCTCGTCAACTCTTTGTTTCATGTTTACGCCTATGAAAGTTGGTATGGTCATTTCGTCATGGCCTAGCCATGACCTTTGGTCCTTGTTTCAAGGTCATGAGACACAACCTTGGCTCTAGCCATGGTTGTGGTCTTGATTATAGGTCATAAGACCTCTTGTTCCTTTCAAAGTATAACCATAATCTTGTGACTTTCGCCTAAAAATGGGCTGTTTAGAATTTGAAGAATTTTATCACTCGGAAAGTGTTTTTAGGTCTCGAGCTTCTTTATTCCTGAACGAAAACGGCGTTCTGGACAACTTTTGTGTTTTAACTTTTTGATGAATCGGACCAGAAGTGGGACTTTCAAAACCCAAATTTGATCAGAATGGTATTTGGCAGTTTGCCGCAAAGTTTTGGTAACTTCAAATGGGCGTAACTTTTGACTCGTATACTCGTTTTAGGTGGTTCAAATTGCTATGGTTTCCTTGTTAAGTCCTCTACTGTAATATGTAATGATCCAACATCATATTTTTACCATTTTGATCAGGTCTTACCAAGAAAGTCACTAGTTTACTTGTTTTAGTAACTTATCTTGTCAATCAATAACAATAACTTGTTTTGCTCACTTTTATACATCATGGACATAACTACAAGATATAATATAGCAAGAATAACATGTAAATAACATGAACATGATTATTTAACAAGAATCAAGTTAGGGTTTGGCTCACAACTTTTGGCTTTCAAAGATGAAAGGAAGTTAACATGTAAGGATAGGACTTTGATAGACTTGCTTCAACCCACTTCACTTCATGCAATCTTTCTACTCTTGTAATCTTGAAAGAGAGATGATGAAAATTGAGGTGACTTGAGTGGATTCAAACTCAAGAGAAATCACCAAAGTTTCTAAGGATTTGAAGTAGTTTTGATGAATCAAAACTAAACTAGGGTTTATGTATGGATATTGCACTTGATTTCTTGGATGGAACTTGAAGTAAATGAGCTAAGGATGAGATGATGGTGTGTTTTTATGTGTGTGGGTCATTGGAATGGCCAAGGAGGGGAAGGAGAGGCATTTATATGCAAATGAGGAGGTTACATTGTTGACTAGTCAACACTTGGAGGCCAAGTTGAACACATGTTCACAGCTTAAGGCTCCTAGCATGATATTAAGACACACAAGGCTGAATTCCCCCCCCCCCTAGGTCGGTTCCTAAACTTGGGGGACAAGGTGTGGACTTTGCTTGGTATTATCCTAAGTATTAGGAAGAGTTTTGACTCCGGGAAATGACAACCGTAAATGATTAGGCCTCAAAACGTAAAACCGGGTGTCATAAAATTATGGAACTTTAAAGTATTGTTAGACATGTCCATATGTCCCATAATAAAATATAAAATGAGTGGTAGGTTCCATTTGGGTGGTAAAACCCTGCTAAAAACTGGAAACACGGGTCTAAAACGCGTAATACGTAAAACGTACGAATATTGCGTAAAATTGAGAAAAGTAAAATGTTACTTTTCTAATGTGATAAAAATGATTTAAAATGACTTATAATGTCTAGACTGGGCTCAGTCTAGTGTCGGTTGGTATTAAATGTCTTTTAGACATCAAACCGTAAGCCTAAAAATCAAGGAATGACTTATAACATCAAGGGATGATTTTTGGTCAATGGAGGAGGGAAAAATATGTTGACTTTTTCTAATAAGTTGAAAACTCAAATCGTCTTAGAAAAACGTTTTGTGGTCTAACGGTTAATCGCCCATACGGTTAAGCGTGCTTATGCGAGAGTAGTACAGGCTTGGGTGACCTGCCGGGAAGTCTTTGGTCATATTTTTCTCAGTCACGATTAATTCTCAAATAAATCATGAGTGTGTCAAACATTTTTCTGATGCGGGGTCACTTAACGCGGTCGAGTTTCGTTGTACGTAGAATTTCTGAATGACGTTTTACCCTAAAACGTGTAATTCCGTGTAATTCCTTAATAACTTTCACGAAAATGATCTGACGAATATCAAACATTTAATTTGCCATGGAAATGATTTATCACTTGAGAATATCAAATAAAAATCAACTTTCGGGAAAATTTTCGGGAAAAATGAATAGTAAAAGTGAATAGTGAAATTTTCCGGGAATAGTAATTATCCTGAAAATGCGAATTGTTACAGTTTGTAAAGAGGATCAAATGAATGACCTTGTTGGTTTGATGCAAAGTTTGGGAAGCAAGAAGTTGGGGATGTGGAATGACTTCCAACTTCATTTATGATGATGGATTTGTTTCGAGGGCTTTTTCTTCGCCAAACGGGTTTTTCCGTCATCCTTGCTAGCCTTGAGGCTTTTGATTTTGGTTTGTTTGGAGAGTTCATGATGGGATGAATGGAGAGTTTTGAGGATTGGGGATATTTATAGTGTAAGATTTGTGTGTTTAAGGATGGATAAGGTTTGTTTGGGGGATTAGGACAAAATGTGTTGGTGAAAAATGGGAAATGTAGGTTGAAATGGGCTAAAAAGTAGAAAAGATTCTGTAAACCCGACCATCAGATGGCCGGTCCCCTTAATTAGGGGGCGGTCCCCTTAATGATTAAGGGGGCCGCCTTACAAAATTAAGGGGGCCGCCCATCTGGTGACTTCCAGGTTGCCAGAATTGGGTTTTTAGCAGAGAATTTGCAGAAAGGTTATGTGTTTGGATTAGAATTCAAGCAAGTTCAATTTTCTTAGGCAATATAGAGTCTAATCTAATCAAGATATAGCATGCATGCAAAAACACATAAGCAAAAGAGCAAATAATCAACATATAATAAGCAAGAGGAGGCAAATAAAGGCAAGCATAATTAAACTTCCTAAGGCATCTATCTTAGATTAAAGGCAAGGATAATTAGTGAGTGAAAAACTAGTGATGGATCAAGATGACACCATTATTAGTGAATTTGTCCTAGTGAGTGTCTATATGCAACAAATGTGGAGTTGTGATTGTTTCGACTCCTATAAGCAAAAAGAAATAACGATCCTAAGAAACAATCCAAATAATCTCCTTGATTCAATTTTTGCTCGATCATGAATGTCAAAGACATATATTAGATTATATACCTTGACAATTTATGTGAGAATTTATGCATGATTTTGAAATACAATGTTTTTAGAATTAGTCAACAATGCAAGGAAAATAATTTTCATGGGGTTCCTAGATTGTGAGAATAATTTTTTAGAGAAAATTGATTGAGTTTTACAAAAAGGTTTATGCAAAGAAAATAAATTTTCTCAATCTTTAGTTTTGTGCGAAATAGATTCCTAGACTCAGAAAAATAAATTTCATGCAAGTATAAATTTGAAATAATTCAATATAATTTAGTCAACTTGCTCCATCATTCCTAATCCTAAACGCAAGTGGTTGAATAATTCACGCTTAAGGGGTTTTGTGAATATATCCGCAATGTTGTCTTCCGATGCAACCTTTTCTATAGATATATTTCCTTTTTGTACATTATCCCTAAGAAAATGGTGACGTATTTCTATGTGTTTAGTCCTAGAGTGTTGCACCGGATTTTTACTTAAATCTATCGCACCTTTGTTATCGCACATAATGGGGACGTTTTCTAACTTAATGCCATAGTCTACGAGAGCTTGTTTCATCCATAGTGCTTGTTGACATGCCTTTCCGGCACTTACATATTCGGCTTCGGTGGTAGAAATAGCAAGAGCGGTTTGCTTCTTCGAAAACCAAGACGTTAGACAACATCCCATAAACGTGCAAATGCCGCTAGTGCTCTTTCTATCTACGTAGTCTCCCGCATGATCCGAATCCGCATAGACAATGGTTTCTATGCCGGATTCCTTAGGATACCATAATCCTAAGTGTATAGTGCCTTTAACGTATCGGAAGATACGCTTAACCGCTTCTAGGTGAGAGGTTTTGGGATCCTCTTGAAAACGGGCACAAAGGCAGACACTAAACATGATGTCGGGTCTACTTGCCGTCAAGTATAGTAAACTACTTATCATTCCTCTATACTTGGTGTTATCTACGGACTCACCTTCATCGTCCTTTGTGAGCTTTACCTCCGTAGACATGGGAGTTTTCATGGGTTTTGAGTCTTCCAGGCCAAACTTCTTAAGCAGTTCCTTAATGTACTTAGATTGGTTAAAGAATATTCCATCTTCTAATTGTTTTATTTGTAATCCTAGGAAGAAGTTAAGTTCACCCATCATACTCATCTCAAACTCATCATGCATGATTTTGGCAAATTCATCACACATGTCTTGACAAGTCGATCCAAATATAATGTCATCAACATATATTTGGACAATGATGAGATTTGGGTTTTTCCTTT
The DNA here is from genome assembly GCA_030686995.1 of Artemisia argyi. Lineage (NCBI taxonomy): Eukaryota > Viridiplantae > Streptophyta > Magnoliopsida > Asterales > Asteraceae > Artemisia > Artemisia argyi. Next base: position 34,042,496 of record CM060676.1, on the reverse strand, counting down.
TAGTGAAAAGAGTGTTATCAACCATTCCCATGGAATAATCATGTTTAATAAGAAAAGCTTTTAATCGATCATACCAAGCTTTGGGAGCTTGTTTGAGTCCATACAAAGCTTTCTTTAACTTATAAACATAATCAGGTTTTGCGAAATCAATGAATCCTGGAGGTTGTGCCACATATACCTCCTCATTGATAAAACCGTTAAGGAATGCACTTTTCACATCCATTTGGAATAACTTAAAATCTAGGGCGCAAGCATAGGCAAGTAATATCCTAATCGATTCTAGTCTAGCTACGGGGGCATAAGTTTCGTCATAGTCAATTCCCTCTTGTTGATTCTACCCTTGGGCAACTAACCTAGCTTTATTCCTAGTAACTATTCCATTCTCGTCTAACTTATTCCTATATACCCATTTGGTTCCTATGATGGTCATATCCTTTGGATTTGGAACTAATTCCCAAACATCATTCGCCTTAAATTGATTTAATTCTTCTTGCATAGCTATAACCCAACTTTCATCCTTTAAAGCCTCGCTAATATTCTTAGGTTCTATTGCTGAGAGGAAACAAAAGAAATTGTTTTTATCTTGGGCTTGTGACCTAAGGGTTCTTTGGTTAAGATGTCCTATTATATTATCTAATGGATGTGATCTAGATTCTTTAATATTAACAGTTTCGTTATTTTCTAAGTGAATGTCTTCATTATCATTTCCTATGGGTTTTGTTTTACTAACCTCAATAGTTTCATCTTCGACTAAATCATCCTCTTCTAAAGGTAATGTTTTAGGAGGTGGTGGTGTTTCATCAAATGTTACATTTAGTGATTCCTCTACTTTCATGGAGTGTTTGTTAAGTATTATATATGCTTTGCTATTTTGTGAGTATCCTAAAAATATTCCTTCATATGATTTTGGATCAAACTTAGTGAGATAGTTCTTAGTGTTTAAAATATAGCATTTACTTCCAAATACCTTAAAATAGCTTAAGTTTGGTTTTCTACCTCTTAATAACTCATAAGGAGTTTTTCCTAGAGTTCTTCTAATTGATACCCTATTTAAAATATAAGTTGATGTATCTACGGCGTGACACCAAAATTTTTGTGGGATGGATTGTTCATTTAACATAGTTCTATTCATTTCTTGTAGTGACTTATTTTTTCTTTCTACTACGCCATTTGATTGAGGAGTACGAGGAGCGGAGAAATTGTGAGATATTCCATTTAACTCACAATATTTTCCGAATTGTACTTCGTTATCAAATTCCCTACCATGGTCCGTCCTAATGGCAACTATTGAGCATCCTAATTTATTTTGAATCATTTTACTAAATATTTCGAATTTTTCAAAGGCTTGGGTCTTGTCACTTAAAAACCTAGTCCACGTGTATCGTGAGTAGTCATCTACTATCACTAAGGTGTATTTGTTTCCACCATAGCTCCGCACAGTGGATGGACCAAAAAGATCCATATGTAATAATTTTAGGCATCTAGTAGTGGATACTATATTCTTGGCTTTGTGACTAGCATGAGCTTATTTTCCAATTTTACATGCATCACAAAAATGCTTGTCATATTTTAGATTAGGCAAATTTCTAACTAATTCCTTAGAGGCCAAAGATTGTATTTGTTGCATGTTAGCATGTCCTAATCTCCTATGCCATAGTGTAGAGTTTTCATCTAGGGTCGTTAGGCATATCCTATCCTCAGGTTTGTTTCCTAGTTTCATAACATATATGCCACATTTTCTAATTCCTCTACCTATAATTTTTCCATTCTTAACTATTTCGCTATCGTCTTCGGTAAATGTGACTCTACATTTATTATCACATATTTGTCCTACGCTAAGCAAGTTATATGTTAATTTATCTACATGCTCTACATTTTCAATAGTAAGTGAGTCTTGAGAGATCGTACCTTTGCCAATGATTTTTCCACGTAAGTCACTACCGAAAATAACGTTACCTCCATTGTATGCCTTGTATGTAGAGAATAGATTGCGATTCCCTGTCATGTGCCTCGAACATCCACTATCTTTGATCCATTCGTCAAGTTCCAAGTCAATTCCTAAACATATTTCGTCGGTTTCTTTTGCCATAAAACACTTTTCGTCTCTTGGCTTTTCAACTTCTTCTTTGTCACTATCACTCCATGTTCCACTAACAAAAGCACCTTGACTTTCATAACCCGGTGGCTTTAGACATTCGCCAATGAGATGATTTGGACTTCCACATCTAAAGCACTTTCTCTTCCCGTAGTTGTCACTTCTATTTCTTTGGAATGCTTTTCTTTCGTTTCGTGATGATCTAGTGAATCTTCCTCGTCTGTTGAAGAACTTCTTGAATTCTCTTACGGCCATTGCATATTCTTCGTCCTCACTTTCGTCACTTGAATCATCATCATCACTAGGTTCCTTTTTGGCTTTTAGAGCAATGGATTTGGTTTGTTCTTTCTTGACTTTGACCGTTTCCGAATCTCTTCTTATGATTTCTTCATGAACCTTCAAGTTTCCAATTAGTTCATCTAGTGATAACGTCATCAAGTTCTTTGATTCTTCGATTGCCGTGACCTTAGCTCGCCATTTTGGATGCAATGCCCTAAGAAATTTCCTAACACAATTTTTACTAGAAAATGTCTCATCAAGTCCTTTTAAACTTGTGATGATAGTGTTAAACTTAGCAAAAGCATTATCAATTGATTCCTCTTCCGGAATCGTAAATTGTTCATATTGTTGTACAAGAAGATCTATTTTATTATCTTTGACTTGGCTATTACCTTGGTGAGTAATTAGTAAAGAATCCCAAATTTCTTTGGCGGTTTTACACATAAAAATTCTTTCATATTCTTTGCGTGGTAACGCATTATAAATTACCATTTTAGCCTCATTATTTTTTGCTAATTTCTTTTTCAAATCATCATTTTGTTCTTCAAAAGATACAGTTTCATTCATTTTAGTTTCAACATTATATTGAATAGGAGGAAAATCATCAAAGGTAATAATATGCCAAAGATCAAGATCTTTTGATTTCACATACGTTTCGAATCTATTTTTCCAATATAAAAATCCATCACTTTCAAATAGTGGTGGTCTTTGCATAGATTGCCCTTCTAAATATTTTTCAGATTCCATAGATCGTTACAAGTTTTAAAATACAATATATTTTAAAAATCTTGCTAGACGTGGCTCTTGATACCAATTGTGGAAAACTGGAAGGGGGGTTGAATAGTTTTACGTCTTTTTACTTCGTTAAAAAATTAGTTTTAGAGTTTTGCTTAGCTTTTAAAAACTTAGATTCGATAATATGTGATCTCAAGTCTTGTACAATATAAACAATTAATACTACACAATATACTACAATGATAAGTAATGAAATAAGTAAGAGTTGGAAAGATCGAACCGCGAGACAAGAGATTTATAGTGGTTCGGCTACAAGGACACCTTCCTTGCCCTACTCCACTCCCCGAGCACCTAACTCGAGAGTTTTCTTCACTATATCAACAAGCTCCCTTATGGCGGAGAAAACCGTACACACCAATTTACACACCAATTTACACACCACTTTTCACACCACAACTTCGTCACACCTAAGTCACAACTTCTTCAAATCAATCTACTTTACACCTAATTACTCCACACCTATCTTCTTCACACCAATCTAATACCTAGCTTTTTTTCTTCACACCAAGCTACTAACTAATCACACAATCTATATCTAACACAACTATCTACAATCAAATATTCACAACAATCTTCATAAAGAATAATGTAAATGATCTTTGATGATGCACCAACAACTTGGATGTGGAGATCACAACAAGTTGTAATACTTCTTGTCTTGAGGGATAGAAGTATTCTTCTCTTGCACTTGAGAGGATGAAGGTTGGATCACTTTGAAACAAAGAATTTATACACTTAGGATCAAAGGATAAAAGAATGGAGATTTGGATCTAGATCAGAAAGTTTAGAAGTGCAAAAAATCCAGGTTTAAGGTGGTATTTATAGGCAACAGATTCTGACAGAGGAGCGTGGCCGGTCCCCTTAAATCAAGGCCGGTCCCCTTAATTTTAAGGGGACCGCCCCTTATAATTAAGGGGGCCGCCCAGCTGAAACGGCCAGAATCTTTGTCTTTTAGTGGGGAAAGTTTATTTGGTGAAAAACTAACTGATTTTGGTTAAAAATTTGAATTCATAAATTTAGTATGAATAAAAAATTTTCTTTATTACCAAAAGTGTTTTTCAAAAATATATAATATGTTTATATAATTAAATAAACTTTGCTTTAGATAATTAAATACCCCTTTGATCATAAAATGCACTAAACACTTTGTTTATTCATACCTTAAGTGATTTGGATGTAAAGAGAAATATTAATCACTAAATACTTGTTTATATCACAAGTTTTAGTTCTATGAGTTTATATTTTGTGATAATTAAAACATAGAGATATTGATAACATGTTAATAATGTTTTTAGGCATTATTTATGTCAACAAAGTGGTTTCCAACAACTGTATTTGACAAAACTTTTGGCCCAGAAGTAGAAAGTTTTGTACTAGCAGCATATTGCTTACTAGCAGCAGAGTGCTTACTAGCAGCAGAATGCTTACTAGCAGTAGAGCCAGCAAAAGAACCAGTTGTGGTTTTGAAAGCACCATTTGATTTAACAGCATAAATTGATCTAGTTGCACTAGATCTTAGCAACACAGCCCTAGGAATCATGTTTCTTTTTGGATGAGGGTGAGTATTCTGATTAACATATTTGTGATTCACCCTAGAGTATTGATTCCAAATAGGTTTCTTGTGGTCAGGACAGTTATTAATCAAATGTTCAAAGCTACCACACTTATAACAAGCCTTTTCTCTTAATTGAAACTCACTACCTAATTTGTTTGAAACTAGGTTATTAAAGTTTCTCTGATTACCCCTAGGCTTATTATTAAATCCATTCATTCTTTCTCTAGAAACCTCTTTATACTCAACCATTCTTCTAGAGATACCTTGACCTAGCACAGGTTTCACAAACTTCACTTGTTCAATTTTAGGTTCAACCTTTTCAATTTTAGCAGGAATTTCTTCCTTTACTACATTATGTTCTAGTTCAACCTGTTCTTGTTCCTCATCACTATCTGAGTACCAATCTTCAATAATGGGAGCAACAGGAAATTTTCTACCTTCTACCTTAGGTGTTTCTAAGACACATGTACTAGACTCACCTAATGGTTTTTCTATATTCAGCTCACTAATGAAGGACAATTCTTTTCCTGGTGGAGCATAGGCACTCTTAACAGGAGGAGCAACCTCATTGTAACCTATTCCACTTCCTTTCCTCATTATTGTACTCTCAATAGACTTATTAACCAAATCAGAAGCATATTGCTGTTTGTTTACTCTTACTATATGTTTTTCTTTAGGTCTGTACTTGATCTCTTTTCCAGTTTTCTTCCAGAATTTTCTAGCCCTCAAGGTCAACATGGCCATCTGCCATTTAAGATCCATCTCTTCAAGATCATCTTCATCAAGGTGATCCAGATCTTGATTAAGTGCCTGTGACCTTATACTTGATGTTAGATCAGCCAAGAATGCACATAAAGCCATATCACTGGTGGAGTTATTCTCATGAGAGCTAGCAGCAGATCCATCAGCAGTAGATACTCCATAAGCAGCAGAGTGAGATTCTTTAGACCCCTTTGACTTTGAAGATACAAAGGCAAGATTTTGTGAACCAGCAGCAGAAGAAGTAGATAATTCTGGTTCATACACTCTTAAATTGTTATAGAGGCTTTCCAACTTCATGGTTTCAAAGTCAGGCTTATTCCTCCAAACAACAGTGTGCATACTCCATTCGGGTACAAGACTTCTGAGAAACTTGAGATTCACATCTTCTTGTGGAACCACATAGCCAACAAGCTTTAAATGACTGACAAGTTGATTGAGCCTGTTGTAGGTACCAATAATCTTCTCTCCACTTTCAGCAGTAAAGTTCTCAAACTGATGCTTCAACATATTCTTCCTTGACTTTTTGGTAGCATCATTACCTCCAAACCTGAATTCAATAGCATCCATTAATTCTTTAGCAGTATCACAACTCTCAAAGTCCAACTGAAACTCATTAGGTATTCCCATCAAGAGAATACTGTGAGCTTTGATCTCCATCTTCCTAACAGAGTTCTCTTCAGCAGACTTGATTGGTATTTCTTTACCATCAGGGCCTTTCTTTGGTAAAGAGTCACCATTCATGATAACATTCCACATGTTATAATCAATCATGCGAATGTATTGTCGAATTCTCTTGCACTTGAAAGGTTGAAGCTTGGATTACTTGGAAACAAAAGCTTATGATTATATGATCAAAGGGTTTAAGAGAATGGTATAGAAGATTTAGATCAGAAAGTTTATAGTGCAAAAGGTGAGGAAAAATGCCAGTTTTGATCCAGTATTTATAGGGGAAAAAATACAGTTTGGGAGTGTGGCCGGTCCCCTTAATTAGGGGCCGGTCCCTGTAATAATTAAGGGGGCCGCCTAGTATAATTAAGGGGGCCGCCCAGTATAATTAAGGGGGCCGCCTAACAAAAAAAAATTCTTCATAATTTTTTGTCCTTTTGTAGGGAAGATTTTAGCTGAACAATCTAGCCGTTTTTTGAGTAGAAATTTGAATTCAAAATATTTATTTTGAATAAAACATTTTTTTATAAATACAAAAACATTTTTTATTGGTTTGAAAATGTTTGTACCATTTTATAAAAAATGTAAGGTTTGTAAAAAAAAAAAAAAAAAAAATCCTTTTATCATAGAATGCAATAAACACTTTGTTTATTCATACCTTAAGTGATTTGGATGTTAAGTGAATATTTACCACTAAATACTTGTTTACGACATAATTTTTAGCTCAATGGGTTTAAGTTTTGTGATTATCAAAACATAGAGATAACGATAAATGTTAATAATGTTTTTAGGCATTATTTATATCAACAAATAGCATACCACAACTTGAGCAGCTACAACATTTACGATGCTTCCATTTTTTCGGGTTCGGGTTATACAGTACATGTCTCCTCGTGACGGACTTACACCCTTGTTCTTTTTTGTCTACATTGAAAAGTACCTTTACATGAACTTTTTAACTATAGTTAAATAATACGATGAACCATTACAGTAAAGGCCATGATTTATATATATATATATATATATATATATATATATATATATATATATATATATATATATATATTAATATGTAATCTTAAACATTATAGATGTAGGAAAAAGTTGATCTGACCTCTTCATCTTTCACGCGTGCGAATGATTTGGTCCCTGTCACGTGAGGCTCAATTGACTTCAAGCGATTTACTTTCTTCCTTTCACTTTCCACCTATCAATTTACAGCTTAACTATATAATTCCATATATTTCATGAGCAAGCCTACTAATGAGAAGTTACATGTTTTTCTTCAGTGAACCAACTAGCCATAAGCTTTCTGAATTGACTAGCTTCCACTCTATAGTCATGTTAATACAAATATCACCTAAAAACGTTATTTATATTTTACGATCTTTGCTAAGTTTTGTTGACAAAGTATAAACTTTAGTTTTCAAGTAAAACATGATTAAGGTTTAAGTCTTGCATAATTAGACCTTTTGATACATTTACATTTCATATAAAACACAACACTTTTTATATTTCTTAAAATAGAAAAACATTACATTTACATATTTCTTAATATAGTAAATGTTAACATCACATCATGCATTTATGGTAAGTTTGTGTGTTTGACTTTTCATAAGCTCTTACACATTTTTGGAAGCATTCTATTTTGATTCAATGTGTGTTTGACTAACTTGATGTGACCTTGGTTAGTTTGGATACTTTATTGCAAGACTCTTCTGTCAGTCCTAGCGGAACCATAGGGTTACACGGGCGGAACCCATTCTAGGGTTCCGCCAAATCCGCTAGGCTGCTGTTTGGTTTTGCTATAAATATCAAACCACTTGCTAGTTTTTCTCTTAATCACTTCTCATTACATTTACACATACACATTCATATCATTCATCTAACCCTTTAACATTTCATTTTGTGTGAAGATTCTTTTGTAGCAAAGAAGTTCACAAGTACATATAAAGTTACAAGTATTCAACACAACGTTGCAAGGCTTGTTATCTTAGCATCGTGTAGACTTTGTGTAGTTTACACTTCATTTGATTGTGTGTTTTCAGTTGTGATCGGTTAGTATTTTAGGCCTTAAAATACATAGTGTGACGGGAGTTGTTGTACCCTTGTAAAAGAACTAACGGGAGTGGTTGTACCCTTGTAAAAGAACTCGACATCTAGCTTAGTGTCAGTAATCGTGTAAGCGACGTGTAAGGTTTTCTCCGCCAGTGAAAGGAGCTTGTTGACTAGTGAAAGAAACTCTCGAGTTGGATACTCGGGGCGTGGACGTAGGGCAAGGAAAAAGAGTCCTTGTGGCCGAACCACGATAAATACTCGTGTTGTGGTTTGATCGTTTCTTTCTCTATACTTGCATATTATATATATTGTCTTTGAGTTAATATCTTTGATTAAACGGAAAGTTTCAAAAGATAATTAAAACGAAAAACCAGTAAAACTATTCAACCCCCTTCTAGTTTTCCACAATTGGACAAAAATCACAAAAATCTAAACAAATAAATAATTTTTTTTCTCAGCAGTGTCGGCGGACCCTCAGACAAAACGGGCAGAACCCTCTTTGTGGTTCCGCCGTATCCGCCGACCTGCAGAACTTTTTCTTAGTATTATATTAAACCAAGCACCCATTATCTCATACCACCACTTCCAAACTACTACTATTCACTTCACCATTCATCCACAACTACGAATTTTTGGTCCTTCATCATTGTAAGTATTTTAAATATGATTACACTTCTGATCTGAGTCTAGGAATTCTATTTTTGCACAAAAAAAAAAAACTTGGGGTTATGCTTTAACTTAAGAAACTCATGCATGAAATTAGGTGCTTAACAAAACTAATCATGTTTCTCATAGTTAGGAATTGCATTATTATAAGCTATTAACATGTTTACTAAAACACCCCATGTCAAATTCTTGCAAAAATTTCTCACAAATAGGAATTCTATTTTTGCACAAAAAAAAAAACTTGGGGTTATGCTTTAACTTAAGAAACTCATGCATGAAATTAGGTGCTTAACAAAACTAATCATGTTTCTCATAGTTAGGAATTGCATTATTATAAGCTATTAACATGTTTACTAAAACACCCCATGTCAAATTCTTGCAAAAATTTCTCACAAATAGGACAAATATTTTTTTCGTCTCACATTGTGAATACAAAATCAAAACGTTATGTTCCAAAAACATCACTTGCATAATGTCTCTTGAATGCTAAAGGGAATACATAACCAATATGTATTTTCGGGTACATTCAAACGAAGCTACATTGAACTAGGAGCGCTTGGGTTATCTTTTGTTGTATAACAAAACTTGCATTATAAAACGTTTTGAGCATCAAAATGAGTCAAGATAACCACACCTCCACATTGTTTTCATATAGGCGCACACTAGAACATCCACATTAAAATAGTCGTTTACTTAGACTAAAATGTGAAATCTTGTTTTTCTAGGAATCATCATGCCTCCTCTAACCCACTACGACCACAAGGACACCATTAAGTACCTACCAAAACACCACAAAACCAAAGGTCTTACGGAAGCTCAAATCAACATTTTCAAAGCCTTAGAAAAACGCTATGTCCATGAGGGTAGAACCATTGACCCATCCTTCCTAGAAGGTACAAACCTCCACACGGAACTTGCCACCATAAACTTTGAGTGTCTCTTAGAGATAGATGAGCCTATTTGTCCTAGGTTTATTTTAGAATTCTATGCATCCGTCACTCTCTCCACGGATGAGTATGGTCGCATGTCTATTAACTTCATGGCTAGTGGTCATCAATACTCCTTTACTCTCGATGAATTTGCTCAAATCCTAGGTGTCCCAAACCGTGGTACTTGCATCTACTCCGACAAGCATTCTCTCTCAACTCTTGACACACTCATTGACCGCATCCATCCCTATGATACCCCTCTTGTGTCCAAGGATGAACTTCGTGACCACCTCTTCATTAGGACCACCAACACTAGTAGAACCCGCACCGGAAATGAGGTCAACAAGGACCCATATGGTATGGAACTCAATGAACTCAAGCCCCAATTCAAGAAATGGGATGAACTCCTTAGAGCCAATGTCATTAGCACCATAGGAAACCGGGATCATATCAATGTTTGCCTTTGCTACATGCTCTACTCCTTGTCCGTTAGGCAACCCTTCAACCTTGCCTACTACATGGCCAAGAGAATGGCCGACATTCCCGTGCAAGGCACAACGGCTATGCCGTATGGAATGCTCTTGACCCGTGTCTTTAGGTTCATTTCCCCCATTCTGGCACCCCTAGAGGTCTTCGCCTAGACTACTCTCTCATTCTATACACTTTTGTCCCACTAAGTGATAAGAGAGTCTACAAAGCCCAAGAAAAACGTCCTCATCCTCCTACCTCCTCATCATCTTCCTCAATGAGTGAAGATGAGACTTTGCCCAACTCTAGGCTCCCACCTCTAGAATACCTTTCCCAACTTCCGGATATTCCAAATGAGTCGGCGGAGTTCAAGCAAACAAAGGGGATGTTCAAAAATCTCGGGAGATTCCTTGGAAAGCTCAAGAAGAAGATAGACCGTCAATGAGAGTGGGTGTGTAGGAGTGTTTGGCACTAGGTGCTATTTGAACAATTTGGTCATTTAAACAATATGGTTTATGTATTTGTGTGTTGGTAGGATATTTGGTACTATTTGGAACTTGTATGAACTAACAATGATGCAGGACGACAACATTTGGCATGTTGTCAAATTTTCAAGAATTTGAAAAATTTCACTAAGTATAGTGAAATTCACTAGCCCCCGGTCAAAGTCTAAAAGTATGCGTGTTTACATGTCCAATTTTTGCATTTCCTAACCAGATATGAAGTATATTTTTGTTTTTAGGAGTTTTCGAAATATTTGAAAATCGTCTCGCGGGTCAAAACATGGGACTGCCTTGTTTTTCAGGCATGGCGGAACTAGCGGTACCCTCAAACGGGTTCCGCCAGTGTAAATTTCTGGAATTCCAAAAATTGCCCAGCGGATCAGCCGGAACGCTCAGGAGGGTTCCACCTGTGTTATCTCAGGGTACCGCCAGACAACCTGCCAATTAGATTGATTCCACAATACTTCAAAACAATCTTTTAGGTGAGAAACTCATCACTTGTTAGTTTATAACATCATTAAATTGATTCTCAGCCTCTAGAACTCATAAAAAACCATTTCCCGCCAAATTTCAAACTTAGCCATAACCACCTCTAGGAACCTTCACCCACAAGGGAAGGAACCCTTCCAAAGGTTCCTTGCAATCCGTGAAACATATACCTTCAACAAATTTGCCAAAACCACTAAGCATTTAGTGCAAATCTTTGTCTTCTTCCTCCACTATTTTCATTGGATTGACTTCCAATGATTTGACAACCCTCATTAATCTTCCAAATCATTAGCATCCTCCATTTTTGTATGGTTAAACATCAAATCCAAACACTCCTTCCCATAATTCTTCACCTCTATAAATTTAACCATCTTAGAACACCCTCAAATCACACCATCACCATCACAATCTCTGATCCTAAACTTCTAATCAACCATTTTAACAATGACGAAGTCAATAATCACTTCTCAACCATCTCGCCCATTCAGAGAACCGCCCACATAAGTGTGAAACCAATTTGGTCACACCACACAATCAAGCTAAGTTCTTCATCTTCGGATGAATTTTCCTCACCCATTCGGAGAACCGCCCACATAAGTGTGAAACCAATTTGGATACTTTATTGCAAGACTCTTCTATCAGTCCTGGTGGAACCTTAGGGTTACACGGGCGAAACCCAGTCTAGGGTTCCGCCGGATCCGCCAGTCTGCTGTTTGGTTTTGCTATAAATATCAAACCACTTGCTAGTTTTTCTCTTGATCACTTCTCATTACATTTATACATACACATTCATATCATTCATCTAACCCTTTAACATTTCATTTTGTGTAAAGATTCTTTTGTAGCAAAGAAGTTGGCAAGTACATATAAAGTTACAAGTATTCAACACAACGTTGCAAGACTTGTTAGCTTAGCATCGTGTAGACTTTGTGTAGTTTACATTTCATTTGATTGTGTGTTTTCAGTTGTGATCGGTTAGTATTTTAGGCCTTAAAATACATAGTGTGACGGGAGTTGTTGTACCCTTGTAAAAGAATTAACGGGAGTGGTTGTACCCTTGTAAAAGAACTCGACATCTAGCTTAGTGTAGGTAATCATGTAGGCGACGTGTAAGGTTTTCTCCGCCGATGAAAGGAGCTTGTTGACTAGTGAAAGAAACTCTCGAGTTGGATACTCGGGGCGTGGACGTAGGGCAAGGAAAAAGTGTCCTTATGGCCGAACCACGATAAATACTCGTGTTGTGGTTTGATCGTTTCTTTCTATAAACTTGCATATTATATATATTGTCTTTGAGTTTATATCTTTGATTAAACGGAAAGTTTCAAAAGATAATTAAAACGAAAAACCGGTAAAACTATTCAACCACCCTTCTAGTTTTCCACACGTCAGTTTGAGATTCCACAATTTCATCAATTGTCATAGTCGGATCGTATGAACTTTTTTTAAGCTCATACTTCCAAGATTTCCACTTACTAGACATGTCCATCAGGATCCACGCTTATCATCTTCTGATTGATCTGATTCAAATGAAAACTTTTCCAAGAACAATATTATAGGGATTAGTAGCAGATTACTTACATATATATATATATATATATATATATATATATATATATATATATATATATATATATATATATATATATATATATATATATATATATACTTTATAACACATTAAAGCAATTTACCTTAACGATGCTCCACAAATCCTACTTTTTCTCTTTAGGAACCTTCCTCCATTCTGGTAATGAATTCCAATATGTTGAGGCATCCTTACTAGTGTCCCAAGAAAATTTGTCAACTCGTTTCCTTCATCTCCAATAGGTTGACATAGTTCGTTGAATGTGACTAAGATTTGCTCATCACTTGCCAAGTTCCATATCTCTTTCTTTTTAGTTGGACCTCTCGCCCTCTTTTTTGAACCTAGCACATAAATAAAACACATTTATAGATAAGCTCAAAGATATTGCCAAGTTCCCGGATCAAGTATTGTGTCTCGGTTCGAATTGATCCTAGTCTGGTTCTAACCAGATGGTCAAATACATCATAGAGCTTTCATGGTATGATCATCCAAAAATATCATGAGAAAGTATGAGAAAGAAAATGCACCCTGCTTGAATAATTCAAGTATGAAAAATATACCAGATATTCAATATTGTAATTAAAAAATTAACATTGGCATGTAACTTAATTATCCAAATGTGTTAGAAAATTAACTTAATTCATCTGTAGTCAGGTTAACCTTTTAAGTTACTTCTCTAAGCTACATTTAAATGATATTAGACACTTTCATATCCGAACTTTTTGGGTCAGTAGTACCTACTTTGTATTTCAAATTTACAGCTTCCAAATTTACTAAACTAAGTACTGATATATTTCCAGTCACATACTGCAGAAATTTAATTGTAACTGACACTTACTTTTGTAGTTCTGTGCAGGCCCGTTCACTATTGTTGATCCCAGTTGAGCAAACGATCTTATATAGAAGTTGACTTAAAGTAAACACTTAAGCTTGAATGCGGAATGTAAAAGCTTAACTTAAGAAGAATAATTCTCTATCAACACTTCAATATTATTAATACGAGCACTCAACAATGCTAGGGTTTTACAACCTTGAAGTGTAAACGAAAACTAAACAATACGTTCATACTCTAACCCTAGGATCCTCCTTTTATAGGCCAAGGAGTCCTACTAGGTTTACAATAACTTTCTAATCAAGATAAGAATATTCTAGACTTATAAGATATACATTCAATCTATTCTATAATTATCTACTACGAGTACATTCTTATCTCTTCAGCAGCAGTTTCCTTTAGCAGCTTTTTCCTTAGCAGCACTTTGTCATCAGCAGCAGAATCATTTACTCTAGCAGCAGTTTCATCATAGCAGCAGTTTCACTCAGCAGCAGAACTCAAAACCCAACAACTATTAACGATGCTAAATCCAAATTTGAAAATAAGCCAATACTTGAGTTCAACACTCACAGTTGGACAAAAGTGTTTAATATTTACAGTGTTTGTTTACTTATGCATACATTGTCATTAATGCAATTAAACTAAGTTATCACTTTGATGCAAAATAAGAAATACTCACTCTCACGAAATGTGTAAAGTTTACATATTTAAAAGACATAAAGATTTCAAGCAAATATGATAATGATTGACGGAAATTAGTAGAATTTCAGTTGATTTAAGGTAGAGGAATAGGAATTAAAGATGGTGTTTTTTATCAAGGGTTTTTAGTCAATCGTAGCAACTTAAACCAACTATTTCCCCGACCTACACTATTAAATTATTCATCGCCAGCCTTCTGATTAGTATAATCATCCAAAAATATCGTTTAACCAATATAGATTCAACCATCAGGGATAATTCTCAGCAGACATTTCACCAATTATATTTCTCTTTCCCAATCTGTTTTTTTTTAAACCTATTACCTACTGCTCATAGCTGATCATAATTCTCTGTGCTCATATTAAAAACATACATCAAATTTCACAACTCCCATGAAAATCTAACTTAAATGCAACTAAAAGTATAACACAAAAGCATTCAACTTCACCAAGCATAAAAGCATACTATACTAAATTGTGAAATATGAAAAACAAAATATACCAATGCCAGGATCAGTATCAATAATGATCTTTTCAGATAAAAGACCACCATTGCAATTCAGCATCATTTTTTCACAATCCATGAAATGAATCTTTGTAGTTAGATACGTAAACATACCTTGAAGTAGAGATTTGCCAATAGATGGATCACTTGCTTCATCTATTGCATTTAAATCAAGTAAACATACCTGAAGACTATCGTGTTATAGCTATGTAAATCAAGTGTGCCTTTAGGTTTCTCATTATACTATTGAGTTCTCATGAATTCAACATATATATGACTACCGTATGCATAAAAGTATATAGAGTTATGGACAGACTACTACACAAGTTCAAGGTACTCTCATTGAATGGGTTTAAGCTTATATTTCACTTCATAAAAGCAACTATTTAAGCACATAAAATCTACATCTCCCCACCCTGCTTCATACAACTTGTTAACAATCAATAACAAAATCAGATTAAATTATGTTAAAAAAATGTTAAGTTCTTAGATCAGACCACTATTTGAACCGTAATCTTTGAGGCATATTACCAATTTGGAACTTCCTACATTTTCTATTAAAAACAACTCCTTGACCACATACCCAATGACCAAGGATGGACTTGTTTTGTTAAAAAAGAACCTACTAGGACAATAGGCAATTAGGCACAAAGTGGTGTTATATATTCACAAGTCTACATTCTTTTACCAACCAAGTGAATTTACTACTTTGAGGAATATCTCACCTCAAACTGAACCAATAAAATGCAAACTGAATTGGTACTAAACTTCACTAAATTCAAGTAAAACTAAGCGTATGACCTCAAACTAAACAAAACACAAAGTAAACTGATTGCGTAAGGAACTAGTTCCATTTAACTCCAGCAAATCACAACAATCCGAGCGTAACTAACATCAGACAGTGCATCATAGCTATCATTTTACTAAAGCATTTTACAGCTAACTAATCTCAAAATGAATCAGTGCAGAATTAATTCCAGTAAATTACAACTAAAATTATGGATTATGTGCATATGACGATAATTCTGATATAGACAGAGCCGAACACTAGCAAAAAAAACACAAACTCGTATACACATCAATCATCTATAGTTCTATACTAATCGATCTAACACTGTAACAAATGTAAGTTAGATTATCTTATATGTATTAAAATTGAGCTCAATTTAAACTAATAGACTCATTGAGCTGAACAATATGATACCAGAGACACAAATTCAACTTTAGTGATGTCATTCTTAAGCTAAATTCAGATTAATATACACGTAGAGATAGACAAACTGAAATCGAGAATCACAAACTTGTACATTATATAATCAGATACAATAATCTGTCAAACACAGGTTCCATAATGTCGTATGCACTAAGCTTCACGTATATTCAATGTAACAAACTCGTACATATCATGATCACACATTCATACATACTAACTAACAGATGACTTATGCAATAAATTCAAACTAATATGCACATAGAGCATAACTGAAATAGAATCCATAACGTACTTCAAATACAAACTAATATACACATGGATCGCAACAAATTGATATCTAGAAACACAAACTCGTACACGGCATAATGATACACAATTTAGATATCGGCATATAAACAACTGAAATTATTTGACTGTGATGAAATACTACACCAAAAAAGTTGATAACCGCCAATGCTCACCTACTAGTGTGCCTACTGCCTAGCCAAAACTTGAGTAAGCATAACATTCTATTCCGACAAGTCTACGCCAAAAACCGTTGATAATTAACTCAAATCAATAAAAAAGGCTTACTATAAAATAACAGAACATCCTTATCACTTATTTCACCTCAACAATCAATCACTAATTAAACTATTCTACAATTCTATTTCAAACCCATTACTATAAAATAAATCTACACTGCCTAAACATAAAGGCTCATGACTAAACGCCTTATTACACGTAGAGATGGACAAACTGAAATCGAGAATCACAAACTTGTACATTATATAATCAGATACAATAATCTATCAAACACAGGTTCCATAATGTCGTCTGCACTAAGCTTCACGTATATTCAATGTAACAAACTCGTACATATCATGATCACACATTCATACATACTAACTAACAGATGAGTTATGTGATTGGTCCCGAAACGGTCAGATATTATTGAACAAGTTCAATAATTCAAAGACAGTCCCGTTCCAATTCTCCGGTGATAGTATAGTGTGTCCCCGGGTCGTTATGTCCCAGCGAGATTGAAATGGTGGTTTTGGAAAACGTTTATGGGAATGAGTGGCACTGAGGACAGTGGCCAAGATGATTGGGAATTGATTTTGCTACTGATATTTGGTGTTTGCACAATGATATAATATTCACAATAACAGATATACATATATATGCACAAATTCACAATTCGGAATCAGGTAACAGACAGAAAAGTGGGTTTTATCAGATTACAAACTACAGGGGGTGCAAGTGAACTTTTGAAAACTTAAAATTAAAAGAAAATTTAAAGTGAAAATGAAATTATAAAAATGATTATTTTAATATTTAAATATTACTTAATTAATAAAACTATTTAAAAATCTAATTTAAATTAACTAGAAATTATAAAGATTACAAATTAAACTAAAAACTTGCAAAAATAATTTCTAAACCTTAAAATGAACTTGAAGAAAGTATAAAAATTAAAAATAAATATTTTTGTCTTTTTATGAGTTTTTTATTAAATAAAATCTAATTATATTAATTAAACTAATTTAAATATTTTAAATTACTAATAATACTAAATTAACTTAGAAAATTCTTGAAAAATTTATAAAACTATTTAACCATCACAGGAATCCTACAAAATTATAAAAAACTTCTAAAAATTATTTTTAGACTATTCCACTAATTATTTACCTTTTAATTAATTTAAATCTAATTTAAATAATTAAAATAAGAAAAATGGAAATGAACAGTAGAAATTAAAAATATATTTTCTAAAAGTCTTAACTAATTTATAAAACCTAGGAAAAATATAAAAACCTACTGTGATTAATTAAAATTTAAGAAAACTAATTAATTACTAATATTACTTATTTAATTAATTAAACTACTTTTAAATCTAATAAATAGTAAACTGTTTAGGAAAAATTTAAGAAAATTATTTTAAATACTTAAAGGTACAAGAAAATTATAAAAATATAAAAGTGCTTATTAATAAGCTGAAAAGAAAATTGAAAAAGATAGAATCTATTAAATAGAAGCTATCATTAATTTTATGTTTGGTTTTTTTTTTGTTTTTCTTTTTGACAGATGAAAATGAGATGAAAATAAGAAACTTTTACAAAACAACTTTTTATATAGCTTAAAAATAAGCTGTGTGCACCCCCTTAACCAAAACAGATGGCTTATTAGCTTGTTTTTTGCATTTTTCAAATGAGATAAGACAAGTACTGATCACAGAAGGTACAATGAGCTATAATCAACTTAAGTAATCCAAAAATAAGCTAAAACAAGCAAAAGGACTGAGCAATAAGCTGTAATAAGCAAATAATCAAATAAGCACAAAACCACAACTTAAGTGGATTGCAGTCCCAAACGGGCAACTTTAGGCCTGTGTGGGGCCCACAAATAAGCACAAGGGTCCAAAGTGAGAATGAATCTCAGAAGCTGGTCTGGTAAGCTTTAAAATAAGCCAAGATTCAGAGCTTATGGGTCACTAATAAGCTTTGGGCAAGCTTGTGAAAGTTGATGCCTATACTGAGTACTCAGTGTACTCAGTATAATGGTGGTGACTTGTTGGTACAAGCAGCCTAGGGAAAAGGGTTCTAAGGTCCAAACTGACACTTGGAATGGTGAGATGGGTTGACAAGGTTTCTAAAAAGCTAAGGTGTGAAGACTAAGACCCTATGAGAAGCTCTTGGTGAGCTTGTGAAATCAAGGTCACACCCCTGATGCAGGGGAGGTCAAAGTGCAAACAGGCAACTTTAAGTGTGCTTATTAATAAGCAAATGGATTTCAAACTTGGATTTTCTACTTGAAATAGGTAAACCAAATACAAATCAACACAAATCCACAAAAACCTAGGATTTCCAAACTGCTTATGCAATGCCTGAACTAATTGACTATTCTGACATATTTGAAACTTTTGACTTTTTTGTTTATGAACAAATTTGACTTTTATGAGATTAGATCCTAATTTACTGAGTGATTAAGTTACATTAAGCTACAAGATCATGAGATCAAGCATCCCTAACAACTTGTGAACTGATGTGATGAGTTTGAAACCAAAATGCCTTACAGATTACTAGTTGTGAGGATATGAAAGTGATTTTGACTTTTGGTGAAATGAAGCCAAGTTTTTATGGTTGTTCTGAGTTTATATGATCCTAGGGGACATGTATCATCAGAAAACAACACAACACATAAACTACCACACCAAGTATTTCACTGATCCAAACACTCCTTTTAAGGACTGATTTTATAGGTTTCAAAGAGATCCCAGGTTTTAGACCACAAACTTGGTTCCAGAAGTTAACTTAAGCTAAGTTAAGCTGAATTAAGCACATGTGCACTGGTTTTAACAACAAATATCCAAGATTACTAGGTGGACTAATTTTGACTGTCAAACTAAATTTTATAGCAACTATGGAATTAAACAAACAAACTACTAAATTTATGCTAGATTATAGCTATTTAACACTAAATAAGCACAAATAAGCAGGAAATAAGCTATGCTACAGTACTGAATTAATATTCAAAGAAAAACTTAAATATTGAACTCACTTGAGACCCTAGCTAAACAAGGGCTCCCAATTGGGCAGCTACGAGCTCCTAGCTTGTAAACAAGCTAGGTATAAGTCCTTCTTGCCCCTCCATTGCAGGCAACTTCCATTAGCTTTCCACTTAATTGCAAAGGTACCCTGTGGCTTGTTTTCTTTGATTCTGATTTCCCTTTTTTATATTTTTTTAGATTTTGTATTTAGTTGGTGGCTTATACTATCTAAGTGAGCTTATGAAACAGTGACTAACAATTTAAACCATAATTAAGCTCAAAATAAGAAATTGCAAATTTAAATTCTAAAAACTGAATTGTTAAATGAAACCTGAAATTTTGATTAAGAAACTTTGAGATTACAATACTAAAACAAGTTACAAGCTTTCTTGAGTAAAATTAACAACTGAAATTTAAAATAACAATATTACGACCTAAGAATTAAGCTAAGTGACTAATACTTCAACTCCTTGCAATCTTCTTCCTTATATAGCCCTCCATTAGGGTTCCTCCATCTCTCTGATCAAATCCCACCTTTAATTATAGCCATTGGATCACTGAAGAGCTTCTAATCAACTGCCACGTGTTTTGGCCGGAAAAATTGATTTTGCAATTGGCTTTGATAATTGCCAAGAGGGGGGGGTGCATTAAATGCTGAGGTGATTAGGTGGATAGTGAGTGGTTTGGGCGGTGGATTTGACAAGGATGGTGGGGTGGTGGTGATGTGATGGTCTGCAAGTGGTGTGGGGCGGGGGAAGGGTGAAGAGGGTGTTTGTTTGACTCGGTTTGACTGAGGGTCAAACCTTCGACCCTGGGAGTATTATAAGGGTGTTGGGCTGGAGTGGAGTGGGCCTAAAACTAGAGGTAGGCTTGGTGGTGTTGTAGATTGGACTTGGATTTTGTTTTAATAGTATAAGGGTCCAGTTTGGTTTTTGAATAACACAAGGACCAATTTTGTAAATACCCGAATTTTGAGGGGTGTGTTTTGGCACTTTTCCAAAGTTTGTCACAAGGGTAAATCCTGCCAATGATGAATAGTTCAAGGACTTTAGATGGTTTTTCCATTTTAATTTTTCCAAGGACAATTTCTGCCAAACTTTCAAAATCCAGGGACCAAATGTGTAATTTCACCAAACTTGCAATCAAGGACCAATCCTGCCATAAAATATTAGTACAAGGACAAAATTTGTTTTTCTCAAAGTTTTAATATCCCAGGGAACTTTTTTGACAATTTTCCAAACTTCAGGGACTAAACTTGACATTTTGTGAAACTTTGCACCAAAGGACTAAATGTGTAACTTTTTGATTTAAAAGGACCTTTGGTGACTTTTTCAAGTTTTTAGAACAACCAGGGACTAGATTTGATAACTTTTGAAAGTTGAGGGACTGAAACTGCCAATTTTGCAAACTTTGTACGTTTTTCATCTGTTTTTGATTATTTCGCATTTGAAACATGTAAAACACATTCCTGGGATATTTTCACTATTTTGATACAATATTGAGTGTTTTTAGATGTTTTGGCAGCTCAGAAAAGGTAAAAATGATGAGTATTTACCAATGTTGCAAAAATCGTGAATCGGTCCCGAGGCGGTCGGGGGCCGAGTTGCGATTTTTGGCCGATTAATCGGCCGATTACCTTGGAATTTCCTACAAGTTCCAGGGCCGAGGCCGATTAATCGGCCGCCTCAGCCGATTTTTGCAACACTGGTATTTACACACTCATCAATCCCCCACACTAAAACATTGCTAGTCCCTAGCAATCTTTTGAGAAAAACTATGTGATTCTGAGCAAATCACCAGCTGTCAACGGATTTGATTAGTCTTTAACAAAAGCCGTTTGCTTCTGGACTAGCCAACTCTTGATGGAATAGTCAACATCTTGGTGAGCTGATTACCAATTATGGATTTTCCACGGCCTTTACCACAAGCCATAATCTTGTGGGCTAGCCAACTCATTTGCTTTAAGGGATATGGCGAGTTGATTTACCATACAATTTTGGGCAAATTGCAAGCCATCAACGGGTTTGAGATGTCTTTACCAAGAGCCGTTTGCTCCTGGACTAGCCAATCCATTTGTCATTTAGACTTGGCGGACTGATTACCACAAAAATTTTGAAATAAAGTGAAAAAATTTTGAAAAATTTAGGCCAAAATGGGGGTACTTAGAAAGTATTTTGTGATAAAATTCGCAAGAATTCCCCCCCCCCCCCACACTAGAATTGAATATTGTCCTCAATATTCAAAGTCCCGGCTATTATGCCGAATCTCTGAACGGAAAAAGCTAATATTCGAAACTAACTGTGGGAATATTGATTTTTATTTTTCACTTTATTTATCTGTACATATAAACATTTTTTTTTGAGACTTATATACATATTTACTTTTCAAAAGGTGGGGGACGGCCACTCCCCCACACTAGAGTGGTAGAAAGTAGAAAGAAGTCAGAGATATTGGTGAAAACCCATATTTTGCTAATTTTTGTTCACCGAGTCACTAGCTTGACTCGATCCCCGAATTTATTGGTCCATGGGGAAAGTTTGGAGATCCGGGACAACCATGGGTGGTATGTCCTCTCCAAAATAGTGTTTCAAACGATGACCATTCACTTTGAAGTTGGGACCTTCGGGTTGAGATAACTCAACAGTCCCGTATGGATATACTTTAGCAACAGTGAATGGTCCAGTCCATCGGGTTTTTAATTTCCCCGAGAAGATCTTTAACCTTGAGTTGAAAAGAAGGACTCTGTCACCGACGTTGAAAATGCGGTTCTTAATCTTAGAGTCGTGAATCTTCTTTGCCTTTTCTTTGTAGATCAAAGAGTTCTCGTAGGCTTGATCACGAAGTTCGTTTAATTCATTGATTTGAACCTTACGGTGATCACCCGCTTTATGAAGATCATAGTTTGCATGTTTCAAGGCCCAGTAGGCTTTGTGCTTGAGCTTGATCGGTAAATGACACGCCTTCCCGTATACAAGCTTGTAGGGAGTACACCCGATGGGTGTTTTGTAAGCTGTACGGAAGGCCCAGAGTGCATCATCTAGTTCATCTGACCAGGAAGCACGGTTTTCACCTACTGTCCTCTCAAGAATCCGTTTAATACCACAGTTTGAAACCTCCACCTGCCCACTTGTTTGTGGGTGATACGCGATAGAAAGACAATGAGTAACGCCGTACTTAAGCATGACTTTTGCGAATTGATCATTGCAAAAGTGTGTACCGCGATCACTAATGATCGCACGTGGAGTTCCAAAACGAGCAAAGAGGGATTTCAAGAATTTCACAACAACTCGGGCATCGTTGGTGGGTAAGGCTTTTGCCTCAACCCATTTTGACAAGTAGTCAACAGCCACGAGAATGTATTTGTTTCCACGAGAAGATGGGAATGGCCCCATAAAATCAATGCCCCAGACGTCAAAGATTTCACAAACTTGAATGGCATTTTGTGGCATTTCGTTCTTTTGTGAAATATTCCCGTGACACTGACAAGCATCACAAGCTTTGACTAACTCGTGGGCATCCTTATAGATCGTGGGCCAATAGAAACCGGAATCAAACACCTTTTTGGCGGTGTAGTTAGGACTATGGTGGCCCCCCGTGGGTCCAGCATGGCAAGCCTTGAGAATCTCAGCGGCTTCCTGTCCGTATACACATCGCCTGATGACTTGATCGGCACAAATTTTGAAGAGATAGGGGTAGTCCCAGAAGTAATGTTTAACGTCTTTGAAGAATTTGTTCTTCTGTTGGGACGTCATCCCCTTCATGATGAAGTTACCCGCATGGTAATTTGCAAAGTCGGCAAACCATGGGGTAGTAGAGTCACCACGAAAAGCAACCGCATTGAGTGTCTCGAGAGGAAATGTTTCATTTATTTCCTGTTTCTCGGACACATCCTGATGAGGGTTTTCTAATAGTGAGAAATGATCAGCAGCAAGGTTCTCGGCTCCTTTTTTATCACGGATAATGATATCAAATTCTTAGAGGAGGAGAACCCAACAGAGTAGCCTCGGCTTTGCATCTTGCTTTGCAAATAGGTACTTCAAAGCCGAGTGATCCGTATACACTACGCATTTGGTCAGGATTAAGTATGACCGGAATTTCTCAAAGGCATACATCACAGCTAATAGTTCTTTTTCAGTGGTGGTGTAATGACTCTGAGCCTCGATCATAGTTTTGCTTGCGTAGTGTATAGGCTGAAAGTATCTTGCTTTTCATTGCCCCAAGACCGCACTTATGGCAAAATCACTAGCATCGCACATAAGCTCAAAAGGGAGGTCCCAATCGGGGGCAACAAGAATCGGTGCCTCGGTAAGCTTTTTCTTTAATGTTTCAAAAGCATCGATGCACTCAGGAGAGAAGATGAAAGGAGCATCCTTCTCGAGGAGATGGGTCATAGGCCGGGCAATCTTAGAGAAATCTTGGATAAACCTACGGTAGAAGCCGGCATGACCCAAAAAGCTCCTGACACCTTTAACGGTCGTGGGATGAGGTAATTTAGCAATGACATCGATTTTGGCTTTGTCAACCTTAATCCTGTTTTTTGAAATTTTATGGCCGAGGACAATGCCCTCCTTAACCATAAAGTGGCTCTTTTCCCAGTTGAGACTTAAATTCGTTTCTTTACAACGTTTAAGCATTTGTTCCAAGTGGGAGAGACAAGACTGGAATGAATCCCCCATGACTGAAAAGTCATCCATAAATACCTCCATGGTTTTCCCGATCATGTCGGAAAAAATAGACATCATGCACCTCTGGAACGTGCCTGGTGCATTACATAAGCCGAAAGGCATACGTCTGTAAGCAAAAGTTCCATAGGGGCATGTGAAGGTAGTCTTCTCTTGATCCTGTGGATCAATGGGGATTTGGAAGTAACCCGAGAAACCATCGAGGAAGCAGTAGTATTCATTCCCCGCTAGTCTTTCGAGCATCTGGTCCATAAAAGGGAGAGGAAAATGGTCTTTACGGGTGGCTTCATTCAACTTTCGATAGTCAATACATACTCGCCAACCCGTGACCAAACGAGTCGGAATCAACTCGTTTTCCTCATTGGTGACAACGGTTATGCCACCCTTTTTAGGAACACAATGAATTGGGCTAACCCAAGGACTGTCAGATATAGGGTAAATTAATCCCGCATCAAGAAGTTTTAGAACCTCTTGTTTGATAACTTCGAGGATTTTGGGATTTACCCTTCTCTGTTGTTGCACTGCTGGCTTAAAGTCATCCTCCATTAAGATTTTGTGTGTACAAAAGTCCGGGCTTACGCCCTTAATGTCGGAGAGTTTCCAAGCAATTGCTTGCTTGTTTGCCTTAAGAACCTTTAGGAGTGCAGCCTTTTCCTCATCTTTCAAGTCTTTAGCAATAATGACGGGTAGTTTATCATCACCCTCCAGAAATGCATATTCTAGATGAGGAGGCAAGTCCTTGAGCTCAACCTCAGGAAATTCCTCAGATTTTTCAGATTTTTCAATAGACTTAATTTCCTATTTATGGAGTATTTTTGGAGACGGAGAGGGTGAAGGATCGTCATTTAACAATCTTTCAAGAAGAAGAATGTCCCCCTCCGGGTCAAGATAGTTTTCATCAACCCCGTGTGGGATTGAACTATCTTGAGCAAGAAAAGCCTCGACCTCTTCCAGAAGGAAGTCACTTCCCTCAAACGGAGTGAGAGAAGGGGAAGAGTCGGAAATGATAGGATCAGTAGAAAGAGTGGTACTGCCACTTGCTGAGAAACCAAGGACTTCTTGAGAATACTCCTCAGACGCAACATCGATGATATCAATTCGGTTAACCGTTTCAGCGTCATAGTTGGAGGAGTATCTTGAAGTCTGTTCAAGATTGAATGTGATGGCTTCGCCACCAACAGGCAGAGTGATTTCTTCTTCGAATACATCGATAAAAGCACGACCCGTTCTCAAGAATCCCCTCTCGAGAATGAGAGGAACTCTTGGGTCAGCATCGAAATCAACAATCACGAAATCTGCCGGAAAATGGAACTTTCCTACTTTCACGAAGATATCTTCGGCAATGCCGAGAGGACAAGATATAGTACGGTCTGCAAGCTCGAGAGTCATGCAGGTAGGAGTGAGAGCAGGAAGAGAGAGTCTTTTCCAGACTGTGTAAGGCATCAGGTTAATGCTCACACCGAGATCGGCCAAGGCAAAGCATTCAACCATCCCCGGGAAAATACAAGGAATGAGAAATTTCCCGGGATCTCCAAGCTTTTCGGGAAGCTTTTTCAAGAGCACTGCTGAGCAATGCTCATTAACTGGAGTTTTTCCTTATTGCTTATCAGATTTTTGATTGTTGAAGCAAATTTAGGCATGAGAAGAAGAGCATCCGCGAAGCTAATATCGAAATGCAACTCTTGGAAAATTTGATAAAATTTTTCCATCTGATGATTAGCTCTTTCGCGGTTCTTTTGATCATTCAAACGTGAAGGATATGGAATTGACGGCTTAGGATTGTTCTTTGGAATTTCATCAGAACTCACAGGAGGATCAAATACAACTTTCGACTTACGAGTCGGGACCGGGACAACTTGAGGGTGGACGTTGTTGATACCTCCATTATTAGTAGGAAGTACCGTGTCCGTGGTAACCTCAGGTTCACATTCCGCTACCTTAGTAGGAGGAGAAGAAGAGGTAGAGGGAATCGTGGGTCCATTGTATGATACCCCACTTCGGGTGGTGATCGCTTTGACATCGCCCCTCGGGTTGGCGATCGTGTTGCTCGGTAGTGTACCCGGGCCCGAGGGTCAATCATTTAAAGACTTCTGAAGCTCAGAGATCTTGCTAATCAATAACCGATTCGTTTCCTCTTGTGCTTTCATGAATTGTTTTAGCACTTCATCGGAGGAAGATGAGGGTGGAACAACGTTTTGATTTTGAGTAGGAAAATTTTGAACACGGTTGTTTTGAAAATTCCCTTGATTTTGATTGTTGTTACCCTGAAAATTATTTCTCTGATTGAAATTACCCTGATTGTAATTCCCTTTATTTTGGTTTC
Source organism: Artemisia argyi (assembly GCA_030686995.1). Taxonomy (NCBI): domain Eukaryota; kingdom Viridiplantae; phylum Streptophyta; class Magnoliopsida; order Asterales; family Asteraceae; genus Artemisia; species Artemisia argyi. The sequence goes on along the minus strand of CM060676.1, from coordinate 34,015,864 downwards.
ATTGAAAATTTCCTTGAAAACCTTGATTTTGATTGCCATTTTGAAAATTGTTTTGATTAAAATGACCTTGATTTTGATTCGGGTTTTGGAAATTTGAGTTTTGACCTTGGTTAAAATCTCCTCGATTCTGATTCAAATTACGGTTTTGATTTTGGTTGAAACCGGGAGGTCCGAGAAAATTGTTGAAACGATAGCTCAAAAGATTATGGTCCTCTTGTGGTTGGTAAGAATTACCCCCCATGTTGTAGGAACTGTGAGCAGCATAAATGTTCTCTTGAGGAAAACCAGCAGTTGCTGGACACTCGGAATAAAGATGTGGGCCCCCACAAGTTTCACAACTTCGGGCCACGGCTTTCACTTGTTGATTTTGAACCTGATTTTGCATCGTTTGGTTCATTCTCAACACAGCCGTAGAAATATCATCCATCTTTTTGGTAAGAGCAATTATTTCAGGAGATGATGATGAAGTAATGATTGATTTACATGACTCATCCTCTCCGCAGAGGAATCCCAAAAGTTATGGTGGGCAGTCATGTTCTCAATCAAGTCATAGCATTCTTCGGGACGCCTTTTCATAAAGGTCCCACCAGCAGCAGCATTGAGAATATCTCGGTGCCTCAATGTTAGACCATTATAGAAGGTGTCTATGATGGTAACTTGTAACATATTGTGGTTAGGGCACCGATCAATAGCTAGCTTATAACGTTCCCAAGCCTCAAAAAGAGACTCATCGGGACGTTGCCGGAAGTTGCTGATATCATTTCGTAACTTGGTAACCATGGAAGGTGGAAAATATTTTGCTAAAAACTTGGTTACCATTTCATCAAAGGTACGAATATAATTCTTTGGGAGTCGGTCAAACCATGCAGTGGCATGATGAGTGAGAGAATAGGGAAAGAGATACAGCCGGAGGGCATCATCGGTGACACCATGTTGTTTCATGCTTTGGGTGACCGTAAGGTACTTATCAAGATGCTTGTTAGCATCGTCACCCGGTAATCCGTGAAATTGACACGAATTCTGGACTTGTTGGATCATGTGGTGCTTGAGGCCAAAGTCCGTAGCCTCAATAGTGAGTGGTGCAATAGGTCCGCCCCTCCCTTGCATGGTAGGCTGGCACAACTCCTCCATCGTTCGGAGATCGGGAGCTGGGTCATCACTGGGAGGGTCAGGGGGTGGTGGTGGTGGCCCATCGGCCATTTCGATTTTTGGTTCTTCTATAATAGAACGTAGCTCGGGTATGTTTTTCTGATTTTTACGCTTTGTTTGTGACCGAGTGCGCATGCACTAAAAACAATTTTTCAAAATAAGATCGAGGCAAAACCACAGTGAACTTAAATCCGAAAATCACAAGTGAATGGCTTCTTTAAAAAAGGTACACCACTCATAGGGATATAAAGGCAAGTTTTTATCTTTTGTTTGGGAACTTATTATGTCCACACCCCTAGTTCGTAGGTGTTCTGCCTTGGTTTGCGGTGGTAAGATTTTATGTATTTATTAACAGAAAAATTGCTTTTGGGCTTATGGGTGTGTGTGCAGAAAATTTTGGGAATTATATTTTTGGAACTGATTTGTTAACCGAAATCATTCTTTTAAGATTACTCGCAGGCTGGCGAGAGGAAGTAAATAGTTTTCCTCTTCAGTTCGCAATTTAATGTCAGAACTTACTTTATACCAACTGTTTCAGGTTGTAATCTTAAAGAAAACGAAGTAATTTAACTTCACAGTTTGTTTTGTTGTTTTTGATTTTTTTGGTGTTGTTAACACTTCAGAAAAAGTGTTAATGAACTTTTTTGATATGATTGATATTTTTACAAAAACTTTTTACAAATTGTGTGAAATTTGTACAGGGAGGGTTTTGAAAACCACTAAACTAAAAACGATTTTAAAAACACGCAACAACCTCCCCGGCAGCGGCGCCAAATTTTGATTGGTCCCGAAACGGTCAGATATTATTGACCAAAGTCAATAAGTCAAAGACAGCCCCGTTCTAATTCTCCGGTGATAGTATAGTGTGTCCCCGGGTCGTTATATCACAGCGAGATTGAAATGGTGTTTTTGGAAAACGTTTATGGGAATGAGTGGCACTGAGGACAGTAGCCAAGATGAGTGGGAATTGATTTTGCTACTGATATTTGGTGTTTGCACAATGATATAATATTCACAATAACAGATATACAGATATATGCACAAATTCACAATTCGGAATCAGGTAACAGACAGAAAAGTGGGTTTTATCATATTACAAACTACAGGGGGTGCAAGTGAACTTTTGAAAACTTAAAATTAAAAGAAAATTTAAAGTGAAAATGAAATTATAAAAATGATTATTTTAATATTTAAATATTACTTAATTAATAAAACTATTTAAAAATCTAATTTAAATTAACTAGAAATTACAAAGATTACAAATTAAACTAAAAACTTGCAAAAATAATTTCTAAACCTTAAAATGAACTTGAAGAAAGTATAAAAATTAAAAATAAATAATTTTGTCTTTTTATGAGTTTTTTATTAATTAAAAACTAATTATATTAGTTAAACTAATTTAACTATTTTAAATTACTAATAATACTAAATTAACTTAGAAAATTCTGGAAAAATTTATAAAACTATTTAACCATCACAAGAATCCTACAAAATTATAAAAAACTTCTAAAAATTATTTTTAGACTATTCCACTAATTATTTACCTTTTAATTAATTTAAATCTAATTTAAATAATTAAAATAAGAAAAATGGAAAATGAACAGTAGAAATTAAAAATATGTTTTCTAAAAGTCTTAACTAATTTATAAAACCTAGGAAAAGTATAAAAACCTACTGTGATTAATTAAAATTTAAGAAAACTAATTAATTACTAATATTACTTATTTAATTAATTAAACTACTTTTAAATCTAATAAATAGTAAACTGTTTAGTAAAAATCTAAGAAAATTATTTTAAATACTTAAAGGTACAAAAAAATTATAAAAATTATAAAAATAGAAAAGTGCTTATTAATAAGCTGAAAAGAAAATTGAAAAAGATATAATCTATTAAATAGAAGCTATTACTAATTTTACGTTTGGTTTTTCTTTGTTTTTCTTTTTGACAGATGAAAATAGGATGAAAATAAGAAAATTTTACAAAAAAACTTTTTTTATAGCTTAAAAATAAGCCGTGTGCACCCCCTTAACCAAAACAGATGGCGTATTAGCTTGTTTTGTGGATTTTTCAAATGAGATAAGCCAAGTACTGATCACAGAAGGTACAATGAGCTATAATCAACTTAAGTAATCCAAAAAATAAGCTAAAACAAGCAAAAGGACTGAGCAATAAGCTGTAATAAGCAAATAAGCACAAAACCACAACTTAAGTGGATTGCAGTCCCAAATGGGCAACTTTAGGCCTGTGTGGGGCCCACAAATAAGCACAAGGGTCCGAAGTGAGAATGAATCTCAGAAGCTGGTCTGGTAAGCTTTAAAATAAGCCAAGATTCAGAGCTTATGGATCACTAACAAGCTTTGGGCAAGCTTGTGAAAGTTGATGCCTATACTGAGTACTCAGTATAATGGTGGTGACTTGTTGGTACAAGCAGCCTAGGGAAAAGAGTTCTAAGGTCCAAACTAACACTTGGAATGGTGAGATGGGTTGACAAGGTTTCTAAAAAGCTAAGGTGTGAAGACTAAGACCCTATGAGAAGCTCTTGGTGAGCTTGTGAAATCAAGGTCACACCCCTGATGCATGGGAGGTCAAAGTGCAAACAGGCAACTTTAAGTGTGCTTATTAATAAGCAAATGGATTTCAAACTTGGATTTTCTACTTGAAATAGGTAAACCAAATACAAATCAACACAAATCCACAAAAACCTAGGATTTCCAAACTGCTTATGCAATGCCTGGACTAATTGACTATTCTGACATATTTGAAACTTTTGACTTTTTTGTTTATGAACAAATTTGACTTTTATGAGATTAGATCCTAATTTACTGAGTGATTAAGTTACATTAAGCTACAAGATCATGAGATCAAGCATCCCTAACAACTTGTGAACTGATGTGATGAGTTTGAAACCAAAATGCCTTACAGATTACTAGTTGTGAGGATATGAAAGTGATTTTGACTTTTGGTGAAATGAAGCCAAGTTTTTATGGTTGTTCTGAGTTTATATGATCCTAGGGGACATGTATCATCAGAAAACAACACAACACATAAACTACCACACCAAGTATTTCACTGATCCAAACACTCCTTTTAAGGACTGATTTTATAGGTTTCAAAGAGATCCCAGGTTTTAGACCACAAACTTGGTTCCAGAAGTTAACTTAAGCTAAGTTAAGCTGAATTAAGCACATGTGCACTGGTTTTAACAACAAATATCCAAGATTACTAGGTGGACTAATTTTGACTGTCAAACTAAATTTTATAGCAACTATGGAATTAAACAAACAAACTACTGAATTTATGCTAGATTATAGCTATTTAACACTAAATAAGCACAAATAAGCAGGAAATAAGCTATGCTACAGTACTGAATTAATATTCAAAGAAAAACTTAAATATTGAACTCACTTGAGACCCTAGCTAAACAAGGGCTCCCAATTGGGCAGCTACGAGCTCCTAGCTTGTAAACAAGCTAGGTATAAGTCCTTCTTGCCCCTCCATTGCAGGCAACTTCCATTAGCTTTCCACTTAATTGCAAAGGTACCCTGTGGCTTGTTTTCTTTGATTCTGATTTCCCTTTTTTATATTTTTTTAGATTTTGTATTTAGTTGGTGGCTTATACTATCTAAGTGAGCTTATGAAACAGTGACTAACAATTTAAACCATAATTAAGCTCAAAATAAGAAATTGCAAATTTAAATTCTAAAAACTGAATTCTTAAATGAAACCTGAAATTTTGATTAAGAAACTTTGAGATTACAATACTAAAACAAGTTACAAGCTTTCTTGAGTAAAATTAACAACTGAAATTTAAAATTACAATATTACGACCTAAGAATTAAGCTAAGTGACTAATACTTCAACTCCTTGCAATCTTCTTCCTTATATAGCCCTTAGGCTTCCTCCATCTCTCTAATCAAATCCCACCTTTAATTATAGCCATTGGATCACTGAAGGGCTTCTAATCAACTGCCACGTGTTTTGGCCGAAAAAATTGATTTTGCAATTGGCTTTGATAATTGCCAAGAGGGGGGGTTGCATTAAATGCTGAGGTGATTAGGTGGATAGTGAGTGGTTTGGGCGGTGGATTTGACAAGGATGGTGGGGTGGTGGTGATGTTATGGTCTGCAAGTGGTGTGGGGGAGGGAAGGGTGAAGAGGGTGTTTGTTTGACTCGGTTTGACTGAGGGTCAAACCTTTGACCCTGGGAGTATTATAAGGGTGTTGGGATGGAGTGTAGTGGGCCTAAAAATAGAGGTAGGCTTGGTGGTGTTGTAGATTGGACTTGGATTTGGTTTTAATAGTATAAGGGTCCGGTTTGGTTTTTAAATAACACAAGGACCAATTCTGTAAATACCCGAATTTTGAGGGGCGTGTTTTGGCACTTTTCCAAAGTTTGTCACAAGGGTAAATCCTGCCAATGATGAATAGTTCAAGGACTTTAGATGATTTTTCCATTTTAATTTTTCCAAGGACTATTCCTGCCAAACTTTCAAAATCCAGGGACCAAATGTGCAATTTCACCAAAATTGCAATCAAGGACCAATCCTGACATAAAAGATCAGTACAAGGACAAAATTTGTTTTTCTCAAAGTTTTAATATCCTAGGGACCATTTTTGACAATTTTCCAAACTTCAGGGACTAAACTTGACATTTTGTGAAACTTTGCACCAAAGGACTAAATGTGTAACTTTTTGATTTAAAAGAACCTTTGGTGACTTTTTCAAGTTTTTAGAACAACCAGGGACTAGATTTGACAAATTTTGAAAGTTGAGGGACTGAAACTGCCAATTTCGCAAACTTTGTACGTTTTTCATCTGTTTTTGATTCTTTTGCATTTGAAACATGTAAAACACATTCCTGGGATATTTTCACTATTTTGATACAATATTGAGTGTTTTTAGATGTTTTGGCAGCTCAGAAAAGGTAAAAATGATGTGTATTTACACACTCATCATTATGCACTAAATTCAAACTAATATGCACATAGAGCATAACTGAAATAGAATCCATAACGTACTTCAAATACAAACTAATATACACATGGATCGCAACAAATTGATATCTAGAAACACAAACTCGTACACGACATAATGATACACAATTTAGATATCGGCATATAAACAACTGAAATTATTTCACTGTGATGAAATACTACACAGAAAAAGTTGATAACCGCCAACGCTCACCTACTAGTGTGCCTACTGCCTAGCCAAAACTTGAGTAAGCATAACATTCTATTCCGACAAGTCTACGCCAAAAACCGTTGATAATTAACTCAAATCAATAAAAAAAGGCTTACTATAAAATAACAGAACATCCTTATCACTTATTTCACCTCAACAATCAATCACTAATTAAACTATTCTACAATTCTATTTCAAACCCATTACTATAAAATAAATCTACACTGCCTAAACATAAAGGCTCATGACTAAACGCCTTATTACACGTAGAGATGGACAAACTGAAATCGAGAATCACAAACTTGTACATTATATAATCGGATACAATAATCTGTCAAACACAGGTTCCATAATGTCGTATGTACTAAGCTTCACGCATATTCAATGTAACAAACTCGTACATATCATGATCACACATTCATACATACTAACTAACAGATGACTTATGCACTAAATTCAAACTAATATGCACATAGAGCATAACTGAAATAGAATCCATAACGTACTTCAGATATAAAGTAATATACACATGGATCGCAACAAATTGATATCTAGAAACACAAACTCATACACGACATAATGATACACAATTTAGATATCGGCATATAAACAACTGAAATTATTTGACTGTGATGAAATACTACACCAAAAAAGTTGATAACCGCCAACGCTAACCTACTAGTGTGCCTACTGCCTAGCCAAAACTTGAGTAAGCATAACATTCTATTCCGACAAGTCTACGCCAAAAACCGTTGATAATTAACTCAAATCAATAAAAAAGGCTTACTATATAATAACAGAACATCCTTATCACTTATTTCACCTCAACAATCAATCACTAATTAAACTATTCTACAATTCTATTTCAAACCCATTACTATAAAATAAATCTACATTGCCTAAAAATAAAGGCTCATGACTAAACGCCTTATTACAGATGCATCTTCAACATATAAAGCTGTGTATAATCTAGCTGGCACTCAACATATATACTGCCTAACCATTAATTAAAAATAGTAATAAGCTTACCTACTAGTTTTATACTGAATATGTTAGTATTGATTAACAAAAAATTCGTAATAAAAATAAACAACGCTCACCACATAAATTACAAAAACTTCACTAATAAACTTTATAGCATCAATCACCACACAAATTACAAAAACTTCACTAATAAACTTTATAGCATCAATCACCACACAAATTACAAAAACTTCACTAATAAACATCAGTCGGTACAAAATAAACAAAATATGAAGCAATTACCGAATTGAGTGACGAGGTTGAACAATGAGCTTCAAAATAGAATGATTAAACCCTAACAGTTGAGCTTTAGTGTTGATTCGTAGTTAGATTGAGCATCGATACAAAACGATTGAGCTTCGATTAAGCTTAGTAAGGTGCGATCATTGTGATTAAGCTTTGATTGTAAGGTGCGATTGAGCTTTGATTTGGGGAAAATGATTTGGGGAAAGTGAGAGTGATGGACCGAGTTAATAAAAGGTCAAGTCAGAATATCAGATGTTGATAAGTTAATAAATGGTCAAATCATGTATAATAATTGTAAAATTATTATTAGGAGTTAATAAAAGGTCAAATAAGATAGTAATTTAGTTAAATATTAGAAATAGTAAAGTTTTTATAAAATATTTTGTTAAATAATTTGAAGAGTAAAAGCCAATGTTTTAGAAACAGTTTTTTTAATTGACCTAGCCGAGTCATCGGGTCAGTCACGATTCAACTGGGTTGTTCGCTCAAAACCGCCTTCCGGCCACTCAACCGGGGTTTTAAAACAATGGTAAAAGCAAACTTCACTTTAATACACGTAAATTTTAACAATCTTGTAAACAAAAACGAGCCTCGTATTTATATTTTTCAACAAGTATAGATAAAAGGTAGATTTTTTTAATACAAACTACACTTTTGCTCACACTTTTTAAAAAGTGTGGATAAACGTAAGACTATTAATTACACTTTTTAAAAAAGTGTGGGTATAAATAAAACTATTACTTATACTTTTTAAAAAGTGTGGGTAAAAATAAAACTATTACTTACACCTTTTAAAAAGTGTAGGTAAAAATAAAACTATTACTGACACTTTTTAAAAAGTGTGAGTAAAACTATATTTTTTCTCACACTTTACATAAAGTGTGTGTATAAATTAGACTTTTGCTCACACTTTTCTAAAAGTGTAGGCATAACTAGACTTTTGCTTACATTTTATGTAAAGTGTGGGTAAAAGTTAAACTTTTGCTTACACTTTTTGAAAAGTGTAGGCAAAACTAAATTTTTGCTTACATTTTTCTTTAAAAGTGTAAGTAAACATGCACTTTCACTTACACTTTTTTTGTGTGTCATTAAAAATGGTGTCACTAAAAGGCCCTTTTCTTGTAGTGAGAATAAGTTTTTATAGTGAAGTTTATTTGTTGGCAGAACTATATCAAACTGACGAACAATTATACTCTTTGAGAGTCTTAGTGTAGCACTCGTCTATAAAGTTCCTCTCATTCTCTGTGTTGAAAAATAACTCAACCTTGAACACAAAAAGTACAAGGACTAATATTGTGATTTTGTATTTTTTCAGTTATAAGGAGTTCTTTGCTTTAAGCTGGTTTTAGCTAGATGGTGAAAGATAAAGGACTGAGTTGACAAGTAGCTAAAAGTTATTGGTCAAGGCTATATAAGGTCCTCATCTGCTAGGGTTTGGATGTTATGCAGTCATATTAATCTCACACAGTTCTCTCATTGTTTACACATCAACCAAAATCTGTTGTTCATATTTCTTGAGTGTTTGTGAGGATATTGTAATAGTACTATTGATAATTACTCAATAGCCTGCCACCTAAATAGCAGTGGGTAGGTTTATGAGTTGATTCTTGATTGTTTGATTCTGATATTGAGATTGATTAAGATCAGTTTCTTATTGATCTTGTGATTTTGTTGATTAATAAAATTGATTCTTGGATTGAGATTCAAGAGTTGTTTCTGGGTAAAACTTGTGTTTTTCTACATGGTAAAACTTGTGTTTTTCAAGACCCAAACAATTTCTGAAGTAGCAGAGGCCATGGCTCTATACTCAGCCTCTGCACTAGACTTAGAAAGGGTATTTTGTTTTTTGCTTTTCCATGAAACTAATGAACCATTTAAGAAAACACAAAACCCTGTAACAGACCTCCTAGTTACCACACACTTGGCCCAATCTGCATCCACATAAGTCTCAAGTGATTCAAAAGAGTTTTTAACAGTGTGTATTCCTCTACCAGGTGTATTCCTCTACCAGGTGAGCAATTTTAAGATGATACTTGAGTGGCTTATGCATGAACTGACTTAAACAATTTACTGCATATGAAATATCTGGCCTAGTGTGTGTGAGGTAAATCAACTTACCCACTAACTTTTGATACTCAGTTATGTTATCTAAAATAGGATATTTATAGTGGGTTCATTATAAATAACAAGATTTTACTCTAAAGGAAAAGCAGATGGCTTACATGCCAGTAAACCAAACTCAGATAAAAGATCTAAACAATATTTTCTTTGTGTTAAACAAAGTCCTTTATCAATAACTTCAATTCCCAAAAAATACTTAAGTTTTCCTAGATCTTTAATCTGGAATTTAGACTTAAGAAACACTTTGAACTTTTCAATCTCAGCCAAGTTATTACCAGTTACAATTATATCATCAACGTACATAAGTAAAGCAATAATATTACCTGAATCATTTTTGATGAACAAGGAATAATCACTCTTACTCTGCATGAATCCATTTTCAAGTAAAGCACTGGTTAACTTAGCATTCCATTGTCTAGGTGCTTGTTTAAACCCATATAAAGACTTTTTGAGTCTGCAGACTCTTTTATCATTAACATCAAAGAAACCATCAAGCAAAGTCATGTAAACAGTTTCATCTAAGTCTCCATTTAAAAAAGCAGTGTTAATTTCAAGTTGAAAGAGAGGCCAATTCTGTTGCACAACAAGATTGATAAGACACCTAACAGTCACTATTTTGACAACATGTGAGAAAGTTTCATCAAAGTCAACACCTTCTTTCTGATTAAAGCCCTTAGCAACTAATCTAGCTTTGTATCTATCAACCTCACCACTAGACTTGAATTTTATTTTAAAGACCCACTTGCAACCTATAGCTTTTCTGCCAACAGGCAAATCAACAATTTCAAAAGTGTCATTCCAATATAAGGCTTCCATTTCACTATTAGTAGCATCTAACCAGTGCTGATACATACAAGCCTCCCAATATTTTTTTGGTTTAAAACTCTTGTTTAACTCAACAACAAAACAAAGAGTATCATTTTTAAGTTTTGCATAAGTAACAAACTTTTCAAGGCCAAATTTGACTTTTGAGTCGACAATGTACTCATTATATTTGTTTGGAAACACTGATGACCTATCAGACCTTCTTAAAGAAGGTTGATTATTTTGACAATTGATCCCTGCTGCTTGTTCATGGAAGGGACTGAATTCACCCTCAGAACTTGTCACACCACTTGGTGTTGCAACAGTCTCACCAACTCTGGTAATCCCATCGGAACCAGGAGAATGCCCCATGATGTGCCAACGGTGTGTACAAGTTTTAAATTTATAAACACGATTACCGGATCTAGAAATAACACATACAAGCAAGTGAACTCGTCCGTTATAGCAAGATTGGGTTGGTAAGTCGGGATCGTTCGCAGGGATTTGTGAGTGAATCTAAGCGTAAGTTTAAAATTAAATCTCTAATTCTAGCGATAATGGTTATAAGATAATTCAAATGATTATAAACTACATTTGCTTAGACTAGTTAACTACTCATAAGAAAAGCATGATTGTGATAACTTCCTTAACATGTTGGTAATTAGAATTAGTTGGTGTTCTAATCTATCGTTTCTACAAGTTAAATCTTCGTCAAGATTTTAGTTTATAAAAACAAGCATTAGGTTTGGACCAATCAATTCAAGATCAATTCAAGGTTCATAAAGTTGAATTAACAACCTTAAACACAAAAATAGTTTCTTGTTTAATCAAATACTCTTAAGAAATGGTCAATACAAAAGGTAACCGAATCATAGACAACAAGGTTACAATTGATTATAAACTACTAAAACTTTCGACCAATTAGGCATTTATAACCAATCCGATTTGATTAACAAAAATTATCCTCATTACAATTATACCTTAGTTCCTTTGTTTAGTCAAGAATAATTATGGTGAAAAACAATCTTTTATAGACAAAAGATTATAACTAGTTGAATGATAACACCCCTTTCGACCAATGATATTATAAGCAACTAGTTAAACTTGACTCAACAAATGTCACTATGAAACTTTAGTCTAATTAGGTTTTAGAATTGACTTGAAATTGAATTAAAACATGTTATCACAATCATAGACTAATCATTTAGTAATTAATATCATCTAAGCAAATGCAAAAAGGTTACTAGCCACTCATAGCAAACATGAACATTAACTCAGAATATTGAACATTAGAAATCATGATTAAAGTCTTACAAATGTTTGGAATATGATTACAAATAAATAGGAAATGATTTCCTATGTGTTGGTGTTGACTTCTAAAGAATTTGACCTTCGGATGTTGACTTTTTGGACTTCCAATGCTTCCTGAACTTTTATGGATGAATTTTGAGACTTGTGAGACTAGTAAAGGATTGCTTTGTTGTTGGTGTATTGAGTTGTAATAGTTGTGATGAATTGTGTGTTGAAATGAGATTGCAAAGCCACTATTTATACTAATCATCAGGCCTAGGCTCATCAATGCAACAACTTGGCCTCCAAGGTGAATAGAAGGACCTAGAATGGCAGAGAGAAGGGCCTAGAATCGGGTAGAATGAGATAGAAAACATCTTGCAAAACTTTAATGAGCTGACCAACCGATCGGTATCGAGCCCTGACCGATCAGTTGGTTGTGACCTCTGCGACTAACTGGTCGGTTGGAGTTATAACTTATCAGTTTCTTGTGACCAATTCCTCTGTCCGATCGGTTAGATGAGTGACCGATCGGTTGCTTTTGTTCTAACAGCAACAAACTTGATCTTTACTTGGCTCTTCGTTCCTTGTCCAAACTTGATTATTCCTTGTCAACGTTCTTTGGAATGATGAAAACTTAGATTCTTCTTTGTGAAATGCTTGAATGAATTGAATCTCGAGATGAGAATGACATTTCCTTCTTTTTCTTCACTTTTTCCTGTTTTTGGCTACAAATGCTTGCAAACACACTTTGATACGATTATGAGACAAAAGCATATAAAAATAGCCGAAAAACATACTAATAACGCCACTAAAAACATGCACAATTTGAGCATTATCAAATCCCCCACACTTGAACTTTGCTTGCACTCAAGCAAATCTAGAAATAAAATATCATCCACATGGTACTTCAAAGATGTTTTGGAAAAATGTGATGCAAATATTCCAAGTACAAGTACAAGTTAGATCCATCATTTTGAGCTTAGATGGTTGAAACTTTGAGATGTTTGACAATACCCAAATGATTTTCTTGCTAGATAAACATTACTAATCACCTCACGAAAAAGGAATAAGATATAATTAACTCGAAACACTCATTTTTAGGTGAAGTATACGATAAATCACACTCATTGCTCAGTTATGATTTAAATATTACCATATGCTTGTACAAGAAACATAACTACACCGTAAAGGCGTAAGCACCAAGTATTCATATCAAAGAGGGCTTTTATTCGGGTTTAAGGCTAAAAAGGGATAATAAAGACTTTCGTTCAACTATCTTATGTAAAACAAAATAGATCACTAGCGCGAATTCTTGTATCAACACAATGGATGGTCACCAAGGATAACCTTAGATTGCTGGCGCATTGTTATTTCCTCAAGAAATCGGATGGTCACTATATGTTAAACACTTGATAATTTTACTTGAGTCAAGGGTAGGAATAAGACATGGGATACGTTTATAGAGTGTAAATGATAAAGAATATACAAAATAGTCAAAGTCTACTAACCAAATGTTGCTAGCTATTCTTGAACCACTATCATGTATTCTTTAGAACTCCATTCTTGAGCGATCAATACTACTCACTATAGCTCATTGGCTATTTTATTCGATATATACTTCTTCTTTTTTTTTTGAACATAAACTGACTTGTCACCATCGATTTTGATGACTTATTCTTAACTTGCTTTGATTGCTGCTTCCAGAATTACTCCTTTCTTCATACTTCATGATTTCCCACATAACATCCAACTTGTCATATAGCTAGCAACCAACTAAGACTTGACTAAGGGTAAGGCTAGGCTAAAAAGTATAAAATCTTTTTGTATTTTTTTTTTTTTTTTTTTGGATTTAATCAAAAGAAAAGATAGGCTCAGAAGGTGTGACTAGGGGTATCTAGCATTAAAAATGAATGCTAACAAAAAGGGTTATGTTGGTGGTTAACTAGTCAATCAAACTAGCTAAAAATTAAAATGGAAGGTTATTTGGGTTAGATCCTAAGATTTCCTCTTATCACATATGTATACTTATATCACAAGAAATGTGATCTCACAACGGTCTCGAAATGATTTACAAGCACAAGTTCTAGAATAAATAAAATCATCGGCACACTCATAACAAAATATTTAAGCATAAAAGATGTATGCTATATCAAAAAAAATAGGCTCAAATCATCACAATTTAGTAGAAAGGGTTACAATATGTGCTAGCTAATGTTATCGATACCATAATGGATTGCAATATTAATCAGGACACATCTCAAATTTCAAAAATTACCATTTTTACCAGTGGATGGATCCAGTTATTCTAATATATTAACCTAAAAGCGTGAAAACAACTTAGATCATTGGGGCAGCAAAATTCTTATTTACCTATTCACCCCCCCCCCCCACACACACACACACACACACACTTAAGTTAAGCATTGTCCTCAATGTGATAAACGAACTTCAAGGTATGAAAATAGAGAAATAAGAGAATGAATCGTATTTTTCCTTTGTGGTTCTTTATTCCAAGTGTCCAAGTTTCTTCATCATTACCTGTAGTAATCATAAAACAAACAAACAAACAAACACAAGTCTATATGTTTTATTAAAATTAGTGAAACACCACCACACTTAAGTTCAACCAAGTGGTTTAAACTTTGGGGTGTAATCACTTAAAATAAACTAAGGATAAAATTAAAATAAGAAACACACGGGTTGCCTCCCGAGAAGCGCTTGTTTTGTTTATAAGTCATCAGCCTGACTCAAACTTCGCAAAAACTACGTTGATGCGGTTTGGGATTTCTTCTTCGGATATTTTGGTATGAATAATACGTTTTCTACCATAATTCCTTCTCGAGTTTCATCTATATCTTCCAATTAGACTTTTTCCCATGCTCTAGGAAGAGCATCATAGATAAAACCTTTTTCATGGGCCCATGGTATATTTTTCATATGAGGTGCCATGAATGTGATAGCTTCGTATTCAGATTCAGCTGGATGTTCAATAGAAATTTTACACATTTGCTCCTTATCATAATACAACTTAACGCGGTGACCATTAACAATGAAACTTCCACCATGCTTGTCATAAAGTTCGACATATCCAGATGGAAATCCATGTTTCACTATATACGGTCCCATCCATTTGGGTTTGAGCTTAGGAGCTTTGAACTTGTCTTTCATATTGAAAAGCAGAACTTTATCTCCAACTTTGAATTCTTTTCTGATTCTAAGCTTTCGGTCATGATAAGCTTTGGTTCTGGCTTTGTATAGCTTAGAGTTTTCGTAGGCTTGGAGCCTCAATTCATCGAGTTCATGCAATTGCAAGAATCTTTTCTCTCCAACTATTTTCAGATCGGGGTTACAATTTCGTAATGCCCAGTAAGCACGATGTTCGATTTCGAACGGCAAATGACATGTTTTTCCATACAGGAGTGATGAGTGTCTAAATACTCATCATTTTATACCAATCTGAGCTGCCAAAACATCCAAAAACACTCAAATATGCATCAAAATACTGAAAATATCTTAGAAGTGTGTTTTATATATTTCAAATGCAAAATATGCAAAAACAGATGAAAAACATACAAAGTTTGCATAATTGGCAGTTTCAGTCCCTCAAGTATCAAAAGTTGTCAAAACTAGTCCCTGGTTATTCTAAAAATATGAAAAAGTCATCAAAGGTCCTTTTTAATCGTAAAGTTACATATTTAGTCCTTTGGTGCAAAGTTTCACAAAATTACAAGTTTAGTCCCTATACTTTGGAAATTAACATAAATGGTCCCTGGGATGTTAAAAACTTTGAGAAAAGCAATTTTGGTCCTTGTGCTATTAATCTTTTGCAGGAATGGTCCTTGGTGGCAAGTTTGGAGAAATTACATAATTGGTTCTTAAAGTTTGGCAGTTTGTCAATTTTGGTCCCTGGACTTTCAAATAATGGCAGAATTGGTCCCTGGTGGAATATTTTGGATAAAAAGTCAATTTTGGTACTTGGAAAATCACAAGTTGTCAAATTTGATCCCTGGTTGAAAGTTTTGAAGAAGTTACACATTTGGTCCCTGAATTTTCACATTTGGCAAGTTTAGTCCCTGGAATTAAAAAAATTTGGAAAATATCAAAATATGACCTTGTACTATTCATCCTTGTCAAGTTTGGTCCCTGTGAGAACCTTGGAAAAATCACAAACTCAGCCCCTCAATATTTACCAAATTACAATTTTAGTCCTTGTGATTTATTACCTAATAAAACCAACCGGACCCTTAGTTTTATTAAATACCCAAAACAAAACTAAACCCAATACATAATAAAAACCAAACACAAACACACAGCCCACCTTAGCCCAATCCTAAGCCCAAAAAAATAATAAACAAACAAACCGACCCTGATAATACCAGGGTCAACCATACGGTCAAACCCACTCCCAAAACCGCCCTTTTCCCCTTCTCTTCCACCTCCCTCACTGCAACACCAATACCACCCCTTCACCCACGGTTTCATCTCCACCTCACCAACAACTCTCACCCACTGTCTCACCACCTCACCACAACAAAGCAAGGACAAATAAATGCCCTAAAATCCTCACACGCTACTACAACTGACACCAAGACTTTTTGGCGCTAAAAAGGCCATTTCAAAGGCCAGGGTTATTTAGACCAATCCAATGGTCCACAACTGGTGGGAAAGTCTCTGAGGGACACCTGGAGCTCCAAAGGTCATTAAAAAGAAGAAGAGAAGAGACAGAGAGGAGGTATCTAGGAGTAGAGTAAAAATAGTGTAACGTAGGTCATTTAGTTTACTCTTTCAGTTGTATCTTCAATTCAAACAGCTTATACTCAGTTAATTTCATGTATTTCCAACATTAATTTCAAGTTAATTTCAATTTCTATTTACTAAATTCAAATTTACCAATTTCAAGTGAAATTGACAAATTCATTTGTATATTGTTAAATGTTGTTATTTCCTGTTCCATTAAACCCAAATAATATTACGTATAAGATATTTATAGTTTAGAAAGTATTTATAACTCTTTAACTAAGAAAAAATCAAAAAATCACAAAAATACTCATAAATATATATAAAATAAAAAATCAGTGATATGGTGCAAGGAGCATGGAGCAGGATAAATCAATGATGGTTCTGGTTTAGTTGCTTATTGGTAAGCATTAGGAAGATTCTTGGTATTTGGTAACTTGGTTCATTGCTTGCACCTTTGTAAGATCCCTTCTCAATTTGTTTTTGCATAATCTGCTACTCCTAGTTACAAAGGTTGTTTGTTAATCAAAGTTGTCCATTAATGCTTGTTTAATGTTATTATAAGTTAATTCAGTGGTGATTGAGTTTTAATTATTGCATTGCTTTGAAAAACTCATAATAGTCCTTGTTAAGGGAGTGTTTGGATTAAGGCAGCCCTTGGTGTTAGGACTGGTTAAAGTGGTTAAAAATAGTTTGAATAATATACTTAGTGGTAGTTTAGAGTAATACAAGCTTAAAATTGGTAGGTTAACTTAGGAATAGTCAAAATTCACTTCAAAATCCCTTGACAGTTAACTGTCAAGGATTTTAGATCCACAAACCTTAATTTCTCATCACAAGTAAGTAAGTTAGCTTATTTTAGTTTAGTTATAGCTTAAATAGTCATAATCAATCATAAAATCAAGATCTAAACTCAATAAAGTCAACCTATTAGTTTTTCTTAAATGTCAAAAATTGCGTGTTCTTCAAATTTTCCAAATCTTGGGAGATTTTTTTTGAATTTTGTAAAAGGAATTAGGTCTTGTGTTTTCAGGTATTGTAGTCTACCACCTCAACTATTGATTCCCACCCTTATCTCATTTTTGTGAATTTTGTACTGGGCCCCACAAGCTTGGAAAGACAGCTGCAGGGCTGAGCCCTCCCCTGCATCAGCAGCATCTCAGTCCACCACCACCACTTTGGTGGTGGTTTCTGACCATATCAGTAGGTCCCAAAGCCCAAACCTTGTTCCTCCCAACCCCCCTCCTAGTAGGCTTCCCAAGTTGACCATTTGTTTGACCATAAGACCCCTGGGTCCCACCTAATTTAGCCACATAAGTCTGTCCCACTTTTTGAGTTCATACAAGTTGCCAAGTGCTTTTTAATTGCTTATTAGCTTATTCTAAAGGCTTATCTGATCAAAACTAGCTCATACTTGTTTAAGTAACTTATTGGAACCTGAATAATCCATAGTGGGTCCCACACAAGCTCATTTGAGCTTATTTGCTTAGTTGGTCAAACTAAGTCAACTATTTTGGTTAGTAGCTTATAATTAGCTTATTATTAAGTTATAAAAATATTGTTTTTACAAAAGTTGTCTATTTTTAGGTATAATATAGTTTTGTAAAATAAAAATCAAGAAAAAACAATATAATAATAAGTGATAGTTTCTATTTAATATAATTTAATTTTAATTTTAATTTTTTGATTTTTATTAAGTAAGTTATATTTTTATATTTTTATTAATTTCGTTTTATATTAAAGTATTTTTAGTAATTTTATTAGATTTTTAAATTATCATTTAGTATTTATTAGAATTTAGATTAGTTTTATTATTAATTAATCAATAATTAAGTTATAAATAGCATAATTAGTTTTTATAAAGCAACACCAAGATTTTATATTTTTCCTAGCTTTTATAAGTCATAAAATAATTTTACAAATTTTCTTGTAATTTTTACTGTTAATTTAATAGTTTTTATAATTTAAATAGTTTAATTGGTAATTAATTAATAAATAGAATAATAATTAGTAAACTAGTTTAAAAATATATAAAATAAAGTTTTTATAATTTTTTAGGATTCCTGTGATGGTTAATTAGATTTATAAAAATCTTCTTAATTATCTTAGACTCTTTAGTATTTATAATAATTTAAATCATATAAATAGTTAAATAATAATTAAATAGTAATTAATTAATAATAATTAGATAAATAGTAAGAAAAATATAATTTTATTTTTAAAATAAGTTTTATAATATTTTAGACTTTCACAAATTTTAATTTTATATTTCTAGACTTATTTTATATTTTCTTATTTATTAGTTAAATTATTAGATAATTAATAAATAGTTATTAAATAATATTAATTAATTAAATAATTAGTAATTAATAAAATAAATATTTTAAGTTTATTTAATTTGCATTTAAGCCCCTAAGGTATGCAAATTACTACTTTAGTTAAAATTGTTTTTGTTTCGTACGTTTACGTAGAATTAAATTAAACGTAAGCGTTTTTAGTTATTAAAAGTTTTTAAATATCTGGCTTTTACGTAATCGTTCAAATAGTTTATCTAATTTATTTTGTTTTATAAAACCCTAGTGTAATCACTCACACACACACTTATACCCTTTCCTGTTCATTTTCATTCGATCACAAACTCGTTTTTAATACCATCACAACCTCGTTGGGACATTACGACCCGGGGAAACACTGTATTCCACGGAAGCATTTCTCCCAGGCTGTTTGACTTTTACTATTGACCATTCACAAGTGGTTGAGAAATAAAATATAACTAGTTTGGGAGCAATCAAGGAGTCTGTATGGTGTTGTTTCAATTGGAGTTTTATAAGCTGTGCGAAAGGCCCATAGAGCATCATCGAGTTTCCTAGACCAAACGGAAGGATTTTCTTTAACCATTTTTTCTAGTATTCTTTTTAATGCTCTATTAGTATTTTCGACTTGTCCACTGGTTTGTGGATGATATGTTGTGGCAAAACGATGATGAACTCCATATCGTTTCATGATTTTCTCCATTTGTTTATTACAGAAATGGGTTCCTCTATCACTTATTAAAGCTTTAGGGATTCCATATCGAGCAAAAAGCTTTTTGAGAAAATTGACAACAACTCGCGCATCGTTTGTAGGTAAGGCTTCAGCTTCAGCCCATTTGGAAACATAATCGATTGCAACGAGAATATATTCATATTTGTTGGATTTAGGAAATGGTCCCATAAAATTGATTCCCCAAATATCGAATATTTCGCAGACTCGAATGCTCTTCTGAGGCATTTCATCTCTACGAGAAAGACTACCGGATTTTTGGCATGCGTTGCAGTTTTGAACAAGAGTATGAGCTTCTTTGAAAATTGTTGGCCAATAGAATCCAGCATCAAAAACTTTTTTAGCCGTGGTGGTAGGACCGTAATGTCCCCCTGTTAGGCCATGATGGCATTCATAAAAAATTTTCCTTGTTTCTGCTCCAGAAACACATCTTCAAATCATTCCATCGGGACACATTTTGAAAAGAAAAGGTTCTTCCCAATAAT
Organism: Artemisia argyi; assembly: GCA_030686995.1. Taxonomy (NCBI): domain Eukaryota; kingdom Viridiplantae; phylum Streptophyta; class Magnoliopsida; order Asterales; family Asteraceae; genus Artemisia; species Artemisia argyi. The sequence goes on along the minus strand of CM060676.1, from coordinate 33,995,780 downwards.
AGTGTTTTAAATCCGAAAAGAATTTACTTCTTTGAGCATGAGTTAATCCTTTCTTGAGAATGTTTCCACCAAAATAATTTGCAAAGTCTGCAAACCACGGTATTTCCTCTTCATCAATTTTATTGATGGTCATAATAGTTTCATCGAGAAAATAATCATCAATTTCGTCTTCCTTTAATTCTTCCAAATTTGGGTTCTCAAGACGAGATAAATGATCGAAAGCAAGATTTTCTGCTCCTTTCTTATCTTTTATTTAGATATCGAATTCTTGGAGTAGTAAAATCCAGTGAATAAGACACGGTTTTGCATCTTGTTTAGCAAACAGATATTTGAGTGCTGAATGATCGGTGAAAACAACTGTTTTAGAAAGCACGAGATAAGATCTGAATTTGTCAAAAGCAAAAACTATGGCTAATAATTCCTTCTCCGTAACCGTATAATTTTGTTGGGCATTGTTAAGTGTTTTGCTAGCAAAGTATATAGGACAAAAGTGTTTTCCTTCACGTTGTCCTAAAACAGCTCCAACAGCAAAATCGCTTGCGTCGCACATAAGCTCAAAGGGTAGTGACCAATTAGGTGAAACCATAATCGGGGCACTCGTCAATTGACTCTTTAGTGTTTCAAAAGCTTTAATGCAACTGCATTGAAATCAAAAACAGAATCTTTTTCAAGAAGTTTTGTCATAGGACGAGATATTTTTGAAAAATCCTTTATGAAACAACGGTAGAAACCGGCATGTCCTAAAAAACTTCTAACGGCTTTAACGTTAGTTGGAGGTGGTAATTTGGTGATAACATCAATTTTTCCTTTATCAACCTCCATTCTTAAACTTGATATTTTGTGTCCTAGCACAATTCCTTCGGTTACCATAAAATGGCATTTTTCCCAATTGAGAACAAGATGTGCAGCTTCACATATTTCAAGCATTTTGTCTAGATTTGAAAGACAAGCTTCAAAAGAATCTCCAAATATTGAAAAATCATCCATGAAAACTTCCATGGATGTCTCAAGCATATGTTGGAATATAGCAATCATACACCTTTGAAAAGTGGCAGGTGCATTACAAAGACCAAAAGGCATACGCCGATAAGCGTAGGTTCTAAAAGGACATGTGAATGTGGTCTTTTCTTGATCAGAAGGATTAATGGGAATTTTGAAATAACCTGAAAAACCATCGAGGAAACAAAAGTATTTGTTGCCTGCTAATCTTTCAAGCATTTGATCCATGAATGGGAGAGGAAAATGATCTTTCCTGGTGGCTTTGTTCAATTTTCTATAATCAATACATACTCGCCATCCAGTGACTGTTCTAGTAGGAACTAATTCATTCCGTTCGTTGGTTACTACAGTCATTCCTCCTTTCTTTGGAACATAATGAACAGGACTCACCCAAGGACTATCTTCTATGGGGTATATGATTCCAGCGTCAAGAAGTTTAATGATTTCTTTCTTGAAAACTTCTTTCATGTTGGGATTGAGTCGACGTTGTCTTTCAACAACAGGTTTAGCACCTTCTTCGAAATTAATTTTGTGTTTACAGAAATCAGGACTAATTCCAGGGATATCAGAAGTTTTCCACGCAAAAGCGCGTTTATGCTTCTTAAGGACTGAAACGAGTTTTTCTTTTTCATCATCTTTGAGCAACGAAGATATGACTACAGGGAGAAGTGAATTCTCCTCCAAGTAAGCATATTCGAGATTATTTTGAAGTGGTTTAAGCTCGAGATCGGTGGGTGGTTCTTGAAGAAATGTCTTGATCCTCATTTGATCATTAATCGTAATTTCTTCGAAATTCTCCTCAACTATTTCTCCTTCCTCAACTTCTTCATCATCTTCTTCAAATTTAACTTCCATAAATTCATCGAACTTTTATCAAAATTCGTTTCATTTATTTTCTAAGAAGTGGTTGTGAAAGGATCAGAATCGTCAAGTAATGCATCCAACACTTCCTCAATGACTTTATCGATTACATCAATGTTAAAACAAGTGTCATCACCGGTATATGGATATTTCATTGCTTTGTCGATTAGAAAGGTAATTTTATCTTCTCCAACTCCTAAATTGAGTTCTTTACCTTTAACTTTGATTATGGCATCAGTGGTGTTTAGGAAAGGTCTTCCTAAGATTAAAGGTACTTGTCTATCTTCCTCCATTTCTAGAATTACAAAATCTACCGGGAAAACAAATTTACCAACTTGGACAAGCATGTTTTCAGCAACCCCAACAGGATATTGGTATGTATGGTTGGCTAATCGAATACTCATCTTTGTGGGTTTCAAAGTATTGATGGAAAGTTTAGAATACAACGAATAGGGCATCAAATTAATACTCGCACCGAGATCAGCTAAAGCATCACATGTGATGTTGTTTCCTAATGTGCATGGAATCAAAAAACTTCCGGGATCTCCTAGTTTCGGTGGAACTTTGTTTTCAATGATGGCTAAACATTCTTCATTGAGGAAAGCAGCAGATATTTGCTCTAACTTATTTCTGTTATTAAGAAGTTCTTTCAAAAATTTCCCATATTTGGGCATTCCAGCTAGGACATCAACAAGGGGTATATTGAGTCTAACTTCTTTGATCATTTCAACAAACTTCTTAAAACGCTTCTCCTTTTTCTCTTTTCTAAGAGCTTGTGGGTACGGAATTTTCGGAGTGTATGCTTTGATTGGTTGGGTTGTTTCTTGGGTTGGTGTTTCAGGAATATCTTTCTTTTCTGCTTCAGCTTCTTCTTCTTCTTCACTATCAACATCGATGACTTGGGTTTCATTAGGATTGGGTGGTGGATCGTAAGAAAGGCCACTTCTTGTGAATACAACATTGATATGCTCATTCCTGGTTTGTGGTGGACGATACGTTTTGTCATTTGATCCAGAAGGCTTTGGGTTGGATTGGGTATTACTTGGTAATGTTCCAGGTGTTAGTGAAGAAAATTGATCAGAGAGTCTACCAAATTTTTGTTCAAGATCCTGAATAGAAGCTTGATGATTTTTCTGACCTTGCTCAACAAGTCCATGGTAGAAGATTTGGATAATGGTTCCTCGTCCTAAACCATGTCCGTGACAACTACGAAGTAAATCTTTCATACGAAGCCAAGCTTCGACAAGAGATTCATTGGGGTTTTGTGAAAAAGCACGAATTTCTCCCATGAGACGATCAAACATGGCAGGTGGAAAGAATCGGCTTACAAAAGCTTGCCTCATCGCCTCCCAAGTATTGATAATTCCTGGGGTTAATTCGTTATACCATACTTTGGCATCTCCGGCGAGTGATGATGGAAAAAGTTTGAGTTTAATGGCATCGACATCGGTGTTGCCATATCAAAACATGCCGCAAATTTCAATGAATTTGGCGATGTGTTTGTGAGGATTGGCCCTCGAACGGCCATCGAATTGACGGTCTTTGATCATAGAAAGATGGTGTCCCTTCACGGTGAATTTATCACCAAGGTTAACGGCAACAATAGCAGCTCCAGGAGTGGGTGCTACGGTTCAGTTTGTGGCCAACATGGGTTGGTCATCGGCGATCGGAAATGGTTGATTGGTGAATGGGTTATAAACAACTAAAGCTTCGGAAAGGTTATCAAAAGGTGGGTTTGGTACTCTTGATACACGGGTTGTTTGGTGGAACAAATGGTGTTCTTCTTCTTCGTGGTCTACGAATCAGACTTTCGGGATTAGAAAGAGGTGAAATTGGTTCTACTCCGGTTGATCGAGTGTTCATACAATTACCGAGTGAATCTCGGAAACTTTGGAACAAACGAGCAAAGAATGGAAACAATTTGGAAAATCAGGTAAAAAGGAACCGATCGGTTAGATTGAATACCGATCGGTTGGTTTGAACAATTTGAAATGTCGATCGGTTGGTTGGCTCGGAATTTTTTTTTAGAAAACGAACAAGAAAAGAAATGGAACTTTAAAACTTACAGAAAACACAATCAAAATCCCCGGCAACGGCGCCAAAAACTTGATGTGCTAACGGTGTGTACAAGTTTTAAATTTATAAACACGATTACCGGATCTAGAAATAACACATACGAGCAAGTGAACTCATCCGTTATAGCAAGATTGGGTTGGTAAGTCGGGATCGTTCGCAGGGATTTGTGAGTGAATCTAAGCGTAAGTTTAAAATTAAATCTCTAATTCTAGCGATAATGATTATAAGATAATTCAAATGATTATAAACTACATTTGCTTAGACTAGTTAACTACTCATAAGAAAAGCATGATTGTGATAACTTCCTTAACATGTTGGTAATTAGAATTAGTTGGTGTTCTAATCTATCGTTTCTACAAGTTAAATCTTCGTCAAGATTTTAGTTTATAAAAACAAGCATTAGGTTTGGACCAATCAATTCAAGATCAATTCAAGGTTCATGAAGTTGAATTAACAACATTAAACACAAAAATAGTTTCTTATTTAATCAAATACTCTTAAGAAATGGTCAATACAAAAGGTAACCGAATCATAGACAACAAGGTTACAATTGATTATAAACTACTAAAACTTTCGACCAATTAGGCATTTATAACCAATCCGATTTGATTAACAAAAAGTATCCTCATTACAATTATACCTTAGTTCCTTTGTTTAGTCAAGAATAATTATGGTGAAAAACAATCTTTTATAGACAAAAGATTATAACTAGTTGAATGATAACACCCCTTTCGGCCAATGATATTATAAGCAACTAGTTAAACTTGACTCAACAAATGTCACTATGAAACTTTAGTCTAATTGAGTTTTAGAATTGACTTGAAATTGAATTAATACATGTTATCACAATCATAGACTAATCATTTAGTAATTAACATTATCTAAGCAAATGCAAAAAGGTTACTAGCCACTCATAGCAAACATGAACATAAACTCAGAATATTGAACATTAGAAATCATGATTAAAGTCGTACAAATGTTTGGAATATGATTACAAATGAGTAGGAAATGATTTCCTAAGTGTTGGTGTTGACTTCTTGAGAATTTGACCTCCGGATGTTGACTTTTTGGACTTTCAATGCTTCCTGAACTTTTATGGACGAATTTTGAGACTTGTGAGCCTAGTAAAGGATTGCTTTGTTGTTGGTGTATTGAGTTGTAATAGTTGTGATGAATTGCGTGTTGAAATGAGATTGCAAAGCCACTATTTATACTAATCATCAAGCCTAGGCTCATCAATGCAACAACTTGGCCTCCAAGGTGAATAGAAGGACCTAGAATGACAGAGAGAAGGGCCTAGAATCGGGTAGAATGAGATAGAAAACATCTTGCAAAACTTTAACAAGCTGACCAACCGATCGGTATCGAGCTCTGACCGATCGCTTGGTTGTGACCTCTACGACTAACCGGTCGGTTAGAGTTATAACCGATTGGTTTCTTGTGACCAATTCCTCTGTCCGATCGGTTAGATGAGTGACCGATCGGTTGCTTTTGTTCTGACAGCAACAAACTTGATCTTTACTTGGCTCTTCGTTCCTTGTCCAAACTTGATTATTCCTTGTCAACGTTCTTTGGAATGATGAAAACTTGGATTCTTCTTTGTGAAATGCTTGAATGAATTAAACCTCGAGATGAGAATGACATTTCCTTCTTTTTCTTCGGTTTTTCCTATTTTTGGCTACAAATGCTTGCAAACACACTTTGATACGATTATGAGACAAAAGCATATAAAAATAGCCGAAAAACATACGAATAACACCACTAAAAACATGCACAATTTGAGCGTTATCACCCCATATCATTCTCCATATGGTCAAGAGTTGGACTGCCTAGAGGCTGGGAGTAGTTACCATCACTCAAATGATGATCATCTTGAGCATGGTCATCCAAAGGTGTACCATTTTGACCACTATCATCATTGGGTGTGCCAGGGTTGTCACAAGTAACTTCATCAAAGAAATTAACATGATCTAAACCCTGACTGAGAGGGTCAGGAGCAGCAGAGACATTTTTAATCTTGAAAGGAAATACTTTTTCAAAAAATTTAACATCTCTAGAAAAAACAAATTGTTTCCTTTCAAGACTATAAAGCTTATAACCTTTTTGAAAATTTGAATACCCAACTAAAACACATTTTTTAGCTCTACTACTAAACTTATCATGACAGGTAAGAATAGTAGCAAAACACAAACAACCAAAAACACGTAAGTGACTTAAATCAGGTTTTCTATTAAAAAAAAGATCAAAGGCCGGGAGACTTTCCATTCAGTACTGAGGAGGGCAATGTAATACTCCGTAAAATCCCAGGTCATTTATTAATGCTAATTATCGAAACTGTTCTAAGGAAAGCCATTTTTACGGGCTAATTTAAATTTTTATATGAGACACCATTTGTTTTGTCACTTGGTATCACCATTGATCACTCTTGGATGCCACCCAATGAGGTTAACACCGGTAACTCCCACTTGCGACCCGACACCTTGTAATGACACCGATATATATATATATATATATATATATATATATATATATATATATATATATATATATATATATATATATATATATATATATATTAACTATTACGAAATTATTATTATACTATGTATATATGAGTATATATGTATATGTATGAGCAACCCCGTTAATATTTCAAGTTTTGCACGACACCAACACCTCGTTATCGTTTTGGGCCTGTGACTTTCCAAAGCCCACTAGATTTCTTTTCTTTTTCTATTTGGGCCGCGTATCGCCTAAGCCCACAAATCTGCTCTATTGATATAAATAATGCGTAAAAATGTTATTAATATTTCTCAATATCCCTATGTTTTGACGATCACAAAATGTAAAATCATTAAACGTAAAATCATTACGTAAATAAGTATTTAGTGACAAAATATCATTATATCCAACTAAATCACCTAAGGTATAAATAAACAAGTGCCTAATACATTTTATGATCAAAGGAAGGTTTATTTACTAATTACAAATTATATAAACATTTTATATATTTAAGAAAAACACTTTTGGTAATTAAAGGAAAATGTTTATTTCACAATAAATAAATGAATTCAAATTTTTAACCAAATTCAGTTAAATTTTCACCAAATAAACTTTCCCCAGAAAAGACAAAGAAATCAGGCCGTTACAGTGCGCGGCCCCCTTAATTATATGGGGCGGCCCCCTTAATTTTAAGGGGGTCGGCATACGCTCCTCTGTTAGAACTCTTTGCCTATAAATACTGGTTCAAATCTGAAATTTTTCCTTACCTTTTGCACTAAAACTTTCTGTTCTAATTCTCTCAAATCATCTTCCTATATCTTTTGATCATAAACATATTAGTTTTTGTTTCAAGTGATCTAATCCCTCATTATTCAAAGTGCAAGAGAAGAATAATCATTTCATCTCAAATCAAGAAGTATTGAAGATTTGTTGTGTAGCTTGTATTTATTGTAAAGTTGTGTAGTTATTGTAATTGGTAGATCTAGGTGGGTTTGTAAATCTAGTTTTGAAGAAGTTGTGGTGTGAAGTAGAAGTAGTGTGTAGTTGTCAAGTAGTAGTGTTGTGTATAAGTTGTGAAGAAGGCGTGTTGTGGTGTGAGATTGGTTCTAGCTACTATTAGGACTCGACATCTAGCTTAGTGTCGTTAATTGGTGTAAGCGAAAGTTGTGTAAGGTTTCTCCGCCAAAAAGGGAGTTGTTGACATAGTGAAGAAAAACTCTTGAGTAGGTGACTCGAGGAGTGGAGTAGGGCGAAGAGGTGCTTCGTAGCCGAACCACTATAAATACCATGTGTTGTGATTTGATCTCTCTATCTCTATCTTTTCTTTACTTTCATATTTACGTTATAATTATTTAGTTAGTTAGATTAAATTGTTTGTGTTGTGCAAGTGTTGATATTCACATAAATAAGAATCGAAGTTTATATAAATCAAAGTTTTTGAAATCTAAATTGACGTAAAACTATTCAACCCCCCCCCCCCTCTAGTTTTCCACAATTGGCATCAGAGCTACGTTAAACAAGATTTTTAAAATAAACTGTATTTTAAAACTTGAAACGATCTATGGAATCTGAAAAATATTTAGAAGGTCAATCTATGCAAAAACCACCACTATTTGAAAGTGATGGTTTTCTTTATTGGAAAAATCGATTCGAAACTTATGTGAAATCAAAAGATCTAGATCTTTGGCATGTTATTACTGATGGTGATTTTCTTCCTATACAAAATAATCCCGAAACCAAAAGGGATGAAATTGTACCTTTTGAAAAACAAAACGATGATTTGAAAAAGAAACTTGCTAAAAACAATGAGGCTAAAATGGTTATTTATAATGCGTTACCACGCAAAGAATATGAAAGAATTATTATGTGTAAAACCGTAAAAGACATTTGGAACTCTTTACTAATCACTCACCAAGGTAATAGTCAAGTCAAAGATAATAAAATAGATCTTCTTGTACAACAATATGAACAATTTACGATTCCGGAAGAGGAATCAATTGATAATGCTTTTGCTAGATTTAACACTATCATCACAAGTTTAAAAGCACTTGATGAGAACTTGTCTAGCAAGAATTTTGTAAGAAAATTTCTTAGGGCTCTCCATCCGAAGTGACGTGCTAAAGTGACGGCTATTGAGGAGTCAAAGAATCTATCAACTCTACAACTTGACGAGATAATTGGAAACTTGAAAGTGTATGAGGTGATAATAAAGAAAGATTCCGAAATGGTCAAAGGAAAAAGGGAGCAAACCAAGTCAATTGCATTGAAAGCAAAAAAGGACTCTAGTGACGAAGAATGCTCAACCTCCGAAAGTGAAGATGAAGAGTATGCCATGGCCGTAAGAGACTTCAAGAAATTCTTCAAAAGACGAGGAAGATACGTTAGACAACCGTTTGATGAAAGAAAAACATTCCAAAGAAACAAGGACGACAAGACTAGCAAGAATGAAAGAAAGTGCTTCAAATGTGGAGATCCAAATCATTTTATTGGAGAATGTTCGAAATTATCAAGAAGTAAAAACCATAAGGCCTTTGTAGGAAGAGCATGGAGTGATAGTGAATACGATGAAAAAGACACAACAAAAGAAGAAAAGTGTCTCATGGCAAGGTCTTCCAATGAGGTACGTTCCGAAACCGAATACTATAGTGATGATAATTTATCGTTAGATGAAAAAGATTTAGATAGCGAATATAGTAGATTATGCAAACTAGGACAAAAAGTCATAGCTAAAAATAAACTACTAAAACACACTAATAATAAATTAAAGGATGAAATACTTGAATTAAAAATGAAACTACAAAAACTAGAAAAAGGAAAAGAAAGTATTAAAGAATGTAAAGAATGTCTAGTTGTTGAAAATGAGAATAAACAACTTAAAGAAGAAATTATTAGATTTGAGAAATTTGAAAATAGTAGTCAATCACTTAGTAAAATAATTGGCTCTCAAAGAATTGCCAAAGATAAAACCGGTTTAGGATACGACTCAACCGAAGCATCAATTAGTAAATCCAAAAATGTAAAGTTTGAAGGTGAAACTAGTGAACTAAAACCTTTAAAGTTAAAACCAAAGTATATACTTTTAAAAGATAGATTAGTACCTATTGCAAGTGATGAAGAAATTAAAAGCTTTCATAAATCGTCTTTAAAACCCGAAGTAGAACCCCTTAAGCCAAAAATAAGATCTAAAACTCCACCACCTAGAAAACCAAATAGTCCTCATCCTAGGTCTAAAACTCCTCAACCTAGAGTAAACCAAAATAGATGAAAATTTCACAATAATCATCAAATGTGGAACTTCAATCCTTGGGGAATGATTCCACCAAACATGCACCCAAGTCAAATGCATAACGTCTTTGGACCAAACAACATTGGTCAAATGAGACAATGGGGACCAACAAGATGAATTTGTCGTACCTTGGCAAGCTTGGTTTTCTATCCGCTTCCACTTGATCATGCAATTTCTCGAAGACTTTGAAGATTTGCTTGTTGAAGACAAAAAGGTACACGTCTCTTTTAAATTTTCTATGTCAAGATTGCATGCTTAGTCTAGTAGCTAGTTTATTGTTGTTATAGCTTGTTTTGTAATTTCTCTTAGCTATTTTTCTTTTATATATATATATATATATATATATATATATATATATATATACGTATACTATACGTATATATATATATATATATATATATATATATATATATATATATATATATATATATATATAGAGAGAGAGAGAGAGAGAGAGAGAGGTGGGATCATGAAAAAAACCCACTTTGCTAGAAAAGTGGGAAAAGTGTACAAATCACCCTTCCCCTTCCCATCCCTTTTTTCACACCAAACTACAAGGACCTTATTGTATCTTTCTTTATTCTTTAAGGGAAGGTTTTGTAAATTCTCGTCTTTCATATATAATGTCTAATTTTTTTCATTTTTTCTTTTTCTTCTTTTTTCTTCTTTCTCTGATAACGTCTTTTAGTTCACATCCACCGGCCTTCACAACCGTTCCCCATCATTCACCAACGTTCACCATCATTCCCCACCGTTCTCCACCATTCCGCACCCAAGATGTAATCAGATTCATCCTTCAAGTGTGAAATTATGTTTCTTTAATTGATTTTTTACGGTTATCGTCCATTAATATTGATTTTTTATGAGTTATGGTTTTTTTTACGAGTTTTGATTCGGTAATCATAATGTTTGTTCATAGATGCATCAGTTTTAAGAGTTTGTGACATGATGCACTATATAGACGAGTTATTTGAAACAAATTTGAGAAAAAAAGATTTGGAAACGTGTTTGCAAAACCTGCACACAAGGTGTTTGATAAAATGCCTAAATGAAATTTCATAACTGTGATGCATTGATTTTACACTGTGTTTTATGCTTTTGATTTTCAGGTGATTACTCTCGATATGGGTCTACTTGTTGCTGACACAAAGTACCGTGGAGAGTTCGAGGAGATATGACAACTGGTAATTTGCTTTAGATGAATTGCAGGTTTTAATTCATGCTTAAACATATCTTAATATAATTTGATTATGCATTCTTGAACTTAACCGGTGTCAACTCACTTAGTTTTAATTGCTCTTTTTATTGTTAGATAGATTTAATATAGATATAATAGATGTACGGCAATTGTGATTTGCATAAGGTTACCCGATAATAGATCTTATGGTGAACCGCTAACACATCTACGGCTAACAAATTTTATGTTTAACAACTGACACATCTGATGGTTAACCAAACTGTGAACATCCCTATTGCTTACTTTTTTCCCCAACGTGTCTAAGTTTCTCACTTTTTTATAACCAAATTGTAAACATCCCTGTTGTTGCCTTTTGTATAAAAGTTTATCACACCGCGTAATTTAAGTGATAAAACATTTCATGATAAATAATCTCTATATTTGAAAATTTCAAACCTCTCTTTTTCAATGAGAATTAGTGTCAGCTTCTTACGCGGTGTCCTATATCAACTTAAATTATTGTCAATAGTTTTTTCTTAATTATCAGCAAATATTTTAAATGCTCGTTCGAGTACTAAACTGCACATTTGATGTCTGAGTATCAGAAGTCAAATAAGGACACATCAGGTAGAGCTTCGTTTGATTTATGTCTGAAATTCATTCACTTGACCAAATGGATGCACTAAAGTGACTCAAACAGATGCACTAAAGTTTATCCAATGGATACATTAAAGTTGCGTCATATTTTATCACTTTAATAATGACTTGCTCTATTCATTGTTTGCTTACAATTATTGGTCATTGAATGAATGCAATTCTGTTTTAGGATTTAACCAAAGATATGGTAATTGTATGAGCTCTTCATGTAATGATGAAATGTCAAATGAATGGAAGATGTGGCACTATCAACATGTGAAGGAGAAGGTATTTCTCAACATTTTTCAATCAAACAAAGCAACTTTTTCGTATAACATTACTGCATATATAATTTTGGAACCTTAATTATGGTCGATGATGCTATAAATTATCAAATTTATGTTTGGTTTACAAAGGTTTAATATTTGCAAGCACCATCAACATGGAAGGTAGCAAGCTAGAATTGGAAGAGTTGCGGGAAATAAGGACCTGTATCTTGGTACTTTTAAGTAAGTTCATTCATTGCACTAATTTTTCGACATTTAGTTACTGAAGTATTTTCTTCCTAAATTAGTCAATTAAGACATAAAAAAGTAGTAATCGTTGTCCTATAATATAGGTACACAAGAGGAAGCAGCAGAAGCTTATGATATAGCAGCCATAAAATTCAGGGGAACAAGTGCAGTAACCAACTTTGACATTACTAGATACGACGTTTCAAGAATATCCCCAAGTTCAAGTTTGATTGCAAGGAGCTAGCCAAGTGGCCTCCTAATGACACCAAGCCCACAATGGTCAAGAATTCTAGTGAGCCTCTACTCGCTATAACAAATGGGGCGTGTGATGAATTTCCTGAAATGGTTTGGACTGGAAGCCAGGATCAGCAACAAGGTGCATATAATATTCTAAATGACTCTCCAACACTACAAGATACAAGCCCCGAGAGAGACCGCGCTCACACTACATGATTTTGATCGAGGGTCAGATGAGAATGGAGGAGATTGTGCAGGTTGGAACCGAATTTAGTGAAGGAGGTGACTATGTTTTGTAGTAACTAGGAAGATAAAGACACTTTATTGAAAACTATATACTGTATTAGATATCATACATGTTATCATATATGTTATCATCAAATCATATATTATAGTTTAGTAGTATTAATACCATGTATCAAGGTCTTTTTTACCTCGAAAGAGTGTTTAGGGAAAGCTTATATAAGTATATCATGACTTATGTTTAGTTTGTATAATCTTTAGTTCAGTAAGGTGACAAACTGCTATAAAGTATTTTCTTTTTATGTGGATATATAAAGATTTAAGAATGATACATTGAGAAAAGTTGAAATGAGAAGATTTAAGTATATTAGAGACAGATATGAAGATACCATGGCTGATGAGTGAATCCGTGGGAATTCTAGATCTTTACCTAAACTATTTCTGAAAAAGAAAAAAAAATACATTTGCATTCTACATATATGATTTTTCAAATTTTTACCAACTGAAGTAACTATTGTTAGTAAGAATTTAACATGATTGCCGAGTAAGAATCTAGTAAAACCCAAATGTCAACCCGATGTCAAGTATCATTCTCCTAGCATTACACAACTGGTACAAAACTGAACCGTAACACGTTATAACAAAATCCAATTGGTTCAGTACCGGTTGGACTCATGTTCAGCTACTTTTAAACATAATTTTTTTTACCTAATACATGATAGTGTTTTTATTATAAACCTGTTTGTTACCATTATATATGCATTGACTGCCTATGACTAGCCTTTAGCATCCTTCTCATTCTGAGATTTCTAGATCTATTAAGCTTGTTCCATAGCACTCGATAGAGTCCATGACACTGAAGAATCAGAAGCCTATGCAGCCGCCTTCTGTTGAGCATTAACTGTCTTTGCTCGCACGCCTTTTAGGTAGCTGATGTTTTCTCTCACTCTCTTATCTGTCACCAGTAATCTAGAAACGGGCCAACTAATAACAAATATTCGGCCTGGATAGGTGTCGTATACCTCAATAGACTGAAAGAACTCGATGAGTATTTCCTTTGAATATAATTAAAGACCCTAACTTCTTGAGAACTGCTCCTTTCTCGATTCCAACAAAGGGGGAGTACTCGGTCTACCCCTCGAGCATCTTTTACAGCTTTACCACAATTGACATGCCAATTTTTCCTAGTTTTTCAAAGATACCGAAGAAAAGATTAATTTCGATTTACTTTTATATTTAAATAGTAAACATGCAAATGGATGCACTAATATGTCCAAACATATGCTCTAAATATGCAAATGGATGCACTAAACATGCACACAGATGCCTTAATAAGTCTAAAATGCAGATGGATGCACTAAACATGCACATTGATGCCTTAATTTGTCCAATGATGCACTAATCATACTTACTTATGACGTAATAAATACGAAACGTAATAAATAAGTAATCACTTATTTTACCGTTATAAAAGTTAGTTTCTTTTAAGAGAACATCCACTCTTTTGGGTGTCAACATTAATATGGAACTACAACTCTACAAGTTTATGAGGATTGCAAATTGTCAACTAACATGTAAGTTATCTATTGGTGGCTGTTCTGAAGCATCAATTAGATCAACAGACCCATGTGAAGTCCCAGAGGGTGCGGAGCATTGACTTTCAAAACTCCCAGCGTAGAGCATGTTACTTTTGGTCTCACTAATGATGGGCAAAGGTGCACTAGATGTTGAATGAACACTCTTTTGATGGGTGTCCCTATATTCTTTAGTAATTAGAAGAGAAAGTTTATGAAATAATTATGCATTGGTGGTAATCAGTCCAGAAGCCATATCAGTGAGAAGCCATTATCGAAACTCTTACAATACAAATGGATGCACTAATATGTCCAAATAGATGCTCTAAACATGCAAATAGATGCACTGAACGAGTTTAGACCCAAATTTCTTTAACCCATTACGGAATTTCCCCATTTTGACCCAAATCTGTTTGACCCATTACAAAAATTCCCCATTTTGAACCATTACAAATCCCCATTTTGACTTATTACAGAACACTAGTCTTTAAATAGTGATGAACTTACTACTGTGGCTTGCGTTTCTGTAGTCTTTTTGAGGGATTAGGCACAAGTTTCCTTTACGTTGTCTTGCAATTCAGACTTGACAGGTTGGCGCCTTGGCTGGTGAATTGAGTTTTTCCCCTGAAATAGACAACCTGCATTGCATGACCAAAAAGGACACTTTTATGAATAAGTAGCTATTATGAAACTGATTATGAAACCTTAGAAACGGATCAGAAGTAGCTTCTGATATTATCTCTTACTAAGTTTATAGCTATGGAGTTGCAGCGATTCACATATTTGTTCTTACTTTTGACTTGCATCAAGTAGTGATTGAACAAAACTTTATGTAATTGTGGACACTCTGTGGGTACCAGGCCAAAGCAAGCTTATTAGGACACATTCAAAACAACTTGTGAGTCATAATAACTTATGTAACAAGTGAGTATTACTTTGGTATCAAATTACCTAGTATGATAATTATTTACCTCGAGAAAATATCCATTTCATTAACTAACTTTCAGTTTAGTTCTTACAGTTAACTTCTATGCAAATTAGAATCCAAAATGTTCCAGTTTCATATCCTTCTAGTTCACATAGACAAATGTTCTCGCTAGATGTGTCAAATAGGCAGGTCAAACGAGTTGAATATTGGCTAATGGGTCAAAATGGTAATGCTAGTATGGGTTAGGTCATGTTTTCCCCTACTATTTTGAACCAGATTTTCGTAAAAAGAATCACAAAACGTGTTGAACACGATTAAGTAAACTATATTATTACCTTTAAGAACTATTTTTCTTTTAATATATTTATCATGAAAAATATTTCTTGGCCAACTTTCGACCCGTTTTGAGTATTTTTGTGGTCAAGGGAACATCCCCAACAAAGTTATCACCAACATACAAGTTTTTAATCTGTTTGGCAAGAAGCAGAATGCGTATGATTAGCTTTAAGCAGAAAATGGTTACGAGAATGGATGCACTAATATCTAAATACGCAAATGGATGCACTAATATCTAATACGCAAATGGATGCACTAATATCTAAATACACAAACGAATGCACTAATATCTAAATACGTAAACGGATGCACTAATATCTAAATACGCAAACGGATGCACTAATATCTAAATACACTAAACATACACACTGATGCCTTAATATATCTGATGATGCACTAATCTTACTCATTGATGCCTTAATATGTTCAATGATGCACTAAACATATGAGCATATGCCTAAGTATTTCTAACGATGCACTAAACGTACAACTGGATACCCTACTATGCCCAAGTATGTCCAACGATGCACTTAAATAAAAACGGATGCCCTAGTATGAACAGCGATGCACTAAACTTACACACTGATGCTCTAATATGTTCAATGATGCACTAAACATACAAACATTAAAAATGATGCATCAACTACAAACACAGATGCACTAAAACAACCTGATGGCCTAACCTGTAATCTGATACTTCAAATTTACACAAAGATGTCCTAAGATGTCATCCTTCAATAATAAACACATATGTTGTAAATTAGTGCATCACATTTATAAAATCTTCCTCAGACATTTTATCAAACACCTAGTGTGCAAATTTAATAAGCACAATTTTTATGCATTTTTCCTTCATATTTGATATAAATAACTGAACATTAAAATAAATAAATAAAGTTATATAAATTAAATAATTAAAAATGCTATATGTAATTAACTAACTTGAAGAAGATCATCGATGATGTAGTGTTTGTGTTTTGTTGCTGTTGTTTCTTCCCTCGGTATTGACAAAAAAAGATTGAAGACCGTGGCGACGGTGGTGTGATGGTGGGTGAGTGAAGATCTACGCGGTGGTTGCGCTATGGTAGACCGTGGCGACGGTGGTGGTGGTGACGGCGACGGTTGAGGACCGGTGGTGGTGGTGGTGTTGATGATGGTGAGTGTGTTTGTATCTGTATTAAAAAAGACCGCTCCTTCCTTTTTGTTGGGTTTTTTCTCTTTTAACCCTAAACTTTCAATTGTTTTCATAATCTACCATGTAACTTTTTTTCTCACTTTTTTATCCAAATACACTTTTCTCTAGAACCCTACAATATATATATATATATATATATATATATATATATATATATATATATATATATATATATATATATATATATATTATACATACTATATGCTCTCATAACCTAGAAAACTCATCAGTTGATTTTCTAGAACTAGAAATTGTTCGTTTACGAACCTTTTCTTTTCCCCTCCTTTGGCCTTCTTGAACTTTATACTCATGTTGATGTAGAGAAATGAGTCAAAAAAAATCTATGGATGAAACAAACTCCCGTCATCATTTGCATCCATCTCCCTCTCTTTTTCTCGTCCTATAAACCCATATTATTTACATATATTTATATATATACATACCTATATACCTTCCACATTTTCATCGTCGACTTGACGGCTTGACTAATTTTATCCGAAATTATCAAGAAAATTTTAATTGACGAAATGTCAAATAAAAATGTCAAGTAATTCTCTTCGTGTGAACTCTCTCCAACGTATTTTTGATTAAAACTAAATATAATATATATATATATATATATATATATATATATATATATATATATATATATATATATATATATATATATATATATATATATATATATATATATATTGTATCTTTATTTTCAGAACCCTGTTAAGTGCGGGAACTGCGAGAACTCTAATTTTGCATTAGAAAACATGCATGTTCATATAAAACATGTATGTTTTCTTACATACACCTTAACACACATACATACATAACATACATGTTCATATAAAAACCTGTTAAGTGCAACAGATCAATGCAAAATGGTTTTATTTTCAGAACACTGTTAAGTGCAGGAACTGCGAGAACTCCAATTTTGCATTAGAAAACATGCATGTTCATATAAAACATGTATATTTTCTTACGTACACCTTAATACGCAGATATATGTATTAAGATATATGTAAGAAAACATACATGTTTTATATGAAAATGCATGTTTTCTAATGCAAAATTGGAGTTCTCGCAGTTCCCGCACTTAACAGGGTTCTAAAAATAAAGCCCCCTATATATATATATATATATATATATATATATATATATATATATATATATATATATATATATATATATATATATATATATATATATATATATATATATATATATCTACTTATTTTTATTTTCAGAATCACATCCGCGAAAAATTCAAATTTGACTGGGCGGCCCCATTAAAATTAATGGGACCGGCAGTGCAAAAAAGGGGCGGCCCCCTTAATGATTAAAGGGGCCGGCCATCTGACGATTTCCACTTGCTTTTCTTTCTTATTCCACTTACCAAACACTCCATTTTTCACTCCCCACTTCCTCCCTACCTGCTGTGACGAATTTTAAACCCCAAAACCATCCAAAATCCATCCTCAAATCTTCATATCAATGTCAATTAACAAAGGGCAAATACTTATAACACGATTAGCAACGAGTATTGTAAGTTTTTCATAACACATTTCTCTTAATTTCATCTAATTTGGCCATAATCATGATTAAGTATTTTATTTCAATTTCTTCAATTTCATCTTTTCTTTCAAATTGAGTCTAGGTATTCCATAACTAAATGCTTATCTTAGGATTAGAATGTATAATTAACACTAGAAACTAATAATTACAAACCCTCTTGTCGATTTTTTTTTTTTTTTTGAAAAATTCATACACTCATTTTCAAATTTTGTTTATATACATTGTTGAATAATGCTACAAAAACTTGTTATAACATATCACATTATGGTTTTATAACTTATTAATCACAAAAACAAATTTTTCGGTGAAGTAAAAATAATTTTTGTTTGATAAGAGGGTGTTTGGATCATGTCCAAATAGTGTCAAAAATTATTCAATATAACCTCTACAATACATCGTCATGAATATGAGTATAAAACTAGTATTTTAGAGTTGTCAAGATATATAATTCATATATATATATATATATATATATATATATATATATATATATATATATATATATATATATATATATATTGATATTTTGGTAGTAAATTTTCTAGATAAGGAAGCGTTTGGTTTAACTAGAAAAATAGTATTTTTGAGTCATATTATAAATCATTCTTTTCGAAACAAATCATTTGCATAAGCAACTTGTTAGAAATACCTAGTTATACAATCTAATGTACATCTAGCAAATTTTCATGATATATTAAGATGTTTAAAGGGGCGTTTGGATTATCCCATAACAACTTGATAAACATCGTAAAATATATCTAACACAAGTTAAAAATAAAAATAAGGAACATGGTAAACTACTTCTTAAGTTAAAGGTCTTTAGAGTCGAAGTACGTTTACGTATATGCCATAAAAATATAAACATTATATTTTAACGTTAACTTTGTTTTAATTTTATTTTGTTGTTATTGTGTTTAGGTGAAAATGCCCAAAGTTATTACCGAAGATATTTCCTTAACCAAAAACTATATTCCCAAAGTCTCTCAACTTCCCACTACTTCTCCCTCCATTGCACGTATCTATCGTCATATAGAAGATAGAAACATTCATGAAGGTCGAGTCGTAGATCAAGCTTACTATCAATCCGATTTCATCGAAAGTTTGTTCACAAATATCCATTTTGAATGCCTCTTCCAAATTAATGAACCCATCATTCCTCGCTTCATTCTTGACTTCTATAGCCAAGCCACGGTTCAAACCAATGATTTTGGTTCCATCTTCATTTCATTCATGATCCAACATGAATTTATTACTCTCACTCTTGCACAATTTGGTCAAATTCTTCAAATTCCTTTTTCCGGTCAATCCGTATTCAAAAATGAATGGGATCTTTGTGCTCTCCAACGTTCTCGTCCTACTCATGGTCCTTATGTCTCCGAAATTCCATCTCCCGAAGATATTCGTCAAATGCTCAGGTTGGAATGTGAAACTGCCACCCAAAGCATCAAATCCAAACATGTCTCTATTTTTGAAAACCAAATTCTTCTTAAAGAATTAAGGCCTGACATGGAGCATTGGGAAGAACTAGTTCGTGAGAATGCGTTCGGTTCCGAAGGACGCCCTGACCATCTCCCGGCTTGTCTCGCTCATATGTTGTATTGTATTGTTGCCGAGCAACCTTTCAATTTGGCTTACTTCTTTATCAAACGTACTGAATGTGCAAGAGCAAATCCTAAAGCTATTCTTCCATATGGTATGTTTCTCAATCGTCTCCACAAGCATGTCATTGAAAACTATCCCGATCTCGATGATAGTATTTATCAATCTATCTATCCGACCTTCCGTCCTCTCGTTCTTACTCAAAACCACAAAACTCGTAGTGCTAAGGTTAGATCTCATCGTCCTAGCATTCTTGTTTCATTCTCTTGACTTAAGGATGACGATGAGGAGGACTTATAGTCATTTGCCACTGCGTTTGGTGGGATGCTAAGAAAGAAAAAGTAGTGATGATGACTGTGAAATTGGCTTTATTACTCTTCTTGAACAATTTGTAATATGTTATTTATGTGCCATATTTCCGATATATATTCGGAAATTAATATTTGTTGCTATGTTTTTAGAAACATCTGAACTATATTATTAGTTGACTTATTATTATTAGTTGCTCTACATGTATGCATGTTTTTATACTTGCTTTTAATCTATGCTTGCATGATTTGTATATGATTATATATATGCTTCTCTAATAAACCAAAACTAAAATAAAATGTTCCAATAGAGCTTGCTGCAAACACAAAACCAAAATAAACCATTTTTAGAAAATTTTTGAAATTTGGTCGTCTGGGATTTTACCAGATGGGCGGCCCCCATAATTAACACGGGCGGCCCCTTTAGTTTTAAGGAGGCCGACCAAGAATTAAGGGGACCGGCCACCTGGAACAGTTTTTACATTGTTTTTTTTTTTTTTTTTTTTTTTTTTTTTGCAACTTGTGACTCCTTTTGCTAGTCCCAGCTACCATTTCCCTTAAAAACTAAACTAATTTTGGAATCTAACAATGCAATTTCAAATTAATTCTACTTTTAAACATGATTCCATGCTATATAACCCTTATACAACTCTCATCCACACTCCATTATCATCACATTCATCAACCTCAACCAATTCATCATGTCATCACCAAAAACCACCACCTCCAACAAAGCCAAGAAACAAAAGCTTGTTATCATACCACCAAAACAACTCTTTATTGATCTCACTAATGAAGACAATACCACTCCATCACCACCACCTCAATGTTCATCTCCTAGTGCTCCAAATGAACCATCCAAAACACCATCAACACATGGAACTTCCACCTCTTCCATACCATCATCATCATCCATCAATGACTACATAAACACTCACCAATCACCTCCACTAAGAATTCCACCACCACCACCTCATGAAAATGCAACCTTAGACATCACTCTTTCATTATCACCCATCACACCTCTTGATGCACAATTTTCACCATCACCACTCAATCCACCAAACTTCAATCCCATCCCATGGAGCTTGCTTGAAGCTCATGGTGATACTTGCCTTTGTTGCATCCATAACCGCACCATCATCTTTGGCTTAAGAGATGAAATCCACTACATGTTTTCATATCTTGAAAGCTTGTTCCCTCAACCTCAACCAACAACATCCACACCTCCACCACCAACATCAACAACACCTCCACCTCCATCAACTCCATCATCTCCACCTACAACATCGATCCTCCCAAACTAAGCATGGCTTATATTTGGAAAATAAAAATGTTTAAACCATTTTGATGGCAAGCTCTAGGAAAAGCATTTCTATTAGAGTTTTGGTTGCTTGTAAGCCCTTAAGGATTTAGTTTATTAGTTGTATTGTTCATGCATCATGGATGTATGTTGTTTGTATTTTCATCAAATTATTGAAGCGTTTCCTTCCATGCTTATATTGCTTGTTTTATTTATATATGTAATACATAATTGTTGCATGCATATATATTGTATGTTCTAAATATTTTTGCAAGCATTCCATATCTCGACTTGGCTTGTAACCTTAAAACGAGAGGGAGTACACATCAAGAGGGAGCTCATCCGACTTCGGGACAACCTTTTTGATGTTCACAAAAAGGGGGAGAAGTGATATAAACTCACTAAATACTTGCATATATAATAATTTTTTATTTAATGAGTTTAGATTTTGTAATCATCGAAAAGGGGGAGATTGTTGATATAAATAATGCGTAAAAACGTTATCAATATTTCTCGATATCCATATGTTTTGACGATCAAAGAATGTAAAATCATTAAACGTAAAATCATTACGTAAATAAGTATTTAGTGACAAAATATCATTATATCCAACTAATTCACTTAAGGTATGAATAAACAAGTGCATAACACATTTTATGATCAAAGGAAGGTTTATTTACTAATTAAAAATTATATAAACATTTTATATATTTAAGAAAAACACTTTTGGTAATTAAAGGATAATGTGCTTTATTATTTGTATTAGTGACATCGTGTTTAATTTGGTTGTATAATATGCTTGATAATTTGTATTTCTTATATAAAAGATGTTTTAATAACTGTATTTATTGACCAGTTAATTAATTGACTACATTAAATAACATTAATGTAGTGTTTTATTATTATTATTATTATTATTATTATTATTATTATTATTATTATTATTATTATTATTATTATTATTATTATTATTATTATGTGAATTAAAGTGGTGTACACTATGCTTCTTACCTTGTAAGTCTGAAAATTATGTGTATAAAGTGGTGTACACTATGTTTTTTTTTTTTTTTTTTGAGTTGCTATAGCAACACCCCTTATAGGACATCATATAAACCGTTGTGCACACAATATAACACCGTTATGCACACAGTTTAACCTCTCTATGCATAAAAGGGTGTCTATATAGGTGATTTGGGGTGTGTGTATAGTACAACCCTTTTTTTTTGTAAGTCTTAAAAGATTACAAACATTGAAAGCTGTACTTATAACAAACTAAACTTTTTAAAGACAATTAAATTTCTAGACTTTTAATTATATGTGTATGCGTCTTTCCTATTAAAGAAATGTTTTTTGGTCTTAAATATTTTAAGACTTCTAAATATAGATTTCCTAAATACATTATAAGATAGTGTATATATATATATATATATATATATATATATATATATATATATATATATATATATATATATATATATATATATATATATAGAGTTGAGATCAAATAAGATCAAAGTTAAAATTCTTAAAGTAAAATCCATTCAACAACCAATAAAATTAGAGCAAGTGTCCCATTCATTAATTAAATAATTTAATTTAAAATGTAATTAGCAATTAAATGAAAAGGGTATTATAAACATTTTACACATCTAACCTAAATAAACTTATACCCTAATAATTACTAACCGCCTCCATCTTCATCTCATTTAACTCCCTATCTCTCTCCTCTCCCCCATCTCTCCTCAAAACACAAACCCAATCATCCTCCGATCGTCATTGATTTTTCCGACCACCAATAAGCCACCATTAATCGCTTGCAAAACCCAGTTTGCCGCCGCTATTTTGACTGTGTATCATGGTTCAAAGCCGCCTCACAACAAATCCACCACGGCTGGAAAACCCACCATCGATCTTTTGTACAATGATATGTTGTACCCTGTCGGAAAACACAACCCGTCTGTTTTACACGAGCATTTCATGATACATCCCACGATGTTTTGTACTCAAGATTTGTTATGATCTGATTTTGTTTTCCAGGACACAATACTTTTAAGAAATTGCAAACGAGTCCTTAGTTGGTTTTTGTCACAATTTGTTATTTTTTACATGAGATATTCATTTGATTTTTTTTTTCGATCTATTTTTTTAAATGAGATATTCAGCTGGGTTGGAGTTGCGTTATACATTTTTTTTTTTTTTTTTTTTTTTTTTGTAAGATCTGTAGTTGTAAGATCCGTTGGAGTTTCGTTTTCAGGCAGGTTCATGGCCGTTTTCTAGCAAGGTTTTTTTTTATGGACTTGGTGGTCGTGGTACGGGTTGTGATGGTTGTGGTTTGAGGTCGTGGTACATGCCGTGATGGTTCACGAGATCTGATTTATTTATGGATTTACGGTTTGTTTATGGCATGTATTGGTTCAGTTTTGTAACAGTTTGGATTAATCATCATGTATCACATGTGAATCTGGGTACCTAACATCGTTTTAAACGGCGAGGCTTCATTTTTTCTGGTGAATATGGGTACCTATCATTTTCCCGGTGAACCACGATGTACCAGGTATCAGTTATGTGATGGTGGCGGAAGTGTCGCCCCGTAACAGATTTGTTTACAAGATGGTGGAAATGCAAGGATTTGTAACAGATTTTTATATTGGACTTTTGGTAAATTGCACGGATTCCGGTGTACCGGAATCTGCTACTGCTAGGTTTCGATAGGTTCTTGGTACATGGATGTGTTTATGTATGGTTCGGTTTCGATAGGTTTTTGATACACAGATCTGGTGTGTTTATGTATGGTGTGTTTATTAAATAAATATTGTCAAATTTTATCTATTGGATTCTGGGTAAAATGCACAGATTCCGGTGTATCGGAATCTGCTGCTGTTAGGTTTTGATTGGGTGTACCAGAATCTGCTATTGTTACATAGATGTATTTTAATAATTTTTAGTTTTGTTTTGGTGATACATAGATGTATTGTTACATAGATGTATTGTTTTGGTTTTAATATTTTTGCTTTGTGTAACAGTTTAATTTATAAAAAATGTGGACTAGATTTTTGTATAAAAAATAGATGAAAATCTGAAAAAGGGAATTGTCCAAAATACCCTTAAAATCCTATTTAATTACTATAATACCACTCATTTAATGCTAATCTCATTAAAAACAAATACAATGATCCAATGAACCATATTAGGTCTTACTTTTAGAATTTTAAGCTTGATCTCACATTAACTCTCCCATATATATATATATATATATATATATATATATATATATATATATATATATATATATATATATATATATATATATATATGTAGAAAACTAGAAGGGGGGTTGAATAGTTTTGCGTCTTTTTCGCTTCAATAAAAGTTTGCTTTCAAGTAATTAATGGTAGTTTGTGAAAACCCTTTGAAGCTAAAGTATAGATACAAATTAATTCACATATGTCACATAAATACTTCTTATTTAAAGTGTTAAATAGAAATTATAATTTCATATATCTCACTTAAATATAAGTTTGTATTTATATATGTATATGTGTTTTAATGATTGTATATACTTTAATTTACTAATGTATAATTTATGTTTTGAATGGAACCTAGTTTGATCTCTATGTGAAATCAATGTATGCACAACACACAAGCAATTGTAACTATGAATGATATGCAAGTAAGTGATTAATCAAAGAGTGAGAGATGGAAAGATCAAACCGAGAGACAAAGGAATTATAGTGGTTCGGCTACAAGGACACCTTCCTTGCCCTACTCCACTCCCCGAGTCACCTACTCGAGAGTTTTCTTCACTAGATCAAAAACCTCCTTTATGGCGGAGAAAACCTTACACACCAATTAGCACACCACAACGATATTACACCACACTCACAACTTCTTCACACCAATCTTCTTCACACCTAACTTCTACACACCAATCTTCTACACTTCAAATTTCTTCACAACTCTCTACTTTGCTCCTAGCTTCTTCACAACTTAATACTTCCTAACTCTTTTTCTTCACGCCACTTGTTTCTTCACACCTTCACTACTAAGTCCTATCTACTACCCCAAGATATATACTACTTCACAACTTCTAGGCTTCAAGGTCTTTTCAACTTCAAAGCTTCAACTTCTTTGTCTTCACAACTATCTCCACTTCAATATGCTATTACGACTTATATCTTCTAACACAAATCCTATCCACCTCTACTTCTTCACTACTAGTACTACTTCACATCTTCAATGGATCTAGATCCAATATCTAAATCTATCTAACCAATGTATACACAATGTTCACAAAGAAATAAATGATATACAAGATGAACTAAACAAACAACTTAGATAGCAAGATGATACTAAATTGTAATACTCCTAATAGAAGTATTCTTCTCTTTGCACTTGAGTGTTGAGGCTTGAATCACTTTGAAACAAAGATCAAAGTATATAAGATCAAAGGATTTTTAGAAGATGGAGGGAGATGTTTAGATCAGAAAGTTTTAGTGCAAAAAGGTGAGGTAAAAATCCAGGTTTAAGGTGGTATTTATAGGCAACAGATTCTGACAGAGGAGCGTGGCCGGTCCCCTTAAATCATGGTCGGCCCCCTTAAAATTAAGGGGACCACCCTTTTTAATTAAGGGGGCTGCCCAGCTGAAACGGCCAGATTCTTTGTCTTTAAGTGGGGAAAGTTTATTTGGTGAAAAACTAACTGATTTTGGTTAAAAATTTGAATTCATATATTTAGTATGAATAAAACATTTTTCTTTATTACCAAAAGTGTTTTTCAAAAATATATAATATGTTTATATAATTAAATAAACTTTGTAATGCTTAATTAAACTTTCCTTTGATCTTATAATGCTTTAATCACTATGTTTATTCATACCTTATGTGATTAGATGGTGAAAGTGATTATTAACTACTAAATACTTGTTTATGTCATTATCTTTGATTTAATGTGTTTTCGTTTTGTGATCATCAAAACATAGAGATATCGAAAGATATGAATAACGTTTTTAGTCGTTTATTTATATCAACAATATATATATATATATATATATATATATATATATATATATATATATATATATATATATATATATATATATATATATATATATATATATATATAGAAGCTTTATTTTCAGAACCCTATTAAGTGCGAGAACTCCTCTAGACCAATGAGATTTTTTTAAATAATAAAGATTATTATTTAATCCAAAGGGTATTATAGTAAAAGACAATTTTTATATTTTTTTATTAAATCTCGTTTTTATATATCTCATAAATTTCGTTGTTTGTTTTTTTTTTTTTTTTTTTTTTATTTTTTTGTTTTGTTTTATAACATGAATGTTTCTAGAAAGTCAGGGTGCATATGTGTTTCTTTTAAATAATGTAAATTTACATGTATTTTTATTATACACTAATTTAAACTCAAATGAGTTTTACTTAAAAATGTAATTGCATATATGTCTCTACCGTATATTTTATAAACTTCTTAAATAAAAACTAAAAAACATAAATTATAGTCGTAACCTTTAGATTTATTATAAATCAATAACATAATATAATACACAAATTTTTATATCAAATGAAATACAAATCAAATGTATCATTTTGAATATACATATGTACGCCTTATAAGAACATATATACACAAAACATATGTATTTGCAGTTTTTCATCAGATTCTTTAGAACATGCGTGCACGTATTTCAAGAACATACATGCACACCTTCCAAGAACATATATGTACTTCGAGTTTCTCATTAAATTCGTTAAAACATATATGCACGTCTTTCAAGAACATACATGCACGCCTTCCAAGAACATATATGTACTTTCAGTTTCTCACCAAATTCGTTAAAATATATATGCACGTCTTCCAAGAACATACATGCACGCCCTCCAAGAACATATATGTACTTCCGGTTTCTCATCAAATTCATTAAAACATATGGCACGCCTGCATATCTTTTAAAAAATCGCAAATTATCTTTAGGGAAAAATATTTATTAATGTACTATACTTGTCACAAATATCACTTCCGCGTAGTGAACAAAAAAAAAAAGCTTTTCTGTGCACTAAAGTTGACATTTTTGTCTTTTTTAAGTATTATGACTATTCTACCATTCCAAATTACAAAAATAGTCCCTGTGGGTTTGCTAAAATTGCATCCACCGTCCCTTTTTTTCTAAATTAATTTTTGTCTCAAAAATTTATTTTCTGAAAAAAATAAAAGTTTTTTTATGAAAAAAAATATTTTCGAAAAAAATAATTTTGAAAAAAAAAATATTTTTAAACAAAATATTAGGAAAAAAAAATATCGAAAAAAAATTTTGAAATAAAATATTCAGGAAAAAATATCGAAAAAAATTAATTTTGAATAAAAAATACTTTCGAAAAAAAATATTTTTGAAAACAAAATATTTTCGGGAAAAAATATTTTCGAAAACAAATTTTGAAAAACTTTTTTTTTCTGAAAAAAAGGTTTTTTTCTGAAAAAAAAATATTTTCGAAAAAAAATATTTTGAAAAAAAAAATATTCAAAAATTCGAAAAAAATATTTTTGAAAAAAAAATTCTGAAAAAAAAAATTCAAAAAAAATTAATTTTGGAAAAAAAATATTTTTGAAAAAAATTAATTTCGAAAAAAAATTATTTTGAAAAAAAATTATTTTCAAAAAAGATAAGTTTGAAAAAAAATAATTTTTTAAACCTCAGGGACCATTTATGCAATTTAGTCAAAGGACATTGGATGTAATTTTCAAAAAGTGAAGGGTAAAATGGTCATCACAGAATTATTTTTTGTCTTTATTACAAAAAGAAAGACAAAAACGTCAACTTTAATACACATAAAAGCTATTTTTTTTTGTTCACTACGCGAAAGTGATATTTGTGACAAGTATAATACATTAAGAAATATTTTTCCCTTATCTTTATGTGTTGTCCACCCACTTCTAGGTCTTCAATGATATCATCATCTTCATCAAACTAAAACAAGTATACATGAAAACAATTAGACCACAAAAAAATAAAAAGCGAAATTTAATCATAACAACTAGCATAACACATATGCACAATCTAAAACAACAACACACAACAACAACAACAACAACAAACCCAATCCCGCAGAAGCAGGGTATGGGGGAGGTAGAACGTAGACAGATCCTACCCCTACCCCAGAAAGCACCCGGGAGTAGAGAGACTGCTAAAACATATATGTTACACATATGCGCAATTTGTTTCATTCATTTTATACCAACCATAAAACACAAATGCGCAATATAAAACATATATGCTCACCCCTTTCAACTATTATTTTTTATATAAAACAACAAATTAAACTAAACGAATAACATTTATAAAATAAAAAATAAAAAAAGCTTCGATAAAGTGCGTGTGAATGTTGCAGTGATTTTTGACTTGTAACTGATTCCTCCTATTAATATAAATGAGTTTTCTTTATTTTCAACATGAGTTAACTATATTTTTGGTCCTCGTGGTTTACCGGGTATAATAGTTTATGTCCAAAATTTTGAAATGTAACGGATCTTGTCCAATATCCGCTGACCCGTAACACTTTTGGTCAAATTTTTGTTGATCGCTAGTTTGACTAGTTAAAAACATGCGAAATGACTAAAATACCCTCAAATATTGATGTACAATGACTAAGATGCCCTTTCCTCCATTTATTATTAATTATTATTATTTTTATTATTATTAAATACATATTAAAAATCCCTACCTTTTGCATCCTTCTTTCTTATACACCTGCTGCCACCACCAGAGAACAGCCACACAAACACATTTTTTTACCCTTTAACCCACTAACAGAAACAAGATATATTTCATACAGTTAAATCCCTACCTTTTTCATTTGATTTTGGACTAACCCATAGACTTTGTTCTTGTCAATTAAAAATCAGATCAAAAAACCCAGATTTAAACAACAATAAAAGCTAAACACAAACATATACACCTTCAACCCCATTTTTCTCAAACACACCCATCCAAAATATACATATGACATCCATCATCACCAATTTCCCCCACCCCCTCGACTGCCACCACCACGAAATCCATCATCACTAATTCCCAAATACGAACCCAACACATTTTATCATATTAAATCTTCTTTAACCTCATCTATCAAGAACCAAAACGAAAAGATCTTAGGTTATATCATTAACAAGAAAAACATTTTTATAGATCCAACACAAACCCATCATAGATCTTAAACAAAACCGAAAAACAAGAACCTACCCGAGACCAATCAAAGATCTTAAAGACCATTCACATTCGTGTTTTAAAAAGAAGAAAGAACTTGGGTTTGTGGTGGGCAGGGGTGTTTATGGTGATGATTTGGTTGTGATGTGGTGGTTTGGTGGTGGTGATGTGGTGGTTTGGTTGTGGTGGTTTGGTGGTGATGGTTATGGCCTTTGTGTTTGATGGTGATGGTTATGGCCTTTGTGTTTGTGTCTCTCTTTTCAATAGTCAAAATACATATACGTTTGTATTTAACAGTCAACGAAGGTCATAATATACTAAAATCCTTGAAAAGACAAATATACCCTTGTATTTAACAGTCAACAAAAGTCAAACTGACGTCGTTAGTAAAAATGGACCAAAAGTGTTACGGGTCAGCGGATATTGGACAAGATCCGTTACATTTCAAAATTTTGGACAAAAACTGTTATACCCGGTAAACCACGAGGACCAAAAATGTAGTTAACTCTTTCAACATATTTAAAGATACCCTATAATACCCTTTTACATTTTGTTAAATATAATTTGCTTTCAATTTAATTACAAAACTGCCACATTTATTATTATCCATTGATCTTCTAATCCAAAGGCTTAAAAAAAGTTCTCGCAGTTCTCGCATTTAAGAGGGTTCTGAAAATAAAGTTACACTATATATATATTGTAACTTTGGTACATTTGGCCTCATTTTTTAAAAAAAAAAATAGACATCTTTCACAAAGCATAATAGACACATATTTTTCTCTCAATTAAACAACAATAAATTGGTTTTAATGAAAAACTTATACACATAGTATATTTAGTTACTTAAATATAAATAACGTGTTACGTTTGAGGATTTTTTTTTTTTTTTTTTTAGCGATTCATATAACATGCACCCATTTTGCCCGCGTCCGTTTAGCCCGTTTGCCAACTCTACGTATACAGTTACAGGATTGTAAACACAAACTCAAACACAAACACAAACATGAAACGCCAAATACGGAAATGCAAACACCCCTGTGGGCTGTGGTGTAGACCGAGACAAACAAACCAATCACACCCTCTTTGGGTCGTGGTTTCCAACCGAACCCAAGGCCAACACCAAAAAGCCATAAGCCCAAATAAGTTTAAATAAGCAAAACCAATTAAGCTATGAGCATAAACCATAAACCAAATAAACTAAAAATAAATAAAGAAATTAGAAGAAATGAAAGTATGAAACCCACCACCACAAGGCTCGAAACCGAGACCTTGTGGCTTGGCTTTTTGTCACCGATGACATAAGCACACCAAATAAGTTCTTAGAGCTTATTGGAAACCAAACATGCTACAAGTTTAGAAAATAAACCAAAAATAAGCTAGAAAATCATAAACCAAAACCATATGCCGCGGCCCAAGTCTTTGGGCTTTCCTCTTGAGCCGAGACCCAACAAAACGCAAATAAAGCTTGTGAAATAAGCAATAAGCTAGAAATATGCTATTTAGCAAAATAATTTTATTTAACCATCTTAAACAACCACGAATCAACTAACGAATTTTAAAATAAAAACAAAACAGAACACAACAAGATCACCAAGACTTTCAAGATTATCACAAGATTTTTAGCACAAAATCAAGAAATGGTTATGGCGAGAGTGTTTGTGATGCACGGTTTTAGACAGAAATGGAAAAATGATCATAATAGATATTATATATATCTAAAATGAAAAGATAGATATGATATATTTGGAGTTAATTGCAAAAATCGTCCCTAAGGTTTGCTAAAATTGCAGATTTCGTCCCTAATAGTTTAAAATTGCAAAAATCGTCCCAAAATCAAACCTTTTGGCAAATTTTGGTCCCTAGCTTTAACTACCGTTAAGTACATTCCGTTAGAATTTGCACCGTTAGTCCTTTTTCACCGTGTACTTTGCACCGTTAGTCCTTTTTCACCATGTATTTGCACAGTTAGTCCTTTTTTTACGTTTTTTTTCCGTTTTTTTTCGTTTTCGTCCGTTTTTTTTTACGTTTACACCCGGTTTTTTTACGTTTTCTTCCGTTTTTTTTACGTTTTCACCCGGTTTTGTCCGTTTTTTTACGTTTTCGTCCGTTTTTTTTACCTTTTCGTCCGTTTTTTTTACGTTTTCGTCCGTTTTTTTACGTTTTCACCCGGTTTTTTTACGTTTTTTTATGTTTTCGTCCGTTTTTTTTTACGTTTTCTTCCGTTTTTTTACATTTTTACCCGGTTTTCTACGTTTTCGTCCGTTTTTTACGTTTTCGTCCGTTTTTTACCTTTTTGTCCGCTTTTTTACGTTTACGACCGTTTTTTACGTTTTCGTCAGTTTTTTTTTTACGTTTTCTTCCGTTTTTTTACGTTTTCACCCGGTTGTTTACGTTTTTTTACGTTTTCGTCCGTTTTTTACCTTTTCGTCCGTTTTTTTACGTTTACGCCCGTTTTTTTTACGTTTTCTTCTGTTTTTTACGTTTTCTTCCGGTTTTTTACGTTTTTTTAAGTTTTCGTCCGTTTTTTTTACGTTTACGCCCGTTTTTTTACGTTTACGCCCGTTTTTTACGTTTTCACCCGGTTTTATACGTTTTTTTACCTTTTCGTCCGTTTTTTTTACGTTTACGCCCGTTTTTTTTTACGTTTTTGTCCGTTTTTTTACGTTTTCTTCCGTTTTTTTTACGTTTTCACCCGGGTTTTTTTGTTTTTTTTACGTTTTCGTCCGTTTTTTTTACGTTTACGCCCGGTTTTTTTTACGTTTTCTTCCGTTTTTTTTACGTTTTCACCCGGGTTTTATACGTTTTTTTACGTTTTCGTCCGTTTTTTTTTCGTTTTCTTCCATTTTTTTACATTTTCGTCCGTTTTTTTACGTTTACGCCCGGTTTTTTTTACGTATAAAAACGTAAAAAAACGGACGAAAACGTAAAAAAAGTTTAAAACTGGGTGAAAACATAAAAAAAAAATGGACGAAAACGTAAAAAAACCGGAAGAAAACGTAAAAAAACAGAAGAAAACGTAAAAAAAATGAACGAAAAGGTAAAAAAACGGACGAAAACGTAAAAAAACGTAAACAACCGGGTGAAAACGTAAAAAAAAACGGAAGAAAACGTAAAAAAAAACAGACGAAAACGTAAAAAAAACGGACGAAAAGGTAAAAAAACGGACGAAAACGTAAAAAAATGTAAAAAACCGGGTGAAAACGTAAAAAAATGGAAGAAAACGTAAAAAACGGACGAAAACGTAAAAAAACATAAAAAACCGGGTGAAAACGTAAAAAAACGGAAGAAAACGTAAAAAAAAAACGGACGAAAACGTAAAAAAAACGGACGAAAAGGTGAAAAAAACGAACGAAAACGTAAAAAAATGGACAAAAACGTAAAAAAACGGACGAAAACGTAAAAAAACGTAAAAAACCGGGTGAAAACGTAAAAAAACGGAAGAAAACGTAAAAAAAAACAGACGAAAACGGAAAAAAAACGTAAAAAACCGGGTGAAAACGTAAAAAAACGGAAGAAAACGTAAAAAAACGGACGAAAACGTAAAACAACGGACGAAAAGGTAAAAAACGGACGAAAACGTAAAAAAATGGACGAAAACGTAAAAAAAGGGACAAAACCTGGTGCAAACGTAAAAAAACGGAAGAAAACGTAAAAAAAAACGAATGAAAACGTAAAAAAAACGGGCGTAAACGTAAAAAAAACGGACGAAAACGAAAAAAAAAACGGAAAAAAACGTAAAAAGGACTAACTGTGCAAATACACGGTGAAAAAGGACTAACGGTGCAAAGTACACGGTGGAAAAGGACTAACGGTGCAAATTCTAACGGAATGTACTTAACGGTAGTTAAAGCTAGGGACCAAAATTTGCCAAAAGGTTTGATTTTGGGACGATTTTTGCAATTTTAAACTATTAGGGACGAAATCTGCAATTTGAGCAAACCTTAGGGACGATTTTTGCAATTAACTCATATATTTGTTAGTCAAATATAGAGTACACATGTCCTAACCATGTGATATGTGTTATCTGTATCTGGCGTGCAAATGAGATAAGGTAGAAAATTTTGTGTAGCTTTGGTTAATTTGTATTAGATTTAAGGTTATAGTATGCAACTATGTATAGTTTGATCCCGGTAATTACAAACGTTAAGCTCTTAAGTATCGAAACTTAAAACCGGGCAACGTAAAAATGTAATACTAATAAAAATGTTAAAACATATCAATATACTTTATATTAGTATATTAAATGAGTAATAAGTTTAACGGAGTGCGTATAAGTTATTAAAACCTAATAATATAGGTTAAATACGCGTTGAATATAAAAGATATATGGTTTACGTAAAAATAGTAAAATAATAATAGTTTATATAAAATATGACTATAAAAACATTGCTAAAAACGAGTAGACTGATCATAGTCTATGTGTAGGTTTTACGATTTATGAGATAACTTCTCGTTAAATAGATAGAGGTGAACGAAAATGTTCAGAGAGTAATAATTCGAAGTAAAGTGAATTATTTAACTTGGAATATTATTGATTAACTACCGGTTACAATAATTATATGGGTAAATTGCAAAAATGGTCCTTAACGTTCCACGAATTTGCATAAACGGGACCGAGACAAAAAGTAGCGCAAAAAAGTCACCCACGTTCCACATTTTCGCTAAATCGCCACTTAGAGCCCTTTTCCGTTAATTTTCCCGTTAAGTGCCACGTATTTGAGGGTAGTATCGTCATTTCACTGTCTTTTTTATATCCCGCCAACTTTCGAGGGACTATTTTTGCAAACAACATAAACTATGTACATTTAAAGCTGTGCTTTTTCAGGGTGCAATAAATCCCCAAAACCAACCAACGATTGTGTAGATAATCAACCGTCAAACCCTAACATACAAAAAAAATCAAATCGCAACAACTAAACCCAGCTATGGCGAATAATGATAAGAATGAAAAGGGAAAGTGCTTGTTGATGGGGGGGGGGGGGGAGGAATCATCCGAAATGTCGTGGGGCAAGGTTTTATTAAATGATGAAGTCTTTGAGGTTGTTTTGGATGAATTTGGTGAAAAAGTTATTGTCAAGTATGGTTCGTATGCAAACATAGGGAAGGAGATGATTGAAGAAATTCTTCAATGGATATGGAATAGAACCTTCAACAAACCAAATGTGGGTGCTAGCGGTTGCTCCAATGAGGTAGTTGCAGAGAAAAAAAGGAAGAGGGGAAGGCCGGTTGGGAGTGGCAAGAAGAAGACGGAGGGGAGTCCTATTCCGACTACAGTCGCAGAAAAAAGGAAGAGGGGAAGGCCGGTTGGGAGTGGCAAGAAGAAGACAGAGGGGAGTCCTATTCCGACTATAGTCACAGAAAAAAGAAAGAGGGGAAGGCCTGTTGGGAGTGGCAAGAAAAAGAAGGAGATGAGTCATAATCCGAGTACAGTTACAGGAAAAAGAAAGAGGGGAAGGCCTGTTGGGACTGGCAAGAAGAAGGAGGCTGGCAAGAAGAGGAAGGTGAAGGAAGAGCATACGGATCTTGGTATGTTAATGTGGTATACTTCATTTATGTCCCATTTTTAAATTGTTTACGTAGGATGCTATGCTATGTTTGATAGACTTTTATATGCATCCCCTTTCCTAGGTTTAGGATAAACAGAGTATTTGCATTAAGTAGGGTGTTAGAATATCATAAGTGAGAGTGTTTGGCATTACTAAATACTGCTATAGAGAGTGTTTTGCATTATGAAAGTACTGCGTCTTCACATTGGTTATAAGTAAGTCTTCATATTGGTTGTAAGTAAGTCTTCACATTGTGTATCTTGAGTGTATCAGGAACAAAATAGATTGGTTTCTATATCACCACATTAACTTATTACCTAAACTACAACTATGTGGTGAGATATACAACACTGCATTGCTCTGCTTCACTCGAGCCTGCATAATTGTTTCATTGACTACTTCTGCATTGACTTTAGCATGTATACCATTAGTTTCGTAGGTGCTGGTATGTCTTGACAGTTTGAATTTAAAATTGTGGCAGATTTACTTGGTTATGGGGGTGAAGTTCTGTTCCGCATGCACAATAATGGAGTCTTTGAATTTGGTCCATTAAGGTATGTACAAGGGAATGTTTCTACAATGTGTGGCTTTGTCTGTGATAGACATATCTTTTTTCTAGGTCTGGATGATATGTTTTCACGCATTAGGGGAGAAAAATGGGCTGTGTTCTTTTGTGTGCCTGGTAAATCATTAGAAGAAGGTTTGAAGCTGATTCACACAGACAATGATGTGCATACAATGATTGAGCTAGGTTGTTGTGCCGGTTTTGTAGATTTGTTTGTTGCTCACACAAAACAGGTGTTATCTCCCTACTATTTGAACAATATTGATGCAGAGGGTGATGGTGGGGAGGTTGTTGGGTGGGTAGAAGAAGATGCTAGCTTGCGGTGCTCTATTACTTCAACTCTTTTTAGGACTACCACTTCAAAACCTTATAGAGTTGTGGCTGATGTTGATGATTCAAAGCCTGAATTCAGCAAGCAAAAAAAGAGTGTGAAGAGGTCTACGGATAGAGATGGTGGTTCTATGAAGAAGACAGCAGGTGCAAGTGGTTCAGTGAATGTGGGAGCTACAGGTCTTGTGAGGCCAAGAAGTGATGTAAAAATCACTAATTGCGTGCTGGCTCTAAGGGCACCAAGATCAATGGGAAACAATGTGGTTTTATTTTGACTAGGTGAGTCTAATGAATTGATTAGCAAATTTTTTGTGGATACATTGCATTGCCTATTATATTAACCTCATTTCATTGCATATTTTGATTGTGCAAGTATAGTTGCACACCTATCCAGTAGAAGCTTTTGAAGATTGACATATGGGTTTAATCTTTTGGGATTATGTAATGTGTAGAGAACAATATCAGTTTTAATTTGGTTGTATTTGACTAATGTAACTTGAATTATTTTACCTCCCTTTCGAATACACCAAAGGGTGTGTGGCGGCATTGTGATGGGTTCATCTGTTTTTGTACATGCCGACCAATAGTATGTAACTTGAACAATATTTCAAATGGGTTAAATTTTCAGTCAATATTGACTACTATCAATACTCTGTTTTGGGTTTCTGCTATATAATATGCTTGTCTTTGTTTCTTTATTTGTGTTTGTTACTTTTGTGTTTGTGTTATATGTTTGTATCTTATAGTTAGAATTCATTGTTTGTGATACGAATCGAAGAGTATAAAGTATAAACCAAGAAAATTGGGATCAAACGAACCCTTCCATTCATACCCATTCATTTACAACCATAACATAGGGGAAACCACAACCCCTATCTACACCTACAACCTTACGGCAAGGGCACCAAAATGAACAAAAGAAACCAAACATGCCCGACCACCTACCACCTACATTCATCATACATAACAAAACAACCCATCCCAGCACCCAACACCCAACCCCTTCACATGTAAGTTTGCCTCACAGCAAACTCAATCTTGGAAACAATGTTGTCGTTTGTTTGCTGATGAGTGCTCAAACACTCATCATTTTTGGTCTAATCTGAACTGCAAAACATACAAAAACACTCAGTAATGCATCAAAATACTAAAAATATTTCAAAATTGTGTTTTATATGTTTTAGATGCAAAACGAGTAAAAACAAATGAAAAACGCACAAAGTTTGCAAAATTGGCAGTTTCAGTCCCCCAACTTTCATAAAATTACAAAACTAGTCCCTGGATATTCAAAATATAGAAAATTATCACCGAAGGTCATTTTGAAATCATAAAATGTCATATTTAGTCCTTTGGTGAAAAATTGGAAAGTTTTGGAAATTTACAAGATTAGCCCCTGGAGTTTCAGATTTTGGCAGATTCAGTCCCTGGTGGGATATTTTTGGATAAAAAATCATTTTTAGTCCTTGGAAGTTCAAAAATGTTCAAATTTGGTCCTTGGATAAAAGATTTTACAAAATGGCAACTTTAGTCCCCGGATTTTGAAAATTGACATAAATGGTCCCCGGGTGATTTAAAATGGGAAAATCACATTTTTGGTCCTTTGGTTGT
The DNA here is from genome assembly GCA_030686995.1 of Artemisia argyi. NCBI lineage: Eukaryota > Viridiplantae > Streptophyta > Magnoliopsida > Asterales > Asteraceae > Artemisia > Artemisia argyi. The sequence goes on along the minus strand of CM060676.1, from coordinate 33,958,168 downwards.
TTTAACATGGCAAGTTTAATCCTTTTGATATCCTTTGAAACTTGTCAACACAGGTCCCTAAACTTTTCATAAATTACAAATATGGTCCTTGTTCTTTTTACTACTTAACCAAATGCACCCTTTTATAATATTACCACCCAAATCCAAAACCCATGAACCTGATCCAGTAACCAACACCCAAGCCCAAACCTTACAAACCCGGCCCACTCCCTAACTAATAAACCTGGTCTTTGACCATGTCAAACAACACACTGTTCATCCCTAACCTCAGCTCCTACCACCATTACCACCCTAATCCAAGCAACCTTGTCTCCCCCCCTCCTCACCAACTATCATAAATGCTTACCTACATTCAACCCCCCTCCAACCCTCATTTATTACCCACACCAAATCCCACTCAAACTGCCTCTCCCCTGTTCCCGCCAAATTCATTTTAAACAGCCAAGATCACAAGAAGCTATCCAATGGCTAAAAAGAGTGGTGGGAAAGTCAGAACATTACCTGAGGGTCTATAAAAGTCAAAAAAGAAGAAGAAAGAAAGAGTTATGTAGTGTAGAGTAGTTTTTAGAAAAAATAATTTAGAGTCGTTTTTATTTTTGAATGTAATCTTTAGTTTTAAATTGTTGTATTAAGTTTGTTATTGTAATTTAAACTCTTGTTAAACATAAATTTCAAGTTGTCTTTCCAGAATTTGTAATTTGCATTTTTAAGAGTAAAAATCTCAACTTAACTTTAAAGTCTTACAAATTATTAAGCCCTGTTCCTTAAGCTCATCTAAGTCCCTTAGAAGCTTTCATGAGTTTCTAATACAATTCTAGTTTGTTATGAATCAGTATCTCAAAAATAAAGAAAAATACAAAAAAAAATAGTGTAAAAATAAAAATCAGTTTATAGGGAGATTCATGCAAGGAGAATGGTTGTTTAAGGATGGAAATGGTTTAGATGCTTCATGGGAAGCTTAGGGTAGTGTTTTGAGACCTTGGCACCTTATTTCTCAGCAGAATCCATTTGTGAGTTCAGTTTACCAATTTTTGTTTTTTTTACTGTATACCAGCTTACATACTGCTTATCTTTGCTCATTTGTGTTTCTTAGGTGTAGTTTAATAGGATTCTTGCTTGATATTACTAGACTGTTCAATAAAATGTTATGTTGCTTACCTTTTTAGTTTAACTGTTAAATTAGTTTAAATATGAATCCATGTGTATTGTTGTTCTTGTTGCCATTTATCTGTTTCTTTAAGCTTATTATGTCATAATGTGTCCTTACAAATCAATTTTATGGTCTAATTTACTCATTTGCTTTGAAAATCCAAAAACAAATTAGTTTTAAGGACTGTTTGGCATTAAGGTGTTTTGACAGTTCTGGTTGTGTGTTTGTTAATTTCATTGCATAAGTAAACCTCTCTGGTATAGTTTAGGTTAGTTAGATAAGAAAATTAGTGGTTTATAGTCAGAAAGTCAAAATCAAAGCTTTGGTTCCCTCACAGTCAACTGTGAGGGAGTTGAGTCCCACAAACTTTCATTCTGTCTCATAACTAATAAATATAGCTTAAAATAGGGTCTATACAGCTTATTTCATCTTAATCAGTCCTTAGTATAAGCCCAAAGTTCAATAAAGTCAAAATATTAAGTTTTCTACAAAAGTCAAATTGTGCACTCTCAGGTTTTTCCAAAAGTTGAGGCAATTGTTTTGAATTTTGTGTTTGTTTTTAGGCAGTGAAACTTGTTTAAAATTTTCTCTACCAGCTATTCTTTGATTTCCTTGCATCATTACAATTTTAGAAATTTTTTCCTAGTCTCTAGCTTGCCCTTAAGTAGCTTGCAGGGCAAGCTGCTGCTCTGTCTCAGCAGCTGCACATCCAAACACCACCCTTTGGTGGTGGTTTCCAGCCACCACAGTGGTCCCCACTACCCAAAACTTGTTCATCTCAACCCCACCCCCATGGTAGACTTCAATGTTTGACCAGTGGTTTGACTAGATACCTCTGGGACCCACCTAAATTAAGCCTCTTTCTCTGTCCCACTTTTCAGTCAAGTTCCAACTTTCCAAGTGCTTATTGATTAGCTTTTTGCTTATTCTGTGATCCATTAGTGCTTTTTCCAGCTTAAACAAGTTCATATAAGTTGTTTGTATCAGTTTTAACCAAAGTGGGTCCCACTTGTACCCATTTCAGCTTATTTTCAACTTTGGTCAAACAAAGTCAACTATTTTGCTTATTATCTTCCAAAGTGCTTATTTTAAGTTTATAAAAAAGTTGTTTTTACAAAAAGTGTTTGTTTTTAAGTATTAAATAGGTTTGTAAAAGAAAAATCAAGAAAAACAAATTTAAAATTAAGTGATAGTTTCTATTTAATGTAATTTAATTTTAATTTTCATTTTTAAATTTTTATTAAATACTTAGCTTTTTTATATTTTTATTAAATTCCTCATATATTAAAGTAGTTATAATAATTTTTTCAGATTTTTAACTTTTCATTTAGTATTTATTAGAATTAACTTTAGTTTTATTAATTATTAATTAATATTAAGTTTAAAATAGCATAATTAGTTTTTATTAAGTAAAATCTAGTTTTTATATTTTTTATAGCTTTTATATGTTGTAAAATAATTTTAGAAATTTTATTAGAATTTTTACTGTTCATTTAGTATTTTTCTTAATTTAAAATAGTTAATTAGGTAATTAATAATTAATTAGTAATTAATTAATAGAAAATTCACAAAAAGACAAAAACACTTATTTTTATTTTTAAAACTTATTTTTAGTTATTTTATAATTTTAGAAATTTTATTTTCATTTTTCTAGTATTTAATTAGTATTAAATTATATTTAAGTGTTTTAAATATTATTAATAAGTATTAATTAGTAATTAATTAATATTAAATAATTAATTAGTGTTAAAATTTATTTTCTTTTTCTCAAAATTTTCTTTTGTCTTTTAGTTTGTAAAAAAGTCATTTTCACCCCCTGGGGGTTTTCAGATTTCAGTTTTCACTTTTAATTTTGTACGTTTACGTTTTATTCAAACGTAACGTACGCGTTTTTAGGTTTTAATCGCTTCTGGTTTTTCCTACTTTCCCGTCTTATTCATATAGCTTATTTAAGCTATTTCTTCGTATATTCCTTAGTTTAATCTCACTCAAACCCTTATCCATCCAGATTCACCCGATCACGAAACCGTTTGTTAACCATTCACACCTCGTCGGGACATAACGACCCGGGGAAACACTATATTCCGCGGAGCATTGACCTAGGATATTTGACTTTGTTGACCATTACTTGGTCAATATAAGTTGACGGTTTAGCATCAATCAAATTTTGGCGCCGCTGCCGGGGAGGTTGTGTGCGTATCTAAACGGTTTTTCTGATTAGTGTCTTTGGAATTCGTTCCATTGTACATTTATCCATCCTTTGTTCATATTTTCCCATTATCAAAACAAAACCGTTCCTGAAAACTTTTTAAATCAAGTTTTCAACGAACACAAAAAACACAAAAACATTTTCTTTCTCATTTGTATAAAATGTCTTTCCAAAAACCCAAAAATATTCACCTTTACCCTCTCATATCTTTGATTCTTCATCCCTACCCCTCCCAAACCATTTGATTCTTTCTATGTCTCATCCACACTTTCTGGTTTGCCAATGGTGTGGTAATCCTTATAATGGTGGCAATTGCCCCAGCTGTGGCATGGTAGAGTCGGGAAACAGGTCTGTCTATAACCCAGATCCCTATTCCTATCATGACACCACTGATTCATTCCATGAGTTACCACACCATCAGTCTCAGCAGTTTTACTATTGTGAGTACTGTGGTGGTTCACACTACAGTTCTGATTGTCAATCGGGAAACACGCTTGTCTATCAGCAGTTTCCTGATAACAATTATGACTCTAGCATTTATCACCCACAGCCACATCAGTTTTACTGTTGTGATTACTGTGGAGGTCCACACTCTAGCTTGGATTGTCAAACAAGGAATCCATTTCCTTGTAACAATTACGACTATTCGTTTTCAGACCCACCTCCACTGTACGATATGATTCACACAACTCCTCAAGAAACCGAGCAAGACCTTTTACTAAAGGCTCTTGATATTTTAAAAGAACTTAAGGAGGAGTTGGTTACTACATCGTTTCGAGACTCTCGTGAGAAATCTATGGCAGAATTACTTGCTGAGGAACGAGAGGCTAGAAACGAATTGAGTAGGGAAGAATTACTTGTCTTAGAACAAGCAGCTATAACACGTGCCAAATTTCGTCAAGCTGCTCTTCTAAACTGTGATGATGATAGTGATAATGACGACACCCTTGATATCCTTCAATTTTATAAGGGTTCATCAGATTCATCATTTGTGATTCCTCCCACGAAAAATCAGGGAGAAAATAATGAGACGGGGAAATTACTAGCCGTTGAACAAATGGAACTTGAAAATTCCATGAATGCTAGCTCTTCTCATCTCCCTCAGTCTGCTATCACACCCGAAGTTTACACTCACTCTCTGATCATGGGGGATGAGCATCTTAGCACTGTTCCTAATAAGGAATCAGACGAATTAATAAAGTCTAGTGTTGAGATCCTTGTCCCAATCCCGAGAGAGTCACAGGGAACTTTGGATCATGTATGTGATATTCCTTCCCCTATTGAGTGTCCTAAAGATCAATTTGAGACTTTCTCAGATTTTAGCGATGATTGTATATCTTATGGAGACATCGAGTATGTTGAGGCGTCAGTTCCACATTCTGATGCTGATCATCTTCTTGAGGAGTTCGTTGATGAACTTGCTCACATCAATCCACTTTCATTGGAAAGTGATGATGGACTCCTTGACTTCGAAGCCGATCTGGGAGAAATTGAAAGTCTCCTTTATCATGATCCGTCACTCACTTCTGATCCCGACAATCCAATAGAGAATGTTAATCTCTTTGTTCCCGAAACATTCAACACGACTCTCACCAATCCTCTATTTGAATTCGAATCTGAATTTACTATGATTTCTAACAATCCAATCTTTGACAAGGATTGTGATGAGTCCACAATGGAACATGAGTTCACAAATTCACATCTTGTGAATAATTCTCTTCATGAGGAGTTCTCCGGTGAACTCACTCATCATGTTACGACTCCTCCGGAGTTTGATATCCCGGGGGGAGATGCTCTCAATTATGAGAATTTGCAAATTCCCACCCACCCTCCCGGGTTCTTTACGAGCTTACCCTTTGAAATCCAAACTCAGGCTATTGAGCCTCCTCTTGAGGAATAAGATCAAATCATGATTTTCGTCATGGTTTTCTTCCTTTTCTTCACCTACAGGGTGACTTCTCTTGTTCTTCACTCCTTCGGGAATGAGGACACTATATTTGATCCCGGCATTTTCATGTATCATTATCTTGAGCCGGATACTTATCTCATCGGTGTGGAACTTTCACGTGCTTCAAATGTTTATCCAAACATCTTGAATGAAAGTCCGATTGAGATTGTTTCTTCTACATCATGCTTCCCCAATGACAAATGAATTCGGGGTCGAGTCACGCTAGCGACTCGGTAAACAAAAACAGAGCATGCTTATAGGGTTTTCACCCTAAGTGTAGGGGAGTCCCCCATGCTATGATTACAGAAGTGAAAAACAAAATGGTGTTTTCCACGCTTAGCTTGTAATGTTGCCCTTTTACGTTCAAAATGTCGGCATAATAGCCGGGATTTTGAATATTGAGGACAATATTCATGCTAAGTGTGGGGGGTATTCGCTATTCTAGCGAATTTTATCACATTTTACTATATAATACCCCCGTTTTTAGCCAAAATTCAAAAAATTTTCAAAATTTTTTTTTCACTGGTGCTTCAAAATTTTTTGTGGTAATCAGTCCGCCTTGTCTAAGCGATAAAAGGGATTGGCTAGTCCAGGAGCAAACGGCTCTTGGTAAAGACATATCAAATCCGTTTATGGCTTGCAATTTGCCCAAAATTGTACGGTTCCTCAACTCCCCAAAAACAAATGAGTTGGCTAGCCCACAAGATTATGGCTTGTGGTAAAGGCCGTGGAAAATCCATAATTGGTAATCAGCTCACCAAGATGCTGACTAGGTCCATCAAGATGCTGGCTAGTCCAGAAGCAAACGGCTTCTGGTAAAGACTACTCAAATCCGTTGACAGCTGGTGGTTTGCTCAAAATCACACGGTTATCAGGTGTGCCACAGTTCTTACACCTGGCTACTCCAGAAGTGATGGCTTTTGGTAAAGAGTTTTTCAAATCCATCAAGTTTTCAAAACAGTATTGCTAGGGACTAGCAATAGTTTAGTGTGGGGGATTGATGAGTGCTCAAACACTCATCATTTTTGGTCTAATCTGAACTGCAAAACATACAAAAACACTCAGTAATGCATCAAAATACTAAAAATATTTCAAAATTGTGTTTTATATGTTTTAGATGCAAAACGAGTAAAAACAAATGAAAAACGCACAAAGTTTGCAAAATTGACAGTTTCAGTCCCCTAACTTTCATAAAATTACAAAACTAGTCCCTGGATATTCAAAATATAGAAAATTATCACCGAAGGTCATTTTGAAATCATAAAATGTCATATTTAGTCCTTTGATGAAAAATTGGAAAGTTTTGGAAATTTACAAGATTAGCCCCTGGAGTTTCAGATTTTGGCAGATTCAGTCCCTGGTGGGATATTTTTGGATAAAAAATCATTTTTAGTCCTTGGAAGTTCAAAAATGTTCAAATTTGGTCCTTGGATAAAAGATTTTACAAAATGGCAACTTTAGTCCCCGGATTTTGAAAATCGACATAAATGGTCCCCGGGTGATTTAAAATGGGAAAATCACATTTTTGGTCCTTTGGTTGTTTTAACATGGCAAGTTTAATCCTTTTGATATCTTTTGAAACTTGTCAACACAGGTCCCTAAACTTTTCATAAATTACAAATATGGTCCTTGTTTTTTTTTACTACTTAACCAAATGCACCCTTTTGTAATATTACCACCCAAATCCAAAACCCATGAACCTGATCCAGTAACCAACACCCAAGCCCAAACCTTACAAACCCGGCCCACTCCCTAACTAATAAACCTGGTCTTTGACCAGGTCAAACAACATACTGTTCATCCCTAACCTCAGCTCCTACCACCATTACCACCCTAATCCAAGCAACCTTGTCTCCCCCCCTCCTCACCAACTATCATAAATGCTCACCTACATTCAACCCCCCTCCAACCCTCATTTATTACCCACACCAAATCCCACTCAAACTGCCTCTCCCCTGTTCCCGCCAAATTCATTTTAAACGGCCAAGATCACAAGAAGCCATCAAATAGCTAAAAAGAGTGGTGGGAAAGTCAGAACATTACCTGAGGGTCTATAAAAGTCAAAAAAGAAGAAGAAAGAAAGAGTTATGTAGTGTAGAGTAGTTTTTAGAAAAAATAATTTAGAGTCGTTTTTATTTTTGAATGTAATCTTTAGTTTTAAATTGTTGTATTAAGTTTGTTATTGTAATTTAAACTCTTGTTAAACATAAATATCAAGTTGTCTTTCCAGAATTTGTAATTTGCATTTCTAAGAGTAAAAATCTCAACTTAACTTTAAAGTCTTACAAATTATTAAGCCCTGTTCCTTAAGCTCATCTAAGTCCCTTAGAAGCTTTCATGAGTTTCTAATACAATTCTAGTTTGTTATGAATCAGTATCTCAAAAATAAAGAAAAATACAAAAAAAATTAGTGTAAAAATAAAAATCAGTTTATAGGGAGATTCATGCAAGGAGAATGGTTGTTTAAGGATGGAAATGGTTTGGATGCTTCATGGGAAGCTTAGGGTAGTGTTTTGAGACCTTGGCACCTTATTTCTCAGCAGAATCCATTTGTGAGTTCAGTTTACCAATTTTTGTTTTTTTTTACTGTACACCAGCTTACATACTGCTTATCTTTGCTCATTTGTGTTTCTTAGGTGTAGTTTAATAGGATTCTTGCTTGATATTACTAGACTGTTCAATAAAATGTTATGTTGCTTACCTTTTTAGTTTAACTGTTAAATTAGTTTAAATATGAATCCATGTGTATTGTTGTTCTTGTTGCCATTTATCTGTTTCTTTAAGCTTATTATGTCATAATGTGTCCTTACAAATCAGTTTTATGGTCTAATTTACTCATTTGCTTTGAAAATCCAAAAACAAATTAGTTTTAAGGACTGTTTGGCATTAAGGTGTTTTGACAGTTCTGGTTGTGTGTTTGTTAATTTCATTGCATAAGTAAACCTCTCTGGTATAGTTTAGGTTAGTTAGATAAGAAAATTAGTGGTTTATAGTCAGAAAGTCAAAATCAAAGCTTTGGTTCCCTCACAGTCAATTGTGAGGGAGTTGAGTCCCACAAACTTTCATTCTGTCTCATAACTAATAAATATAGCTTAAAATAGGGTCTATACAGCTTATTTCATCTTAATCAGTCCTTAGTATAAGCCCAAAGTTCAATAAAGTCAAAATATTAAGTTTTCTACAAAAGTCAAATTGTGCACTCTCAGGTTTTTCCAAAAGTTGAGGCAATTGTTTTGAATTTTTTGTTTGTTTTTAGGCAGTGAAACTTGTTTAAATTTTTTCTCTACCAGCTATTCTTTGATTTCCTTGCATCATTACAATTTTAGAAATTTTTTCCTAGTCTCTAGCTTGCCCTTAAGTAGCTTGCAGGGCAAGCTGCTGCTCTGTCTCAGCAGCTGCACACCAAACACCACCCTTTGGTGGTGGTTTCCAGCCACCACAGTGGTCCCCACTACCCAAAACTTGTTCATCTCAACCCCCCCCCCCATGGTAGACTTCAATGTTTGACCAGTGGTTTGACTAGATACCTCTGGGACCCACCTAAATTAAGCCTCTTTCTCTGTCCCACTTTTCAGTCAAGTTCCAACTTTCCAAGTGCTTATTGATTAGCTTTTTGCTTATTCTGTGGTCCATTAGTGCTTTTTCCAGCTTAAACAAGTTCATATAAGTTGTTTGTATCAGTTTTAACCAAAGTGGGTCCCACTTGTACCCATTTCAGCTTATTTTCAACTTTGGTCAAATAAAGTCAACTGTTTTGCTTATTATCTTCCAAAGTGCTTATTTTAAGTTTATAAAAAAGTTGTTTTTACAAAAAGTGTTTGTTTTTAAGTATTAAATAGGTTTGTAAAAGAAAAATCAAGAAAAACAAATTTAAAATTAAGTGATAGTTTCTATTTAATGTAATTTAATTTTAATTTTCATTTTTAAATTTTTATTAAATACTTAGCTTTTTTTATATTTTTATTAAATTCCTCATATATTAAAGTAATTATAATAATTTTTTCAGATTTTTATCTTTTCATTTAGTATTTATTAGAATTAACTTTAGTTTTATTAATTATTAATTAATATTAAGTTTAAAATAGCATAATTAGTTTTTATTAAGTAAAATCTAGTTTTTATATTTTTTATAGCTTTTATATGTTGTAAAATAATTTTAGAAATTTTATTAGAATTTTTACTGTTTATTTAGTATTTTTATTAATTTAAAATAGTTAATTAGGTAATTAATAATTAATTAGTAATTAATTAATAGAAAATTCACAAAAAGACAAAAACACTTATTTTTATTTTTAAAACTTATTTTTAGTTATTTTATAATTTTAGAAATTTTATTTTCATTTTTCTAGTATTTAATTAGTATTAAATTATATTTAAGTGTTTTAAATATTATTAATAAGTATTAATTAGTAATTAATTAATATTAAATAATTAATTAGTGTTAAAATTTATTTTCTTTTTCTCAAAATTTTCTTTTGTCTTTTAGTTTGTAAAAAAGTCATTTTCACCCCCTGGGGGTTTTCAGATTTCAGTTTTCACTTTTAATTTTGTACGTTTACGTTTTATTCAAACGTAACGTACGCGTTTTTAGGTTTTAATCGCTTCTGGTTTTTCCTACTTTCCCGTCTTATTCATATAGCTTATTTAAGCTATTTCTTCGTATATTCCTTAGTTTAATCTCACTCAAACCCTTATCCATCCAGATTCACCCGATCACGAAACCGTTTGTTAACCATTCACACCTCGTCGGGACATAACGACCCGGGGAAACACTATATTCCGCGGAGCATTGACCTAGGCTATTTGACTTTGTTGACCATTACTTGGTCAATATAAGTTGACGGTTTAGCATCAATCATTTGCCTCAGCATCCTCATCAACCCCCTCATCGTTCTCATATCAGCTGACTGAATCCTCCTAAGCTTGTTCACATTGGCCCTTGCAGTTCTCGAGCCCCTTATGAGTTGGAGCTTCGCAATCAGGTCCCCCCTAACACCCAACCTATTAGACAGCCTTTGGCACCTACACATCAACTCTTATGCATGATGAATGTCCTCCTCAACCTCTCGCCGGTAATGGGTTAGCATCATTTCTGATATGACTAACGAGTTGCAAGCAACCATCAGATCAAGACAGCGAGACATTTTTCTGGAAATGGAAATGATAATTGTTTGATTACGGGGGGGGGGGGGGGGGGGGTGTTTTTCTGCTTGTTTTTGTGTGTGTGAAGGCGTTGACAATTTAATATGAAACCTGAAAATAACTTTGCAAATTAGCCACTGAAGTCTAATCACATTGATACCAAGCACAGAGCCGAAAGTTGGCGGGAGATTAGTATGAACAGTGAAATGACGATACTACCCTCAAATACGTGGCACTTAACGGGAAAATTAACGGAAAAGGGCTCTCAGTGGCGATTTTGCGAAAATGTGGAACGTTTTTGTCTTGGTCCCGTTTTTGCAAATTTGTGAAACGTTAAGGACCATTTTTGCAATTTACCCTAATTATTTTTATGTCATGGTAAAAGTTAAAGTCAACTTTAAAAAGTCAAAGAGTAAAATAGTTTATTTTACCTTATGAAAATTTATGGGTTGTTAAAATAATGTCCTAAGATATGCTTGAGCGACACAAGTAATGCAATTTGCCAATTTCATTTCTCAAATGACATGTCATAATCTCCTAAGATGATCATGCACACCTCATTGGTTGATTAATCTTTAAGGTGTTCGTTTTGACAAAATGAGTAGATGATAACTCATTACTGAACAGCATTTTACACAAGAAAGAAGATAGAAGGTTTATTTCGTTGAAAATTGGATGAATGGATGACTGCTTTTTAATGCTTTTTTAACGTTTTGTCAAAGTTGTCTAACAGTTTGTGATTAATGTTTGAATGTCTGTTTTTTAGGTGTTTATACAACAAAGAATTCCAATTTTGTTTGGGCGTAAATTTAATTTGTCGGTTTCTAAATAAAGTATTCCTCAAAGAAACATGTATAATGTTCAAATGTTGTTTTAAAGATGTTGGACAATACAATTTACCAGTTTAAACGTGTTTCAGTTCGTAAATATAAAATTATATGATATAAAACTGTCCCGATGTAACGCACGGGTATAATGCTAGTTTCTTTATAGTTATTTTGTAGATGTAACATAGCTACCAAAATATAGGGCCTGTTTGGTACGCAGCTTTTATAGAGATGTAATCTTTTTGTTAAAAAAATAATCTCTTACAAAACAAGTAGCTCCGTTTGGATGCATCAACTTTAAGTTTTTATTTTAAACAAGTAGCTCCAAAATAAAAAACTGGTGCATGAAGCTTTTAAAAAAATTGGAGCTGTTAAAATATAAAATAACTGTTAACAGCTGATAATTACATTTAACAGCTATATTACCAAACACTTTTATTGGAAAAAAAGATACAGCTTGTAGTTAATGTTAACAGCTTTATAGTTTACAACTTACAGCTTACAGCTAGTTTTGCTAAACATACTCATAATCTTCACAATTAAAAGTAAACTTCACGTATCATGGAAGTAAACATTCTTTTTAAGACCAACTAAAACATAAAGGTGGATTTGTTTTTGTAAATGAATGTGATTTACACATTTTATTAATTGATTTGAATACTAAAAGTTATTGTGTCTTAACATATATATCTTTATATCACTTTTACTCAGATTCACACCTACAAAGCTACAAGAGTATAAATATCAAGATACAAAACTTTTGAGTATGCAAATCATTTAATAAAGTGTGCAAATCACTTCTCTTTATGAATAGTAGCTTTGAAAAATATTACAGCATATGCCGATTTTTAGATCATAAGATCATGTCCCGAGTGTTTGTAACTTTGTAGGATGGGGACTATCTCAAGTGGAAAAATCAACTTGACTCAAGTTGGGGAAGTGTGAGCTATTTTATTTAATTCAATTGCTCAAATAAAAAGAAGTGGATTTGATCAAATAACTTAAATCAAAAGAAGTTCTTTTGATTTGAGCTAATAGATCAAACCAATAGCTCACAAATTCTCAACTTAAGTCAAGTAATAGGAAAACATCATCACTCAACTTTGTATATTGGGATCATGTATCATCTTTTAGAAGTTATTAGATCAGATCACAGAATCCTCGGCTATGTAGTTGATTGATTCCGATTGTTCATTTTTCTTCTTTTCTTGCTTTGCGTGATGTATTTAGTGGGTTTGTAAGTGTTTAAAAATAAGCGTTGCAGAAAAATGTTCTCTCTTTTATAAAATTGCGAAATATAGGCTTATAATAAACGTGACAATAATAGAGTCATATTTCATACCTACATTTGTCTTCTTTATACACGAATCCATTATAAATTTGATTTCAAATTACACATTGAGACACACCTCTCTTTTCTCCAACTATGTCTTTTACACTAGTCCCTTTAACGTCCACATTCACTTCATTTCCATCTAAACAATTAGCCACATCCACCAACTCACAATTCATCTCCAAGGCTCGAACCAACCAAACCCATGGTTTCAAAGTCTCATGCAACGCTTCACCCGAAGACAATGAGAACCATCTCATACTACCCGAAACACAAAAGCTTATACTACCCAATAATGTAGACCGAAGGAACCTCCTCGTGGGGCTTGGCGGTCTGTATACGGCAGCAAGCCTTACTTCACTCCCGTCAGCCTTTGCTAGTCCCATTACGGCTCCTGATATCTCGTCCGTATGCCAGGACGCAAAAACAGGTTTTGAGGCGTCGAAGGACGATAAGGAGGCTGTACGGACGGGGAAATGCTGCCCTCCGAGCCTCGGCAAGCCGATTCAACCGTTTGTGTTTCCAAGTAAAGAAAAGACCAGGGTGCGATGGCCGGCTCATAAAGGGACGGATAAGCAAGTGAAGAGCTACAAGAAAGCCATTAAAGCCATTCTGGATCTCCCAGATGACCACCCGCACAGCTTCGCAAGCCAAGCTAAGATTCATTGTGCTTATTGTAACGGTGGTTATACTCAAGTCGATAGCGGTTTCCCAGATATCGAAATTCAGATTCATAACTCGTGGCTATTCTTTCCATTCCATCGTTGGTACCTTTATTTCTATGAAAGAATTCTCAGAAAGTACAGTGGGGATGACGATTTCGCGTTACCTTACTGGAACTGGGACAATCCAGATGGAATGACAATTCCTCAAATGTTTGTAGAAGCAAAAGATGATGGCGGAAACGAAAATCCTCTCTATGACATAAACCGGGACGTGCGTCATCTCCCACCAAAAGTAGTAGATCTGTTCTTTAGTGGAGCCAAGATAGCAAATAATTTTGCGAATGAACTAGACAGTGAAACACAGAAAGCCTGCAATCTTAGTATGGTGTACAAAGATTTGATCAGAAACGCAACTGATTGGAAAAGCTTCTTCGGAGGAGAATACACGGCTGGGCCGCAGACTGATACGGCGTCAGTCGGGTCTGTGGAAAGCAACACTCACACTGCTGTACACGTATGGGTTGGTAACCCAGATAACCTTAATAGAGAGGACATGGGCAACTTCTACTCTGCGGGATATGATCCTTTGTTTTACGTTCACCATGCAAACGTCGACCGTATGTGGAAACTGTGGAAGGATTTGGGAATTCCTGGACATTCAGAACCAACCGCGGATGACTGGCTAAATGCATCATATGTGTTCTATGACGAGAATGAGAATCTTGTACGTGTAAACAACAAAGACTCTGTCAACATAGATAAGCTCAAATATGATTTTGAAGAGTCAAGGACACCTTGGAAGGGCAGTCGACCTCCCCAACGTAAGGAGAAGTCCAAAGAATTATCGAAGGCACTTATTGGAGAGACGAAAACGGTGGAGGAAGCCTTTAAGAAACCAGCGCGTCTGGACCCACTTCTCAAGGTTCGTGTGAAGAGGCCAACTAAGAACAGAAGTCCCGAGGATAAGGCCAAGGCGAATGAGATTTTGTGTATAAACGGGATACAATTCAACAGCAACAAGTTTGTGAAATTCGACGTGTTTGTGAATGATAAAGTGGACACAAACGGGACGCTGCCAACAGCTTGTGATCCTGAGTTTGCTGGTTCTTTTGCACAGGTTCCACACAGTGGCAACGAACAAGGTGGAATGTTGATGTCAAGTGCAGCGAGGTTCGGTTTGAATGATCTTTTGGACGACACAAAAACTGAAGACGAAGAGTATGCGTTGGTGGCTTTGGTGGCAAGGGCAGGTTGCGAAGATCTCACTGTCTCAGGGATCGAGATCAAGTTGGTTCCTATTGGTTCCACTTAGACCTTAGTTTGTATTGTACTTTGATTAGTAATAAATAATGTTGCATTGCATGGCCTTTCTAAAAAAAATATATGTTGCATCGCATGGTTTCCGGTTTAAATTATGTATTCAATAAAATTGGCCTACTAAGCCATTGCTTCTAATGTCTTTTTAACAATAACGTTGTATTGAAAGAGCTCAAAAAACTGACATGTCATCACCAAATAATTAGCTACTATTTGGGTTTTGAAAATTACGTGTACCTTTTTTCACTCAAACATACTATCCATATATTATCACATTCATTCAATCCAGTTTCATTTCACCCATTCAATTTCTCTGAACCTCCAAATATACCTGCTCGCTTGCCATTTTCGGGAAATTTCTGGCGATGCCATTACCATCACTCGTTTCCTTACTCTTTATTTGATCTTGATCATATATATACGAGTAACTCACATGTACACGTTTTGTGCAAATTTAGTTTCTTTAGCTTTGAATCTATGGAGTGGTGGGGTGGCGGCGGCTCGATTATCGAAAGTGACAATATCTCTTTGTTTCAAAAACTAGAGACGGTGTGTTTAAGTTTCACTTGTTTTGATATTGATACTCCGTATTTCTCAAGATTTCTTTGGGTATTTGAATATACAAGTTCTTCTCGTGATGAGATTTTATTTATTTATTTTTTTAATTTTTTTGGGTGTGTCATGCATGTGGATTATTACATGCGGGTTATGTTTTGTGGACTTTTGTTTGGTATGGTGTTTTCTTAACGATTGGTTTTATGGTTCTTGTTGATTCATCATGGTGTAATTATGATCGGTGACATTTAACAAAAAAATATACTCAAAGCATATTGACTTTTGATCCTTTGTATCAATGGTAGTGCGTTTCGTTTTATTAGGTAGACATGCATCAAAGAAATGAACTTACGAAAAATGATAATGCAACTCTTTTTCAGTGAGGTGATTTTAATATCTTTCAATAATATAGGGCTTGTTAAATTGTTTTATTTATTTTTTTAACACAAAAAGACAAAAAAGTAAAATAAGGCATCTTTTTAATTAATCAAGCCAATTAAGAAAGAAATGTGACCCAAAAGGAACAAACACAACAATAACCAAACAAGCATAACCAAAACTATACTGATACATGAAATATGGAGCAACACAAATTGCCATCCTATCAATGCTAATAATCAAACAGGCCCACATGCGAATAAAAATTTACAAATGGACCTAGACCAATCAATGCACACTGACGTCACATAAAACATTGAGAAAATTACTAAATGAGTACAAAAATACAAGGACTGGTCACTATGTGGTCACTTTTGCACCTTCTTTCCAAAAGAGTCATGCTTAACTGCTCGACTGCTCAACTCCACCCAATTGTTGACATGTGTCTCTTACAAGTACAAGAGTTAGATGAAAATATTTTATTATTTTATTGTAAATTACAAATATACCCTAATTATCTCTCTTAATTAACCCCACTACCCCACCCACCTACCTACCTCACCACCACTGCTCACAAAAGAGCCAAACCCTTTTAACCTTTTGGGACAGCAAGGAATCCAAGGTTCACTTTAGCAACTCTTCTTACACTTGATATGCATACAAGTATAGTAGTATACTACTACAATGTTTTTACCAACAAACATCTACATTTAAAAGCCCATTGTTTTATATATATTTGATACGCTAAATACTATCCAGGACAAGTTGTTAAAATCATAGCCACGTAACCATGGTTGAGGTAACAACAAAAAGAACCATGAAAACACCATCGTTCATCTTATGGTCGTTCTTGAAAGTTGAGCATAAGAGCATAAGAGTACAATCAAGAAAAGAAAAAAAACGTTCATCTCGTTCTTTAATGGCCGGATCTCTTTCTTTAATGGCCGGATCTTGCCGGATCTTGCCATCTTATGGTGGTTTATGGCCGGATCTTACCGGATCTAACCATCTTATGGTCGTTTATGGCCGGATCTTGCTGGATCTTACCGGATCTATTTGAACGAGTTTGTAAAATATTTGATCTGAATGGAGTTTATCCATATTATGTTTAGGCTACATAATTGTCATTTTGAAGGTTGTTTTCTTGATGGTGTCTTAAACCCATTTGGTTTAGAAAGGTGGTCTAGCCGCGACACACTTATATGATTGTTGGATTCTTTGATAGCATTGGCATTAGTGGCAGTATGATATTGTGTGGGTCGATGGTTTCTAGTGGTGGGTGAGCGGTTGAGCAAAGTACCAATAGAGTATAAGAGGTGGTCTAGCAGTTGAGCAGTGGTGGGTGAGCGGTTGAGCAGTGGTGGTCGAGCAGCTGAATGGTGGTGGTCGGAATCTGGGTGTGAACATATAGAAGATGAAGATGTGGAGATGGTGGAGGTAGGTGGGGTATAAGATTATAAGCACAAAGTACAACTATATTGAAAAAATATAATTAATAAAGAACAAGGGTATTTATGTAATTTACAATAAAATAATAAAATATTTTCACCTAACCCATGTACTTGTAAGAGACACATGTCAACAATTGGGTGGAGTTGAGCAATCGAGCAGTTGAGCATGACTCTTTTGGGAAGAAGGTACAAAAGTGACCACATAGTGACCAGTCCTTGTACTTTTGTACTCATTTAGTAATTTGTGTGAGAACAAATATGTAGATGACTTTAAGTCATTTTTAATTAATAAATGACTTGATATAGACAACTTTAGTTTTATTACTTAACTAGCCTTAGGCCCGCTCTGATGAGGCGCTAGCCTTAGGTCTTGTTATTAAAAATAAAAATGTATTAGTATTATGTAAAAAATAAAAACGGTAAATGCATAATGTTGACAGAAATAAAAGTTAACATAAAATGATATTTGTAAAAAATATCCTGAATGAAGGTAAATAACATGCTTCTTGTACTTTTGCCAAACATTTTGTTGCGCATCAGTCTTTGGGCTAACTTGAATAGAAGTCAATACTTCTCCCTCAATTTGTTTACCAGTAAGAGCAAGCATCTCAAGTCTTGGTAGCTCTGAAATGCAACACATACACAATTTTCAATGGAAAAGTAAGCCACACGCTACAATTAGCAATCAGCAAGCAGCACGCTGCAAAAGCAGCAACTTGCAAGCAGCTTGCAGCATACCCGAATCTTCTTTCTTGAGGTTCATTGTATGTATATTAAATGCAACAACCTTCTCTTTGAATCTTGAGGTTCATTGTATGTATATTAACACGCTACAATTAGCAATCAGTAAACCACTCACTCATAAACCATCAAAATATATAAACAAATATTTTTTAAGTTCCTCATTGTCTATCACGTATCAATTACTCACCAACTATTTGAATGTTAATGAATTGAGTTTCATCATGTTCACCTCCCTCCAAAGACCTTCTACTATCATTTACTACAAACACAAATTCAAAATCCGTTACTTAAGAAAACAATGATTGTATATGTTATACAATGTACCTTGTACAATTTTAAAAACTACAAAGAAGGTGGGTGAAAAACATACCATTTGGTGATTTGGGTGATGGAATTTGGATAAATGGATTGCCAATGCTCATTACGGTACCACCATTGCACGAATTCTAAACCTGAAACTTTATTTATACTTTTTATTTAGTACACAAACCGAATCAACATATTTCTAAAAAAACTGGTAAAAAAATTGTCAACTTACTTAGAATACATGTTTGCAATTAAAATGTATATAGCAGCGAGTGGAACCATATGGTTAATGTCTTTTCAAGTTGTCTATTACAGGTCCCAACATCAATACGGGAGAGGAGAGAGTCAACTTCACCCAAGACAAAACAGAAACCATATGTTTCATCAATATCAGTAGCTTCCCAGCTTGCACTAACTCCAACTGTTCTGAAACAACCAACGGTTAAGCCGCCATTTTCATCAGTAGCAAAACCTACAAGTGTATATGATTTATACATGGCATTCTTGGAGGATATGAATGCTCTTGGCGCTCTTGACACATGATATGCTTAGATTACCTCTTATATAGACATATTAATCATGGTTCAAAATATTCTTTTCTTTTGAAGTACTCCTTGCATGGAACGGGAGTACATATCACAGGCAGAGGTGAATAGGTCAGACTTAGTAGAATTTTGGCTAAATTCCTTTCCTAGAAAGGTAACATTAAAATCTTAAAATCATGCATGCAATTTCATTGATTTTAGATCACTTTAGATTTCATTCTTTAAAGTAATTTTGTTATAGTGACTTATCAAAATTAGATATTCAACAATAGTACAACGGGTTTAAGATTTCTAATGTACTTATGATGTTAATCTGTAATAAGCTTATAACATATATTTAAGTTGTAGAAAATAGGTGAAATAATAACATATATATTTACAAAAGATGCACTTTTTTGGTATTTTGAGTACAATTCTTTTAAGATCAGTTATGTTTCAACACTTTTAGGTATTGAATAATAGACCCTCAAAAATATAGATAAAAAAAGTATAAGTAATATAGGGTTACTCGTTAATGAGATTGTAGAGACGAAGAACCTTGTGAAGGGCGTAATTGTAAAGACTTCCAAAAAAATATGGTATTTCAGGAAATGACTTGACTATATGCACCAACGCATCTCATTCCTAAAGTGACAACTGCAGCTTTTTAAGTTATGCTCCTCGCAACTAAGTGTTAATATATCTGAAAAGAAACTGTCAAAAATTGTTTTAACACAAAATGGCGGTGATAAAACTTTTGGCAAGTGAGAGCACCAAAAAATAAATACTACCACAACATGGCGGTGATAAGACCTTTGGAAATTGCCTCCATTGATCCAGAGTTGCTGCTCCTGCAGTTTTAATATCCATGGAAATTCAGCCTCGCAACCCAAAATTAATACAAACACATCCGAACAATATATCATGCAAAATCTTTTTCAACAGATGTTGATCATTTAATATAAAAGTTGTCAAAGGCTCAAGACACACTAAGATACAGCATGCCCTATTTATGTGAGGCGCATCATATTGAAAGAAAAACGCGTAAGTATTATATAATTTAAAAGTACATTTCATACTTAAGCATCCAAATTTTTCAGCTTAGTTGTAAACTTGAAATTACTTCTTGTGGATTATGAGCGTATCAAATTAAGATTATGGATCCAAATAAGCCGTAAGCTTTTTCTAATTTTCAAATAAGCTCATAAGCCTGAATAATAAACTAATCCAAACGTCGTCTACATTTTTAGAGACCTAACAACAACTAAAGTTGAGCTTGTGGATTCAAATAAGCCATACCTTTTTTGATGTTATTACTTTCGCCACAGTCAAAACAACAACTCCTAATCATCTATGAATGTTCCTTAGCCTTGCATCTTGGTTTTTGGAAATCCTAATGACATGTAGAAAGACTTTTAGTACTTAAAATCCAGTTGTGCGTATGTACATCTTTCATACGGATTGTGTATAATTCCCTTGCCACTCAAGGAACCTGAAAATTAGTTAATAATGGTTACGTCACTATCCAAACACTTATTTTAGGTGCTAGTGTAATGCATGAATAAACTTTATCAATGTTAATCGTCAAGTTTAAAGATCAGAAGTATGTGTACGAATAATTTTTATAACATGCTTGATCTATTCAAATAAATAGTATGTGTACAAATTAGGATTAGAAGAGCTTTGTTCAACGCAACCAATCAGAAAGTACTTGTTTTAGAAAGATATTTTGGATAAATCGCGACCCAAACTAATACCTAAAAAGTTCGGAAAAATTAGTTTAGGTGTTTATGAATTCCATATATGGCTAAAACATTTTGTAAACGCATATTATTTCATCATCAATAAAAACAAAAACTATGAACAAAATCCTACCTTGTCATTCCAAGTGTAGGCACCGTTAGATTAGCATAAACAATAAGCAATCCTAAACCCCCTCTTCGCTGCAGCTACCTTTTGCAAGTCGGTACCAAAAGATCTACTGCAACAACCAAATGCCCTTTATTATAGCAGTACGTCAGGATCCAAAAAGCCCCTTTTGACAGTAAAGAATCAAATACAGATTCTGCACTATACAAACAACCACATAAATTGTTACGTTGATCAAAATATTTCAAATTCTACTTCACATAGTGGAACATATTAATTGGATGGGCTCAGCTATATTTGCTATATTTTAACATAATCTTGTTTCCATTTAGAGGCTATATTTTAACAGAATCTTGTTTCCATTTACTGGCTGTAACAAATATTAATCTAATATTTTTTTGTAGCTTTATTTAATCAATAAGTTATAAGAATTCACTAATTATACAACTTCTGTTTACATGCTCACTACCTGTAAATAAAGAGTGAAACACTAACCCGTATTTGTATATTGTAACCTGTTCCCGACCCAACCTGAATTATGTCTTCCTACAAATAGTGCCACCATAATTACAACATTGTTGTCTCGATAAATAGCCTCGAACAAACCTTTCTTCACCTTTTATATTCTTCTCTTAGACATTTTATCAACCACGTGGTACCACAAAAACAATCATTAATTCAAGAATCCACCACGACATATATTAAAACGAACCTCTTTAGTGTACCCAATTCATCAATCACAAAACTTCAACATCCAAATCATTTTCTTTGATAATGAAAACATGTAAAATTATATAAAAATAAAATTACTTCCAATTGATTTTGGTAGAGATTAGATATGAATTTTTTTGGCAAGCATTCAATCTCAAATGTACACATAAAAACCATCAATTCGAAGAAAACCCCAATTCAAAAAACCAAAAAATCTAAATTGAAAATTGGTGAATTAAAAAAACCATCAATTCGATTTTCTGGTTTGATTTTGATTATAACGATAATTATGATTGTAACAATATTTTGGTAGATTGATTTCTGGAAGTATGATTTTCGATTGGGTAAAATACAAATGAGGAAGAAAGCATGGATTATACAAATGGGTACATTAATCATATAAAAAATACTGGAAAAAATTAATAAAATTGAAAAATACTTACCTTGTGGATATACAATTTCCCATAATTTAATTTTGACCCAAAAGTTAAGGTTCCTCTAACTCAAACAAATCATTGTTGAATGATAGTTAATTTGAGGTATATTCTTTACGAATCGTTCACCAAAAAATGTAAACGGATGATTTAATAACCACGCTTATGATTTTTATCATGATATATAAAATCGGGTGATTCATTGTTTGTAAGGAAACCTTGTTTGGGATTTATTATGTAAGCAACATTATTTTGTTTGATTGATTTATGGAAGTATATTAGCATTGTGGGTATGCAAATTGGGGGTTTCCTTGTTAGTGATAATTGTGTGTATTTGATCTTTCGGGTATAGAAGATGTGTGTGTTAAGTTGTTTGCATAATTAATTAAATAGGCGACAATGCATAGGGTCCATTGGATCACTTTTAATTTTCAGGTGTCATTATCCTGGAGTTTTGGGCAAAGGCTTCCTTGGTAAAGCTTGTTTTATATAGTGGGAGATGTTTTCAGTCATTTTTTCTTTAATAAGTAATAAAGAAACAGTTCTCATATGACTTAATTAATTCATTTTTTTTTCATATTAAGTCAATTAAATCGAAATCAAACACCACCATGGTAAGACTAACCGGAGTGGTTGACACTTGAGGTGTGAGTGATCACTCACTATGGTGAGTCCCAAAACAGATAGAGCAAGTCACAGGCAAAAATCAAGAGAGTGGCGAGTTACTCACCGAGCTTTAAAAGCTGACAATGTGGCCCCAAAAAAAATCCATCCGTTTATCTAATAAAAACCTATTTTCAAATACAAAAACCTAAAACTTCACCATTTCATACACATCTTCCATATATTCTTATCTTTCACAACAAATATATTTTATTCTTACAAAAAATCTGATATGGCTTGTTCGGTTCCACATACCATCGATAAAATCATGGCTTTAGTTGATAAATTAATTGCAAAGGATAGTGATTTTCAGCAAGCGTTATGTGAATTAGCCATGAAATTTGAAAAGGCATGCGAAGTTAAAGATAATCTGAGACAAGCATACGAGAAATGCAATGACATTTCGCCTGAAAACGTGCTCAAATAAAGAGATTTTTAAACAAATAATCTACGAAATATTATGAGACACATAATGCTCTGTTTAACAAGGCGGGGAAAATAGTAAAACAAGTCGAAGGAAAGTTTATTTGGATCTATGAAAAATACACTTAGGACAATTATGTATTGTAACATACGAGGTTTTTTTTTGAGGATATTTATATGAAGCAGAATGAAATGCGGGAGGATATATAGATCTCCATCCTTCATTTGTTTCTGCTTCATTATAAATATCCTCCAAAAATACCCTGTATGTGTTTTCGTATTTGTGTTGTAATTTTAAATGCACAATTTAATGTTAATTTCGTATTGTAACTTTTATGTAAATGAAAGTACTATTAAATTTTTGCAGCATTTTCAAATAAAAGAATGTACTTTTAAACTTTTTCAGTAGTTTCAAATTTGAGATGCTCCAACAACTCTTTTTCCCTTATAAATACCTAATTACCATCATGCATTTTGTCACACAACTGCTTATCAAACTCTCTCATTTTCACACAAACACTATGGCTCAAGACACAAGCGAGGTGCGAAAGGCTATCCTTAACCGAATACACACCGAACAAGATAAAGAACTCAAGTTGATTAACAATTTGCTAGGTGAGATAACTTGTATTATGTTACAGATCATGACCGTGTTCCAGAGGTTAAAAGGTTGCATGAGTTACCTCAAGACCATCCAGCTATCAGGGTCGGTCTACAAACTCTACTAAGAACTGAGGAAACATATATGCATCTCTTAATCGCCTTGAAGGACCTTAGGCAACAAGTGTTGCAAGTCTGGAAGGAGAAAGCAAATCTCATCAACTATTACAGATCAATATAAAAGCTTGATGCGAACCGTTGGATGATTTGTGTTTTCGTATCGTATCTTCATGTATGTTTTAAATTTCGTATCGTAGTAGGTTGCGTTTCTTTTCTTTTATTTTTCTTTTTTTATCGTATTTTATTTTCGTATTGTAATTTTATTTTAATGAAGTGGTGTTTTAGTTTTAATTTCGTATGAGTACATTTAAATTTATGCTCACATTTACGTTTTTAGTTTATAAATATAAAGTATTTATTTAAATAAAAAAATGAAATTGAAAGGTGAGTAAGGGTGACCAAAACAGATGTATGATGAGTAGGAGTGAATGAAATTAAGAGGATATAGAAAACTGAGGTGGCGCTAAAGTGACGGTGAGTGACCCACCGGCACTACGCTCGTTTTGTAATGATATTTCAAAATAGGCAAACTCTTAACATCTAATGTTATACGTAAAATAATTGTTGTAAAATATATTTATTTGGGAAAACTAACCCGCTTTTCATTCTTAGGCTAGTCGGCAAGGAGGATGACCTCCTCACCTTAAGTTCAAAGTCACGAGTGAGTTCCTTGCCCATTACCTCCTCTCATGCGCGAGGTTTGCAATTCTAGGTGACTTAAGGTGAGCGACTCACCTTGCTGGTTTTCAAAAAAATGTGGGCCCATGCAGTTATTTTAAACGTCGCATGTATAAAAAGTTAAGGTGACCTTCTTTGTCCACAAAAAAGTGAGTGTTAGTGAAGGGAAGTGAGTGGAGAGAGAAAGCTGAGTTGTAAGGTGAGTATTGTCTTTCTTTGCTTTCTAGCCGTAAGCCAATTCTAATGAAGAATGTTAATCTTCTTTTGCAATAAATTTGATAGCTAATTATAAGTATAATTATATCTAAACTTCTATATATTGTACTACATGTTTAATAGTATTTGAATTTTGAAATTTTGTTGTACAAGTTACGTGTTTATGTTTAATAAAATACAAGGCGGATAGTGGGATGCGTCAAGATAAAAAAAAGCATGCAGCCAAGAAAACAAACAAGCGATATTTTACAAATCTAGTCATGTTACAGGAGCACGTGACGAGAAAGGCAAAGAAAAAAGTAAAGAAATAGAGTTATAGAATATGGTCATATTGCACAAAAGTCATAGGAAATAGATGATATGTGTTGTGTCTAGAAGACAAGATGTCGGTAGATGACAATGAGTTAAACTACTTTAGTAATATCACAATGCTCTACACTGTTTTTATAATTATATACTTTTATTAGGATAGGCACATTGGTGACCTATATTGCATTATCTTTTCGGCTGTCACGTCAGCTTCCACTCTTCAGCAACCAACAAAACCCAAGTGCCACAGTGGTGACCCATTTTTTTTTTATAAACATTTTTAACACAAATTTAAATTTCATTAATAAAAACGTAAACGTTATATAAACATAAAATTAAAACGATACGATAAACTTAAACTTCAATTGTAATCCGGGTGATCACAGGTCTGAGAGTTGTCGCTGCGGTAACCGTCATCGTAAGGGTCAAAGCTCGCAAACTTCTTTGCTGCTAACTAAGCTTCCAACCTGCCCAGCTCCCGCTCTTTGTCAGAGTTTTAGCCACCATCATCAGCCGCCATATTTTCCTCAAAACTTGGCTGAAAGTGATCCAGATGAGGTTGTTGTTGTTGCTGCTCAACAACAACAGGTGGAGCAGATGAAGATGATGCACCTTCCACTCTTAGTGCATCACCAGCTGCCACATTTTCCTCATAAGTCCAACGGATCTTGTTGAATTTTTGGGCCTGTATCTGATTCACACAACCCCACAATGTATAAGCAACTACAGCGTCTTTGCGATATTCATCGTACAAAAACTGATCGATCACAGCTTTTCGATCTTCAAGGATGTCTTTTCACTCTGTGTATCATGTTCTCAGTCGCTATTTGAGTGCCTTTGCGAGCTCAAACTTCTGAATGACTTCTATAATTGCCTCTTATCGTTGCGTATCGTCTTTCTCAACTTGTTTTTGGATATACTTTTGAAGTTGTTTGACGGTATGAGGGAATTTATAAGCAATTTTTTTTTTTTTTTTTTTTTTTTTTTTTTTTTTTTTTTTTTTTATTTGTTGTTTGAATTGTGTTTAAAAGTGTGTGTTTGAAAGTGGGTTTGATGTGGGTATTTATATGATGAAAAGTGGTAAAGATTTTGAAAAAAAAAAATTAATAAACACAAACGGTAACTTTGTTTTTGAAATGTGGGATTGTTTTTGCAATATGTGTTCTTTACATCGGTTGTTTGAACAACCGATAGGGTGTTTTTCTTGAGCTCGACCGATATTGCCAAACTGGTCCACATCGGTGACAACCGATTTCGAAATCGGTTGAGGTGAGCGGCCAACCGATATTTTCCAGCCCACTGTGGGCAGCCTTAAGATACACTTTCAACTATATAAGACTTGAAATATACAAAAGGAAGCAAGACTTCAAAAAAAAAACATGTGCAACAAGCAAAGTGAAACATGTCATCTCAAATATACCCATAGCATTATAAAAGTATTTGAACATGTGATAAACATATACAATAAGTAGATGAAATAGTTTGCACTCTCACTCTCTTGTAACCGTTTTTTCCCTCCAAAATTCCACCATTGCTAAAATCGTATAAAACCTTCATTTATGTACCATTTCCTTAACAAATTTCAAATCTGATTCCAGCATTCAATTCAGCTTATCATTGCGCACACTTTGCTAGGCTTGAATTAGATTTTCATTCAGTATTAAGAAATCCCCAAAATTTGGAGATTATGGCGCCAAAATTCATTTTTTTGTCCAAAATTCATCGCTAAATTGTGCTGTTGATTCAGATATTCATTCTTCATATTGTTTTCAGTAACAAGTTTAAATTTGTGGGGGTTAATTGTTGTAGCCATTTTTTCCCACCTGTTTGAGCTCCATTAATACTGTATACATTTGTTTTGTTTCTCCATTTATTGTTCGAAATGTCTAGGAAATCATCTAAACGTCAATTGAAAGTCCCTGCTAGATTTGAAGATTCAATTCATGATTTGGATAGTAAGGTGAAAAGTCAAACTGTAAGTAAGAAAAGAAATAAGAAGTGTTTGGATAAGGATACATGTGTGGTTAATAAAAGTGTTAATGGTGATGCATGTAATCAAACTAGTGCTGGAGCTAAGCTGGTTATTGATGACTTGGTAAAAGAAGGAGTGGAGATAGATAGGACTGAAAATATTACTGGGGATAAGCTTGAGAAGGAAAATGTTGAAAGCACTGGTAAGGAGGAGACAAGTAATTCTAATGTGCAGGCTGAATGTTCTAACAATGAGTGTCATACCAATACCCCTGTTGCAGCACCCATTATCAGTCCTACCAAAAAGGATACTTTCAAAAATTCATATGCTGATGTGACACATAAAAATGTTCCTTTGTTTGATGGAAAACTTAAAATCATTCCTACTAAGGTTGATGAAAGTGGCAATGAGTTTGTTATATTTTAAATGGTCAAAAATGGTAGTAGTAGATGGCTGCTTACTTTGTGTGGTCATTTTATGGGTCATTAAATGTCTGTTAATGAACTTAGATACAACCTTAGGAGAATGTGGGGTAGACATGTGTTTAAAGAGGTGATTGCTAATGATAATGGGATGTTCTTTTTCAAGTTTCACCATGAGGAAGGTCTTAGGTTTGTGGTTGAAAATGGGCCATGGATGGTTATCAATAAACCTCTTGTGGTTCAGAGATGGGATGTGAACATGAATGTTGAGTAAACTGAGCCTGACTTGCTTCCTCTTTGGGTTAAAATGTGCAATATTCCCTTAGAAGCTTAGACTGTTAATGGTATAAGTGCACTTGCTAGTAGGATATGTAAGCCTTTACTTATGGATGCAATGACTGCTAGTATGTGCAAAATTGGTGTAGGAAGAGTGGGGTATGCCAGGGTTCTAATTAAGGTATCAGCTAAGAAAGGACTTCCTGACAAAATTAATGTGAAGTACAAGAATAGCCTGAATGAGATTACTGGTATTAAAACTGTTCAAGTCAAATATGATTGGACTCCACCCCTGTGCATAGAATGTTGTGTTTTTTGGCCATTGCAAGGTTTCTTGCCCCGCTTGTGTCAATACTAAGCTAACAAAGGAAGTGGAAGAAAATGTAAATAATAAAGAGACTTCAGAAGTGATGGATGGTTTTAATGAAGTGGTCAATAAAAGGAGAACAAGGCAGGATAACACAACTAAGAGCAATCGGAATAATCCTTACAACCAACCTAAGAAGAATGGTACTTATGCAGGTGCTGTTAATAAGCCTTTTTACAAACCTAAAGTGATGCAGTCTACAAGTTCAACTGTGGAAAGGACCAAAGGTTCTGAAACAAACAAGCAAAATGATGTAAGTTAGAAAAAGGTTGATAGGGTGAATGATGGTAATGGTAAAAAACAGGTTTCTAATGACAAAGGGAGTCTTAAACTGCTAATCAATTTGATACACTATGTTAATTAGAAGAAGGTGAATTGTTGGGAATGCAAGATATGGCTAACAGGGAAAAAGTTGATGTGTTTATTAGTATGAGGAAACAACCTTCTACCGAGGAATCACAGTATTGGAGCCTTGAAATGTTTGGTTACTTCAAATAAAGATAGGAGTTGTAAATAGGTAAAGATACTCACAATGTGCTGGCAAAGGATCAAATTGAGAAGAACAGTTGTGAAGTTGAAGATGTATGTAGTAATGAAGATGGTATAAAAGAAATAATGAATAAGGAGGATTTGAGAGGTATGGATAGGAATGTTCTCCATGACTGCTGATGGTAGTTTCTTCATTCATTAGTGTGGAAAACGTAGGGGGGTTGAATACGTTTTCATTTAAAAACTTAAATCTTTTGTGTCAAACAACTGATCAAGTGTGACGTAATATGAAAAGTAATTAGGATAATTCTATGACTATCATCTCAACATAAACATAATCACAACATATAGCACAAACATAAACACAATGCAAGTATAAAGCTATAAATGCAAATGTAAAGGTAAAGTAATAAGTAAAAGGAAATGAAAACCGGACACGGTGATTTATAGTGGTTTGGCACAAAGATCACTTCCTCGCCCTACTCTACTCCCCGAGTACCCAACTCGAGAGTTACTTCACTAGATCAACAAGCTCCCTTCTCGGCGGAGAAAACCTTACAAACGTAGCTTACAATCTTTACCGAAACTAAGCTAAGTATCGAGTCCTTTTTCAGGCACAACCAAACTCGTTATGTTTTATGGCCCAACATAACAAACTTTGTGTTTTGTGTTCTAAACACATAAACCGTCTAACCGCTTACAAGTTTACCGATACTAAGCTAGGTATCGAGTTCTTTTTCGGGTATAACCAAACCCGTTATGTTTTGTGGCCCAACATAACAAACCTTGTGTTTTATGGCCTAAACACATAAACCTCCTAACCTCTAGTTTGTTGTATGATAGTGATACAAGGTGGTGTACAATAATGATCCAAGATATGAATGTCTAGTAGATGTGAATTCCTAAACTAAATAAACTTCTCATCATAAGAAGCCTTCAATGAATAAAAATGACAAGTGCCCCAATCTTGTTTTGATGGATCTTCATATGTGTGTGCTTGTAATGGAGGAGAATGACAAGATCTATAGCTTAATTGGATGAATGATCAAGGAACATATAATCTTGAATAGGTGTGTGAGTTGTAGGTTCTTCATCATCCAAGGAGGGTAGAAGTAACTTGCTATTTATAGGCAAGGATTACTTGGAGAGAAAGGGTCTTTGCTTGCTCACCAAGTCTTATGTAATAAGATGTTCCCTTTGCTTGCTCACCAATGTTGTATAATAGGAGGCTTCACTTGTTGCTCATCAAGTGTTGTGTAATAGAAAGCCCCCTTTTCTTGCTCATCAAGTAGTATGCAACAGAAAATACTTCTGCCCAAAATAGCATGTCCGACAAATTTGCAGATTCGTATTTTATGGATCCATCCGTTATAAACACGGATCCATGGGGCGTCATAAGAAAATCTTTAGTGTTGTTAAATTTATGCATTGATGATTTGTGTTAACGAGTAACTTGCACCTTTTACGTTATGTATTACAAGTTACATGTTTGTCATCATTAAAACATAAGAGACCGTTTAGATTAAATATCGTAAGATTTGCGTTAACAATCTCCCGTTTTTTAGTGATGACAAATTATGTAAATCGTAACACATAGTAAAATGTAAAGTTACTTGTTTACACTTCCTCCCCCCCTTTTGTCAAAGCAAAAAGGTGGGTGGCCTGAAACGTCCTTTACAAGTTACTTGTTTTATCTTGTTTACACTCCCAAAAAGGCGAGCTTGCATCATCCCTGTAAAGTTATAAATCCATCCTTGTAACTCCGCCTAGCTCATTGATTCCTATGATAATTGCATCCCTTGTTTATTGATCAAATTACTTACTAGGAGTTTCCTACATCAAGGGTTAGTTTTCGTGCAACATAGTATATAATAATAAGAGCAATATCATATGAAGAAGAGGCACATAGCAAACATATGAAGTTATAAAATGCATAGGAGATGATGAGAGCTACTATATGAGATGAAGATACACGTAGCAAGACACTATTGGGGAATAATCTAAGCTAATCTTAACTTCTTAGGAAGCATGAGTGGAAAAGAGACTTATAAGAGCATATTGGAGAGACCCTATGATCCAAAAATTTGACTCTATAATCCTAAACAAAGTTGACAGTTGTCACTTTTGACCACCTA
Source organism: Artemisia argyi (assembly GCA_030686995.1). Lineage (NCBI taxonomy): Eukaryota > Viridiplantae > Streptophyta > Magnoliopsida > Asterales > Asteraceae > Artemisia > Artemisia argyi. The sequence goes on along the minus strand of CM060676.1, from coordinate 33,927,935 downwards.
CGGATCCATATTTTATACTGACGGATCCTTAAATTACGGATCCGCTGATCCATGAAACCCTGAAAAATGGGCAGAACTTCTGTGCAGTTTGACTTAGCCTGAAAATGACCAAAATAAAAACCTAAAATGAGTTCTCATGCAATGTATGACCTAGCAACACATAATAACACTTAAGTAACATAAACGAGATAAGTTGAATGACAGAGGACGAGTTTTTGTTACAAAAAACACTTAATGGTCACGACACAACCGACATTCTTGGTATAATTGTACAACCAATCACACCGACAAGAATAAAATTTGTTCATTAGTTGACAAACAAAGTTATGGGAATGACTTCTTCCAAGTTTTCATTGGGAAAGGAAGTTCAAACATTGAACGACATTATCATCTACCAAAGATGATGATTTGGATTCGGATAGACTTTCATCAATGGTTAGATTGAGAGATTCCTAAATCGTCAAGGTTTATTTGTTAAGTAGTATGTGTGCTTTTCTTGTTTGGAGTGTTATAGGAAAACACCGTCGTAGGACTTTAGGTCGAACTTGGTGAGGTACGTGATGACATTAAGGATAATTTTTTAAGAAGACACACTATAGCCAAGGTAGATATGTGTTATTATTTTGACAAGTCATGTCAAAATATAGACTCGAAAGGAATTAAACTGAAAAGGGTATGAAACATAGATGTGAATGAAAAGGATTTCATATGATGGGAAGGTGAAGGATTAACGAAGGTGTTGATCTAAGGTTGGCAATGATGATTTTGATTAAACTATCATTTGCATTGACGATGATACTTATGGTAAGTAAGATGGAGATGTATATATGATCCTATTGTGAGTGAACTTTTCTAACGAAGTTGAGAGAATGGGGTTATACGGTTTTAGTTGGATTATTATAGACTCCATTAGTTCCAAAGATCCACAAGGTGAGAAGATGCGAGGGAATACATTCTTCCAATTGTGAATTGATGACAAACTTTATGACCCTAGGTATGTGTTAGAGATAATTTCAGCATGTAAAGGATTTCATGTGATTGTATACTTTGACACTTTGAGTATGATGATTATAAGGATTGAGGGATCTCAAACAAACTACCACTATCAAGAGTGAAGTATAGTTAAAGGTTTCAGTGTAATGGTTGAGGTGAAGTTTTGAGGGTATAAGGGTTGAAAGTTCTAAAACTAATCATCACTATCAAGAGTGAAATTTAAGTTATAGGGTTGAGGTGTTACTTATGTAATATCGATGTATGGGTTAGAGAATCTTAAGCTAACTATGACTATCAAGAGTTAAGTGTAGCTATAGAGTTTGTTTATAAGGTTCTAGGTTTATAAAAGGGATCGAAGGTACTCAAACTAATTATCACTGTCAAGAGTGAAGTATAGTTATGAGAATGAAGGATGATATTGTTGGGAGGTTAATAAAAAGGTTGAAAGTACTTGTGACAAGGCATAATACACAAGGGATAATGAGTAGTGAAGTAATCACAAAGTGGTTTCAAACACATGATGTATTTTTCTCTTGAAGAGGTATTGGTGTAGACAAATGATTTTGAGGTTAAAAAGCTTGAACCAACTGTGGGTTTGTAGATCTAATTGTTGATTTGTGAATGTGGCTTTTTCAAGAAATGTGTACTCGTTTATTGGAGTGGGTGTGTTCTTGAGAGTGTTTGGTAAAATACAATACGTATATGTACCCCTAGAGAGGGATAAGGCTAAGTAGAGCGAAAAGGGTTTTCCCTAATCTAGATCTCCGTATTCTCTCTTCTTTTATTCCCTCTTGTCCTGTCCTGTCGTTAATTGAAAATATGACTTAGGGAATGTGTTGAGTAAAGAATGAAGAAGAAAACAAGTGTTGACGAAAGCGATGGACTTAGTGATGATGGATGCCTGTTAGCATACAATAAACTTTATCCGTAAAGTCATGTATCTCTTCTTGAACAACATGAATATTCACATGACCAGGTGTGTGGTTACCTAAGATGAGGCAAAGTATATGGTGGAGATAAAAGTTGTGTTATCTAAATGGTGGTGGATGTAGGAGTGAGACTCAATTTGGAACTCAAGTTATAGAGGCATGAATGAAACGCGATTTGGAACATAAGGATGACTCTAAGTTGTAGAGATGTTAGACTCATTTTAGAACATAAGGGATGACTCGAAGTTATAGAGGTGTGAGTTAGACTTGATTTAGAACATATGGATAACTCCAGATTGTAAAGGTGTGAGTAATACTCGGTTTGGGACATAACTAATTACTCCTAGTTATAACGGTGTGAGTTAGACTTGATTTGGAACATGTGGATAACTCTAATTTGTAGACTTTATTATGTTGAACCTATATATGAGGTTTGGTACTGTTTAGGTAAATGATTGAATTCTGGGGATAAGCTTTCATTGATGTTGCGAGAACACTACACGCTAGTAGGTGATTACAATTACCCGTAAGACAAAGAACGTTTTGGTTGACAAAAATCCTATTTGGATCTAGAGCAATGATTCCCTTTTTGGTTCGTCTTATGTGGACGACTCTTGAGATGAGGAACATTTCATTGATGGTTTTCGATTTAGGTAGAAGTGTGCAATTAGGACTTTCTTCTTCTTTGTTAGTAAGAAGTGACTCAAGAGATTAATCTTCGTATAGTCACATTGCTCGTTATACGAAAGGCTGATGCGTGGGAATTGCACCAGGCTTTACCTCTCGAGGGATCTCGAGAAGCTTACAACCCTCACCAGGCAGTGTACCTGATCGATGTAGTATAGTATAATGACAAGTACCGGGGGATTGATCGTTCAGCTAGGAATAGTGTCGCTAGGATTAGAAAACCTAAAGACTAGGTCTAGAGATGAGGGATGATTCTTTTTGTATTTTTATATTTTTAGGAAAGCAATTAAAAATCTCGGGTTTGAAGGATTTGGGCGAAATTAGTTGCTAGTCAACTAACCCAATACTAAGATGCAATCAAAATAAAATACTAGAAATGAAAATAAACTATATTAAACTAAAGTTGTGAACAATATGTGGGAGAAATGTGTTTACTTAGATTTCACTACTCCCTAGATATCTTTTACACGTTAATTACTTGTTATAGTTGCGTGGATGACGGATTGTATTCCTTAATACCATTCATGGGGTGGCGTACTTACTTCCCCAATCCTATGAGTGCCTACTTCACTCCTATGTCGAGCCGGCTAAGAAGCTCCTAACATGGGATCATTAGAATTTACTCATGCATTAAATACAACCATTAAAACCTAGTACACATCGGTTCATGTTTCCTAAGACGTTCAAGCATGTTACACAATGGAGATCTGCCAGTTTTCTTAAGCCTAACATTGAAATCATTCATTCAATACAACCATAAACAAGTAATCAACACATAATTAACATCTAGGTTTCATTAGATCTAAGCAAACACAAGATAAATCTAGCCTAGCATGTTGAAATCAAGACAAGCACAAGATATAGACAACCAACACATAGACATATTGATTGAATTAAAGAGAAGACTTATCTCAATAGCACGTGAAAGGATTCAAGGGGTGAAAACCCTTGAATTTACTGTAAAATACGAGCTAGGGTTCACAAAGTTCGGCCCTAGGGTTTCTCCACACAAGTTCCCCTCAATGAATGAAAAATAGAAAACTATATATAGATTTTAGAAGGTGACGGCGTCAAGAACAAATGTCTGACGCCGTCATCTCGCCGCCAAATAGTTCCTCGGACTGCCTAGATCTGGATCTGACGCCGTCATGTAGTCCCCTTATGCAGGCCGTCATGATTTTAACTCTTGACGCTCTAGTTGTGACGCCGTCAGGTTTGTACTGGGTCGTCACAAAATTAACTCTTGACGCCGTCATGCTTTTCCTCTTGACGCCGTCATACACTGTTCTTCACTTTTATGGTCCAAAAATGTCCGAATTGCTTTCTTTTCCAGATTTCACTCCCAAAGTACCTAAAATCACAAAAGGAACGATTTAGGGTAATATTTGATCAAATAAATTCAATTCCAGGTTTAAATGACCCCCTAAAAGTTGTTAATTTTTCGCCTCATGATATACCCTTACAAGTAATTACAACAAATAATCGTTCCACTAAAGACCAAAGACAAGCACGGAGGTCATACACTAGCACCTCACAAATAGTGTTTAGATACTCACATCTCTCGGGTGTAATAAAGTATAAATTACAATATGGGAACGGAAAATATCTCTCACTACCTGTCATAGCAAAATTGATTACCATAGGCTTGGGAAAGGATCAAACCTCCACCACATGGCGTAAGCACCTAGGATAAACTATCAAAGAGGTCTTTTAAAAGGGTTGTAACGTTAGGTGTAGGGATATGAAATACACGGTTTTGTTGGATATAGGCAGTCTTTACTGGTGGCGAGTTAACCATCTTGGTTAATTACATGTACAATATGGCGTTGCTAAGCCAAGACTAGACTCGACTTAAGCTAATAAATGAAAAATAACAAAAACATAAAACAAACATAGAATGAAAAGGGATGATAGTCCGTATGTTTTTTTTCTCTTTTTCTTTTTCTATTTTTTTATTCTTTTTTTTCTTGATTTTTTCGATTTTATTTATTTATTTATTTATTTATTTTTTTATTTTTGCATACATTCTTACCCTATCATCCAAAATAATACATCATAGGGGATGAGCATTCCCCTTACACTTGAATCTTTACATACTTTACAATAAACTAATCTAATGACTCGTATTAAGAAAATCAAAACACTTGGAGTACTTTTAAGATTAACGTACATATGGGGGGTAATATATGATGTTCTTCCCCATTACTCCATAAAATAAGTACTTTACCCATGAGTCCCAATCGTCCCAAAACAATATGTACAAGGATATGACTCGACTTAGCAACCATGTAATCAATTAGATAATTAACTTAGGGTTTAACAAATAACAATAGTGCACTAAAAATGAGTGCATACACGGAAGGCTAAGGCGATTTGGGTGTACATTTAAGTGGGGTGTAACAAATTCTTCCTTTAAGTAAAATGCTTAAAGTTAGAAACGAAAAGATAGGCTCGGAGGGGTGTACTAGGGGTTTCGTGTACTAAAAATGAGTACAACGCTAAGGTGTGGGAAAAATTAGTTGACTTAACTAGCCAAGTAATATGACTTAAATGGTCAAGAAATTATGATACGGGTTTAACACAAGGGTGATCCTAATGCCTCTTATCATGTAGTAAATCCTACTACACGAATGTAGTCTCACTAGCGGTCTCGGGATGCATCACTAACGCAAGTTCTAGAATCTAAATAGTACCGGTACACTCATAAGCACTAATAGTAAATGCTTTTCCTATCAAATCTAAAGGCGAACCTCACATATTTGGGTGGAAAATTTTTCTAAATGATACGGTTTTGTGCTAGTCATACGACTCCTATCCATGAGACGCTTGCTATGGCTAAAGTTTCACTCCTAAATGTTGTAAAATTTTTTTAAATTTGGCGCTAAAATTACACTAACAAGTATTTCTCATAGTTTTATTACACATCTACTGTCAAACAAATAAACTCAAGCGAAAGTGTATTTGTAAGGTATCATCATTTTACCCTCCCCTTACACTTAAGATGAACATTGTCCCCAATGTTCAAGTAAAGAATGTAAAAGTGAAATAAGTAAAACAAATAAAATCAAATACTCCCCTGATTCGCTCGGTATGGATAATAAGGTGGCCAGGTTAGATCTTCCTCCAAGAAAATGAACAATCAAAACTTCCCTTCCAGAATAATAATCATCTTCTTGTCATACATAACCTGTAAATCCTGAGAAAACAGACAAGGCAACCTCGCATAAAATCGGCGGCAATCTACATATGTTACTAAATCCTAGAAAACAAAATAAGATATAATGCTTGTGGAATGATGTTTGCAGATTTCCTGGAGATTATAAAACTAATAATTCAACAAAAACTTTAAGACTCCGTTAGAAAAACAAAACTGGTAAAATTTCCAGATTTTTACACGTAACGCGGTCAAGAGTAAACTTATGACGCCGTCAGAAGTGACCTGCAGAAATTCTTATGTTAAGTTTCCGAAAAATTTCTAGAAAAACTTGGTCCTACTTCTTGGAAAATCCTGCAAAACATCATTATGACTTGATACAAGCATTTGACTCTAATAAATACGAATATACATGTTCATTTAATATTATGGAGAATCATGATCGGTTTGTTTCTTAAAAACATATTTGGGGTTTCCCATTACACTTATCTTTTGCAAAAATACCTTTGGGTGAAGTTAAGACTAGGCCAAAACAACAAAATAAAGTATTTCCACTATTTAGTTTAGAAACATGATCTACCAACAATAAAGATAAAACATGCATACGGAAGCAAATAACAAACAAACAAAATAAAATCACACAGAAAATCATGGGTTGCCTCCCAAGAAGCGCTTTTCTTTATTTATGAGTCTTGTAGCTAGACTCAAGGTCATGGGTTACCGTGTATCGCTTATGCTCACATAACCAAGCGTGAGCCATCTAATGGTTGCCTCATCTTTCTTATAATCATCTCCTAACTCTAAACATCCACGATAGTATCTTTTATTCTATTCATGAGTATACTTAAGCCCATTTCTCTTATCATTCTCACTTAGCATCTCTATGGGCGGATATCTACTACACTTCTTCATGGAAAAATCCTTGAACCTAGGGTGTGTGCGGGGCATTTGGTAGACAAAATCTTCATCCCCATCCGAGAATGTAATTAACCCTTCCATAAGTTTTTCATCAAGGTTGGTTAAGCTTTTGAAAGGTTTTCCAAACACAACTTGGGTTAACTTATTATCAATGAATTCTCCTAGATTCTCCATAACCATGAACTCAACGAGATAAACAAAGCTTCCAACAAACACATGCAATGGTATTGCCCTAGCAATAATATTTTCTCCTTTGTATTCTAACTCATCTACCATGATTTTATTATATTCATTACGCGAGATTACGTTTATTTGGAGAGATGAGTTAAGATAGGCGTTAAAGCTCCTAAATCCGATCTTACAAGGAAATTGCATGTTGAATGAACTATCACTCTCAATCCTTGTTCTAGGGTCGACATACCTAAGAGGGTTCACTTCCTCTTCCATCCTATTCTCATTAATCACATCACCATCATCAAGATCCTCGTCGGAGTCTGAATAGTAAAAAGGACTAGCCCTACGGATCATCATGATCAGACTCTTCTAACTCAGAATTATTGTCAAAGTGGTGGTTGGGCAAGAGGTTAGGTGGGTTTTCATTTTCCACTAAAGGGATTGGGGCGGGCATTTGGAAAATCCTATGACGAAAAACACGAATAACAGGAATCAAACGATCAATGTTATTGTTATCCATCGAGATAATTTACGAACAAAGGAAACAAAGAAATAAGATAGACTAAAGAGAACCTAAAAATAAAAATAAAATCTTACTAGAAAGGAATCTAGCAAGTAGACCTAATAAAAAAAGATTCTAACCTAGACAATAACTATTCCCCGGGCTACGGCGCCAAAAACTTGATGCGTGGGGATTGCACCAGGCTTTACCTCTCGAGGGATCTCAAGAAGCTTACAACCCCCACCAGGCAGTGTACCTGATCGATGTAGTATAGTATAATGACAAGTACCGGGGGATTGATCATTCAGCTAGGAATAGTGTCGCTAGGATTAGAAAACCTAAAGACTAGGTCTAGAGATGAGGGATGATTCTTTTTGTATTTTTATATTTTTAGGAAAGCAATTAAAAATCTCGGGTTTGAAGGATTTGGGCGGAATTAGTTGCTAGTCAACTAACCCAATACTAAGATGCAATCAAAATAAAATACTAGAAATGAAAATAAACTATATTAAACTAAAGTTGTGAACAATATGTAGGAGAAATGTGTTTACTTAGATTTCACTACTCCCTAGACATCTTTTACAAGTTAATTACTCGTTATAGTTGCGTGGATGACGGATTGTATTCCTTAATACCATTCATGGGGTGGCGTACTTACTTCCCCAATCCTATGAGTGCCTACTTCACTCCTATGTCGAGCCGGCTAAGAAGCTCCTAACATGGGATCATTAGAATTTACTCATGTATTAAATACAACCAATAAAACCTAGTACACATCGGTTCATGTTTCCTAAGACGTTCAAGCATGTTACACAATGGAGATCTGCCAGTTTTCTTAAGCCTAACATTGAAATCATTCATCCAATACAACCATAAACAAGTAATAAACACATAATTAACATCTAGGTTTCATTAGATCTAAGCAAACACAAGATAAATCTAGCCTAGCATGTTGAAATCAAGACAAGCACAAGATATAGACTACCAACACATAGACATATTGATTGAATTAAAGAGAAGACTTATCTCAATAGCACATGAAAGGATTTAAGGGGTGAAAACCCTTGAATTTACTGTAAAATACGAGCTAGGGTTCACAAAGTTCGGCCCTAGGGTTTCTCCACACAAGTTCCCCTCAATGAATGAAAAATAGAAAACTATATATAGATTTTAGAAGGTGACGGCGTCAAGAACAAATGTCTGACGCCCTCATCTCGCCGCCAAATAGTTCCTCGGACTGCCTAGATCTGGATCTGACGCCGTCATGTAGTCCCTTTATGCAGGCCGTCATGATTTTAACTCTTGACGCTCTATTTGTGACGCCGTCAGGTTTGTACTGGGTCGTCACCAAATTAACTCTTGACGCCGTCATGCTTTTCGTCTTGACGCCGTCATACACTGTTCTTCACTTTTATGCTCCAAAAACGTCCGAATTGCTTCCTTTTCCAGATTTCACTCCCAAAGTACCTAAAATCACAAAAGGAACGATTTAGGGTAATATTTGATCAAATAAATTCAATTCCGGGCTTAAATGACCCCCTAAAAGTGGTTCATTTTTCGCCTCATCAAAGACCGAGAGTATTAGCAAACTTTTAAAGAGTAAGGATATGTTGGTTTTGTACCCTATGACCGATGGATGAAGTTCGATCCTCATTATACATGTGGTTAATTTGATGATAAATCACTACGACAAACCTATGGGGATTTTAGGCAGAGATCAGACCTGCGGATCCACATTTTTAGCAGACAGATCCGTATTTTGTGGATCCGCAGATCCGTGGAAGTGACAAAATGGGACAAAACACGTTTTGTGAGGTTTAGATCCTAGATTTTGACTAATACTTATCATGAGACTCTTGCATATGTTGTAAGGAGTCTTGTGATGAATTTTTAGGTTATGACGTTTCCTCGTTGAACTTCAACGATAAGTTGTATATGACTTTTCAGACAAAAAATACAACACATCAATCCCAATGCAGTTTAGATTTATGAAATATGTTCCATCATTCCTAGACCTAGACGGAGGAAGTTGAAAGGTTCATGCTTAAGTGGTTTCGTTAGAATCAAGGTGAGATGGACGAATTTATCATCATGGATTAGACGAGACTCAAGGTTATTAGAATGAATATATTTGGTCACAATGAGTGTATATTCACATGGTAATGGAAGGAACGATGAATATGTTGACGTCTAGGTATTGGCTTTCGGATAAGTATTTTAACATATGTTGTTAAAAGGCTTGAAGATGAATTTTCGGATATGACATTTAATGATTGCGATCACAAGTTAAAATATTTGAATATTTCGGACGAAATATTTAAGTTGTCAAACCTACTTTGAGATGAATAGGGTTTGTATCTAACTTTCCCTTTGACAAAAGAGTGGATCTCTTGGAAGAAATCAAGATGATGATTAAAGAGGCATGTCTATAAAATCTATGGGAGTTGACTAGACACGGCGTGAGTGTTTGAAAGACCTTTAATGGAGTTTAGTATATGTGAGTATGCTATAAAATCCTATGGTCATGGGGAAACTGCAAAATGCTCTTGGAGGAGTCATTGGAGCATATAAGTGTACTTAGGCGTGTATTAACATAATATTCTAAGAGATTAATATGTAGGACTATGTGACATCTAAAATTCTATCGTGATTGACACACCTAATTCGTTACGCATCAAACCGTTATAGAGTGGGTGCACAATTAACATGTAAATCATGTAAAAGGCCGCACAAGGAACAAATGCAAATATCACGTAAGATATGATAACATTTAACATTTAAGAGCATGTATCTTATAGATAGCACTAAGAGATATTATGTCGGAGATGAAAAGACAAGACATATCTAATAATCATGTATTCAATTATTAAGCAAATAATCAATGAACACCAAGAAAGCATGAAGACATACAATCATATCTCACAAAAACAAGTTATTATTTAGAGACTTCAAGGTACATATGTGGGATGCAAATATTCTAGGTTCGTTAAGGAGAATCCTAATTACCACTTATTTGATGTGCGATGCTAGTAAGAGACAAAGTTCATCGATGTAAATTATCTTTAGGTATATTTAAGAAGTGCTCAATTAAGGCTAAACACGACCGTTTTTGCAGGTTATACCACGAACCCAACTTCTCACATGGAAGCAATTCAACCATTAAGTCAAAATGAATTTCTAGTGCGATAGGTTCTCCAGTATAAATCAAATTCCTATGTTTGCCTATCAAAGTGTAGCAAAGATGAAATTTGGTTTGTATGCTTAATATTTGGACTTATATAACTCAACTATCCATATTTTAATGTTGGTTGACCTAGATGACAAGTTTCACACATAATCCGAATAAAGATGTGTTGAATGCTAGGGTTATATGACAAAGCGAGTAAGATGACTAGATCTAGAAGTTGCTAAGTTTAGATGGCGTATAGCATGATCTGAAGGATGACATCTAGTATGTTGAGTTGTTACATTTGAATTTAACATGATTGGTTCTCCTAGGTCCTAAGGATGTGCTCATGTGTGTCAATGTACAAGATCCTATATTGAGAGTGTTTTAAGAATGCACCATTGCATTTCTTGTAAGAAGAATCTAATTAAGGTTACTTATCTTAGTAGATCTTATGTGAGCGATATTGTAAACTAGATGATGTATTAGTGATTAGCAATATGTATGTTAGACATTAAGAAAATGCAAGACTAAATAATACATATATGAGACTATGAGTGAGGTATGATTTATGATGCAAGATTGAAACAAGACATATTGTATATCTCGACACGTATGATGGATTAAGTCATTGATATTGTCATTCCTATGTATGTTTGATTGTCAAATATTTGATTGTATGATACGATGAATTACTTTTACTTGTTTATGTATACAACGTATGTTGTAGTGGGTTATTTTTCAACTCTAGTAACCTACATTTTGTAAACAAGGTGTAATGTGTTCTCTTGTCACACAACCATTTATGTTACAAAGAAAATAGGATGCATAGGATATACGTTATCGTTTATGATCCTTTTGACATGAGAATTACATGTTTTCTTAGACATAATATTCTCCTAAACATCATGTTATGAAAAAGGTACTTTAAAGGCGAAAGTAATTGTGAACAAGCTAACAGTTTGAAAGAGAAAAGAATAAACAGTTTTGACAGGGTGCGAATCCATATTTATAACGGAAGAGTCTGTTGTTTGTAGATCCGCGGATCCGGCAAAACCACAAATTTAACCATAAACACTTATTTTGTATTTTGAACTGAGATGTTAGCTTTTGGGTGTTGTGACAAGTTTACATATGTTGTAAATGTTCTCGTGTTTGGAATTTCGTTACTAACGACTTTACCAAATGCATTACAAGGTAAATTACTTGAACGTTTCGGATGAAAAATCCAAGTTGTCAAGACTACTTCATTGTGAATTTATTTGTCTTTTTACACATGTTGGTTTAATTTTAGGAACACATAACCATGGACATGCAAGACTCGATATTACAACATCAACACAAGTGTGAGTTGTGATCTGGTATAAATCCTTATTGTTTTTGAAGAGGTTTCACTATTCTCATATCAACCGAGTGAGATTGAGTATGTAGATTCAAGATAATATCTTTGGTCATAAATTTGAGTTGTGATTTGATATTATCTTTTCTCCTGGCAAATAATGATCCCGATTCCGTGTCCAAACACAAAACATGTCAATAAGACTCGGTAATTGATGCGTGTCGGTTCTGTACAAGTTTTAAAATTTATAAACACGATTACTGATTAACTATTTAACACATACGAGCAAGTATACTCGTCCATTTTAGTAAAGGTGGGTAAGTCGAGATGGTCCCAAGGGATTTATGGATCAGAGTATTAGAAAACTAGTTTGTATAAAAGGGTTGTCAATCCTTAATTATCGAAAATTTAATTATTCAAGAAACAATAAAACTAAAACATATACTTGTGTGAAATGCCACAATCAATCAATTGGAGTATTCATGTTAAGCTGGGTGTAAACTTGTTATGATGCACAACTTATATATGAATGACTAACAATCAATGGTGTTTATCATGTTAAACCATTACTAGAATTCAATCATCTAGTTACTTCCTTTTGGCCTAAGACAACTAGAATAATAATTCCATTAAAACAATGTTATTTAAAAAGCAATTCTTTACTTATGAATTCCTACGAATCCTTTCGGCCTAATTTCGTGATGAAATCTTCTCAAATCCATTTTAAAGAGTAAACATGATGCTCGTCACACATCATATCCCATACTAATTCGTGCACTAACTTTTTGGAATAAAAACATTTAGAAAACCCTTTCGGCCAATATTCCCCAAAGATGTTTTTATCAACAAATTAAGCAAGATTAGATATTATCCCAACAAACTCATAAATTAAGAAGAGTTTTCATGCATCACCTTTAAAATAAAGAATACTCCATGACTAACTACATCAATCACACAAGTATATACCAAATTACTCCATATCAATTATATTAAAACACAAGTAATAAATAAAACATTCATTATATTTAAAGTAACAAGAATTCATTCTAAGAAACAAGATGTACCTAGCTTGAGAATTACAAGAACTAAAATTGTGGAACTATAGCAACCACACACCTCCAATCGACTACCAAATACAATAAACAACTCCACACACTTAACCAAACTATTGAGACTCTAACTCAAAGTTTCCTGGACGTTTTTACTATTGTAGCAACCTTTCGGGTGAGAAATATTAAGTTAGTAATAACTTGGTGTAAGTTATTACTTAAGATTTTGTGGTACACTTTGGTTGCAAGCCTAGATGTCATTATATAGCCTCCAATCACTTAATTCTCAAGTAAAAACGTCCCTTAAGAAGTTATTAGTGAGAAATGATCAGCCATCCATGATAATGAGGAGTAAAAACGTCAATAAATGCAATCGTGTAAAAATAGCCATCTCCCAACCGATCGGTATTTGCTCCAACCGATCGGTTGGTTCTTCAGGTTCATTCCAACCGATTCGGTTGGGGGTTCCAACCGATCGTATGGCTTGAACTTGTAACCAACTTTTGTTTTTCTTTTTCTTTATCGTTCTTCGTCGCATGCATTCTCTTCCACTTTGGTGCTAATTCCTTTCATAGAACTTGATATTATCTTGACGTATGAATGTAGAAATCTTGAATCTATCAAATCTTTGAGTCCTTGTGTGATTCTTCACTCGTTTCATTCTCGAAAATCTCCAATTATGCACCCTTACTTCATTTCTTCATCTTTTCATCACTTTTTCCTGTTTTTTGCTACATTTGCTTGTACAAACACTTTTCCATGATTAAGTAACAAATACGTACAAATATGGCCAAATATGATGCATAAAACACACCTAAAAACATGTATAATTTACGTGTTATCAAATCCCCCACTCTTGAGTTTTTCTCACCCTCGAGCAAGTTTAGAAGAAAAATAATCTCAATGGTACGATTTATTTATCTTTCCAAAAATCTAACAATCATCCCTAAGGTTAATTGTTAATTTTTAATATGAAAATTATATGGAGCATTCATAAGTGTAAAGCATGATAACATAACTAAGCACCTCACGAAAGATAATTTGAATTCACTCAGCACTCAAAGGTAATTTGATTGGTAAACCACTCATTGCTCAGTCATGATTCATGTTTCTTACCATAAGCTTGTACAAGTATCAAAACAACAAAATAAAACATCAAAGAGGACTTTTATTCGGGTTGTAACCTGAGGCTTAATGGATTGTATCTGGCTAATGTTCAAACATCTCATACAAGAATCAAATAGATCGCTGGCACGTATTTTTAGTAAGTAATAATGGATGGTCACTAAAACATTCTCTAGATCGCTGGCGCATAATTCCATTACCAAAAATACGGATGGTCACTAAAATTTTCAAGCACTTGATATTTTCAAAAAGCCAAAAAGGGTAGGGATAAGGCATGGGAAATATTTAATTGGTTATAAAAGAAAAACAAAATCAAAATCAAGTCTAAATCCCATTGTTGCTAGTTACTGAACTAACCACAAACCCAAAAATGATTATAGTTACAATCATTCTCCTCCTTTATGAACTTTCACATATTTTGATACATCGATTCGCCATAATAATATTCTTCAGTCTTAGCACATTGGCTAACAAAATATCACATAACTTTCTTATTCCATCTCCATACATAGCATAGCACATTGGCTATAATTGTCATCTTATAATTGTGATTACTTATTTTTTTTATTTTATTTTTTATTTCTTTTAACAAACATCACATCTCCCCCACACTTCGCATAAGCATCACCACAAAAATACAAAACTAAAGGTGATCAATCTTCATCTTTGTTGGAATGGCACACACAAATGATAAAGTGTGGCTAACTATTAATCATCAAAAACACTCCATCAACCAAGCAACTAGCAACCCACCATTTAGACTTTGACAAGGGTTAGGCTAAGGTGTAAAATGTAAAATATTTTTGTATTTTTCTAGATGTAACAAAAGAAAAAGATTGGCTCAAAGGGTGTAACTAGGGGTATCTAGCGCTAAAGATGAACGCTAACAAATAGGTTCCAAATACGAGGATAACTAACCGATGTGGTCAGCAAAAATTATTTTTGTAAATGGAAGGCTTTTTGGTGTAAATCCTAAGTTGCCTCTTATCATTTGAATATGTTTTACCACTCGAAAGTGATTTTAACCGTAATGCATAACAAGTACAAGTTCTAGAATCAACACAATCACCGGCACACTCATAGCAAGAATATATAGCATAAGAAATGCTTTATACAAAAAAGGCTTAAATCCTCACAATTTAAGGTGAATACTATAACATGTACTAGTAAATGTCATCAATTCCGAAATGAATTTGCTCTAATAACTTGATTAAGCTCCAAAAATTTTCAAATCCCCTTATATTTTTACCATTAAAGCATTTTATTTAAAAAAAATAACTCAAGTGTTCAAACAACTAGATTTTGAATGGCGAACGAATCCTAGTTACTTGAATTCTCAACTAATCCTAAAAAATTCAAAATAAACCTATTTTCTATATTTTCTTTCCTCCCCCACACATAAGTTTTGCATTGTCCTCAATGTAATAAAAATAACTTCAAAGTAAAGGAAATGGGAAAAATTTAGTAAAATAGAAACTACCGGGGTAAAAATACGCGATATGCATATTTGATCACAACTAAGTAAATGAGTTCTCCGACTCCAAATATTGATCAACCATAAGCTTCCGTAATGTTACCCCTGCAAAAACTGCAAACATATACAAAAAAAAAAAAAAACAAACACAAATACTAAAAACAAACCAAATGTTAACATAGTACGTTATTAATCCTAAAAGAAAGAGTTATAGAAAGAAATAGAAATTATTCAACACACATAATTGTTTTTGAAATCAACCATCCCAAACTGTAATTGGTTGCACATCCAAAATTTCTGGAAGTCCCAAAAGTTTCCGTTTCTGTTTTCTCGAAGGTGTTTGAACCTTGTGATGTCAATGCTCATTGGTATAACTGGCTCACTGAAATTCTTCATTTCTATTTCGTTAAATAGACCAAGACTTCTTGCTATTCGTGAAATAAAATGACCCCCGCAAAGATAATTCTTTGTTCCCACTATTGAACATTGGTGTAAATGTTCCACAATCACCCAAGCTACGTTCAAATGTTGAAGAGGATTTTTTCTTCTAGTGCATGCAATACCCATAAATCTTCTTCGTAAACGAACTCTATATTAGAAGTTCTATGTAACATTGATTGTACTAAGATTCTATGAAGCACTTGTAACAATGGTGTCTTAATTGATGACACCTCACTCTCTCCGTATTCTAACTTATCCTCCGTACTAATCCGTTTCCAACATCGCGCATCAAAATTATTTCTGTTTCTTACCCCCGTTATAACCAAAAATTTGAAGTCCTTGTTACTCAAGTCCGTATCGGAATATAACCCTAATAGGTTCCCAAATTCAAATAATGTTACCTCATGTTTCTTTCCTCCTAAACGAAAACTAAGAAATTTATTAGTAGTTACTCCCACATCCGTAATCTTTTCCTTCATTTGCATAGAACACAGAAACTCTAAACACCATTCTTTATATATCGGTTCTCTAATGTTAAATGCTCTCTTCCACATGTCCGTCGTCAAAATTTTCTTATCCCATATCATCGTAATGATAAATACGTTTTCCAAGAACTCATCGCATCCTAATTCTTTCATCATGTTCCAATTCATCACTCTTGGTGTATGAACTACACGCCCACCAATTTTTAGAAGAGTACTATTAAACAATTTCTTAACTTCAGCTTCCTCTCCTTTCCATAAAAGATTCGGATGGCATTCCAGGATTGGCATCAACTCTCTTTTCCTTAATCCATCTCTAGTTCTCTTTGCTATGCTCGAACTTCCCACAATATGACTTTGAAAATTACAAATTAAAATTAGTATAAGATTATAAGAGCCAATGCTACACAAATTAGAAGTCAAAAAGTCGAAACGAAAAAATAAAATAAAAATGTTAACGAGCCATCCAACCGATCGGTATCCCATCCAACTTATCGGTTGGATGCTCATGTCCAATCTAACCAATCGGTTGCCCCTCGCAACCGGTCGGTTGGATTTTCTGCAAAAATTCCAAATCCTAATTTCTCGTTTCCTATCACTTCCAATTCATTCATACTTCATTCTAACCTGTTTTTGATCATCCATGGTAGTTTCTAATCATCAAAATCATCCTAATAACGATCCATATCAACTCCAAACACTCCCTTATTCAAACCCAAGAAGATGCAAGAACACTATATAATCAATCCTTCAAATTAGTGTTCTAATTAACAATGCACTATCACTAAACAATAAGTATATAACATCTGGAAATCATCAATTGCAAGCAAACATGTTCTAAAGTGAAAACCCAATTCAATTCGAATTTTCAATTAATTAATTCTTCCACAAGACTTAATCAACCAATCTAATTCTTTTTGCAATGACTTCCACTATCAATTACCCACTTATCCTCAAAAGATTACATCTTAATTCGCACTATATCAAAAATACCCAAATCTTGACCTAATTTCAATAATCCAAATTAAAACTTAATTAAAACTAATTGATGATGTTACTTACTTGTTTTGGAGCCATGGATGGTATCCTAACACTCCTGCAACCTCAAACAACTTCTATGTGGTCGAATTTCTAGACCCCCAATTTGGTGTGTATGTATGGGTGGTTTTCTTGTGATTTTTGAAAAGTTCGGTTTGTATATTCAATTCTAATCGTTCAGTTTTTGATCCATCCGTTTTGGATTGAATTTTTTCAAAACTTGAATTTTTCAAAACCTCAACACTTAGTTTACTTGATACAAGTAACTAATATGTTTACTTTTAACTAAAACCATTTTTGTATGTAAATTTTCCACCACACTACCAAAATTGGTCTATAACTACTAACTCTTAACAATAACTAAATACTAAATAACTCAAACTCTTATTAAGACATAAACATAACATAAGACATCAAACTTAAATAGATAAATAAATAGATAGATAGTCTTAACCATAAACTTGAAAATAAAAATGCATAAAAGTAAGATCAAACAAACTAGCACAAGAAGTGCTTTATTCTTGAAACTTTCTCATTTTTCTCATATAGCCTTGAAAATACTCATTCGTAAGAATGTCTTCACTTTGGTACTTTCCCGATATCTTCTGATTTGTCTTATGTGTTTTGAACTTCCTAGCAAAGTTTCTTCTACTTGGGCATACAATATCAAATTTTACATGCCATTCTCCATCTCCTTCTTCTTTCTTGTAGTTGCTAGGTCCATCGGGCCCCCACTCCAAATTTTTAAGTGGAACCGGTAATGATCCAAGAAAATCTGTAAGTTTATTAAATACAAAAATATTTTTAAACGGGTTAAAGAAAGCCTCCATAACAAGAGCTCTTTCCATTTCATCCTCAATATCAAAGAAACTAGGTGTCAATGGCCCATACTTTGGCCTACCCTCTTCATCTCTTCCAACTTCAAAACAACCAAAGTAATCCTCTACTTCTTCATCAATACTATCTCTCTTTCCTCTCCTAGGCTTAGGATAATAAGTATGCTTAAGAATTCCATCATTAATGGTCATGGTTCCATGCCCCATATCTATTATTGCCCCACATGTTCTTAAGAAAGGTCTCCCCAACAAAATTGGTAGCTCCTTATCAACCGGAATGTTTAGCACAAGAAATTCACACAAAAATGCTTGGTAGCCAATTTGAACACGTACATTCTTAACTTCTCCCATAGCCTTTGCTTTCGAATTATCCACCATTGTAAGATTTGATTGGTTAGGTTGTGGGTTACAAAGTCCTAACCTTTGGTACAACGGATAAGGCATCACACTAACACTTGACCCCGTATCGGCCAACGCATACATTGGAGTAGTCCCATTCACTTTAATTGGTAAGATAAAGTTTCCCGGGTCACTCATCTTCTTAGGAAGCCCATTTTCTACTATCCTTTCTCTTTTAACTTCATCAAATTTTGTATCTTCCAACCTTGACCTTGCCATCATGACCGAATCCAACTTCTTCCTATAGGTCATTTAATCATTCAAAACCTCAATAACCGGTTTCTTTTCCATGAGTTCATGAATCCTCTTTTCTAAATTCTCCAATATTGCTTCTTTTTGTTCATTAGTTAAAGGTTGAGTAACTTTTGGTGAATTTGGTGGTGTACTAGGTAGTGATGATGATGATGATTTGAAATTAGTTACTTTTGGGTTGGAAGGTTGGGTAAGTTGGTTTAGTGCTCCTTTCTTCCTATTCGCTTTTCCCATCTTACAAACCTCTTCCTTTCCTTCCTTTTTCTTTTCCATACCTTCACATAACTCCACTATCATAACATCCACTTCTTTTTCTTCCTCCAAATCAGCTATATTAATCCTTAACTCACTAAGTGGAAAGTCCACCGTACACTTGGTAGTCACAAGAAATTCTCTACCAAAAACTATCTCCGGTTCATCAGAATTCCAATAATCAAGAACAACAAAGTCAACCTTAAAAATATGTCCATGAATATTCACTTTCACATCTTTAACCTTCTTTCTACCATAATCCTCATAGTCAAGACGAACAAAACCAAGCTTGTCTAGAACATCTTCCGTTATATAGTTGTCCCCATACTCCATATTAAGTTCCGCATCCATAGCTTTGATCCCCTCCACCGCACAAGGTGTAGAATACCTCATGTGTGGTGCATCATACTTCTTAGAAGGAGCTCTTATGAAAACAACCACCCTTTTCTTAAGTTCCTTAGGCAAACAAACATCGTTCTCCCCAACTACTTCTCCATTTTCTAAATCCTTTTTCGCTTTCTCCAACATGCTTTCCAATTTCTCCAAAGAATCACCCGAATCTTTGAACATATCCTCCAAGTTCCTTAAGTACTCCGAAATTTGCCTTAAACTCTCCATTTCACTAAAGCAAATTACTAACTATAACATAACCATCAACAAAACAACCAAATCATTAGCATTGGGGTTAGTCATAATCAAAATAAACTTAAAATGAAACAATACCTAATAAATTAACAAGCTAAAGCTATAAAAACACAAAAACACAAAAACAACTCAAAATAAAAATTTCAAAAAATTAAATCCGAGGCGAGAAACCGTTCGGTTTCTAATCTAACCGATCGGTTAGATCAAACAGCAAAAGTAACCAGATCGGTTACGGGCTGTAACCGATCGATTTCTTTGAACCTGAAACAATTATTTTTTATTATTTTTTTTATTATTTTTTTTAAAAAAAACCTTAAAATTTAAAATTAAAAATGACTTTTATACTAATAACTCAATTTAACTATATTTATTATATTATAAAATCTCAAAATAAACTTAAAAGAAAACTTAATTATAAAAACTTAAAAAAAAAACTTTTCATTATCCTAACTTAAAAGACATAAACTCAATTAATTAACTTAATTAACTACTTATAAAAACATTAATTACTAATCATAAAACTTAATTAAAACTTTTAATAAATGAAAATTAACTTAAAACATTAAAACTAATCATAATTATATTAACTAACACTAAATAACTAATAATTAAAACAATAAAACATAAAATAAAATAAAAAAAATATATTTACCGATTCATCCAACCGTTCGGTTGGAATGAACAACCAAAATTTTATTATTATTATTTTTTTTTACTTTTTAACTTTACCAAATCGAATTTTATGAAAAACAAACTAAAAACTAAGAAATGTAATTAAATCTAATTAAAATCCCCGGCAACGGCGCCAAAAACTTGATGCGTGTCGGTTATGTACAAGTTTTAAAATTTATAAACACGATTACCGATTAACTATTTAACACATACGAGCAAGTATACTCATCCGTTTTAGTAAAGGTGAGTAACTGGAGATCGTCCCAAGGGATTTATGGATCAAAGTATTAGAGAACTAGTTTGTATAAAAGGGTTGTCAATCCTTTATTATCGAAAATTTAATTATTCAAGAAACAATAAAACTAAAACATATACTTGTGTGAAATACCACAATCAATCAATTGGAGTATTCATGTTAAGCTTGGTGTAAACTTGTTATGATGCACAACTTATATATGAATGACTAACAATCAATGGTGTTTATCATGTTAAACCATTACTAGAATTCAATCATCTAGTTACTTCCTTTCGGCCTAAAACAACTAGAATAATAATTCCATTAAAACAATGTTGTTTAAAAATCAATTCTTTACTTATGAATTCCTACGAATCCTTTCAGCCTAATTTCGTGATGAAATCTTCTCAAATCTATTTTAAAGAGTAAACATGATGCTCGTCACACATCATATCCTATACTAATCCGTGCACTAACTTTTTGGAATAAAATCATTTAGAAAACCCTTTCGGCTAATATTCCCCAAAGATGTTTTTATCAACAAATTAAGCAAGATTAGATATTATCCCAACAAACTCATAAATTAAGAAAAGTTTTCATGCATCACCTTTAAAATAAAGAATACTCCATGACTAACTACATCATTCACACAAGTATATACCAAATTACTCCATATCAATTATATTAAAACACAAGTAATAAACAAAACATTCATTATATTTAAAGTAATAAGAATTCATTCTAAGAAACAAGATGTACCTAGCTTGAGAATTACAAGAACTAAAATTGTGGAACTATAGCAACCACACGCCTCCAATCGACTACCAAATACAATAAACAACTCCACACACTTAACCAAACTATTGAGACTCTAACTCAAAGTTTCCTGGACGTTTTTACTATTGTAGCAACCTTTCGGGTGAGAAATATTAAGTTAGTAATAACTTGGTGTAAGTTATTACTTAAGATTTTGTGGTACACTTTGGTTGCAAGCCTAGATGTAATTATATAGCCTCGAATCACTTAATTCTCAAGTAAAAACGTCCCTTAAGAAGTTATTAGTGAGAAATGATCAGCAATCCATGATAATGAGGAGTAAAAACGTCAATAAATGCAATCTTGTAAAAGCAGCCATCTCCCAACCGATCGGTATTTGCTCCAACTGATCGGTTGGTTCTTCAGGTTCATTTCAACCGATGCGGTAGCGGGTTCCAACCGATCGGTTGGTTTGAACTTGTAACCAACTTTTGTTTCTTTTCTTTATCGTTCTTCGTCGCATGCATTCTATTCCACTTTGGTGCTAATTCCTTTCATAGAACTTGATATTATCTTGACGTATGAATGTAGAAATCTTGAATCTATCAAATCCTTGAGTCCTTGTGTGATTCTTCACTCGTTTCCTTCTCGAAAATCACCTATTATGCACCCTTACTTCATTTCTTCATCTTTTCATCACTTTTTCCTGTGTTTGGCTACATTTGCTTGTACAAATACTTTTTCATGATTAAGTAATAAATACGTACAAATATGGCCAAATATGATGAATAAAACACACCTAAAAACATGTATAATTTACGTGTTATCAGTAATGATATCAACCATAATTTGAATAATGAGTTAATGTAATCTCGAATCTTTCTTGACCTTCACACACACTCTTTTAAAAGAAAGAAAATAAAGATTTATGGAAAGTGTTTCATTTATCCTAATACTATTCTTAAATGTGAGTCCATTTGTAATGACACATAACTTGCTCCTTTTAAGATTGTTAACAACTATGTATGTTCGAAAAACCATTTTTACAAAATGCATAGTTTATGACATTTCATGTGTATGTAGATTATCCTAGCCATTTATATACTATAAAAGTCTTTTGTAAAGTACTGGATGTTTAACAAGACATTTTATGTGTTAGATTAATGCTAAGCATAAACTAAGATCAAATATATATTTTCTTTTACTTAAATACTAATGTATTAGTGTGAAATCTTCTCTTATTTAGACAACCCATGGTCAAGCAAGAGGGTCAAATAATTTAGAAACCTTGTTGTAGTTTAGACAAAATGAAAGTGTTGAGTATTATGTGATGACATGTTTTAACACTTGAATTATTAAGATGATAGTTATGAAATATAATGTTTTTAATTGATTTGACAAACGTATTTGGTTCTCAATCCTAAGTGAGTTATCACACTAAACATGATTTACAAGATGTTGATGTAACATTTGTAAATAGAGTGGTCTATACCTATACACAATGAAAAAACAATTTCATACCTTAGTGCAAGAAATCTAGCATAAGTTATCTTAAAGTAAAACTAAGAAAACTAGTCAATAGTGAACAAGTCATAGTCAACGCTTAGTTTCTAGATCTAAAAAGGTGTGACGACAAGTTGCAATAAGCACTAAAAAAGATTAAGATACAATGAAACAAGTAATGATTTAGCATAACATACAAGAACAATTTTATGTATTGGATATAAGAATGTATACTTAGCTTGATTTTAATTTACAAATTATTTTCCACCTCATTTTCAAAGTTGACCAAACTTTTATTTTTGAATTGAGTCTTGAAACTAATCTTATTGAAAAATTCATTAAAAAAACATTCAAGATTGGTTTTTACTTCATTAAAATCCGACGCACGGTTTATTTTCTATGAAGTTTTGAAGTTTGGCTAAAAACTGAAAATGCAACCCACGTATTTTATGGATCCGCCCATGTAAAATACGTATCCACGGATCCGTGAAAAGTGGGTTTTTGGACATAATATGTTTTTAAGCATTTTTGACACATGAATCCCTTCGATTGGGATACATCTTATATTTTAAGAAGTATTCAAGCAAGTATAACAAATTATATCTAGTAACAATACTTATACGTGAAAAGCAAAGAAATACTTTTCATATTATGTTCCGCTTCATAGGTAATTTGATACATGGATCATACTCCATTTTGAAAACCACTTGTTTTTAAAATTAGAGTAACGTGGCTCTGATACCAATTGTGGAAAAGGTAGAGGGGGTGAATACGTTTTAATTTAAAAACTTAAATCTTTTGTATCAAACAACCGATCAAGTGTAATGTGGAAAACTAGAAGGGGGGGGGGTTGAATAGTTTTACGTCTTTTTGATTTGTTATAAAAGATTGTTTGAGTGTTTTCTTTATTTTCAAAAATTTAGATTCGATAATATGTGATCTCAAGTCTTGCACAATATAAACAACAATAAATATGTACGATATAGCAATAATAATGTAAGTAAAGAAATAAATGAGAGATGGAAAGATCGAACCGCGAGACAAGAGATTTATAGTGGTTCGGCTACAAGGACACCTTCCTTGCCCTACTCCACTCCCCGAGCACCTAACTCGAGAGTTTTCTTCACTATGTCAACAAGCTCCCTTATAGCGGAGAAAACCTTACACACCAATGTACACACCACAATTTCGTCACAACTTAATCACAACTTCTACACAACCTCTTCACACCAATTAATCTTCACACCAATCTACTTCACAACTTTCTACTTCATACCTATCTACTTCACACCAATCTTCTTCACTACTTTATACTTCACACCTATCTACTTCACACCAATCTTCTTCACTACAATCTACTTCCTAACTCTACTCCTTCACAACAAACTACTAACCAATCACACTATCTATATACCTAGATAAACTATCTACTATCAAATATTCACAACTAATTACACAAAGAGATAGATACAATTGATGATGCTCTAACAACTTGGATGTGGAGGTCACAACAAGTTGTAATACTTCTTGTCTAGGAGAATAGAAGTATTCTTCTCTTGCACTTGAGAGAATGATGTTTGGATCACTTTGAAACAAAGATTTATGTATGTATGATCAAAGGATTAAAAGAATAGAAATGGAGATCTAGAACAGAAAGTTCAGGAGTGCAAAAGGTGAGAAAAATCTGTGAAATGAACTAGTATTTATAGGGAGCAAAAATAATGTTCTGGAGCGTGGCCGGTCCCCTTAATTAGGGGGTGGTCCTCATAATGATTAAGGGGGCCGCCTAGTATAATTAAAGGGGCCGCCCTCCTGAACGTTGGAGTTTTTTGACCTTTTGTGGGGAAGGTTTTCTGGATAGAATTTATCATTTTTGGTTGGAAATTTGAAATCATGTATTTATAGTGATTTAAACATATTCTTTTAATTCCAAAAATGTTTTATGAAAGATATTAAGTGTTTATGACATTTTATAAAAGTTCTAGTGATTTAGAAAAATTTTCCTTGGATCATAGATTTCAATAAACACTTTGTTTATTCATACCTTAAGTGATTTGGATGTAAAGAGAATATTAATCACTAAATACTTGTTTACGTCATAAATTTTAGATCAATGGGTTCATGTTTTGTAATTATCAAAACATAGAGATATTGATAATATGTTAATAATGTTTTTAGGCATTATTTATGTCAAGAATCTCCCCCTTTTTGATTATTACAAAACCTTAAACTCATTAGGTCTAAAATTTATTTTTAGACAAGTATTTTAGAGTTTATTATTCTCTTCTCACCCTTTTTGTAAAATCGAAAAGGTTAAACCGAGTAAGCTTCATAGAAGAAGTTAAACGGGTAGAAAGCTCCCCCTTGATGTATGCTCCCCCTCATTTGAGAGCACCAAGGAAACGAGCTATGGAAAGCTTGGCTACAAAAAGAAATGCAAGGAGAACAAGACATATATATGCAAAGCAATGATTATGCAAATAAAAATAGATTCATTCAAGCATATAAGAGACAATCATAGAAATGATCATCATTACAACATTCAATATGCTTGAAGCATATTGATTACAATAAAACAAAAGAAACAACATAGTCCTATATTGCCGAAGAGAACACTTGGACTTGCTTGCAACCCATGGTTGAGTGTTTTATTTGCTTGAGGGGAACATAAGTATAGAGATTAGTTGTTTGATGGAGAGGGATATGGAGTGGGGTATGCTGTGGAAGAGGTGGATCTCACTATGTTGTATCGAGTTAAGGGTGGTATTGGGTGAGGACGAGTGAGAAGATATTCAATCCAAGAAATATCTTCACTCAAGTAGAGGATTTATTTTTGACGGAAGATGCAACAAGGGCAAAATTGAGTGTGGTTTGTAACTTGATCCAAGTTGAGAGAGTGAGGTAGGCAATTTGCATAGGGTGATGATGGGGGTTGCCCTTTGTTGCGTTGTGCAAGATGCATAGCAAGGAGATCACTAAGATCATGGATTTGGTTTATTTCATCATGGAACTTTTGCTTTTCCGTGGCAATGTGGGGAGAATCATTGTGTTGATATGGATGAATTAGTTTTGTGTAGTTGGAATTATAGTTTGATGGTTGATCAAACTTGTATGGATCATTATAAGTGGGTGGAGGTTGAGATGTGTAGTTTGGCATGAAAGAAGATGTTTGGCCAATGTTGTATGGTTTGTAAAGAGGATCAAATGAATGTCCTTGTTGGTTTGGTGTAACATTTGGGAAGTAAGTAGTTGGAGGTGTTGAGTGATTTCCAACTTCATTGGTTATGATGGATTTGTTTTGAGGGCTTTTTCTTCGCCAAACCGGTTTTTCCGTCATCTTTGCTGGCCTTGAGGCTTTTGGTTTTGGTTTGTTTGGAGAAGTCATGATGGGATGAATGGAGAGTTTTGAAGATTGGGGATATTTATAGTGTAAGATTTGTGTGTTTATGGATGGATAAAGTATGTTTGGGAGATTAGGACAAAATATGTTGGTGAAAATTGGGAAATGTAGGTTGGAATGGGCTAAAAAGCAGAAAAGATTCTGTAAACCCGACCATCAGATGGCCGGTCCCCTTAATTAGGGGGCGGTCCCCTTAATGATTAAGGGGGTCGCCTTACATAATTAAGGAGGCCGCCCATCTGGTGATTTCCAGATTGCCAGAATTGGGTTTTTGGCAGAAAATTTGCAGAAAGGTTGTGTTTTTGGATTTGGATTCAAGCAAGTTCAATTCCTTGAGGCAATATAGCATCTAATCTAATCATGATATAGCATGCATGCAAAAACACTTAAGTAAAAGAGCAATCAAGCAATTAATAATAAGCAAGAGGAGACAAGCAAAGGCAAGGGCACTCAATCTTCCTAGGGCAATTATCTTACATCAAATGCAAAGGTAACTAGTGAGTCAAAAACTAGTAATGAAACAAGATGACAACATTATGAGTGATTTTGTCCTAGTGTGTGCCTATATGCAACAAATGTGGAGTTGTGATTGTTTCGACTCCTAAATGCAAAGAAAGATAAGTTTCTTAAGAAACAATCCAAAATCTCCTTGATTCGATTTTTGCTCGATTCATGAATGTCAATGATATATATTAGATTATATACTTTGACAATTTATGTGAGAGTTTATGCATGATTTAGGAAAAAGGTTTTTAGCATTTTTCAACAATGCAAGGAAAATGATGTTCATGTAATTCCTAGATGTGAGAATAGTATTCAAGAAACTTTGATTGGGTTTTACAAGAGAGTATATGCAATGAAAATGATGTTTCCCAATCTTTAATTTTGTGCGAAATAGATTCCTAGACTCAGAAATGGAGAAGTGGAAGAAAATTAAATTTTATGCAAGAGAAAAACAATTTGTCTAAATGCAATAGAATTTAGTCAACTTGTTCCATCGTTCCTAATCCTAAACGCAAGTGATTGAATAATTCATGCTTAAGGGGTTTAGTGAATATATTCGCAATGTTATCTTCCGATGCAACTTTTTCAATAGATATGTTTCCTTTTTGTACATTATCCCTAAGGAAGTGGTGGCGTATTTCTATATGTTTAGTCCTAGAGTGTTGCACCGGATTTTTACTTAAATCTATCGCACCTTTGTTATCGCACATAATGGGAACATTTTCTAACCTAATGCCATAGTCTATGAGAGCTTGTTTCATCCATAGTGCTTGTTGACATGCCTTTCCAGCGCTTACATATTCGGCTTCGGTGGTAGAAATAGCAAGAGCGGTTTGCTTCTTTGAAAACCAAGATGTTAGACAACATCCCATAAAAGTGCAAATTCCGCTAGTGCTCTTTCTATCTACGTAGTCTCCTGCATGATCCGAATCCAGATAGACGATGGTTTCTATGCCGGATCCCTTAGGATACCATAATCCTAAGTGTATAGTGCCTTTAATGTATCGGAAGATACACTTAACCGCTTCTATGTGAGAGGTTTTGGGATCCTCTTGAAAACGGGCACAAAGGCAGACACTAAACATGATATGGGGTCTACTTGCCGTTAAGTATAGTAAACTACCTATCATTCCTCTATACTTGGTGTTATCTATGGACTCACCTTCATCATCCTTTGTGAGTTTCACTTCCGTAGACATGGGAGTTTTCATGGGTTTTGAGTCTTCTAGGCCAAATTTCTTAAGCATTTCCTTAATGTACTTAGATTGGTTAAAGAATATTCCATCTTCTAATTGTTTTATTTGTAATCCTAGGAAGAAGTTTAGTTCACCCATCATACTCATCTCAAACTCATCATGCATGATTTTGGAAAATTCATCACACATGTCTTGACAAGTCGATCCAAATATAATGTCATCAACATATATTTGAACAATGATGAGATTTGGGTCTTTCTTTTTAGTGAAAAGAGTGTTATCTACCATTCCTATGGAATAATCATGTTTAATAAGGAAAGATTTTAATCGATAATACCAAGCTTTGGGAGCTTGTTTGAGTCCATATAAAGCTTTCTTTAACTTATAAACATAATCAGGTTTTGCGAAGTCAATGAATCCTGGAGGTTGTGCCACATAAACCTCCTCATTGATAAAACCGTTAAGGAATGCACTTTTCACGTGCATTTGGAATAACTTAAAATCTAGGGCGCATGCATAGGCAAGTAATATCCTAATAGATTCTAGTCTAGCTATGGGGGCATAAGTTTCGTCATAATCAATTCCTTCTTGTTGATTATAACCTTGGTCAACTAACCTAGCTTTATTCCTAGTTACTATTCCATTTTCATCTAACTTATTCCTATATACCCATTTAGTTTCTATGATGGTCATATTCATTGGATTTGGGACTAATTCCCAAACATAATTTGCCTTAAATTGATTTAATTCTTCTTGCATAGCTATAACCCAACTTTCATCTTTTAAGGCCTCATTAGTATTCTTAGGTTCTATTACTGAGAGGAAACCAAAGAAGTTATTTTTATCTTGGGCTTGTGACCTAAGGGTTCTTTGGTTAAGATGTCCTATTATATTATCTAATGGATGTGATCTAGATTCTTTAATATTTACAATTTTGTTATTTCCTAAGTCAATGTCTTCATTATCATTTCCTATGGGTTTTGTTTTACTAACCTCAATAGCTTCATCTTCGACTAAGTCATCATCTTCTAAAGGTAATGTTTTAGGAGGTGGTGGTGTTTCATCAAATATTACATTTAGTGATTCTTCTACTTTCATAGAGTGTTTGTTAAGTATTATATATGCTTTACTATTTTGTGAGTACCCTAAAAATATTCCTTCATATGATTTTGGATCAAACTTAGTGAGGTAATCCTTAGTGTTTAAAATATAACATTTACTTCCAAATACCCTAAAGTAGCTCAAGTTTGGTTTTCTACCTCTTAGTAACTCATAAGGAGTTTTTCCTAGAATTCTCCTAATTGATACCCTATTAATAATATATGTTGATGTATCTACAGTGTGACACCAAAATTTTTGTGGGATGGATTGTTCATTTAACATTGTTCTACTCATTTCTTGTAGCGACCAATTTTTTCTTTCTATTACGCCATTTGATTGAGGAGTACGAGGAGCGGAGAAATTGTGAGATATTCCATTTAAATCACAATATTTTCTGAATTGTACTTCATTGTCAAATTCCCTACCATGGTCCGTCCTAATGGCTACTATTGTGCATCCTAATTTATTTTGAATCATTTTACTAAATATTTCAAATTTTTTAAAGGCTTGGGTTTTGTCACTTAAAAACCTAGTCCACGTGTATCGTGAATAGTCATCTACTATTACTAAGGTATACTTGTTTCCTCCATAGCTCCGCACAGCGGATGGACCAAAAAGATCCATATGTAATAATTCTAGGCACCTAGTAGTGGATACTATGTTCTTAGCTTTATGACTAGCATGAACTTGTTTTCCAATTTTACATGCATCACAAAAATGCTTGTCATATTTTAGGTTAGGCAAGTTTCTAACTAGTTCTTTAGAGGCCAAAGATTGTATTTGTTGCATGTTTGCATGTCCTAATCTCCTATGCCACAATGTGGAGCTTTTGTCTAGGGTCGTTAGGCATATCCTATCTTCAGGTTTGTTTCCTAGTTTCATAACATATATGCCTCCTTTCCTAATTCCTCTACCTATAATCTTTCTATTCTTAACTATTTCGCTATCCTCTTCGGTAAAGGTAACTCTACATTTATTATCGCATATTTGGCCTATACTAAGCAAGTTATATGTTAAATTATCTACATGCTCAACATTTTCAATAGTAAGTGAATCTTAAGAAATCGTACATTTGCCAATGATTTTTCCACGCAAGTCACTACCGAAAATACGTTACCTCCATTGTATGCCTTATACGTAGAAAATAGCTTGCGGTTCCCCGTCATGTGCCTCGAACATCCGCTATCCTTGATCCATTCGTCAGGCTCCAAGTCAATTCCTAAACATATTTCGTCGGTTGCTTTTTCCACAAAGCACTTTTCGTCTCTTGGTATTTCCACATCTTCTTTGTCACTATCACTCCATGTTCCACTAACAAAGGCGCCTTGATTTTCATAACCCGGCGGCTTTAGAAATTCACCAATGAGATGATTTGGACTTCCACATCTAAAGCACTTTCTTTTCCCATAGTTATCACTTCTATTTCTTTGGAACGGTTTTCTTTCGTCTCGTGGTGATCTAGTGAATCTTCCTTGTCTCTTGAAGAATTTCTTGAATTCTCTTACGGCCATTGCATATTCTTCGTCTTCACTCTCGTCACTTGAGTCATCATCGTCACTAGGTTCCTTTTTGGCTTTTAGAGCAATGGATTTGGTTTGTTCTTTCTTGACTTTGACCGTTTCCGAATCTCTTCTTATAATTTCTTCTTGGACCTTCAAGTTGCCAATAAGTTCATCAAGTGATAACATCATCAAATTCTTTGATTCTTCAATTGCCGTGACCTTAGCTCGCCATTTTGGATGCAATGCCCTAAGAAATTTCCTAACACAATTTTTACTAGAAAATGTCTCATCAAGTGGTTTTAAACTTGTGATAATAGTGTTAAATTTAGCAAAAGCATTATCAATTGATTCCTCTTCCGGAATCGTAAATTGTTCATATTGTTGTACAAAAAGATCTATTTTATTATCTTTGACTTGACTATTACCTTAGTGAGTAATAAGTAGTGATTCCCAAATTTCTTTGGCGGTTTTACACATAAAAATTCTTTCATATTCTTTACGTGGTAACGCATTATAAATTACCATTTTAGCTTCATTATTTTTAGTTAGTTTCTTTTCCAAATCATCATTTTGTTTTTCAAAAGGTACAATTCATCCTTTTTAGTTTCCGGATTTTGTTGAGTGGGAGGAAAATCACCAAAGGTAAAAACATGCCAAAGATCAAGATCTTTTGATTTCACATAAGTTTCGAATCTATTTTTCCAATATAAAAATCCATCACTTTCAAATAGTGGTGGTCTTTGCATAGATTGCCCTTCTAAATATTTTTCAGATTCCATAGATCGTTACAAGTTTTAAAATACAATATATTTTAAAAATCTTGCAAGACCTGGCTGATGCGTGGGAATCGCAACAGGCTTTACCTCTCGAGGGATCTCGAGAAGCTTACAACCCCCACCAGGCAGTGTACCTGATCGTTGTAGTATAGTATAGTGACAAGTACCGGGGGATTGATCGTTCAGCTTAGGAATAGTGTCGCTAGGATTAGAAAACCTAATTACTAGTTCTAAAGGTGAGAGATGATTATTTTTGTGTTTTTATATTTTTTAGAAAGCAATTAAAATCTCGGGTTTTGAAAGAGTGGGCGGAATTAGTTGTTATTCAACTAACCCAAAACTAATATGTAATCAAAATAAAATACTAAAAAACGAAATTAAACTAAATATACTAAGGTTGTGAGCAGTAATTGGAGAAAATGTGTTTACTTAGACTTCACTACTCCCTATATATCTTTTACACGTTAATTACTTGTTATAATTGTATGGATGATGGATTGTATTCCTTAATACCATTCATGGGGTGGCATACATAACTCACCAATTCTATGAGCTCTTATCTCCTCCTACACCATGACCCAGCACAACTATAGGGATTGTAAACAGTGGCTCATGCATTAAATACAACCAATAAAGACCTAGTACGCCTTGGTTCATGTTTCTTAAGACGTTCAAGCATGTTACCATTTGGAGATCTGCCAGTTTTCTTAAGCCTAACATATAAACTCATTCATCCAAGACAAGAATAAACAAGTAATCAACACATAATCAATATCTAGGTTTCATTAGATCTAAGCAAACACAAAAGAGATCTAGCCTAGCATAATGGAATTGAGACAAGAACAAGATATAGACAACCAACACATAGACATATTGATTGAATTAGAAGAACACTTATCTCAATTACAATGCAAGGTATCAAGGGTTTGGAACCCTTGAAAAACCTATAAAAGTTGCACCAAATTCGTCTTTAGGGTTTCACCAAAACTTCTCTCTCTTTAATGTAAAAAACTAGAAAACTATATATAGGAAAACAGAGGTGACGGCGTCAAGAGCAAGGGTGTGACGCCGTCATCTCGCCGCCAAATACTTCCTTGGACGGCCTTGATCTACTTATGACGGCCTATGTGACGCCGTCATCAACCACGGTATTTTATTCTTGGGACTCTGACGCCGTCAAGAGCAACTCTTGACGCCTTCATGCACTGTTCCCAGCATAGAAATTTGAGACTTTGCCGTTTTCTTCACTTTTAGGCTCCAAAAACGTCCGAAATGGCTCCTTTTCCAGAATTCACTCTCCAAGTACCTAAAATCACAAAAGGAACGATTTAGGGCAATATTTGATCAAATAAAGTCGGATTCGGGCTTAAATGACCCCCTAAAAACGGATCATTTTTCGCCTCATCACTGGCTCTTGATACCAATTGTGGAAAACTAGAAGGAGGGGGGGTTGAATACTTTTACGTCTTTTTGATTTGTTATAAAAGATTGTTTGAGTGTTTTCTTTATTTTCAAAAATTTAGATTCGATAATATGTGATCTCAAGTCAACAATAAATATGTACGATATAGCAATAATAATGTAAGTAAAGAAATAAATTAGAGATGGAAAGATCGAACCGCGAGACAAGAGATTTATAGTGGTTCGGCTACAAGGACACCTTCCTTGCCCTACTCCACTCCCCGAGCACCTAACTCGAGAGTTTTCTTCACTATGTCAACAAGCTCCCTTATGGCGGAGAAAACCTTACACACCAATGTACACACCACAAATTCGTCACAACTTAATCATAACTTCTACACAACCTGTTCACACCAATTAATCTTCACACCAATCTACTTCACAACTTTCTACTTCACACCTATCTACTTCACACTGTAACACCCCCAAAATACCGCAGCGGAAGACTGTGTCATAGGGGTGCTACTTCATAATACAAAGTACAAGGTACAGAAAACGAACTCTAAATGAGACGTTTTGAAAAGTTACCATTCGATTAATAAATTATGAGTTACAAACTTGAGTTCCATAATACAATACATAAGAGTTTTAAGACATATCGAATGGTAAAGATAAAAGCATAAGTCTTCAAAACATGCCAAGCGACTCTATGCTCCATGCAACAGCTATCATCTTATAGACCTGAGATAAACATGCTAAAGTGTCAACACAATGGTTGGTGAGTTCATAGAGTTTGTCTTAAAACAGTTGAAAAAGCCTCAAAAGAATGTTCACACAGCAAAGGCATTAAGAATCCACTCAGTTGCAAGTCCCGCCATAAGAGACTTGCAACCTGTGTGTCCACAACCCACTGCTAAAAGTTAGTTTATACAATGCACCAGATTATATTCACCCAAGGTCAAGAATAGACACAAGGGCGGGGGCATCTTCCCAAATAGTACTACGTCATCCAAGGTCAAGTATAGACACAAGGGTAGGGGGCATCTTCCCATGAGTACTACCAATACCTCTCTGACAAAATAGAGTATTATGTATGCATGTAAATACGAATCTTGTATTTAAATTAAGCAAGTATAGTGTAACAAGTATGTATAACGCAATCAAGTATAATGTCAATCAAGTATAACACAATCAAGTATAAATGTTTAAGAGTATTTGTACAAGTAAGCAAGTAGTTGTGCATGTATCTCCCCCAAAGAGTTAAAATAAGTATGAAAAAGTAGGGGCTATGACTCACCTTAAGCTTAAGTGATGTGAAATCAAAGTGGTAGTCGAATCGTGAAAGTCTCTAAGAGCAGCCTATAATAGAACGTTGCGACTTAGGTTTGGAGTAACGTCTAAGAATACGAAAAATTGCCTATATATGTCTTGCATAATGTTCATGATGTAGTACTTAGTATATAGTGTAAGTCTTTGAATATAAATGGTTTATGAAACATGTATAGGTTGTATATCTCTTACTACCATTCGGGCCGACATAATTCAGAAGTCATGGAGTAAACGTTCGAGGAGCCAGGACACTTTAATTCGTAAATCCACAACTCATCTCGACGGCTTACTTAATGAACTC
Organism: Artemisia argyi; assembly: GCA_030686995.1. NCBI lineage: Eukaryota > Viridiplantae > Streptophyta > Magnoliopsida > Asterales > Asteraceae > Artemisia > Artemisia argyi. The sequence continues at coordinate 33,893,404 of CM060676.1, read as the reverse complement.
CTCACATGAGGCTCCCTACTATTGTAGTATTTGATAACAAATGTATAAGTTTTGATCCGAAAAGTTACATGTCCATTATTTGAATAAACTTAGGAAAGTCTATTTGTACATGAAGATTATTATTAGGGTAAGTTTATTATAACTTGTATCTCATGGTAATTTAGGTGGTGTAGATCCAAATTGTTTGTTCAAGTTATCGTCAACTCCTTGTTTCATGTTTTCGCCTAAGTATGTTTATATGGTCATTTAGTCATGGCTTCGCCGTGACCTTGGTCATTTTTCCATGGTCTTGAGACTCAACCTTGTCTTTAGCCATGGTTGTGGTCTCGGCTTTAGGTCATTAGACCTCTTGGTCTTAGTAAATCATAACTATAATATAGTGACTTTGGTCTAATAATGGGCTGTTAAGATTTTGAAGAAAATTATCACTCGGAAAGCGTTTTCAGGGCTCGAGCTTCTTTGCCCCTGAACGAAAACGTCGTTCCGGACAACTTTCGTGTTTTAACTTTTTGATGAATCGGACCAGAAGGGTGACTTTCAAAATCAAAATTTGATCAGAATGCTATTTAGGCAGTTTTGCCGTTTTGGTTTCGCTAACTTCAAATGGCCATAACTTTTGACTCGGGTACTCGTTTTGGGTGATTCAAATTGCTATGTTTTACTTGTTAAGTCCTATTTAACAGTAAGTAAGTGTCAAATATCAAAGTTATACTATTTTGGTCGTGGTTCTCCATAAAAATCATTAGTTTGCTTGTTTACTTGTCATAAGTTAACATATGTATATCAATACTTGTTTTATCCATTTTTAAACATCATGAACACAATAATAAGAACATATATAGCATGAAAGGAACAAAAAGAGCATGAAAATGATAATTAAGCAAGAAAGTATGTTAGGGTTTGCTTACAACTTTTGGTCTTAATGAAAAAGGGAAACTAGGACAAGAACTAGGACTTTGATTTGAATAAGCTTTCCTCCACTTTAGTAACCCTTCTACCCTTGTATTCTTGAATGATTTGTGATGAAGGTTTAGGTGACTTGAGTGGATCTAAACTCAAGAGGATCACCAAAGTCTATGAGGTTATGGAAGTGTTTTGGTTACCTAAAAGAAACTAGGGTTTCTATCTTGAAGAAGTACTTGAATCTTGCATAAAACTAGGAATGAATTAGTTAAGTGTGAAGATGTTTTGGTGGGTGATGATGGACGTTCATAAGAGGGGAGGGGGGGGGGTATTTATATGGCCTTGAGGAGGTTAGTTTAGTTGACTAGTCCAACCTTGGAGGCCAAGGTGAACACATGTATGAAATCTAAGCCTCCTAGCATGAGATCAAGCCACCTATGGGCTGAATTCCCCCCCTAAGTCGGTTCATATGCTTGGAGAACAAGGTGTGGACTTTTGATGATATTATCCTACTTATGTGACTAGTTTTGACCCCGTAAATTGCTAACCGTAAATGATTAAGCCTCAAAACGTAAAACCGGGAGTCGTAAAAATACGGAACTTGAAAGTATTGTTAAACATGTCATTACACTCCATAATAAAATATAAAATAAGTGGTAGGTTCCATTTGGGTGGTAAAACCCTGCTAAAACTGGAAACACGGGTCTAAAACGCGTAATACGTAAAACGTACGAAAGTTGCGTAAAATTGAGAAAAGTAAAATGTAACTTTTCTAATAGGATAATAATGACTTAAAATGAGTTATATTGTCTAGGCTGGGCTCAGTCTAGTGTCGGTTGGTGTTAAATGTCTTTCAGACCTAAAACCGCAAGCCTAAAAATCAAGGAATGACTTATAAAATCAAGGAATGATTCTTGGTCAAAGGAGGAGGGAAAAATATGTTGACTTTTTCTAATAAGTTGAAAACTCAAATCGTCTTAGAAACGCGGTGCAGGTATAGGCTAAGGTTACGGCTGAGTAAAAACGCTTAAAACTGAAAATTCTAGTTTTTCACGGCCGAGGTTTATTTTGGTCATGTTTTTCTCAGTCATGATTAATTCTCAAATAAATCATGAGAGTACTAAACATTTTTCTGATACGGAGAAAATTAACGCGACCGAATTTCGTTGTGCGTAGAATTTCTAAATGACGTTTTACCCTAAAACGTATAATTCCGTGTAATTCCTTAATAACTTTCACGAAAATGATCTAACGAATGTCAAACATTTAATTTGCCATGGAAATGATTTATCACTCGAGAATATGACATAAAAATCAACTTTCGGGAAAATTTCGGGAAAAATGAATAGTAAAAATGAATAGTAAAAGTGAATAGTAAATTTTCCGGGAATAGAAATAAATCTGAAAATGCGAATTGTTACAGTCTCTACCCCTTCAGGAAACTTCGCCCCGAAGTTTAGTGTGTCTAGGTCTAATAGCGGCATAATAAAGCTAGGTTTAGAATAGAATAATATGGTAGTATATGGTACGTACCCGTTACGCATTGTGGGCTTCCTTAGCACCCAAATAGTATGCTCGACCCCGAGGTGGACTAACATTGTATCCACGGTTTGGGTTATTTTCTTCAAGCATTACTGCTAGGGTCGGGTTATCCAGCACTTGTCCCTGTGCCCTATTTATGTTAGGACAAGTATCTCGGAAGTGGTTTGGGCTGTTGCACTCAAAGCATGTCTTTTGGTTGTTTCTTATATTGCCCGCATTCACCGGTGCTCCACACCTATTTGCAAAATGACCCAACTGTTTGCATTTTGTACACACTCGGCATGGCTCAGACTTCTGATGATGATAAGCACATTTATTACACTTAGGATGTGGACCTTCATACTTTCCCTGATCATAAACTGTGGCCGCAAATCCTCTTGCTCTCTTATTATCAACCATTGTACCCTTTTGTTCGCTTGATTCACCTGCTCCCTTCCTTTTATCACTAATCTTCAAAGTTCCATTCCTAACCATCTCATCTGTTAGGGTCCCTGCTCTTAATATTGCACTCTGAATTGTGGGAGGTTCGGTTGTTTTTACTGTCCCACGAATCTCAGGAACAAGGCCATAGATGTACCTCTCAATCCTTTTGGATTCAGGGGTAACCAGATGAGGAACTAGTTTAGCTAGTTCATGAAACCGATCTGTGTAGGTTGCATGACCAGCCCCTACCATAGAGTGATGCCAAAACTCGTCTTCTAGTTTTTGCATTTCATTAACCGGGTAGTATTCTTCCTTCAGTAGTCCCTTAAAGTCGTCCCATGTCATGCCTACAGCTGCTTCTCTAGTCCTTGCTTGAATCTGCATGTTCCACCATGTCAATGCCTTTTCTGATAGCAAGCATGCAGAATATTTCACTCTCTGGTGGATTGCACAGTTACTGATATCGATCACTGACTCCATCTTCTCGACCCATCGTGTATATGTCAATGCACCTCCTTTGCCATTAAACTCAATTGGTTTGCATGACGTAAATTCTTTATACGTACATCCAGTCCTATGGTTGTTGTTGTTGTTGTTGTGGTTGTTGTTGTTATTCCTTCCTCCATCATTTGTAGCGTCATTTATGCTTCCGTGGTTTCCCGAATTGTTCATGTGATTGCCAACTTGTGTGACTATAGTGGGAAGTAGGTTTTGTAGTTGTTGGGCAATAATGGTGGAGACATCTGGATTTCCACCAGCGTTACTAGGGTTACTAGTGTCGTGAGCATCTCCACTACCTCCACGTCCACCAGTTCTTCCACTATCATTACTAGGGTTACTAGTGTCATGAGCAGCTCCTCTACCTCCACGACCACCAGTTCTTCCACCTCTTGGTGTTGCACCACCTCGGCTAGTGCTACGAGTTACTCTCTTTGGTGCCATGATATCTACAAGGAGGGACATTTTGTCGACGTCAGATATGAGGCGATTTTCCTATACTACTTAGTCTTAAATCTTGTCAATTTGAGTCAATCGTTGATTAATGTAAGCATGGTCACATATGTCTACGTGAGTCGTGACGCATTTATAATTATGTTGGCCACCATAATTATAATTGCTTCCTTTCACACGTATACATATTTTCCAGGCACACATAAATCAACAATTGGTACTACATAATTGGGTAGACTTTCTATCATCTGCTCTTAAGTTGTGAAAGGGTAACGTAGTCTGGGTATCTAGAGAAGGTGATATGACGAAATGGACTAGTCACGCTTGTAGAAAGGTTTGAGTGTCGTACTAGGACATATGAACCACTTCTAGGTATTAGAATCATATAAAGTAAGTATAAGGCAAATCATCAAATCTCTACAGGAAACTAATAATCTTTATTTAACTTAATCTTATGTTTTATCAAACAAGAACTGACACAAGATTAAGTTAATTAAACAATTATTACTTAGCTCTAAATTTTTGATGACTTGACTATTGTCTGGGGTTTCTCCTAAACAATTAGCAAGAAGCATATGCGCATGAAGTGTGTGTAAGGCAAAATAAAGAGGAGAGACTTAATGTTTATAGCAGTTATAGTATAGGCACTACATGCAACCTAGTTCTCTATAACCAAGGCTCTGGTACCAATCTGTAACACCCCCAAAATACCGCAGCGGAAGACTGTGTCATAGGGGTGCTACTTCATAATACAAAGTACAAGGTACAGAAAATGAACTCTAAATGAGACGTTTTGAAAAGTTACCACTCGATTAATAAATTCTGAGTTACAAACTTGAGTTCCATAATACAATACATAAGAGTTTTAAGACATATCGAATGGTAAAGATAAAAGCATAAGTCTTCAAAACATGCCAAGCGACTCTATGCTCCATGCAACAGCTATCATCTTATAGACCTGAGATAAACATGCTAAAGTGTCAACACAATGGTTGGTGAGTTCATAGAGTTTGTCTTAAAACAGTTGAAAAAGCCTCAAAAGAATGTTCACACAGCAAAGGCATTGAGAATCCACTCAGTTGCAAGTCCCGCCATAAGAGACTTGCAACCTGTATGTCCACAACCCACTGCTAAAAGTTAGTTTATACAATGCACCAGATTATATTCACCCAAGGTCAAGAATAGACACAAGGGCGGGGGCATCTTCCCAAATAGTACTACGTCATCCAAGGTCAAGTATAGACACAAGGGTAGGGGGCATCTTCCCATGAGTACTACCAATACCTCTCTGACAAAATAGAGTATTATGTATGCATGTAAATACGAATCTTGTATTTAAATTAAGCAAGTATAGTGTAACAAGTATGTATAACGCAATCAAGTATAATGTCAATCAAGTATAACACAATCAAGTATAAATGTTTAAGAGTATTTGTACAAGTAAGCAAGTAGTTGTTCATGTATCTCCCCCAAAGAGTTAAAATAAGTATGAAAAAGTAGGGGCTATGACTCACCTTAAGCTTAAGTGATGTGAAATCAAAGTGGTAGTCGAATCGTGAAAGTCTCTAAGAGCAGCCTATAATAGAACGTTGCGACTTAGGTTTGGAGTAACGTCTAAGAATATGAAAAATTGCCTATATATGTCTTGCATAATGTTCATGATGTAGTACTTAGTATATAGTGTAAGTCTTTGAATATAAATGGTTTATGAAACATGTATAGGTTGTATATCTCTTACTACCGTTCGGACCGACATAATTCAGAAGTCATGAAGTAAACGTTCGAGGAGCCAGGACACTTTAATTCGTAAATCCACAACTCATCTCGACGGCTTACTTAATGAACTCCTCACATGAGGCTCCCTACTATTGTAGTATTTGATAACAAATGTATAAGTTTTGATCCGAAAAGTTACATGTCCATTATTTGAATAAACTTAGGAAAGTCTATTTGTACATGAAGATTGTTATTAGGGTAATTTTATTATAACTTGTATCTCATGGTACTTTAGGTGGAGTAGATCCAAATTGTTTGTTCAAGTTATCGTCAACTCCTTGTTTCATGTTTTCGCCTAAGTATGTTTATATGGTCATTTAGTCATGGCTTCGCCGTGACCTTGGTCATTTTTCCATGGTCTTGAGACTCAACCTTGGCTTTAGCCGTGGTTGTGGTCTCGGCTTTAGGTCATTAGACCTCTTGGTCTTAGTAAATCATAACTATAATATAGTGACTTTGGTCTAAAAATGGGCTGTTAAGATTTTGAAGAAAATTATCAATCGGAAAGCGTTTTCAGGGCTTGAGCTTCTTTGTTCCTGAACGAAAATGTTGTTCCGGACAACTTTCGTGTTTTAACTTTTTGATGAATCGGACCAGAAGAGTGACTTTCAAAATCAAAATTTGATCAGAATGCTATTTAGGCAGTTTTGCCGTTTTGGTTTCGCTAACTTCAAATGGCCATAACTTTTGACTCGGGTACTCGTTCTGGGTGATTCAAATTGCTATGTTTTCCTTGTTAAGTCCTCTTTAACAGTAAGTAAGTGTCAAATATCAAAGTTATACTATTTTGGTCGTGGTTCTCCATAAAAATCACTAGTTTGCTTGTTTACTTGTCATAAGTTAACATATGTATATCAATACTTGTTTTATCCATTTTTAAACATCATGAACACAATAATAAGAACATATATAGCATGAAAGGAACAAAAAGAGCATGAAAATGATAATTAAGCAAGAAAGTATGTTAGGGTTTGCTTACAACTTTTGGCCTTAATGAAAAAGGGAAACTAGGACAAGAACTAGGACTTTGATTTGAATAAGCTTTCCTCCACTTTAGTAACCCTTCTACCCTTGTATTCTTGAATGATTTGTGATGAAGGTTTAGGTGACTTGAGTGGATCTAAACTCAAGAGGATCACCAAAGTCTATGAGGTTATGGAAGTGTTTTGGTTACCTAAAAGAAACTAGGGTTTCTATCTTGAAGAAGTACTTGAATCTTGCATAAAACTAGGAATGAATTAGTTAAGTGTGAAGATGTTTTGGGGGGTGATGATGGACGTTCATAAGAGGGGAGGGGGGGTATTTATATGGCCTTGAGGAGGTTAGTTTAGTTGACTAGTCCAACCTTGGAGGCCAAGGTGAACACATGTATGAAATCTAAGCCTCCTAGCATGAGATCAAGCCACCTATGGGCTGAATTCCCCCCCCCTAAGTCGGTTCATATGCTTGGAGAACAAGGTGTGGACTTTTGATGATATTATCCTACTTATGTGACTAGTTTTGACCCCGTAAATTGCTAACCGTAAATGATTAAGCCTCAAAACGTAAAACCGGGAGTCGTAAAAATACGGAACTTGAAAGTATTGTTAAACATGTCATTACACTCCATAATAAAATATAAAATAAGTGGTAGGTTCCATTTGGGTGGTAAAACCCTGCTAAAACTGGAAACACGGGTCTAAAACGCGTAATACGTAAAACGTATGAATGTTGCGTAAAATTGAGAAAAGTAAAATGTAACTTTTCTAATAGGATAATAATGACTTAAAATGACTTATAATGTCTAGGCTGGGCTCAGTCTAGTGTCGGTTGGTGTTAAATGTCTTTTAGACCTAAAACCGCAAGCCTAAAAATCAAGGAATGACTTATAAAATCAAGGAATGATTCTTGGTCAAAGGAGGAGGGAAAAATATGTTGACTTTTTCTAATAAGTTGAAAACTCAAATCGTCTTAGAAACGCAGTGCAGGTATAGGCTAAGGTTACGGCTGAGTAAAAACGCTTAAAACTGAAAATTCCAGTTTTTCACAGCCGAGGTTTATTTTGGTCATGTTTTTCTCAGTCATGATTAATTCTCAAATAAATCATGAGAGTACTAAACATTTTTCTGATACGGGGAAAATTAACGCGACCGAATTTCGTTGTGCGTAGAATTTCTAAATGACGTTTTACCCTAAAACGTATAATTCCGTGTAATTCCTTAATAACTTTCACGAAAATGATCTAACGAATGTCAAACATTTAATTTGCCATGGAAATGATTTATCACTCGAGAATATGACATAAAAATCAACTTTCGGGAAAATTTCGGGAAAAAATGAATAGTAAAAATGAATAGTAAAAGTGAATAGTAAATTTTCCGGGAATAGAAATAAATCTGAAAATGCGAATTGTTACACACACCAATCTTCTTCACTACTTTATACTTCACACCTATCTACTTCACACCAATCTTCTTCACTACAATCTACATCCCAACTCTTCTCCTTCACAACAAACTACTAACCAATCACACTATCTATATACCTAGCTAAACTATCTACTATCAAATATTCACAAGTAATTACACAAAGAGATAGATAGAATTGATGATGCTCTAACAACTTGGATGTGGAGGTCACAACAAGTTGTAATACTTCTTGTCTAGGAGGATAGAAGTATTCTTCTCTTGCACTTGAGAGGATGATGTTTGGATCACTTCGAAACAAAGATTTATGTATGTATGATCAAAGGATTAAGAGAATAGAAATGGAGATCTAGAACAGAAAGTTTAGGAGTGCAAAAGGTGAGAAAAATCTGTGGAATGAACTAGTATTTATAGGGAGCAAAAATATTGCTCTAAAGCGTGGCCGGTCCCCTTAATTAGGGGGCGGTCCCCTTAATGATTAAGGGGGCCGCCTAGTATAATTAAGGGGGTCGCCCTCCTGAACGTTGGAGTTTTTTGACCTTTTGTGGGGAAGGTTTTTCTGGATAGAATTTACCATTTTTGGTTGGAAATTTGAAATCATATATTTATAGTGATTTAAACATATTCTTTTAATTCAAAAAATGTTTTATGAAAGATATTAAGTGTTTATGACATTTTATAAAAGTTCTAGTGATTTAGAAATTTTTTCCTTTGATCATAGATTACAATATACACTTTGTTTATTCATACCTTAAGAGATTTGGATGTAAAGAGAATATTAATCACTAAATACTTGTTTACGTCATAAATTTTAGATCAATGGGTTTATGTTTTGTAATTATCAAAACATAGAGATATTGATAATATGTTAATAATGTTTTTAGGCATTATTTATGTCAACATGTAACATAATATGAAAAGTAATAATGATGTTCTACAACTATCATCTCAACATAAACATAATCATAACATATAACACAAACATAAACACAATGCAAGTATAAAGCAATAAATTTAAATGTAAAGGTAAAGTTTAAAGGAAATGTAAACCAGAAACGGTGATTTATATTCGGCACGAAGCTCTCTTCCTCGCCCTGCTCCACTCCCCGAGTACCTAAATCAAGACTTACTTCACTATATCAACAAGCTCCCTTCTCGGAGGAGAAAACCTTACAACCGTCGCTTACAATCTTTATCGATACTAAGCTAAGTATTGAGTCCTTCTTCGGGTACAACCAAACCCGTTATGTTTTATGGCCCAAGATAATAAACCTTATGTTTTGTGGCCTTAACACATAAACCGTCTAACCGCTTACAAATTTACCAATATTAAGCTAGGTATGAGTTCTTCTTCGGGCAAACCCGCTATGTTTTGTGGCCCAACATAACAAACCTTGTGTTTATGACCTAAACACATAAACCTCCTAACCTCTAGTTTATTGTATGATAGTGATACAATGTGGTGTACAATAATGATCCAAGACATGAATGTCTAGTGGATGTGGATTCCTAAACTAAATAAACTTCTCATCATAAGAAGTCTTCAGTGAATGAAGATGACAATTGCCCCAATCTTGTTGTGATAGATCTTCATATGTGTGTGCTTGTGGTGGAGGAGAATGAAAAGATCTCTAGCTTACTTGGATGAATGATCAAGGAACATATAATCTTGAATGTTTGTGCGAGTTGTGGGTTCTTCATCATCTAAGGAGGGTGGAAGTAACTTGCTATTTATAGGCAAGGATTACTTGGAGAGAAAGGGTCTTTGCTTGCTCACCAAGTCTTGTGTAATAAGATGTTACCTTTGCTTGCTCACCAAGTATTGTATAATAGGAGGCTTCAGTTGCTTTCTCATCAAGTGCCGTGTAATAGAAAGTCCCCTTTTCTTGCTCATCAAGTAGTATGCAATGGAAAAACACTTCTACCCAAAATAGCCTGTCCGACGGATCTTCGGATCGTATTTTATGGATCCGTCCGTTATAAATACAGATCCGTGGAACGCCATAAGACAATCTTTAGTGTTGGTGAATTTATGCATTGATGATTTGTGTCAACGAGTAACTTGCACATTTTACGTTATGTATTACAAGTTACATGTTTTTTCGTCATTAAAACATAAGAGACCGTGTAGATTAAATATCGTAATATTTGCACTAACAATTAGTATTGCCATGGAGTTAAAAATGGGTATTTGGATTATTAAGGGTATGGGTACAACTTCAAAATAGGATGAGGTTACTAATCTTATTCAAGAGGAAAAACTTAGTATTTGCATTACTTTAGAGACACATCTTAATAGCAAAACACTTAAAAATGTGTGTAGTAAAGTCTTTGGAGAATGGGACTGGATTTCTAGCATGAAGTATAGTGAGAAGGGGTGTAGAATCATTGCAACTTGGAATAGTTCTCTGTTAAATCTTGTCTACATCAGTGCCTTTAAACAGGTTATATTTTGTATGCTAGAAATAGTAGAGAACAAATTTATTAGTTTTTTGTCCTTTGTCTATGCTGCTAATCCAGGTATAGAAAGAAGGGATTTATGGGAAGAATTGCATTTTATAGGAACAAACAGATATCTAATGGGCATCCATGGGTTGTGTGTAGTGATTTCAATGTGACGTTAGCATCTGATGAGCATTCTTTTGGCAGTTCTTCTATGACCTTGGATATGACTAAGTTTAAAGATTGTGTTAATGATGTTGAGATTGAAGATCTATGTTGCTCATGACTACACTTCACATGGACCAAGAATCTTTTGGAAGCAAAATAAGGAGGCTACACTGGTATTATTAAAAAGCCTGATAGGATCATGTTAATGAGGAGTTCACTTCTAAGCATTCTATTGCACATGCTATCTTTTTACCATACATAATTTCTGATCTTAGCCCTGCAGTGTTGGTTATCCCTAATGGTGTGAAAAGTAGGAAAAAATCTTTCAAGTTTGCTAATTACATTACTGATAAGGAAGATTTTTTGAATGAAGTAAGTAAGGGTTGGAGCTTTAATGTAGATGGTTTTAGTATGTACAAGCTGGCTAAAAAGATGACGGATCTTAAAGGTAATATGAAGAGACTGAATTAGAAAAATGGTAATTTGGTTGAGAAGGTGAAAAAGCTGAAAGATCAAGTCAAACTTATCCAAACTGCTATTGATATAGATCCTTCTAATAAGGATTTAAAAGCTCAATAAAGTACTGTTTTGACAGAATACATGGTTGCTATTGAAGATGAGGAAAAGCTTCTCTTCCAAAAGTGCAAGATCAATTGGCTCAGTTATGGTGATAAAAATGATGCATTTTTCTATAAAATCCTAAAGGGTAGATATTAGTGGAATAGGATTAGTTCTATTCAGAATGAAAGTGGTCAAAGATTTGAGGGTGATATAGTTGCTCATCAATTTGTTCATCATTTCCAAAAAAAATTGGGTACTAGTATTCCTGTTATCCCCTTAGCAGATGTTGATTCATTGTTTACAAAGAAACTAACTAAGGTGGAAGCTAATAAGATGATTGCAGAGGTAACTAATAAGGAAATAAAAGATGATATGTTAAGTATTGGAGATAACAAAGCCCTTGGCACAGATGGATATACCTCAAAAAATTTCAAAAAAGCTTTGAACATTGTTGTTGATGATGTATGTAAAGCTATAAAGGAATTCTTCTCTTCTGGCAAGCTATTGGGAGAACTTAATGCCACCATCATATCACTTGTTCCTAAGATCAAAACCCCTATAAAAGTTTCTGACTTTAGCCCTATTTGCTTGCTGAAATGTGGTCTTTAAATGTATAAGTAAGGTTCTGACTAATAGGATTAATGGGTGTTTAGATAAGTTGATTAGTCTCAACCAAAGTGCCTTTATTCCTGGGAGACAAATCCAAGACAACATCCTTCTTGTTCAGGAGTTAACGAAAGGGTATAATAGAAAAAGAGGTCCAAAGAGAGTGGCATTTAAAATTGATATTCAAAAATCCTTTGATACTGTTAGCTGGGATTTTATGGAAAGTATCTTAAAGCAGTTTGGTTTTCATGAGACAATGATATTATGGATTATGCAGTGTATAAGGACTGTAGGTTTATCTATTAATGTAAATGGAAATAGTTGTGGATTTCTCAAAGGTGGAAGGGGGCTGAGACAAGGTGATCCTATGTCTCCATACTTGTTTACTTTAGTCATGGAAGTATTGACTCTCATGGTTAGCAGGAATGTAAGAAATGGTTCTGAGTTTAACTACCATTTTGGATACAAAAGCTTAAAGATCACTCATATTTGTTTTGCTGATGACCTGCATATGTTCTGCCATGGTGACATTGGGTCTGTTACTCTCATCAAAAGATCTTTGGAAGAATTTGGTAACTGTTCTAGTCTCAAGCCTAATTTTTCTAAAAGCACTATATTTTTTGGTAGTATTAATGAACAGGAACAACAAGATATCTTAAATATTCTTCCTTTTACCAAAGGCAAACTCCTTATGAAATATTTTGGTATCCCTTTGATCTCTAATAGGCTAGGTACCAAAGACTGCAAAGCTCTTATTATCATGTTAGAAATAAGGTCTGCCATTGGAGGAATAAGTGCCTTACTTATGCTAGAAGACTTCAGTTGATTGCCTCAGTGTTGGAATCTATTCAAGTCTATTGGTGCAGTGTATTTCTTCTCCCTAAAGATGTTATTAAAACCATCAATAGTATCCTTAAAAGCTTTCTTTGGAGTTAATCTAATGTTTCTATGAGAAAAGCCAAGGTGTCTTGGAAATCCATTTGTCAGCCTAAAGGTTAAGGTGGTCTTGGTTTGAAGGACTTAGCCATTTGGAATAAATCTCTGTTAGTGAAACATCTATGGAACCTTGCAAACAAGAAAGATACCTTGTGGGTGAAATGGGTAAGTACTGTTAAGCTTAATGACTTGAGTTTATGGTAGGTTCAAAAAGAGTTGAATGATAACTGGGGTGGAGGAATCTTTTGGATATTAGAGACGGTGGACATAGCCATTTCAAATATGTTGTGGGAAATGGTTCACAAATATCAGTGTGGTATGACAACTGGTGTTCTATGGGTCCTATTATCTATCCTATTGATCATAGAAGCATTTAAGATGCAAGGCTAGATAAGCTAAGCATTGTTGCCGATATGATCATTAATGGACAATGGAAATGGCCTATTGAATGGAATGATGATTTTCCTTTTCTGAGAAATATTGATTTTCTAGTTATAAGTGAAGATCAAGTTGACAAAGTTGTGTGGATAACAATGATGGTGCAAGGAAATAGTTTAGTACAAGGTGTGTTTATAATGACTTAAAAGGGCAATCTGTGGAAGTAAGGTGGAGTCCTTTAATTTGGTTTACACAAGCATTCCCAAACAGTCCTTTATCCTATGGATGGAAATTCAGGAAAAACTGCTTACACAAGATAAAATCAAAAGATGGGGGACTTATGATATGATGGTGTGCAGCTTGTGTAAGAGTAATGAGGAGTCTCACAATCATCTTTTCTTCCAATGCATCTTTTCTAATAAGATTTAGACTAATATGCTCACAATGATGGGCTGCAATATTGATGAAATCCAATGGAACAGTATCGTAGTCAACATTGCTGATATGCCTTGTAAGAACAGTATATGGAGTGTAGTAAGATGACTATGTCTTGTTGCTACAATCTATTATTTATGGCAAGAAAGGAATTATAGGACCTTTAAAGATGAAGAAAGGAATTGGGAAGCTGTATTAAAAGTGATTTGTGAAACTATCAAAACCAGACTTATGGGGTTGATAGTGAAAAAGTCAAATGCAATAAACAATGTGTCCACGCTTTGGAATGTCAAATGGGATAATACAACATAATATGGGGGCTGCTAATGGGATTCCTATAGAGTTGTCATACGGGTTTACAGCAACAAATATCATTATGAATTGTTGCTATTTCTTTATTGGAATGTCTAAAAGCGGTGTTTGGATACATGGTTTACAGCAACAAATTTCAAAAAATTATTGCTATTTCTTTATTGTAGGCCATTAAAATGATATGATACCTTGTACCTTGGAGTTATAACCTGTGTGGTTGTACCTATGGTAACCTCATATGCTATTTTCAGGTGGCCATGGGAGGGACTTGAACATATATGTATGGTTAAATAGGAGGACTAATTCAGTATGAATGTACCATAAAGTAGGGTCTATCATTATGAAGGGTAAATGGCTTGGGTTGATGGTGTATGATGGGTGGAGTAGAGAGGTGTGAAAGATGAACCTTCTTGGTCCAACCAAAACATTATCATAGGAGGTAATGGTTGGTCTTCCCTCAAGGAGTGCGTTCCAAAACAACTGAAGCCATATTTTAGAGATGAGAATGTAAGTTGTTTAGCATAGCCCTTGCTTGGAAGGGTAATGGGTTCCTAGTGATGCCTTCCTCCTTTCCTACTTTGATCACTGTGGTGGCAGGATGAGTGGTCTTGGTGGGAAGGAGTGAGGGAAATGTAGCTAGATGGTATGGTGTCACTAAAAATGTGAATTGAGATATAAGAAGGTATACTGAAGGAATGGGTATGAAATGCTCTGTTTTTCTATGTTTTGTTTCTTGTCTGAGATCAGTTCTATCAGACAAATGTTGTTAGCCTATCAGATATCGGATGGTTAGTTTGCTTTGTATATGTTTCAGTTTTTATTCTAATTTGGGAATTGTCTCAAAGTCAACCTAGTCATTCTCACAATGTAAAATGGTTGGAAGTTAAAATAAATTCACCTTTGCACCAAAAAAGTATTTGAACATGTCAATACTTGAGACAAAACATGTCATCATTATTTACACAACTCTTTCCCATAGTTAATTAAATACTTGGAAAACTTATCTAACGTTTGGTACGCTATACGGAATCTGATGATGTACCCTCCGAACAGGTCGAAGGACACCCCTTCGAGCCTGGTCGTAACCTTCATCTCGAAGGCTTAAGTCAGCCTCCTAAAATCTTCATTGGCGTCAAACTATTCATCTATGACATGGTTACCAATTGGGAATTTGCCAATCGAAGGTCCAAGCCCTTCGGGGTATGACCTCCGATGATATTAGGACAGAATATAGCTAAGACCAACTCTCACCTACATCCTCTCTTTCTCCTTGGCTTTCCCGCCAAGATAGGGAGAGTAGGACATTAAGCCCTAGCGGTTACCACAAATCATGGGATGCCCCCATGATCTCCTAAAGACGTGTAAGAGCTCTCGAAGGTTATTTTCATCCCTATAAATAGCTTTGATGGGCTGAGAACAATGGTAGGCAAACTTAACTCTCTCACTTTACAACAAACTTACCAAACTTATCATATCACATACTCATTCGCATGCCGTAGGTGGTTCACAGTGTTGACATAAATAATGCCTAAAAACATTATTAACATATTATCAATATCTCTATGTTTTAATTATCACAAAATATAAACTCATAGAACTAAAATTTGTGACATAAACAAGTATTTAGTGATTAATATTTCTCTTTACATCCAAATCACTTAAGGTATGAATAAACAAAGTGTTTAGTGTATTTTATGATCAAAGGAAAGTTTAATTAAGCATTACAAAGTTTATTTAATTATATAAACATATTATATATTTTTGAAAAACACTTTTGGTAATAAAGAAAAATGTTTTATTCATACTAAATATAGGAATTCAAATTTTTAACCAAAATCAGTTAGTTTTTCACCAAATAAACTTTCCCCACTAAAAGACAAAGAATCTGGCCGTTTCAGCTGGGCGGCCCCCTTAATTACAAAGGGCGGTCCCCTTAATTTTAAGGGGGCCGGCCATGATTTAAGGGGACCAGCCACGCTCCTCTGTCAGATTCTGTTGCCTATAAATACCACCTTAAACCTGATTTTTTTCCTCACCTTTTGCACTACTAAACTTTCTGATCTAGATCCAAATCTCCATTCTTTTATCCATTGATCATAAGTATATAAATTCTTTGTTTCAAAGTGATCCAACCTTCATCCTCTCAAGTGCAAGAGAAGAATACTTCTATCCCTCAAGACAAGAAGTATTACAACTTGTTGTGATCTCCACATCCAAGTTGTTGGTGTATCATCAAAGATCATTGACATTATTCTTTGTGAAGATTGTTGTGAATATTTGATTGTAGATAGTTGTGTTAGATATAGATTGTGTGATTAGTTAGTAACTTGGTGTGAAGTAGAAGAGCTAGGCACTAGATTGGTGTGAAGAAGATAGGTGTGAAGTAGTTAGTTGTGAAGTAGATTGATTCGAAGAAGTTGTGTAGAAGTTGTGACTTAGGTGTGACGAAGTTGTGGTGTGAAAAGTGGTGTGTAGATTGGTGTGTAGATTGGTGTGTATATTGGTGTGTACGGTTTTCTCCGCCATAAGGGAGCTTGTTGATATAGTGAAGAAAACTCTCGAGTTAGGTGCTCGGGGAGTAGAGTAGGGCAAGGAAGGTGTCCTTGTAGCCGAACCACTATAAATCTCTTGTCTCGCGGTTAGATCTTTCCATCTCCTACTTATTTCATTACTTATCATTGTAATATATTGTGTAGTATTAATTGTTTATATTGTACAAGACTTGAGATCACATATTATCGAATCTAAGTTTTTTAAAAGCTAAGCAAAACTCTAAAACTAATTTTATAATGAAGTAAAAAGACGTAAAACTCTTCAACCCCCCTTCTAGTTTTCCACAATTGGTATCAAGAGCCACGTCTAGCAAGATTTTTAAAATATATTGTATTTTAAAACTTGTAACGATCTATGGAATCTGAAAAATATTTAGAAGGGCAATCTATGCAAAGACCACCACTATTTGAAAGTGATGGATTTTTATATTGGAAAAATAGATTCGAAACGTATGTGAAATCAAAAGATCTTGATCTTTGGCATATTATTACTTTTGGTGATTTTCCTCATATTCAATATAATGTTGAAACTAAAATGAATGAAATTGTATCTTTTGAAAAACAAAATGATGATTTGAAAAAGAAATTAGCAAAAAATAATGAGGCTAAAATGGTAATTTATAATGCGTTACTACGCAAAGAATATGAAAGAATTTTTATGTGTAAAACCGCCAAAGAAATTTGGGATTCTTTACTAATTACTCACCAAGGTAATAGCCAAGTCAAAGATAATAAAATAGATCTTCTTGTACAACAATATGAACAATTTACGATTCCGGAAGAGGAATCAATTGATAATGCTTTTGCTAAGTTTAACACTATCATCACAAGTTTAAAAGCACTTGATGAGACATTTTCTAGTAAAAATTGTGTTAGGAAATTTCTTAGGGCATTGCATCCAAAATGGCGAGCTAAGGTCACGGCAATCGAAGAATCAAAGAACTTGATGACATTATCATTAGATGAACTAATTGGCAACTTGAAGGTTCATGAAGAAATCATAAGAAGAGATTCGGAAACGGTTAAAATCAAGAAAGAACAAATCAAATCAATTGCTCTAAAAGCCAAAAAGGAACCTAGTGATGATGATGATTCAAGTGAAGAAAGTGAAGACGAAGAATATGCAATGGCCGTAAGAGAATTCAAGAAGTTCTTCAAGAGACGAGGAAGATTCACTAGATCATCACGAGACGAAAGAAAAGCATTCCAAAGGAATAGAAGTGACAACTACGGGAAGAGAAAGTGCTTTAGATGTGGAAGTCCAAATCATCTCATTGGCGAATGTCTAAAGCCACCGGGTTATGAAAGTCAAGGTGCTTTTGTTAGTGGAACATGGAGTGATAGTGACAAAGAAGAAGTTGAAAAGCCAAGAGACGAAAAGTGTTTTATGGCAAAAGAAACCGACGAAATATGTTTAGGAATTGACTTGGAACCTGACGAATGGATCAAAGATAGCGGATGTTCGAGGCACATGACGGGGAATCGCAATCTATTCTCTACATACAAGGCATACAATGGAGGTAACGTTATTTTCGGTAGTGACTTACGTGGAAAAATCATTGGCAAAGGTACGATCTCTCAAGACTCACTTAATATTGAAAATGTAGAGCATGTAGATAAATTAACATATAACTTGCTTAGTGTAGGACAAATATGTGATAATAAGTGTACAGTCACATTTACCGAAGATGATAGTGAAATAGTTAAGGATGGAAAAATTATAGGTAGAGGAATTAGAAAAGGTGGCTTATATGTTATGAAACTAGGAAACAAACCTGAGGATAGGATATGCCTAACGACCCTAGATGAAAACTCTACACTATGGCATAGGAGATTAGGACATGCTAATATGCAACAAATACAATCTTTGGCCTCTAAGGAATTAGTTAGAAATTTGCCTAATCTAAAATATGACAAGCATTTTTGTGATGCATGTAAAATTGGAAAACAAGCTCATGCTAGTCACAAAGCCAAGAATATAATATCCACTACTAGATGCCTAGAATTATTACATATGGATCTTTTTGGTCCATCCGCTGTGCGGAGCTATGGAGGAAACAAATATACCTTAGTAATAGTAGATGACTACTCACGATACATGTGGACTAGGTTTTTAAGTGACAAGACCCAAGCCTTTGAAAATTTGAAATATTTAGTAGAATGATTCAAAATAAATTAGGATGCTCAATAGTTGCCATTAGGACAGACCATGGTAGGGAATTTGATAATGAAGTACAATTCGGAAAATATTGCGAGTTAAATGGAATATCTCACAATTTCTCCGCTCCTCGTACTCCTCAATCAAATGGCGTAGTAGAAAGAAAAAATAGGTCACTACAAGAAATGAGTAGAACTATGTTAAATGAACAATCTATCCCACAAAAATTTTGGTGTCACGCCGTAGATACATCAACTTATATTTTAAATAGGGTATCAATTAGAAGAATTCTAGGAAAAACTCCTTATGAGTTATTAAGAGGCAGAAAACCAAACTTAAGCTACTTTAAGGTATTTGGAAGTAAATGCTATATTTTAAACACTAAGGACTATCTCACTAAGTTTGATCCAAAATCATAAGAAGGAATATTTTTAAGATACTCACAAAATAGCAAAGCATATATAATACTTAACAAACACTCCATGAAAGTAGAGGAATCACTAAATGTAACATTTGATGAAACACCACCACCTCCTAAAACATTACCTTTTGAAGATGATGATTTAATCGAAGATGAAGCTATTGAGGTTAGTAAAACAAAACCCATAGGAAATGATAATGAGGACATTCACTTAGAAAATAATGAAACTGTTAATATTAAAGAATCTAGATCTCATCCATTAGATAATATAATAGGACATCTTAACCAAAGAACCCTTAGGTCACAAGCCCAAGATAAAAATAATTTCTTTTGTTTCCTCTCAGCAATAGAACCTAAGAATATTAGCGAGGCTTTAAAGGATGAAAGTTGGGTTATAGCTATGCAAGAAGAATTAAATCAATTTAAGGCGAATGATGTTTGGGAATTAGTCCCAAATCCAAAGGATATGACCATCATAGGAACCAAATGGGTATATAGGAATAAGTTAGATGAGAATGGAATAGTTACTAGGAATAAAGCTAGGTTAGTTGCCCAAGGTTATAATCAACAAGATGGAATTGATTATGACGAAACTTATGCCCCTGTAGCTAGACTAGAATCGATTAGGATATTACTTGCCTATGCTTGCGCCCTAGATTTTAAGTTATTCCAAATGGATGTGAAAAGTGCATTCCTTAACGGTTTTATCAATGAGGAGGTATATGTGGCACAACCTCCAGGATTCATTGACTTCGCAAAACCTGATTATGTTTATAAGTTAAAGAAAGCTTTGTATGGACTCAAACAAGCTCCCAAAGCTTGGTATGATCGATTAAAAGCTTTTCTTATTAAACATGAATATTCCATGGGAATGGTAGATAACACTCTTTTCACTAAAAGAAAATACCCAAATCTCATCATTGTCCAAATATATGTTGATGACATTATATTTGGATCGACTTGTCAAGACATGTGTGATGAATTTGCCAAAATCATGCATGATGAGTTTGAGATGAGTATGATGGGTGAACTTAACTTCTTCCTAGGATTACAAATAAAACAATTAGAAGATGGAATATTTTTTAACCAATCTAAGTACATTAAGGAAATGCTTAAGAAGTTTGGCCTAGAAGACTCAAAACCCATGAAAACTCCCATGTCTACGGAGGTAAAGCTCACAAAGGATGATGAAGGTGAGTCCGTAGATAACACCAAGTATAGAGGAATGATAGGTAGTTTACTATACTTGATGGCAAGTAGACCCGATATCATGTTTAGTGTCTGCCTTTGTGCCCGTTTTCAAGAGGATCCCAAAACCTCTCACCTAGAAGCGGTTAAGCGTATCTTCCGATACATTAAAGGCACTATACACTTAGGATTATGGTATCCTAAGGAATCCGGCATAGAAACCATTGTCTATGTGGATTCGGATCATGCGGGAGACTACGTAGATAGAAAGAGCACTAGCGGTATTTGCACGTTTATGGGATGTTGTCTAACGTCTTGGTTTTCGAAGAAGCAAACCGCTCTTGCTATCTCTACCACCGAAGCCGAATATGTAAGCGCCGGAAAGGCATGTCAACAAGCACTATGGATGAAACAAGCTCTCGTAGACTATGGCATTAGGTTAGAAAATGTCCCCATTATGTGCGATAACAAAGGTGCGATAGATTTAAGTAAAAATCCGGTGCAACATTCTAGGACTAAACACATAGAAATACGTCACCATTTTCTTAGGGATAATGTACAAAAAGGAAATATATCTATAGAAAAGGTTGCATTTGAAGACAAAATTGCGGATATATTCACAAAACCCCTTAAGCGTGAATTATTCAACCACTTGCGTTTAGGATTAGGAATGATGGAACAAGTTGACTAAATTATATTGAATTATTTCAAATTTATACTTGCATGAAATTCATTTTTCTTTCATTTCACCTATTCTGAGTCTAGGAATCTATTTTGCACAAAACTAAAGATTGAGAAAAGTTATTTTCTTTGCATAAACCGTTTTGTAAAACTCAATCAATTTTCTCTAAAAATTATTCTCACAATCTAGGAACCCCATGAAAATCATTTTCCTTGCATTGTTGACTAATCCTAAAAACATTCCATTTCAAAATCATGCATAAATTCTCACATAAATTGTCAAGATATCTAATCTAATATATGTCTTTGACATTCATGATCGAGCAAAAATTGAATCAAGGAGATTATTTTGATTGTTTCTTAGGATCGTTATTTCTTTTTGCTTCTAGGAGTCGAAACAATCACAACTCCACATTTGTTGCATATAGACACTCACTAGGACAAATTCATTAATAATGGTGTCATCTTGATCCATCATTAGTTATTCACTCACTAATTATCCTTGCCTTTAATCTAAGATAGATGCCTTAGGAAGCTTAATTGTGCTTACCTTTATTTGCTTTCTCTTGCTTGTTATATGTTGATTATTTGCTCTTGTGTTTATGTGTTTTTGCATGCATGCTATATCTTGATTAGATTAGACTCTATATTGGCTAAGAGAATTGAACTTGCATGAATTCTAATCCAAACACATAACCTTTCTACAAATTTTCTGCCAAAAACCCAATTCTGGCAACCTGGAAATCACCAGATGGGCGGCCCCCTTAATTCTGTAAGGCGGCCCCCTTAATCATTAAGGGGACCGCCCCCTAATTAAGGGGACCGGCCATCTGATGGTCGGGTTTATAGAATCTTTTATGCTTTTTAGCCCATTTCAACCTACATTTCCCATTTTTCACCAACACATTTTGTCCTAATCCCCCAAACAAACCTTATCCATCCTTAAACACACAAATCTTACACTATAAATATCCCCAATCCTCAAAACTCTCCATTCATCCCATCATGAACTCTCCAAACAAACCAAAATCAAAAGCCTCAAGGCTAGCAAGGATGACGGAAAAACCCGTTTGGCGACGAAAAAGCCCTCGAAACAAATCCATCATCCTAAATGAAGTTGGAAATCATTCCTCACCACCAACTTCTTATTTCCCAAACTTTGCATCAAACCAAGAAAGTCATTCATTTGATCCACTTTACAAACCATACAACATTGGCCAAACTTCTTCCTTCAAGCCAAACTACACCTCTCAACCTCCAACAACTTATAATGATCCATGCAAGTTTGATCAACCATCAAACTACAATTCCAACTACACAAACCCAACTCATCCATACCAAACCTATGATCCCCTCCACATTGCCACTGAAAAACAAAAGTTCCGTGATGAAATAAACCAAATCCATGATCTTAGTGATCTCCTTGCTATGCATCTTGCACAATGCAACAAAAGGCAACCTCCATCATCACCCTATGCAAATTGCCTCCCCCACTCTCTCAACTTGGATCAAGTTACAAACCACACTCACTTTTTCCCTTGTTGCATATTCCTTCAAAAACAAATCCTCTACTTGAGTGAAGATATTTCTTGGATTGAATATCTTCTCACTCGCAATCATCCAATACCACCCTTAACACGATACAACATCGTGAGATCCACTTCTTCCGTTCTACACTCCACTCCATATCCCTCTCAATAAAACATCTAAGCTTTATGCTTATGCTTCTCTTCAAGCAAATAAAAAAATCAACCATGGGTTGCAAGCAAGTCCAAGTGCTCTCTTAGGCAAAATAGGACTATGTCTTTTCTTTTGTTTTATTTTTATCAATATGCTCCAAGCATATTGAATCTTGTAATGCTTATCATTCCTATAATGCTTGAATGAATCTATGTTTAGTTGCATAATTGTTGCTTTGCATATATGTGTATCTTGCTCTCTTCAAATATTTTTGTAGCAAAGATCTCCATTGCTCGTTCCCTT
Organism: Artemisia argyi; assembly: GCA_030686995.1. Classification (NCBI taxonomy): domain Eukaryota; kingdom Viridiplantae; phylum Streptophyta; class Magnoliopsida; order Asterales; family Asteraceae; genus Artemisia; species Artemisia argyi. Next base: position 33,870,583 of record CM060676.1, on the reverse strand, counting down.
GGTGCTCTCAAATGAGGGGGAGCATACATTAAGGGGGAGCTTTCTACCCGTTTAAACTTCCCTCGCGGATCTTACTCGGCTTAACCTTTTTAATTAATACAAAAAGGGGGAGAAGAGAAATGTAAACTATATAATACTTGTCTAAAAACAAGTTTTAGATATATTGAGTTTAAGGTTTTGTAATAATCAAAAAGGGGGAGATTGTTGACATAAATAATGCCTAAAAACATTATTAACATGTTATCAATATCTCTATGTTTTAATTATCACAAAATATAAACTCATAGAACTAAAACTTGTGACATAAACAAGTATTTAGTGATTAATATTTCTCTTTACATCCAAATCACTTAAGGTATGAATAAACAAAGTGTTTAGTGTATTTTATGATCAAAGGAAAGTTTAATTAAGCATTACAAAGTTTATTTAATTATATAAACATATTATATATTTTTGAAAAACACTTTTGGTAATAAAGAAAAATGTTTTATTCATACTAAATATATGAATTCAAATTTTTAACCAAAATCAGTTAGTTTTTCACCAAATAAACTTTCCCCACTAAAAGACAAAGAATCTGGCCGTTTCAGCTGGGCGGCCCCCTTAATTACAAAGGGCGGTCCCCTTAATTTTAAGGGGGCCGGCCATGATTTAAGGGGACCGGCCACGCTCCTCTGTCAGATTCTGTTGCCTATAAATACCACCTTAAACCTGAATTTTTTCCTCACCTTTTGCACTACTAAACTTTCTGATCTAGATCCAAATCTCCATTCTTTTATCCTTTGATCATAAGTATATAAATTCTTTGTTTCAAAGTGATCCAACCTTCATCCTCTCAAGTGCAAGATAAGAATACTTCTATCCCTCAAGACAAGAAGTATTACAACTTGTTGTGATCTCCACATCCAAGTTGTTGGTGTATCATCAAAGATCATTTACATTATTCTTTGTGAAGATTGTTGTGAATATTGGATTGTAGATAGTTGTGTTAGATATAGATTGTGTGATTAGTTAGTAACTTGGTGTGAAGTAGAAGAGCTAGGCACTAGATTGGTGTGAAGAAGATAGGTGTGAAGTAGTTAGTTGTGAAGTAGATTGATTCGAAGAAGTTGTGTAGAAGTTGTGACTTAGGTGTGACGAAGTTGTGGTGTGTAGATTGGTGTGTAGATTGGTGTGTATATTGGTGTGTACGGTTTTCTCCGCCATAAGGGAGCTTGTTGATATAGTGAAGAAAACTCTCGAGTTAGGTGCTCGGGGAGTGGAGTAGGGCAAGGAAGGTGTCCCTGTAGCCGAACCACTATAAATCTCTTGTCTCGCGGTTAAATCTTTCCATCTCCTACTTATTTCATTACTTATCATTGTAATATATTGTGTAGTATTAATTGTTTATATTGTACAAGACTTGAGATCACATATTATCGAATCTAAGTTTTTTAAAAGCTAAGAAAAACTCTAAAACTAATTTTATAATGAAGTAAAAAGATGTAAAACTATTCAACCCCCCTTCTAGTTTTCCACACACAGGGTCCAACCCATGAGCAATCACTTAATATAGTGTCTTCGTATTTCTTATTTAAGGTTAACAAAAATCTTGGCGCAACCCCAACACCCCTTACACCCTTCGATCATCATCGCAAGGCCCGGTTGTGCAATTTATTATACAATCAGTGGCGCCGTCCGTGGGACCCTGATGCGTGGGAATCGCAACAGGCTTTACCTCTTGAGGGATCTCGAGAAGCTTACAACCCCCACCAGGCAGTGTACCTGATCGTTGTAGTATAGTATAGTGACAAGTACCGGGGGATTGATCGTTCAGCTTAGGAATAGTGTCGCTAGGATTAGAAAGCCTAAATACTAGTTCTAAAGGTGAGGGATGATTATTTTTGTATTTTTATATTTTTATGAAAGCAATTAAAATCTCGGGTTTGAAGGATTTGGGCGGAATTAGTTGCTAATCAACTAACCCAATACTAAGATGCAATCAAAATAAAATACTAAAAATTAAAATAAGCTATATTATACTAAGGTTGTGAGAAGTAATTGGAGAAAATGTGTTTACTTAGATTTCACTACTCCCTAGACATCTTTTACACGTTAATTACTTGTTATAATTGCATGGATGACGGATCGTATTCCTTAATACCATTCATGGGGTGGCACACATAACTCCCCAATTCTATGAGCTCTTATCTCCTCCTACACCATGCCCAGCACAACTATAGGGATTGTAAACAGTGGCTCATGCATTAAATACAACCAATAAAGACCTAGTGCGCCTCGGTTCATGTTTCTTAAGACGTTCAAGCATGTTACCAAGTGGAGATCTGCCAGTTTTCTTAAGCCTAACATATAAATCACTCATCCAAGACAAAGATAAACAAGTAATCAACACATAATTAACATCTAGGTTTCATTAGATCTAAGCAAACACAAGATAGATCTAGCCTAGCATAATGGAATTGAGACAAGAACAAGATATAGACAACCAACACATAGACATATTGATTGAATTAAAGGAACACTTATCTCAATTACAATGCAAGGTATCAAGGGTTTGGAACCCTTGAAAAACCTGTAAGAGTTGCACCAAAATCGTACTTAGGGTTTCTCCCAAAACTTCTCTTTTTAATGTGTGAAAATTAGTAAACTATATATAGAAAAATAGGTCTGACGGCGTCAAGACAAACACTGTGATGCCGTCACCTCGCCGCCAAAACTCTTCTCGGACTGCCTAGATCTACTTCTGACGCCGTCAAGACTTATACACTTCCAGGCCGTCATGACTCTTTTACTCTTGACGCCCTTCCTACGTGACGCCGTCAAATCTGTTCTGGGTCGTCATGGAAATTCATGAAATTTGCTCTTGACGCCGTCAGAGGTTTGCTCTTGACGCCGTCACCTACTGTTCCCAGCATGGAAAATTAAGACTTTGGCGTTTTCTTCACTTTTATGCTCCAAAAACGTCCGAATTGCTTCCTTTTTCCAGATTTCACTCCCAAAGTACCTAAAATCACAAAAGGAACGATTTAGGGAAATATTTGATCAAATAAATTCGGATTCGGGCTTAAATGACCCCCTAAAAATGGATCATTTTTCGCCTCATCAGACCCGCTACAATTGGTCTCATTATTCCCAAGTTTATAAGCAGTCAACCACATTCACTACATTTCCGGCATGGATCGAGGGAGAGAAGATACTCCCCTGCCGGGTTTCTCGACCTTGACGCCAATACCAGTTAACGACCCTGACAACTTCCCCCAATTACCGCTTCCATGTTCACAACACGATCTTACCCCAAAGTAACACCCAATCATCATGCTTCAACATCAGCCAACCAAGGACCGATCATTAGCCCAGCCTTTGTCAAAGCCAACTTCAAAGCATTGGAATCTCTATTAAGGGCTCGCAGGAGGCAAGCTCAAAATATAGAGATTTGAAGGGAGTTTGAATACTCTAGTGATGATTACGACAAAGAGATAGAAATGGAGACTAGGCCTCCGGCACAAGGGACAACACACTCATCCCTAACGATAGGGTCCTCTGTTGGTCGAAGGCTAGGCAGAAGGTCTGTTTGGTTCAAAGGAGTTCCTGAACGGGCTCCGACTAGGAGAGAAGGAGGAGTAGCCGAAGGTTCCAATGGAATAAGTCAATGAAGGGAAGAGATGGAGGTGAATCTACCTCCGTTGTCAGCAGCTCATCTTGGAATGACTGAAGCAGGGGTTCCATTGCAGCCTTCTCATGCATCCGGTGTAGAAGGAAATCCTCCTCCGTTAAACATGGGAGGAAACCTTCCTCCCATTGGTATGTACCCCCAGTTCCAAACTCAATCTTACCCTCAAGGTTTATATCCTCCGGTAAATGGGCAATCCAGTAACCATAGTCTCCCACAAACTTATGGGAACATACCCTTTGGACATCCTACGGTGTACCCTCCGTATACCATGGGAAATAGATATCCTTTTGGGATGAATATACCTTACCCTAACCAAAATCCAATGGGAGTACCCCCAAACCATAATCCATATAATGTTCTCCCCATGTATGCACCACCCTATAATTGCCTGTACTCAGAGTCAATGGGTTCCGCTACACCCTTCGTAAGATGGATTGAAGACTAACCTTTGCCTGATGGGTTGAAAATGCCGGCATACATAGGCACTTATGATGGGAAGGGGGATCCGGACAATTTCCTACATTTGTTTGAAGGGGCTATTAGAACACAAAAGTGGGTCATGCCTATAGCCTACCACATATATGTTTACATACATCCTACGAGATTCCGCTCGTATCTGGTGGAATGGATAGAAGCCAGACAGTATTGTGAACCTTGATGACCTAAAGGCTAAGTTCCGATCGCATTTCAGCCAACAAAAGAAGTTCACAAGGACTCATTTAACGGTGCACAACATCAAACAAAGGGAGAATGAAAGCATAAGGGATTTTGTCATGAGGTACACTGATGAAACTTTACAGATCTTGGGTCTACATGAAAATTAGCATAACTTTGGTTTCGTACATGTCTTACAAAATCGAAGCTTTGTGGAATTTCTATCCACTGACCTTCCGACAACATATAAGGGTTTAATGGAAAAGACTTATACTTGGATAGAAGCGAAGGAAGTATCTACCCCGAGGCACTCTTCATGGGAGGGATCGAAACACAAAGGCAAGAACAGAAACCCTCACTTTCGCAATCGTAAGGTCTGATTCTCCCTAAAATTATTGATAGGGAGAACTGCCATGCAGAAGATGGGTATTGTGGTATCCACCAGACACGCATCAGTAAAATTTCAAATAGCATATAGAATAGGAACCGTACTTTCCAGCTACAACCAGGGAAAGACAAAAGATGTTGGTAAAAATATCAAAGAAAGTCCTAAAGAGCCTTCGAAAGTCATTATAAGTTGTGCAGATGCTGAAGAGCGCATTTTGATAAATGAGCTCTATCTGGAGCAAATAGTGGAAATAGGAAAACAACTCCCTACTAACTTCAAGACAGATTTGGAGAAACTGCTCAAATCCAACAAAGATGTCTTTGCATGGATGTATTCAAACATGACAGGGGTTCCAAGGACACTTATGATCGATGGCAAGCCTTTCAGCACAGAGCACAAGCTTAATGAATTCAAAGACATTAAACTAATTAAGCAGAAATGACGAAGCCTAGCGCCTGAAAGGAACGCAACCACTTGTAAAGAGGTTGATGAGCTCGTACGAGCAGGAATACTTAGAGAAGTGAAATACCAAACCTGGGTAACAAATCCAGTTATGGTAAAAAAGAGTGACGGAGGGTGGTGTATGTGTGTCGACTTTACCGACATCAACAAAGCTAGCTCAAAAGATTGCTACCCTCTGCTAGAAATCGATTGGAAGGTTAAGTGTCTCTCAAGGTTTCGTTTGAAGTGTTTTCTAGATGCCTATAAAGGGTATCATCAGATACAAATGGCAGAAGAAGATAAGGAGAAGACAACTTTCTATATGAGGAAGGGTGTCAATTGTTTAAAGAAAATGCCTTTCGGCCTAAAGAACGTAGGAGCTACATACTAATGATTGGTAGATGGTGTGTGCTTATTCACATAGCTTTTTCTGTCCATTTTAAGACCAAAACAGACACAAACTAACCATAAATGCCAAAGATATTGTGTTTTTGTGTTTGTGATCGTGCATGAACGGATAATTCAGAAATTGGCAAAAATCAGGCCAAAAAGGACAAAAACGAGCACGAGTTTGGAAACCGTATCAAAAGCTAGAGCCGGGGAAGCAAATTATCATTTTTGAGCTCAGAATGTCAAAACACACCTTAGAGAATCACCAAATGCCAAAAATAGTCCTTGGAGCAAAAGTTTACAAAATTGACAGAAATGGTCCCTTAAATTTGGAATTTGACAGAAATGGCCCCTGAGCATTGGATTTTGGAAGAAAAAGTCAACTATGGTCCTTGGGAATTCACAAGTGTCAAGTTTAGTCCCTGAGTGAAAAGTTTGAAGAAATTACAAGTTTAGTCCCTGAAGTTTCCATAATGGCAAAAATAGTCCTTTGGCATTCAAAAATGTAAATTTACACCTATGGCCCTTGTACTATCCATAATTAAAAAATAACACCCCTTGCATAACTTTGGAACAATACCTAATTACACCCCTAAACTTTTTGAAAATGACAATATTGGTCCATGTATTATTTCCACACCAAACGGACCCTTTTTATTAATAAAGTCCAAATCCAAACACAAACCAAACCAACACCCCAAATCCAACCACAAATCCAGTCCAAATCCTAGGCCTAAAATACCACTGGCCCAACTCCCTTTCTAATACTCCCTCCGGTCAAATAAGTCAACCAAACACCCCATCCCTCCTTCCTCACCCAATTTGCACCCTGCAACCAGTCACCTCACCCCCACCATCTCCATCACATCTAACACCCAAGCCACTACCTCCTCTTCCTTTCCATCAGCATTTAATGCCACCACCCCCCTCTTGCCTAATAAAACAGAGCAAATTGCAATACTCTTTTTGGCGCCAAAACACGTGGAGGAATCAGAGTGGGTTTAATTGATCCACATATGTGGGAATTGCTCATAAACCCTAAGGGAACCTTTGGATGGCTTATATAATAAAGAAGAAGCACAGAAGACAGGGTAGTAGTTTCTTAGTTTAAAAATAGTGTCGAATAGCTTAATTAATCATCTTCATTCGTAATTTTCAGCTTAAAACCTTGTACAAAGCATTTTTATATTAATCAAAGTCCATTTCAAGTATTAATTGCAAGTTTGTAGCTTACATTCAGTTTATGCTATTATTTTTATTTTAAAAAAATCGCATATAAGCTTTACCATGTTAAAAGTAATTGTTTAAGGTTTCTTTAAGCTAATCTCAGTACTCTCATAGGATTTTGGGAGTTTGTAAATCATTTGAAAGTTGTTTACTCATTAAACTCAAAAATACAAAAAAATCAGATGAATAAAAGAAAAATAAAAAATATAGGTTAGAAGATGATGATGGCTGGAGCATGATGTATTCTGGATGGCCATGGGTTAGAGCCTCAGGGGAGGCAATAGGTTTGGTACATTGGTCTTTGGTTCATGGTGAATTGGCAGGAAGGCATTTGTAAGGAATTTCTTAAATTTCATGTTCTACTGTTCATCTGCTTATTAACTGCTTACCAGTGCTTATTTGTGCTTATTAGGTTTAGCTTAGTCCATTTATAGCATAAAATCAGTTGTTAGTTTATTTAAAACTCATTTTACTTAAAATCTCATTTGCACTGTCAAAGTAGCATAAAGTTGTATTATTGGGTATCAGTAGTTGTGATCTTTGTTTCTGTGTTCATTTAAGCTTATTGGACCATAATAAGTTGTTTAGAAGCAGTCTCATAGTCTCAGGCAACCATTTTATCTAGAAACCAAAAATCAAGGATCATCTCAGGTTGTTTGGATTTGCTTGATACTCTGTGTTCAAGCCTGTTTTTGTTGTTATTCTTGGTTCATATCAGTCACAATAGGTCTCAATTACTCAGTCAAACCATAAAAACCAGGTCCTCTTTGTTCAAAAGTCAAAATTGCCTTTGATCTCACCCTAAGTGACCACTATCAAGATTTAAGTGTAGCATAAACCTCTAATCAACTCACAAATAGTTAGGAAATCTTAAATTAGTCTCCAACTAGCTTAATATATCATTCTTAGTATCAAAGTCAATTTAGGTGTTCATAAAAAAGTCAAAATTGCATAGTTAGGCAGAAACCACTTTTTCCAGGAATTTTCCTGATTTTTTGTTCACAATTAAGCCTCAAGCTTTTTACGAGTGAAAGTATACCATCTTAACTCTAGGAATCCACCATTGGCTTATTTTTAAGAATTTTTCTGTGGTTTATACAAGTGCTTATTTGAGGATGCAGGGCTAATACCCTCCCCTACACCAGGGCAATTGGCCAACTTTCATTGGCTCATTCTGGCTTAACCAGTGGACCCCACCCCTCACCCTTAGCTTTTTGGATAGCTCATCAGTATAGCTTTTTAGGTCTTAGCTTATTTTGGATCTCAGTCATCATCTAGATAGCTTATTTGTCCCTTTAAGTTTGCATTATTTCACTTTGTATACTGAGGACTCAGTATAGATAACCAAAGTAAAATTGTCCGTATGTTGTTCATTAGTGGGCCCCACCTTGTGCTTTTTTTTTTTTTTTTTTTGGAAACCCCAATAAGCCATCTCTCTGAATCTGTGCTTATTTTGTATTTGTGATCTCATTTGGCCCACCAAATCAAGCCCTGCAACTTGGCCTTTTTCACCAAGTATACTGAGCTCATCAGTGTGATTTGGCTTATTTCAAGTGCTCATATCTAGCTTATCAGTGACCCTTAGGAGTTGCTTATTGGCTTATTTGAAAGGCTCCCAGTCCATATTTGTGAATCAAGCCTTTATTTGGACCCCTGATCCCCCTAGTGGACCCCACAAAGGCCTGCAAGTTGGTCTTTTTGGCATGTCACTTGGGTAGTTTTGGCCCTTAGCTTATTTGCCTTTTACAGCTTATTTCTTGTACTTATTTGCTATATTTTGCTTATTTCTAGTGTAGCTCAACTGTTTGTAGCTTATTTTCTTCTATTCAATCACATTGTAGCTTTCTGCTTTTTTATTTTTTTTTATTTTTTTTTATTTTTTTTTTTTAGCTTTTTCAAAAGATCAAAGTCCTAATAAGCTTAATAGTGTTGAATGTTAAGCTCATTATCTTACAAACTACTCATTTTTAAGTAATAAATAAGTTGCCTTTACAAAAGTTGTCTATTTTCAGTAGTTTAATAGTTTTGTAAAATAAAAACCCAGAAAATCAAAATTTAAAAATAGTTTAGGAAAAATTTTGAAAAAGCAATTTTCATTTTTATAATTTTTCTAAGCTTCTAATATATTAAAATAGTTTTGGAAAAAATTTCATAATTTTCTGAGTTAATTTAGTATTTATAATAATTAAATTCAGTTTAAATATTTTTAATTAAAAAATCAAAAAAATTAATTTTCCTTCTGCCTATTTATAAGAAATAGTAGTTTTTTATATTTTTCCTAGGACTTATAATTCATATAGTATTTTTAGAAAAAATTTCAGAATTTTCACTCTTTATTTAGTATTTTTAATAATTAAATTAGTTAAAATAGATTTATAATTATTAAATAAGTAGATAATTAGTAAAATAGTTTAAAAAAATAATTTTTATAAACTTTTTTTAATTTTTTAGGATTCCCGTGATGGTTAATTATTTTTGTAAAAATTTTCATATTTTTCTTAGTCACTTTAATATTTTTCATAAATTTAAATTAGTTTTAATAAATTATTAATTAGTTTAAATAGTTATTAATTAATATTAAATAATAAAATAATCAAAAAAATAATAATTTTCTTTTTAATTAAATTTTCTTTTAATATTAAGTTTGTAAAAAGTTTATTTTCACCCCCTCTAGTTTAAATTTGTTCAAATATCACCCTTTTTATCTGTTCGTAGTCGTATCTGATTTCAAATTTGGTTTACGTTTTTATACATCTGTAATGTTGTAATTGTTAATACTATTTATTTGTTTTAATATCAATCATCCAGTAGTGTAATTAACTCCAAATCATTATTTGTTACTATTCTCCATCACTGTTTCCCGTAAACATTTTCCAAACACAATTTCAATCTCGCTGGGACATAACGACCCGGGGATTTCCCTATATATCCACGGATTTAATATCTTTCACTTTCTCCTTTACTGCTTGATTTGTTGACCATTCCCAGTTAATTTGTGAGGTTGGTTTGGGAGGAGTTATGTGTGCTTTTTCACACATCCTTTTTAGCCTTAAAACAGACCAAATACTAACCAAATATGCCTAGAGAATGTATGTTTTTGTATTTGTGTATGTGGAGGTACGGATATGTGAAAAATGAACAAAAACAAAGCAAAACCGACAAAAACGAGCACGAGATTGGAAAAAGGTCAAAAGCCGGAGTCGGGGAAGCAAAATGATCAAAGAAAGCTCATATTATCATTAGAAGTCCTCAGAGATTCATCATGTTGCATAAGTAGTCCTTGTTCAAAGTTTGGAGAAATTGGCAATTTTAGTCCCTCAGCTTTCAGATATTTACAAAATTGGTCCCTTGAAGGAATAGTCAAAGAAAAGTCAAACGTGGTCCTTCAATATTTAGAAATTGACAACACAAGTCCTTGGAAGTAAGTTTGGAAGAATGACAGTTTCAGCCCTCACACTTTTCATAATTACAATATTGGTCCTTAATAATACTACTACTTAACCTATTAACATTACAACCGGACCTCAAAATAATATTAACCCAAACAAATCCCAAGCCCAAAGACCCCAAGCCCAACCCCATCACCTTAACCCGATCCAGTCAACCCTTACACCAAACCCGGTCAACACCCGGTTATAATAAAAATACCCAAACTATTTTACCCGCCCCCCAATTACAAAGCAAACCCAAAAATCTTACTGTTACTAGAACCCTAATCCCAATTACCCCGTGATTGATGTTAAACCGTCAACCTAAATTAACCAAAGAATGGTCAACTAAGTCAAACAGCCTAGATCAATGCTCCGGGTAATATAATGTATCACCGGGTCGTTAAATCCCGTTGAGGTGTGAAATGTAACTTTAGCGTATTCGTGATCGGGTGTTCTTCACAGAAAAGGGTTTGTTGTAAAAATTATTTGGAAATTATTAACAAATATAGCTTAGGAAAGCTATATGATTGATTACGGGAATTTGGAGTACGAAGATTTGAACTAAACCTAAAAACGTACGTTTTAATTAAAAAACGTATTCAGACGAATAAAACAAAAAGTACAACTGATTGACTGGGAGGGTTAAAAGTGTAAAATTGGTATTTTTACAATCCTATTAATTAAAGAAAATTTTAAGAAAATTAAAAACTATTTTTATATTATTTAATTATTTATTATTAATTAATTACTAATTATCTATTTATTACTAATTAAATTAATTAGAATTATTAAAAATACTAAAAAGTCTTAGAAAATTAAGAAAAATTTTACAAATCTAATTAACCATTACAGGAATCCTAAAAAATTATAAAAAGTTAATTCTAAGTATTTTTAAGCTAATTAATTAATTATTATTCTAATTACTTATTAATTACTAATTAAACTAATTATATTATAAAAATAGAAAATGAACAGTAAAAATTCTAAAAAAAATTATAAAAATGTTTTAACTAAAATAAAAGCTAGAAAAATTATAAAAACTAGGTTATACTATATAAAAAGTAATTATGCTATTTAATTGATTAATATTAATTAAAACTAAATTAAACTAAAATTAATTAGAAATACCACTAAAAGACAAAAGTAAAAATCTGGAAAAATTTGTACAATTATTTTACCCTAAATTATAATTTCTAAAAATATAAAAGTTATATATTACTTAGAAATAAATTAAAAAGAAAATTAAATTGATAAATTCTATTAAATAGAAGCTATCACTATTTTTAAAGTTGGTTTTTTGGATTTTTTCTTTTTCTAAACTAATAATTAACTAAAAACAACTATTTTTAACAAAAACACTTTTGATTTAACCCAAAGAATAAGCACTTGAAGTGCTTATTATACCCACAGTTGACTTTTGTTGACTGTGGAGTATTTTAAGCTCAAATTAGGAGGTGTGGGGTCCACAATGGTTGAATATGGTATCTCTGAGTATTATGAACGAGAATAAGCAAGAATTAAGCCAATGAATGGCCTGAATAAGCCAAAAAGATCAAATAAGCACTTTGCTTATTTGTGTTCTGAGACAGTTATGGGACAGAGTCTAGGGGCCAAATTAGGTGGGGTCCACAGGTTTAGGGGTCAAACAAAGGGTTCAAACTTACTCCCTGGTAGGAGGGGGGTTGAGTGGAACCAAAAACAATGGGCCTAGACCACTAAGGTGACCACAAACCACCACAAAAGGTGGTGGTGTGAAGATGGTCTGCTGAGAACAGGGCAGATGTATGCCCTGCAGCCTACTTTATGACCTTGTGGGGCCCAGTAAACAAAATCCTAAAAATATGAGAAAATTCTCAAAAATTAACAAAGTGGTAGAGATTTAACTTGTAAAATCTCAGACCCTAAAACCTAGTATCAAACAAATTGCAGGCCATCAAAGTTTGCTCAAAATCCATTGAAACAGATTTGACTTTACAAGATTTTTGTATGCTTTGACTTTTATGAACTTAGGAAGGATCTAATGACCTCAAATCATGTTTGTAAGTTAAAGTGAGACTAGAATATGTGGAAACAACAACTTATGCCATGAGATTATGGAGTTTTAGGATCAAAAACCACCACAGTTAACTGTGGTGGTGGATTTCTTGTTGATTTGACTTTTGAGAGAGTTTGTGACCAATTTAAAAGTTCCCCTGAGACTTAATATACCCACAAAGCTGAATGAAACACAGAAAGCCACAAATAACTAGGTAGAGCAATGCTAACAACTTTCAACCAAACACCCCTCAAAAATCAGTTATTGAGGAGATTTCAACTTAAACAAATATAAAACACAAACAAATGATCACTACTAATTTGTAAGCTAATATTTAACTGAAATGAACTTAAATAAACAGTTTAGACTTCTTAAGAGTAAAGATGAAAGATTTTTTTAGCTTACAAAGCCTTCCAAGCCACTGAGTAAGAACCAAAGGACCAAATTAATCAATCCTATGCCCTCCCCTGAGGTACCTAACCCACAGCCATCCACAATTCACTGTGCTCCTTGCTCATTCAATCAATGATCACCAATCTTTCATTTATTTTTTATTCTTCTTGATTTTTTATAAATATTTAAAAATGAGCTAAGAGTTGATCACACAAGTTTGTTAAGTTAATAAACCCTTGTTACTGAGTTTGTAATAGCTTGTGAATCCCCTAAACACAAATTAGAAGCTTAGATTAGAACTTGATAAATTTAAATGAGACTTTAAAAAGTGGAAATGAGAATTAAACTTCAAACTGAGCTTTCATTGATAAAAACAGTTACATTACATTAAAAATAAACTGAAAACTACATAAAACTAAGAAAAATTACACACACTAAGAGCTACTATGAGCTTATCAATATATATCGACCTAAAAATCTAGCCCTAAGTCTTCCACATGGCTGATTTTTGAAAACTGAGAGCCCCACATGCTTTGCCTTGACCCTCTGACCAAATCCCCATCGTTCAATTGCTTTGAAATCGATCTGAGCCATAGATTGTGAATTTGGCGCCAAAATTTATACGGGTAAAATTGAGTGGGATAGGTGGGGGGTTTGGTGATGCATTTATGGTGGTGGAGTTGTTTGGAAAGGTTATTAATTGTGGGGGGGAAAGTGGGTGAAAAGGTGAGGAGGGGGGGGGGGGGGGAATGTTGCCCTGGTTTTGCGCATGTCTGTTGGGGAAGAAAGGACGGGTCAACGCAAGGTTTGACCGGGGTGTTATTTAAAACGGTTTAAAGGTTTGGGTGGGCTAAGGTTGTTTGGGCCTGGTGGGCTTGGGAATTGGATCAGATGGGGTGTTTGTTTGGGTTTGGTTTTGGATAAAATGGGGTCCGGATGGCTAGTAGTTATCACAAGGACCATTTTTGCAATTCTATCAAACTTCAAGGGCTGAAGTTGCCAACTTTCCAAAGCTCTCCAAAGGATCAATGTTGCCAAGTACCAATAATCCAAGGACCAAATTTGCATTTTTCCACATTTTCAAAATTTCAAAAATCCCAGGGACTACTTTTGCCATTTTTGGATTTTCAGGGACTAAATGTGTAATTTTGGAAAACTTGCAACCCAAATGTAATATTTTGTGATTATTTGACTTTTAAAACCTTGGGTTGACTTTTCCTTAAAAATAAATGCATAGGGACTAAAATTGACAAGTTTTGAAACTTAGGGGACTGAAACTGCCAATACTGCAAACTTTGTACGTTTTTTCTTTATTTTTGCACATTTTGCTTTTAAAACACATAAAACACAATCCCTAGGATAATTTAAGTATTTTGATATCTTTTTGATTGTTTTTGTGCGTTTTGGCAGTTTAAATATATCAAAAACGATGAGTGTTTGAGCACTCATCAATCCCCCACACTGAACTATTGCTAGTCCCTAGCAATCTTTTTAGAAAACTTGATGGATTTTAAACTCTTTACCAAAAGCCATCACTTCTGGAGTAGCTAGGTGTAAGAACTGTGGCACACCTGATAACCGTGTGATTTTGAGCAAACCACCAGCTTCCAACGGATTTGTTAAGTCTTTACCAAGAGCCGTTTGCTCCTGGACTAGCCAACTCTTGATGGACCTAGTCAACATCTTGGTGAGCTGATTACCAATTATGGATTTTCCACGGCCTTTACCACAAGCCATAATCTTGCGGGCTAGCCAACTCATTTGTTTTCGGGGAGTTGATAAACCATACAATTTTGGGCAAATTGCCAGCCGTCAACGGATTTGATTTATCTTTACCAAGAGCCGTTTGCTCCTGGATTAGCCAATCCCTTTTGTCGCTTAGACAAGGCGGACTGACTACCACAAAAATTTTGAAATAAAGTGATTTTTTTTTTTTTTTTTTTTTTTTTTTTTTTTTTTTTTTTTTTTTTTTTTTTGAAAATTTTGGCCAAAAACGGGGGTACTTGAAAGGATTTGCTTAAAATTCGATAGAATCCCCCCCCCCCCACACACTTAGAAATGAATATTGTCCTCAATATTCAAAGTCCCGGCTATTATGCCGAAGCTATGAACGTAAGAAGCCAAGATTCGAATCTAACTGCGGAAATACCAATTTTCACTTTATTTCTATATATATACAACTTTTTTTTTTTTTTTTTTTTTTTTTTTTTTTTATACATATATACATTTTTTCAAACAGCGGGGGGTTGGCCATTCCCCCACACTCGGTGGTAGAAAATAGAAAGAATCAGAGATACGGGTGAAAACCCGTATTGTTGCTAGGTTTTGGTCATTGAGTCGCTAGTTTGACTCTATCCCCGAATTCAATTGTCCTTGGGGAAAGTTTGGAGATCCGGGACGACCATGGATGGTACGTCCTCTCCAAAGTAGTGCTTTAACCGATGTCCATTCACTTTGAAGTTAGGACCGTCATTTTGAGATAATTCGACGGTACCATAAGGATAAACTTTTGTGATAGTGAATGGACCAGTCCATCGGGTTTTGAGCTTTCCCGAGAAGATCTTGAGTCTAGAGTTGAAAAGAAGGACTCGATCACTAACGTTAAAAACACGGTTTTTGATTTTTGAGTCATGAATCTTCTTTATCTTTTGTTTATAGATCAAAGAATTCTCGTAAGCTTGATCACGAAGTTCGTTTAATTCATTTAGTTGAACTTTTCTGTGATCACCCGCCGTTCTGAGGTCGAAATTGGCATGCTTGAGGGCCCAATAGGCTTTATGTTCAAGCTCGATCGGAAGATGGCACGCTTTCCCGTACACAAGTTTATAAGGCGTACACCCAATGGGTGTTTTGTAAGCCGTACGGAAAGCCCAAAGTGCATCATCTAATTTGTCCGACCATGATGCACGATTCTCACCTACAGTTCTTTCCAATATTCTTTTAATGCCCCGATTGGACACTTCGACTTGTCCACTTGTTTGAGGGTGGTACGCAGTGGAAAGACGGTGAGTCACACCGTACTTTTGCATGACTTTGTCAAATTTGTCATTACAGAAGTGCGTACCACGATCACTAATAATAGCACGTGGAGTTCCGAATCGGGCAAAGAGAGCTTTTAAAAATTTCACAACTACCCGGGCATCATTAGTGGGTAAAGCTTTTGCTTCAACCCATTTTGACAAGTAGTCAACTGCCACGAGTATGTATTTGTTTCCGTGAGAGGATGGAAATGGCCCCATAAAGTCGATGCCCCAGATATCAAAAATTTCACAAACTTGAATTGCATTCTGAGGCATTTCATTCTTTTGTGAAATATTCCCGTGACGCTGACAAGCGTCACAGGACTTGACCAATTTCTGGGCATCCTTGTAGATCGAGGGCCAATAAAAGCCGGAATAAAACACCTTTTTGGCGGTGTAGTTGGGATTGTGGTGGCCCCCCGTGGGACCAGCATGGCAAGCCTTTAAAATTTCAGTGGCTTCCTGACCATACACACACCGCCGGATGACTTGATCCGCGCATATCTTGAACAAGTAGGGGTCGTCCCAAAAGTAATGTTTAACATCTTTGAAAAATTTATTTTTTTGTTGGGACGACATCCCTTTCACAATGAAGTTACCCGCAAGATAGTTTGCAAAGTCGGCAAACCATGGGGTAATCGAGTCTCCTCGAAATGAAACCACATTGAGGGTCTCGAGAGGAAATGTTTCATTTATTTCCTTTTTCTCGAAAGCATTTTGGTGAGGGTTTTCAAGACGGGAGAGATGATCAGCAGCCAGGTTCTCAGCTCCTTTTTTATCACGAATGATGATATCAAATTCCTGAAGGAGGAGAACCCATCGGAGGAGTCTCGGCTTTGCATCTTGTTTTGCAAATAGATACTTCAAAGCCGAATGATCCGTATACACTATGCTTTTAGTCAGAATCAGGTATGGCCGGAATTTTTCAAAAGCATACACCACAGCTAATAATTCTTTTTCAGTGGTGGTGTAATGACTTTGTGCCTCGGTCATAGTCTTGCTGGCATAGTGTATAGGCTGAAAATGTTTTGTTTTGCGTTGCCCCAAGACTGCCCCTATAGCATAATCACTAGCATCACACATGAGCTCGAAGGGCAAGTCCCAATCGGGGGCAACAAGAATCGGTGCCTCGGTAAGCCTTTTCTTTAATGTTTCAAAGGCTTCGATGCACTCAGGGGAGAAGATAAAAGGAGCATCCTTTTCGAGGAGATGGGTCATAGGCCGGGCGATTTTAGAAAAATCTTGAATAAACCTATGATAGAAACTGGCGTGACCCAAAAAGCTCCTAACACCTTTCACAGTTGTGGGATGAGGTAATTTTGCAATGACGTCCACTTTGGCACGATCAACCTCAATCCCGTTTTTTGAAATTTTATGGCCGAGGACAATGCCCTCTTTGACCATAAAGTGACTCTTCTCCTAATTTAGACATAACTTTGTGTCTTCACAACGTTTTAGCATGCTGTCTAAATGGGAGAGACATGATTTAAACGAATCCCCAATGACCGAGAAATCGTCCATAAAGACCTCCATACTTTTCCCGATCATGTCGGAAAAAATGGCCATCATACATCTTTGAAACGTGCCCGGAGCATTACATAGGCCAAATGGCATACGTTTATATGCGAAGGTTCCATAGGGGCACGTAAAAGTGGTCTTTTCTTGGTCTTGCGGGTCAATGGGAATCTGAAAGTAACCCGAGAAACCATCGAGGAAGCAATAGTACTCATTCCCCGCTAATCTCTCGAGCATCTGATCCATAAAGGGCAGAGGAAAATGATCCTTCCGGGTGGCGTCATTCAATTTACGATAATCAATATAGACGCGCCACCCCATAACCAAACGAGTTGGAATTAACTCATTCTCCTCATTTGTGACGACAGTAATGCCACCCTTTTTTGGAACACAATGGATTGGGCTGACCCAAGGACTGTCCGATATAGGGTAAATCAATCCGGCATCAAGAAGTTTCAAAACCTCTTGTTTGATAACCTCGTGAATTTTTGGATTCACCCTTCTTTGATGTTGGACCACAGGTTTGAAGTCATCCTCCATTAATATCTTATGAGTACAAAACTCAGGGTCGATGCCCTTGATGTCGGAGAGACGCCAAGCAATTGCTTGTTTATGAGACTTCAAAACCTTAATGAGAGCAGCCTTTTCCTCAACACTTAAGTTTTTAGCAATAATGACGGGTAATTTATCATCACCCTCCAGAAATGCATACTCAAGATGAGGCGGCAAGTCCTTAAGTTCAACCTTAGGCAAGTCATCAGTTATTTCAACATTTTTGACCTCCTCTTTATGAAGTACTTTTGGAGGAAGAGGGGGAGATGGATCTTCGTTTAACAGTTTTTCTAGCAAAAGAATATCCCCCTCAGGATCAAGATAGTCCTCATCAAATTCTCCTGAAATTGAACTGTCTTGGGCGAGAAAAGCTTCGACATCTTCCCAAAGGAAGTCACTTCCCTCAAAAGGAGTGAGAGAAGGGGAAGAGTCGGATATGATAGGCTCAGAAGATGGAGTGGGACTGCCACTCAGAAGGTAACCCAGAAGTTCTTGAGAATACTCCTCAGACGCAACATCAATGACATCAATTCGGTTAACCGATTCGGCGTCATAATTAGAGGAGTACCTCGAGGTTTGATCGAGGTTAAATGTTACTGCTTCATTACCAACACGAAGAGTTATTTCCTCTTCGTGCACATCGATTAACGCATGTCCCGTTCTTAAGAATCCTCTTCCTAGAATGAGAGGAACTCGTGGGTCAGCGTCGAAGTCAACAATCACAAAATCCGCTGGAAAGTGGAACTTTCCCACCTTTACAAATACATCCTCGGCAATGCCGAGGGGACGAGATGTTGAGCGGTCTGCCAGCTCAAGAGTCATACAGGTGGCGGTGAGCTCTGGAAGAGAGAGTTTTTTCCATATCGAATAAGGCATCAAGTTGATGCTTGCCCCTAGATCAGCCAGGGCGAAGCACTCAACCATTCCGGGAAAAATACATGGAATGAGAAATTTTCCCGGATCTCCTAGCTTTCCGGGAAGCTGTTTCAAAAGAACCGCAGAGCAGTTCTCATTGAGTGGAGTTCGTGCTACTTCGAATAGTTTCTATTTATTGTTCAACATATTTTTGATTGTTGATGCAAATTTAGGCATCAACAGGAGAGCATCCGCGAAGCTGATATCAAAGTGAATATCTCGGAAAATTTGAAAAAACTTTTCCATTTGATGATTTGCTTATTCGCGGAGCTTCTGGTCTTGTAACCTAGATGGATATGGTAGTGAAGTTTTGGATTTAGGGTTCTCTTCAGGAGTTTTGGGTGGTTCAAAGACAACTCCTGGCTTTGGGACAGTTTCTGGTATATCTTGAGGGTGGACGTGTGCGGTACTTCGTGGGCTAGTAAATTGCACCTTGTCCGTGGTTGCCTCAGGCTCAATTTCCACTTCCTCGGAATAAAGAGGAGGAGGAATGGGAGGAAGAGAAGAAGAGGTAGTCGGGGCCGTGGGTCCATCATATGCAACACCGCTTCGGGTAGTGATCACCTTAACATCGCCCCTCGGGTTAGCGATCGTATTGCTCGGAAGTTTTCCTGAGCCCGAGGGTTGATCATTTAAAGACTTTTTAATGTCAGCGATCTGAGTCATTATCACTTTGTTCATCTCCTCCTGAGATTTCATGAATTGTTTCAACAACTCATCATTAGATGGGCCAGTTGGAACAATTGCTCGAGTAGGGTTAGGAGGAGCTGGATTTGGGAAGTGCTGAGTAGCTGGAGTAATGGCTTGATTTTGGTTGGGAAAATTCTGGCCCTGGTTATTTTGATGGGAACCGTGGTTTTGGTAATTTCCCTGATTTTGGTTGCCATATCCATGAGAGTTGTTCCCCTGAAAGTTGTTTTGACCTTGGTTTCGATTATAGTTTCCTTGATGTTGGAAACCTTGGTTTTGATTTTGATGGAAACCCTGGTTTTGGTTTTGATTGACATTTCCCGAATTTTTGTAACCTTGGTTTGTTTGATTCTGATTTTGGTTCTGGTTACGGTTGTTTTGGACAATATTGTTTTGATTGAAACCGGGTGGTCCAAGGAAATTGTTAGAACGATAGCTTAGAAGATTGCGGTCCCCTTGTGGTTGGTAGCCATTATCTCCCGAGTTATAGGAACCATGAATAGCATGTACATTCTCTTGAGTGTAACCACTAGTGTTTGGACACTCGAAGTAGGGATGTGGAGCTCCACAAGTTTCGCAACTTTGATTGACAGCTTTGACTTGTTGATTTTGAATTTGTTGATTTTGCATAGTTTGGTTCATTCTTAACACAGCCAAAGAGATATCATCCGTCCTTTTAGCGAGAATTGCTATATCAGAGGATGAGGATGCTGAAGTGGCAGACTTACATGACTCTTCCCTCTCGGCTGAGGAATCCCAGAAATTATGGTGGGCAGTCATGTTCTCAATGAGATCAAAGCACTCTTCGGGATGCCTTTTCATAAAGGTCCCACCAGCAGCAACATTAAGAATATCACGGTGTCTCAAGGTCAACTCATTGTAGAAAGTATCTATCTGGGTGACAAGCAACATATTATGGTTTGGACACCGATCAATTGAAAGCTTATAGCGTTCCCAAGCTTCGAATAAAGATTCGTCGGGAAGCTGACGGAAGTTACTGATATCATTTCGCAACTTAGTAACCATGGATGGTGGAAAATATTTGGCTAGGAATTTAGCCACCATCTCCTCAAAAGAATGAATCGAGTTCTTAGGAAGTCGATCAAACCACGCAGTAGCGTGATGAGTCAGAGAATAGGGGAAGAGAGTGAGACGAAGGGCATCATCGGAGACACCAGTCTGCTTCATGCATTGGGTTACGGCAAGAAATTTGTCAAGATGCTTGTTTGCATCGTCACCCGGTAAACCGTGGAATTGGCATGAATTCTGGACTTGTTGTATCATATGATGTTTAAGTCCAAAATCAGTGGCCGCAATATTAAGAGGGGCAATGGGTCCTCCCCTCCCTAGCGTTGTAGGCTGACACAACTCCTCCATCGTTCGGAGATCGGGAGCTGTATTATCTATGATGGGTGGATCGTCGTTTCCGTCCATTTTCGGAACTGGATCCTCAACAATAGGACGTAACTCAGTTACGTTTTTCAGTTGACGATTTCGTTTCGATTGTGAACGGGTGTGCATGCACTAGGGATAAAAAACTTTTTGGACAATATTTTTGTTATCGTCCCGTAATCTAGAATCGTTTCTCTTTAAGAATCACCTTAAAAGAAAACCGAATCAGAAAACGTTACGATATGGTTTTGTTGTTTTTTACTTTTTTTTTTTTGGTGTTTTAACACTTTAGGAAAAGTGTCAATGACTTTTTTTTATATGTTTTGATTTTGAAAATATTCACAAGTGATGGTGTTTGTACAGTGAGTGAGGTGAGATAACACTAATCTCGAAAGACGCTACAGAAACGCGCACACCTCCCCGGCAGCGGCGCCATAAATTGATTGATGTTAAACCGTCAACCTAAATTAACCAAAGAATGGTCAACTAAGTCAAACAGCCTAGATCAATGCTCCGGGTAATATAATGTATCACCGGGTCGTTAAATCCCGTTGAGGTGTGAAATGTAACTTTAGCGTATTCGTGATCGGGTGTTCTTCACAGAAAAGGGTTTGTTGTAAAAATTATTTGGAAATTATTAACAAATATAGCTTAGGAAAGCTATATGATTGATTACGGGAATTTGGAGTACGAAGATTTGAGCTAAACCTAAAAACGTACGTTTTAATTAAAAAACGTATTCAGACGAATAAAACAAAAAGTACAACTGATAGACTGGGAGGGTTAAAAGTATAAAATTGGTATTTTTACAATCCTATTAATTAAAGAAAATTTTAAGAAAATTAAAAACTATTTTTATATTATTTAATTATTTATTATTAATTAATTACTAATTATCTATTTATTACTAATTAAATTAATTAGAATTATTAAAAATACTAAAAAGGCTTAGAAAATTAAGAAAAATTTTACAAATCTAATTAACCATTACAGGAATCCTAAAAAATTATAAAAAGTTAATTCTAAGTATTTTTAAGCTAATTAATTAATTATTATTCTAATTACTTATTAATTACTAATTAAACTAATTATATTATAAAAATAGAAAATGAACAGTAAAAATTCTAAAAAAAATTATAAAAATGTTTTAACTAAAATAAAAGCTAGAAAAATTATAAAAACTAGGTTATACTATATAAAAACTAATTATGCTATTTAATTGATTAATATTAATTAAAACTAAATTAAACTAAAATTAATTAGAAATACCACTAAAAGACAAAAGTAAAAATCTGGAAAAATTTGTACAATTATTTTACCCTAAAATATAATTTCTAAAAATATAAAAGTTATATATTACTTAGAAATAAATTAAATTGAAAATTAAATTGATAAATTCTATTAAATAGAAGCTATCACTATTTTTAAAGTTGGTTTTTTGGATTTTTTCTTTTTCTAAACTAATAATTAACTAAAAACAACTATTTTTAACAAAAACACTTTTGATTTAACCCAAATAATAAGCACTTGAAGTGCTTATTATACCCACAGTTGACTTTTGTTGACTGTGGAGTATTTTAAGCTCAAATTAGGAGGTGTGGGGTCCACAATGGTTGAATATGGTATCGCTGAGTCTTATGAACAAGAATAAGCAAGAATTAAGCCAATGAATGGCCTGAATAAGCCAAAAAGATCAAATAAGCACTTTGCTTATTTGTGTTCTGAGACAGTTATGGGACAGAGTCTAGGGGCCAAATTAGGTGGGGTCCACAGGTTTAGGGGTCAAACAAAGGGTTCAAACTTACTCCCTGGTAGGAGGGGGGTTGAGTGGAACCAAAAACAATGGGCCTAGACCACTAAGGTGACCACAAACCACCACAAAAGGTGGTGGTGTGAAGATGGTCTGCTGAGAACAGGGCAGATGTATGCCCTGCAGCCTACTTTATGGCCTTGTGGGGCCCAGTAAACAAAATCCTAAAAATATGAGAAAATTCTCAAAAATTAACAAAGTGGTAGAGATTTAACTTGTAAAATCTCAGACCCTAAAACCTAGTATCAAACAAAGTGCAGGCCATCAAAGTTTGCTCAAAATCCAATGAAACAGATTTGACTTTACAAGATTTTTGTATGCTTTGACTTTTATGAACTTAGGAAGGATCTAATGACCTCAAATCATGTTTGTAAGTTAAAGTGAGACTAGAATATGTGGAAACAACAACTTATGCCATGAGATTATGGAGGTTTAGGATCAAAAACCACCACAGTTAACTGTGGTGGTGGATTTCTTGTTGATTTGACTTTTGAGAGAGTTTGTGACCAATTTAAAAGTTCCCCTGAGCCTTAATATACCCATAAAGCTGAATGAAACACAGAAAGCCACAAATAACTAGGTAGAGCAATGCTAACAACTTTCAACCAAACACCCCTCAAAAATCAGTTATTGAGGAGATTTCAACTTAAACAAATATAAAACACAAACAAATGATCACTACTAATTTGTAAGCTAATATTTAACTGAAATGAACTTAAATAAACAGTTTAGACTTCTTAAGAGTAAAGATGAAAGATTTTTTTAGCTTACAAAGCCTTCCAAGCCACTGAGTAAGAACCAATGGACCAAATTAATCAATCCTATGCCCTCCCCTGAGGTACCTAACCCACAGCCATCCACAATTCACTGTGCTCCTTGCTCATTCAGTCAATGATCACCAATCTTTCATTTATTTTTGATTCTTCTTGATTTTTTATAAATATTTAAAAATGAGCTAAGAGTTGATCACACAAGTTTGTTAAGTTAATAAACCCTTGTTACTGAGTTTGTAATAGCTTGTGAATCCCCTAAACACAAATTAGAAGCTTAGATTAGAACTTGATAAATTTAAATGAGACTTTAAAAAGTGGAAATGAGAATTAAACTTCAAACTGAGCTTTCATTGATAAAAACAGTTACATTACATTAAAAATAAACTGAAAAACTACATAAAACTAAGAAAAATTACACACACTAAGAGCTACTATGAGCTTATCAATATATATCGACCTAAAAATCTAGCCCTAAGTCTTCCACATGGCTGCTTTTTGATAACTGAGAGCCCCACATGCTTTGCCTTGACCCTCTGACCAAATCCCCATCGTTCAATTGCTTTGAAATCGATCTGAGCCATAGATTGTGAATTTGGCGCCAAAATTTATACGGGTAAAATTGAGTGGGATAGGTGGGGGGGTTTGGTGATGCATTTATGGTGGTGGAGTTGTTTGGAAAGGTTATTAATTGTGGGGGGGAAAGTGGGTGAAAAGGTGAGGAGGGGGGGGGGGAATGTTGCCCTGGTTTTGCGCATGTCTGTTGGGGAAGAAAGGACGGGTCAACGCAAGGTTTGACCGGGGTGTTATTTAAAACGGTTTAAAGGTTTGGGTGGGCTAAGGTTGTTTGGGCCTGGTGGGCTTGGGAATTGGATCAGATGGGGTGTTTGTTTGGGTTTGGTTTTGGATAAAATGGGGTCCGGATGGCTAGTAGGTATCACAAGGACCATTTTTGCAATTCTATCAAACTTCAAGGGCTGAAGTTGCCAACTTTCCAAAGCTCTCCAAAGGATCAATGTTGCCAAGTACCAATAATCCAAGGACCAAATTTGCATTTTTCCACATTTTCAAAATTTCAAAAATCCCACGGACTACTTTTGCCATTTTTGGATTTTCAGGGACTAAATGTGTAATTTTGGAAAACTTGCAACCCAAATGTAATATTTTGTGATTATTTGACTTTTAAAACCTTGGGTTGACTTTTCCTTAAAAATAAATGCATAGGGACTAAAATTGACAAGTTTTGAAACTTAGGGGACTGAAACTGCCAATACTGCAAACTTTGTACATTTTTTCTTTATTTTTGCACATTTTGCTTTTAAAACACATAAAACACAATCCCTGGGATAATTTAAGTATTTTGATATCTTTTTGATTGTTTTTGTGCGTTTTGGCAGTTTAAATATATAAAAAACGATGAGTGTTTGAGCACTCATCAGTACGGATATGTGAAAAATGAACAAAAACAAAGCAAAACCGACAAAAACGAGCACGAGATTGGAAAAAGGTCAAAAGCCGGAGTCGGGGAAGCAAAATGATCAAAGAAAGCTCATATTATCATTAGAAGTCCTCAGAGATTCATCATGTTGCATAAGTAGTCCTTGTTCAAAGTTTGGAGAAATTGGCAATTTTAGTCCCTCAGCTTTCAGATATTTACAAAATTGGTCCCTTGAAGGAATAGTCAAAGAAAAGTCAAACGTGGTCCTTCAATATTTAGAAATTGACAACACAAGTCCTTGGAAGTAAGTTTAGAAGAATGACAGTTTCAGCCCTCACACTTTTCATAATTACAATATTGGTCCTTAATAATACTACTACTTAACCTATTAACATTACAACCGGACCTCAAAATAATATTAACCCAAACAAATCCCAAGCCCAAAGACCCCAAGCCCAACCCCATCACCTTAACCCGATCCAGTCAACCCTTACACCAAACCCAGTCAACACCCGGTTATAATAAAAATACCCAAACTATTTTACCCGCCCCCCAATTACAAAGCAAACCCAAAAATCTTACTGTTACTAGAACCCTAATCCCAATTACCCCGTGTAGGTAATAATCATTCAATCATTTGGCTTCTAGAAGAACTCTGACGTATGAAAGAGAATGTCAAAAGAGTCAGGGATACGTGGACCAATCAGAGAGGACACGTAGGATTCACAAGGGTACTTCACACAATCCAAGGGACTATATTCATGCTTACAATTGAAGCTAGGATCAACGAACGTGATTAAAGCAAAGAAGCACACTTCTGGAAGGCTCCTCTAAACCCTAGCAGGCTCCTCATCACCTATATATACCCTCCCTCCCCCTCCTCATTCATGTATGCATGTAATTTTTAGTAGAGTCAGTGTAGTTTTAGTATTGTTTTATTATTCTGCTTTTCTGTTTAATTTTCTATTGTAACTTTCATTTAATATTGTACTCAGCTTTCATCTATTTAATATAATTCTAGTTTTGAATTCAGATTATTGCTTTAATTGTACTAGTTTCCTTTAATTTCCTGTTATTATTAGTTAAATTTAAATTTAGTTCAAAGTTTCTGTTGTTGTTTATCATTTAAAAAGAAAAAAAAAAAAATCAGAAAATAAAAAATTATAGTTTGAATTTTAATTCCAAGTTTCATTTAGTTTGTTTACTGTTTTATTTAAGGTCATATTAGCTAACTAATAGCTTTTGTGAGCTTATTTTTTGTCATTAACTTTCAAATACATATTGGTCAAACAAGGTCAACTTATCAGCGTCTTATTCATAAGCTCAGCTTATTTGGTATTTAAGGCAACCAAGAGGAGCCTTGGCCTGTCAAAAGACAGGCTAGCATAGTGACCCCCCTCTGTTTGAGGTGAGGGGGTATTTGATTTGTAAGTCTCCATTTTCTGCATCAGTAGCTTTATAAGTAGTTTAACTCTTTCAATTTGGCTTGCTTCTGTTTTTATTTTCTGTTTGTTAGCTTTTATCTTAGTTTATATTACTATTAGATCTAAGATTGTAGTATATTGCTTTGTTTTTATTTTATTGTCTGTCTTGCTATTTGAATCTGAGTGTTTGAGGTTAGCTACTTTTCTAGATCTAAGTTTCTGGTGCACTGAGTTTATATATTCACATTCTGATCTTATTTGGTTGTTTGGAGTGATTAGATTAGTGATTTGCTGTGTTTTAATAGTGAGACAGTCACTATAAGGAGTGTTTGGATCTAGTAGTTTTTCTGTGTTTAAGCTTACTTTAGGGGTAACATTTAGGCTAGACAGTTAATACTGGTTGCACTTAGGTTAGTATAGCCATAAACTATTAAGTCATTACATACCAAAGTCAAAATCAAATTTGATCTATCATTGTTGTTTAAAGCTGCTAGAGTTTAGGCCTTATTATCTCATCAATAGTGCATAAGTAGTTTTTTCAGCATAATTCAAGCATTCAGTAGCTTATTACTTCATAGATTAATCATTTAAGTAAGATCTAATTTCATTTTAGTCAAAGTCTCTTTAAAATCAAAAAGTCAAAAAGCTTTGGAACTCAGATTTGGCCATATCTTTGTAAGCACTTATACGGTTCATTACTATTTGGAATTAAGTTTTATTTGCTGAATTATAGAGAGTAGCAGTTTGAGGTTCATAAACAAAAAGAAAATTTCACTCTGAGTTTCATTCGCTCATTGAAAAGCTTGATTGAAGTTGGCTGTTTAGCTTATTATTTCCCCTGCACCAAGCTGTTTCATTAGAGTATTAAGCCAGGACTAGGCCCTCAATTGTGTAGTATAGTTAAAGCTTCTTAGGTATTTGAGTTCTCAGTAGGTTTGTGTATCATTTGCCCCCTCAAGTTCTTATTCCACAGCTTATTTATACTGCTTATTTTGCCTATTAAGTTGGGTGGTTCAAGCAATATCTGTTTTCTAGAATAGGGCTGCATTTGTGATCCAGTGTTTCTATTCTGAGTTTATTTGTTCATTTGTATTCATTTGCACCTCTAACAGCTTAACACTTTGTTTTTGACCCATTAGCTTTATCTGTTTGAACTTAGCTTATTCCAAATTGCTTATTTCAAATATGTTGTGCCCATTTCATAGTTCCTGAGTGTCATATGGTCTTAAACCTGTTCATTTGAGCTTATTAGAGTTTGAAAATACATTTGTCAAAGTTTGGTCAAACCCTGGTCAACTGTGCTTATTAATAAGCACTCTGTATAAGCTGGATTCAAAGCAAACCATAGTTACAGAGCTTATTTTCAATATTTTAAATATTTCCTAAGATTAAAATAATATTTTAGAATTTTCCTGAATTTTTCATATTTTTCCAAGTTGATTTGCTATTTTTCTTATTTTATTTTTATTTTTATTCAATTTTAAATACTTTTTAATTACCAAAAATTCCAAAAAAATCAGAAAAAGCCAAGAAAAATTCAAAAATATTTTAGAAATTTATTTTCATTTATTTTAGAATTTTAGAAATTTATTTTGCATTTTTCCCATTTATTTTCTATTTTTTATTAATTTTTAATTAGTTTAAATACTTTTTAATTCTGAAAAATTACATAAAAAGCCAAAAAAATTAGTTTTTAGTTTTAAAATTACTATTTAGTTATTTTATAATTTTTAAAATTTAATTTTCATTTTTCTCACCTTATTTGCATTTTCTTTTAATTTTTAATTAGTTAATTAGTTTTTAATTCATAAAAAATAAATAGAAAGTCAAAAAAATATTTTTCTTTTTCTCAAAATTTTCTTTTATCATTTTTAACTTTTCAAAATTATTTTCAAGTCCGTAGGAGTAGTGTAGCTCAAAATTCGCGTTTTATTTCGTACGTTTACGTTTAATTCGCATTTAAGCATACGTTTTCGATTTTTCGTTACATTTTTAGTTTTCTTACTTGAATTACGTGCTTAAGTGATTATTTGTGTTTCATTTGCTATTTCATTAGTATAATCTCATCAAAATCACTTTTTACCACTTTCACGACACGTTTCACGAATCAGGAATCGAGAATTCCATTCACCCTTCACACGGACTACGACCTCGGGTTATCCGAATTTCTTTGCGGATCTCTTGAGTAATACTATACTATATATAACTTGATTTTCACACGAATCAAGGAGTTAAATTTTGGCGCCGCTGCCGGGGAGGTTGTTGCGTGTTTTGAAAAACGTTTAGGTTTAGTGGTTTTCAAAACCCTCCTTGTACAAGTTTAACCACTTTGTAAATTTTTGTAAAAATCTTAATGATATTTGAAAAGTTCATTAACACTTTTCCTAAAGTGTTAAAAACACCAAAAAAATCATAAACAACAAAACAAATCGTGAAGTTAAATTACTTCGTATTCTTTAAGATTACAACCTATACAGGTGGTAAAAGGAAGTTCTGACATGAAATTGCGAACTGGAGAGAGATCCATTCTTCTCTCCCGCAACCCTGCGAGTAATTTTAAAGAATACGATTTCGGTTAACGAATCGATACCAAAAATATTTCCAAAAGTTTTTTCACACATACCCAAAAGCCAAAAACATTTTGTTTTCTGTTAATAATAATTACATAAAATACATTGTCGAAAACCAAGGCTGAATACCTACCAACTGGGGGTATGAACATTAATAAGTTCCCAAACTAAAGATTAAAACTTGCCTTTGTATCCTTGTGATTGGTGTACCTTTTTCAAAGAAGCCATTCATATTGTGATTATTGGTTTAAGTTTCCTGTTGTTTTGCCTCGGTTTTGTTTTAATTGACATTGTTTTAGTGCATGCGCACTCGTTCACAAACAAAACGTAATCATCAAAGAAACGTACCCGAGTTACGTACAGTTATTGAAGAACCCAAAATAAAAATGGACGAGCCCCGACCACCCCCACCTGACCCTCCCATGGATGAGACAGCTCTCGATCTCCAAACAATGGAGGAGTTGTGTCAGCCTACCATGCACGGGAGAGGTGGACCTATTGCACCACTCACTATTGAGGCCACAGATTTTGGACTCAAGCATCACATGATCCAGCAAGTCCAAAACTCGTGCCAATTTCACGGTTTGCCGGGTGACGATGCTAACAAGCATCTTGACAAATTTTTAACTATCACCCAGAGCATGAAACAAAATGGCGTCACCGAAGACGGCCTTCATTTGTATCTCTTCCCCTACTCATCTTGCTACCGCCTGGTTCGATCGTCTTCCAAAGAATTCGATCCACACTTTTGATGAGATGGTTACCAAATTCTTGGCTAAATACTTTCCACCATCCATGGTAACTAAGCTGAGAAATGATATCAGCAACTTCAGACAGCTTCCCGATGAGTCCTTATTTGAGACATGGGAACGCTATAAACTTGCTATTGATCGATGTCCCAATCACAATATGCTTCTTGTCACCATTATAGACACCTTCTACAATGGTTTGACACTTCGTCACCGTGACACCATCAATGCTGCTGCTGGGGGCACCTTTATGAAAAGGACCCCCGAAGAGTGCTATGATTTGATAGAAAACATGACTGCCCATCACAATTTTTGGGATTCCTCAGCCGAGAAGAATGACTCATGTAAATCAGTCACTCTAGCAAACAATGATATAGTTGTCCTTGCTAAAAAGCTTGATGATTTGCCTACTGCAGTTTTACGTATCCATCAGTCAAATCAAAATCATCACGTTAAAGTTGTCAACCCAAGTTGTGAAACTTGTGGTGGTCCCCACCCATATACTGAGTGCCCAACCTCCGATGGCTTCACTCATGAAAATGTGTACGCAACTCAAGGTTCCTATAATGAGGGAGGTAATTCCTACCAACCACAAGGGGACCGTAACCTTTTGAGCTATCGTTCAAATAACTAACTTGGACCACCCCGGTTTAATCAAGCTCAGAATCAGAATTCCCAAAACCGGAATCAAAATTTTAATCAAATTCAAAACCGAATGAACCAAGGTTTTCAAAACCAAGGGAATTTCCATTCCAGTCACAATCAGGCTTTTCAAAATCAAAACCAAGGAAATTTTAACCATAATCAAGGTCATTTTAATCAGGGTAATAATTTCCATCAGGGTAATTTTCAACAAGGAAACAATTTTCATGGTCATAACAATCAAAATCAAGGGAATTTTCAAAACAACCGAGCTCAAAATGTTCCTAACCAAAATCAAGCCGTTGTTCCAACTGGACCATCATCCGATGAGTTGTTAAAACAGTTTATGAAATCCGAAGAAGAAATGAACAAATTGTTGGTCAGCCAAATCTCAGAAATCAAGAAGTCTTTAAATGATCGACCCTCGGGCTCAGGTACACTACCGAGCAACACGATCGCTAACCCGAGGGGCGATGTTTAGGCGATCACAACCCAAAGTGGAGTTTCTTATAAAGGACCCATGGCTCCATCTACCTCTTCTTCTGTCCAGGTAGAGGAACGTGAAATTGAGGCTACAACTAACACGGTACTTCCTACTAACAATGGAGGTACCAATGACGTCCCTCTTCCAGTTATCCCGGTCCCGATCCGCAAAACAAGGGTCATATTTTAACCTCCCGAGACTCTTGTTGAAAATTCAAAACCCAACTCGAAACCTTCAATTCCATATCCTTTACGTTTTTTTACAAAAAAAATATATCCTTTGCGTTTACAAGATCAAAAGCTCCGCGAAAAAGCAAATCATCAAATGGAAAAATTCTTCCAAATTTTCAAGATCTTCATTTTGATATCAGCTTCGCGGATACTATTCTCTTGATGCCTAAGTTTGCATCAACAATAAAAAACCTATTGAGCAATAAGGAAAAACTGTTCGAGATGGCAAAAACTCCTCTCAATGAAAACTGCTCTGCAGTTTTGTTAAAACAGCTTCCCAAAAAGCTGGGAGATCCCAGAAAATTTCTAATTCCATGCATTTTCCCGGTAATGGTTGAATGCTATGCCTTGGCCAATCTTGGTGCCAGCATCAACTTAATGCCTCTTTCAGTGTGGAAGAAACTCTCTCTTCCAGAACTTACTCCCACTTGCATGACTCTTGAGCTTGCAGACCGTTTGATATCTCGTCCCCTCGGTATTGCCAAGGACTTATTTGTCAAAGTGGGAAAGTTCCATTTTCTAGCAGACTTCGTGATTGTTGATTTTGATGCAGATCCAAGGGTTCCTCTCATTCTTGGAAGAGGATTCCTTAGGAGGGGTCGTGCTTTGATCGATGTATTCGATGAGGAAATCACATTACGTGTTGGTTCTAAAGCTATAGCTTTTAACCTTGATCAAACCTCGAGATACTCCTCAAATTATGATTCTAAATCAGTTAACCGCATCGATGTTATCAATGTTTCAACCGAGGAGTACTCTCTAGAAATTCTTGGTTTCGCTGATGGTTCTCTGAGTGGCAATCCCACTCCCTCCTCTCATCCCATAATTGCTAATTCTTCTCCTTCCCTCACTCCGTTTGAGGGAAGTGACTTTGTCTTGGAGGAAATAGAGGCCTTTCTCGGAAGTGATTCAATTCTTGAGGGAATTGATAACCAAGAGATTGACCCGGAAAGGGATATACTTCTCCTTGGGAAGTTGCTCAATCAAGATCCCTCTCCTCCTCCCGTTCTTTCACATACACTTCATAAAGAGGAAATAAAAAATGTTGAGAAAACTGATGATTTTCCCGACGTCGAGCTTAAGGACTTGCCACCTCATCTTGAATATGCATTCCTTGAGGGTGATGATAAATTACCCGTAATTATTGCTAAAGATTTAAAAGATGAGGAGAAAACTGCTCTCATAAAGGTCTTGAATCTCACAAGAAAGCAATTGCTTGGAAACTCTCCGATATCAAGTTTATTAACCCTGAATTCTGTACGCATAAAATCTTAATGAAAGATGATTTCAAACCGGCAGTTCAACAACAGAGACGGGTTAATCCTAAAATTCATGAGGTTATCAAACAAGAGGTTCTCAAACTTCTTGATGCTGGATTGATTTACCCTATCTCTGACAGTCCTTGGGTTAGTCCCATCCATTGCGTTCCAAAAAAGGGTGGCATTACTGTTGTCACATATTAAGAAAACTAGTTGATTCCAACTCGACTGGTTACAGGATGGCGTGTGTGCATTGACTACAGAAAGTTAAATGACGCCACCTGAAAAGACCACTTTCCTATACCCTTCATGGACCAAATGCTCGAGAGATTAGCAGGAAACGAGTACTATTGTTTCCTCGATGGTTTCTCGGGTTACTTTCAGATCCCCATTGATCTGCAGGATCAAGAAAAGACTACTTTTACGTGTCCCTACAGAACTTTTGCCTATAAGCGTATGCCTTTCGGCTTATGTAATGCTCCAGGCACATTCCAAAGGTGCATGATGGCCATATTCCACGAAATGATCGGGATAACTATGGAAGTCTTTATGGATGACTTCCCGGTCATTGGGGACTCTTTCCAATCTTGTCTCTCCCATTTAGAGAACATGCTGAAACATTGCAAAGAAATAAATTTATGTCTAAATTGGGAGAAGAGCCATTTTATGGTCAAAGAGGGCATTGTCCTCGGCCATAAGATTTCCAAAAGTGGGATCGAGGTTGATAGAGCTAAAGTTGATGCTATAGCTAAACTGCCTCCTCCCACTACTGTCAATGGTGTCAGAAGCTTTCTGGGTCATGCCGGATTTTATCGTAGATTCATAAAAGACTTTTCAAAAATCTCCCGGTCTATGACCCATCTTCTTGAAAAAGATTCTCCTTTCATCTTTTTCACCTGAGTGCATCAAAGCTTTTCAAACCTTAAAGAAAAAGCTTACTGAGGCACCCATTCTTGTTGCCCCCGATTGGGACCTGCCCTTTGAACTTATGTGCGATGCTAGTGACTTTGCAATAGGTGCAGTCCTGGGGAAACGCTAAACCAAACACTTTCAGCCTGTACATTATGCTAGTAAGACTATGACTGAAGCTTAAACTCACTATACCACTACGGAGAAGGAACTCTTAGCCGTGGTGTATGCCTTCGAGATGTTTCGGCCATACCTTATCTTAACAAAATGCATAGTGTATACGGACTACTCGGCTCTGAAATACCTCTTTGCCAAACAAGATGCAAAACCGAGATTGCTCCGATGAGTTCTCCTCCTACAAGAATTTGATATCATTATACGTGATAAAAAAGGTGCTGAGAACCTAGCGGCTGATCATCTATCCCGACTAGAGAACCCTCACCAAGATGTCCTCGAGAAAAAGGAAATAAATGAAACCTTTCCCCTCGAGACACTCAATGTGATCTCTACTCGTGGTGATTCCACTACCCCATGGTTTGCAGACTTTGCAAATTACCATGCGTGTAACTTCATTGTCAAGGGTATGTCGTCCTAACAGAAGAAAAAGTTCTTCAAAGATGTTAATCACTACTTCTGGGACGATTCCTATCTATTCAAAATCAGTGCGGATCAAGTCATCCGACGGTGTGTCCATTGCCAAGAAGCCATAGATAATCTCAAAGCTTGTCATGATGGACCCACGGGGGGACATCATAGTCCAAACTACACCGCCAAAAAGGTGTTTGATTCTGGGTTCTAATGGCCCATGATCTACAAGGGTGCTCATGAGTTTGTCAAAACCTGTGATGCTTGTCAGCGTCACAGGAATATTTCTAAAAAGGATGAGATGCCTCAAAACGCCATCCAAGTCTGTGAAATATTTGACATATGGGGCATTGATTTTATGGGTCCATTCCTGTCTTCACGAGGGAATAAGTATATACTCGTGGCCGTCGATCATCTTTCCAAATGGGTTGAAGCAAAGGCTTTACCCACCAATGACGCCCGAGTTGTTGTCAAATATTTGGTACACACTTTTGCAATGATCAATTTGCAAGAGTCATGCAGAAATACGGAGTCACTCACCGTTTTTCCACTGCATACCACCCCCAAACAAGTGGGCAGGTGGAGGTTTCCAATCGTAGCATTAAAAGAATTCTGGAAAGGACAGTAGGAGAAAACCGTGCCTCTTGGTCAGATAAGCTAGATGATGCACTCTGGGCTTTCTGTACAACTTACAAAACACCCATCGGGTGCACTCCATACAAGCTGGTTTACGGAAAAGCATGTCATCTACCGATTGAGCTAGAGCATAAAGTCTACTAGGCCTTGAAACATGCCAACTTCGACCTTAAGACGGCGGGTGATCACCACAAGGTTCAACTAAATGAATTAAACAAAATTCGTGATCAGGCTTACGAGAATTCTTTCATCTACAAAGAAAAGACAAAGAAGATCCACGACTCAAAAATCAAGAACCGCGTTTTCAACGTTGGTGATCGAGTCCTTCTTTTTAACTCAAGATTGAAGATTTTCTCGGGCAAATTAGAAACCCGTTGGTCTGGGACTTTCACTATCACCAAAGTGTTTCCATATGGAACCGTTGAGTTATCTCAACCCGACGGTCCCAACTTCAAGGTGAATGATCATATGTTGAAGCATTACTTTGGAGGGGATTTATCACCCATGGTTGTCTCAGATCTCGAAACTTTTCCCACGAACCAATGAATTCGGTGATCGAGTCAAGTTAGTGACTCGGTGAACAAAAACATTAGCATGCACATGGGTTTTCACCCATGTTTCTGACTTCTCTCCTTTTTCTAATAAAATAATGGGAAGGAGGCAACCTCTTCTGCATCTTTTGTCTGGTGGTTGTTGTGTTTGTACAGGTAATTGTTCCCGATGCATGAAGGCTCTCGTGCTCGTATTTTTGTCCTTACTTCATAAAAAGCTTCATCGTTAAAGAATTCTGATATCCTTTACTAACATTATCTTTTTCAATAATTAATAAACGGCCTTAGATACAATGTATGATGACCCTCGCCTTTGAAACATTGAGGACAATGTTCGGTATCTTCGATTTAACTTGCACCTTTCATGTGCCGTTTACTCATGCAACTCCGTTTTTCTCAAAAATCCAAAAAATTGAAAAAAATTCATCAAAAAGTACCAGAAAATTGAAAAATTTTGAAAATTTTCTGCAAAAATATAATAAGTTTTGACACTTTGTTCTGACTTTCCACTGGGTAGAGTAGGAATAGAAATTTTGACCTGATCGGGCACATTAAGCCCTAGCTGTTCCCTTAACTCAGTGAGGCTAAGCGTCCGCGAATCTCATTTCTTGAGGTAATGACCATCCGATTATTAGATTAATTGACTAATCGCGCCAGCGAGCTAGTGTGTGACTTGGTGACCATCCGTTATGCAAATAACGCGCCAGCAAGCCTAGAAATGCACTAGTGACCATCCGTTAGTTGAAGCATCGAAATATTCATGCCAGTGACTAATATAGAGTTTTTTTAGAAGTTAGATGCTAAGCGTGGAGTAGTTGGTTCTCTTTAGAGCTCATCGTAGGTACTTGTGGCTTTTTTCTTATATATCTGTAAAAATAATAATTAAAGACATTATGTTTTGACGAAACTTAGTTCTTTATCTTCTTAAGAGAATCTTTGTTTTAAAAGTTGGGTACACATCAAGGTCATTCTATGAGCTGCAATTCTAAAAACGGGACTTTAAACGTCTTTTCGAAAATATGTGAGGTCGTGACCTAAAACCTTTGGGTCCTCATTTCAGGAACGTCTAGAGTGGAAATACCCCATGTCATGTAGGAAAAGTTATGTCATCAAAAAAAATGATGATGAATAAAAGTGAGTCATGTGCTTAAATGTTAGACAAAAGTTGATGGCGCGTGAGGTGCATGTGCAGGGTCCTAGACCAGATACATGAGGTGTACATGTATTTCTCCTCAACTAATATCTATGAGTCTGTATGAATCCCAATTCCTTGATGTGGACCTCATTTTAAAGAAGTGATTCTCGAGAAAAGATAGAAAACTACTTAGCGTCTTAATATGGTATCTTTATCGGAATAAAAATTTTCGAAACGAGAAAATATGAAGAAATTCATGTCTCACCAAAAATAAAATAAATATAGGAAAATAGGAAAATGGGAGCCAGAAGTTATTGCACAAGTAACTTCCATGAGTAGTGTTAGCATCAAACTTGTAATTCAAGCTATGACTTCGTTTTTACGTTTAGCATGGGAACTGGTGAAAAATCAGGAACAATGAATTTTATCCGAATGGACACTTCTCTCTGGGCTGTGTTTCTTACTCTATGACCCTAAAAGTTATTGAAAAATGATGAAAGTCAAAACATCACGTCACCCAACAAGTGTATAAAGTATCTAAATATTAGTGTAGGAAATAAAGCTGAAAAATGAAGCGTTCTCTGAAATAAATGATTTTGTACTATCTTTTGAACATTTTGCTACTTCTTCAATGTTAGTAGAAAGAGTTATGAAAGTTATTTATCTTGGAGGGCGTGATATGATTCCATTGCGTGAGGACATGCTAATACCTTAGTTTGGGGGGATTTGGTGTGTGCCTATTCACACACCTTTTTTTGTCCATTTTAAGACCAAAACAGACACAAACTAACCATAAATGCCAAAGATATTGTGTTTTTGTGTTTGTGATCGTGCAAGAACGGATAATTCAGAAATTGGCACAAATCAGGCCAAGAAAGACAAAAATGAGCACGAGTTTGGAAACCGTATCAAAAGCTAGAGCCGAGGAAGCAAATTATCATTTTTGAGCTCAGAATGTCAAAACACACCATGGAGAATCACCAAATGCCAAAAATAGTCCTTTGAGAAAAAGTTTTCAAAATTGGCCGAAATGGTCCCTCAAATTTGGAATTTGTCAAAAATGGCCCCTGAGCATTGGATTTTGGAAAAAAAGTCAACTATGGTCCTTGGGAATTCACAAGTGTCAAGTTTAGTCCCTGGGTGAAAGTTTGAAGAAATTACAAGTTTAGTCCCTGATGTTTCCAAAATGGCAAGAATAGTCCCTAGGCATTCAAAAATGTAAATTTACACCTATGGCCCTTGTACTATCCACAATTGACAAATAACACCCCTTGGATAACTTTGTAACAGTACCTAATTACACCCCTAAACTTTCTAAAAATGACAAAATTGGTGCTTGTATTATTTCCACACCAAACGGACCCTTTTTATTAATAAAGTCCAAATCCAAACACAAACCAAACCACCCCAAATTCAGCCACAAATCCAGTCTAAATCTTAGACCCAAAATACCACCGGCCCAACTCCCTTTCTAATACTCCCTCCGGTCAAATAAGTCAACCAAACACCCCTTCCCTCCTTCCTCACCCACCTTGCACACTACAACCAGTCACCTCACCCCCCACCATCTCCATAACATCCACCGCCCAAGCCACTACCTCCTCTTCCTTTCCATCAACATTTAATGCCACCACCCCCTCTTGCCTAATAAAAGAGAGCAAATTGCAATACTCTTTTTGGCGCCAAAACACGTGGAGGAATCAGAGTGGGTTTAATTGATCCAACGTCTGTGGGAATTGCTCAGAAACCTTAAGGGAACCTTTGGATGGCTTATATAATAAAGAAGAAGCACAGAAGACAGGGCAGTAGTTTCATAGTTTAAAAATAGTGTCGAATAGCTTAATTAATCATCCTCATTTGTAATTTTCAGCTTAAACCCTTGTACTAAGCATTTTTATATTAATCAAAGTCCATTTCAAGTATTAATTGCAAGTTTGTAGCTTACATTCAGTTTATGCTATTATTTTTATTTTTAAAAAATCTCATATAAGCTTTATCATGTTAAAAGTAATTGTTTATGGTTTCTTTAAGCTAATCTCAGTACTCTCATAGGATTTTGGATGTTTGTAAATCATTTGAAAGTTGTTTACTCATTAAACTCAAAAATATAAAAAAATCAAAAGAATAAAAGAAAAATAAAAAAAATATTGGTTAGAAGATGATGATGGCTGGAGCATGGTGTATTCTGGATGGCAATGGGTTAGAGCCTCGGGGGAGGCAATAGGTTTGGTACATTGGTCTTTGGTTCATGGTGAATTGGCAGGAAGGCATTTGTAAGGAATTTCTTAAATTTCATGTTCTACTGTTCATCTGCTTATTAACTGCTTACCAGTGCTTATTTGTGCTTATTAGGTTTAGCTTAGTCCATTTATAGCATAAAATCATTTGTTAGTTTATTTAAAACTCATTTTACTTAAAATCTCATTTGCACTGTCAAAGTAGCATAAAGTTGTATTATTGGGTATTAGTAGTTGTGATCTTTGTTTCTGTGTTCATTTAAGCTTATTGGACCATAATAAGTTGTTTATAAGCAGTCTCATAGTCTCAGGCAACCATTTGATCTAGAAACCAAAAATCAAGGATCATCTCAGGTTGTTTGGATTTGCTTGATACTCTGTGTTCAAGCCTGTTTTGTTGTTATTCTTGGTTCGTATAAGTCACAATAGGTCTCAATTACTCAGTCAAACCATAAAAACCAGGTCCTCTTTGTTCAAAAGTCAAATTTGCCTTTGATCTCACCCTAAGTGATCACTGTCAAGATTTAAGTGTAGCATAAGCCTCTAATCAACTCACAAATAGTTAGGAAAGCTTAAATTAGTCTCCAACTAGCTTAATATATCATTCTCAGTAGATTAGCGCGAATCAAAATCCATCAAAGTCAATTTAGGTGTTCATAAAAAAGTCAAAATTGCATATTTAGGTAGAAACCGACTTTTTCCAGGAATTGTCCTGATTTTTGTGTTCACAATTAAGCCTCAAACTTTTTACCAGTGTAAGTATACCAGCTTAACTATAGGAATCCACCATTGGCTTATTTTTAAGAATTTTTCTGTGGTTTATACAAGTGCTTATTTGAGGCTGCATGGCTGACACCCTCCCCTACACCAGGGCAATTGGCCAACTTTCATTGGCTCATTCTGGCTTAACCAATGGACCCCACCCCTCTCCCTTAGCTTTTTAGATAGCTCATCAGTATAGCTTTTTAGGTCTTAGCTTATTTTGGATCTTAGTCATCAACTAGATAGCTTATTTGTCCCTTTAACTTTGCATTATTTCACTTAGTATACTGAGGACTCAGTATAGATAACCAAAGTTCAATTGTCCATATCTTGTTCATTAGTGGGCCCCACCTTGTGCTTTTTTGCTTTTTGGAAACCCCAATAAGCCATCTCTCTGAATCAGTGCTTATTTTGTATTTGTGATCTCATTTGGCCCAATAAGCCATTTGGTTTATTGCTCAGCTTTTTCAAAAAGCAATTTTCATTTTTATAATTTTCCTAAGTTTTTAATATATTAAAATAGTTTAGGAAAAATTTTCATAATTTTCTGAGTTTATTTAGTATTTATAATAATTAAATTAAGTTTAATTAGTTTTAATTAAAAAATCAAAAAAATTAATTTTCCTTCTGCTTATTTATAAGCAATAGTATATTTTTATATTTTTCCTAGGATTTATAATTCATAAAGTATTTTTAAAAAAAATTTCAGAATTTTCACTGTTAATTTAGTATTTTTAATAATTAAATTAATTAAAATAGATTATAATTATTAAATAAGTAAATAATTAGTAAAATAGTTTAAAAAAATGATTTTTATAAACTTTTTATAATTTTATAGAATTCATGTGATGGTTAATTAGTTTTTTTAAAAATTGCATATTTTTCTAAGTCACTTTAGTATTTTTCTTAAATTTAAATTAGTTTTAATTAATTATTAATTAGTTTAAATAGTTTTTAATTAATACTAAATAATAAAATAATCAAAAAATGATAATTTACTTTTTAATTAAATTTTCTTTTAATATTAAGTTTGTAAAAAATTTATTTTCACCCCCTCTAGTTTAAATTTGTTCAAATATCACCCTTTTTATCTGTTCGTTGTCGTATCTGATTTCAAATTTGGTTTACGTTTTTTTACATCTGTAATCTTGTAATTGTTAATACTGTTTATTTGTTTTAATATCAATCATCCAGTAGTATAATTAACTCCAAATCATTATTTGTTACTATTCAGAATCACTGATTCCCGTAAACGTTTTCCAAACACAATTTCAATCTCGCTGGGACATAACGACCCGGGGATTTCCCTATACTTCCGCGGATTTAATATCTTGCACTTTCTCCCTTACTGCTTGACTTGTTGACCATTCCCGGTTAATTTGTGAGGTTGGTTTGGGAGGAGTCAGTAGACAAAGCTTTCAATAAACAGATAGGAAGGAACTTGGAGGCTTACGTTGGTGATATGGTTATAAAAAGCAGCACGGAGGAAGACTTACTCTCCAACATCTAAGAAAACTTCGATCAATTAAGGGCAATCAACATGAAGCTAAACCCAAAGAAGTGTTCTTTTGATGTTGAAGAAGGAAAATTTCTGGGACATTTGATTACGAAGCAAGGGATCAAAGCTGACCCTTCGAAGGTCAAAGCCATCATAGATCTACAGGCTCCGAAATCGCTGAAGGATGGACAAAGCCTAAATGGAAAGCTCGCAACACTTAGCAGGTTTCTATCAAAGGGCGTAGATCGATCTTTACCATTTTTTAAGACTCTCAAAGGGTACGTAGATAAAAATACCTTTCAATGGAGTTTAGAGGCAGAGGCTGCATTTTAAAAGTTGAAAGAGTTCATGGAGATATTACCAACACTTACAGCCCCAATCAAAGGCGAAGTGTTATTCATGTACATCACCACATCCTTCGAAAGCATCAGCGTTGTTCTCTTGGCAGAAATGGAAAAGAAACAAATCCCCATTTACTTCCTTAGCAAGGTCCTACAAGGAGCCGAATTGAACTATCCAGAGTTAGAAAAGCTAATTCTAGCTTTAGTTCATGTTGCAAGGGGTCTTCGAAGGTATTTCCAAGCTCATCCAATTACAGTATTGACTGATAAGCCAATCAAACAAATACTGTCGAAGCCTGAGAAATAATGAAGGATAGCCAAATGGGCTATTCAATTAGGAGAGTATGAGATAGAGTACAAAGGTAGAAACTCCATTAAAGGCCAGATACTTGCCGATTTTCTATCCGAAACACCCTCCGGACCAAGTTAGGACAAAGATGTCCCGAAGAATGAACCCTCGAAGGCGAAGCAAGGGTGGAAACTATATAGAGACGAAGGCTTAAGCTTCGATGGGTCTGGAGCAGGTCTTATGTTGGTCATTCCGGAGGGAAAGGAGTATACTTACGCACTACATTTTGAGCTCGAAGCTACGAACAACAAAGTTGAGCTTTATTACTAGGCCTTCGACTTGCAAATGACATGGAAGTTGTTGATCCCAGTTGAGCTTAAACGATCTTGTATAGAAGTTAACTTGATTAAACACTTAAGCTAATATGCGGAATGTAAAAGCTTAACTTAAGAAGAATAATGATTCTCTTTCAACACTTCAATATTATTAATACGAGCATTCAACAATGCTAGGGTTTTACAACCTTGAAGTGAATAATAATACGTACATAAACTAACCCTAGGATCCTCCTTTTATAGACTAAGGAATCCTACTAGGTTTACAATACCTTTCTCTACACGATAAGAATATTCTAGATAAATATAATATTTACACAATCTATTCTATATTTATCTAAACCGTATACATCCTTATCCCATCAGCAGTAGATTCTGTCAGCAGTATTTAACTTCAGCAGCACTTTGACATCAGCAGCAGAATCATTACTACTAGCAGCAGTTTCACTCAGCAGCAGTTTCAGACCCAACAATCCTCTCCTAAACTTATCACTTATTTCTAAATAATTAAGTTTCTTCAAAGCACAATTAATCACTAGGAGGATGCTTCCAAACACTTCAACTCTTGTGCATTCAGTTGATCAAATATCTTCTTATACTTTGACAGCAAATTGAATGCTTGATCATCAGAATCATAGTCTTTCTGCAACTTAAGTGATTTATCACCATTAACCATCTGATTGACAATATTCCAGTATCTTACCACTGGGTAATCCATTTCAGCTA
The DNA here is from genome assembly GCA_030686995.1 of Artemisia argyi. Classification (NCBI taxonomy): domain Eukaryota; kingdom Viridiplantae; phylum Streptophyta; class Magnoliopsida; order Asterales; family Asteraceae; genus Artemisia; species Artemisia argyi. Next base: position 33,828,487 of record CM060676.1, on the reverse strand, counting down.
GCATATACAAAGTAATTGGTCCAATATCTAACACATGAACTCCAGAATCTTGAAAGAGTCTCCATTTTCTTACTTTGTATTCTACTATCTCTGTCCACATAACATTATCAGAAGAAGTTATGATATGATCAATTTTATCTATCTTATACTTTTTACCATCAAACTTCTCAGCTCCAAACTTTGCCTTGTATAACTTCCACAAGTCTTCAACATCCTCTCTATCAAAGTAGTGTAACATCTGTTGAAATCTAAGAAACCTGTGAGTCTTACCATCAGATCTCTGGACATCATGAAATGCTCCAATGTTAGTATCATATCCTGTAGTTACTTTGATAATAGGATATTTGACTCCTAATGGTTTGGCATCAACTACTTCAGGATCTTCCATCTTGCCAACCATAGTGTAACCCTTCAATTGTTCTTTTTGATGCTCAGAAGGAATGTGATCAAGACCATGTTTAAACTCATCTCCTTCAGGCATAGAACTGCTTCCTTCCCCAATCTTTCTCTTCTTCTTTGCAAATGACTTATGAATAACACCTTTTCTTTTACCACCTTGCACAGAAGAAATAGTATTTGCTGTATCAATATCAAGCTGTTTAACAACATCAGCTTCTTGAATATGCTCTGCTTCAGCTACTTTTTCAGGTACCAACTTCTTGTTCATCTGAGCAATTTGTTCCAAATCCTCAGCACATCCCATAGCATAAAATGTATCTGTTCTCCTCTTAGCTTGTTGATATAAGTCAAAAACTTCTTTGTCAGAATAAGCTTTCAACTGTACCAATGTCCATCCAGCCATATTCTTTAGATACCTTTCATATTCTTTTCTTTGTTGTTTAACAGTTGGACCTTTAAATATCTTTATCTTTCTTCTAGCAGTAGCATTTTATTTTCTCTTCTTTGTAGTAAACTCACTGTACCAAGATTGCACATTAAAAGTTAGAACTTCATTTTCTTCAATCTTGATCAGCTTATTGAGTTCAATATCAGCAGCCATTCTGATCTTTTCACTTATCCATTCTTCATACCTCTTTAATCCTTCAGCCTCTTTCTCAGCTAACTGTTGTTCTTCCATATTAATCAACTCTTGTTCTCTAAGTGCAGCAGCTGTATCATGTTCAACTTGTAATGCGTTAGGCCAAGAATCAAAAGGCACATCAGTGAAATCAATCCCCTTATACATAATCCTTTCCTTTTCAACTTGCTTGCCCTTGCCTTTATCAGTAGAAGATGAAGAAATAACCTTCTTTTGTTGAGCAGCAGGTTCTTTAATAACAATCCCTTTTTCAGGTTTTCTAGGTGCTGATGATTTGATTGTTGTTGTAGTTTGTTGTGGTAGTAAAGGAGTTGATACTGGTGTAGTCTTCTTGCTCAACAATACCATGGCTTCAGCAGCAGCATTGTCTCCAGACCCAGCAGCAGAGTCTTGTGCATCAGCAGATCCACTAGCAGCAGAGTTAGTAAGATCCTTAGCAGTAGATTCTTGAGCAGCAGAATCTTGAGCAGCAGAGTCAAGACTTTTGTCTACCAACTTCATCAATGTTTCACCCATCAACCCTGTTGCCTTCACTAATTGCTCAGGCTCCAAAGTTGTAAGTTGTTCTACTACCTTCTCTTGTGTAGCAATTACCTCTTCCATAACAACCTCATTCCTTGATTTTTCAGCAACCACAAAATCTCCAGCATCCTGAGGACTTTCAACATCCATATCACCAATCACAGGAACCTCCCCTGAAACCATTCCATCATTCAAACCCAGAGCACTATCAGCCTTTTCCAAATTTACCTCCCCTGAACCCATTGCCTCTTCATTCCTCCGCTGTTTGGAAGCATCCTCTTCCAAGTGAGTAGAAGCATCAGGAGAAATAACAACCTGAGAAGTGCCCACTTTCTTCAATCTTTTCAAAGAGGTTGAAGATCTTGATTTCTGAAAGTTCTTAATCTGTTTTTGCAATTTAATAATAGTCTTGTCCTGATCAGCAACAACAGATGAAAGATTAAGAACTTTGTCCTCCAGTGTAGTGCATTTCACCCCCAAGTTGGCACAAGTAACCGTCAATTCCTGAATAAGTTGCATAATAGTCTCATCACTTCGACCTGTATTACCTGGTCCGAGAGGTGAATCATGGACATTGTCATCATGTACAAGATTTTCCGTCAATTCATTGGTCACTGGCCTGTCCTCATCACTTCGACCTGTGTAACCTGGTCCGAGAGGTGAATCTCGGGACATAAACTCAGTATCAAACCTAGTTTGATCAGCTGAGCCCCCTGTACTTGCCATTTGGCTAGGGTTACCATCCTGAGAATTTGATTCAGAAGAATCAGCATCTCTAGATGTTGCCTTGGTTTGGGTCTTAATGATGTTATCACTATCCTGCTCTGCTGCTAAGCTAGAAGCAGTAGTGACAGCCCTTGCCAACATGTCCTCTTCATCACCTAGGACAGCCTCATCTGGTACAGCCATACTAACACTATCCTGAGGTAGATCAGTGTTCTTTTTAGTGTTCCTACGGGTATAGAGTATTTTAGGTTGTGTAGCAGATGCACTAAAATTGGGTGTGTGATGGGAGTCAGTGGGATTTCCTGATCCTTCACCCTGATTATTTTGCACAAGTTGCAGCATAAAAGGTGTAAGATTTGTATTTGTGCCTGAAAAACCTTTTCCATGTTTAACCAAGAAAGTAAAAGTTTTAGAAACCAATTTTGGAGCATCATAAGTAGCAACATGGCCTCTAAACTTTGCAAGTTGTTTTTGTACAAAGAGTTGTATAAACCTTGGATAAAGCAAATATGAACCAGACTCTTTGATACTTTGAAACATCCCTTCCAAAATCATTTTTGAAAAATTGAATGGTTTACCTTTGCTTAGGCATACCATTGCAGAAGCAATGGTAGTACTAAACTCATGCCATCCAGAAGTTTTAGGACTCAAACAATGAAGAAGAAGATGTATCAAAAACTTGTATTGAGGACAGAGAAGAGATTTTTGAAATTTTAAATTTGTATGCTTCCCCTCATATCCCAATTTTTTTAACCCAGCAAAAATATCAGAATTGGCCAGGCAAGTGGTCTCTGTTTCATCATCTAAGAAAAGGGTTTCTCTTATTAATGATTCAGATACATGAACCTTTTGCCCATCTACTAAGGCACTAACATGTTTTTCCCCATTCATAGTTTTGATTTTAGCGGTAAGCCAAAACTGTTTGATGTGGGAAGCAAATATAGTATGATTCACAGTGAGTGCATACCTAAGAGAAGTAGCATTCAAAAATTTTACCATGTCTGTGAATTCTTCATTAACTGATTCAGCATCCAAAACGACCACACTGTTGTGTTGCTTTGCCCAGGTACGAAAGCAATCCATGAGTTAGGGTTTAGGGAAATTGGGGATAATTGATTTTGAGAGAAATAGAGTGTTAGGGTTTGTGATAACTTCGATTTGAAATATAAGAAAACCAATTAGGAAGAACAATTAGGTTTTAAACTGATTGAAGAAGTTACACATACCACCCTCACACTTTCAACCGTAAAAGCACAATAACACTAGCAGCAGAGTTATATAACTAGCAGTAGAGTGAAAAATCCAGCCGCAGAGTTGACAAAATAAGCTTGGTCAAAAAGTCAAGAATCCTCAGCATTCAATGCGATAATATTCCGTAATCCCTATAAAAACGGACTAAATCTTTTCCCTAATTTATCACAATAAAACCCTAATCGCAATCAAAACGCCAATCAACCAAATCAAAACTTCAATTAACCCAAATCAAATCAACCAATCATGAAATCAACACTCGAAATCATTAATATCTCTTCTGATTCATCATCTGAAGATGAAACCCCCTTTGAAACGTATGTGCCTCCCTTTCGTCCTCCTCATAATGGTTGTAGAACCAAGGAGCAAGCGAAGAAGAGAAAGCATGATCTCCCTGTTTTTAAAGATCTCCTTAGTTTGAATCAAACCCCAAGCACTTCTAGGGGTAAAGCTGTGATGTCCCCAAAATTTCCATCGTCTTCAGAGTCATCAGAAGACACAGCTTGGATCCCTGTTAGGCAACCATCTCCAAGGGAGCTTGTTTCCCCTTTCATCTATACTTCATCAGATGAGGATGAGCCTCCAAATGAACCACCTTCTACTCCTGAGAGGCCTCAGTCATCAAGGCCACGACCAAAGAAGTCCACCAAGGCAAAGAAGACAAGGAAGACAAACTCTCCTCTTCCTAAAGAAAGAAAAATTGTTCTTGGCCTTCCATGCCCTAGGAAGTAGTACTTGTAGGCTTTAATTTCATCTTAGATTGTTGCACTCTTTTGTGGTTTCAGAAGTAGTTTTTGTAACTTCTCTTTTGATGTATGAACTTCTGAACTTGATGAATGATGAATGATAGATGTTCTTCTTTTGTTGTAATTGCAAATCATCATTAAGACTTATTCCTGCACAATATTAGACCAAACACCACAAAACAAACAAACATATGCACTAGCAGTAGAGTTAGAAATAGCAGCATAGTACATTCCATCACAAGCACAAGCAGCAGAGTAACAAGCAGCACAATTCCTTTACAAACTTGTACAAAACAAAGAGATAAGTTTTTTTAAAGATTTATCATACCAATGTTTGCAATTAAAAATTGAAACCTCCCCACATCAAAGTGTTTAGTGAGAAGATCAGCAACATTGTTATCAGTATGAACTTTAACAATTTGAATCAACTTCTTTTCATAGCAATCCCTGATAAAGTGATGTCTTATCTCAATATGTTTTGTTTTAGAATGAAAAACAGGGTTTTTAATTATGCAAAGTGTGCTGTTGTTATCAATATGAATTTTGGTATTCATGAAATTGTACCCATAATCCAATAATTGATTCTGAATCCATAGAACTTGTCCACAACAACTTGAAGCAGCCACATACTCAGCTTCAGTTGTAGAATTTGCCACCACTGTTTGCTTCTTGCATTGCCATGACACCAATCTGCTTCCTAAAAATTGACAACCCCCTATTGTAGACTTTCTATCCAAAGAAGCTCCAGCATAGTCACTATCTGAATATGAGACCAAATCAAATGGTGAATCTTTAGGATACCAAAGGCCCAATTTTGGTTGATGCCTCAGATATCTAAAAATTCTCTTCACTGCATTGAGATGTGATTCCTTGGGACACACTTGAAATCTTGCACAGGCACACACAGCAAACATGATATCAGGCCTTGATGCTGTAAGATACATCAATGAGCCAATTATAGACCTGTACAAGTGTATATCCACTTCCTTTCCATATTCATTCTTCAGCAATGGTTTATTGGTTTCCATGGTAGTCTTGGCAGGTTTAGCATCTTCAAAACCAAATTTCTTCAAAATATCATTGACATACTTATCCTGACTGATAAATATACCATTTTCTTTCTGTATAACTTGCAGACCTAAGAAGAAGGTGAGTTCTCCCATTGAACTCATAGCAAACTTGTCCTTCATAAGTTTCTCAAAACTAACACACATAGCTTTGTTTGTAGACCCAAAGATGATATCATCAACATAGATTTGAACCAGCAGAATGTCATCCTTTTGTCTTTTGAGAAACAGAGTTTTATCAATCTTTCCTCTACTAAACCCAGATTCTAGCAAGTATGTTGACAAAGTGTCATACCAAGCTCTTGGAGCCTGATGTAAGCCATACATTGCTCTATTTACCTTGTAAACTTTGTCAGGATGATCAGGGTCTTCAAAGCCTGGTGGTTGGGACACATAAACCTCTTCTGTAATGGTCCCATACAGAAAAGCACTCTTCACATCCATTTGATACACTACAAAGTCTTTGTATGAAGCATAAGCTAAGAATATTCTAATTGCTTCTATTCTTGCCACTGGAGCAAATACCTCATCATAATCAAGGCCTTCTTGTTGTGTGTATCCCTGTACCACTAACCTTGCCTTATTCCTTATGACAATTCCTCTCTCATCTATTTTGCATCTGAAAACCCATTTTGTGCCAATCACTCTTTTTCCATTTGGCAGTTCAACCAATGTCCAAACTTCTTGCAGCTTAAATTGTAGAAGCTCATCTTGCATTGCTTCCACCCAACTTGCTTCTTGTAAGGCTTTGCAAGTATTCTTGGGTTCTATTTGAGAAAGAAAACATGCAAACAGGCAATTCTGAAGATCTTTATGACTATTTCTTTGATGTAGAGATCTGGCAAAGAAACTTTGATGTTGAAGATCTTTCAGTGCTTTAGTCATCTGCCTGGTTTGAATAGATGATTGTAGATCACTTAAGATTTGATCTTTGGGATGATCCTTGTGTACTCTTGTGGTAGTTGTAAGACTAACAGGAATATTGAGTTCCAAATTAGTGAAATCTGCAGCAGCTCCAAATAACTGACCATCAAGTGCATCATCATCTGTGTCATAATAAATATTCTCAAGAGGAGGCATATTTGGATCATCAGGATAGATAGAATCAGCAATAGGTCTACCCTGAGAGTCCAAATTAGGAAACATTAAAGTAGCAGTAGAGTTAGTATGCTTGGAAGCAAAATGTGGTGGAGCTGTAGTTGTATCTTTTGGCCTAGCAGTAGAGTCTGATGAGTCAGCAGCAGAGTCTGCTGGTTTTGTAGGAGAGACATTAACAACTACTTTGGGAACCCCATTAGTTTCTTTTTCTGCTTCAATAGGTATTTCAATACCTGCTTCAGTTTCCTTAGGTTTTTCTTGAGTAACAACATCTTCTTTATGACCTTGATCAGTCTGAAAGGGTAGTAAGGTAGGACCAACCTTCAGTTTCTCAACCAAAACAAATTCTTCTTGTGGTTTGTCAACACTGGCAATAACTGGTACATAGTTCATTGTTTTGGTAAGCATATCCACATTAAACAGCCATTCTGGTCCTTTTCCTTCAGGATTGGATGAGTTCTCAGAAAACTTAATATGCAAATTCTCCTCTACATGTTTGGTTCTCTTGTTATATACTCTGAAAGCTTTACTAATCACAGAGTAACCAACCAAATTTCCTTCATCAGTTTTTTCATCAAATTTGCCTAGTTGATCCTTAGTGTTCAAAATTGTAACAGGACATCCAAATGGTTTGAGAAAATCAATCAGTGGCTTCTTTCCATGAAATAACTCATATGGAGTCTTATTATGAGGCTTGACTACCTTACTTCTGTTCTGCATAAAGCATGCAGTGTTCACAGCTTCAGCCCAAAAAGGAATAGGTAGTTTTGAATCAGATAACATTGTTCTTGCAGCCTCAATAAGTGTCCTGTTTCTTCTTTCTGCAACACCATTCTGTTGTGGAGTTCTTGCTACACTATACTGTCTAAGAATTCCTTTCCCCACACATAATTGATTCATCACACTGTTCTTGAACTCAGTACCATTGTCACATCTGATTATCTTCACCTTGTGATTGTGCAGGTTTTCAACTCTTGTAATAAATGCCTTGAGTATGTCTGGAGTTTCATCTTTAGTGGCTAAAAAGAATACCCAAGTAAACCTGCTAAAGTCATCAGTGACAATATGACTTCTTGTTCAAGCTTTTTACAAATACAGGCCCAAATAAGTCCATGTGCAGTAGGTGTAAAGGCTTAGTATTTGTGTTCACAGTCTTGGACTTGAATGAAACTCTATGTTGTTTACCCTTTTGACAGGCAACACAAGTTTCACAATTTTCAAAAGTCTTTGTAGGCATTCCTCTGACCAGATTTCCTTTTACCAATTTGTTCATGGTCTTGTAGTTCAGATGTCCCAATCTCCTATGCCATAATTTGGACTCATCAACAGTGGCCTTTGCAATTAGACAAGTCAAAGCCCTCTTAGGAACAATGTTCTTAATATGGTCACTGTATATATTCTCATTTCTAGGGACCTTCAAAAGCACAGATTTGTCATCTGGCAACTGATAGTCAAGAGAAAGGATCATACACTCAGTGTCTGTAAAAAGAACAAAGTTCTTTTTGTCACATATTTGTGAGACACTAAAAAGGTTAAACTTAAGTCCTTTCATAAGAAACACCTTCTCAAAGTCCAAATTTCCAGTTTTTAGAGTTCCTCTGCCAACAATCTTTCCACCTTTTGGATCATTCCCAAAAGCAACATAACCACCATCAAAAGCCTCAAAGTCTTCAAGTTGAGACTCATCTCTTGTCATGTGTCCAGAACATCCACTGTCAACAATAACCATATCCTTAAGCTCATCCAGTAGATTGACCTGCACATGAAAAGTAGAGACATTAGTTCCTCTTGACGACCCAAGCCATTACTGACTTGGATCTGCCCTGTGCATCAACATAATCAAATGTCTTTAAATCACTTGATGCACTACTATTCTAGGAAACAAAATTTGAACCAATAGTTTTTGGTTTCCAAGTCCAGCAAGCTGAGGCCTTAACAGCATAAAAGTGATTACCAACAACTGTATTTGTTAAAACTTTTGGCCCAGAAGTAGAAAGTTTTGTACTAGCAGCAGGATGCTTACTAGCAGCAGAGTGCATACTAGCAGCAGAATGGTTACTAGCAGTAGAGCCAGTAGAAGAACCAGTTGTGGTTTTGAAAACACCATTTGTTTTAGCAGCATAAATAGATCTAGTTGCACCAGATCTCAATAAAACAGCTCTTGGAACCATGTTTCTATTAGGATGTGGGTGAGTTTGTTTAGTTACATATTTGTGATTCACCCTCGTGTATTGATTCCAAATAGGCTTTTGGTGTTCAGGACATCTAACAATCAAGTGGTCAAAGCTACCACACTTATAACAAGCCTTCTTTTGTAATTGAAACTGATTACCTAATCTGTGTGAAACTAGGTTGTTGAAGTTTCTCTGGTTACCCCTAGGCTTATTATTGAACCTTTCCATCTGTTCTCTAGGTACCTCATTGTACTCTACCATTTTCCTAGAGAAGTTATTTCCTAACACAGGTTTGACAAACTTAACCTGTTCAATTTTAGGTTTAAACTTTGTAGGAATTTCTTCCTTTTTAACACTTTGTTCTTGTTTAACCTGTTCCACATCACTATCACTATCAGAATACCAATCTTCTATACTAGGAGCTTCAGAAAATTTTCTAGCCTCAACCTTAGGTGTTTCATTAACACTTGTGCTACATTCACCTACAGGTTTTTCAATATTTAGCTCACTTATGAATGATAGTTCTTTTCCTGGTGGAGCAAAAGCACTTTTGGCTGGAGGAGCCACTTCATTATACCCAATTCCACTACCTTTTCTCATCAAGTTATTCTCTATAGATTTATGAACCAAATCAGAAGCATATTGTTGTTTTTGTACTCTTACTACATGTTTATCTTTTTCAGCAAGAGCTTCCTCTTTTTCTTTTTCTGCTTCTTCTAACTTATTTTTAAGAACTTCTACTTCACTATTTTTCTTAAAAATTTCTATATCTCTGAGATTAAGTTGATCTACATATTCCTTCTCACACTCTTTGAGATATTCTAACCTCCTTGCAACATTTTGAATACCTACTTTGTAACCTAAGTTATCAAGTTTCAGGTGTTCAATTTCTCTATTTAAACTCTCATTCCGAGACTTAAGTTCTTCTATAGTGTCAGCACAAGATTTAAAAGAACACATAGATAAGTCTGAATCATTTGATACCTTAGAGTCAGATCCTGATGATGAACCATAGGCCATAAGTGCAAAGTTCTGCACCTTGGGTTGAGCAACAGCTACCAAAGAGAAATTTGGTTCTTCTTCAGCCATATCACTCCAATCATAATCTCCCAGTCCATCACAAGATACCAGTGCAGTCTTTGATTCTTCAGTAACCTTCTTTGTAGCATCAACATTCTTCTTTGGAGCTCTACACTCTCTGGCAAAATGTCCCTTCCTGTTGCAATTATAGCACTCTATCTTTGATTTGTCAAAGCCTGGACTGTCCTTAGCTTTATACTTGACTTCTTTTCCAGTCTTCTTCCAAAACTTTCTTGCCCTCAAGGTCAAGATAGCCATTTGCCATTTAAGATCAATTTCTTCAAGATCATCAGGATCAATATAATCCAGATCTTGATTAATGACATGTGACCTTATAGTAGTTGTGAGCTCAGCCAAGAATGCACACAAAGCAATATCACTGGTAGAGATCTTATCATTTGAACTAGCAGCAGATCCATCAGCAGCAGATACTCCATAAGTAGTAGAATGAGCAGCAGAGTGAGATTCTTGAGATCCTTTTCCTTTAGAGGATACAAAGGCAAGATTTTGAGTACCAGAAGATGAAGTAGAAGAGGTAGATAGTTCTGATTCATACACTCTTAAATTGTTGTAGAGACTCTCCAACTTCATAGTTTCCAAATCAGGATTATTCCTCCACACAACTTTGTGCATACTTCATTCAGGTGCAAGACTTGTAAGAAACTTTAGGTTTACATCTTCTTGTGGAACCACATAACCAACAAGCTTTAGATGGCTGACCAGTTGGTTTAGCCTGATGTATGTGCCAATTATCTTCTCTCCACTTTCAGAAGTAAAATTCTCAAATTGATGCTTCAGCATGTTTTTCCTTGATTTCTTAGTAGCATCATTCCCTCCAAACCTGAATTCAACAGCATCCATCAATTATTTTCCAGATTCATAGTCATCAAAGTCCATTTGGAATTCATTAGGTATTCCCATTAAGAGAATACTATGTGCTTTGATTTCCATCTTCCTTATTGTGTTGGCTTCAGCAGACTTAATTGGTATCTCCTTCCCATCAGCACTCTTCTCAGGTACAGAATCACCATTAACAATCACATTCCACATGTTGAAATCAATCATGCGAATGTACTGTCTGATCCTTCTCTTCCAAAGCTCATACTCAGAAGGATTCAGCATGGGTACCCTTGAAGCAGTCACCATATGAGTTTCATCACCCATCTTAGCAGTTGATTTTGAAACAGCAATCTCTTAAGAAACAAAATCTTCTTGATAATAACTTCTAGATCACAAGCTCTGATACCACTTGTTGATCCCAGTTGAGCTTAAATGATCTTGTATAGAAGTTAACTTGATTAAACACTAATATGCGGAATGTAAAAGCTTAACTTAAGAAGAATAATGATTCTCTTTCAACACTTCAATATTATTAATACGAGCACTCAACAATGCTAGGGTTTTACAACCTTGAAGTGAATAATAATACGTACATAAACTAACCCTAGGATCCTCCTTTTATAGACTAAAGAATCCTACTAGGTTTACAATACCTTTCTCTACACGATAAGAATATTCTAGATAAATATAATATTTACACAATCTATTCTATATTTATCTAAACCGTATACATCCTTATCCCATCAGCAGTAGATTCTGTCAGCAGTATTTAACTTCAGTAGCACTTTGACATCAGCAGCAGAATCATTACTACTAGCAGCAGTTTCACTCAGCAGCAGTTTCAGACCCAACAGAAGTTCGTGATCTCTCTATTTGTGTTGACTCGCAATTAGTAGCAAACCAAATCAAAGGCTCTTACGAAGCAAGGCAACCTGCCATCAAGTAATATTTGGAAAAAGCTAAGGAAATTCTCAACGATTTCGAGTCTTATGCTATAGAACACGTTCGTAGGAAAAGAAGATGCACTAAGAATAACTTCAATGGAATTTGCACATCTAACAAAGGAGGTCTTAGTCGAAGTGTTGTCCGAAAGATCAATCAAACGTAGTGAGGTGTCTGATGTCATACTTGAAGAAGGATCCAACTGGATGACTCCGCTAAGAGAATACTTGATAAGTGGTATTTTTCTAGAAGACCCAAAGCTAGCACGAAAGGTCAGAATCAAGGCTCCCCAATACAGGATGATTGGGGACAATCTCTACAGAAGATCTTTCTTGTCTCCTTGGCTTCGTTGTGTGGGGCCGAAGCAAGTTTTGAACATCATCTATGAGATCCATGATGGATCCTGCAGCTTACACGCAGGACCTACTTTTTTGTCTAAAAAATAACTAAGTTGGGATATTACTAGCTGATGAGACGAAAAGTGTCACGATTTTAAGGGATCATTTAAGCCTTAAGTCGTGATAATATGATCAAATATTACCTTAAATCATTCCTTTTGTCATTTTAGGTACTTTTGAGAGGAATTCTGGAAAACATAGCATTTTGGACGTTTTTGGAGCATAAAAGTGTAGAAAACGACAAAGTCAAAAATTCAAGCTGGAACAGTACCTAACGGCGTCAAAAGTTACAAGGTGACGCTGTCACTTGTTGATAAAGAGGTGGATATTTACTTTGCACTTGACGGGCCAGAAAGATTTTGAGGCATTCATACGTGACGGCGTCACGTGTTATTTCACCAAGGTGGTCACGTTTTAAGTTAAAGAGAGACGGCCCAGAACACTTTCTAACCAAACGGCGTCAAGAGTAGATATAGGCAATCAAGAAACCCTAACACGGCGGGATGACGACGTCACATCCTAAAAGGTGACGCCGTCAAGTTGTAAAATATATATATACTTTTCTATTTTTCATTCATTAGGGGGGGGGGGACTTTTGGTAGGAACTTAGGGTACGAACCCTAGTCGACTTTTGCAGCTATTTTGAGGTTTCAAAGCCTCTTTTCTTCCATGATTAATTGAAGATAAGTAATCTATCAATCATTTAATATGTCTATGTGATGTTTGATTTTATCTTATGCTTGTCTTTCTTTTAACATGCTAGGCTAGGTTTGTTTGTGTTTGCTTAGGTCTAATAAAACCTAGTTATTGATTATTTATTGAATGGTTTGTTATTAATTCTTATGGGTGGATGTTTATCGATGTTAGGCTTAAGAAAACTAGCAATACTCCAATGGTAACATACTTGAACGTCTTAAGAAACATGAATCGATGTGTACTACGGTTATTTGGTTGTATTTAATGCATGAGCCACTGTTTATAATCCCTAGAATTGGGCGCTTAACGTGTCGTCTTAGGAGGAGATAAGAGCTTATAGAGTTGGGGAAGATCGTACACAGCCCCACGAATGGTATTAAGGAATACAACCCGGCATCCACGCAATTATAACAAACCTATCAATCAGTAAAAGATAACTATGGAATAGTGAAACCTATGTCAACACGTTTGTCTCCATATTAGAAGTCTCTCACATTTATTTTTAGTTATTTTATTTTTATTTGCCTTTGTAGTATTTGGGTTAGTTGACTAGCAACTAATTCCGCCCACTCTTCCAAAACCCGAGAATTTTACTTGCTTTCTATAAAATATAAAAATACAAAAAGAATCATCCCTCACCCCTAGACCTAGTTTAGATAATTTTCAATCCTAACGAACACTATTCCCTGTGGAGAACGATCAATCCCCCGGGGGGATTATAAGCTTCTCAAGATCCTTTGAGAAGTAAAACTTTTGCGTTGCAATCCACATGCATCAAAGTTTTTGGCGCCGCTGCTGGGAAATAGTTATTATTTAGGTTGAATATTATTTTTATTAGGTCTACTCATTAGATTTCTATCTAGTTAGATTTTTATTTTATTTTTATAGGTTTTCTTTAGTCTATCTTTTTCTTTGTTCCTTTGTTCGTAACCGTTACCATCCAACATCATGGAAGGTGGTAATATCTTTGATCCCGCCAACCCACCACAACAAAACCCACCACAACCAAACCAACCTTCTATAGCCCGCACTTTAGCAGAGTACTCCCGTCCTAGCCACCAAGGCTATCGAAACACCATTGAGCTCACTCAAGGAGCCAATGTGTCTCCCTTGCGATCTGACACCATCCGGTTGGTGCAAAGCGAATGTGCATTCCATGGACTTCATTCCAAAGATCCAAATCAACACCTCAAGGATTTTCCTAAAATCGTAGATTCCATAGACCTTGATGTAGAAACTCGAGAGACGACCCGATTGCGTCTCTTTCAATTCTCTCTACGTGACCAAGCTATTCAATGGCTTGAGCGTTTACCCGCGGTGTTATGAATACAAATATTCTTATGGAAGACTCGGTCACCCAAATGATGTAATAGCATTAAGATAGCTCGTAGTTAGTTTATTATTTAGTTAGTGTTAGTTTAGATTATGTAACATCGTGGAGGAAGGACGGGTCATTACCCACTATATACCTGATCCACAGCCCGGGAGTGGGCGTTTTATTTGTAATTATAAATACCCCTCTCCCACCAAGGGAGAGGGTTGGACCTTTCAAGCAATCTAACATTTCATCTTTTCTTTCTCTCTCTAAAGGATCCCATTTTCTCTTGTCTCTCTCTCTAAAACCAACGAACCAAACCACCTTGTGAATCATTTTTGTGACTTAAAGTATAACTTACAATTGGTATCAAGAGCCATGGTTTCATCTTAGGGCCTTGGAAATTAGGTTTTGGTGTGATTTTTGTGGTTTTTGTTAATTAGAAGAGTTTTCTTGGAAAACATCTTGGTTTTATCTTATTTGTGTTATATGAAGTGTTATGGGTGTACTTTTGTGATTAGTGGTGTTAGAACCACTTTGTTTTTCATTTCGATAAGCTATATCATTCGTTGGGTTGAAGTTGTGATTGATTTTAGGTCATTTTCTTGGTAGCGATTACCTATTCTGTTGTGGATTTCTTGGTAGCGATTACCTCCAAAAATCTAGCGATTAGGTCAGTTTCTGGGTAGCGATTACCATTTTGGGGCATAAAGACAAAAACGCTAGATAGCGACTGTTTTGGACTATTGTGTCTAGAGATTAGTTCCTGCGTTTACCTCAGTTCAGCGGTTAGCTAATTTTAGCGATTACCTCATCCAGCGTTTACCTACTCTTAGCGATTACCTCGACCTGTGATTTGCTATTTCTAGCGTTTACCTCTGTTCAACGATTAGCTAGTTCTAGCGTTTAACTTCTCTCAGTGTTTAGCTCAGATAGCGATTACCTCAAGATTGCAATTATCTCTCTTAGCAATTTGCTTCAACTGTTTGGCAGCCTTTAGCGATTAACTCAGTGGTGTGTTTCTAGTTATTGGTTAATTATTTGTACTTAGTGAATTGTTGTAACTTAAGTCATTTCGATTAATCTAATTGTGATTTGACATTGTGAGTTAACTCTAACGACTTGAATTATCTCAATCGGATATATTGTAACTTGACTTTTCGCGACTTGACACTAATTGCAAAGTATGACTTATCCAAGTTCTCATTCTAAGTCTAACTCGCTTATCACGTCTTTCGGTTTCTTTTGTTGACTTTAGTAAAATCCCAGGAAAGAATCGATTTCTCAGTTTAAGTCACAAGAGTTGTAAAATCCCGTTTGTGATTCTGTCATGGCAACCATTTCTGATGACATTCAAGGTGCCGGGTCTGATACCCGACCTCCTATGCTCGATAGGACTGACTATGAATCATGGGCACAAAGAATGAGACTTTATTGTCAGGGTAAGGAAAATGGTGAGAACATTCTACGATCAATTCATGAAGGTCCCCTACAGATGGGTACAACAAGGGATGCTATCTCTATTGCTGATGATGGAACCGTCACCTTTGGAATTGACAGGCCACGTACTTACAATGACCTTAGTGATGCTGAAAAGAAGCGCTATGATGCAGACATTCGAGCCTCCAACATTGTGATACAAGGATTACCCAAAGATGTTTACAAGCTAATCAACTTCAACACTGAAGCTAAGGCCGTTTGGGACAATGTCAAAATGCTTCTATCTGGCTCGGAGCCGACCAAAGAAGATCGTGAGTCTCAGTTGTAAGATGAATTCGAGCATTTCAAGATGAATCCTGGTGAAAACATTACCGACTACTATGTCAGATTTCACAAGCTTGTTAATGACATGAGAATGATCCGAATGACAAAGCCTAACATCCAACTGAACTCTAAGTTTGTCAACAACATGTCACACGAGTGGGATCGCTTTGTCACTGCAGTAAAGCTCAACAAAGGACTGAGAAATACAAACTATGAACAACTGTTTGCCTACTTACAACAACATGAGAAACATGCAGTTTTTGATCGTCAATTAAGGGAAAAGCTCAATCCAACTACTACTAATGACTCACTTGCATTCATGACTAGTACGTTGCTGATTAATCAGCCTTTGTCATCAGTGGATCACTCATCTCTACAACCACCAGTTGCCATGAACACCCATCTTGACTCAGGGTATTCTCATACTGATAAGATGATTGACAATCTTTCCAACCAACTGTCTCTACTTGTCCAACAATTCAGAGCCACACTTCCTCAGACCAACAACCAACTTAGAGCCTCGTCTAATCCACGGAATCAGGCTGTTATGGAAGATGGAAGAGTGATGGTACAAAATGTTCAGGGAAGACAAAATGTGAATCAAAGGAATGCTGCTCGAGGCAATGTGAAGAACAGGATTAGGAATGTTAATCAGGGACAAGGAGGCAGCCTAAGTGTTACAATTGTGGAGTTTTGGGTCACTTCGCAAGAAACTGCACACAGCCAAAACGTCCTCAGAACTCAGACTACTTCAAGGACAAAATGTTGCTCATGCAAGCTCAAGAGAATGGAGTTGTGCTGAATGAGGAAGATTTGGCGTTTCTTGCTGGGGATGAAGGGAATACGTTTGAGGCTGATGTGGATGATCAACCTGTCCAAGATCTAGCTCTTAATGACCCAAACATCTTCCAAGCTGATGATTGTGATGCCTTTGATTTGGATGTTGATGACGAACCCACTGCTCAGACTATCTTCATGGCCAACTTATCATCAGCTGTCTCAGCACCACAACAATCCAGTCCCTCCAAATCATCCATCATATCTAAGGTACTGAAGTTATATGATGAATGCATTATTAATGGTGAATAGAAGAATCTCAACGATATACGACAAATTAATGTAGGTGAACCAAATGAGGCTGTATTGGAGAACAACAATGTTATTCCAATTGGGCAAAAATTGGACCACAACATTGATTCTGACATATCCTGTGGAATGTCTTCTGTTGTATGTGACAATAATGTGATGCATGAACAAAGGATTTACAACGAAGTACAACAAACAAACATTGCAGAATTAGATATTGCCAATATGGGAAATAGCAATGTTGTCCCATATGAACAATATGTAAAGCACAACGTCAACTTTGTTGTATCAAGTGATGCATCCTCTGTTGATGTTAATGTGTGTGAATTTGATGAGTACACTGCTGTTGCACCCGATGAGACTCTGACCACTAGGATTAAAATTCTTAAGGATCAAGTAATGTGTTATGAGCAACGTGCAAAATTTGAGCTAACCGAATGTGAACAAAAGATGGATCGGCAAATGTGGGCATGCATAACTGAACATAACTTAAAGGAAGAAGCATTAAAACAAGAGGTAAAATGTGTTCAAAATCAACTTGATCAAGCTGTTAAGGAACAACAGGAAATTCAGGATAGTTTAAGTGTTCTAAAAGGTGAATTTCTAGAAAAAGAAACTAAACTATTAAATGAATTCTCCAACCTTAAGGAGTTGAAAAACAAACTTGAAAACAAGTTATACATTCAAGGCCAAACAATACAAACAACTTAAATGATTCAAAAGCACATTAAACTGCGGGATAAGCATAGTGATAAGGATTTAGGTATGCCTAAAATGAACTTCCTTAAGAGCGTTAGTGCCTCTCAACCTGCCCTGTATGATGCCAAGGTTATGCTTACACCTGATCATGCCCCCAACTAGTTGGTCTAATAAAGAAATGGATGATATTGAATCTGCCAATAGAGAGAGATTTGATAATAAAATGAAGGATCCCAAATGCATTAAACACCGTGTCATTGTTAAACCGCATAATTATTATGAACAAAACCGAGTTAACACCAGAACAGGTATTTTGGCCATTAGATGTTGAGAAAATGAAAGTTTATGAACTTAAGGCCAAAATTCCTCAAAAGTTTGCTACCCCAACGGTGTATCCCCCCCAATACACTAATGCACTTAGTTCAGCTGGCACTTCCCACACAATGTAAAACTCTTATTAGCATATATATCCTCTATCAAATGTTCACTGATTTTGATAAAACATGCAAAAAGAGAATCACGCCAATTGGAATTACTGAGGGTGAAAGGGGATTTGAGCTTACAAAAGAGTGTTACTTAACTGAATTTATCCCATTTTTTAAACTAATCAAAGAACACTTTGAGGGTCTACAACAGTCCCTTGAAATTGAACTGAAAGAAATAAAAGAGGTGTTTAAATATGTGGAAAATGAGGGAAAACAAATTGTAATAGATCTTCAACATAGTGAAATTGCGAGGAAAAATGCCCTTATCATGAATGACAATTTGATAGCTAAGTGTATTGCACAAGATGTATTTTATACTGCTACCGACTCTACATTAACTGCTTGTTAATTTCATCAAATGTCTGTTGCCTTTAATGTTCTCAATAATCGTGTTGTTAAGCTTGAGGGGGAGAATTTCAACCTCCATAGAAAAATTCAAAATGATGATCATGATAACATGGTCAAGCATTTTCTTAAACTAGAAGTTGATAATCTTAACTTACAATTAAAATATCAACATGTAGAAGAAAGGATTAAAATCTCAAATGGCAAGACATCTTCGGGTGCTCTTGAATTTGATGAATATTTTGAATTAACAAACCATGATGAAAAATTCAAGCTCACGCCAACACGATTCGGAAATTGAGGGCGCAAATTGCCCAATTGAAATCTCACGAGAATGATGTGATCGATTCCCCTAAACCAAAGTCTGTAGATTCTCAGGATTTTCAACTTCAAGACATGATCAACAAACTTAAACATGAAAATGATTGTTTTAAAGCTGAAAATTCAAAAGTCAAACAACATTACAAAGAGTTATATGATTCAATTAAGGTTACACGTGATAAAACCAATGAAAAGATAACTTCTTTGATTAATGAAATTGAGAATCTAAAGACCAAGGTGAAAGGGAAAATGCCTTTCACTGCATATGACAATGGTAATTCAAAGGTCTGTGAATGCAAAAATTATGCATGTGAGGCCGTGTACATTCCATTTCCCCTTAGGAACAATGAGTTAGTCCATAGTGATTACCTTAGACATCTTAAGGCTTGCCTCGACATGACTCACGAGACCATCAAAGAAGATAGAATGGCGAGACCCTCTAATAACACATTATTAGATGTTGGTTTTCTCACCAAACGGTCACAAGAAATATTAGAATATGCCATAGGTACGTGTCCTAAGATTCTCAACATGCGAGATAGAATGGCTACATCTTCATCTAAGAATCTGAACAAGCATGTTACATTTGACATACCTTTGGCAAGAAATGAACATAGCACATCACCTCCTAGAAAACAAACAACTATGCAATAATCTAATGTTCCCATCATTAATTCTACAGGAGTAAGCAATGACACTAAAGTTAGCAGGTCAAAGCCTTATGGAAATACAAGGAATGATAGGACTTCGCCAGCTAAGAGTGCTCAAGGGAAGAAA
This sequence comes from Artemisia argyi, assembly GCA_030686995.1. NCBI lineage: Eukaryota > Viridiplantae > Streptophyta > Magnoliopsida > Asterales > Asteraceae > Artemisia > Artemisia argyi. The sequence goes on along the minus strand of CM060676.1, from coordinate 33,809,116 downwards.
GTAGAAGACCACCCTAGGAACAATAAGATTGATTTGAATGGAAATAATAGTGTTGATTCTAGTATTTGCTTTAAGCGTACTGTAATTAATTCGAATTCTAATGCTACTTGTAAGACATGTACTGGTTGTTTGATTTCTGGTAATCATGATGATTGTGTTGTCTCATTTTTGAAATCTTATTACGCATCCTCAGTTAAGTTTACTAAGAAACATAAACTGGAAAACCACACTTTGAAGACCACAGGAAAAATTTTCACCAATGTAGGATACCAGTGGAGACCTATAAAAAGAAAGTTCCCTTTAGGAAGCCAATGCCGATTAACGGAAATGACCAATCCCAAGCCATTAGAGGCTAAGAAATGGAAGGCAACTGGTAGAAATTTCCCTTTAGTGACACAATGCTTTGATGACAAGTCAGTAGCGCCCACTAGTGTCATTTCATCTGTGGAAACCATTGCATGTACTAATCTTGTTTCTCCTAAGTATGTGTGCTAACCAATTGGATCCCAACCACAATTGGGGATCCACATTTTTTAGTTATCCATATCTGTCTGGTTTTAAATTCAGGTCGTACAAATCGTCCTGTGGTATTTGGACTTAGGCTGCTCAAAACATATGACTGGGGATCTCTCTCGGCTCAGAAATTTCGTGAAAAGTTTATCGGGACTGTCAGATTTGGGAACGATCATTTTGGTGCCATTATGGGCTATGGTGATTATGTGTTTGGTGACAGTGTGATTTCTAGAGTCTACTATGTGGAAGGACTTGGGCATAATCTATTCTCAGTTGGACAATTTTGTGACTCCGACCTCGAAGTGGCCTTCAGAAAGCACACCTATTTTGTTAGAGAACTGGATGGAATTGATCTTCTTAAGGGAAGTCGTGGCACAAATCTGTATACCATCTCTATCAAAGATATGATGCGGTCCTCCCCTATTTGCTTGCTCTCTAAGGCCTCAAAGAACAAATCATGGTTATGGCACCGACGGTTGAACCACTTGAACTTCGGCACCATTAATAAACTCTCTCGCAAAGATCTTGTTCGAGGTATGCCCAGATTGAAGTATCAAAAGTACCATCTATGTTCAGCATGTCAATTGGGTAAAAGCAAGAAGCATACTCACAAGCCAAAACCTGCTATCTCCAACACAGAAGTTCTCCATACCCTTCACATGGATCTGTGTGGACCCATGAGAGTGCAGAGCTTCAATGGGAAAAGATACATTCTTGTAATTGTGGATGATTACTCACGATTTACATGGGTCAAGTCTTTAAGATCCAAGGATGAAACTCCGGAAATCATCATTAAAATCATCAAGTAGCTGCAAGGCTTAACAAGACCGTTAGAATCATTCGCACTGACAATGGAACTGAGTTTGTCAACCAAAAACTCACTCAATTTTATGAAAGTATCGGCATCAGTCATCAAAAGAGTATTCCTCGAACCTCTCAACAAAATGTAGTTGTTGAAAGACGGAATCGTACACTAGTTGAAGCTGCTCGCACTATGCTGATATTCTCCAAAACACCAATGTTTCTATGGGCTGAGGCTATTGCTACTGCATGTTACACTCAAAATCGATCATTGATACATCCTCTCCACAACAAGACACCTTATGAGCTGCTGCATCTTAGAAAGCCTGATCTCTCCTTTCTTCGTGTATTTGGAGCTCTGTGTTATCCAACCAACAATAGTGAAGACTTAGGAAAGCTTAAGGCTAAGGCTGATATTGGGGTATTTGTTGGATAGGCGCCAGATCGAAAGGGGTACTGAATCTACAACAAAAGAACCCGACAATCATGGAAACAATCCATGTCATGTTTGATGAGCTGACAGAGCATATGGCTTCAGGACACACAAGTTCTAGACCCTCACCAAATCTTTTATCTCCTGGACCAATTAGTTCGGGACTTGTACAGAATTCCAACCCTGTCACTCCTTATGTTCCTCCCACTAGTGAAGAATTGAATAAGTTATTTGACCCAATGTTTGATGAGTACTTTGACAGGAACCTCATTCCACTAGCAGGCTGCAGATCCTAATGTTATGGCTGTATATGCTCCTCATTCCACTAATGGTCCATCCACTTCCATCTCCATTGATCTGGATGCTCCAGAATCTAGCCACTCTCAACATGCGTCAAATGTACAATCATCTTCAGAACATCAAGGAACGACAGCAGACCATTCATGTGAAGTTAATCCGTTTGCTCCACCGGAAGATGAACCATTTGAAAATGTATTCGCTCCTGAGTTCTCCAACGGAGCATCATCCTCAGGAGAATCCAACACAGCTATATAGATTCACTACCCTCAACCTCATGAACATCTCAGAAAATGGACCAATGATCACCTTATTGACAACATCATTGGAAATCCCTCACGATTGGTGTCCACCAGAAAACAACTTGCTATCGATTCCTTGTGGTGCTTCTTCAATTCCATTCTATCCAAAACCGAACCCAAAGATTTCAAGGATGCTTTATCTAAAGAAAGCTGGTTCACAACAATGCAAGAAGAAATCCATGAGTTTGATCGACTTTGTTGAGGGAACATGATCAAGATCTCTTTATATTTTAATGATGACAAATAAACCATCGAAACACATAAAATAACAAACGTTAGCCAAAATTCCCCGATTCACATGTCTGCTCCTGGCGCGCCTCCCACGCGTCAACGCGTGGGTAACGCGCCCGGCGTTTGTGAATTTCAGGATGAATTTTGAAAGTCGGCTTTCCCCTTACCCGACAAATGTGGATCTTTCAACACAGGTATGAATATGTTATGTGCTTAATTGAGAACACTCGAAACGAGTTTTGGGATTAGAGAGATCCAACTTTTAAAGCACCCATTTAGGGGAAAACTCCAACTCATGTTTTCTAGCTATCGCCTCTAGCCAAGGCTTTTCTAAACTTAGGGAGCTTATATATTTCACGTAACATCATATGAAAGCATCCATATGCTCATATCCCGTGCTTACGTCTTCTCTAATTACGTAACGGGTTTACTCCCTTATTGGTCAAACTAAGTCAAAGGTCACTTTGCGTAAACGCATCCTTTCCCACTTGGGTTATGCTTTAAATTAAGGCAAAGCACTTAACTTGTTTGAACCAAGGTATTAATTGAAAACGTCGAGTCGTGGAAAGTCACGAGAGATGAAACTATGGATTCTCGACGTTGTGTTACTTGAACTAATAAGTAACTTATGATTTTCTCAACTTATAATCTTAATTGTCTAAACCTTTTTCTCTTAATGACAATTAGATTATTTTCTTCTTAATTACTTTTCTTAGTTATCTTCTTCATCAAAATACCACTTAACACAAAACCATCAAACCCAATACCACAAAATCTCCCACAATCCTTGCTAAATATCCGCTTCCAACATTCCCTTACACCACTTACACAAAGTGTACTCTTGTCCCCTACACACATTGATCCTAGCCATTCATTTCAAATCCAACTCATCTCAACTACCCATTCCCTTACAAAATCACATCTCTTACGCATCTCTTATATTCCTTACACATCTTCAATCTCAACCATTCAATTCAAATTAAACACATCTCAACCATCCATACAACCTCCTCTCTATTTCACTACATGTGTTTAATCACAACCATCTATTTCAAACATAAAACAATCTCAACCATTGATTCACCTTCCTCCCCAAGCAAAAAGGCTCCTTTGATCTCCACCATCCATTTCAAATCAAAACCATCTCAACCATCCAATCTCTTACAACACATCTTAACCATCCATTTCAAACTAAACTCATCGCAACCCTTCATCCAACCTTTCCCCCCAATCAAAGGAATATACCTTTGGAATATTCCCTTCTTAACCAAACCATGGTTCACCTCATCCAACCAAGGTTAGTTCTCAACACTTAACCCTAACCCAGCCTTGGTTAACTTAACCAAAATATAACCTAACCCAACTATGGTTACCTCTCTATACCCAACCATGGTTAACTCTTAACCACACCAAGGATGGAACATTCCCTTGAGTAAACCCTTTAACCTAACCATGGTTTATTCTCTATACACTTCTCTCTCTAAACCTAACCATGGTTACTTCTCTACACTTAACCTTTCTACTCCTAACCATGGTTAACCTCTAAACCTTTAAACCTAACCATTGTTACACCTTAACCCTTCCCTTGAGGAATATCCCATGGCATATTCTCTTCTCTATTATGCCATGTGAGGAATACCATTTCTACCCCCACCAAATTACCTTTTCTACTCTTCTACCCATGGTATTTGGTTTTCTTATAAACACATCACAAATGATTTTCCAAATTGGCTATTTGAGTTGGTAAACCTTAGATTGATTAATGTTAAGGTTTAGTGTGAAGTACAATTGGGGGTTTAGCAAGGTAAAGCATTTATAATGCCAAACACCCAAAGCCTCGGGAATATTTTCCCTGGGTGTCTGGCGCGCCTCCCACGCGTCAACGCGTGGGTGACGCACCGGCCTCGGTAAAATATTCCCAAGATTGGGTTTTGCCTATAAATACCAAGCCTTGCCTGTTGTATTCCTCACCCCTTGCCATTCTTCTTTCTCTCTACATTCTTTCTCTCTAATGTCTCTAATTCTATCTCTTGTGTTCTTAATCTTTCACACTAACATCTATTGAAAGAACACATATTCTTTGCAAGGGAAGAATCACAAGAACCTAATCCACTCTTGTGATTGTGTCGAGGGTCTTCTATCTTTACCCTTTCTACTACAATCGAGTCTCTAGGTTAGGTTAGGGCTTGGTTGAATAAACAAACAACTTATTCTTTCTATTTGTTTGTAAGGGAAGTCTTGTGTCTTAGTGACCAAGCCTAGATCATTGGGAATCTAGATTGAAGTCTTGTGTCTTGGTGACCAAGCCTAGATCATTGGGGATCTAGTTGAGGTTTGATACTTCCGGTGGGAAGTCTTAGTGGTCTTTGTGGTTAAGTCGAATCACGAGATTCTTTTGGGTGGTTTCCGAGGGCGGAATACCGTTGGGGAGTAGCTCTTCTTAGTGAGCACCGATCTTAGTGCATATCGGTGGAGTGAAGTTGTAACGGTTTGTAATCCACCAAAAGGATTATACTAGAGTAATAGTATCGGTGTCGTCGATTCGCAACAGGACGTACGGATGGTATAAACCCCCCATCCCGAACCAGTATATATCGTGGTGTCATTTACTCGCTTTATATACTTGTTTGTTATTGTGTTTGTGGTTGGTTTCTTATACAACCACTTAGTGTTCTTCTTGGCTTAAAGTTTTTAAACATCTAAAAAGCCGAAGAAACCGTATTCACCCCCCTCCCTCTACGGTTCTATAGACTTGATGTATGGGAATTGGTACCACCACCAGAATGCGCAATGATCATCGCTCTCAAGTAGATCTTCAAAGTAAAACTTGATGATCATGGTGATGTCTTGAAGAACAAGGCGCGGCTAGTTGCATAAGGTTACAGTCAACAAGAGGGAATTGACTTTGAAGAATCATTTGCACCGGTTGCTCGTATCGAGGCCATTAGAATCTTCCTTACCAATACTGCTAGCAGTAACATGATTGTTTACCAGATGGATGTTAAGACTGCTTTCCTGAATGGAGATTTGAAAGAAGTGGTCAATGTTACTCAGCCTAAAGGCTTCGTGGACCCTGAATGACCAAATCATGTGTATCGTTTGAATAAAGCGCTTTATGGTCTAAAACAAGCTCCTACAGCTTGGTACGACACCTTGTCCAAGTTTCTTCTCGCAAACCAATTCACCAAGGATGTTGTTGATCCTACCTTGTTCACTAGGAAGACAGGAAACCATCTGTTGCACGTTCAAATTTATCTAGATGATATCATCTTTGCATCGTCCGATTCCAATGAATGTGATCGATTTGCAAAGGAAATGAGTTCCAAGTTTCAAATGCCTATGATGGGACAAAGGTCTTTCTTCTCGGGGTTACAAATCTCACAAAATCCAAGCGGCATCTTCGTTAATCAAGCCAAATAGGCTAATGACATTCTGAAGAAGTTTGGTTTTGATTCAAGTGACACAGTTGACACACCAATGGTTGAAAGATCCAAACTTGATGACGATCCAGCAGGCTCACCTGTTGATCAAACCAAATACAGAAGTATGATTGGATCTCTCATGTATCTCACAGCATGCAGGCCAGGCCTTCTATTTGCAGTTTGTATGTGTGCTCGGTATCAAGCCAAGCCTACCAAAAAGCACTTAGAAGCAGTCAAGAGAATATTTAGGTATCTTCAAGGGACCATTCACATGGGACTCTGGTACCCTAAAGACAATGCAATGGCTCTCACGGCTTACTCAGATGCTGACCATGCGGGGTGTCAAGATACTCGTAGAAGTATGTCAGGAGGTGCTCAATTTCTGGGTGAGAAACTTGTAAGCTTGTCATCTAAAATGCAAATGTGTACATCGATATCATCCACAGAGGCTGAATACATTGCCATGTCCTCATGCTGTGCTCAAATTTTGTGGATGAGATCTCAACTATCAGATTATAGGTTTGACTTTAACAAAATCCCGATGTAATGTGACAACAAAAGTGCCATTGCTTTGTGCTGCAACAATGTCCATCATTCCAGATCCAAGCATATTGACATCCGTCATCACTTCATCAGAGAACAAGTGGAGAAAGGGGTAGTGGAACTCTACTTCGTGAGGACAGAGTTTCAACTGGTTGATATCTTTACAAAGGCTCTCTCTCGAGAAAGATTCCAGTTCATTCTTCCACGACTTGGGATGAAGAGCCTCACACCAGAAACTCTTAAATGTCTTCAGGAAGAAAATGAAGAGTGAAGGATTTCTTCCACATATCCTTTGTACATAGCTTAAAACAAAAAGAAAATAGAAAATTATAAAACCTATAAAAAACCATAAAAATCTAAAAAACTACAAAAAATCCAAAAATATTCCTCTCTCGACATGTCTCTTCTGTAATCAATATTATATACGTTTCTAGAAATGTCATTCAATAATGACATGGAAACATACATATGCTTGAGCAAGAGTTTATTTTTTTTAATTTCAAATAATGATTTTCTAAAACATGTCATTTCTCAAAACGTACTTAAAATTATGGCTTGCTATTACTTCAGATAGTAACCCGTTTTTCAAAATAAGGAAACACGTCGCCAAAAAGATGGTTGTTCCTAGCAAAGGATATCGTTCATCCGAGCGTGAATTACTTTACATTCATGCACCCTAGATCTAATGTATGCTTCAGTGCATCATTTCTTGTATAAGAAGAGAAATCTTCTTTTTATCGCCAATACTTTTCCTTCAATGATTTTTCAGGAAAGTATTTGTGCAAAACTTGGTGGTACCATGAAATTTTTTTTGGAAATCAATTTGAACTTAAATTTTCATAAAATTTATCACTCAATCAATGACATTAATTTCTTTTATTTTTAACATGGGTCATTGATTGAGGGGGAGGGTGATTTCAAAATTTTATGAATCATCAAAACTCGTCACTTTGTACATATCAAGCAGCTTTCAAATTTGTGATGGTTATGTGTCAATACATGAATTTTTCATGAGTTTCTTGTTGAACTCCAAATCATTTATAAACTCATCAGTTCTGAAACATAACCGTTCCCCTCATATAAACTCATTAGTTTTGACACATAACCGTTCCCCTCAAAGATTTAGGGGGAGCTAAAAAATGTTCTATTATCAGACAAAGTTTAACCTGAACACATCTTCTCCAAAAAACATTTTCTAACTTATTTAAATCAATTGAGATCCAAAATCTCAAAAGGTTTGATATTTTTGATCGGGGCAGAGAATGTGATTTAAATATGAAATCTGAGAAAATGTGAACGTTTGGACTCAATAATAGGCTCCCTCATATGTGCTAAATGCTTTCGTAATACCGATGCACATATTAAGGGGGAGCAAAAGGCGTTTGGGGAAAAATACCAAAGACCGGCCATTTACTTTAATGCACGGAGTTATAAGGATGGTTAAGGTTAGGTATAAGTTCCCATGATCCACTAGAACCGGAAGGATCTTCCCAGGGAAAATCCTCTAGATAGAGTAGAAGTCCTTAGGAATGATTAAACAAAAAAAAGGAGAAAAGTGAGATAAAGGAAGAGTGCCGACTGATGGAGCTAGCACTGGAACAAACCCAACAAGGTTCTAGTAATGAAGTCTCGGCAAGCACTGAAGGGGTTGAAGAATGAAAAAGAAATATAATGAAAAAGGGTGAAAATAAATAGCCCTCCATTTATTCAACCTTAGGGCAGAAACCGGGTTCAATTCATATGCTACTGGTGGTTACTAAGGTGACACCGGTATTGAAGACAAGACGCCATGGACCCAGTGACGCACTGCACTAAACTTCCTACCCACTCAAGTTCTCTTAAAAGGACTTGTTTCATTCTCACGGGGAACCCTGTGCAACGTATCGACCGCTTATTGCGAGCCATGTTGGTACCTAAACAGGAGACGCCTCCCTAGTCTCCAGGAGCGGATCAAAACGCACAATTGAATCTAGAGCCAAGAGATCATCCATAAATCTCATTAGGACACACTTCCAATATGCTTGATTGAGCCCAAACCACCTAACTTATATTGACCAAGTAATGGTCAACAAAGTCAGACAGCTCAGAGTCAATGCTCCGCGGAAGTATAAGGTTTCCCCGAGTCGTATGTCCCGACGAGGTGTGAATTGTAAACAAACGGTTATTTGATCGGGTGAATTTGGATGAGAAAGGGGGTTTGTGTGTGATTGAACTAAGGAATCTACAATAAAATAGCTTAAACAAGCTATGTCAATAAGACGGAAAACTAGGCAAAACCAGGAACGATTAAAACCTAAAAACGCATACGTTACGTTTAAATAAAACGTAAACGTACAAAATAAAACGCGAGTTTTAACAAAATAAAATACTTACAAAAGTGAAAATCACATTTTTACAATCCTAATAATAAAATAAACTTTTTAGAAAATTAAAATTACTTTTTACACTATTTAATTATTTAATATTAATTAAAAACTATTTAATACTTATTATTAATACTTAAATAACTAAAATACAATACAATATTATTTAAATACTAAAAAGGTGAAAATAAAATTTCTAAAATTATAAAATAACTAAAAACAACTTTTAAAATTAAAAATAAGTGTTTTTGTCTTTTTGTGGTTTTTATACTAATTAATTACTTATTAATTACTAATTACTAAATAAACAATTTTAAATTATAAAAATTAGCAAATGAACAGTAAAAACTCTAAGAAAATTTCTAAAATTATTTTACAACTTATAAAAGCTATAAAAAATATAAAAACTAGGTTTTGATTAATAAAAACTAATTATGCTATTTAAAACTAATTATTAATTAATAATTAATAAAACTAAAATTAATTCTAATTAATACTAAATGAGAAAATAAAAATCTGAGAAAATTAATATAAATACTTTAATATAAGATATAATTAATAAAAATATAAAAATGACAAGTACTTAATAAAAATTTAAAAATGAAAATTAAAATTTAATTTACATTAAATAGAAACTATCACTTAAAAATTAAATTGGATTTTCTGGATTTTTTTCTTTACAAAACTATTTTATAACTTGAAAAATGAAACTTTTGCAAAAACAAGTTGTCTACAACTTAAATTTAAGCACAATACAAGCTTATTGAGGTGACAGTTGACTTTGGTCAACTGTCAAGAGCAAAAGCTGATGTGGACTACTAGGGGGGCCCACAATGGTGAAATAAGATGGCAATAAGCTGTATGAACCAAAATAAGCTAGAAAAAGTAAGAATGAAGCTCAAAATAAGCTGAGAAGTGGATTAAGCTAATCCAATTCCTAAACAGCCAACTCAGTCAAGGGACAAGGATTTTTGACCTTGCAGCCCTATCTAGAGGGGTTCAAAACCCAAGGTAAGCTATGGACCTTAAACCCTGGCTTATTGGCTTTCCAATAAGCCAAGAGTTAGGGTGTGGGGCCCACAGATGTGCTCAGGAGAAGGCCTGGAAGTGAGAGTGTTGACTGAGTGTCTGTGTAGCAGGGCATGTTGCAGCCCTGCAGCTACTTTTGGGAGCTTGTCAAATGCACAGAAAAAATGGCAAAATTACAACAAATATGAATTCACAAAGACAAGCTGGTGGAGTACAAAGAGAAACAAGTTTCAAAGTCTACATCATAACACAAAATTCAGAATAGTTAAGTGAACTTTTGGAAAAATCTGAAAGGTGCACAATTGACTTTTTAAGAAAAACTAAAGATTTGACTTTTATGAACTTTTGAATGATCATACATGTTAAATAAGTAGTAATATGCTAGAATACACTTAAATTAAGTTAAAACTACTAGAGATAAACTGAAATGAGGGTTTGTGGGTTCACAACTGCCCAACAGTAACTGATGGAAACTATGGGAGGTGATTTTGACTTTCTTGCAAATTACATGTGATTTTAAGGCTTACATGACCTGTATTAACCTATTGTAACTAGTTAAAACTAAAAATAACAACCAAACCACAAAACTCAGTGGCCAAAACCACTTATCCAAACACCACTTTAAAAACTGAAAATGAGATTTTGTAGAGCTAGAACACTTATAAAGACTAAGCTACTGATTCAGATAATTAAGATAAGCAAACAAACACTTAATTAAACTAATGGGCAACAGAAATAACAACAACAAGCATTAATTAAAGATTATGCCAAAATGATGAAAAATGCTTACAAAGTGGAGTCAACTGAGAACTATGGAACAAGCACTGAGAACAAAACCTACAGCCTCCCAAAAGGCTCTAAACCATGAGAAATCCAAAAGCACCCAGTTTCCTTGCATCAATAACCATACACACTGAATTTTTTATTTATTTATATTTATTTTGATTTTTTAGTATCACTGAATTATGAGTCCACTAATTGACAAAAAAGCTTCAAAAAGCTTAAAGTAAACTAGATTGAGATCAAAGTAACAGGAAATAACAACAACTCACAATATTTAAATGGATTTGTCAAATCCAATCAAAACTTGCAAATTATGAATTTCAAATTGAGAATTGGAACTGAGAAACTTTTAAAGTAACTTCATTAAATTTAAAAACATGATACAAAATGAAATTAAGACTGAATTTAAAGCTTCAACATGAAAATTAAAGTTCTACACTACGAAATTGGTCTAAAACTAGTGACAAAGTATTCTTCACTTTTTCTTGATCTTTTATAGCCCTTGGAGAGTCCTTTCTCTTTCCCACTTCTTTTAGAGCCGTTGGATGGCTTGCTTTGTTCCACACCGTTCAAATTCATTTTGGCGGGAAGACAGATTTGGCAGTTGTGGATTTGGTGGGTGCATTAAATGAGGAGGGGGAAGGTTGGGTGAGTTGGTGTATGAATTAATTATAGTTGGTGAGGGTTTGGAGGAGAGGTGGAGAGGAGGGGGGAGCAGGTTGCAGAAAAACGGGGATGTGTGGGGAAGGAGATGGTGTTGTGTTGACTGGGGTCAACGAGTATGTTATTTAAAACGGTTTAGGGAGTGGGCCGGGTTTATGTTTGGGCTTGGGGTTTGGTTTCTGGGTTATGTTTGTGGACCAGGCTAAGGGTGGGGTAGTTTGGGTTGTAGTAATAAAAAGGGTATTGGTTTTATTTTTATTTAAAGGGTCCATTTGGTTAATAGTAAACATCAAGGACCAATTATGTAATTAAGTGAAACTTGAAGGGCTGATCATGCAATCTTTCCAAAGTAACAATAAGGTCCATACTTGCATAGTTCAAATTTCCAAAACCCATTTTTGCAATTTTTGTACTTTTCAAAATTCTCGGGGACCATTTATGTCAATTTTCAAAATCCGGGGACTAAAATTGCCATTTTGTAAAATCTTTTATCCAAGGACCAAATTTGAACATTTTTGAACTTCTAAGGACTAAAAATGATTTTTCATCCAAAAATATCCCACCAGGGACCTTTTCTGCCAATATTTGAAACTCCAGGGACCAAAAGTGTAAATTTCCAAAACTTTCCAATTTTTCACCAAAGGACTAAATATGACCACTTATGATTTAAAAAGGACCTTTGGTGATAATTTTCCATATTTTGAATATCCAGGGACTAGTTTTGTCATTTTATGAAAGTTGAGGGACTGAAACTGCCAATTTTGCAAACTTTATACGTTTTTCATCTATTTTTGCTCGTTTTGCATCTAAAACATATAAAACACAATTTTGAAATATTTTTTGCATTTTGATGCATTTCTGAGTGTTTTTGTATGTTTTGCAATTCAGATTAGACCAAAAATGATGAGTGTTTGAGCACTCATCAATCCCCCACACTAAACTATTGCTAGTCCCTAGCAATACTGTTTTGAAAACTTGATGGATTTGAAAAACTCTTTACCAAAAGCCATCACTTCTGGAGTAGCCAGGTGTAAGAACTGTGGCACACCTGATAACCGTGTGATTTTGAGCAAACCACCAGCTGTCAACGAATTTGAGTAGTCTTTACCAAAAGCCGTTTGCTTCTGGACTAGCCAGCTCTTGATGGAATAGTCAACATCTTGGTGAGCTGATTACCAATTATGGATTTTCCACGGCCTTTACCACAAGCCATAATCTTGCGGGCTAGCCAACTCATTTGTTTTCGGGGAGTTGATGAACCATACAATTTTGGGCAAATTGCAAGCCATAAATGGATTTGATATGTCTTTACCAAGAGCCGTTTGCTCCTGGACTAGCCAATCCCTTTTGTCGCTTAGACAAGGTGGACTGATTACCATAAAAATTTTGAAGCACCAGTGAAAAATTTTTAAAATTTTTGAAATTTTTGGCAAAAACGGGGGTATTATATGGTAAAATGTGATAAAATTTGCTAGAATAGCGAATACCCCCCCACACTTAGCATGAATATTGTCCTCAATATTCAAAATCCCGGCTATTATGCCGACATTTTGAACGTAAAAGGGCAACATTACAAGCTAAGCGTGGAAAACACCAGTTTGTTTTTTCACTTCTGTTGTAATCATAGCATGGGGGACTCCCCCACACTTAGGGTGAAAACCCTATAAACATGCTACTGTTTTTGTTTACCGAGTCGCTAGCTTGACTCGACCCCTAATTCATTTGTCATTGGGGAAGCATGATGTGGAAGAAACAATCTCAATCGGACTTTCATTCAAGATGTTTGGACAAACATTTGAAGCACGTGAAAGTTCCACACCGATGAGATAAGTATCCGGCTCAAGATAATGATATATGAGAATGCCGGGATCAAATATAGTGTCCTCACTCCCGAAGGAGTGAAGAAGTCACCCTGTAGGTGAAGAAAAGGAAGAAAATCATTATAAAAAGCATGATTTGATCTTCTTCCTCAAGAGGAGGCTCAATAGCCTGAGTTTGGATTTCAAAAGGTAAGCTCGTAAATATCCCGGGAGGGTGGGTGGGAATTTGCAAATTCTCATAATTGAGAGCATCTCCCCCTGGGCTATCAAACTCCGGAGGAGTTATGACATGATGAGCGAGTTCACCGAAGAACTCCTCATGAAGAGAATCATTCACAAGATTTGAATTTGTGAACTCATGTTCCATTGTGGACTCATCACAATCCTCGTCAAAGATTGGATTATTAGAAATCATAGTGAATTCAGATTCGAATTCAAATAGAGGATTGGTGAGAGTCGTATTAAATGTTTCAGGAACAAAGTGAATATTATTCTCTGTTGGACTGTTGGGATCAGAAGTGAGTGACGGATCATGAGATAGGAGACTTTCAATTTCTCCCAGATCGGCTTGGAAATCGAGGAGACCACCATCACTTTCCAATGAAAGTGGATTGATGTGAGCAAGTTCATCAGTGAACTCCTCAAGAAGAGGATCAACATCAGAATGAGGCAGTGGTGCCTCGATATACTCAATGTCTCCATGAGATGTACAATCATCATTAAAATCTGAGAAAGTCTCAAAATGATCGTTTGAACACTCAAGAGGTGAAGGAATATCACATACATGATCCAAAGTTCCCTGTGACTCTCCTGGGATTGGGACAAGGATTTCAACACTAGACTTTATTAATTCGTCCGATTCCTTATCAGGAACAGTGCTAAGATGCTCATCCCCCATGTTCGGAGAGTGAGTGTGAACTTCGGGTGTGATAACAGCAGACGGAGGGAGATAAGAAAGACTAGCACACATAGATTTTATATTTTTCATGTGTTCTTCTGCTAGCAATTCTTGCATAGTCTTTTCTCCCTGATTTTCCGATGAAGGAATCACAACTGACGAATCTGATGAATCGTTTTGAATAATGACAATGTTATCTTCATCATCATCACTGTCATCATCGTCATCATAAAGAGCAGCATAGCGAAGATTGGCACGTATTTTAGCCGCGCTTTGCTCAGCAAGTAATTCTTCCATGCTCTTTTCGTTTCTAGCTGCTCGTTCTTCCGGAAGTAATTCTGCCATAGATTTCTCACGAGAGCTTTGAAACGATGTAGTAGCCAACTCCTCCTTAAGATCTTTCAATATCTCAAGAGTCTCAATTAAAATGTCTTGCACAGTAACAAGAGGAGTTGCTTGGGTTATTTGGTACTGTGGGGGTGGGTCTGAAAACGAATAGTCGTAATTGTTACAAGGAAACGGATTCCATGTTTGACAATCAGAGCTAGTGTGTGGACCTCCACAATACTCACAACAGTAAAACTGATGTGGCTGTGAGTCGTATGTGCTTGTGTCATAATTGTTATCAGGAAACTGCTCATAGACAAGCGTGTTTCCCGATTGACAATCAGAACTGTAGTGCGAACCACCACAGTACTCACAACAGATAAACTATTGAGTCTGGACTGGTGAATCATATGGATATTGGTCATAACCAAAGTTCTGAGCATTACCGGAAAACTGTTCATAGACAAACGTGTTTCCGGTTTGGCACTCAAATCCTTGGTGAGGACCTCCACAAAACTCACACAGATATGTCAGTATCTCATGATGTGGTGGCTGGTAGGATGACTCAGATGTATCATGGTAAGGATAGGGAGCTTGGTTATAGACAGACCCATCTCCTGACTCTGCCATACAACAGCTGGGACAATTCCCACCATTATGAGGACCACCACACCATTGGCAACCAAATTGGTGTGGATACGACATGTGAAAGAATCAAAGGTTCATAGAGGGGTAGGGATGAAGAATCAAAGATGTGAGAGGGTAAAGGTGATTATTTTTGGATTTTTGGGTGAACATTTTGTACAAATGAGAAAGAAAATCTTTTTGTGTTTTTGTGTTCGTTGAAAACTTGATTTAAAAAGTTTTCGTGAATGGTTTTGTTTTGAAAATAAGAAAATATGAACAAAGGGTGGATAAATGTACAATGGATCGAATTCCAAAGACACTAATCAGAAAAACCGTTTAGAATAGCGCGCACATCTCCCCGGCAGCGGCGCCAAAAGTTGATTGAGCCCGAACCACCTAACTTATATTGACCAAGTAATGGTCAACAAAGTCAGACAGCTCAGAGTCAATGCTCCGCGGAAGTATAAGGTTTCCCCGGGTCGTATGTCCCGACGAGGTGTGAATTGTAAACAAACGGTTATTTGATCGGGTGAATTTGGATGAGAAAGGGGGTTTGTGTGTGATTGAACTAAGGAATCTACAATAAAATAGCTTAAACAAGCTATGTCAATAAGACGGAAAACTAGGAAAAACCAGGAACGATTAAAACCTAAAAACGCATACGTTACGTTTAAATAAAACGTAAACGTACAAAATAAAACGCGAGTTTTAACAAAATAAAATACTTACAAAAGTGAAAATCACATTTTTACAATCCTAATAATAACATAAACTTTTTAGAAAATTAAAATTACTTTTTACACTATTTAATTATTTAATATTAATTAAAAACTATTTAATACTTATTATTAATACTTAAATAACTAAAATACAATACAATATTATTTAAATACTAAAAAGGTGAAAATAAAATTTCTAAAATTATAAAATAACTAAAAACAACTTTTAAAATTAAAAATAAGTGTTTTTGTCTTTTTGTGGTTTTTATACTAATTAATTACTTATCAATTACTAATTACTAAATAAACTATTTTAAATTATAAAAATTAGCAAATGAACAGTAAAAACTCTAAGAAAATTTCTAAAATTATTTTACAACTTATAAAAGCTATAAAAAATATAAAAACTAGGTTTTGATTAATAAAAAATAATTATTCTATTTAAAACTAATTATTAATTAATAATTAATAAAACTAAAATTAATTCTAATTAATACTAAATGAGAAAATAAAAATCTGAGAAAATTAATATAAATACTTTAATATAAGATATAATTAATAAAAATATAAAAATGACAAGTACTTAATAAAAATTTAAAAATGAAAATTAAAATTTAATTTACATTAAATAGAAACTATCACTTAAAAATTAAATTGGATTTTCTGGATTTTTTTCTTTACAAAACTATTTTATAACTTGAAAAATGAAACTTTTGCAAAAACAAGTTGTCTACAACTTAAATTTAAGCACAATACATGCTTATTGAGGTGACAGTTGACTTTGGTCAACTGTCAAGAGCAAAAGCTGATGTGGACTACTAGGGGGGCCCACAATGGTGAAATAAGATGGCAATAAGCTGTATGAACCAAAATAAGCTAGAAAAAGTAAGAATGAAGCTCAAAATAAGCTGAGAAGTGGATTAAGCTAATCCAATTCCTAAACAGCCAACTCAGTCAAGGGACAAGGATTTTTGACCTTGCAGCCCTATCTAGAGGGGTTCAAAACCCAAGGTAAGCTATGGACCTTAAACCCTGGCTTATTGGCTTTCCAATAAGCCAAGAGTTAGGGTGTGGGGCCCACAGATGTGCTCAGGAGAAGGCCTGGAAGTGAGAGTGTTGACTGAGTGTCTGTGTAGCAGGGCATGTTGCAGCCCTGCAGCTACTTTTGGGAGCTTGTCAAATGCACAGAAAAAATGGCAAAATTACAACAAATATGAATTCACAAAGACAAGCTGGTGTAGTACAAAGAGAAACAAGTTTCAAAGTCTACATCATAACACAAAATTCAGAATAGTTAAGTGAACTTTTGGAAAAATCTGAAAGGTGCACAATTGACTTTTTAAGAAAAACTAAAGATTTGACTTTTATGAACTTCTGAATGATCATACATGTTAAATAAGTAGTAATATGCTAGAATACACTTAAATTAAGTTAAAACTACTAGAGATAAACTGAAATGAGGGTTTGTGGGTTCACAACTGCCCAACAGTAACTGATGGAAACTATGGGAGGTGATTTTGACTTTCTTGCAAATTACATGTGATTTTAAGGCTTACATGACCTGTATTAACCTATTGTAACTAGTTAAAACTAAAAACAACAACCAAACCACAAAACTCAGTGGCCAAAACCACTTATCCAAACACCACTTTAAAAACTGAAAATGAGATTTTGTAGAGCTAGAACACTTATAAAGACTAAGCTACTGATTCAGAGAATTAAGATAAGCAAACAAACACTTAATTAAACTAATGGACAACAGAAATAACAACAACAAGCATTAATTAAAGATTATGCCAAAATGATGAAAAATGCTTACAAAGTGGAGTCAACTGAGAACTATGGAACAAGCACTGAGAACAAAACCTACAGCCTCCCAAAAGGCTCTAAACCATGAGAAATCCAAAAGCACCCAGTTTCCTTGCATCAATAACCGTACACACTGAATTTTTTATTTATTTATATTTATTTTGATTTTTTTTTATGTTTTTTTAGTATCACTGAATTATGAGTCCACTAATTGACAAAAAAGCTTCAAAAAGCTTAAAGTAAACTAGATTGAGATCAAAGTAACAGGAAATAACAACAACTCACAATATTTAAATGGATTTGTCAAATCCAATCAAAACTTGCAAATTATGAATTTCAAATTGAGAATTGGAACTGAGAAACTTTTAAAGTAACTTCATTAAATTTAAAAACATGATACAAAATGAAATTAAGACTGAATTTAAAGCTTCAACATGAAAATTAAAGTTCTACACTACGAAATTGGTCTAAAACTAGTGACAAAGTATTCTTCACTTTTTCTTGATCTTTTATAGCCCTTGGAGAGTCCTTTCTCTTTCCCACTTCTTTTAGAGCCGTTGGATGGCTTGCTTTGATCCACACCGTTCAAATTCATTTTGGCGGGAAGACAGATTTGGCAGTTGTGGATTTGGTGGGTGCATTAAATGAGGAGGGGGAAGGTTGGGTGAGTTGGTGTATGAATTAATTATAGTTGGTGAGGGTTTGGAGGAGAGGTGGAGAGGAGGGGGGAGCAGGTTGCAGAAAAACGAGGATGTGTGGGGAAGGAGATGGTGTTGTGTTGACTGGGGTCAACGAGTATGTTATTTAAAACGGTTTAGGGAGTGGGCCGGGTTTATGTTTGGGCTTGGGGTTTGGTTTCTGGGTTATGTTTGTGGACCAGGCTAAGGGTGGGGTAGTTTGGGTTGTAGTAATAAAAAGGGTATTGGTTTTATTTTTATTTAAAGGGTCCATTTGGTTAATAGTAAACATCAAGGACCAATTATGTAATTAAGTGAAACTTGAAGGGCTGATCATGCAATCTTTCCAAAGTAACAATAAGGTCCATACTTGCATAGTTCAAATTTCCAAAACCCATTTTTGCAATTTTTGTACTTTTCAAAATTCCCGAGGACCATTTATGTCAATTTTCAAAATCCGGGGACTAAAATTGCCATTTTGTAAAATCTTTTATCCAAGGACCAAATTTGAACATTTTTGAACTTCTAAGGACTAAAAATGATTTTTCATCCAAAAATATCCCACCAGGGACCTTTTCTGCCAATATTTGAAACTCCAGGGACCAAAAGTGTAAATTTCCAAAACTTTCCAATTTTTCACCAAAGGACTAAATATGACCACTTATGATTTAAAAAGGACCTTTGGTGATAATTTTCCATATTTTGAATATCCAGGGACTAGTTTTGTCATTTTATGAAAGTTGAGGGACTGAAACTGCCAATTTTGCAAACTTTATACGTTTTTCATCTGTTTTTGCTCGTTTTGCATCTAAAACATATAAAACACAATTTTGAAATATTTTTTGTATTTTGATGCATTTCTGAGTGTTTTTGTATGTTTTGCAGTTCAGATTAGACCAAAAATGATGAGTGTTTGAGCACTCATCAATGCTTACTGTTTCATACACCATGGAAAGTAAGATAATATATTAAGAGTCATACGCGTTATTTTTGTGGTATTGCCAGAACATCAGAGTGATATGAAATTATTCACAATGATGATGGAAATCCATCTAAAGCGAACATCTTTCAAGCTCTTGGTAGGTGACATGTGAGATCCGTCTTGGATCAATGATCAAGTGACAACTGGAAAGCAATGATGGGGCGATTCAATATTGAATCAAACTTGTTCCAGGAAATGGATTGACGGATACTTTTGCAAAAACCTTTCAATGTGCTCACCAACTAATTTTCTAACACATTGATTGTGTATAACCTTTCAAACAAAAGTATTTTTGATGGAAATGTGATTCGAAGTAAAAAACTCTTGTCGTGTCTCAAAAATGTTTATTATGTGACACACGAGTGATTTCTATAAATCAATTTCTCATCAATCAGTGAATATCAATTCACCGATTCACTCTATCGTGCTATCTGCTTTGAGACATTCCGGTAAGAGAACATGCTTAGTATGATGATTTCAAAGTGGATTCTTTGGAGGATTCATTACTACAAGCTGGAAATTCCTGTCAAGGGGAGTCTTCTTTAAAAGAGACTCTACCTGATCATAGGTCGGTTCTCACCGAACCGGAGGGTAGTTTGTCCTCGCAGAATGAATGACAAAGCCATATTCATTCTCTATCTTTATTGCTAACTGTCTTATTTTCAAGAACATATAAAGATGGCGATGGTGATACCCAATTCCAGCTGAATCGTGTCATTCCATACCTCATGCTCACACTGACAACTCATTCTGATTAAAGATCATAAATGTGTAGAGACTAACAACAACACTTCTGCAACTCTGATGAAAAGTCTCCGAAACCAGAAGAGTATGAGCATGACGGTCCTAAAGTCACTACATCACATGAAGGCGATACGACTAAGGATGAGCTTGGAGATTTACGGTGGCTGATGATCTCAAGGAATGCTCAAAGATCACACATGCCAAAGGAACAATAATCACAAGATCTTGCTTGATGTACATAGTGAGCCAAAAGTGAAGAATCAAAGACTACGAGCTACATGATCACAAGAATGCTTGAAGACAAGAATTTAATTTCTTAGGTGACCTCGCTTAGGGGGAGACTCGGTCACCCAAATGATGTAATAGCATTCAGATAGCTCGTAGTTATTTTATTATTTAGTTAGTGTTAGTTTAGATTATGTAACATCGTGGAGGAAGGACGGGTCTTTACCCACTGTATACCTGATCCACAGCCCAGGAGTGGGCATTTTATTTGTAACTATAAATACCCCTCTCCCACCAAGGGAGAGGGTTGGACCTTTCAAGCAATCTAACATTTCATCTTTTCTTTCTCTCTCTAAAGGCTCCCATTTTCGCTTGTC
This sequence comes from Artemisia argyi, assembly GCA_030686995.1. Lineage (NCBI taxonomy): Eukaryota > Viridiplantae > Streptophyta > Magnoliopsida > Asterales > Asteraceae > Artemisia > Artemisia argyi. The sequence continues at coordinate 33,788,531 of CM060676.1, read as the reverse complement.
TCTCTCTCTAAAACCAACAAACCAAAGCACCTTGTGAATCATGTTTGTGACTTAAAGTATAACTTACATACGGGATCCATCACATCTTGGGATGGTCTCACCTCTCATTTCCTTGCTCAATTTTTCCCACCAGAAAGAACCACCAAGTTAAGGAATGACATCTTGATGTTCCAACAACGTCAAAGCGAAACTCTTTACTAAGCATGGACTCATTTCAAGGACTTACATCAAAAATTCCCTCATCATGGCATAGATCTTTGGCTCTAGGTCCAAATCTTCTATGACAATATCAATCTCACCACAAGGAAAACCATTGACCAAGCGGCCGGTGGTAAGCTATGTGATCGAAGTGCGGAAGAATCATGGGAACTCAAAGAAGAACTTGCTCTCTATGACAATGAAAGTTGGAACGATCCCCGTAATTTGAACAAAACGGTCAAGGCAATATCTTTGCCTTCGAATAATTCAAGCACTTCCGACCGTAGGATCATGGAACTTGAAGACCAAGTCAAGTTTCTTATGAAATCCTACGAAGCTCCCAAACCTTCAAACCAAGTGAACAAAATCACTTCTTCATGCAAATTGTGTAATGGTCCTCCTGAAACTCATAATTGCATAAAACTCCCCAAACAAGCTTTTAAGGAATTCACATCTTCATGTACCAACAAATCGGGAGAGAAATGGCCCCTCACTAATCGTTGACCTTGAGATTTTAGCGAGGGTTATGAAGCATGGAAAGATAAGCCAAATTTCAGTTGGAACCGGACCCGAAGTGTATCATTCATTGACTCTCCCCCACTCAATTGGTCCGAGCATTATCCCCCTCAAAACACACCTAAACAAAGCCCTGAAGAAGTGCTGCGTAAATTCTTTCTCTATCAAAAAATGCGGCATTCCAAACTCGAGAATCAATTCAGTCAACAGCAATCCGATATGGATGACAAGGTTAGTAACCTATTAAATGTTATCAATGATCACATTGCTACTAAATTGGCGCAAGCTGATGGGGTCAAATCCGTCACCATCATCAACCACCCGCCCTCACAGGTGAAAATAAAGAACCTTAGTAAACTTTTCAAACATATAACACCAAAAGGAAAAGAAACTGGGGAAACTTCTGACTCCTCAAGACCAATCCACTTCGTGAATACCATTACCACCATACCTACTCCTAAACTAGATAAGAGCCAACAACCAACTAGGGATGGGAACAATGAAGTTGAAGGTAAAGTTCTCAAGAAGGACCACGATGTAACTGAAAACCCTTCGGACTTACCAGGGGGCTCCATTACAAAAGGGTCGAGTAATAGGGAGGATTTAGGAGAAGAGTCCGGAGAGCCTAAGGAAAGTCTTGGGTTATTGGATAACTCTATTATGGAGGAGCTCGAGAAAGGCACAGTAAAGCTCTCCATCGGATTCAGAATAAGATAGAGGAGGGCGATTCCTATGTTTTTAAGATCTCTTGCACCACTAGGAAAAAGCTTATAACTGATGCCTACGTAGATCCCGACTTTCCAATGAATGCGATCTCTCTCTCTCTATACAACGAAGCCTTCACTGAACAGGTTGTTTTTAAGGGATTCAATTTCGTCAGGATAGTCAGAAGGTTACCAATTATGATTGGAGGATTCATTTATGACGTTGATCTAACCATGATTGATGACATGGACTCAATCATTAGCCCAACGTTAACTAACCTTGTCCTCGAAAAACCATTCATAAAAGAAACAGGAGTAACCTTAGATGAGAATGATGGTAGTGCACTATTTACCGATGGTGTCAGGAAAGTGATTTTTCGGGAGGGTAATGAGGAAGTATATGAATACCAATCATTATCGGTCTGCAACACAAAGGGATTGCAAGGTAGAAGGTCGGGTAAGATAAAGCGACGTGATCCGAATAACCTCAAAATACCTTGTATGATTGGTCACAAGCATTTTTATAATGTTTACATAGACGTGTGTTTACCAAAGAACGTTATGTCCTTGTTTCATTACACAAATATTTGCAGATGGGGGTTAATATATAATGGAGAGAATATTGTTGGCAGAGACCATGAGGTGCAAGTGTTTGTAGGAAATATGACTTTCCCAATGGACTTCACGATCGTGGATAATATTGAGGATTACATCGACCCTAGGTTATTACAAGTTGTGTTCAGGGCGCCCTTTTGTGAAATCACTAACTTAGTGATAGACGACCGGAACAGAATCATGAGTTTCACCGATGGGATTAGGAGAATCTCATACCAAATGCCGTATAAGATGAAAGATTTCAAAGAAATAGATTGTGAAGGGCTTGATAAGCTAGGTTCCTAACTTGTTTTATGTGATGATGATGTTAGGAGAGGGTGTAAAAACACTTTTGACTTGTCATGTGGGTTCTTTAAGGATGTCAGTAAGCTCAGTTCCAAATATCGAGAAGATATTTTTGAATTTGAAGACCCAAAATACCTGCACTATAAAAGCGATGCCGATAAGAATTTGGAATATAACCTAGAAATCATGACGGGTGACGAGGTCACGTAATAGAGCGTCACTTTGAGTCTAGATAAAGACTCGTTAATAAAGAAAAGCGCTTCTTGGGAGGCAACCCAAGCTTTCATTTGATTGTTTTTTTGTTTATTTGCTTTTATTTGCTTCCGCATGTGTGTTCTTATTTTTATTGTTTATGATTCATGTTTCAAGTAAAATAGTGAAAATGCTTTATTTCGTTTTTAACTTCGTCTTAATTACATATAAAGGTATTTTGCAAAAGATAAGTGTAAGGGAAATCCAAATTTGTTTTCAAAGAATGAATTGAACATGAACGATAACAATGAGATATAAACATACATATTAGTACTTGTTTGAGTCAAATGCTTGTATCGAGTCATAATCATATTTTGCAGGAATTCCAGGAATTAAGGCAAAGGTTTTTCTAGAAATTTTCCGGAAACTAAACATAAAATATCTGTCAGATCAATTGTGACAGCGTCAGAAATTAAAACCTGACGACGTCTGGTACAAATTTTCTGAAAATTTTGCAAGTTTTGTTTTTCTTTCGGAATTGTAAAGTTTTGTTAAATCTTTAACTTATAAACTCCAGGAATCTGCAACCATTCATTCCACAAGCATTATATCTTTATTTTCTTTTTAGGATTTTATTTTATGTAGATTTTACCGCCAATTTTACGCTAGGTTTTCTTGTTTGTTTTCTCAGTTTTAACAGGTTATATTGGACAAGAAGATATACATGGATGGTCAAGTTTTTGGGCATCAAGTTTCAAGTTTTTGGCGTTGCTTTAATCTTGAAGTTGTTACATTTTCTTGGAGGAGGATTTAACCATGTTACTGCATCATCCACACTAAACAAATCATGGGAGTATTTGTTTCATTCTTTCATTTTATTTACTTTTACATCTTTTAATTGAACATTGGGGACAATGTTTGGCTTAAGTGTAAGGGGGGTAAATGAAGATACCTTAGAGAATACAATGGCACTTGATTTTTGTTTGTTTAATAGTAGATGTGTAATAAAACTAAGAGAAATATTTGTTATGATAATTTTAGCACCAAATTTAAATTTTTTTGCAACATACAGGAGTGAAACTTTAGTCTTAATAAGCATCTCATGGATAGGAGTTATATGACTAGAACAAAAAACCGTACCACTCAAAAATCTTCCACCCCAAATATGTGAGGTTCGCCCCTAGATTTGTTAGGAAAAGCCTTAGTGCTTATGAGTGTACCGGTAGTACTTAGATTCTAGAACTTGCATTAGTGATTCATTCCGAAACCACGAGTGAGACTACATTCGTGTAGTTAGATTTACTACATGATAAGAGGCATTAGGATAACCCATGTTTTAACACATGTGTTTATATAATTACATTGACTTCATTGGTCAACTAATTCTCCCACACCTTTGTGATGTACTCATTTTTAGTACACGATACCCCTAGTAGACCCCTCAGAGCCTATCTTTTTTATTTCTAACTTTAAGCATTTTACTTAAAGATAGAATTTGTTTACAATCCACCCCCAAATGTACACCCAAAGCGCCTTAGCCTTCCTTGTATGCACTCATCTTTAGTGCATTATTCTTACAACATTTGTTTAAACCCTTAGTTAATTGTCTAATTGATTACATGGTTGTTAAGTCGAGTCATATCTTGTACATATTGTCTTGGGATGATTGGGACTCATTGGTAATGTACTAATGTTATGGAGTAATGGGAAAGAATATCAATTATTACCCCCCATATGTGCAAAATGTTTTTAAAGTACTCCAGATGTTTCAATTATCTTAATTCGAGTCATTAGAATAGTCACATGTAAAGTGTGTAAAAGTTCAAGTGTAAGGGGAGAACCAAGGTCCCTTTGATGTATTATTTTGGATGGTAGGGCAAGAGTGTATAAAAAAATATAGAAAAAGATAAGAGAAAAACATCTGGACTACCATCCCGCTTCTTTTATTTATGTTTGATATTTTATTTTTGATTCGCTTAAGTTAAGTCGAGTCTTGGCTTAGCAACGCAGCATTGTACATGTAATTGACCTAGATGATTAATTTGCCACCAGTAAAATATCCTTTATCCAACAAACCGTGTTTTCCATATCCCTACACCTAACATTATAACCCGTGAAAAGCCCTCCTTGATAGTTTATCTTAGGTGCTTACGCCTAGTGGAGGAGGTTTTTGATCCTTTCCCAAGCCTATGGTAATCTATTTGCTAGGACAAGTAGTGAGTGATATTTTTCGATTTCCATTAGTTATATAGAGGTTTATAACACCCGAGAGATGAGAGTATCCAAACACTATTTGTGAGGTGCTAGTGTATGATTTCTGTGCTTATTTTGATTAAGGTGGAATGATCATTTGTTGTAATTACTTTTATATTAATGTTAAATGACCCCTATCCTGTATTTTGATTAGAATAAAAGCGCATTTGCTTGAGGACAAGCAAATCTCAAGTGTAAGGGTATTTGATGAGACGAAAGGTGTTACAATTTTAAGGGGTCATTTAAGCCTTAAGTCGTGATAATATGATCAAATATTACCTTAAATCGTTCCTTTTGTCATTTTAGGTACTTTTTAGAGGAATTCTGGAAAACATAGCATTTTGGACGTTTGTGGAGCATAAAAATGAAGAAAACGAAAAAGTCAAGAATTCAAGCTAGAACTGTACCTGACGGCGTCAAAAGTTACAAGGTGACACCGTCACTTGTTGATAAAGAGGTGGATATTTACTTTGCACTTGACGGGCCAGAAAGATTTTGAGGCATTGATGAGGCCAAAAATGAACCGTTTTTAAGGGGTCATTTAAGCCCAAATTCGAATTTATTTGATCAAATATTGACCTAAATCGTTCCTTTGGTCATTTTAGGTACTTTTGGAGTGAATTCTGGAAAAGGAAGCATTTTGGACGTTTTTAGAGCATAAAAGTGAAAAAAACGGCAAAGTCTTAATTTTCCTTGCTGGGAACAGTACCTGACGGCGTCAAGTGTTTTCAAGTGAGGGCGTTAAGAGTAATACAAGAGGAGGAAGTGGATAAAGTCCGTGAAGATCCAGAAGAGTTTTGTACTATGGAGATGACGGCGTCACCATAGGCCGTCATGGTCCAAATGTGAGTGACGGCCCAGAGTAGAATTACACATGACGACGTCAAAAGTAGATCTAGGCAATCCGATTTCATTCTGGGCGGCGAGTTGACGGCGTCAGAATTTCCTTCTTGACGCCGTCACCTTGTAAAATCTATATATAGTTTTGCAATTTTCATTCATTAGGGTGTAACTTTTAGGGTATAACTTTGGAGATAAACCCTAGTCCTATTTTCATAGCTTTTTCAAGGGTTTTTAGCCTTTGAAACCTTTCATGTTCAATTGAGATAATGTTGGGAATTATATTAACAGTTACCATGGCTAGTATGAAGATTACAACTGCTGAGGAATGCACTAGCAGTGGAAACTCAATACCACTGCTAGTACATATTATTACCACTGATGTTAGGATAACTGTTAGGAAACTTGTAGAGATAAATATAGAATCTATCTTGTGTATATCTTATTCTATTATCATTATACGTATCTTGTAGAAGAGGACTCCTTGTGCTATAAAAGGAGGTCCTAGTTTAAGGTTAGACATACGTTTTTCTTAGAGCTTCAAGGTTGTAACCCTAGTGATATAAAGATCACTCGTATTATTATTATTAATAATATTGGAGCTAACCGTTTGATACATACATTCTTCTCATTCATATACAACTGTTTCATTCACATAAAAACTTCTAAGTATTACTAAGTAGATTCCACATACTTAGTGATATAATTCAAAGTATCATTCTAACACAAATCAAGGTGTTTAGATCCATCAAGTGGTATCAGAGCCAGGCTTTGATACTTTGATTTATAAGACCAGAAACAAGACAGAAGATTCAATGGAGACAGAAACAAGCTAGTCCAACATTGCTGCTAAGCTTCCTTAGCTTAAGTTGAATGACTATGAGATGTGGAGGCTAATGATCGAACAATTCTTTATGGTGCAAGACTATTCACTTTGGGAGATCATTATGTTTGGTAATTCCTTTAAACCTGGTACTACCTCAGAGACAATTGATGGCAAGGTAGTACAAAAGACCAACACTGGACCAGTCACAAATGATGAAAGACTTCAGATGAAGAATGATCTGAAGGCCAGAGGCTTGCTGTTGATGACACTTCCCAAAGATCAAATTCTTGCTTTCAGCAAGTACAAGACTGCACAAACTTTGTTTAAGGAGATCTGCAATGTTTTTGGTGGTAATGATTCCACCAAGAAGACACAGAAGACCTTGTTGAAACAGAATTATGAAAACTTTGGTTCAACAAGTAATGAATCTATTGACAACATCTTCACAAGGCTTCAAAAGATTGTTACTCAACTCACAGTGTTTGGAATTGAGGTGGAAAGGGAAGACCTCAATCTAAAGTTCTTAAGAAGTTTACCCTCTGAGTTTGGTACAAATGTTGCTGTGTGGGAAGACAAGCCAGAATTGGAGACTATGAAGCTTAATGATTTATACAATAACTTTAAGGTTATTGAACAGAGGTTGAAGAAGGCAGGCAAACTAAGTTCAGGATCAGGGAATTTAGCACTCATATCATCATCTGTTGATGATAGTTCAGATGAAGAGAGTGATAGTGATGATGATGATGCTAACATTGTTGTTTCCACTGGCAGTGGAGGAGTTTCCACTGCTAGTTCAAAAAGATAGATTGCTGGTCTTAGTGATTCTACTTTTTATGCCTTTCTTTCAAGTCAAATGAATGGCTCAATTCTGACACATGAAGACTTGGATCAGATTGATGAGGATGACATGGAAGAGATGGACATTAAATGGCAAGTTGCATTGCTAAGCTTAAAGGCAAAGAAGTTCTGGAAGAAGATTGGTAGGAAGATCACCATTAATTAAAATGAAACTGTAGGTTTTGATAAAAAGAAGGTGGAGTGCTACAACTATCATAAGAAAGGGTACTTTGCCAGGGAATGCAGAAAACCAAAGAAGCCTGATAACAGGTCAACTTGGTATAAGCAGGACAAGAAAAAAGAACCTACAACTGAAGAACCAAAGGTGCTATTGGCCATTGATGGAGTGAGCTATGATTGGAGCTATATGGCTGAGGATGAAGAAGATGGTTCAGAGTCTGCAATGATTGCTACTGAGCTTGCACTTATGGCTTTTTCTGACTCTGAGGTACAAATTAATAATGCTTGTTCTAAAACTTGTAAGGCTTTAAAAGATTAAGAGAAACTTAAAGAACAATATGATGAACTATTGCTACAGTTAAATCAAACTAATTATAACTTAGCAAATCATAAAAGAGGTCTTGCTGTTTTAGAAGCACAATTAGAGCATTATAGAACCAATGAATCTAAGTTCAATGATGATATTGCTGTTTTAAAAAGAGACTTAGTTTATAAGGTTGCTGTGAATAAGGCTCTTAGGGAAGAGTTAGAGAAGGTTAAAAAGGCCAATGAAAATATACAGATAACTTGTAATACACTAGATCATCAATCCAAGTGTATTGACAAAATTTGGGAGGCCCAAGTAGTAAATAAAGCCAAATATGGAGTAAGTTATAAAACTATTCCACCACCCCTAAGAGGTGTTCCATCACCTCCTGGTATTGACTTAGCACACACAGGGTTACAAGACTTTCAGGAACCAACCATGACCTATGGCCCAAAATTTGTTAAAGAAGTTGCTAGTGAGAGGGTTCGGGTTGAGGTTGATACATTTGATAGTGCTAGTGACTCATCTCTTAAAGATGAAAGTTTGAATCTTGAGTCTAAAACTAGTGTTCATGAGAGTGTTCATGTGGAAATTAAAAAGAGTATTCCTGAAGTTGTCAAAGAGAAGCCTCGAACACAAACTAATAATCCTAGGCCCGCTACTAGATATGCTGAGATGTACTGAAGTAGGTCAATAACTCCTAGGGGGAACAAGAGGAGTTGGAATCATATTAAATCTAGATAATTTGGTAGTGACTTTGTGTTCAACAACAAACCTTGTTACATATGTGGTAGTTTTGAACATATTCATTATAATTGTAACTATCACATGGGTAGAAGGGAAGTGTTTGGGAATACCAGGGTGAATGGAAACAATGCTAATAACTTTACTCACCCAAATCCACTAAGCAAGATGATTCCCAGGTCTGTTTTGTTAAATTCTGGCATCAAAACTCTTTCCACTGCTATACTAGCAGTTGCCACTGCCAGAAATATAAACATAGTTTACCCTAAGTCCCCTGTTAAGAGTGCAAAACCCATTACAACTTTTGTTAAATCTGCACAAATAGGGAAAAAGACCTATTTTGAAAACAAAGTTTACTATAACCACAAGTGGATACCTAAAATTTCAAAACCAGCAGTTGCCACTGCTAAGCCAGCAGTTACCACTGCAAGGCTAAAAGTTTCCACTGGTGGTTTTGTGAACAACAAAAGGGTAAATGTGGGAAATGCTGTTAAGGCCTCAGCACGTTGGGAATGGAAACAAAAAGGAACTATCACCTCAAACAATCCCAATGGTGTATCAATGACCTTTGACAGATATAATTATATTGATACACGAGGCAGATCCAAGTCATTTGTGGCTTGGGTCCCCAAAAGGAACTAATTCCTTTATTTTATGTGCAGGAACATTCAAAGCCTAAAGAAGATCAAGGATATTCAGACAGTGGATGTTCCAGGCACATGACTGGCAATAAGTCCAATCTTTCAGATTCCAAACCTTATGATGGACAATTTGTCAGCTTTGGAGGTGGTATTGGTGGCAAACTTTCTGGCAAAGGAACTATCAAGGCTGGAAACTTGGACTTTGAGAATGTGTATTATGTGAAAGAACTCAAGTACAATCTCTTCAGTGTGTCACAGATGTGTGACAAGAAACATAGAGTTCTATTCACATAAGATGAATGCTATATCTTATCTAAGGATTATAAGCTCCCTGATGAAAGTGATATTTTGCTTAAAATCCCTAGAAAATGCAATCTATATAGAATAGACATGAAGAATATAGTGGCTAAAGATGATGTTACTTGTTTGCTTGCAAAAGCCACTTTGGATGAATCCATGCTTTGGCACAGAAGACTTGGTCATGTTAACTTCAAGACCATTAACAAGATTGTGAAAGATGGTCTTGTCAGAGGTTTACCAGAGAAGAGATTTGAAAATGACAAAACATGTGTTGCCTGTATTAAAAGCAAGCAACACAGAGCTTCATGCAAGACCAAATCATATAATTCAATTGATCATCCACTTTACATGCTGCATATGGACTTGTTTGGTCCTACATCTGTGAGCAACATAAATTTGAAGAAGTATTGTCTTATTGTAACTGATGACTTTAGTAGATTTACATGGGTTTTCTTTTTAAGAACCAAGGATGAAACCACTGGCATCCTTAAGACATTCATCACTGAAGTTGAAAACCAAGTTGATAAGAAGATCAAGATCATCAGGTGTGACAATGGGACAGAGTCTAAGAACAAAGTTATGGATGATTTCTGCAGAGACAAAGGTATTAAGAGAGAATTTAGTGTTGCAAGAACTCCTCAACAAAATGGAGTTGCTGAAAGAAGAAATAGAACACTAATTGAGGCTGCTAGAACCATGTTAGCTGATTCAAAGCTACCAGTGACTTTTTGGGCTGAAGCAGTTAACACTGCTTGTTATATACAGAACAGGGTTTTAGTGGTGAAAACAAAGAACAAGACACCTTATGAGCTATTCAGAGGAAGACCCCCAACTTTGGATTTTATGAGGCCATTTGGATGTCATGTCACAATTCTCAATACCATTGATCATCTGGGAAAGTTTGAAGAAAAGTCAGATGAAGGCTTCTTTGTTGGATATTCTATGGTTAGCAAGGCTTTTAGAGTCTATAACTTAAGAACAAAGAAGATTGAAGAGAATTTGCATGTTGAGTTTCTTGAAAATAAAACTAACATAGCAGGTTCAGGACCAGAATGGTTATTTGATCTTGAGACATTATCAAATACAATGAATTATGTACCTATTACCTCAGGTACAGGAGAGAATAATCTTGAAGAATCAGAAGAATTCATTGATGAAGATGAATCTTGCAAAGATGATGAAGATGATAAAGATCAAATTGTTATGCCACTTTGGGACTTTGTTGATAATAATGAAGACACACAACCTTCAAAGAATTCTAAAAAGGACAGTGATGCAAATGTTGTAAATTTTGATGTTTTGAATAAAGAAATTCCTTTTAGCAGTGGTAATACAATTCCCACTACTACAACAGAAGTTTCCACTAATGGTCCAAATGTGGAAAATTCAACTCAGGAATCACCCAGTGATGATGTTGAGATCACTAACATGCCTATAACATATGATATTCCTAGCACATCACAGACTTCAATTCACAAAGTACATCTACTTGAAAATGTAATTGGTGAGTTACAATCAGGTGTTAAGACAAGAAGGCAGACAAAGAAAGACGATGCTCATGGGTTCATTAGTGAAGTTTATGAGTCCAAGAAGCACAAGAACAAGAATGAATGTTTGTTTTTCTGTTTTCTATCACAAGTAGAGCCTAAGAATGTTTATAAGGCTTTAGAAGAATCTAGCTGGGTTGAAGCAATGCAAGAGGAGTTGTTGCAGTTCAAACTTTAGAAGGTTTGGGTTCTTTGTGATTTGCCTGATAGAATAAAGGTGATTGGTACTAAGTGGGTTTTCAGAAACAAGAAAGATGAAAGAGGTATTTTTATCAGGAACAAAGCTAGATTGGTTGCTCAAGGATACACTCAAGAGGAGGGTATTGACTATGAAGAAGTCTTTGCTCCTGTTGCAAGGATGGAGGCTATTAGACTATTTTTAGCCTATGCATCCTTTATGGGCTTTACTGTCTATCAAATGGATGTTAAGAGTGCCTTCCTTTATGGAAAGATTGATGAGGAGGTCTATGTCTCTCAACCTCCAGGCTTTGAAGATCCTCAACACCTTAACAAAGTGTATAAAGTGGTTAAGGCTCTTTATGGCTTACATCAAGCTCTAAGGAAGTGGTATGAAACCTTAGAAAATTATCTGATGAATAATGGGTTTCATAGAGGAAAGATTGATCAAACTTTGTTCATCAAGAAAGACAAGGGTGATATTCTACTTGTTCAAGTATATGTTGATGATATCATCTTTGAATCTACTAGACAAGAGATGTGCAAAGAGTTTGAGAAGTTGATGAAGGATGAATTTCAAATGAGTTCTATGGGAGAACTTACTTTTTTTTTGGGGCTGCAAGTACAAAAAAGGAAAGATGGCATCTTTATCAGTCAAGACAAATATGTGGCTGAGATTATAAGGAAGTTCAAATTTACTGATGCAAAACCTTCAAATACCCCTGCTGATAAGACTACTCATCTATTGTTGAAGAATGCTAGCGGAGCAGATGTTGATGTGCACACTTACAGATCTATGATTGGTTCCTTGATGTATCTTACCTCATCAAGACCAGACATTATGTTTTCTGTATGTGCTTGTGCAAGATTTCAGGTTACTCCAAAGACATCACATATGACAGCAATAGAGAAGATTTTCAGGTATTTGAAGACATATCCTAATCTAGGATTGTGGTACCAAGAGAATCCCCTATGGAATTGATCACATAATCAGATAGTGATTATCCTGGTGCAAGTTTGGATAGAAGGTCAACTACAGGAGGATGTCAATTTCTTGGATGTAGATTGGTGTCATGATAGTGCAAGAAACAGAAAATGGTGGCTACTTCAACCACTGAAGCAGAATATGTTGCTGCTGTTAGCTGTTGTGCTCAGATCTTATGGCTTCAGAATCAATTGTTGGATTATGGGTACAATTTCATGAACACCATTATATATATAGACAATAGTAGTACCATATGCATTATTAAAAATCCTGTGCAACATACTAAAACTAAACATATTGAAATTAAACATCATTTTATTAGAGATTCTTTTGAGAAAAAGCTTATTCAAGTTGTCAAAATTCATACTGATGACAACTATGCTGATTTGTTAACAAAAGGGCTTGATGTAGGTAGGTTTCAGTACTTGGTAACAAGTATTGGAATGTTAAACCCATAAATCTTTGATGTCTAATAATTTTCAGTGTTGCAGGATAGTTTTTAGGTACTCATATAGTCTGTATATGTTTGTGGTTTTCTACTAACTTGTATGCAGAGGAATGTAAGCACAGTGGAAATCATGGTACAAATAGTGGAAAGATTTGCTCTCTCAATGACAAAAGAAAAAGATAAAAGTACTTTCATTATTTCATCAAACGATAACAAAGTACATCCATTCAGAGAGCCAAAACACAAACATAATATCACAAGACACAAGGACTCACAACCTAACACCTAAACTTTCAGACTAGTTACTCCATGGGTTTCTTCCCTTTACCCTCATAGTCATGCTTGCCCTTAGAAGCTTTCTTTCTCTTGTCATCAAAAGAAAGTTGCTTTCTTGGACAAGCAAGGCCCAACACTTGCTTGGGTGACTTTGGCAATCTTGAAGGCTTTTCAATTGCAGGCCACTTCATGTTGACTATGGCTAACTCCAGAGCTGTAGTGAGGGCTTTTGGAAGCTCCTTGGACAGGGTGTAGGTTAGATCATCATCAGAAGAAGAGCTTGAATAAAATTCTAGAGATGGAGCAGGAGCAGCTGAAATCTTCTTGTTAGGCTTCATGTTGGAAGATGTAGCTGTTGCAGCACTTGGAGGAAAATATCCACTCCATCCAGCTGAGAGTTCTTCTGAATCAGAACAATAGCTGATTTCATCATCTGATGTATCATCTGATGAGATGTAGATTAATGGAAACCAACTCATGATGATGTGTAGGGTTTGTGCAAGTGAAGATTAGTTTTGATAAAGACTAAAGTGTTTTTGAGCCCCCTTTTATAAGCAAAGTCAAGGTCGAAGGATAATTAATGAAGGTTATTTAATCTTATTTGTTTTGGTAGGTTAGAGGAGTAAATTTGGATATTATCAGGTTGACTTTGGAGAGATATTTTGTGAATAGTAACTTGGTCAATAAGTTACTTTGGGTTAAAAATTTATTGGTTAGGTTTGATGTTTCCTACTTATGCATAACATAAACCAATATTGATTGAATGATTGGAGTTATAAGGTGTATATCTCAGACACACAACAAATGGTTATTGATTCACCATGTCTTATCAACATAAGAATCAACTAGTCCAAAGCAAACGGCTACTGGTAAAGACTTATCAAATTCGTTTATGGTTGATAGTTTACCCAAAACTATATGGTCATCAACTCACCATATTCCATGTAATGAAGAGTTGGCTAGTCCATAACAAACGGCTCATGGTAAAGACATATCAAATCCGTTTATAGCTGATAGTTTGCTAAAAACTATGATTAGAGCAGCTGATTTTACATGTTTTACTTACCACTGCTCTTTGATATTTTGTGAAAATTTACCACGGCTAGTTCACTAGTTACCACTGCAAGAGCAATTTTTACCACTGGTGAACTAGCCGTTACAACTGTTGTGTCAGTAATCTTATTTTTAACTAGCCGTTGTAATATAACCGTGTTTCCTTATTAATAGGGTAATTTTTTGTGAATTATCCACCTACCAATTTTAATTTATTCTTTTCCCAAAGATAAATTCTTTCTTAAGATAATTCACATTATGCATACTCTTCAAAACCCTATTAGTATATATTAATTATCATACAGCTTGATTCTTATTCTCGATTACTAACACTTTTATCTTTCTCTCACAAAATTTATGGCGATTCTAAACTTTGCTGACGAGCACAACCAAGTGGCCTATTTACAAAAGTCAAACGAAAAGAGTGGCCCTGTTTTTCATCAGATTGTGGATTTTCTCAATACAACCCATATAAGGTATGCTTTAACTGTTAATCCCACAATCTATGTTTCTTATATCAAGCAGTTCTGGAACACTGTGGAGTCCATAACTATTGAACAAAGAGACACACAAGAAAATGTGGAAGCTCTTAGAGCCACAGTGGATGGGGTAACTATTGATGTTACTGAGTCATCCTTGAGCAGAGTTCTCCAATTGGATGATCTCAATGGTATCATCACATTACCCAATTCAGATATTTTCAAAAATATTGCTTCCATGGGGTATGATACATCTGATCAAAAAGTTACTTTCAGAAAAGGATGTTTTTGTCCCCATTGGAGATTTTTTATACATACTTTTTAACATTGTCTAAGTCCTAAGAAAACTTCTTATGAACAATTTGCATCCACCATGGCTTACCCTTTGGTTTGCTTGGCTACTGATAGGACTTTCAATTTTTCAAAGTTTATCTTCAATAATATGAAAGGCAATGTAAAGAGTTCATATAAATTTTTGATGTATCCAAGGTTTGTGCAAGCAGTGTTAAATGAATTTCAACTGCAAACACACAAAAGAGTTTATTAAACCCCCTATCTTAAGCCAAAAGTTTTTCAAAATATGTGTAAGGCTTCAGAACTTTGGAATGGGGAGGTTAAACCACTTTTTCCTAAAATGCTTTCAAAGATTTCACAGGCACAAGGTAAAGATGCAACCATCCCAGTTGTATCCCATCACACACCCTCTATTGTTATTCCACCTATTCAACACACCCCTGCTGTTACTCACACATATGAGAGGAGGCACAAACAACCACCTCCTCCCATCTCAATATCGCATGTTGTTGAGCCTTTTGGTTTAGGAACAACCAGTGGTGGTTCAAGGCTTTATTCTAGTCCAACTAGAGAAGAGCCTAAATCAATGCCCTATGATTCACCTCTCCCAATAGGTCACACAGTTGGAAGTGTTGAGGGCAGTGTGCAACCAAATGAATTGATATAATTATGTACCAAATTAGTCAAACAGGTTACAGCTCTGGAGAAAGACTTGGCAAAGACTAAGCAACACTATGCCACAGAGCTTAATCAGATAAAAGCAGAGATCAAGAGGTTACAGGATGAAGTTTAGAGCCTAAAGAAGAACAGATCTTCCACTCCACCTCATGATGATGACTCAGCCTCCTTTAGTGAAGATTTGGGGAATTCTCCCAAACAGGGGAGGATTAGAACTGAAGCAGAGTTTATGGGGAGGAGACTAAATTTTGAACAAGATTTTGCTGAGTTTGATGATTTTGATAATGTTCAAGAGAAGGAAGATGAAGCTGTGGGATCTAAAGAAATTTTTTGCTGAAGTAGTTGAAACTCATAAAGTCACAGCGAAAACAGATAAAGATGTAGTGGATATTGCTGATGCAGAATTTCAAAGAAAGAGAATTGAAAAAGGCAAAGTTCACATTGTTGGTGAATCATCTGAGCAACAGTCAAAGAAGATTTCAAAGAAAGAACAAGCTCAGATAGATTATGATGTAGAATTGGCAAAGCAAATAGAAGATGTTGAAATTGCAAAGAAGAAAAAGCAAGAGGAAGAAGAGATTGCAAGTTTCATGGAGGCTAGGAGATTGGATAAATTGGAAACAGTGATTGAACAACCACTTTCTATTGTTCCACCAACCATACTACATAAGAAACCTTCAATGTTTACTTATGTGCCTACAGAAGAAGAGATTGAGTTTTTGATTGCAAATGATCCAGTGATTAGGAAGAAGGCAGTAGAAATTATTGCCAATACAACTTTAAATGAATATCAAAGGTCTGCTTAATTGAAGGACTTCATTCAGATGAAGAATCAACAGGCTCTTGATGATATTATTGGCACAGTAAGAAAGGGTCAAAAGAAACCAATACAACCTATAAGGCACAAATTATTGCTGAGATGAAGACCTATTGTTGTCATGTTGGAAATTGGAAGATGGCACAATTTAAAGGAATGACACATGATCAGATTGAAGGAATTTACTACAGGGTTAAAAGACGGGATAGTCATTTCATTCCTATGGATAAAGAACCTGTAGCAATGAAGTCAAAAAGGTCAGGAGTGAGTCTTGAATTCAAAGATGCTAAGAAATTAAAGACTCAAGAGTTATCTCAAGCAAAAGAAGGTGTCAGCAAGTTGACTGAAGAACAAGTTACAAATATGGTGTTTATTGAAACTGATGTGCTGAATGTAGAACCTTTACAAGAAAGATATCCAGTAGTTGGTTGGGAAATCTATTTTGATGATTTTGGTGTTGCATGGAAGATTATCAGAACTGGTAATGTCACAAGTATTTGTAGAGATTTTGAAGATATTGTTAGATCTTGTGATAAAGAAGATTTGGATACTTTGTGGAGGATTATTTAAGATCAGTTCAAGAAAGATGAACTTGTTGATGTCAAATCTCAAGAGTTTTGGGTTAACTTTAGAAGATTATATGAATCTGACTCTAGTGACAGGTATTGGAGATTTGAAGCTCACAATATGAATACCCTGTGGAAATTCTATGATTCAAGTGTTGTACATCATGTTTCTACTCAAGATGGAGTTGATGTGTTTATGTTAGCTGAGAAGGAATATCCATTGAGAGCAGGTGTTCTCACTGTAATGATGTTAGTTAAGCTTAGATGTTGGGAAAGGAATGAAATCATAGAAGTTTTGCTACAGAGGATTTATGATCAATGTGTGTAGGCTGACAAGGAATTGAGAAGAAGAAGATAAGTGTTTGGAAGAATTCACATATCATTATGTTTGCTAACTACTTGAAGAAACTTATTGATTTACATGTTAATCATAAGTTTAGGGGAGGATTGTTGGGAATTATATTAACAGTTACCACGGCAAGTATGAAGATTACAACTGCTGAAGAATGCACTAGCAGTGGAAACTCATTACCACTGCTAGTACATATTATTACCACTGCTGTTAGGATAACTGTTAGGAAACTTGTAGAGATAAATATAGAATATATCTTGTGTATATCTTATTCTATTATCATTATATGTATCTTGTAGAAGAGGACTCCTTGTGCTATAAAAGGAGGTCCTAGGTTAAGGTTAGACATACGTTTTTCTTAGAGCTTCAAGGTTGTAACCCTAGTGATATAAAGATCACTCGTATTATTATTAATAATAATATTGGAGCTAACCGTTTGATACATACATTCTTCTCATTCATATACAACTGTTTCATTCACATACAAACTTCTAAGTATTACTAAGTAGATTCCGCATACTTAGTGATATAACTCAAAGTATCATTCTAACACAGATCAAGGTGTTTAGATCCATTAGATAAGTACTCTTTCAATTCACTCAATATGTCTATGTGTTGCTTGAATATATCTTACGCTTGTCTTAAATTTAACATGTTTGGCTAGATCGCTTATGTGTTTGCTTAGATGTAGTGAAACCTAGATGTTAATTATGGGTTGATTGTTTGTTTATAGTTGTTACGGATGATTGTATTCGATGTTAGGCTTAAGAAAATTGGCAGACTTCCATTGGTAACATACTTGAACGTCTTAAGAAACATGATCAGAGGTGTACTATGATTTTTTGTTGTATTTAATGCGTAGGAGAATTCTAATGATCCCATGTTAGGAGCTTCTAACGGCTCGACATAGGAGTGAAGTAGGATCCTATAGAGTTAGGGAATATTGTACACGGCCCTACGACTAGTATTAAGGAATACGACCCGTCATCCATGCAATTGTAACAAATTATCAACCTGTAAAAGATATCTAGGGAGTAATGAAACATAAGTAAACACAACTTTCCCTATTATTGTTCACACCACTAGTTTAATTAGATTTATTTTCCTTTATGTTATTTTATTTTGATTGCATCTTTAGTCATTTGGGTTAGTTGGCTAGCAACTAGTTCCGCCCACACTTCCAAAAACCGAGATTTTAATTGCTTTTATAAAAATATAAAAATACAAAAAGAATCATCTATTACCTCTAGACCTAGTTTTAGGTTTTCTAATCCTAGCGACACTATTCCTGAGTTGAACGATCAATCCCCCGGTACTTGTCACTATACTATACTACAACAATCAGGTACACTTCCTGGTGGGGGTTGTAAGCTTCTCGAGATCCCTCGAGAGGTAAAGCCTGGTGCGATTCCCACGTATCAAGTTTTTGGCGCCGCAGCTCGGGGAATAGTTATTGTCTAGGTTAGGATTTCTTTTTATTAGGTCTACTTGCTAGATTCCTTTCTAGCAACATTTTATTTTTATTTCTAGGTTTTCTTTAGTCTATCTTATTTCTTCGTGTCCTTGTTCGTATTAGGTTTGTCTTTATGGATTTAGAGAATCGCCGTTTATAAGTTAGCAAGAGGCTTATAGCGCGTAAAAGAAGAAAGAAAGAAGTTAACACATTTAAGGAATTTATTAAGCCCCTCCAAATGAAAATTGAGTTTACATACTTCTCTCCAACCCCTGAATTGAGTTACCACAGATTTCTTTTACAACACCCCTGCCCCTCAAAATATAGAAAGATACCGTGGATTAGGAGGCATAACTATAAGAACATAAAAATTCCTTCCATGATTGGGTATATGTCTAGAGAGCATACATACATTGATTTAAAAGCACCCATGAATATTATGTCTAGGCTCTACTACAACTGGATAATGAATGAAAGGTTATGCCCTAGAAAAGACCCCTACAACCCTAATAGACTATGTAATTTCGTCAGGAGAGTTAAAGGGGTATACATCTTTATAGGAAATTTTACTTATCAATGCGACTTTGTAATCCAAGAAGATGTTAGAGGCATTATAGATCCACACTTAGGAGAAATGGTCCTACGGCAACCTTTTGTTGAGATGACTAAGATGTATTGTGATCATGGAAATGGAATAGTTCAGTTTACTGATGGGATAGAAAAGATTACTTTTATGATTCCTCACATGAGGGAAGAATTGAAGGGCATCAAGAATTTACAAATTGATGAGATTCGACCTTATGAGGTTAAGGACGACGGAATTGATGATGATGTTTATTATGAGAGGAGGCGAACATACTATTCAGGTTGCACGAATCTAGGGCCTGAGTACAAGCGTGATGAGAATTGGGTTAGATGTTTTTAGTTAGCACAAAAGTGGGAAAGGAAAATGTAGCCCACAACCTTGAGTCTAGCTACAAGACTCGTAAATAAAGAAAAGCGCTTCTTGGGAGGCAACCCATGTTTTGTGTGATTTTTAATTGTTTGATTGTTATTTGCTTCCGTATGCATGCTTTATTTTTATTGTTGGTAGATCATGTTTCAAAATAAAATTGTGAAAATGCTTTATTTTATCGTTTAACTTCGTCTTAACTTCATATAAAGGTATTTTGCAAAAAGACAAGTGTAAGGGGAAACCCCAAATTTGTTTTTAAGAACCGAAATTAATCATGATTCTCCACAATATTAAATGGACATGTGTATTAGTACTTGTTAGAGTCAAATGCTTGTATCGAGTCATAATGATGTTTTGCAGGATTTTCCAGGAAGTAGGACATAAGTTTTTCCAGAAATTTTCCAGAAACTTAACGTAAAGATTTCTGCGGGTCACTTCTGACGGCGTCAGAAATTAATTCTTTACGGCGTCAGAAATTAATTCTTGACGGCGTCATGTGTAAAATTCTGGAAATTTTGCTAGTTTTGTTTTTCTAACGGAGTCTTAAAGTTTTTGTTAATTCTTTAGTTTTATAAACTCCAGGAAATCTGCAAACATTCATTCCACAAGCATTATATCTTAATTTGTTTTCTAGGACTTGTTAGTATATATAGATTGCCGCCGATTTTACGCGAGGTTGCCTTGTTTGTTTTCTCAGGTTTAACAGGTTATGTATGACAAGAAGATGATTTATTTTTCTGGAAGGGAAGCTTTGAATGTTCATTTTCTTGGAGGAAGATCTAACCTTGTTACCACACTATACACACCGAACGAATCAGGGGAGTATTTGATTTCATTCTTTTACCTGTTTTACTTTTACATTCTTTAATTTAACATTGGGGACAATGTTCATCCTAAGTGTAAGGGGAGGGTAAATGATGATACCTTATAGGATACAATTGCACTTGAGTTTGTTTGTTTGATGGTAGGTGTGTAATAAAACTAAGAGAAATACTTGTTAGTGTAATTTTAGCACCAAATTTAAATTTTTTTACAACATTTAGAAGTGAAACTTTAGCCTTAGCAAGCGTCTCATGGATAGGAGTCGTATGACTACAGAAAACCGTACCATTCAGAAAAATTTTCCACCCAAATATGTGAGGTTCGTCTTTAGATTTGATAGGAAAAGCATTCACTATTAGTGCTTATGAGTGTACCGGTAGTATTTAGATTCTAGAACTTGCATTAGTGATGCATCCCGAGACCGCTAGTGAGACTACATTTGTGTAGTAGGATTTACTACATGATAAGAGGCATTAGGATCACCCTTGTGTTAAACCCGTATCATAAGTACTTGACCATTTAAGTCATATTACTTGGCTAGTAAAGTCAACTAATTTTTCCCACACCCTTAGCGTTGTACTCATTTTTAGTACACGAAACCCCTAGTACACCCCTCCGAGCCTATCTTTTCGTTTCTAACTTTAAGCATCTTACTTAAAGGAAGAATTTGTTACAACCCACTTAAATGTACACCCAAATCGCCTTAGCCTTCCGTGTATGCACTCATCTTTAGTGCATTATAGTCATATGTTTAAACCCTTAGTTAATTATCTAATTGATTACATGGTTGCTAAGTCGAGTCATATTTTGTACATATTGTTTTGGGACGATTGGGACTCATGGGTAAAGTACTAATGTTATGGAGTAATGGGGAAGAACATCATATTATTACCCCCAGATGTGCGTTAATCTTAAAAGTACTCCAAGTGTTTTAATTATCTTGATTCCAGTCATTAGATTAGTTTATTGTAAAGTATGTAAAAATTCAAGTGTAATGGGAATATTCATTCCCTATGATGTATTATTTTGGATGGTAGGGTAAGAATGTATGCAAAAAAAAAAAATCGAAAAATCAAGAAAAAGAAAAAAAAATAGAAAAAGAGAAAAGAGAAAAAACATACGGACTACCATCCTGTTTCATTTTAGGTTTTATGTTTTTGTTATTTTTGATTGATTATCTTAAGTCGAGTCGATTCTTGGCTTAGCAACGCCATATTGTACATGTAATTAACCAAGATAATTAACTCGCCACCAGTAAAGATTGCCTTTATCCAACAAAACCGTGTATTTCATATCCCTACACCTAACATTATAACCCTTTGAAAGACCTCTTTGATAGTTTATCCTAGGTTCTTACGCAAAGTGGTGGAGGTTTGATCCTTTCCCAAGCCTATGGTAATCTATTTTGTTATGACTGGTAGTGAGAGATGTTTTCCATTTCCATATTGTGATATATAATTTATTACACCCGAGAGATGTGAGTATCTACACACTATTTGTGAGGTGCTATTGTATGACCTCCGTGCTTGTCTTTGGTCTTTAGTGGAACGATTATTTGTTGTAATTACTTTTATATTAGTGTTAAATGACCTCTAACTTGTATTTTGATTAGAATAAAAGCACATTTGCTTGAGGACAAGCAAATATCAAGTGTAAGGGTATTTGATGAGGCGAAAAATGAACCGTTTTTAAGGGGTCATTTAAGCCCGAATTCGAATTTATTTGATCAAATATTGCCCTAAATCATTCCTTTTGTCATTTTAGGTACTTTTGGAGTGAATTCTGGAAAAGGAAGCATTTTGGACGTTTTTGGAGCATAAAAGTGAAGAAAACGGCAAAGTCTTAATTTTCCTTGCTGGGAACAGTACCTGACGGCGTCAAGTATTTTCAAGTGACGGCGTCAAGAGTAATACAAAAGGTGGAAGTGGATAATGTCCGTGACGATCCAGAAGAGTTTTGTACTATGGAGATGATGGCGTCACAATAGGCCGTCATGGTCCAAATGTGAGTGACGGCCCAGAGTAGAATTACACATGACGGAGTCAAAAGTGGATCTACGCAATCCGATTTCATTATGGGCGGCGAGTTGACGGCGTCAGAATTTCCTTCTTGACGCCGTCACCCTGTAAAATCTATATATAGTTTTACAATTTTCATTCATTAGGGTGTAACTTTTAGGGTATAACTTTGAAGATAAACCCTAGTCCAATTTTCACAGCTTTTTCAAGGGTTTTTACCCTTTGAAACCTTTCATGTTCAATTGAGATAAGTACTCTTTCAATTCAATCAATATGTCTATGTGTTGCTTGAATATATCTTACGCTTGTCTTAAATTTAACATGTTTAGCTAGATCTCTTGTGTGTTTGCATAGATGTAGTGAAACCTAGATGTTAATTATGAGTTGATTGTTTGTTTATAGTTGTTACGGATGATTGTATTCGATGTTAGGCTTAAGAAAACTGGCAGACTTCCATTGGTAACATGCTTGAACGTCTTAAGAAACATGATCAGAGGTGTACTATGATTTTTGGTTGCATTTAATGCGTATGAGAATTCTAATGATCCCATGTTAGGAGCTTCTAACGGCTCGACATAGGAGTGAAGTAGGATCCTATAGAGTTAGGGAATATTGTACACGGCCCTACGACTAGTATTAAGGAATACGACCCGTCATCCATGCAATTGTAACAAATTATCAACCTGTAAAAGATATCTAGGGAGTAATGAAACCTAAGTAAACACAACTTTCCCTATTATTTTTCACACCACTAGTTTAATTAGATTTATTTTCATTTCTGTTATTTTATTTTGATTGCATCTTTAGTCATTTGGGTTAGTTGGCTAGCAACAAATTCCGCCCACTCTTCCAAAAACCGAGATTTTAATTGCTTTTACAAAAATATAAAAATACAAAAAGAATCATCCCTCACCTCTAGACCTAGTTTTTAGGCTTTCTAATCCTAGCGACACTATTCCTGAGTTGAACGATCAATCCCCCGGTACTTGTCACTATACTATACTACAACGATCAGGTACACTGCCTGGTAAGGGTTGTAAGCTTCTCGAGATCCCTAGAGAGATAAAGCCTGGTGCGATTCCCACGTATCAGGCATTCATACGTGACAGCGTCACGTGTTATTTGACCAAGGTGGTCAAGTTTTAAGTTAAAGAGAGACGGCCCAGAACACTTTCCAACCAGTCGGCGTCAAGAGTAGATCTAGGAAATCAAGAAACCCTAACACAGCGGGATGACGGCGTCACATCCTAAAAGGTGACGCCGTCAAGATGTAAAATCTATATATACTTTTATATTTTTCATTCATTAGGGGGGACTTTTGGTAGGAACTTAGGGTACGAACCTTATTCGACTTTTGCAGCAATTTTGAGGTTTCAAAGCCTCTTTTCTTCCATGATTAATTGAAGATAAGTAATCTATCTGATGAGGCGAAAAGTGTACCGCTTTTAAGTGGTCATTTAAGCCCGAATTCGTGTTTATTTGATCAAATATTGCCCTAAATCGTTCCTTTTGTCATTTTAGGTACTTTTGGAGAGAAATCTGGAAAAGAAAGCATTTTGGACGTTTTTGGAGCATAAAAGTTAAGAAAACGGCAAAGTCTCAATTTTCCTTGCTGGGAACAGTACCTGACAGCGTCACAACTTTCTACATGACGGCGTCAAGAGTTACAAAAGAGGTGGAAGTGGAAAATACACGTGACGGTCCAGAGTTTTTTTAAGCTTAGGAGATGACGGCGTCACCCAAGGCCGTCGAGGTCCAAGTATTAGTGACGGCCCAGAAGAAAATCCTACATGACGGCGTCACAAGTAGATCTAGGCAATACGATTTCATTATGGCGGCGAGTTGACGGCGTCACAACTTAACACATGACGCCGTCACCATGTAAAATCTATATATAATTTTCCAAATTTCATTCATTAGTGTGCAACTTTGAGGGAATAAACCCTAGGCCGAATTTTACAGCTTTTTCAAGGGTTTCAACCCCTTGAATCTTTCATGTTCAATTAAAGATAAGTTTTCTTCCAAATCATTCAATATGTCTATGTGTTGTTTGATTATATCTTACGCTTGTCTTCTACTTAACATGCTAGGCTAGATTTTCTTGTGTTTGCTTAGATGTAGTGAAACCTAGATGTTAATTATGGGTTGATTGTTTGTTTATAATTGTTACGGATGATTGTATTCGATGTTAGGCTTAAGAAAACTGGCAGACTACCATTGGTAACTTGCTTGAACGTCTTAAGAAACATGATCGGAGGTGTACTATGATTCTTGGTTGTATTTAATGCGTAGGAGAATTCTAATGATCCCGTGTTAGGAGCTTCTAACGGCTCGACATAGGAGTGAAGTAGGATTCTATAGAGTTAGGGAATATTGTACACGGCCCTATGACTAGTATTAAGGAATATGACCCGTCATCCATGCAATTGTAACAAGCTATCAACCTGTAAAAGATATCTATGGAGTAATGAAACCTAAGTAAACACAAATTTCCTCATTATTGTTTCACCACATTAGTATAATTAGTGTTTCATCACCTAAGTAAACACATCTTTAGATAAATTGGGTTAGTTGGCTAGCAACTAATTCCGCCCACTCTTTCAAAACCCGAGATTTTACTTGCTTTTATAAAAATATAAAAATACAAAAAGAATCATCCCTCACCTCTAGACCTAGTTTAGGAGGCTTTCTAATCCTAGCGACACTATTCATGAGTTGAACGATCAATCCCCCGGTACTTGTCATTATACTATACTACAACGATCAGGTACACTGCCTGGTAGGGGTTGTAAGCTTCTCGAGATCCCTTGATAGGTAAACCCTTTTGTGAGGGTGCAATCCCACGCATCAAGTTTTTGGCACCACAGCCAGGGAATAGTTATTGTCTAGGTTAGGATTTCTTTTTATTAGGTCTACTTGCTAGATTCCTTTCTAGTAAGGTTTTATTTTTATTTTTTTTTTGTTTTCTTTAGTCTGTCTTATTTCTTCGTGTCTTTGTTTGTAACCTTTACCATCCGATATCATGGAAGGTGGTAATATCCTTGAACCCATCAACCCACCACAACAAAACCACCCACAAAACCTACCGCAACCAACCCATCCACCTATAAGGTCCATCCGTTTGCAATCCAGCACTATTCAATTGGTGCAAGACGGGTGTGCATTCTATGGATTCTTTTTCGAAGACCCGACCTAACACCTTGAGAACTACCTAAAAATTACCAATTCTGTAGGATTAGGTGTTGATACTCAAGAATGGGAACTCTTAGTCCTCTTTCAATTCTCTTTACATGGTCGGGTGTTTCGATGGTTATGCCAACTACCTGAAAGTTATGCTAACTACCTGAAAGATCCGTCTCCTCTTGCGACGTTCTTGCTTCCTACTTCTTAACTAGATTCACTTTGCCTAAGGAAGTTGTTTTGCGGCGTAATGATTGGCTCCAAACGGTTAACTAAATTGACCAGGTGAATGGTCAACTAATTCAAACTGCCTAGAGTCAATCTCCGTGGAATACAGTGTTTCCCCGGGTCGTTATGTCCCGACGAGGTGTGAATTGTTATCAAACGGGTTTGTGATCGGGTGAATTTGGACAGAAAGGGGATTGAGATTGATTACACTAAGGATTTGTACAAGGAAATAGCTTAAATAAGCTATATTAACAAGGTTGGAAATTTGGAAAAACCAGAAACGTTTAAAACCTAAAACGCGTACGTTTAATTTAAATTTACGTTAACGTACGAGATAAAACGCGAGTTTTAAGGAAATAAAATACTTATGACTATGAAAAATTAACATTTTACAATCCTAATGATAAAAGAAAATTTTTAGAAAAAGAAAAATAATTTTTACACTATTTAATTATTTAATATTAATTAATTACTAATTTAAAGATTACTTAACTAATTTAATTAATTTAAATTATTAAAAATAACAAACTAACTTAGAAAATTAAGAAAATTTTTACAAATCTAATTAACCATCACAGGAATCCTAAAAAATTATAAAAAGTTTGTTTTATATATTTTTAAACTATTTTACTAATTATTAAACTAAATATTAATTAATTACTAATTTAACTATTTAAATTATAAAAACTAGAAAATGAACAGTAAGAATTCTAGAAAAATTCCTAAACTTATATTATAGTATATAAAATCTAGGAAAAATATAAAAACTAGGTGTTACTTTGTAAAAACTAATTATGCTATTTAATACTTAATTATTAATTAATTATTAATAAAATTAATATTAAATCTAATAAATACTAAATGACAAAATTAAAATCTAGAAAAATTACTGAAATTACTTTAACATAAAAGGAAATTAATAATAATATAAAAATGCCAAGTGCTTAAAAAAAATCTAAAAAGGAAAATTAAAATTTTAAATTACATTAAATAGAAACTATCACTTATAATTAAATTTGTTTTTCTGGATTTTTTCTTTTACAAACCTATTTTATACTTAATATTAAAAAACTTTTGTGAAGATGGACTTGCTAGTGCTTAATAATAAGCACTTTGGAAAGCTTAAGCCATGACAGTTGACTTTGGTCAACTGTCAAAGCTAAAAGCTTGGAAATAAGCTCTAAGCTGAGACCAGGGGTGGAATTAGGTTAATACATGTTTGATGAATGGAAATAAGCCAAAAGCAACTAATCAAAACCCCTAAATAAGCAATAAGCAATAAAATAAGCAAATTGAGCACTTTGCTCAACACAGAAAAGGGACAGACTTGCAGTGTCTAAAAAGGGGGGCAAAGGCACCAAAGGGTCCAAGGAAGCTGGAACTAGAGAGTTGGCAAGTATGGCTACCCAAGGAACCTAAGATCACCTAGTGGGACCCACTAGTGAGGCCAGGGGAGACCCTGGAAGTGAGGGTGTTGGAGCAGCTAAGCTGAAGCAGGGCATACCCTTGCCCTGCAGGTATGTTTAAGTGGATGTGGACCCCACAGAAAAATTCACAAAAATGAAGTGAGGATGGAAATCAAAAGTTGAGCTGGGGTAGTATACACCCAAGAAATTTCAGAATCTAAAACCTATCACAAAATTCTACATAATTCCCACTATTTTTGGATTTTCTGCAAAGGGTAAGTTTTGACTTTTTTTCATAAACTCTTGGTTTGACTTTTTTGAGCTTTGATCTTAATTTAAGGGCTGAGTAAAGTGTAATAAGCTATGTTAAGACTCAAACAAGCTACTCTAATAACTTAAGAGTGGAAATGGTGAGATTTCATACCCTAAAACCTAACAGTTAACACAATAGAGGTAATCAACTAGGTTTTTGATTTTTAGTTGACAAACACTAGGTTTAATGACTTAAATGGGCTCTACTGACCTTGCATGAGTGATTAAAGCAACAGACAATAACCAAGGTACCCTTGGTTACTCTAAGACAATTTAAGCCAAACACCCCTTATGGGGGCTGTTTTGTTGATTTGTGACGCAAACCGTCACTCTAAACTATGAACCTTAATTCTTAACTCCTATTAACATCTAATAAGCCTACATGAACTGAAATAAGCAAAAATTGAGTTATATGAACAATAAATACCAAAGCATGAGAAATTGCTTACAATAACTCCTAACTGAGATAGGTGACCAGGGTACCTCACCACAACCTAGTTGTCTCCTTGAGACACTAAAACCAGAACAACCCAAAATTCTACCATATTCCAAGTTTCATCCTTCTTCCTCACTGATTTTTCATTTTTGTACTATTTTTCTTGGATTTTTTTTTTATTTTTGCATTCTAAAAGTAACACTGATTCTAACTTTCAAAAAGCTTATAAAAGCTTATTATTAACTTAAATAAGCTTAAACAATCAACAATCAACAACCAACAACTTTTAACGACATTAAATTTGAAATGAGATTTTCATGAAATATAGCAATAACTAAATTATGACTTAAAACTTGAAATTAATATATGAAATAGGTCTTAACTACACTGAATTCATGGAATACAACATGTTTAAGCTAAAAGGTTACAACCAGAGATTAAAATTACATTAATTTGATATATTAAACTAAACTACAATTTCTACTACACTAACTGCTTCTCTTTTCCTTTTTCTTTGACTTATATAAGCTCTTGCACATCCCTTTCTCTTTCCCACTTCTGTTTTTAACCCTAGGATTAGCTCTTTTCATCTTGGCCGTTGAAAGTATTTTGGGCGGGAAAAATTGGTTTTGGCAGTTAGGGGATTTCTTGGAGCAATTTGAGGTCATTAATTGTAGTTTGGAGTTTAGTGTTTGTAGTGGGAACAAAGTATGGGGTGAGTGAGGTGGAGGAGGGGGGATGAAGTGTGGAAGTGGTATTTCAGGGTTCAAGTGGGGGAAGGAGGTGGAGGGTCAAAAGGGGTTGTTTGACCGGATTTTAAATATCAAAAAGGGATGGAGTGTTTTTTTATTTAGGGAGTGGGCCGGGTGTGAAATTGGGCCAGGGTGTGGGTTTGGTTTGTGTTGTTTGGATCAGGTTTTGTTTGGATTTGGGATTGGATTTGGTTTTGTTTTAGGTAAAATAACACAAGGACCATATTTGTAACAATCTGAAAATCCAGGGGCTGCTATTGAAACTTTCCCAACGTATAAGTAAGGGTAATTCCTGCCAAGTTATGAATGATCCAAGGTCCCTTTGTTTGTTGATTTTCCAATTTTAAAATTCCAGGGACCAAACATGTCATTTTTCAAACTCGAGGGACCATTTTTGCCATTTCATGAAAACTTTCATCCAAGGACCATTATTGAACATTTTTGAATTTCCAAGGACTTAAGTTGACTTTTCTTTCCAAAAATATTTCCCAGGGACCAAATCTGACAAAATTAGAAACTCTAGGGACTAAACTTGTAATTTCCAAAACTTTTAAGATTTTTCACCAAAGGACTAAATATGACCACTTATGATTTTAAAATGACATTTGGTGATAATTTTCCATATTTTGAATTACCAGGGACTAATTTTAACATTTTATGAAAGTTGGGGGACTGAAACTGCCAATTTTGCAAACTTTATACGTTTTTCATCTGTTTTTACTCGTTTTGCATCTGAAATATATAAAACACAATTTTGGAATATTTTTAGTATTTTGATGCATTTCTGAGTGTTTTTGTATGTTTTTGCAGTTCAGAATGACAAAAAATGATGAGTGTTTGAGCACTCATCAATCCCCCACACTAAACTATTGCTAGTCCCTAGCAATAAACTGTTTTGAAAACTTAATGGATTTTAATCTCTTTACCAAAAGCCATTACTTCTAGAGTAGCCAAATGTATCAGTTCAAGTAAGAACTATGGTCCACTTGATAACCATGTGATTTTGAGCAAACCACCAGCTGTCAACGGATTTGATTTGTCTTTACCAAAAGCCGTTCGCTTCTGGACTAGCCAACTTTTGATGGAATAGTCAACATCTTGGTGAGCTGATTACCAATTATGGTTTTTCCACTGCCTTTACCACAAGCCATAATCTTGCGGGCTAGCCAACTCTTTCACTTTTTAGGATATGGCGAGTTGAGATACCATACAATTTTGGGCAAATTGCAAGCCATCAACGGATTTGATATATCTTTACCAAGAGCCGTTTGCTCCTGGATTAGCCAATCCTTTTGTCGTTTAGACATGGCGGACTGATAACCACACAAATTTTTGAAACACAAGTGAAAAAAGTTTTTAAAATTTTTGAAATTTTGGCAAAAAACGGGGGTACTAGATAGTAAAATGTGATAAAATTCGCTAGAATACCCCCCCACACTTAGAATGAATATTGTCCTCAATATTCAAAGTCCCGGCTATTATGCCGACTCTTTGAAGGTAAAAGGGCAACATTACAAGCTAAATGTGGAAACACCAGTTTTTTCACTTTGTTTGTAACCACAGCATGGGTAACTCCCCCACACTTAGGGTGAAAACCCTATAAGCATGCTACTGTTTTTGTTTACCGAGTCGCTAGCTTGACTCGACCCCGAATTCATTGGTTCTTGGGAAAGCATGATGTGGAAGAGACAATCTCCATCGGACTTTCATTCAAGATGTTTGGACAAACATTTGAAGCACGTGAAAGTTCCACACTGATGAGATAAGTTCTCGGCTTAAAATAGTATAAACTATAAGCGGTGATGCCGGGGTAAAAAATAATGTCTTCATTCACGTAGGAATGAAGAACAGGAGAAGTTACCCTGTAGGTGAAGAAAGGAAGAAAGATCTTGATGACAATCAAGATTGACTCATCATCATCAGAAAGAGAATCCATAATTGGTGTATCATGAATCTTATCATTTAAGCTCGTATGATCTAGACATATTATGGGTGGGAGGGTTGGGATTTTGATATCGATCAAATTCTCAAGGTTGAGAATATTTCCCTCCGGAAAACAAAGATCAACTTTGTCTAGATCAAAGTAAAAGTTATCATACTCCGGTGGAGATATGATATGAGTGAGTTCACCGGAGAACTCCTCAAAGGTGAATAAATCATATTCGGGGTGAGAAATTTGAGAATGAAAAGTGGTACTGCCACTAATCTTCTCTCCCATATGATCAAAGGTAAAGGCTTCAAACTCCGGAATATGATCATCGGAGAAAATGTCACTATCCTTTATGGGGATAGGAGATGAAATAGGTTTCTTTTTGAAAGCCTCGATTTTAGAAATGAGGAGATTGACATTCAATAATGTTGCACGAAGTGCTTCATCCTTGATTTCAGTGTCAATCTCATCATTCTCTTATTCTAAGCTAACTAGCTTAGAAGGTAATTCTTCCATAAAAACGATGTCTCCACAAGATAACGAATCGTTATCAGTAGAATCGGAGAACATCTCAACATCATTATTCGGGAAGAATAGAGGAGGAGGGATATCACACATATGATCAAAAGTTCCCTGTGACTCTCCTGGGATTGGGACAAGGTTCTCAGCACTAGACTTTATGAATTCGTCCGATTCCTTTTCAGGAACAGTGTCAAGATGCTCGTCCCCCATGATCAAAGAGTGAGTGAGAACCTCGGGTGTGATAAGAGTGGATTGAGATGGACCTCAACTGATGGTATCTCATCTGATGAATCTTTATAAAATTGAAGAATATCAAGTGTATCTTCATCATCACTATCATCAGGAATGAAACGGAATCGAGAGCTAGATCTGGCTGCTTTTTCTTTTTCAATTGATTCCCTAATAGATCTTTCATAGGCATCTTGGGAATTTATTTTAGCAGCCTGTTCTTCAGCTAACAATTCTTCCATAGATTTTTTATTTGGATTATCTGGGGTATGTGTGATTCCTTTCAAATCTTTCACTAAATCCAAAAGATCAAGGAGAAGACTTTGAGGAATTGGCTGAGGTGGAGGTTCGTCATAATACGATGTGTCAAAATTGTTACAAGGAAATGGATTCCTTGTTTGACAATCGGAGCTGAAGTGTGGACCTCCACAGTAATCACAACAGTAAAACTGATGTGGCTATGAGTCGTATGTGCTAGAGTTATAATCGTTATCAGGAAACTGCTCATAGACAAGCGTGTTTCCCAATTGACAATCAGAACTGTAGTGTGAACCACCACAGTACTCACAACAGTAAAACTGCTGAGACTCATGGTGTAGTAGCTGATGGAATAAATCAGTCGTGTCATGGTAGGAATAGGGATCTTGGTTATAGACAGATCCGTTTCCTGACTCTACCATGCCACAACTGGGGCAATTGCCACCATTATAAGGATTACCACACCATTCATAGATCAGAAGGTGTGGATGAGACATAGAAAGAATCAAAAGTGTATAGAGGGTGAGGAATGGAGAATCAAAAGGGTAGGAGGGTGAAGAAGGATATTTTTGGTGTTTTTGGAAAACATTTTATACAAATGATAAAGAAAATGTTTTTGTGTTTTTGTATTCGTTGAAAACTGAGTTTAAAAAGTTTTCGTGAACCGTTTTGTTTTTATATAATAAGAAAATATGAACAAGGATGGTAAATATACAAAGGATTGAATTCTAAAAGCACTAATCAGCAAACCGTTTTAAAAAAAAAAAAAACGCGCACAACCTCCCCGGCAGCGGCGCCAAAATTTGATTGGCTCCAAACGGTTAACTAAATTGACCAGGTGAATGGTCAACTAAGTCAAACTGCCTAGAGTCAATCTCCGTGCAATACAGTGTTTCCCCGGGTCGTTATGTCCCGACGAGGTGTGAATTGTTATCAAACGGGTTTGTGATCAAGTGAACTTGGACAGAAACGGGATTGAGATTGATTTGTTAGCTTTGCTTATTTATAAAGATAACGTCACATACATGAAATGGACTAGATATGTAGCAAGTTGTGCCAATAGGGACTAATTATGTATATTAGGCAAACTTGTAATGTGTAGAGCCTATAAATACCCCTCATGACTCTCCATGAGGGGTGTGGTTAAGTGTTACGTTTGTATTGTGTTTGTTTCATCTTAATAAAAGTATCTTTCCTTTCCACCCTCTCTCTACTTTCTCTCACTAGAAAGATGAATACTTTCATCATCTTTGATCAACCTCGACCTCCCGAACCACATGAATCTTACATATTATCGGTCCTAAATGATTACACTAAGGAATTGTACAAGGAAATAGCTTAAATAAGCTATATAAACAAGCTTGGAAATTTTGAAAAACCAGAAACGTTTAAAACCTAAAACGCGTATGTTTAATTTAAATTTACGTTAACGTACGAGATAAAACGCGATTTTTAAGGAAATAAAATACTTATGACTATGAAAATTAACTTTTTAGAATCCTAATGATAAAAGAAAATTTTTGGAAAAAGAAAAATAATTTTTACACTATTTAATTATTTAATATTAATTAATTACTAATTTAAAGATTACTTAACTAATTTAATTAATTTAAATTATTAAAAATAACAAACTAACTTAGAAAATTAAGAAAAATTTTACAAATCTAATTAACCATCATAGGAATCCTAAAAAATTATAAAAAGTTTGTTTTATATATTTTTAAACTATTTTACTAATTATTAAACTAAATATTAATTAATTACTAATTTAACTATTTAAATTATAAAAACTAGAAAATGAACAGTAAAAATTCTAGAAAAATTCCTAAAATTATATTATAGTATATAAAAGCTAGGAAAAATATAAAAACTAGGTGTTACTTTATAAAAACTAATTATGCTATTTAATACTTAATTATTAATTAATTATTAATAAAACTAATATTAAATCTAATAAATACTAAATGACAAAATTAAAATCTAGAAAAATTACAGAAATTACTTTAACATAAAAGGAAATTAAGAAAAATATAAAAATGCCAAGTGCTTAACAAAAATCTAAAAAGGAAAATTAAAAATTTAAATTACATTAAATAGAAACTATCACTTATAATTAAATTTGTTTTTCTGGATTTTTTCTTTTACAAACCTATTTCAAGCGTTTCAACCCCTTGAATCTTTCATGTTCAATTAAAGATAAGTATTCTTCCAAATCATTCAATATGTCTATGTGTTGTTTGATTATATCTTACGCTTGTTTTCTACTTAACATGCTAGGCTAGATTTTCTTGTGTTTGCTTAGATGTAGTGAAACCTAGATGTTGATTATGGGTTGATTGTTTGTTTATAATTGTTATGGATGATTGTATTCGATGTTAGGCTTAAGAAAACTAGCAGACTTCCATTGGTAACTTGCTTGAACGTCTTAAGAAACATGATCGGAGGTGTACTACGATTTTTGGTTGTATTTAATGCGTAGGAGAATTCTAATGATCCCATGTTAGGAGCTTCTAACGGCTCGACATAGGAGTGAAGTAGGATCCTATAGAGTTAGGGAATATTGTACACGGCCCTACGACTAGTATTAAGGAATATGACCCGTCATCCATGCAATTGTAAAAAGCTATCAACCTGTAAAAGATATCTAGGGAGTAATGAAACCTAAGTAAACACAGCTTTCTCATTATTGTTTCACCACATTAGTATAATTAGTTTTGTTTTCATTTCCTTTATTTTATTTTGATTGCATCTTTAGATAAATTGGGTTAGTTGGCTAGCAACAAATTCCGCCCACTCTTTTAAAACCTGAGATTTTACTTGCTTTTATAAAAATATAAAAATACAAAAAGAATCATCCCTCACCTCTAGACCTAGTTTAGGTGGCTTTCTAATCCTAGCGACACTATTCTTGAGTTGAACGATCAATCCCCCGGTACTTGTCACTATACTATACTACAACGATCAGGTACACTGCCTAGTGGGGGTTGTAAGCTTCTCAAGATCCCTTGAGAGGTAAAACCTTTTGTGAGGGCGCAATCCCACGCATCACTATCAATCATTCAATATGTCTATGTGTTGTTTGATTTTATCTTACACTTGTGATGCGTGGGAATTGCACCAGGCTTTACCTCTCGAGGGATCTCGGGAAGCTTACAACCCCCACCAGGCAATGTACCTGATCGTTGTAGTATAGTATAGTGACAATTACCGGGGGATTGATCGTTCAACTCAGGAATAGTGTCTCTAGGATTAGAAAGCCTAAAAACTAGGTCTAGAGGTGAGGGATGATTCTTTTGTATTTTTATATTTTTGTAAAAGCAAATAAAAATCTCGGTTTTTGGAGGAGTGGGCGGAATTAGTTGCTAATCAACTAACCCAATAACTAAGATGAAATCAAAATAAAATGACAAAAATGAAAATAAATCTAATGAAACTAGTGGTGTGAACAATAATGGGGAGAATTGTGTTTACTTAGATTTCATTACTCCCTAGATATCTTTTACAGGTTGATAGTTTATTACAATTGCGTGGATGACGGGTTATATTCCTTAATACCATTCGTGGGGTGGCGTACGTACTTCCCCAACTCTATAAGCTCCTACTTCACTCCTATGTCGAGCCTGCAAGAAGCTCCTAACATGGAATCATTAGAATTCGCTCATGCATTAAATACAACCATAATAACCTAGTACGCATTGGTTCATGTTTCTTAAGACGTTCAAGCATGTTACCCTATGGAAGTCTGCCAGTTTTCTTAAGCCTAACATCGAAATCATTCATCCGTAACAACTATAAACAAACAATGAACCCATAATCAACATCTAGGTTTCACTACATCTAAGCAAACACACAAGAGATCTAGCCTAGCATGTTAAAATCAAGACAAGTGTAAGATATATTCAAACAACACATAGACATATTGAATGAATTGAAAGGATACTTATCTCAATTGAACATGAAAGGTTTCAAAGGGTAAAAACCCTTGAAAGAACAGTAAAATTCGTGCTATGGTTTCTCCAAGTTGAATGAAAATTGCAAAACTATGTATAGATTTCACAAGGTGACGGCGTCAAGAAGAAATGTCTGACGCCGTCAACTCACCGCCCGTAGTGATATCGGATTGCCTAGATCCAAGTTTGACGCCGTCATGTGCAAAGTTACTCTGGGCCGTCACATGCAATTGGACCATGACGGCCTATGGTGACGCCGTCATGCCCTTAGTGTAAAACTCTCTGGACCGTCATGGACTTTATCCACTTTACCTCTTGTTTTACTCTTGACGCCGTCATGTAGAACCTTGTGACGCTGTCAGGTACTGTTCCCAGCAAGGAAAATTAAGACTTTGCGTTTTCTTCACTTTTATGCTCCAAAAACGTCCAAAATGCTTCCTTTTCCAGAATTCTCTTCAAAAGTACCTAAAATCACAAAAGGAACGATTTAGGGCAATATTTGATAAAATAAATTCAATTCCGGGCTTAAATGACCCCCTAAAAGCGGATCATTTTTTGCCTCATCATATACCCTTACACTTGAGATTTGCTTATCCTCAAGCAAATGCGCTTTAATTCTAATCAAAATACAAGTTAGTGGTCATTTAACACTAATATAAAAGTAATTACAACAAATAATCGTTCCACTAAAGACCAAAGACGAGCACGGAGGTCATACACTAGCACCTCACAAATAGTGTTTAGATACTCACATCTCTCGGGTGTAATAAAGTATATAACACAATATGGAAATGGAAAATATCTCTCACTACCTGTCATAGCAAAATAGATTACCATAGGCTTGGGAAAGGATCAAACCTCCACCACATGGCGTAAGCACCCACGATAAACTATCAAAGAGGTCTTTCAAAAGGTTATAACGTTAGGTGTAGGGATATGGAATACACGGTTTTGTTGGATAAAGCAATATTTACTAGTGGCGAGTTAATCATCTTGGTTAATTACATGTACAATATGGCATTGCTAAGCCAAGACTAGACTCGACTTAAGCTAATAAATGAAAAATAACAAAAACATAAAACAAACATAGAATGAAACGGGATGGTAGTCCGTATGTTTTTTTCTTATTTTTGTTTTTTTTTTTTTTTTTTTTTTTTTTCTTTTTCTTAATTTTTTTTTAATTTTTTTGAATTTTTTATTTTTTTTTTGCATACACTCTTACCTACCATCCAAAATAATACATCATAGGGAATAAACATTCCCGTTACACTTGAATTTTTACATACTTTACAATAAACTAATCTAATTACTCGAATTAAGAAAATCAAAATACTTGGAGTACTTTTAAGATTAACGCACATATGGGGGTAATAATATGATGTTCTTCCCCATTACTCCATAACATATGTACTTTACCCATGAGTCCCAATCGTCCTAAAACAATATGTACAAAGATATGACTCGACTTAGCAACCATGTAATCAATTAGATAATTAATTAAGGGTTTAAACAAATAACAATAATGCACTAAAGATGAGTGCATACAAGGAAGGCTAAGGCAATTTGGTTGTACATTTAAGTGGGTTGTAACAAATTCTTCCTTTAAGTAAGATGCTTAAAGTTAGAAACGAAAAGATAGGCTCGGAGGGGTGTACTAGGGGTTTCGTGTACTAAAAATGAGTACAACGTTAAGGTGTGGGAAAAATTAATTGACTTTACTAGCCAAGTAATATGACTTAAATGGTCAAGTAATTATGATACGGGTTTAACACAAGGGTGATCCTAATGCCTCTTATCATGTAGTAAATCCTACTATACGAATGTAGTCTCATTAGCGGTCTCGGGATGCATCACTAACGCAAGTTCTGGAATCTAAATGCTACCGGCACACTCATAAGCACTAATAGTAAATGCTTTTACTATCAAAGCTAAAGGCGAACCTCACATATTTGGGTGGAAAATTTTTCTGAATAGTACGGTTTTGTGCTAGTCATACAACTCCTATCAATGAGACGCTTGCTATGGCTAAAGTTTCACTCCTAAATGTTGTAAAAAATTTTAAATTTGGCGCTAAAATTACACTAACAAGTATTTCTCTTAGTTTTATTACACACCTACCATCAAACAAACAAACTCAAGTGCAATTGTATCCTATAAGGTATCATCATTTACCCTCCCCTTACACTTAGGATGAACATTGTCCCCAATGTTCAATTAAAGAATGTAAAAGTAAAACAGGTAAAAGAATGAAATCAAATACTCCCCTGATTCGTTCAGTGTGGATAGTCCAGAAAAATAAATCATCTTCTTGTCATACATAACATGTTAAACCTGAGAAAACAAACAAGGCAACCTCGCGTAAAATCGGCGGCAATCTATATATACTAATAAATCCTAGAAAACAATGTAAGATATAATGCTTGTGGAATGAATGTTTGCAGATTTCCTGGAGTTTATAAACCTAAACAATTAACAAAAACTTTAAGACTCCGTTAGAAAAATAAAACTAGCAAAATTTCCATAATTTTACACATGACGCCGTCAGGAATTAACCCTTGATGCCGTCAGAAGTGATCTGCAGAAATCTTTACGTTAAGTTTCCGGAAAATTTCTAGAAAAACTTATGTCTTACTTTCTCGAAAATCCTGCAAAACATCATTATGACTCGATACAAGCATTTGAATCTAACAAATACTAATACACATGTTCATTTAATATTGTGGAGAATCATGATCAATTTCGTTTCTTAAAAACATATTTGGGGTTTCCCCTTACACTTATCTTTTTCGAAATACCTTTGTATGAAGTTAAGATGAAATCAAACGACAAAATAAAGTATTTTCACAATTTTATTTTGAAACATGATCTACCAACAATAAAAATAAAGCATGAATACGGAAGCAAATAACAATCAAACAAATAAAAATCACACAAAACATGGGTTGCCTCCCAAGAAGCGCTTGTTTTTGTTCGAGTCCCGAGCCTGACTCTACCCTTATTTAACGGAAATAGGGGAGGTTTTCCCTACACTTAGGATTAAGTGCGGGTGGTAGTAGCGATACACACCCTTAGGGTGGAAATATGCCTCATGAGGAAAGAGTGGTGGATGAATTATATACTCAAAGGGGTGTGCTCCTATCATCATAACCTTACCTAATTCAATCGTATTAATGGGTGGATTAAGATTTTCTCCTAGAAAGGGATCATTTTCATTCAACTTCAAGAGATTACTATTTGGGAATCCATCTTGACCTAATAAACCCGGTTTAAACCCATAATGTTTCTTGTGATCAAACATAAATGGGTGATGTAAGCATGTAAGGTTGTTTTCCACTCCTATATTAGTTTCCTCTCTACAAGGCTTAGAGTCCACTACCTTTATCCTAAGACTACCTGGACTATATGGTTTGATGGGTGGATCGGGACCTATTTCAATTCCTAAATTTTCATCCAAGGATGGAAGATTAGGTGACGGTTTTGGTTGAGGCTCCGGTTCCTCAAAACTAGGAACTTCTCTAGAACTAAGAGTAAGGTTATCATTATAAATATTCAAACCTATATCCTCTAGTTGTGTTTGGTTCAAAGGTTCTACCTCAATTGGGATTCCTAAAGTCTCATCTACTTCATCTGAATAAGTCACGGGCGGTGTGTATGCCTCAAATGATGGTAGGACATGTGGGGTACTTGGTGGGCTTAGATTTTCAACTCTATCCTCCATCTTATCAAGATTACCAATATGCTCAGCTTGTATTGTGGTGAAATCAAACCACTCCGTGCACCCAGTTATCTCATCTATACGTTTATTATCCCCAAACAAACTTCTTGCTTGTTCCCTCAAACTTGCTATCAATTGATCTGTAACAACATTTGTTGGGTTGTCCATTTTTTTGGCAAGTATGGCACATTTTTCTATGGTTTCCCATGCTTCATCAGCACTTAATCCCCAAAGGTCCCCATCTGCGGCATGGTCAATGTCCATTTTGGTATAGTGGTTGACACGATGGTAAAATATTTCAATTTGGGACAACAGATCGAAATTATGATGAGGGACTTTTCGGAGTAAATATTTAAAACGAGCCCATGCATCATAGATCGGTTCATCTTCATGTTGTTTAAACATCAAGATGTCATTTGGAGTGGGTGAATTACGTGGTTGGTAGTATGGTGGATTCGCGTTCTCCATAATGGCTGACGGAATAGTCAATGGAAAGGTTTTTACAAACAAAGACACAAAGAAAAGATAGACTAAAGAAAACCAAAAAATAAAAATAAAATCTTACTAGAAAGGAATCTAGCAAGTAGACCTAATAAAAAGAAATCCTAACCTAGACAATAACTATTCTCCGGTAACGGCGCCAAAAACTTGATGCGTGGGAATTGCACCAGGCTTTACCTATCGAGGGATCTCGAGAAGCTTACAACCCCCACCAGACAGTGTACTTGATCGTTGTAGTATAGTATAATGACAAGTACCGGGGGATTGATCGTTCAACTCAGGAATAGTGTTGCTAGGATTAGAAAGCCTAAAAAATAAGTCTAGAGGTGAGGGATGATTCTTTTTGTATTTTTATATTTTTATAAAAGCAAATAAAAATCTCGGTTTTTGGAGGAGTAGGCGGAATTTGTTGCTAATCAACTAACCCAATAACTAAGATGCAATCAAAATAAAATGACAAAAATGAAAATAAATCTAATTAAACTAGTGGTGTGAACAATAATGGGGAGAATTGTGTTTACTTAGATTTCATTACTCTCTAGATATCTTTGACAGGTTGATAGTTTGTTACAATTGCGTGGATGACGGGTTATATTCCTTAATACCATTCGTGGGGTGGCGTACGTACTTCCCCAAATCTATAAGCTCCTACTTCACTCCTATGTCAAGCCTGCAAGAAGCTCCTAACATGAGATCATTCGAATTCGCTCATTTATTAAATACAACCATAATAACCTAGTACGCATTGGTTCATGTTTCTTAAGACGTTCAAGCATGTTACCCTATGGAAGTCTACCAGTTTTCTTAAGCCTAACATCAAAATCATTCATCATTAACAATTATAAACAAACAATCAACCCATAATCAACATCTAGGTTTCACTACATCTAAGCAAACACACAAGAGATTTAGCCTAGCATGTTAAAATCAAGACAAACGTAAGATATATTCAAACAACACATAGACATATTGAATGAATTGAAAGGATACTTATCTCAATTGAACATGAAAGGTTTCACAGGGTAAAAACCCTTGAAAGAACAGTAAAATTCGTGCTAGGGTTTCTCCAAGTTATCCCTCTTAAGTTCTCTCCTTTTTGAATGAAAATTGCAAAACTATATATAGATTTCACAAGGGGACGGCGTCAAGAAGAAATGTCTGACGCCGTCAACTCGCCGCCCATAGTGATATCGGATTGCCTTGATCCAAGTTTGACGTCGTCATGTGTAAAGTTACTATGGGCCGTCATATGCAATTGGACCATGACGGCCTATGGTGACGCCGTCATGCCCTTAGTGTAAAACTCTCTGGACCGTCACGGACTTTATCCACTTGACCTCTTGTTTTACTCTTGACACCGTCAGGTAGAACCTTGTGATGCCGCCAGGTATTGTTCCCAGCAAGGAAAATTAAGACTTTGTCGTTTTCTTCACTTTTATGCTCCAAAAACGTCCAAAATGCTTCCTTTTCCAGAATTCTCTCCAAAAGTACCTAAAATCACAAAAGGAACGATTTAGGGCAATATTTGATCAAATAAATTCAATTCCGGGCTTAAATGACCCCCTAAAAACGGATCATTTTTCGCCTCATCAACTTGTCTTTCTTCTAACATGCTAGGCTAGGTTTGTTTGTGTTTGCTTAGGTCTAATGAAACCTAGTTATTGATTATTTATTGAATGCTTTGTTATTAATTGTTGTGGGTGGATGTTTATCAATGTTAGGCTTAAGAAAAATGGCAATACTCCAATGGTAACATGCTTGAACGTCTTAAGAAACATGAATCGGATGTGTACTACTGTTATTTGGTTGTATTTAATGCATGAGCCACTATTTATAATCCCTAGGATTTGGGTGCTTAACGTGTCGTCTTAGGAGGAGATAAGAGCTTATAGAATTGGGGAAGATCGTACACAGCCCCACGAATGGTATTAAGGAATACAACCCGGCATCTACGCAATTGTAACAAACCTATCAATCAGTAAAAGATAACTAGGGAGTAGTGAAACCTAAGTAAACACGTTTGTCTCCATATTAGAAGTCTCTCACATT
This sequence comes from Artemisia argyi, assembly GCA_030686995.1. Taxonomy (NCBI): domain Eukaryota; kingdom Viridiplantae; phylum Streptophyta; class Magnoliopsida; order Asterales; family Asteraceae; genus Artemisia; species Artemisia argyi. The sequence continues at coordinate 33,746,706 of CM060676.1, read as the reverse complement.
TATTTTCAGTTATTTTATTTTTATTTGCATTTGTAGTATTTGGGTTAGTTGACTAGCAACTCATTTCGCCCACTCTTCCAAAACCTGAGAATTTAACTTGCTTTCTATAAAATATAAAAATAAAAAAAAAGAATCATCCCTCACCCCTAGACCTAGTTTAGATCATTTTCAATCCTAACGAACACTATTCCCTGTGGAGAACGATCAATCCCCCGGTACTTACCACTACACTATACTACATCGGTCAGGTACACTTGCTTGGTGGGGCTTGTAAGCTTCTCAAGATCCCTTGAGAAGTAAAACTTTTGCGTTCCAATCCACACGCATCATCAATGCATTGGGATGCAACCAAAATAATACAAAAGTGTGAAGCATGTCAGATTCACTCCAAGGTTCCACGACGGCCAAAGCAAGACATGACCTCCGTGACATCCGCATGACCTTTCTGTCAATGGGGAATCGATATAGTCGGACCCTTACCAGTAGCCCAAGAGGATTAAAATTCTTGGTCGTAGCCATCGATTACTTTACTAAATGGGTCGAAGGCAAACCTTTGGCATCAGTGACAGGAAGACACATGGAGAAGTTTATGTGTGAACACATAATATGTCGATTTGGGTTCCCACATCATCATTTCTAATAATGGGAAACAGTTCACCGAAGGGGTATTTCCAATTTTCTGCAAAGGTGTAAAGACCAAACAATCGTTCACATCCGTGTATAATCCTCAAGGTAACGGGCAAGTAGAAGTCACAAATAGAGATGTTCTCAAGGGAATAGAAAGGAGGTTAGGTCGAAGCCACCATGGGTGGGTAGACGAATTACCTCAAGTTCTCTGGGCTCATAGGACGCACCCTAAGTTAACTCGTGGGGAGACTCCTTTTAGCCTCACCTATGGAACATAAGCCGTTATACCTTCGAAAATAAGCGTTGAAACAGAACGTGTCATGAACTTCGAAACATCAGAGAACGAAGCAAGGCTTCATCAAAACCTTGACCTACTTGAAGAAGGAAAAGAAATAGCCTTAATCAGAGAAGCTATCTCTAAATAGAAGTTTGAGAAGTACTATAATAACAGAGTTAGACCTTCAACGTTCAAGCCAGGTGAATACATCCTTCGGCTAAACAGCGCAAGAAAAGCTAAGTATAAAGGGAAGCTAGGTCCTAAATGGGAAGGACCCTACGTCGTATCTGAAGTCTACGGTATTGGAGCCTAAAAACTCGCAACACTCTTCGGAGATGCCATTGATAGGACTTGGAATGATACTAACCTTAGTAAGTTTTACATATAAGGCTTACCACTTTTAAGACACTTTGTTTGTTTTCAATTCACGTATTGCATTCTTCTCATTTGGGGAAAGAAGCATTAATGGTAGGCGTCGTAGTTTTTATTTCTTCAAATGATGTAATCCTCCCTACCCAATTAATGATATAATGCATTTCCCTCAAATATCTTGTTTCATTCTATACAACAAAGATTTGTTTAGCCAAGTAGTTTACAAGTTTCAATGTTCGAAGGATGATTCAAGACAAATAAGTCTTGCATAATAACATCATCCATTACAATTCACATTAACTTTCCTTAAATTCTTAGGGTATTCTAAGCCATTTGTATCTTAAGGACAAAGACGGAGTGTGTCGCGACCCTGTGTTAGCAGTTAAATTATACGATTGCTAAAAATCTTGGTTCAAGATACACACAATAAGGGTATCTATCTACTATAACCTTAGGTTGTATACAAACGTTTGTAAATAACATAAGAGAAGAAATGCATGATAACAAAAGTGGGACACCATCCCTCATTAGTATATATAAATTATGATAGTATACGTAGCATATGGCCGCAGCCTAAAAGACATCCAAATATTGTCTAAGCAATATGTTGAAGCCCAACAAGCACAAAGGTTAGATTGTTTAAAGTAGGCCATAGCCTCAAAAGTATTAACTAAAAATGTCTTAGGGTACACACCACCCTTGGGGTTAATTACTGCCAACATGGCAGCCTTCAAGCATTCTAGGAAGAATTTGGATCATCTTGTTGAACAGAGGAGGGGAGCTTCAAAGGTGAAGTCTTCTTGCTTTCGTTGAATCTTGCGAGGCTTCTTGGAGAGGAGTTCTTCTAAGGGTGCTGATGGATTCTTGGTTGCTTCGTTGAGAAAGGGGTACTCTGCCATAGTGTATGCATTACCAGCATCATTATACTCTTTTTCGGAGGTTGGACGGTAGTAAGGCACTTCCGACAAGATTACAGGCTTCTTAGTCTCTGTAATCTCCTCCAATGTTGTGCACTTCCCATAAAAAATGACAGCATTCACTTGGTTTCCCACAAAATCTCCCACCTCATCAATATGGTATAGCTCCATGGCTATGTAAGGAACAACCTTCAACACCACATCAGCTCTATCTTTTTTAAGCCCCTTGCAACGGAGGTTCAACCCATCCACCTCCTCTCGCAGCCTGATCTCCTGATCTCCAAGTCTAGTCCTCTCAGCCTCAAGACCTACACACTTTGATTCAAGAGTGGTAACCTTCTCTTTGTAGCCAACCATTTTTGCCTCTTCCAGTCGTAGCCTCCTATACTCTGCTTGGGTTTCTTTAAGCTGCTCTTCGAGACTTTGGATTTTGGCTTGAAGGTCTTGAACAAGAGGGCTCTTTTTGGGCTCCTCCATGGCTTCCTCGCACCTAGCCTTTAGTTCAGCATACTCCAAGTCTCTACTCTTTTCTTTAGCCAGAATAACATCCATCTTCTCTCGAGCAGCCTTCATAGTACGAATCAGATCCCTTGTTCAGGTGTTGAGATGATTGTCCAGCACCGCTTGCCTTGTATAGCTCTTATCATGCTGGTTGCATAGCTCCTCCATGGACATATTGTCCAGAGTTCCCCTCCAACTAGTCGGGGTCACGTTTTCAACCAAACGATGGCAAGCAAGAGAGTTTGGAAGCTCCTTAGTATTGGGCAGACCTGCGCAAAATACATTGATAAATTACAAAAAGTATTGAGGATCATCAAGATATGAAAATTTATACTTAACCATGGATGCCATCATCATCTGGAGTCTCTATAGCAGATTGGATAACTTTACCCTGCGAACCCTTTTGCCTTATGGTTTTGGAATGAGGGTTGGTAAGATGAGCTTCCTCTTCGGGGTGGCTTTTATAGCCTTCGCACTGGCCCCTTTCTTGTTTCGCACTCTGTCAGCAATAACGGAGGACCTTACGATCATGACCTGCTCACTCTTGGAGGGAGGGTCATCAGAGTCTGCAACATTCTCCACCATTTGCGGAGTTACTTCTGTGTTCACAGACTTAGAAGGCTCGGCTGATGCTATAGGTTAAATCATTTGGGCATCAACATCATTGTTGTTAATCGAGAAAGCTGGAGAGCCAACACCATAGCTGAAATATTTGGGCTCCCTTGGAATGAAGCTGACTTCCTTAGCACCACCAGACACAACGAAGTTTCAGAATGCCATTTTTACAACAAGAAGAGAAAAAAGATAAATATCATCAGATAAGTTATTTACTTTAATTAAATAGGAACATACATACTTTGTCCATTACACTCTATTTCAGGCTTTAGGGGAGACCCTTCCCAATGGTCAACAATGCCAGCCATGAAGAGGATGGGCTCTGGAAAAGTTTGGACATCAACAAGATAGCGAGCAAGGCGTTGATAGATTGGACTTCTTCATATTGTGTATGGCAGTGGATCATTGAAACGCTTCTCATCATATTGAAAAGCTTCATTCAACAGAGCAGGGTATTGTGGAGGTACAATGGTGTTTTACACATAGAAAATTTGGACTTTCTAGTTTCTGATGTTGTAAATGGTTTCGTGACCAAGTATGAAACATCATGTTCACCCCTTTTGGCTAACGTCAACCAATCTCCACCGAGACAGAGATTCAAAAAGCCCCTAAGCACATTCAGTGTGGGCTCGAACCCATAAGCTTTACACATAACGATGTATGTGGTAAGTTTGGCTAGGCTAAATGGGTTAAACCTAGAAATATGCACCTCATAGTACTGCAATAGCTCTAAAAACAAGGGGTGGAGTAGTATCCTTAAGTTGGACTGGGTGAAAGCATGAATGTAAAGCCCAACATACCCTTCGAGTGCATCATAAATGTTTTGGTGTTTGCTAGGAAAGCATAATCTTAAACTCTTTGTGTATAGGGTAATCATCTAGGAAATCAGATAGTGCTTTCCTAGTCAATGTACATTTTTGTTGCCTAATGATATGTTTTGCATCTTTGCTCATGATGAAAGTACGCAGCTAAAATAGTAAATAAAGATCGAATGAGGATGTTACCTTTTGATTTGAGTGTTAAACAGAGCACAGAACTATGTGTAAATTTTGGGCCGAATGTTAAAGTAAAATGGGGTTGTGGTATAAAGATTTAAATACCATCTACCCCTTTGGTCCTCACCGTACACGTGTCTGTCACGATCCCATTTATCCGGACTCCAAATGGTTATTTAAATTTTGAAGGGATGTTTGGGGTTACCGATAATTAAGTTGTTGTGGCTCTGCTGCAAGTGGTTAGGATAATGATTAAGAACATTTAATGCGTATTTAGTTGAAGCACATTTTTCTTTTTTTATACTACCTCGTGTGATTAAAAGAATTGTGTAAACATTTGATAGAGTCGTAAGCCATATATCCTCGTGCGTATATATAACTTTTGACTGGGGGGCTTGATAATGTACCCTCTGAACAGGTCGAATGACACCCCTTTGAGCCTAGTCGTAACCTTCATCTCGAAGGCTTAAATCAGCCTCCTAAAATCTTCATTGGCGTCAAACTATTCATCTATGACATGGTTACCAATTGGGAATTCCCCAATCGAAGGTCCAAGCACTTCGGGGTATGACCTCCGATGATATTAGGATGGAATATAGCTAAGACCAAGTCTCACCCACGTCATCTCTTTCTCCTTGGCTTTCCCGCCAAGATAGGGAAACTGAGACATTAAGCCCTAGCGGTTACCACAAATCATGGGACGCCCCCATAATCTCCTAAAAATGTGCAAGAGCTCTCAAAGGTTATTTTCGTCCCTATAAATAGCTTTGACGGGCTGAGAACAATGGTATGCAAACTTAACTCTCTCACTTTACAACAAACTTACCAAACTTATCATATCACATACTAATCCGCATGCCAAAGGTGGTTCGCAGGGTCCAATCCCTACGCAATCACTTAATGTAGAGTCTTCGTATTTCTTGTTTCAGGTTAACAACAAGCTTGGCGCAACCACAACACCTCTTATACCCTTCGATCATCATCGCAAGGCCTGGTCATGCAATTTATTGTACTATCAGAATCGTTAAAGGTATGGTTTTTATTAGAATGTGTATGGGATTGGGATATTAATTTCATTATTGTTTGGTATAAAATTTTATGTATCGGTATCACATTAATTCTATATATTTTAATGCTCATGTAAGGAAAAAATGTGATGGAGATACAAAGAAGTGGGGCCCACTGAAATGAACATAAAAAAGTCACCTCACCCCACTACTATGGTTCTATGGATGCACTATCATTGTTTGATTGCTAAATATTCAACCAAACAATTGAAATCACTATGAAAGTTATTGTTTGATTCCCGGTATACAAAACGCACCCTTAAATCAATTCTTAAATAAAGTCTTATACATTTTCAAGTTGGTTATGCAAATTGAAAGTTTTATGACTTCTATCTAAATACGTATGTAATATAAGGTACAACTATAACTTTGGTAATGATCTCTAGTAAGTTACAACAAGTATTCATTCTCGACATTTCAAATACTAACGTTTTACTGTCGTGCTTAGCAAGGCCAAAAACATGTCCTAGTATGAATAGTAACCATAGTACTATATTGCTCTGTATCTCTTATCCCGAAGTAAAAAAAGGTAGACAAGACAACAATCACAGGTACGAACACCCTTTTATGCATAAAAGGGTTGTACATTGTGAATAGCGGTGTTGTACTATATGCATAACGGTTTGTACAGTGTCATATAGGGGGTGTTGCTATAGGAGGACCCATTTTCATTCGGGTGTTGCTATACACACTCTTATGGTACAAAAATCCTATACACACACTTTTAAATTACCATCAGTGATACACATAGTACAACATCGTAATGTATAAAGAGGCGTCATAGAAGGATAATGGTATTTCATGTTTGTATAGAATTACCTTTTATTTTGTGATTTTTGTAATACGATATTACGGTAAACATTTTAGCTTTTTTTTTTTTTTTTTTTTTTTTTTTTAGGAGGAAAGTTTAGAGAGAAAACTAATTAAAATTTTCCTTAATTGCTTTTATCATATTTGTGAGTCATGACATAGTAGGCAACATCAACAAATAAATGTAGCAAAGCAAGGAAGCAAGCACCAACGGTAAATAAATGTAGCAAAGCAATGAAACAAGTAGCAACAGTGAATGAATGTAGCAAACAAATGAAGCAAACAGCAGCAACTAGACGAGGCAAGGAAGGAAAAAAAATGAAAAATAAATAGAACGACAAATTTAGGGATATAGAATAAGCAGTGTATTTTATGATGGAGGTTTTAAGGGGGGGTGGCAACGTGATTGGTGTGGAGTCGGCAAAGCTCGGCATCACATTGCCTCGTCTTGGCATGATGAATTCGGCAATGGAATCGGTGAACATTACCGATTCGGTAAAGATTGAAGTATTAAAAATTCGACCGTTGGACCCATAACTTTTTTGACCGTTTGGGTCTTTTTCCACAAAAAAAAAAAAAAAAAAAAAAATCTTTAAATACTCACCATTTTCCTTTTTATTTTCACATTTAAACTATAATATCAAATCACACATACAATTTACATTCTAGTAACCATGTCATTATCTTGTTCATCCTCGAACGAGATAATTATTCCCCCGACTTATCCGAAGAATGGTTATCCGGTAGTACAATCGAAACCTTTTTAGCCGCGTATGAAGCTCTTGAAGACACGGCAAGCTCTACCTTCATCCGTGGTTATGTCAAACGTTTTCGTGATAAAGCTTTAGAAAATCTATTGAATGACTATTTCGTTGAACAACCAAAGTTTAACGAAGATGTTTTTCGTGATCGTTTTCGTATGAGTAAAACCTTGTTTTTAAAAATTGTTGGTGACATTGAAATGCAATTCGAATGGTTTCAAGAGGGTCAAGACGCGTTTGGAAAGATTAGTTTCACGCCGTTACAAAAATGCACATCGGCAATACGGCAACTCGCAACGGGTGAACTTCCGGATAGATTCGATGACTATTTAAACATGGCACGAAGAACTTCAGGTTATTATTAATTTTTTTATTCGTTATTATTTTTTTATTCGTTATTAAATTTTTTTTATTTGTTATTAATTTTTTTTATTCGTTATTCATTTTTTTTAAATGTTTTTTGTACAAAAAATATTTCGGAGTTATCATTTTAAAAATATTTTTGTTTTTTGTTTTATAAAATAATATTTCGTTATTTATTTTTTTATATTAAAAGTTGTCGTTTTTTCTAGGTGAATTTCTTGATAAATTTTGCGACGCGATTATAAAGTTATGCGGTCGAGAGTTCTTACGGTGGCCGACAACCCATGTCATTGCACGGTTATTCGAGGTACATGAAGAAAAACATCACATTCCTGGAATGCTTGGTAGCATTGATTGTACACATCTCACTTGGCGAAATTGTCCTAAATATTTGAAAGGCCAATATAAGAGAGGTGATCACCAATACCCGACTATTATGCTTGAAGCGACAGCTTCATATGATTTGTGGATTTGGCATTCGTTTTTTGGTCCGCCCGGCTCAAACAACGATATCAATGTTTTGAATCAGTCTCCATTATATGTTACCGAGCGAAATGGTACGGCGCCAAACAGTTCATTTTATTTACGTGGACATCTCTACAAACGTGGATATCATCTTGTCGATGGAATCTATCCTAAGTATTCAACTCTTGTTAAAGCATATCCGTATCCCACTGACCCGAAGGAAAAGAAATTCAAGAAGCTACAAGAGTCTGCAAGAAAGGATGTCGAGCGAGCTTTTGGTCGTTTGAAGGGAAAATGGTTTATTCTCAGTCGTCCTCTACGACCTATGACTGTCGCAAAGATTCGACAAATCGTTTATACGTGTATTATATTGGGCAATATGATTTTAAAAGACGATGGTGTGGCAATATCACCGGTTCATATAATGGATCAGCCGGTCACACCAGTTTATGACGATAGTGTGCTAGAAGAGTTACTCGACGAATATATTCATAACCGTCTTCAATATGATCTTACGGAGCACGTAGCGGCGCAAGACTTACCATACCTCGATGACTAGTGATTTCCTATTTTTAATTTTTGTTTTGTTTTTATTTTCCTAAGTATTATGTAACTTTTATTTGAATTATTAATGAAATTTGATGTTTTTAATTAAATTGTTAAATATAATTATAAATTTTTAAAATAAAAATAAAATAAAAAGTTGAGGCATGGTTAGACATCATATTGCCACTAAAAATAAGTAGTTAGGCATGGTTATGCATGAAATGTGTTAGTTTCTTTTTATTGGCTAATTAAAATTAATCTTGAGGTATGCTTAGGCAAAAATGTCACCCCCTAAGGTTGGCTCTGATTATCATATTAGACTCGGTAATTCCTCATAAATTATTCATTTTCATTAAGTTATAATATTTACTATATATACATAGCTTGGATAATAAGAAAACTAAAGGTATGTTTGCCACTAGTAGGAGTTGGAGCTGGTTGCTGAAGCTGGTTGTTGCAGCTTTTTTTCTAAACGTTAGTTTAACTAGCATTTCATTTAGTAGTTATTTTTTTACATGCTCCTTCAAACTATGTCAGCTAAACGAGACTTATATTTAATGGTAGTTTATTTTTCTAAAAAAAATAAAGTCATGCTATGATAAACTCTGATCAATTCGCGCGCAAACATGCCCTAAATGAGCTAAACCCATATCGATAATAAACACACTAATGGACCAGTAATATAATATGCTAATAAGAATTATCAAGGAAAGTATTTCTTTCGGTTCATATCTATTTAAATAACCTTTACATAAGCTATTTACATGTGTGTTTTACCAAAACACTAAATCCAAACTTTTTAATATGAAACATCACCTAAACTTTAACAACACAATTACAAAACAGGGAACCCTTAAACCCTTCTAACAGAAGAAAGTCTTATGCTCTAATTGTGAGTAAAATGAATAAATTGCTCATGAGGAAACTCGACATCAACTAGTTGAAAATCGCTAAAGAGCAGCTTCCAACTCGCGTTAACCTAGATAACCTGGAGCAGTATGTTGCCAAAGACTTAGGGGGTGGCAACCTTGCCACACCATACCTCAACATCAAGCAAAATGAACCAATAAGATATTGCCAACACTTTTCATGCCACACCATACCTTATCTTTATTTTTTAGTGGCAATTTTGATGCAAAAAAAACTAATTATATATATATATATATATATATATATATATATATATATATATATATATATATATATATATATATATATATATATATATATATATATATATATATGGTGCGGTTCTAGAGAAAAGTGTATTTGAATAGAAAAGTGAGAAAAAAAGTTACAGGGTCGATTATGAAAACACTTGAAAGTTCAAGGTAAAAACGATAAAAAGAACAAAAAATGAAGGAATCGACATACACACTCTAGATTCAAACACACACACACACACACACACACTCTGGATTCAAACACATACACTCACGATTGAAACACATACACTTCAGATTCAAACACACACATACATCGTCATCACCGTCTTCTGTCGTGCAACCACTGCATCGCCACGCAATCAACATCGCACCACAACGAAATCAACACTGTACCTCCACCACAACATCATACCACTCAATTCGGTTAGTTTTCTTCATGAATTGATCTTCTCGTTCAAGTGTTTAACTTAATATTTCTAGTTCATTGATTAGCATACCATCACTTGTGAGTGAACTAATTTTATTAGCTGATCATGTTAAAATCAATGATGTAATGATTTTGAAGTTTTTCTTGAAAGTTTATCATAATATCATCATGTTTTCTACCACATATGAAACAAATTTGACAAAAAAAAAATGCATCCAAAATGTGTTTATTAAAATTGCTTACCAGGTATTTGATAAATTGTTTGAACAAGAATTTGTAAATGCGATGCACTAATTTGCATCATATATGTTTAATATTGAATGATATGACATCTTAGGGAATCAGTGTGTATATTTTCATCATCAGATTACACAATCTTAGGGCACCCCCTTGTATTAGTGCATCTGTGTTTACGGTTGTTGCATCAGGTTAAATGTGTGTAAGATCAAAGCAACGAATTGCATCTTAGTTCATTTGTGTTTGTGCATAGTGCATCAGGTTAAATATGAAGTAAACGTTACAACAAGTGTTAGTATGGTTAGGGCATCACATATTAGGGCATCAATAAGTATTGTTCATGGTCAGACATATTAAAGCATCAATGTATGTATGTTTAGTGTATCGTTGAAACTAATTGGACATGTGTTGGTATGTTTAATGCATTGTTGGAACTACTTGTGAATGAATCTGTTTGTATATTTAGTGCATCGATGAACATATTAGGGCATTTAGGAGTATGATTAGTGCATCAAAAAAGGTAGATATTAGGGCATCTATGAGTATGAATAGTGCATCAAAAAGGTAGATATTCTCCGATACTATAATCAGCCACCTTTGCTACCCTAATACGTCCAAAAAGATGCTCTAATTGCCCAAATGGATGCACTAAGATTTAGTAAAACTATTGAGTAACATTATATTTCTTTTCTCTTCAAGTTTCTTTAGGTGATATGATAGCATGTGACAATGAGAATGTAAGTTTGTGTTGTTTCATTTTGATTTATATACGTTGACCACATTCTTGCTTATTGGTTTACATAAGTCAACATTTTGTATATGTATCATCTATCATCTTTGTATGAACACAAAATTTTATACTTGTGTAAATGATGTAAATATCTAAATATAGCTTCTGAAACATTTCTACATTTTTTGAAAAGCATACAAAATAGTTGTTGAAGCATCAGTGTTGATAAGTTTGAATAATATGTGAAATTAGCAAATTTGTAAGAATGAGGTTGAATTTTAGTGCATCTGTGTTAAAAATCTATTAATAGTGTGTTATAGCATCTATTCAGTTAGTATGAACACTTTTAACATGGATATTAGGGCATCCAATAATATGAATGTATGATTCTCGAAACATAGTTATTGAAACATATGAATTTGATTAGAAATAAATATGGATATCATTTTACACATTTGTATGTGTTAGATTAAATAGGATCATCTATTTTGTTGTGATTGTTATAAAATTAGTGCAACAAATGGCTGGTTACAGAATAAGTATCTGAATGCATTACGACGTATGTTACATAATGAGTATGATTAAGCAATATGATTAATACATGGAATGTTGAAATCGGTTGGATACATTATGTGTTTGATTAGTGGTATTGAAATATTAAGGCATCTGTATGGAATATTTTAATGCATCTTTATGGAATATTTTAGTGCATCTGTATGGAATATTTTAGTGCATCTTCGAATTCTGAAATTCATCTACATTAGGCAAGTAGCTCGATTTATACCTATAAACTCATCCAAACATAGGTGTTTTATATAGCTTTGTGTCAATAGTAGTAATTTTGACCCTAAATAAACGTCAAAGAGGTTTATGATTCTTATGTCTATATGCTGGCCAGATTGAACCAGTGCCCTAGATGGACACCAAATGTGTCACATTTTAAGCCTATTTATGTATGTAAGGATCTAACCAAAACTCCCGTGAAAAAAATCGTTGAATTTCTTCCATTTTGGCCAGTTTAACATACTATATAATTACATAATGTCATATGTGGTCAACACATATGTTTAGTGCATCGTTGAATATATTAGGGAAACCATTTGTATGTCTAATGCATCACTAGAAATATTAGGGCATCGGTGAGTATAATTAATGCATCGATAGGAATATTAAAGGCATCAATGTGTAAGTTTAGTGCATCCTTTTACATCTTTGTTAATTCAGAGACTTAATAGCAGCAGAAAAAGACCAACAAGTGAAACAAAGATAAGGATATTGTTAATCCAGCTCGAAAGGTCTACTTTATGTAACATAATTCAATTCAACATATGTATATATCGTAAACATCTTTGTGGGTTTATCCCCACATATAGAGGAAGAGGAAAATCCCTTTTCGATTATGGGCTATCCACATTTTGGTAGTATTTCTCTCATGCAAGTCTACTGGATTGCACTCGTTCTTTTTATTTACCTAATGCTCTAAGATTTTATCTTATTTTTATCATTGGTTTTACAACATTTCAGGTGTATCCAACGAACTTAAGAGCAACAGTAGTTGGAATAACTACAACGATAGCCAGAATTGGAGGGATGGTAGGACCTTTGATAGCAATTGGAATGGGTAGTAATTGCCACCAAACGCTTCCAGTAGTCTTGTTTGAGGTTTTGTATATATTGTTTAAATAGTGGATTGATCTTGAAACAATAATGATGATTGCCATTTTATAACACGTCTTTTGTCTTTGCTGCATTTCTCACTAATGAGAAACAATATACAAAAACACAAGGAATCACTGTGATACTATTCCTTAATTGTTTGTATGATTTAAGGGCATTCTTTCTTAAAGCGCATCTGTTTATATGATTTAAGGTCACCTGTTTGCATGATTTAAGGGCATCCCATTCGACCCCTCTAAATTAAAGTTGTACACAAAAGAACTGGAATACAAAATACATCTCAACTCCAACATAAAGATTGAAAAAATAAAACGTGTAGATCACGGATATACATGAATAAGTCATTTCAAAGTACACAAGAAAGTGAAAAAAAAAACATCATATCATTTGATATAATATTATAAAGAAATTTACTGAATAACAAGTTACAAAAATTCCTTCAATTGATTTCGGAAAATATACAATTACATTCTAGTATAGTCTGAACCTATATCTTTTTGACATGGTTAACTAAACTCTGTACACGCCATCCATGACCCATTCAGCGTTGAACTCCAAGCAAACTTGTTTGCATACTTACTAGCCTTTTTTCTCTTCTTCAATGACCGTATCTAACAATAACGACAATGAACAAGATCAGGAAATCATGCACATCACATTTTCCAGTAAAAAAATGATATTCACGATGACAAATATAAGTTTTGGAGGTTTACATAATCAAATAATCTAGATTAACAATTAAGGATATAAAAGTAATAAACGAAATAGGTTCAATCCAAGAGCTTCCGAACCCGATTATAACACATACACTAAATTCAGCAACTGCATTTGTTTATCATTTGCATTAATGGATGTGTTCATTTTGAGCTAAAACTTTAGTGCATCTGTTTCAGGAAATTTAGTGCATCTGCTTGATGCACTTTAGTCAAGTGAATGAATTTCAGACATAAAGCAAAAGAAACCCAACCCAATTATCATCAGGGTCAACACGCCATCCATGACCCATTCAGCGTTGAACTCCAAGCAAACTTGTTTGCATACTTACTAGCCTTTTTTCTCTTCTTTAATGACTGTATCTAACAATAACGACAATGAACAAGATCAGGAAATCATGCACATCACATTTTCCAGTAAAAAAAATGATAATCACGATGACAAATATAAGTTTTGCAGGTTTACATAATCATATAATCTAGATTAACAATCAAGGATATAAAAGTAATAAACGAAATGGGTTCAATCCAAGAGCTTCCGAACTCGATTCTAACACATACACTAAATTCAGCAACTGCATTTGTTTATCATTTGCATTAATGGATGTGTACATTTTGAGCTAAAACTTTAGTGCATCTGTTTCAGGAAATTTAGTGCATATGCTTGATGTACTTTAGTCAAGTGAATGAATTTCAGACATAAAGCAAAAAAAGCTCAACCTGATTATCATCAGGGTCAACACGCGGTGACCAAATAGGTTGAATCACTTGCTACATATGTCAGAATCTTTGCATCATCTCGAGTCAACATCTCACGTAATCATATCCTGTATTAATAATTATAGTCTCAATTATATGAGATATGTATCCACTTTAGGTTTGTGCCTACTTGCACATCGTACAACAAAACTTACCTTGGATGTTACAAATATTGGTAACTTCTTGCTATTGAATGACTCAAAAATGTTGTTACCTATCAAGCAAAGATTCAAGATCATTGTCATGACATTAGAAGAATACTCTTTCCTTTTTAGGGCTTGATCCAGAATGATCGTCATATATACCATCTTCACATGCTCCTGGATCTTACAAGAGATCGCTTTAGCATATAAATCATGAAACAATAAACTTAAAGATCAAAGAATCAGATTTTTAAATGTTGTACTTCCTTTGTCGATCTGTTATGTGATAAAACATTTTAAGAGCTATATCCTATATGGCTAGATATGATATGTATAAAGTCTTATCAACATGCACACTAAGTCCCAAATTCTAAAGTCTTGCACCAAAATCACTTTAAGAAGATTAAAGACTCTTCTAATACATAACAGATGATATTCTTAATTAGCTTGATTATATCATCATATGAAAAATGGAAGTAAATAGATGGTAACAATTGTATAATCTACCTGATTGTAAGTACTTTGAGATCAACCCTGCTGCCATTACCATCATCGAATGAATAGAAGGCATTACTCAATTAATTAGGGCATCACATTGAAACTAAAATCTAATCACAAAAATCAGGGCATCTGATGAGTGCTCAAACACTCATCATTTTTGTCGTATTTAAACTGCCAAAACATACAAAAAACAATCAAAAAGTTATCAAAATACTTAAATTATCCCAGGGATTGTGTTTTATATGTTTTAAAAGCAAAATGAGCAAAAACAAAGGAAAAACGTACAAAGTTTGCAATATTGGCAGTTTCAGTCCCCCAAGTTTCAAAACTTTTCAAAAATAGTCCCTATGCATTTATTTTGAAAGGAAAAGTCAACCCAAGCTTTTGAAAGTCAAATTTCACAAAATATTACACTTGGGTCATAAGTTTTCCAGAATTACATGTTTGGTCTCTAAGAATTCAAAAATGGCAAAATAGGTCCCTGGGAAATTTTGAAAAAGTGAAAAATGCAAAATTGGTTATTGTACTTTGGAATCTTGGCATTATTGGTCCTCATGAGCAATTTGGGGAAGTTTCATTTTTAGTCCCAAAACTTTTGGTATTTTACATATTTGGTCCTTGTGGTACAAATAAACAAACGGACCCTTATTTTTATTATACCCAACAAACCAAACCAATCCAAACCACCTTATTACCCCATCACCATTCCCCCAGCCCATCACCATTCACCCAGCCCACCACAAATAAATATACTCTGCCGTTTTTTTATTACTTCCCTCCAGTCAACCCAAATCAACCCCAACTCCACCTCCTTCCCACTTGTTTCATTGTTATACCACTGCAACACACCACCCCCCTCCTCACCTTTAGGTCACTCTCCCATACCTTATCCCTCCACCTCACCACAAACTTCCAAACCCAATTAAACCTTTTAAACACCCACAAGTTACCCCAACCTACTCCATTACCAATTTGGCGCCAAAATCCTATTTGAAGGCTGAGATCACTCTGACCAATCCAATGGTCCATAATGAAGTGGGATTTGACCTGTTGACTGCCAAGAACTATAAAAGTAAAGAAAATAAGCAAAAGGAAAGAGGAGTTAGCTTAAGTAGAGTAGTTTAGTTTTATGTTGTCGTTTAAGCATAATACTCAGTTTCAGTTGTAATTTTTAGTTACATTATCTTGTATTCAGTTAATTTAGTGTAATGAAAACTCTTTTGAACCTTTAATTCCAGTATTGTTCCTGAAATTCATATTTAGCAATTTTTTTTGAGAAATTGACAACTTCCCTTAACATTGTTAAATATAGTTGTTCTCTGGTTCTTTGAGCTTAGTTAACCTTATTTGATAGTTTTTTAAAGCTTTCAAAGCCTTAAAGCTTGTTTAGATCATAAATTCAAAAAAATACTAAAAAATTACCTAATAAATAGACAATAAATAAAAAGTAGTGTTCAAGAGAAGGTAAAGACTGAGCAAGGAGTATTTTGGATTGCTTTGGGTGTTAATACTCCATGGGGAGTGTAGGCAGTGCTACTTGACCTTGGTTCCATAATCTTTGCTTGGATGCAGTTGTAAGTTTTTGTTCTAAAATTTTGCAAGTTACTGTGTAATAGCTCTTATCTGCATGTACTTGTTTCTTTATGCTTAGTTGGTGACTATTAGTTGTAATATTACTTATAATTGCATAGTTAGCCTTTAAAATTTAGAGTTGCTCATTATTCACATTTCACAGTATGTTAGCATAATCTGGATTAGAGATGTTTTGTTGTTATCTTTGGTATCTAATTGTTCATTACAGTTTATTAAGTCATCATTTGTGCTTATAACGCAAATTCATGGTCTAATTTCTCATCTGCTTCATAAAATCAATAAGTAGCCTATTTATAGGGGTGTTTGGTTAAGCTTTACTTGGGTGTATTGGTTGCTCATTTGTTGTCTCTGCTGCATAAACAACTTACCGAGGACATATTAGAGTAAGTGAGGTCATATAAGTGCATGTCATTTCAACAAAAAGTCAAATTCATCCCTCACCCCCCATAATCAGTTAACTGTTGGGACTGATGGGGGCAATTTCTCACCATTTGGTCTAAAACATGTCCCTTGATCTTAATCTAGCCTCATATGAACTCATTACAGCTTATTGAGTAGTTAGGACCCATCCAAAGTTCAAAAAAGTCAAAATAGCCAAGAAACTAAGAAAGTCAAATTTGCTTGTTTTCAATTTTCTCAAAACTTGCTAGATTTCTGTAGAATTTAGTCTTAGGATTCAGACCTTTAAACTTGTCCCTCATTACAACTCCCCACCTCAAGTTCAAGGTCCGATAGTTACTTCATTTTTAGGAATTTTTCCCTGGGCCCCACACCTGGCCAAACACACCTGCATGGAGGAATACCTCCCCTACACCAACAGACATCAGCCACACCACAACCTTTGGTGGTGGTTTCTGGCCACCATAGTGGTCCCACAGGCTCCAACTTTGTTCCTTTCAAACCCCCTCCTACCACACTTCAAACCTTGACCAAGTGTTTGACCTTAGGACCCCTGGGACCCACTTGAAATCACTCCTCAAGTCTGTCCCATTTTCAAGACAGCAATTAGAAACCAAGTGCTTATTTGTGGCTTATTTGCTTATTCAGTAGACCCCACTTGCTTATTCTGGCTTTTACATGTTCACTTAACTCATTTGTATCAGAATCATCCATAGTGGGTCCCACTTAAGCTTATTTGAGCTTATTTTCCTCTTTGGTCAACATAAGTCAACTGTTTGGCTTATTGCTTTCCACAGTGCTTATTTTCAATTTATAAAAAAGTTGTTTTTACAAAAGTTAGTTGTTTTTAGTTATAAAATAGTTTTCAAAAAGAAAAATCAATTTAATAATAAGTGATAGTTTCTATTTAATGTAATTTAAATTTTAATTTTCATTTTTAAATTTTTGTTAAGCACTTAGCTTTTTTATATTTTTCTTAAATTCCTTTTTTATTAAAGTAATTTTAGTAATTTTCTTAGATTTTTATTTTATCATTTGGTATTTATTAGATTTAATATTAGTTTTATTTAAAATTAATTAATAATTAAGTTTTAAATAGCATAATTAGTTTTTATTAGGCAAGACCTAGTTTTTATATTTTTCCTAGCTTTTATATAATATAATATAATTTTAGGAATTTTTCTAGAATTTTTACTATTCATTTGCTATTTTTTATAATTTAAAATAGTTTAATTAGGTAATTAATAATTAATTAGTAATTAATTAATAGAAAAACCATAAAAAGACTAAAATACATATTTTTATTTTTAAAACTTGTTTTTAGTTATTTTATCATTTTAGAAATTTTATTTTCATTTTTCTAGTGTTAAATTAATATTACATTGTATTTAAGTTATTTAAATATTAAAAATTAGTATTAATTAGTATTTAATTAATATTAAATAATTAAATAATGTAAAAATTAATTTTCTTTTTCTAAAAGTTTTCTTTTAACCTTAGGTTTGTAAAAAAGTCATTTTCACCCCCTGTGGGTTTTCAGTTTTCACGTTTTATTTTGTACGTGAACGTACGCGTTTTTAGGTTTTAAACGTTTCTGGTTTTTCTACTTTTACAGCCTTGTTCATATAGCTTATTTAAGCTATTTCCTTGTATATTCCTTAGTTTAACCAAACTCAAACCCTTTCCCGTCTAGATTCACCCGATCACAAGCCCGTTTGATAACCATCACACCTCGTCGGGACATAACGACCCGGGGAAACCCTGTACTTCCACGGAGATTTGGTCTGAGACATTTGACTTAGTTGACCATTCACCTGGTCAATTTAGGTTGACCGTTTGGGATCAATCAATTTTTGGCGCCGCTGCCGGGGAGGTGTGCGCGCTATTCTAAACGGTTTTGCGTATTAGTTAATCGGGATATACATCCATTGTATATTTACCACCCTTATTCATATTATCTTCTTATTTTCATATAAAAACAAAACTGTTCCCGAAAACATTTTAAATTCAGTTTTCAACGAAAAAAAAAAAAAAGAAAAAAAAAATATTTTCTTTATCATTTGTATAAAATGTTTATCCAAAAATCCAAAAACATTCTCCTTTACCCTCTCACATCTTTGATTCTTCATCCATACCCCTCTGTAAACCTTTGATTCTTTCTATATCATATCCATACCATTGTGGTTGTCAATGGTGTGGTGGTCCTCATAATGGCGGGAATTGTCCCGGCTGTAGCATGGTAGAGTCAGGAGATGGGTCTGTCTATAACCAAGCTCCCTATCCTTACCATGACACATCTGATTTATCCTACCAGCCACCACATCATGAGATACTGACATATCTATGTGAGTTTTGTGGTGGTCCTCACCAAGGATTTGAGTGTCAAGCCGGAAACACGTTTGTCTATGAACAGTTTTCCGGTGATGCTCAGGACTTTGGTTATGACCAATACCCATATGATTCACCAGTCCAGACTCAACAGTTTTACTGTTGTGATTACTGTGGAGGTCCACACTTCAGCTCAGATTGTCAAACGGGGAATCCGTATCCTTGTGACAATATTGACACACCTTATTATGACTAACCTCCACAGTACGATATGAATCAAGCAATTCTTCCAGAAATGAAAAATATGATGAAAATCGTTGATGAGCTTAAAGGTTTAGTTAAAGACTTTGCCCAAAGACATACTCATCAAAAATCCACGGAAGAATTGCTGGCTGAAGAGCAGGCTGCTAGAATAAATTCCCAAGATGCCTATGAAAAATCTGTTAGGGAATCCATTGCAAAAGAAAAAGCAGCCAAATCTAGCTCTCAATTCCGTTTTATTCCTGATGACAGTGATGATGAGGATACACTTGATATCCTTCAATTCTATAAAGATCCATCAAGTTCATCAGTGGATATCCTAGCAGTTGAGATTCCATCTCAAACAACTGCTATCACACCCGAGGTTCCCACTCACTCTTTGATCATGGGGGACGAGCATCTTGACACTGTTCCTAAAAAGGAATCGGACGAATTCATAAAGTCTAGTGTTGAGAACCTTGTCCCAATCCCAGGAGAGTCACAGGGAACTTTTGATCATATGTGTGATATTCCTTTCCCTCTTGAGTGTTCAAACGATCATTTTAAGACTTTCTCAGATTTTAATGATGATTGTACATCACATGGAGACATTGAGTATATTGAGGCATCACTCCCTCAGTCTGATGTTGATCCTCTTCTTGAGGAGTTCGCTGATGAACTTACTCACATCAATCCACTTTCATTGGAAAGTGATGATGGTCTCCTCGACTTTGAAGCCGATCTTGGAGAAATTGAAAGTCTCCTATATCATGATCCGTCACTCACTTCTTATCCCAACAGTCCACAAGAGAATGTTAATCTCTTTGTTCCCGAAACATTCAATACTACTCTCACCAATCCTCTATTTGAATTCGAATCTGAATTCACTTTGATTTCTGATAATCCACTCTTTGATATTCAGAATGAGGATTGTGATGAGTCTATTCCGGAACATGAATTCACAGATTCACGTCTTGTGAATAATTCTCTGCATGAGGAGTTCTCCGGTAAACTCACTCATCATATTATGACTCCTCTAGAGTTTGATATCCCGGGGGGAGATGCACTCAATCATGAGAATTTTCAAATTCCCACCTACCCTCCCGGGATGTTTACGAGCTTAACCCTTGAAATCCAAATTCAGGCTACGGAGCCTGATCTCGGGGAAGAAAATCTTATCATGATTTTCATCATGGTTTTCTTCCTTTTCTTCACCTATAGGGTGACTTATCTTGTTCTTCACTCCTTCGGGAATGAAGATACCATCTTTGATCCCGGCATTTTCATGTATCATTATCTTGAGCCGGACACTTATCTCATCGGTGTAGAACTTTCACGTGCTTCAAATGTTTGTCCAAACATGTTGAATGAAAGTCCGATTGAGATTGTCTCTTCCACATCATGCTTCCCCAAGGACAAATGAATTTGGGGTCGAGTCAAGCTAGCGACTCGGTAAACAAAAACAGTAGCACGCTTATAGGGTTTTCACCCTAAGTGTGGGGGAATTACCCCTGCTATGGTTACAAAGAAAGTGAAAAACAAATGGTGTTTTCCACGCTTAGCTTGTAATGTTGCCCTTTTACGTTCAAAGAGTCGGCATAATCGCCGGGAGTTTGAATATTGAGGACAATATTCATTCTAAGTGTGGGGGGGTATTTCACTATTCTAGGGAATTTTATCACATTTTACTATCTAGTACCCCCGTTTTTGGCCAAAATTTCAAAAAAATTTTCAAAAATATTTTCACTTGAGTTTCAAAATTTTTGTGGTTATCAGTCCGCCATGTCTAAACGACAAAAGGATTGGCTAATCCAGGAGCAAACGGCTCTTGGTAAAGATAACTCAAATCCGTTGACGGCATGCAATTTGCCCAAAATTGTATGGTAAATCAACTCGCCATATCCCATAAAGCGAATGAGTTGGCTAGCCCGCAAGATTATGGCTTGTGGTAAAGGCAGTGGAAAATCCATAATTGGTAATCAGCTCACCAAGATGTTGACTATTCCATCAAGAGTTGGCTAGTCCAGAAGCAAACGGCTTTTAGTAAAGACTAATCAGATCCGTTGACAGCTGGTGGTTTGCTCAAAATCACATGGTTATCAGGTGGACCATAATTCTTACTTGAATCGATACATCTGGCTACTCCAGAAGTGATGGCTTTTGGAAAATAGTTTTTCAAATCCATCAAGTTTTCTAAAAAGATTGCTAGGGACTAGCAATAATTTAGTGTGGGGGATTGATGAGTGCTCAAACACTAATCATTTTTGTCGTATTTAAACTGCCAAAACATACAAAAAAACAATCAAGAAGTTATCAAAATACTTAAATTATCCCAGGGATTGTGTTATATATGTTTTAAAAGCTAAATGAGCAAAAACAAAGGAAAAACGTACAAAGTTTGCAATATTGGCAGTTTCAGTCCCCCAAGTTTCAAAACTTTTCAAAAATAGTCCCTATGCATTTATTTTGAAAGGAAAAGTCAACCCAAGCTTTTGAAAGTCAAATTTCACAAAATATTACACTTGGGTCATAAGTTTTCCAAAATTACATGTTTGGTCCCTAAGATTTCAAAAATGGCAAAATAGGTCCCTTGAAAATTTTGAAAAAGTGAAAAATGCAAAATTTGTTATTGAACTTTGGAATCTTGGCATTATTGGTCCTCATGAGCAATTTGGGGAAGTTTCATTTTCAGTCCCTAAACTTTTGTTATTTTACATATTTGGTCCTTGTGGTACAAATAAACAAACGGACCCTTATTTTTATTTTACCCAAGAAACCAAACCAATCCAAACTACCTTATTACCCCATCACCATTCCCCCAGCCCATCACCATTCACCCAGCCCATCACCATTCACCCATCCCACCAAAAACAAATATACTCCCCCGTTTTTTTATTACTTCCCTCCAGTCAACCCAAGTCAACCCCAACTCCACCTCCTTCCCACTTGTTTCACTGCTATACCACTGCAACACACCACCCCCCTCCTCACCTCCAGCTCACTCTCCCATACCTTATCCCTCCACCTCACCACAACCTTCCAAACCCAATTAAACCTTTTAAACACCCATAAGTTACCCCAACCTGCTCCATTACCAATTTGGCGCCAAAATCCTATTTTAAGGCTGAGATCACTCTGACCAATCCAATGGTCCATAATGAAGTAGGATTTGACCTGTTGACTGCCAAGACCTATAAAAGTAAAGAAAATAAGCAAAAGGAAAGAGGAGTTAGCTTAAGTAGAGTAGTTTAGTTTTATGTTGTCGTTTAAGCATAATACTCAGTTTCAGTTGTAATTTTTAGTTACATTATGTTGTATTCAGTTAATTTAGTGTAATGAAAACTCTTTTGAACCTTTAATTCCAGTATTGTTCCTGAAATTCATATTTAGCAATTTTTTTGAGAAATTAACAACTTCCCTTAACATTGTTAAATATTGTTGTTCTCTAGTTCTTTGAGCTTAGTTAACCTTATTTGATAGTTTTTTAAAGCTTTCAAAGCCTTAAAGCTTGTTTAGATCATAAATTCAAAAAAATACTAAAAAATTACCTAATAAATAGACAATAAATAAAAAGTAGTGTTCAAGAGAAGGTAAAGACTGAGCAAGGAGTATTTTGGATTGCTTTGGGTGTTAATACTCCATGGGGAGTGTAGGCAGTGCTACTTGACTTTGGTTCCATAATCTTTGCTTGGATGCAGTTGTAAGTTTTTGTTCTAAAATTTTTCAAGTTACTGTGTAATAGCTCTTATCTGCATGTACTTGTTTCTTTGTGCTTAGTTGGTGACTATTAGTTGTAATATTACTTATAATTGCATAGTTAGCCTTTAAAATTTAGAGTTACTCATTATTTCACATTTCATTGTATGTTAGCATAATCTAGATTAGAGATGTTTTGTTGTTATCTTTGGTATCTAATTGTTCATTACAGTTTATTATGTCTTCATATGTGCTTATAATGCAAATTCATGGTCTAATTTCTCATCTGCTTCATAAAATCAATAAGTAGCCTATTTATAGGGGTGTTTGGTTTAGGCTTTACTTGGGTGTATTGGTTGCTCATTTGTTGTCTCTGCTGCATAAACAACTTACCTAGGACATATTAGAGTAAGTGAGGTCATATAAGTGCATGTCATTTCAACAAAAAGTCAAATTCATCCCTCACCCCCCATAATTTGTTAACTGTTGGGACTGATGGGGGCAATTTCTCACCATTTAGTCTAAAACATGTCCCTTGATCTTAATCTAGCCTCATATGAACTCATTACAGCTTATTGAGTAGTTAGGACCCATCCAAAGTTCAAAAAAGTCAAAATAGCCAAGAAACTAAGAAAGTCAAATTTGCTTGTTTTCAATTTTCTCAAAACTTGCTAGATTTTTGTAGAATTTGGTCTTAGGATTCAGACCTTGAAACTTGTCCCTAACTACAACCCCCCACCTCAAGTTCAACGTCCCATAGTTACTTCATTTTTAGTAATTTTTCCCTGGGCCCCACACCTGGCCAAGCACACTTGCAGGGAGGAATACCTCCCCTGCACCAGCAGACATCAGCCACACCACCACCTTTGGTGGTGGTTTCTGGCCACCATAGTGGTCCCACAGGCTCCAGCTTTGTTCCTTTCAACCCCCCTCCTACCACACTTCAAACCTTGACCAAGTGTTTGACCTTAGGACCCCTGGGACCCACTTGAAATCACTCCTCAAGTCTGTCCTATTTTCAAGACAGCAATTAGAAACCAAGTGCTTATTTGTGGCTTATTTGCTTATTCAGTAGACCCCACTTGCTTATTCTGGCTTTTACATGTTCACTTAACTCATTTGTATCAGAATCATCCATAGTGGGTCCCACTTAAGCTCATTTGAGCTTATTTTCCTCTTAAGTCAACATAAGTTAACTGTTTGGCTTATTGCTTTCCACAGTGCTTATTTTCAATTTATAAAAAAGTTGTTTTAACAAAAGTTAGTTGTTTTTAGTTATAAAATAGTTTTCAAAAAGAAAAATCAAGAAAAATCAATTTAATAATAAGTGATAGTTTCTATTTAATGTAATTTAAATTTTAATTTTCATTTTTAAATTTTTGTTAAGCACTTACCTTTTTTATATTTTTCTTAAATTTCTTTTTAATTAAAGTAGTTTTAGTAATTTTCTTAGATTTTTATTTTATCATTTGGTATTTATTAGATTTAATATTAGTTTTATTTATAATTAATTAATAATTAAGTTTTAAATAGCATAATTAGTTTTTATTAAGCAAGACCTAGTTTTTATATTTTTCCTAGCTTTTATATAAAATAATATAATTTTAGGAATTTTTCTAGAATTTTTACTGTTCATTTGCTATATTTTATCATTTAAAATAGTTTAATTAGGTAATTAATAATTAATTAGTAATTAATTAATAGAAAAACCACAAAAAGACAAAAATACATATTTTTATTTTTAAAACTTGTTTTTAGTTATTTTATAATTTTAGAAATTTTATTTTCATTTTTCTAGTGTTAAATTAATATTACATTGTATTTATGTTATTTAAATATTAAAAATTAGTATTAATTAGTATTTAATTAATATTAAATAATTAAATAATGTAAAAATTAATTTTCTTTTTCTAAAAGTTTTCTTTTAACCTTAGGTTTGTAAAAAAGTCATTTTCACCCCCTGTGGGTTTTCAGATTTCAGTTTTCACGTTTTATATTGTACGTGTACGTTATTTAAAACGTGAACGTACGCGTTTTTAGGTTTTGAACGTTTCTGGTTTTTCTACTTTTACAGTCTTGTTCATATAGCTTATTTAAGCTATTTCCTCGTATATTCCTTAGTTTAACCAAACTCAAACCCTTTCCCGTCCAGATTCACCCGATCACAAGCCCGTTTGATAACCATCACACCTCGTCGGGACATAACGACCAGGGGAAACCCTGTACTTCCATGGAGATTTGGTCTGAGACGTTTGACTTAGTTGACCATTCACCTGGTCAATTTAGGTTGACCGTTTGGGATCAATCAATTTTTGGCGCCGCTGCCGGGGAGGTGTGCGCGCTATTCTAAACGGTTTTGCGTATTAGTGAATCGGGGATATACATCCATTGTATATTTACCACCCTTGTTCATATTATCTTCTCATTTTCATATAAAAACAAAACTGTTCCTGAAAACATTTTAAATTCAGTTTTCAACGAACAAAAAAAAAAGATTTTCTTTATCATTTGTATAAAATGTTTATCCAAAAATCCAAAAACATTCTCCTTTACCCTCTCACATCTTTGATTCTTCATCCCTACCCCTCTGTAAACCTTTGATTCTTTCTATGTCGTATCCATACCATTGTGGTTGTCAATGGTGTGGTGGTCCTCATAATGGCGGGAATTGTCCCGGCTGTAGCATGGTAGAGTCAGGAGATGGGTCTGTCTATAACCAAGCTCCCTATCCTTACCATGACACATCTGATTCATCCTACCAGCCACCACATCATGTGATACTGACATATCTATGTGAGTTTTGTGGTGGTCCTCACCAAGGATTTGAGTGTCAAGCCGGAAACACGTTTGTCTATGAACAGTTTTCCGGTGATGCTCAGGACTTTGGTTATGACTAATACCCATATGGTTCACCAGTCCAGACTCAACAGTTTTACTGTTGTGATTACTGTGGAGGTCCACACTTCAGCTCAGATTGTCAAACGGGGAATCCGTATCCTTTTGACAATTTTGACACACCTTATTATGACCAACCTCCACAGTACGATATGAATCAAGCAATTCTTCCAGAAATGAAAAATATGATGAAAATCGTTGATGAGCTTAAAGGTTTAGTTAAAGACTTTGCCCAAAGACATACTCATCAAAAATCCATGGAAGAATTGCTGGCTGAAGAGCAGGCTGCTAGAATAAATTCCCAAGTTGCCTATGAAAAATCTGTTAGGGAATCCATTGCAAAAGAAAAAGCGCCAAATCTAGCTCTCAATTCCGTTTTATTCCTGATGACAGTGATGATGAGGATACACTTGATATCCTTCAATTCTATAAAGATCCATCAAGTTCATCAGTGGATATCCTAGCAGTTGAGATTCCATCTCAAACAACTGCTATCACACCCGAGGTTCCCACTCACTCTTTGATCATGGGGGACGAGCATCTTGACACTGTTCCTAAAAAGGAATCGGACGAATTCATAAAGTCTAGTGTTGAGAACCTTGTCCCAATCCCAGGAGAGTCACAGGGAACTTTTGATCATATGTGTGATATTCCTTTCCCTCTTGAGTGTTCAAACGATCATTTTAAGACTTTCTCAGATTTTAATGATGATTGTACATCTCATGGAGACATTGAGTATATTGAGGCATCACTCCCTCAGTCTGATGTTGATCCTCTTCTTGAGGAGTTCGCTGATGAACTTACTCACATCAATCCACTTTCATTGGAAAGTGATGATGGTTTCCTCGACTTTGAAGCCGATCTTGGAGAAATTGAAAGTCTCCTATATCATGATCCGTCACTCACTTCTTATCCCAACAGTCCACAAGAGAATGTTAATCTCTTTGTTCCCGAAACATTCAATACTACTCTCACCAATCCTCTATTTGAATTTGAATCTGAATTCACTTTGATTTCTGATAATCCACTCTTTGATATTCAGAATGAGGATTGTGATGAGTCTATTCCGGAACATAAATTCACAGATTCACGTCTTGTGAATAATTCTCTTCATGAGGAGTTCTCCGGTGAACTCACTCAACATATTATGACTCCTCTGGAGTTTGATATCCCGGGGGGAGATGCACTCAATCATGAGAATTTGCAAATTCCCACCCACCCTCCCGGGATGTTTACGAGCTTAACCCTTGAAATCCAAATTCAGGTTACGGAGCCTGATCTCGGGGAAGAAAATCTTATCATGATTTTCATCATGGTTTTCTTCCTTTTCTTCACCTATAGGGTGACTTCTCTTGTTCTTCACTCCTTCGGGAATGAAGATACCATCTTTGATCCCGGCATTTTCATGTATCATTGTCTTGAGCCGGACACTTATCTCATCGGTGTGGAACTTTCACGTGCTTCAAATGTTTGTCCAAACATCTTGAATGAAAGTCCGATTGAGATTGTCTCTTCCACATCATGCTTCCCCAAGGACAAATGAATTCGGGGTCGAGTCAAGCTAGCGACTCGGTAAACAAAAATAGTTGCATGCTTATAGGGTTTTCACCCTAAGTGTGGGGGAATTACCCCTGCTATGGTTACAAAGAAAGTGAAAAACAAATGGTGTTTTCCACGCTTAGCTTGTAATGTTGCCCTTTTACGTTCAAAGAGTCGGCATAATCGCCGGGACTTTGAATATTGAGGACAATATTCATTCTAAGTGTGGGGGGTATTTCACTATTCCAGCGAATTTTATCACATTTTACTATCAGTCCGCCATGTCTAAACGATAAAAGGATTGCCTAATCCAGGAGCAAACAGTTCTTGGTAAAGATAACTCAAATCCGTTGACGGCGTGCAATTTGCCCAAAATTGTATGGTAAATCAACTCGCCATATCCCATAAAGCGAATGAGTTGGCTAGCCCGCAAGATTATGGCTTGTGGTAAAGGCAGTGGAAAATCCATAATTGGTAATCAGCACACCAAGATGTTGACTATTCCATCAAGAGTTGGCTAGTCTAGAAGCAAACGGCTTTTGGTAAAGACTAATCAAATCCGTTGACAGCTGGTGGTTTGCTCAAAATAACATGGTTATCAGGTGGACCATAGTTCTTACTTGAATCGATACATCTGGCTACTCCAGAAGTGATGGCTTTTGGTAAAGAGTTTTTCAAATCCATCAAGTTTTCTAAAAAGATTGCTAGGGACTAGCAATAGTTTAGTGTGGGGGATTGATGAGTGCTCAAACACTCATCATTTTTGTCGTATTTAAACTGCCAAAACATACGAAAAACAATCAATAAGTTATCAAAATACTTAAATTATCCCAGGGATTGTGTTTTATATGTTTTAAAAGCAAAATGAGCAAAAACAAAGGAAAAACGTACAAAGTTTGTAATATTGGCAGTTTCAGTCCCCCAAGTTTCAAAACTTTTCAAAAATAGTCCCTATGCATTTATTTTGAAAGGAAAAGTCAACCCAAGCTTTTGAAAGTCAAATTTCACAAAATATTACACTTGGGTCATAATTTTTCCAAAATTACATGTTTGGTCCCTAAGATTTCAAAAATGGCAAAATAGGTCCCTGGGAAATTTTGAAAAAGTGAAAAATGCAAAATTGGTTATTGAACTTTGGAATCTTGGCATTATTGGTCCTCATGAGCAATTTGGGGAAGTTTCATTTTCAGTCCCTAAACTTTTGATATTTTACATATTTGGTCCTTGTGGTACAAATAAACAAACGGACCCTTATTTTTATTTTACCCAAGAAACCAAACCAATCCAAACCACCTTATTACCCCATCAACATTCCCCCAGCCCATCACCATTCACCCATCCCACCACAAATAAATATACTCCCCCGTTTTTTTATTACTTCCCTCCAGTCAACCCAAGTCAACCCCAACTCCACCTCCTTCCCACTTGTTTCACTGCTATACCACTGCAACACACCACCCCCCTTCTCACCTCCAGCTCACTCTCCCATACCTTATCCCTCCACCTCACCACAACCTTCCAAACCCAATTAAACCTTTTAAACACCCACAAGTTACCCCAACCTGCTCCATTACCAATTTGGCGCCAAAGTCCTATTTGAAGGCTGAGATCACTCTGACCAATCCAATGGTCCATAATGAAGTGGGATTTGACCTGTTGACTGCCAAGACCTATAAAAGTAAAGAAAAGAAGCAAAAGGAAAGAGGAGTTAGCTTAAGTAGAGTAGTTTAGTTTTATGTTGTCGTTTAAGCATAATACTCAGTTTCAGTTGTAATTTTTAGTTACATTTTGTTGTATTCAGTTAATTTAGTGTAATGAAAACTCTTTTGAACCTTTAATTCCAGTATTGTTCCTGAAATTCATATTTAGCAATTTTTTTGAGAAATTAACAACTTCCCTTAACATTGTTAAATATAGTTGTTCTCTGGTTCTTTGAGCTTAGTTAACCTTATTTGATAGTTTTTTAAAGCTTTCAAGGCCTTAAAGCTTGTTTAGATCATAAATTCAAAAAAATACTAAAAAATTACCTAATAAATAGACAATAAATAAAGAGTAGTGTTCAAGAGAAGGTAAAGACTGAGCAAGGAGTATTTTGGATTGCTTTGGGTGTTAATACTCCATGGGGAGTGTAGGCAGTGCTACTTGACCTTGGTTCCATAATCTTTGCTTGGATGCAGTTGTAAGTTTTTGTTCTAAAATTTTTCAAGTTATTGTGTAATAGCTCTTATCTGCATGTACTTGTTTCTTTGTGCTTAGTTGGTGACTATTAGTTGTAATATTACTTATAATTGCATAGTTAGCCTTTAAAATTTAGAGTTGCTCATTATTTCACATTTCATTATATGTTAGCATAATCTAGATTAGAGATGTTTTGTTGTTATCTTTGGTATCTAATTGTTCATTACAGTTTATTATGTCATCATATGTGCTTATAATGCAAATTCATGGTCTAATTTCTCATCTGCTTCATAAAATCAATAAGTAGCCTATTTATAGGGGTGTTTGGTTTAGGCTTTACTTGGGTGTATTGGTTGCTCATTTGTTGTCTCTGCTGCATAAACAACTTACCGAGGACATATTAGAGTAAGTGAGGTCATATAAGTGCATGTCATTTCAACAAAAAGTCAAATTCATCCCTCACCCCCCATAATCAGTTAACTGTTGGGACTGATGGGGGCAATTTCTCACCATTTGGTCTAAAACATGTCCCTTGATCTTAATCTAGCCTCATATAAACTCATTATAGCTTATTGAGTAGTTAGGACCCATCCAAAGTTCAAAAAAGTCAAAATAGCCAAGAAACTAAGTCAAATTTGCTTGTTTTCAATTTTCTCAAAACTTGCTAGATTTTTGTAGAATTTAGTCTTAGGATTCAGACCTTGAAACTTGTCCGTAATTACAACCCCCCACCTCAAGTTCAAGGTCCCATAGTTACTTCATTTTTAGGAATTTTTCCCTGGGCCCCACACCTGGCCAAACACACCTGCAGGGAGGAATACCTCCCCTGCACCAGCAGACATCAGCCACACCACCACCTTTGGTGGTGGTTTCTGGCCACCATAGTGGTCCCACAGGCTCCAGCTTTGTTCCTTTCAACCCCCCTCCTACCACACTTCAAACCTTGACCAAGTGTTTGACCTTATGACCCCTGGGACCCACTTGAAATCACTCCTCAAGTCTGTCCCATTTTCAAGACAGCAATTAGAAACCAAGTGCTTATTTGTGGCTTATTTGCTTATTCAGTAGACCCCACTTGCTTATTCTGGCTTTTACATATCCACTTAACTCATTTGTATCAGAATCATCCATAGTGGGTCCCACTTAAGCTCATTTGAGCTTATTTTCCTCTTTGGTCAACATAAGTCAACTATTTGGCTTATTGCTTTCCACAGTGCTTATTTTCAATTTATAAAAAAGTTGTTTTTACAAACGTTAGTTGTTTTTAGTTATAAAATAGATTTCAAAAAGAAAAATCAATTTAATAATAAGTGATAGCTTCTATTTAATGTAATTTAAATTTTAATTTTCATTTTTAAATTTTTTTTAAGCACTTAGCTTTTTTATATTTTTCTTAAATTCCTTTTTTATTAAATTAATTTTAGTAATTTTCTTAGATTTTTATTTTATCATTTGGTATTTATTAGATTTAATATTAGTTTTATTTATAATTAATTAATAATTAAGTTTTAAATAGCATAATTAGTTTTTATTAAGCAAGACCTAGTTTTTATATTTTTCCTAGCTTTTATATAATATAATATATTTTTAGGAATTTTTCTAGAATTTTTACTGTTCATTTGCTATTTTTTATAATTTAAAATAGTTTAATTAGGTAATTAATAATTAATTAGTAATTAATTAATAGAAAAACCACAAAAAGACAAAAATACATATTTTTATTTTTAAAACTTGTTTTTAGTTATTTTATAATTATAGAAATTTTCTTTTCATTTTTCTAGTGTTAAATTAATATTACATTGTATTTAAGTTATTTAAATTTTAAAAATTAGTATTAATTAGTATTTAATTAATATTAAATAATTAAATAATGTAAAAATTAATTTTCTTTTTCTAAAAGTTTTCTTTTAACCTTAGGTTTGTAAAAAAGTCATTTTCACCCCCTGTGGGTTTTCAGATTTCAGTTTTCACGTTTTATTTTGTACGTGTACGTTATTTAAAACGTGAACGTACGTGTTTTTAGGTTTTAAACGTTTCTGGTTTTTCTACTTTTACAGTCTTGTTCATATAGCTTATTTAAGCTATTTCCTCATATATTCCTTAGTTTAACCAAACTCAAACCCTTTCCCGTCCTGATTCACCCGATCACAAGCCCGTTTGATAACCATCACACCTCGTCGGGACATAACGACCCGGGGAAACCATGTACTTCCACGGAGATTTGGTCTGAGACGTTTGACTTAGTTGACCATTCACCTGGTCAATTTAAGTTGACTGTTTGGGATCAATCAGCATCACAGTGTAAAATTAGTGCGTCACGTTTATAAAATTCCATTCAGGCATTTTATCAAATACTTGGTGTGCAATTTTTTGTAAACATGTTTTCGATGTATTCATTTCTCAATTTCGTTTCAAAATAACTATCCTATACAATGAACCATGTCAATAAACTCTTAAAATCGGTACATCTATAAGCAAAGATGATGATTAACGAATCAAACTTCATGATAAAAAAACCTTATTTGATATGAACTAAAATCCGTACAGATAAAACAACAACAATCACATATATAACCTTTATAATTGATTTTAAGTAGCAAAAATAACAAAAGTACAATTGAAATCAGTTATGATGAGATGATATTGAATCTAGCAACACAAAATCAGTTACATATCTTATTGAATCTGATAACTCGAAATTAGTTACATGCCTTATTGAATCTGATAACACAAAATTAGTTATATACCTTAATGAATCTGATATTGAATCTGATTACACAATATGATATTGAATTTGATAACACGAAATCAATTACATACCTTATTGAATCTGATAACACGATATTATTTCGTGATGAGATGATTTCGTGAATCTTCGATTTAAGAAATTTGATAACAATCTGTAATTGAGACAAAAAAGGTCGAGTCGTGGAATGAGAGAAAGAAAGAAAAAGAAAAAATGAAAAAAATAGGCATTATATATGAAAGGTGAGAATTTACAAAACCCTCCCTTAAGGATTGAAGAAAAATACAATAAGGTCCCTGTAGTTTGGTGTGAAAAAAAGGAGGGGGAGGAAGGGGTATATATATATATATATATATATATATATATATATATATATATATATATATATATATATATATATATATATATATATATATATACCACAATGTTGGAGTAATAGAACATATTATTGTTCTTATTTTATTATATCTTCAAGAGCATTACAAGACCATACATATAGCCTATCAAAGCATAACTCCTAAACACTCTTGATATTCTTATTTATTACTAAACAACCCTTAAGATTACTTGGGTTACTAGACTGAAACATAAAGGACAATAAATATGACATTTACTTTGAATCATTCAACACTTCCCCTTGATTCAAACTCACACACTCCCAACTGAGACATAAAAAACTGATGTTTAGCAAGAGGAAGAGACTTTGTAAAGATATCAGCCGTTTGCTCACTTGTACCGCAAAACTTTAGCTCAATTCTGTTATCAGCAACTAGATGCTGAATAAAGTGATGTTGCACATCTATGTGCTTCGTTCTTCCATGAAAAGCTGTATTTTTTACCATTGCAATTGCAGACCTGTTGTCGCAGAATATCTTTGTAGCGCCCTTTTGTTCACAGTTGAAATCAACAAGAAGTTTCCTCAACCATAGAGCTTGTCGAGCTGTAGAAGTTACTGCTGCATACTCTGCTTCAGATGACGACAAGGCAAGTGTCTCTTGCTTCTTTGAGCTCCAAGTTACTGCACCAGAACCAAGGCTAAACATATTTCCAGAAGTGCTCTTACGTGTATCCAAACAACCTACCCAATCACTGTCTGTAAATCCAGTTAACTTGAAATCTGGAACATTAGTGTACCAAATACAAAAATTCTTTGTTCCAGCAATGTAATGAAGTATTCTTTTTGCTGCTCCAAGATGTTGCTTGGTGGGTGGATATATATATATATATATATATATATATATATATATACTAGCTTTCAAAGCCCGCCCGATGGGCGAGCATGACTTATGAATATCGTTTGCGTATTTTTCTTTAGTAAAAGAAGGTTGGTAAATAATTGTAGACATATTTTATAGTTTTGCATAAAAGTTGTTATATTTTTATTTTTTAAAGTGAATGAAATTTTTAGACTTTTATCATTTAGAACAATTGGGACTTTTTCCCTTTTGATGAATATATATGTTAATTTTTGTTCTAATATTTAACATTATATTTTAAAACATATGGTTTTCAACGGAGTAACAGACTTGTGAATATTATTGAAAAAAATAAGTTAACGAAAAATAAGCTATAAACATACCAATTTTTTTTATTTAATGCATTAAGAACGAAAAGAAATAAAAGGTTTATGAGAGAAAAAAAAGTTTAAAAGTGGTACGTCAGAACAAAGTATCAAAGCATAGCCTGCCCGATGGGTGAGCAAGCCTTATAAATATTATTAAAAACTTAAGTTAACGAAAAATAAGTTATAAACATAACAAATGTTTTATTGAAAGCATTAATAATGAAAAGAAATAAATGATTATCGAATATGAGGGGGGAGGGGGAAGTTTCAAAGTGGTACGCATGAACAAAGTATTAAAGCATAACCAGCCCAATGTGCGAGCAACCTGAATACATAACAACCAAATAACTCATAGTCAGTATCATATGAAAAGAACTACAAAAGCTCATGTTGAAAAGCTAGTGGCCTTAAACATGATCTTATTGACGTATCCCATAAAATGAACCTACTATAAACACCATTTAATACTCTAGATTTTAATCCCAACATTCATATTAAGTATGACTGGAGCCACATATGGTATGATTTTTTTTACCATGTCATGATTTTCCATGACCACCTATAAAAAAGCATATTATCTCATAATTAAACGTATAAAATGTGGAAAAGAAATAGTCATTCAACTCACAAACTAAAGTCGCATATAGAGTATGACTATTGATCAGTTTCCTGCATGCCAAAAAAGTATCAAAAATAAGAATAATATCCTTAAAGTTTTGACAGATTAACTAAAAATGGTCAATTTTGTCCGGTCAAGTTTGGTTTATAGGTCAGGTAGTCAATTTTAAAATATGATTTTAGTGGGTTCTTTTTGGGATTGATTAGTTAAGAAGCTTACTGAATGCAAAAGAGGGTGTTTGGATTTATTTATGCTTATCAAAGGTGATGGGTTATTTTATGGCATTTGGCTTATAGATAAAAAGAGCTGATATAAATTGGCTTAATTGATTTGATATGAAACAACTTACTGAAAGTGTTTAACTACGTTAATAAACGCATAAGCTGTTAATCTCTACCCAAGCACTCTAAAGTACTTATCAATTGTAACATGTTCCATCACAAAACCAACAACACAGCTGGTATATGTATGGTAGCCCTTATGTTCCAGCAGTAATACTCTTACATTAGATACAAGTAACTCTCAAGTCAGACGTGCAGTCAAGGGAGTGTTGCAACTATCCGGAACCCCAACCACTATTACTACTTCAATCCCAACATTCCAGAGACAGAGAAAATACTAAAGGGGAGATTAATTTGACATGAACAATGCATTAGCTTTTCTAAGGCTTATGGGTTTATTTCACTTACATGTTTTATTTCAAACACATCAATGGTTCTAGATCAAAAAATTAGCTAAAAGATGGGAACATGTCAAACGGGCTGAATGACTCAAAACGTCCACATCAGAAAAATCATCTTGTAACATCTTCTAACCTTATTTTTATGACCAAGATAATCAGTTCATAGCTTATAGACCAGCATGGGGATTCCAGTTTTTACTATCTACATTTATTTAACACACAATCGAAGGGATATATTCTTTTAACGAAGCGTAACTTGAATAGAAGAGGTAATAGAGTAATAGTTCATGGTGTTCGGGTGGGTATGTTCTGCAATACCTCATGTACTGTGAAATATGTCCACAGCAAAAGTCCACCACATCCTATATTGCCCTTTCAGTCATTTATGATTCTATTAAATTCCTAAATTGGCACAACTTCTGTAGAAGCACCTTGCAATTGTTGAATAGAAGTGACACATTATCATATGATACATGCAAATATACAATTCACACAGCTAAAAAACATCCTAAAAGGTTAATTTGTTTAGAATACAGAGGTCTATTAGCATTTATCATAACACGGCTACAACTTGACATACATTTTCTTCTTCTGCCATAGAAGCTAAAAGTGCACTATGAAGGCAAGATAAGGTATATTAATAGCTTCAATCTTTGATCAACTTGTTGATGGTTGTTCCAAGCTATATTTCATTAAGAAGAGATGTGTCAAGATGTGTAGACTGGACAATATACGTAGTGGTCTAATGGTGCAACCTATTTGGTTACAGATCATAATGGGGCTAGTCAAATTGTTCGCTAAGTCAAGTTAGTTCAACAGAAGCCAATCTGGAAGTCTCTTTGCTATTACACAACACTCCATTCATATAAAATAACATAGCTTAGTCCTACCCTGACTTTGTTTACGCTCTAATCATTGTACATTACTATGAATTGTACAATGTATATTTATGAGAAAATATTTAGAACCAAATAGATGCAAAGTGATGATGCTTTATATCACGAGATAATAGGCACGCTTAATGGGTGTTTGGATTAGCTTCTCTAAGGCCTATGGATTTATTTGAAACTGAAAAAGCTTATAAGCTCACTTTTTCGGCTTATCAACTTATCAATTTGATCCTATGTCTTATTTAAGGGGGTGTTTGTTTAAGCTTATTTGGCTGGCTTAGTTGATAAGCTCATAAGCCCAAGCTTATAAATTTGAAAAAGCTCCAAAATAAAGTTAAAAATACTCCTATTAAAATGAAAAAACAGGCTTATACGCTTTTCTATATTAAAAAAGGCCTACAAAATAAGACTCTCTTACTGGTAATTAGGGCCCATCATACCAGACAGTTCAGTTGCATAATTTCAGCGCTTTGTTTGGTGTAGAACTCTTGGCCATTTCTCGCCTTATGGCTCCAGCCAAAACCTTTTCAACCACCTGCAAGATTAATGTTAAACATAAATAAAAAAGATAGAAGAAAACAAAATACAACAAAACTTACTCTTGAAAACTTACTTTAGGAACAATCTGCTTGGAATTATTATCAGCTGATGGTGATTGATTAAATTGAACTAACTGCAGATCCAATCCATCTCTTTGACTTCATCCATGTTCTTAATGTTTTAAAAGGGACATTGTTTCTGAATCGTTCTTCCATATTCTTGTACCTGTTTAAACAACATGTAATGTGAAGCATATTGAATTTTTTTCAATTAATTAGTAATGTAATAGTTATATTTACACTGTTAGTATTTCCTCTGTCTCTAGAATGTTGGGATTGAAGTAGTAATACGTGGCTGGGGTCCCTGATAGTTGCATCACTCCCTTTACTGCACATCCGACTTGAGAATTACTTGTATCTAATGTAAGAGTATTACCGCTGGAACATAAGGGCTACCATACGTATACCAGTTGTGTTGTTGGTATTATGATGGAACAGGTGGCAGTAATAACCTTAGATTTTGGACACCGATGTTTCTGACTGTCACCTTATATGTAGTTCCACTTCCATATGTTTTTATGTCGCGACATGCTGGATGATTCCTATGTAATCTGGTACAGCAGTGATGATACATAAGAGAATATTATTTTTTGAACATTGTGGCAAGTAAATGAAAGTACCTGTAAGTATTGAGTCTCTGACTCCTACGGAAGAGCCGACTTCATTGTATACTGCAAATCCCTAAGAAGGTGCAGGAAAACACATACGACAGAGTATGAAACATGTTATCTTCACAATTGGGTAACATAGTAAAATTACTTGTGAGCATTTTAACTCATCATCCACAACTCGTGACAGACCTAACCTGTTGGAGCTGTGTTGACAACGGCAGTTAGTCTACATGTTTGACTTTTAAATAATTGCATTATAATTGCAGCAAGGATACACAGAAACTTTACCGGCAAATCATAGGTAAGAACAGTGTTGTTGCTTTCTGTAATGAGGTCAATATAAACAACAAAAAAAGAGAAATATTTGTTTAGGAAGAGAATGAATTGGTATCAAATAATACTTAAACATAGATAGAAAAGAAACATTATCACCTGACAACTGACAATTTCTTCCCCAAAGAAGCAAGTAGTGCAAGCCTGGTATCAGGTTTAACACAAAGGGCCCTAACAACCTTTGTATTCTCAGGAAGCTGGATATCTTCTCTTTCATTTGGAGCTACCAAACTTATCTGCACATAGTGTAAACATTCTTTGCTAAAAAAAAGGTTTAGGTTGTAGTAAAAAAACATGTCAAGTAATGACAAATGACGCTTTCCTGTCAGGGCACCAAACTTACTTTTGTTAGTAAATTCATTCCTCCCATTCCATTTTCGAGCAACGATTATAAGTTGACCCGAAGCGTCAATATCAAAATGTCGACCTCCATCAACCCGAAACTCTTCCTAATTAATATCATAATTAGATTAGAAGAGACTGAATAAGTTATGATGATATACTGATACTTAATGGTCAATCTTCTTGAATCCATACTATAAAAAGAATTGACAAAGAGAATGAAACCAACAACAGAAAGACTATGGGAAGCTGGAGTGTATACTTCATAATAGATATTAATAATTGATATTTCAGATTAACATCGTATCCCCTGAAAGTTTTGTAGCGGCCGTGCATATTCATAAATCTACCAAGGCTCAACCGCAAGTTCTACTCTATATTTTAACAATATGGTGATTATATAAGAATAAGTAAATCAACATAAAAAGTAACTTTAACCTGACTAAAATCAACGCTTCCAAGCAGCTGCTCTTTTCACTTCGTGAGGTTCTCATCATACTAAATCAACAACGCACAATCACGAAAGTTAACAGAAAAATGTTTATTCCAATATATTTATGCCATAAAATAAACCACAATATAGTAAGCTCACTCAAAAGTTATGCATCTATAAACAGGGAATCAAATAATTAACTAAGCTTCACATATATTTATTAGCTGGAATACATACCGTAGGGGTATCTTTGGTGAAGCTTCAGTTTGTTGTTTTTCATAAAGATCTAATATCTATCAAAAAAATTACAAAAAACTTTAAATCATTACATAAGTCAATTAGCATATGAT